>OV656730.1:10022500-12451250 GCA_927399415.1 Macaria notata
CAAGGAAAATCGAAGCGAAATCGCGCGAAAAACCACTGTCCATATAAAACTGACACTAAGTTATGTAGACCATCAGCTGTAGACCTCCTTGACCAGCCGACTTAGATACCTTTCACTATATCCATAGATATACAAGGCGAATCAATTTATACCTACAGTTAACCACTATTAGCTTAATTGTATGTTGAAAAAATCTATTAGGCGACTAGCCTTAAATTTTTAACAACCACCTGGTAGTTGCTAAATGTTTGGGCTAGGTTGGGTGATTAAGCTAATACCAAAATATGAAGAACCGTTTGCTGATTTTGTTGCTGAGCAGATTTGATTGATTTGTGGAAACACCGATAAGTATTTTGCCGAATACGGTATCGATTGTAATAAAATTTAGTTATTTTTCACTTGTTTTTATATCTTAATTATAATAAATGTTAATATTATTTTTATATAGGTATGTTAACCTAGCTTTGACCAATTTTTAAAAGTTAATATAGAAATTAAGGCTTTTGAATTTTATTTTATAACATAGAAGAGAAACAGGTTGTTTTTTGCTAATTGTCGGTATTCGCCAGCTGCGTCTAACCGAAATTGTCTAAGATTAGTTGAGCCGCAAAAAAGATTTAGTAAAAAACCCTGATTATCTCGTAAACAGAAAAGCCGTTGAGTTAACTACAAAAAAAACTTGAAAAGTGTGTCAAGAGACAACAAACGTCTCCGGTCTTGAACCTTCTTGACTCCAGGGCTGACTCATCGCTACATTGTTCGGCTGAAACTTTTGCACAAAATAATATTATTTACATGTTTTATTTTACCACCAAGTTGGCTTTACCAGATGTACTAAGCAGGCAAGGATAGCATAACCATACAAGTGGCATTCTATTTTGGGCGCTTTTGTGGGTCGCATGACAAGTTAAATCGTAGGTCCTGGCTATTTGTCTAGTGCGGCAGTCGTTAAGCCATGTTAGAGGCCCTAATAGGGCGGCTTGATAAACTCTCGACACCAGAGTTGGCCATTCTCTTTCGATAAGAAGAAGATGCATACAAGACAAGTTGTGATAGTCATACATGTTCTAGGGCTTATCCCTATATGTGTACCGCCAGCATTTTAGTACTCAGGTCGATAAAAAGTAGCCTGTCCCTTTTGAGACCCTGTCCTGCCCTTACGAGAACCACGACGATCCGTTACTCTATTGCGGTGTAATAGAGGAACCAATAGTACACCGAATCAACACAGGTACGATTTTATATAGTTGTATCAAATTCAATTTTCTATAGTAGGTATGCTCGCAAAATTAAAATATATATAGTCACTTTGAGGTATGATATAAATAAGCTGCAAAACCCTTTGTACAAGCCACTGTAAAGCTATTTAAATATTAATTTCGATACAAAAACGAATGAGTATGAAAAACATTCTAGACGTGACAGTCGCGCTGTGTGGTCGTCATAGAATTCATGTTTGGGGTCCCTTAGACTCCTCAGCCTATGGTTTCATTCAGCCATAGTTCACAGGTCACTAAAATAATTAAACTTACATATATCCGTATTTAGAGCAATGGTTTGAGAATTATTAATTTAGCTGACCCGTAGTTAGATTGGTAGAATGTCGGCCTCTTATTCTAAGGGGCGCGGGTTCGGTTACCAGACAACACAAATAAACAATTGTTACATCTCAATCTGCAATTATTTGTGTTCAGGCTACCAAGATTAAACAATGTACTAGAACGATGAAGTGAATGTTTTAAAATAACCAATGACACTTGACTCGCCCTTAAGACTAGCTATTTCCGACAATGGAGTATGCAAAATCTAAATATATCTTTACACAACTCAAAATTGACTGACTGACTGACATAGTGATCTATCAACGCCCAGCCCAAACCACTGGACGGATCGGAATGAAATTTGGCATGCAGGTCGATGTTATGACGTAGGCATCCCAGAAAGGATTTTTGGAAATGCCACTTTTAAGGGGTAAAATAGGAGATATAATTTTTACTTCTTATTGTGAAATGACGCAATGGACACCAACATATAAAAGACGTCGCGGCAGACCCAGAAAGCGATGGAGGGACGACCTGGATATACACCAACCAGACTGGAATGCAATAGCACTAGACAGAGATAAGTGGAAAGAGAGTAGGGAGGCCTTTGCCCATCAATAGGACAATACAGACTCTTAATTTTAGCACAATTAATTAATTAATTGTGTGGGAAGCCGTGAGCACCCACTAGTATGAAATATAGTGTCCAGCAAACATTTCTCTTCCAATCCAGCCCCACACATCTGGCAAACACGTCGCCTCGCTGTGAAAGTAAACAGGGTCGGTCAACGGCACTTTACGTCACCTGACTCCTGATTGCCACAACTTGGCTTGTTACTTAATTGCGCGCTCGATTACCTGCGTGCGCTGGAAATCGCAGCACACGGCTTTGGGCACATTCCTGAGGATAATGTGAAGTTTATGCTTTTAAATAGTGTATTAAGGATTACTAAAGTAAAAAAAAGAGAAGCCAAAAGAAGAAGAGGAAGACCGCTACAGAGGTGGAACACGGACATCCTGCAGGTGGCAGGAGCGCTATGGTCAAGAGCTGCTTCATCGAGACAAACATGGAGAAAAATGGAGGAAGCTTTTACCGCACTAGGCGGTCCCTATACTTAACGCTATAATAATAATGAAGAAACACTAACATAAGATAATATTACTAACATTTATTACATAAGTCCAAAAACTCTGTTTAATTTTTTTTAAGTAAGGGAAAATAAAAGCTATTTTATTTTTATTTATTTTTTAGGAAGTAAAAAAATCAAAGTAAGAAAACAAAAGGTTGTTATCTCTTTCGCATTCGGTGTTTTCTTAACATAGATTTTTCAAGGTGAAGAGATGTATTATTCATAGTATAATAAAAACAAACTACTAATACTCGTATCTCTGCAAACTGTAGTCATAAGACCATATCAATTTCCTTACAGCAATGCTCGTTATGAAATAGCGAGCGCAAGTACCTTTCCATATACCAGACCAGGTCTCAAATTAAAATTACAAAACAGGTAATGAACACAATCACATTTATAAAAAATGTGTAAAAAATATCCATTTTAATGTATCTATCCACACATTCTAACAGCTTATAATAATGGTTTAGGTTTTAGGTTCAACGAGGAACTTACTAAGTGATTAAGGTATTAACTTAACCCTACAGTTGATCGAGCAATTGTCTTGACCCATGTCAAGGCTCGAGGCCGGATGACAATGACTCTTTAACTCTTTACCAACGAATAACCGATACAATAGAATAGTAACTCCTTACAAATGTCACGTTGAAAATGCTTTCATATTTCATTTCGTTCCACACACCACTCGCACATCAAGCTTACTCGTGATTGGTTATAATGCCTAAAATAGCTGATTGTTGCCGAATGCTTGCTCGCAGTTGGTGGGTGTGGGGATCGGACTACCTTCACGTTCGGGTAAGCCCAACTTATTTCATCTCCATGGGGAGTTGGGGTTATTGGGGTGGCCTGGTGCACCCCGAAGCACTTGTAGTAGGTTAATTAATGTCTATATTCACATGGGGAAGTGGTGCCTCTGAGATACAAGCCTAGCTTAGTCCAGAGGCACCAGTTCATAATGAAATTGTAGCATTTAAATTATTCAATTGTAAGTATAATTATCTTAATCTTAAGCTACAAATTTTGTAAATAGGTAGTTTTAAGTTCAATAAATTTGATTTGATTTGATTTGATAAACCCTGCTGCTCCGTCCACCTACTTAACCGCAGCGGCAGCGGGTGACCATATCGTGGAATTATTTTTTTACCTCAGTTACGTTTCTAGTATCAATGATTCGTAGATCTTTACAGACAATTAATAAAACATTTTAGACAAGAAAAAACTGCAAATGGCGTTAAAATTGGTCAAGCCTGGACGAAATTACACTTAAAACTGTTCTTTAAGACAGTTTAGGTCAAGGTGTGATATTAATACCTAAGTGTATGCTTATTTTCAAAATTACTGCTTATTAAGGTTAAAGTTGTTTTAAAATCTTGATGATTACAATCTATGATTATGATAAAGACTACGCATCTCTACTAAGTTAAGGTTAAGTTACAAATAAGTTAACAATGTTTATGATCTTTATACAAAGTATTGGTACTGTTAAGTACGTTATCAATATTTACCTAGATAATACTAGCATATTAATTATCATAACATAGTTTAATTATACGATAAATAATGCAATGTTTAATGGTAGGTTATTATGTACTTCTATTAAGTAAGTTTGTCCTACTTATAGTTAAGTTACTTCGTACTTATAAACTGTTTCAAAACTTTATTTACATTACACGTATGTACTTGCCTTACTAGTTGGTAATTTTAACGTTCATATTAATAATTTTATATTCATATTAATGTTTCGCGCGTCCCCGTTTGTGGTAGAATTATATTATAAAAGAGGTTTCTAGTCTCAGAGGCCGCAAAGTCATCGCTGATAGAGCTACAGCTGGACAAGGCTATTTTGACACACTAATACATAGTCTCGAGCAAAAATAAATTACTTGATGGCGTTGTTTTCTCTTGAAACAATTAACATTTAAGTGAGTCACAGTTATTTAAGTGACTTTCATATAGGTACATATGTAGTTTATGTCTTTCTCTCTCTATCTTCCTTTTGTTTCTTTTTATCTTACTTACTCATAGTAGCATACATAATATATAGCTTTGTTATTTACTGTGCATAGTGCCATACATCTTCCGTCTGATCGGCTATTCATAATGTCTTTTAAATACATTTAGCATATTTTCACTTTTGTCAGTAAAAGCTTGTAAGAATCGTTCTGCAAATGGGCCTAAATAAATAGTCCTAGGTACCGAATTGAGTGCCAAAATAGTCTTGTCGCATATTACTTCATTATCAAACACGCGTGTTGATGTTTTTTTCTCGATGTTCTTAATTTGGCTGCCTCTAATTAGCGGCACGCGAATAGAATCGAATTGATTGTGTGTTGTTTGCAACGCAGGGTTTCAAGATGGTCGAGTGGTGATTGTGGGAGCTATGCTGAGGTGATATGAAGGGGAATCGCTTTGGAGTGTTGAAAAAAGATTTAAAAATAAATATGTTTTTGTAAACTTTAATAAGGAGGAATATAAAGAAAAAAATGAATAGCAGAACTACTTGAGTTTAAAAAGTGAACGCTTGTAGAATGCATACTATCCTAAAGCTGTAACTATTGTTTTAAAATTGGTGCCGTTCGAACGTGATGTGATATTCCGAATTTTTGTCTTTGCAATAAGTATAGGAGTGATACAATTAAAAACTTATTTGAAAATAAGTTAAAATAAACCATGATTGCTAGGAATGAATCTGCATGAATAAAACCTTAGCGCGGGTTTAGCACTTAGCGAAATAAGCGAATAGTCCGGTCAATCTAGACCTAAAAATGAGAGCGAAGATACATTAATTCCCATCAAGCTGAAATAATGATACAAAATATTATGTCGACTGTTTATTTTTGTGACGAGTTTAACTGGAAGCTTGATAAATCAATGTTTTAAGTTACTTACTAATTTAGGCAAACTGGGTATTACTAGTAAAGTTTAATCTTAATTTTGAAAATCGACAAATGCCTCTGTCTACCTTCCTGTATTTACCTACTCCCTATATACCCGTCAATCAAGCTATAAACAGGGACATAGAATTACAGCCAGTATGTATTAAGTGGTAACTAGCATTCGTATCCACCACTGTACTAATCGAGTAATCATACCCGGTTATGGACAATTGGACAGTTGCTGTTTCCTGCACGGCCTAGCAGACACGACCAGCTTCTTCGAGATTTCAGCCAGGAAGTGGCAATACTGTAGGCACAGAATACAGTAGGCGAGACTGCTTGATACCGATTCGAAGGAGTTTGATTGTTTCTCATTTGCTTGGAGGTGAACTGAAGTGAATTGAATTAAGGGTACCTACCTATTATAGCGGTGGTGGGTGGTGGCTGATTTTTCTACGGATTACACATGTCCTGAAATTTGTTGTTCTAGTAAAACTATTTATAATGTTTATTATCCGTTGCGCGCTGATTCGTATTATACACAAGCTCTGTTGAATTAAAAAATCTTATAAGTCGTGCTCAAAGCATGAGACAATAGCGATTCAATTTTGGAACAGCGCAAAAAGTTGGTGAAAAAAATGTATCAATGTAAGTTTTATATATAAGGGTATCATCTTGTACTCGTTTATTAACGACACTTTGAAATTAGCATGATTTGGAAGATCAAATTACGTTTGCCCCAACTCATAACATTGTGCTGAAGTGGAAGTTTTCAAAAGTACAGTACTAGAAAATATAAACAATAGATAAACTAAAGATTTAGTTAATTCTTTACTTCTCAAGGTCACATAAACACGTATTGTCGCCTCGAGACCCTCTGAGGCAAGCAGGTGGCGACTAAGTCATAAATCTCAGTGACATGTTGTGAGCTTGTGTCGTAAGCAGTTCGTTAACGCGGCGCAAGCGCATCATTTGTGCCGAGAACACGTACTCAATACAGTTGTGAATATACTAACAGTATTGATTGGACATGAGCTGGTAAACTGGATGTAGATTAGAGAAGCTATTAAGCATTTCTTGGCAACGTGAAAAAAAATGTGAAATTAAATTAAAGGCCGAAGTGGAAAAAAAATGCTGAAAAAAACGGACGTATTAAATCTGATAATCAATACCTTTGAAATATGACAAAAATTATGATAACTGCCTTAATCTATTGTAGTATTTATGTTTAATAAGCTCAAATACAAAATATTGCAGGAGCAATTATTCTGTTTTGAATTAAAATCATTTATTTCGGTTTACTCGGGACCCATGTAAGATATATAAAAACATAATAATATACATTCAGAAAATTAAAATTACATAATATACTTATCTTATCTAATGAAAAAAGAATTGAATCCGATTATGTAAATATTGCAATTTTTCTATTCAAACTCCGTTTGGCTTCATTTGTTAGTATAGATAGAGTGTGGTATAGCTATATTGTATATCTATAGGCTTATCTATCGTATCTACAAACTGTCAATGACAAATGTACCTTTTGGTGTACTTGAAACAATACACCATGAATGATGGCAAAAACTTTTAACCTTTTTGTTGTTACTGCGACGAGACAACAAATTTTCCGTAATGCTAGATGTAAGCAGATATTTATGCAGATAAATGTACAAACGTAAAGTTGCTTTAAATGTAGAAAATAAATGTGTTTATAAAAAATCCAACGATAAAATTATGTTTTGGTTATATTTTCTCTTTTTGAAAACCCCGTCCTTTATTTTTCTATCGACTCCTCTCCTACGGTTGCCAGGAAGGAATCGCTGTTAGCGATAAGGCCGCCAGGTTTGGCACTATTGTTTAAGTCTTTTGTTTTTTTTGTGTGTGTTACAATACAGAGTTCGATCTATCTATCTATCTACCTATATAGATTAACCATGAGTTGTAAAATTTACATTCTGTTTTTATGTAAAGCATGTTAGTTTGAACAAGGTTATAAAATCAAATTAAAAGTGAAGTGATTCAATTAAATTTACAAAACGTTACGATAAGCTACGACGAAGGTCGTAATAAACGATTTGCCGTAACAATAGTATGCAATATTATTTAATTTTAACTGTCTCAAATCATGAAATAACTCAGTTAAGTTTTGGATATAGTAATAATGGACACTATAAAGCAATCGTCATTTTAATAGCGCTGCCGAGTACAATGTTTCTTTAAATTTTTTAAACCAAACTACATAATATGTATGTCAATATTGCCTTTAAACTAATTGCTTTCAAACAGAATAGAATCAGGGCTCCAGGTAGAGAGTTCCATAATCTTCCCTTACTATGAAAGTAGAAGCAAAACGCTTCGTGTCTTTGGTACTTTCCATTATGAACCGGTGAACATGAACACAAATATAGTAAAATATTATCTATACATCACGTATAAAACAAAACGAAACTAAACCTAAGTAGAATCCGCTAAAACAAACCAAAATCGTGTGTTAAACGGCCATAACAACATAATCGTGTCAACCGCGAATTTGAGCTTGATACTCTTAAACTAGATCTCAAAACCCGAGGTCGCTTCAAGGCCGGTCATCAACGTTTAGTACTATAAGTACTATAATAGTGTTCGAGAGGAAAAGTTCTGTACTTATGTGTCACATGGTAAACCAGATGTTCTTGGTCACTCTGATATTATTGCCAGATACAAGGGCGAACTGTGTATTGTCTCCTACAAACGTTTATGATTCTGCAAAAGGGTGAAAGAAAACTATTTATAAATCACCTTTTCGTTCAGATTTATATTTAAGTACAATTGTTAAATCTTGCAGATCTTGGTTGATCTTAGTGCGCTCCAAGGTTGTGCCACAGTCATATTGTTCATCAACATGAAACAGTAAAAGATAATTAAAAATAAAATCAATCTAAAAAAAAACTTAAAATCTTTAATCTTTAAAAAGCAGGGATCATTTTGATTTTGGTAACGAAATAGTATAGGATATTACACAGGTTACCTATTAACCCACAACGACGCTAGTCAAACAGCACCAAACAATAGTAATCGTCATAGCAATAAATAATGGATAGCTAGGGTAGTTACAGAATATATTTGAGCTCAAACTCTTTAGTTTAATTTAAACTTTGATTGGAAAATGAGCGAAAATAATCACGACGGACAGGATTCGAACCTGCGTATTTCTAGTAGCCTAGTTGGTTAAGGCGTTCTGCGGTGTGTTTCACAATGAGTCGGATACGGATCCGATTCGATTGAGACGGAAATCAATTGGCACGGAAAGGATTTTTCCAAATCACAATGATTCCATACGAATCTTTTAACAAATTTATTCATCAGAAAAATCGGAACCGTTCCGTGAGCCAAAAGCTAGCGGATTCGTTTCCGTCGATGATAAATTCGATTTTGTTTTTTCATGATATTTAACCCGATTTACACATAATTATACATTGATTTATTCCTATTTATAATTATTCATATGAAATCAACAGTAAAAATGGTAAAATTAGCCTTAAAACTTATATTTTAAATTTCTACCATTCCATTTAATTTCTATCATTTTTACTATGAGCGGATCGGATCATATCCGACTCATTGTGAAACACCATGCTGGACGGTGATTAGAAATATGCAGTTTCGAATCCTGCCGGTCGTGATTATTTTCGCTCATTTTCCAATAAAAGCTTAAGTTAAACAACCATAGTGCGGATTTAGACAAAATAACTCTTTAGTTTGTTTGAACTTGTGAATACTTAGTAAACTTGCAAAAACAACTTGTACGGTGTCTATACTGTCAATCTAACAGAGAGCGCGTTCAAGGCTGCTTGCACAGCTTTAGGCGCAATGGGCTTTCCTTATCGGGTACCTACTTCCGTAATTGTGCGCTCATTGTTATGCGACGTTGAACCTATTTCATGCGACCTTTTCAACGATACGTGGACCGTTTGATGGTGATGGATCGTAGACGATTTGGAGGCTCTAATTTGTTTATTGGGTGGTCACTGGTCTTGCAGAGGGTTTTCAGTATGGTCATCATGTAGTATGATTTATATGAAAATCCATTTGTTGTGTTGTCCGCGCTTCTTATCATACTCTTTTTCTTAGATTAATTCCACGAATATGATTTTTAGGCTTTTGCACAATAGGTTATCCGAAGTGATTGAAGTCAAGTGAAAGAACAAGTAATTACGATACATACAGGAATATGCCAATGAAAATGAGCAAGAGACTAAATGGTCTGGCTGGATGGTCATTAATTATTTTCATAAATATCAGAATGTCACAAAATCAGAGATAATTTTCTTTGAATACTTATTGATTTTATCTGAATAGAAACAAGTGACGAAAGATCTCAGCAGACAAGGTCAAATTTAAGCGAAACGAATGCAAAAATCTTGAAGAAAATTTGTTACTATTGTAAATACATTATTATCAATTGTAATTATTCAACCACTTACCTATTCTTATATTGGAACATAATTTTACTTTTGATGTAAAGCAGCTGATGAAAAGAACTTTTTACAAAATGCTACACAAACTTATATAATACCAGCTGGTGCGCGCGACTTCGTCCGCGTGGAATAGTTATTACCATAAAAACGGTTCTAGTGAGTTAACCTTAAAAGATAGATATATACTGTTGCGGACATTTTATTAGATCATTTCAAGAGAAATAATTCTTTCATACACATTTTTTTGATATCTTGAACCGTTTTCGCAGCGCACGCAACGGAAGCCCGCAAGAATGTATAATTTTCCCCATTTTTTCACATTTTCCATTGTTTCTTCGCTCATATTAGTTGTAGCGTAATGTTATATAGTCTTAAGCCTTCCTCAAAAAATATTTTTTCAATTTTATTCGCACCAGTACTTCCTGAGATTAGCGCGTTCAAACAAACAAACTCTTTAGCTTTTTAATATTAGTATAGAAGTATAAGTAGTCGTAGAGTAACAAAAAGAAAACCAGCAACTTCGCAAAACTAGCCAGTTAATATTCTCAAAAATCATAAAACAGTTGCTTGTTGTAGATATTTATTTATGAATTTAACTATGTACCTAGTCCTGATATGCTGTTTTTTAGGTAACGTAATGATTTCTAAATCAATATGTATTCTTATTTTGACTACAGATTTTCCATATAGTGTAAGAATTCAGTTCGTCATTGTTTTTCTAGTCTTTATGCAAGGATTTACTCGGTTCTGTGGATTTTTTTTTATTTTGCACAGCTTTCAAAACATTCATTGTAAAGAACATTGTGGTGACATCCAACAGCATTGTTGTGGATTTGCTACAAGAAGACTGGCAATGGAGACGAATGTACAATGAGATATTGAAAAGTGTGGTGTTCTTGAAAACCATATTTAATTTGATGCTGTAAGTCCTCCCACGCAGTTGCTAGTTACATGTATTTTTATTAATGCAAGGACGTACCTACATGACGTGATAGACATCAGGCGTTTAGAAATCAATACATTTTGATTACAATCACTTTTTTTTCGATAGATAAACATAACATAAAAAGCGTTTATAACAACATTCAAAAAGGTTTTGCAGTAAAATTGATTCAACATAAGGGATTGTATAAACTAGGGCCAGGGGATTATATAGATGTGGATTAAGGTGTGCGTTTTTAGCTAACGGTTTACGGGTTGGCATGTTAAATTGTGATCTGACCTTCTCCTTACCTTACCGTACCTTCTAAAAAACAAACGCAAACCTAGCCCACGTAAAAAAGGAAAAATACGTTTCTATTATTTTCTTAGAAACCCACTTTCTGCACTGTATAGTAAACACGAATGTACAATTAAATTATACAAAAAGAACACACATTCACGGAATCAAGGGTACCATGTTATATGACTCGTATTTAAGTCAAGTAAAGCGTAGGTAATTATAGGAGACCATGTAATGTGCCTTGTATTTTTATTTTAAGTAATTATAGTTAATTACTACAGCAGGGGTGGTCGCGTGCAATACTGTGTCATCGCATACCGATGCCAACGATAACTT
The DNA here is from genome assembly GCA_927399415.1 of Macaria notata. NCBI lineage: Eukaryota > Metazoa > Arthropoda > Insecta > Lepidoptera > Geometridae > Macaria > Macaria notata. The sequence continues at coordinate 10,034,066 of OV656730.1, forward strand.
TCCATCTACTAAGATTTATTGGCGAGAAACTTAAATTGTTACAACGCTGTTATTGGAAGCGATATTCAAGACTTATTGATAAGGAAAATGGAAAAATAAAATAAAGAGGTAAGTACGTACTTTTTGAAGGTAAAGGGAAAGTTTAAAAAACAAGTTATTCACTTACTTACCTATTCCATAAATGAGTAACAAGAAATAAAAGGGATTTCTATATTATTTTCTATACTTATTATATATAAGGTACATGTAAAAGTAGGGGCTGCAGCCCTCTAAGACAAATTGCGTATTTTAGTGAGCGCATAAGCAAACTGACTCTCGCTTATGGAATAGAAAGACCAATGTATGGGTGACGTAATATTCTTCCCCTCCCCCCCGCGCGTCGCGGTGTCAATCCCATACATTGCTCTTTCTATTCAATAAGTGAGCGACAGTACGCTCACTAAAATACGCCTCTTGTCTAAGGGGGTACTTCAAACTAATATTCATTCCGAAGAAAAGTAAACTAACTTTGTTTAAGAAACTTAAAAGAGCTGTCATGCATTATGAGTAAAATAAGTATTGTTTTTTAACCTATTCTGCCGACTGTAGACCTAATGTAAAATATGAATGCATATAAGGCACTTGCTTGTACTATAAAAGGTTAAATGTGTAATTTCAATTACATCATAAATCGATATTAAATTAATAAATGACCAATCTATACTAATATTATAAAGCCGAAGAGTTTGTTTGTTAGTTTGAACGCACTAATTTCAGGAACTACTGATGCGAATTTGAAAAAGTAAGCCATTTATTTTCTTTAATAAAATTATTTTTTTACAGATTTTACTTTAACATTTTTATGTTTTATGTTAATTTCTTTATTTGACGTCATGCGTTCATTAAGGACCTCTTCTGTAGAGTAAAGGGCTCCTCCATTTTTCTCCACTTGGTTCTGTCAGTGACTTTACTGGACCAGTCAATCCCAACTGATTTTACTATCTCATCAAGCCACCTCTTTGCCGGTCTTCTTCTAGTTCTTCTTCCTGTTGTAAGAGCCAAATACCAAAAGAAAAAGAAAACATCTACACTAACACAAGTATTTATTTTTTTACTTAGTTAAACGCATTGCACATCCGTTCTTATAAACCCATTTTGACTAAATACTTGTCTATAACAGTGGTTATGTGTGCCGCTTGCTGCAACATATTGCGATAGCACTTGATTACAGCACGCCATGTTTCCGCCGCTGCTTGTTGTATCCGTCCTTTTTTGTCTTCGAAGTCCTTATATTTATTTAGTTTGGAAACCGACATGTTTGAGGACTTCAATATCCGAGGACATGTGTATTCCGTGAAAGACCTGGGCACCCACCACGATGTATCTGCCCAAGGGAACTCCCCTGACGAATTAATTCTGCGAGGGAGTCACGACCTTCAGTCTGCGGAAATACGACTCAAGAGAGAGAGAGAGAGAGAGGGAGTTTGTGAAAATTGGTAGGTACTCACTTAATGGAGAAGGAAAATATTGTGAGGAAACCAACATGAAGGACCACAAAATCTGAGAACATAAGTCTTTCTTGGAATGATCTAAGATCATGATGTACTTGTTTAAAAAACATCTACAACAATTCTGCGGGGTAGTTACGATCCTCAGTAATGAGGATTACGACGGGAGAAGGAGGAGAAGGAGCAACAATTAAAACGCACTCAAGACGAAATCTTTAGTTTCAGCTGCCAGGCAATAACGGCCAACCTTTATAATACTGTCGAAGAAATATCTATCGCTTATCGTTTTCACTCATTTCCAAATTACAAACAAAACAAAAGAGATTTCATGTAATCTGTGAAAAATTTTGGTTAAAAATTTCTCCATCTTCAATATTATCAATGCGCATGGTCAATCTATAATTAATTTAATATCATGGCTATAAACTCGTAGGCCGTGCTTTTTGCAACAGGTCGTGACCCTTACTGACCCTTGAAGGTAAGACCCTTACGCTATAAACTTCTATAGCAGTTAAAAAGAGTAAAACATCATATAAATATGTATTAAATAAATAAATATTCCGGGTCCTTGCACACAGCGCTATCTAACCCCACACTAAGCAAACGCTTGTGTCGTGGGTACTAGATAACGGATATAATACTTATATACTTTTCTTTTGTAAATAAATAGGTACTTATTATACGTAGATACTTCAATTGATTATCTAGAAGTCTCGAGTTAGTACAAGTATTTCACACCACTAATGAACTAATAGAAAGAAAAATATTATGGCAAGATTTCTTTATAATAGCGAATGTTTACAAACTTCTTATAACGTCTCTCGATCAGTTTTATTATTTCAACACTTTTGTTGGAAAACTTTATAATTCTTATTGTAATTGTATGAAGAGTTTTTATTCCGTTCTCAAGAGCATGAGATCATAGTTTGGGTTTGGCAGTTTGTTACTCCTTGAGAGTTGTTCGAAATCTTTTAATAGTTTAAGTAAGTGGCAAATAAATATAAATGTACTCATACCTACATATAATACAAGTATGAAGTAATAGTCAAGTTTGTAATCGGTTTTATAAGTAAAAATTAATTTGTATTTGTATTAATTGAAGAAGACACTCGTAGGAGTTTTGTGATTTCACTGCAAATTAGGGTAATGTATAGCTAATATACATAACATACGCAATTGTTTGGAAATCTAGGTGGCGAAAAGTTGTGTGTGTGTTTGTTACTTTTTTACGCTCAAACAGCTGTACCAATTCGGATGAAATTTGGTATGCAGATATATTAGCCTCTGGATTAACACATAGACTACTTTTAATTCCGAATAAGCGGGCCACTGCTAGTTTTGAATAAGTGTTATTAAACTAACCGACTATAAAATCTGATATCGTTTTCAAGTCTATGATTAATTTCATTTTATTTTATAAAATTAACACATCAATCCAATATTATTGACAAAGTACCACACTACTTATAGCTATACCTACCTACCTGATATCTGTAGGAAGTTTACCCAATCGAGTGGTTTCCTTCACTTCCACCTTTGGCCAGAAGATGGCAGTCATACAGACGGACACAAATTGTCCAGGAAGGCGGTGGGACGTTGTCGCAATGTTCTGCTACGCTGAGTGTGGTGCAACTATTGACATAGTATACATAGGACGGGGCACAATGGCCGAGAGATACGAGAATAGATTTTCATGTTAGAGCTATTATATTTACGTATTGTGAGCAAGTATTTTATCAGACTTTTGTAACCGTAAAATAACTTGTACATCAAAGAAATAAACAATTGTTTTCAGCTTTTATACCACAGTGAATCGGTTTTAGTCCAACCTAGATCATTATGAACGCTTTCTATCAGGCGGCGTCTGGTTTTAAAATAGTAGTCTGTACATATTATTTTAATGTTGCTTAAACACTTCGTGGTAAGCCCCATGGCCTTACTTGTGAATACACTTTTCTCAAAAATTATAACAGTACAACCTTTTTTCAGCATAGTCATACATAGAATTCATTTTATGTGCAGGGGTCGCCTCGGCTGACCTAGTGATCAAGCGTCATACTGTCCAATGTAAAAAAAAAAACATTACCTCCATTACAATCGGAAGGCAGAGTGTCGAACTAAGCAGATTTGGTAGATGCTCATTTTTTTAAACTGGCATGCACTTCGTACAAAATAGTGCGCTTAGACCAGTCCATTCTCTATACTATGTCGCCGGGTGCAACTAGTGACGTAACCAACGTGACTTCTCGCTGCTCGGCGGAGCTCGATGTTATGAGCGAATAAAAGAATGTATCGATTTCTTGAAAACGTGTGAAAGGTGTTATAGTGTTTTTACATTTTAAGACAAATAGAAGGTAAGTGCTTCTACACTTGTTCATTACATTGTGCAACCATCACCACATTTATATTGTCAAATAGCTTTTAAATAAACTTTCTAATCAACTCAAATTCTACCTGTTGTAAATTAAGGCATAGTAAAAACGGTCAATAAGGTATTATTTTTCTAATAAAGAGTACAGAAGAGGTTTAGATTTTAGCTGTGCTGGGTACGTTTAATAATTCATGTCTATGAAAATTGAATTCTTAAAATCCGTCGTTCTAAGACGAAAAATACGCGGTAGTAAAAAAAACAAATTAAGTACCACAATAACTTCAACGTAAGCAAGGAAGAATAAAGGTAAAGTTATGTATGTTCTAGTGCAAATCCTAAAATGTATAATATAAAACAAAGCGCATTTTCACAAGCCCAAGGAATCGCCACCTTGACTAAATAGCTATTGAACAACAACCATCTCAGATTATGATCCAAATAGATTAAGAATAAATTAGATCCATGGAGGCTAAATTATGGCTAATTTGACGAAGCGTGCGTTAGAATTACTACACGTGACCGGTGGCAGCACCTCTGCTAAATAATAATCTAAAAAAAAACAAATAGGTATGTTTATTCACAAACGAAATAGGCACTTTAATTTACTTGTGTGGAGCTGGTCGTTTCATTGTATAGGTATTATATAATTACAAAAAAAACGTATATAAGTATTATATCCGTTATCTAGTACCCACGACACAAGCGTTTGCATAGTGTGGGGCTAGATGGCGCTGTTTGCAATTTCCCTGAATATTATTTTTTATTAAGATGACGTTGACGCGGTTTTGGATGGGTGACCGAAATGTGGCATTCCATTTTGGGCGCTTCCGTGGCGGTCGGGTGACACATTTGTATGTCCCGGCTGTTGGTTAAGTCCGGTAGTTGTTAAGCCATGTCAGAGGCCCTTAGGGCGGTTCGATAAACTCTCGACACCAGAGTTGGCCACTCTCAATCGATGTAGCTAAGAAAACGAAGGTACTAGACAAGCCACAATTGCACGATAAAACTCATACACATACATATATTTTTATCATTATAAGTAGGATGCACACATATTCTAACATATCATGTATTAGTTATTATTTGTTAACTTTGCTATCGCTTTAATATAAATTAATTGTCATATAGAGTAGCATTTCTTCAATAAAAATCACGATATCAACTTATTAGTTCCAAATTCGTCCACAACGCAGTAATTTGCGCTGTAGCATGCTAATTCGATTCGATATTATTCCGGAACCTCTAACTACCACTATCACTAGATTCGGCCTTAGCTAAGTATTTCTATGGCTATTTAAATATTAATTCGATAATTTAAGTAAGTACTGACAACTTGATTACCTCGCCTGGTGTGAAGGGAGGTTTGCAACTGTGCATAGTAATATGAACATCTTAAAATTTATGATTAAGATACTTTTGGCATAGTTATGAGAATTGATTACTGTTTAAAAGTTTATATAAATATAAACTTAAATAAATACTTTAGTAAAACAATACAAATCAAACGAAAAACTTGAATGTATATTAAAATAAAATAAAAAAAGAAATATTGTGTGTTCTCTAATGAGGTGGGTGCTTTTTTTTAATCCACTACCTATAAAGCAAAAAAGTTGTCTTCTGTAGTTTATATATTTTCATCGTGAATATATAAAATCATACTACACCAGAACAGATTTACTTGACGCATTGATTGAAATATTGCAATTTGCAATTTTTCTCATAAATACTCGTAAATAAGGTAGTTGTTTACGTGCTCCACCCATTTCAGTAAAAATACTCGGGATGAAATACAAAATACAAAAAATCTATTGACATAATAAAAACGGCCTTGTGCTAGTCGTGGAACTGTGTTACAAGGCCAGTGTCTTCTCCCAAATGTGAGGCTTATATTATATTACGTCAAGTATTAGGTACTAAATATTACGATAAGAATGTAAATGATTAAACGTTACAATATAATTAAACTTAATTTGTTAACTACCCTAATTTAAGTAAAATTTTCACAAACAAGATGTTGCTGACAAAAGCACGCACACACGTGATGAAATGTTATAAATATTTTTAATAAATATCACAAACAGGAATATATTATACATATTACAAAAAATGCCACAGCCTTGGTAACTTAACTTGAATTTTAAAGGAAGTTTGATATGTTACCGTATAATTAGGTAGTACCGATTACTTATCAAGCAAGGTTAATAATATCTGTAATAGAAATGAATAATATCACGCAGTACAAAAAAATACTACAGTGATAAGTGCCAAAATGCGGATATCAGTATTCTAATATTTTTTATTTGAACGCTAATTTAAAGTCATTAATCTAACCTGTTGCAAACACGATCACTGACCAAAGGCGTGCACCCTCAGCGCCTAGCCCCATTACAGATTTCCTCAATTTTTTTCACTTTTTTATTTTTTGTTTTAATGTGTTTAAAATTACAAAAGAAAGGGTATTTTTTTTATACACCCCCTTTTTAACCCTTTTTTATGTGTTTTTAAGCTGTGTGACATTTGGATACACGTGGCCTGGGAAAAAAGTCACGCAATATGCATACCTCCCACTGAAATGTACTTTAATTGTCTGTTTTAGAAATATTTTTTTCAAATAAGTATGTGTAGTGTGCCAAAGATACCGCACTAGGGAAACCTGTGCGTCGTGGTGTGGTTGCCTACTCGTGCCAAATATGAGAAGAAATAAGTACTGAGAAATAATGAAATCTTACAACCAGATTTAAGTACTTAATTTTTAATATGCAATTTATGGGTTGTTCAGAATGTCATATAGCAGCGACAAGGCAACAAATAAAAACTTTCTACTAACATTACACCATATAAACTTGCTTTCATAAGACAATAAACATTTGAATCTAGTACCAACTATTAACATCAGTAGTCAGTAGTACTTTATATAATTGTTTTAAAAATATACCTAATTTTTCTGCGCATACGCCTGTCACGATACAAAAGGTATCTAAATGAGATCTGTCATTGGTCCGGAGCGCGGTATCGCGTGCTTATCTACCGACGATCTACATAGGTAAGCTACCGTGTAATTGGCGTATATATATAGGTATATTGTATTCGTATGGTTTACATTATTTTATAAATTTAATGATCTTATACAAGACTACCTAAATACCAGTAACCTCATGCATAATATTTTGTTCTGAGACGTTCGGAAATTCACGAAAATGTGAGAATCCCATATATTCCATAAAAGAATATCAATATGGTGGTCCTGTGCCACCAGCATTAGGCTGAGCTGCGGCTGTATTGGGGCATCACAATCTTAACTTGTATTGTGTGTGTCTCAATAAATAAAGATATTTCTATCTTTCGTTCCATTTCTATAAAAGTTGACTTATTAACATTTTGGTGTTGCGATGTTGCTGATGTTTTTCAGTCAATCCTGTAAGGGCTAAGTACATTGATATTAGTACAACATGCGAATTCACGGAATGATATAGAATTAAGCAACCTGGTAAAAAATGTAACGGTAAAGTAATTAACTATAATACAAAACCAAATATTTAGCCTAATTTTCTCTTTTAAATCTATACTAATATTATAAAGCTGAAGAGTTTGTTTGTTTGAACGCGCTAATCTCAGAAACTACTGATGCGAATTGAAAAAAACTTTTTATGTTGGATAGACCATTTATGGAGGAAGGCTTTAAGATATATAACATCACGCTGCAACTAATAGGAACGAAGAAACAATGGAAAATGTGAAAAAAGAAAAACGGGGAAAATTATTCATCTTTGAGGGCTTCCGTTGCGTGTGCTGCAAAAACGGTTCAAGATATCAAAAAAATATGTATCAAAGAATTATTCCTCTTGAAATGATCTAACAAAATGTCTCAACAGTATATATCTATCTTTTAAGGTTAACTCAATAGACCTGTTTTTAATAACTATTATATGTAATAACTATTCCACGCGGACCAAGTCGCGGGAAACAGCTAGTTAAATATAATCAAAATAGCTAAATACAAAAATGTTAATTTTATTATTCATGGAGCTACTTATGCATTTGAACATACTGGACATTGGTTCTGCATTCATGTGTAAAAAGTGCACCAAATGTAAATTCCCTGCAATATGTAAGGTAGTTTGGAGTCAAGTTACAAGAATAAAGCTCAGAAGTAATCATAAATTGTAATAAAAAAAACTTTTAATGAAGTCAGTGACAGTTTGGCATTTGGCTAGCACATGCTAGTTTATCTCTAGATCTAGATAGTTCTTGGTAATACTTAGGCGTAAATGTTTGCAATTTGTATGACTATGAGAGTCAGTTGAAGTCACTCATATCAAGTACCAAGCTAAGTCACTATATAATCTAGAAATAGACTCGACAAAAAACAAAGGAAGTAAAAATTTCTACAAATGAATGTTGCTATCGCAATTGCATCTTTTGAATCGGTTTTCAATGTCATATTAGATTATCTAGGATTATATATTTTTAAACATGGAATAGACCAACGTTTGACTACAGCCTGCCTGATGTTAAGCACCACTGTCGTCTAAGATGTTGCAAATTATTTTTAATGTGTTAGCATTAAAGCAGTCATTGGTGGTTTATGGTCTACGAATAATATTCTATATTTTTATCATTTACTAGTGGGTGCTCGCGGTTTCGATCCCAGTAAGAAGTAAAACTTTCATCCCCTATTTCACCCCTTTAAAAGTGGCACTTCCAAAAATCCTTTCTTAGCGGATGCCTACGTCATAACATCTATCTGCATGCCAAATTTCAGCCCGATGGTTTGGGCTGAGCTTTGATAGATCACTATGTCAGTCAATCAGTCAGACCTTTGAGTTTGATATATTTAGATTTGCTCTCAGTTTATGGTTAATTTTATGTTGAAAATTACAAACACGTACCAATATGATCTCATTAACATACTAGATTTAACCCAACCATTAACTTGCATCCAAATTAACGCTTTGCGAGTGCATTTTGCGTAATCTCAAATGTGAAGGATAGCATAACTTAACACGTGAACTTTTGACGTGGTCTTACCTACCTTAATAATGCAGTTTCGGGTGGTTACTTAAACTTAATTCATTCTGTGTAAAGCCGAAAGTGGTTCACCTCCGGTTTTATATACATACATACGTCATTACGATGATATTAAATGGTATATAAATAATTACTTCCCTCTCGTATGTGTATAAGTTTCTTCCGTAAAACTCACGTTTATCATTTTGTGATGACTATCTGTTTGCATATACTCATATGTAATGTAGTGGATGGGAAATCATTTCCTATAAAATAATGGAATGAAACATTAGCTGTTCAAATAAATCATATGTTTTAAGTCTATAAACACTCTAAGCCTTATTAGGAGCGATTTAAATTAATTAGTATGACAAAAGGGCCCACTTTAGAAAAAAAAATGACTTTACTTTCGGAAAATATTCACAGATTGGGTTATCTAAATTCACACATTGCATACACTATTCTTATGTCCTTTCAAGACACATGTCCTTAATATGGCAGATCCGGCAATATATTATAGAATAATTATTTTAAACAAACGTTACTGAAAAAATCTAAGCCTATAAAAAAAAAACTACAACATAAATTCATTTGCTAAACAAATCTAAGCCTATCAGAGAAAACCGCATCAAAATCGGGCTGGTAATTCAGAAGAAATAGTGTATATAGATAGCAGCGCCCCCTGGTGAGTTGTCATCGTAATACATAGCTAAAAAGATGCACCCATTAAACCTCAACACATCATGAAAATTGTATCAAAATCCGACTAGTAGTTTTGGAAATATGGGTAAAATTGGTTTGCATAAACTTTATCAATTTGTTGGTTTATTGTTTTTTTCTCAAAAAGTACTAAACCGAATGAAAAACAATTTTTATGGGACCATCCCGAAAACTATTCTCATCGAATAAAAAAAGAATTTTTGAAATCGGTTGATAAACAACGGAGTAATTGTGTAACATCCCCACAAAAAAAACTATCAGAAGACTTGATAACCTCCTTTTTTTGGAAGTCGGTTAAAAATAAATAGGAAGAGTGATAGGATTCGTTAGCATTATTTTGAATGAATTATTTAAATATTGATATAAGTAGGTGCGATTGATATTAGCATTCATTTGGCAGTACTTATGAAAAAAAAACAGAATACTTGATAACCTCCTTTGTTTTTAGTTGGTTAAAAACTCGTAAGTACGAGTAATTTATTTCACAAGATAGTACTACTCAGTGGAAATTGCATGATGGGTAATGATACAAGTGGAGACAGGAACAACCAGCGGCAAAAGCAAGTCCACCGGATGTATTCACCATAAGGCATCCGTTAATGAATGCTGAATCGTCTTGATCGCCTTCAAGTTAGCATCCAAGTTATTCCAATACCTATGGCATGAAGTAGCAAAGTAAAAAAAAGTTTTTTTTCCAGAAAATCAATATCATTAATTATTTATTGTAATTTTAACCTAACAATTTAAGGAACACTTCTTTTAAATTTAATTTGCTAGTTTTATTTCATAGATTGAGCTAAAAATAAACCAAGGTTTTGTTCTTAATTTACTTGAATTCCACTGCGGTTTTGACAATCACTGAAATCGAACAACAATTTTATAAAGTGAGTCAACTAGGAAATAGCCGATTGAATAAAAAATCCTAAATCGAATTACCGGTTTTCTGTTGACACTAAAAGTTTGTGTGACCTTTATGTTTACTATCAAAATTATTTGATAAATAATGCCTCGTAGGTATATACTATCCAGAGGTTCTCAAATAGGGGGCTGAAAATGCGGCGAAACGGTTCGAGAAAAGGATGGTACGGCAGTGTTTGCTTCGCGCTCGACTTGGCGGGGGCACTGCCGTGCCCCTAGATCTTTAGGCAGACATCAGAAATATCAAAACAACCAAAAAAAAGTTGTAGTATAGCATAGACTGTCATTTATATTTACTATCTATAGGTACTCTATAATAATATTATAAAGCTGAAGAGTTTGTTTGTTTGTATGTATGTTTGTTTGTTTGTTTGAACGCGCTAATCCCAGGAACTACTGGTGCGAATTTAAAAATTCTTTTTGTGTTGAATAGATTATGTATTGAGGAAGGCTTTAGGCTATATTACATCACGCTGCAACTAATAGGAGCGAAGAAACAATGGAAAATCTGGAAAAAACGGGGGAAATTATTCATTTTTTCCACGCGGACGTAGGCGCAGGCACAGCTAGTCAAAGATATGAAATATACCTACTGGTTCTTATCTTTAGACTTACATATATACATCACATATCAATACATCAAAAACAAACCCTTTAGCATTGCATAGAGTACCAGGAATAATATTTAATGAGAAACATTGTACAAGACGTGATGATATATTACACTGGTTACTTAAACCATGTTTGTAACGGGTTTTAAAAAATAAAATAAAAAACTGACCTACCTCTACAGCAAAAAGAAAGTAAACTTGCTTAACTGGCGGAGAAACTGGTCGGAAAATACTTTTTAAGGGCCTACATTGCTTTATACAATCATCTAGGCTGTGTTGTATTGTAATGATAACAAAATTATAAGATAGGATTAATATCTATACTTATCTAGTATTTACTCTTTTGTTTAACCAGAAAATTGAAGTTCAAAATTTACTTTGCAGAAAGGTTATTTTTCCATAGCCTACTGATAAGAACTATATTTTATATGCCTGTATGTTATATAAAATAATAAAATAATAATAAATATTTCAGGACATATCACACAGCGCCATCTAGCCCCACACTAAGCAAACGCTTGTGTCGTGGGTACTAGATAACGGATATAATACTTATATACTTTTCTTTTGTAAATACATACTTATTATACATACAAACGACCAGACTCAACACAAGTAATTATATAATTTATAGTACATAAATACTTGTGTCATGCGGGAATCGAACCCGCGACCTCTAGATTAGAAGGCAGAGCCACTACCAACTAAGCTAACAGGCCAGTCATGTGGTATGTAAAGCGTATAACAATTTATTTTTAATTAAGTAGCTTGAGTTTCAATCTATGTGCATCTATTTATTTAACCGGCCTTATATCACTTCTACAGTTCACAAAATAATCACTTAGCGACCCAATTACTGGTAAACTTAATATAAACAAATTACATTAAATAACGACATAATAATATGTATACCTAAGTATAAGTACTAGATAACGATCCACTTGGTATGTGAACGAAACAATGCTCTTATATAACAATTTTAGTACGCTCGACGCACTGTGAAAAATATGTATGTTATATTACCTAACAAACCATTACTTACTGTACAAACATAACAACATCTACACTTACTCTAATCTCAGATACTTGTAATATAATTATGATTTTGTTCTTATTTTAGCCAATCCATATATAAGTATTGGGCGCTGAAAAAGACTTGCGAAATTGTGTCGTAATGTAGTTGATAAAAGTAGTCTCTGAACGTATGTATACCTATACATATACCTGTGTAAGAATTTAATTTTCTGAAGTTACTTAATATATTTAACACTAGTGGATGTCCGCGGCTTCACTCGCTCTAAGACTTCATACAAGCTGCTTACCAAAAATCAGCCGTTTTTGCGTTATGACCGTTTAAATAGATAAACAGACAAAGGTCTAAAAACTGCTGAATGTTGTGTGTGTTCAGTTATGGACTTAAAGTATACCCAATATTTTTTTCTAATATCATGTCTTTTTATAATAAATGTTCAGATTTTTTCCCTCTTCAGCTCTATTATATGTATAGGTTATTTATTAAATATATGTCATTAGATCTAGACATCAAAATTGTGGTAACAATACAACTTCAAAAATTTAGTTACATAGCCGATTAACATGGCTACGTTGGTAATTCCGAGGTAATTACATACTTGAAAAATGCACTCAGTGATTTTTAGAATGTTCAACCGATTGATCGAATTCAAATCGACTGTAACCTTGGCGATAATGTGAGTGAAGTAATTTTCGAAACAGAATCCGTCAGGTGTTTTAACGTCTCAATGCAGACCGTAACCTATGTCCTATATTGTATGTATGTAAGTATACGTGACTTGAGTGACGATGAAGTATTGTTTCATCAGTTTATGGTCGAGTTAATGGCTGCCAGCGTTGGGTGACCGATGACATACAGCTGGGATCGAGGCAGGAAAGATTGGCGCGACAAACTTGGCTAAAGTAAGCGGTAAGAAACGTTATCCAAAAATAATAATAACGGTGAAAGTTTGCGAGTGTGTAAAGATGTTAGGCCTTTATTTAATCTAACTGAATAGATTTAAAAAAACTATATGGACTTTGATTACACTATGAATTACTACTAAGTATACGCTATTTTTATCTTAGGTTAATGCGGATTATACCGAGAGCGCACTGGCTATTTTGTATTTAGAAACGATTTATTTCATATCGCATTATCGTATATCATATTTTTTTATCATCAGGTCAAACAGCTCACAGCGGCTCCATCGCTTATACTCTTTTTTATTGACATGGTCTTACCAGAAAAAAAGAAGATTACTTGGTTGATTGTCTTCATTCTTTTTAACCTTAACCTACCTAAAATCACAGAATACAACTAAAATGCAGTGCAAACTGTAACTCAATACAGATTGCACAAAGCGTCACAATCAAACAATCTTCCCTTTTACGTATCGCTTTTACGGGTACATTATTCTCCCCATCCCTTGGACAAAAGACCTTTACAGAAAATACTACCTTAGCAGGTAAACAGGAGTAGAGAACACGTGCGTATTCCTAGAGTCAGTGTTTTTTGCTCAACAGGTAGATGTAGGTACCTACTCTCACAGGTTGGGAGATTTTAGGGTTTCATATCCCAAAGTTTTATAACCTGCCTGAAAGTGTTAAAAATACAGCGTCCGATAATATTTACAAATGTAAATTAAAAGCACTCCTAGAAAATAAAGCTAACTATAAGATAAGCCACTATCTAGATGATAAGTTTACCGCCGATGGTATCATTGATACAAAAAAATATTGATACGATTAATACTTGTACACATATGTATGAATAATGTGATTTTTAATTATTTAATTTAACATGTAAATTTCCATAATTTATTATCAATAAACATCTGTATCTGCATCCCAAAGGAAAAAGAAGAAAAAGAAGAAAAAGAAAGAAGAAGAATGACTTTATAAAATAGACTCTGCTGTTCGTCTGTCCATCTCTCAGTCCATAAATAGGCTGTATTTCATAAAATTTGGCAGCTAACCAGTAAAAATTTGCACGAATAATGAATTTCATTTTTTTTACACGGAATAGGCTTCATTTCACTTCAGACCTACCTAAATGAGGCGTTATGCGAGGACATTATGAGACAAATGTATTGTGGATTTTTTGTCATGTTTTCATGAATTTAGTGTTACGGAACCCTGTGTACAAAGTCTGACTCACGTTTGACCGTTCATGCATATTGAGGGCGTAAAAATGGTTTAGAAATTTAGTTTAGTGATACATTGAAACTTTATCGATTCTAACTATTAACAAAATAATGACATATTAGGGTGCAATGTGAAAAGATCAAGACACAGCTGATGCTTTACAAATTCGTAGCGATGAAAAAATCATAATACAGGTACCTTTTATTAACAAACTCAGAAACATTTGAATGGTCTGCTTAAATTGCTAAATGTATGTTACATTTTACACTCTACCTGCACCATGCATTTACGTATCCAATTTTTTTTTTAACTTGTACGGGTTTGCACTTGACCATAGTTTACCTGATAGCAAGCAAAGGCTATGGCCTAAGATGGAGCGTGCTTACCCGATAAGAACTGATTCACTCTCGCTTTGAAGATCGCTGGATTATAGTGCGTGGGTTTATAGTGTAGTAGATTATAGTCTTTGTATATTATATACGTTAAAATTTTCAAATTCATGACATTGAGATTTAAAAAACAAAACCACATAATACAATGTTTTTGTCTTAAAAAATTAACTTAAACCATATCTGCATATTTGCTAATTCAGTGGTAATTAGAGATTTTATATATTGTCTTGTAAATTTGATTAATTATACAATTACTACATAAATTGTAATATATTTATGTCTTTTGAAAATATCATTTAATTACTGGTTGTTGGTAATTTAGAAATATGAATTATTCACTAAGTTATAAGCTAATAATAAACAGTTTATCTTAAATTTGGTCTGTGGTTCTGTACTGGGTTATTATTTATTTGTATATATTTGTTATTGAGCCATACTTGAATGAATAATCTCAAAAGGAAATCAAAGAAATGCACATATACTTATAAAGATATATATACAGAATAATATACATATACTCAAACAATCCAATTACCACAATGTCACATTCGGGTTAGTTAGATTTTTTAAATCGAAAAATGTTATTTGGACCTACTCCGATAAACTTTAAATAATTTAATTAATCGATAATGCACTTACAATTTGAATTAGTGCAATTACGAGTACATTTGACTAAACTATGTCAATTACTACTAGGGAGATAATTATTAATTAGTCATTTGTTATATTTAGGTGCCTAACATAATTAACAATCAATTATGTAATTCCAAAGTACAGCATCGTTTATTAATTTACTTAGCACACATATATAATAACAACCCTTAGTAAATATGAATACTATACTAAATAGCTACACACAAAATAGCTAGGCTAAATGTATTCTCTACATAAATATACATACTTAATGTACTGGCACATACTTATATTACTGTACATTTATATTTCTTCTTATAGGTTACTAGTGGATGCTCGCGGATTCGCTCGCATTAAGAAGTAAAACTTGCATCCCCTATTTCACCCCTTTAAAAGTTGCATTCCCAAAAATCCTTTCTCAGCGGATGCCTACATCTTAAAATCTACCTTTATTCCAAATTTCAATCCGTTTAGTGGTTTCGGCTGTGCGTTGATAGATCACTATATCAGTCAGTCAATCAGTCAGTCACCTTTGAGTTTTATATATATATAGATTGCAGTTGTATATTATTTACTTCTTTCACATCTATAAAATACAAGAATTATTAATCAGGTTTGTCTAATATTTCTAATAAACATTATGATTATTCTCATGTTACTGTTCCCCTACTATGAGATTATCCAATTATGGGAAGAGAACTTGTTATATTCAGTACTTATACTCGTATAGGCTCCTACTTGTAAATATGTAATACATTTTAGTATTGATAATTAAAATTATCCAAAATTATCTCTTACATACGTCAGAGCAGTTACAGTTCATTTATGATTTTGTTTTTATAAATATTCTGTTAAAAGCAAAAATAAAAAGATTTGTTGAACTTCCACATCAACAGGGAAGAACTGGCCATGGCTGCGAAAAATTGTATGGAATTATGGGAGACCTTTGCCTAGCAGTGGGACAGTATAGTTTAAATCATAGCTATGTTATTTTTCCATAAGGTTCAATAAAAATATATATCTTAAATGTTCTATAGCAAACTGTGACAAGTCTATGAGCTAAGTTCACACACAAAACAATCTCTATTACAGAATGTAAGAGGAACTTATAACATGCAAAAAGGTATCGAATGTTATTCAACCGAGAGCAAAGTGGAGCATCTTGTTGCGATTGTTCCATTCTTTCGCACAGTCTCACCTATAATCCAGCGATCTTCAAAGCGAGAGTGAATCGGTTCTTATCGGGTAAGCACGCTCCATCTTAGGCCATAGCCTTACTTGCTATCAGGTAAACTATGGTCAAGTGCAAAGCCGTTCAAGTTAAAAAAAAAAAAAAAAAAACCTACTTTCACGAAGATTATAAACGTACAGGATAAACCAATGTGATCGATACACTTATACTGAGTTATTAGAGAAATAATATATTTGAGAGCATATTTTATGGAATAAAGTTAGTAAGTTAGTTAGTCGTATAATTCGGACGACTTCGAAAATGGAGTGAATAGCTTTTTCTGGGCAACCGTGCTACGATTACACTTTGCCTGAAGATGTTCTGGCTGGCATACACGTACCTATATGTACTTTTATGTACCCACTAGACTATTGTTTAGGAACTTTCTTTATGTTTCAGTTTAGGACATTGGTAGAGAAAATATTATATAAAATACATGTATGTATGACCGGTTTTTATAATGTGTAGCAAGAACCCAGACTCCACCTTAAAAGTTCAAGAGGTCTTATAATAATTTCTTTGTTATATCGTAGAGTCGCTTAGGTCTTATGACAGATTAAACCCAAGACTCGAAGGTACTTTCAGGTGTCTCTTAACTCAGATTTTGAAATTTTAGACCATAGGAATAGTTGATACAAGTGGTTAATCAGTTCTAAAGAAAATCGCTGAGTCACTAAACGCTACTGCAATTAGTGTACATTTAGGAATTATTTGACATAATTAGTCAAACGGTCACACTATCTCACAAGGGAAGATTTGTACGTTTCTAATGATTCAATGTTAATAAGTTCTTAATGAATATAGCATCCATATAACCATGTAGTTACGTAGTGATTATGTTCATGCTACGACTGGCTCAGGTCAGATGAGCAAACTCTAGCGGTTTCAGTTCTGATTGCAATTTATGTGGGTTATAATAAGAGCTCCAGAGAACTTTTGCCAACGAACTGTTGTTGATAGTTATTATTCCAGCAAAAAGAGAGAGTCGTGTACGGTATACGTAATTACCATAAGTGACTTTATTTTCATGGTTAATTAAAATTTAAAATTATGTAGAGCATTTACTCTTTCACTCGAATTTTTTTGACGTATGAGCTTTGTTTTAAATCGTCAATACAAAAATTCGTTTTATATTATTTAAATTATTGCCGTCCTATTTATGGTTCTTTTATTAAAATCACTTTTCGTCCAGTAATTCGTATAAACTGAACAAATAGAGCAGTTATTAAAATGTTAACTTGTTTTAGTTGAACGTACTTGAGGGTATGTACCTTCAACCGATTAATTCGCCTTTTACCACATTAAAAAATACACTTTTAAGGTTACATTACGAAACTGCGGCTCAGTAGGTTGAATAGATCTTAGGCAATAGATTTAGTTTCAAATTAAATGCTTTCAATCAACAGAAATAGCATAATAGCTGCAATTGACCCACTTTTTGGTATTTAAATTCACACACGAACAGCTGGTTTAAAGTTAGTTCTATTAATAAAATTATTAATAGAGAGACAAGGCGTAGAATTTATCAAAGGAAAATCTCGCGTTTTTCCTCTTATGTTTGAATATGCAAACATCCCCACTGACGGAGAGAAGGAAGCAATAACTCTATTTTAATTAACGCGAGTGTTTACAACGAATACGCGATAAGCCGTTCCAGCCAGATGAATGTCTGCAAAACGTCGAGAAAGTCCGTCCGCAGCCGGACACGGCGCGATGTGCGTTATGTTGTAAATGTACCTACTTGTAAATACTAGCCGCAACCAAACTGCACTTTGCAACTGATCGCCTCGACACCGTTGTCGCAACCACCCGACTACTGAAAATAAAACAACGATCTCACCTTGAAGTTTTTCGAGGGTTGCTTCGGATCCTTTGAAAATAAATCCTTTTCACACGAACTGTTTCACTGGCCGTTCACAGTTTAGAAGCACTTAGTTTCCTTTTTTTTAATGCAGCACTAAATTCACGTCACTGTGTTGGAGAACATTTTGAAATTGTGAAAATCGAGTCGTGATTGATTGTACGCGCGGACGCAGCGCGCGACGGTCGGCGACGGCGGTAGAGCGCGAAATGCTGGTGCGGGCGCACCCACCCCACTGCGCGCGCGCAACTTTAGAAACACTCTCAGCTCAGATAAGAACCACTCCGGCGCGTCCCGCGGCGAGGCCCTAATAAAGGATTAGGAGAGGAGTCTATGAACTTTGTCACGGTTTTTGTCGTCTCATTGTCGACGGAATTCTACTTTTCTTTTTTTTATCTTTACCTGGACCGTTCCATTATGCAGTCGCCGTGCCTTAAGAGAATCAATGGTCCCGAGTGATTTACTATTTGAGATACTAACTACAGAAAATAAATTGCATTTGAAAGTAACTTAGAAAGCGTTGCAGAGAAAATTCTATCCCATTTCCTTACTAGTGCGTTGTAAATCATGCTTGTGCATTTCTAAAACAATAGAGTTTCAAAGGCATAATCGTCTAATTAGTTTCTACAAAAGATATGCAAGCAAGGCAGAAAAGGTAGGTATAAATCTAACCAAAATAAAATCAATAACCCCACTTCATATGCCTGGTCGTGATCAAGAGGCAGTACTTAATTATTTAGCTCTAGTAAGCTGACACTGTCTATTGTTCCACAATTCCTTAAGAGCCGCCACGTGGGAGGTTTATGTCATAAAATATACTAAAAAAGAACTGCATTCGAAGAGATTTCATTGGACACGCGACATTATAATGTTTTTAAGGAAGCTGATGACTTGGTTGTAGAAACTTATATAGAAAGTTCGTGTAGGAGTGTTTGGCTAACTTACTTAAAGAGCTAGATGATGTATAAAATTTATAATTAGATGGAAGAAAAATCTTGACATTTTAATAAACTACTAAAAAAAATACTGGAACATGAAAACTTAAAAGGTATTGCTTTTTTTATAAATACGTGCGTCAAAATATCGCACAATTATGCTATTTTTATTGAAACTCGGTTTATTTTTAACACTCATCACACACTCGTGACATGGATCTTGGACAATTCGTATTATTCACTTCATAAAAATATCTTAAAAAGCTTCAGTTGTATCTTAGAAAAAAAATGATAGCCCTAAGAAAGATAATTGATATACTGGAACAATGCAACCTTTCGCAGATTGGATTTCTTTCTACACTCATTTACGAGCAAAAAAGATAGATAGATAAAACCATAAGATAATTGCCAAGCTTGTTTTTAAACTTTTTTTGAGCTTCTCATTCTAATATATACTTACATAAATAAATATACATCATTTTAGCTTGTTATAGGCTACACACAAATTTAATAAGGAAGTCAGAAATACTGAATACTCATGCTATCATTTATACATAACTTATTACATTATCAGACCACAGCGCCATCTACCAAAAAACCCAATATTACATAACTATTTTGCGTGTCGCCTTTACTTATATCTGACCCATGACGCGCTCAATTCTCGTTACTTATCGAAACTTGGTCTACATAAACGTAACTTAGTTACGAACAAGGTAAACGAGCGCAATTACCGGTCTTAGCAATAAATACGTGTTTGAAAACGCACTGTTTTTAAATGGATTTAAATGATGTAGGTATGTTCTGGCCGCAAACGAAGGTTGAAGTCTCGAGAACATCACGGCTTGAAGGTTTTTCTAATGATTCGTGCCTTTTGAAATATCCCTTCGGTTACTGGTAGAAAAAATAAAAAGATACTGATGTTTTTTTTTACATTAGATAGGCTCACGCTTCACTACAACTTGCCTGATGTTAAGCAAATTGTAATCTACGATCTAGCGCGCTTGCCTAGAAGAAACCGGTTTACTCTTGACTTGAAGACCGACAAATTATAGTTCAAGAGGGTTAATCTTCTCTTGTTCGTTTGTGAGTTTTTCTAAGTCATCTAAGCTAAAGTCTTAGTTCGATTAGGAAAAAACATGCAAGAAATATGTAGGTGATATACATATTATCGCAGGCGAACTGATCCAGTGAACTGGAACCTTTAAAAACTCATTTTGACTTTGATTGGTTTGAAAACCACAGCGTTAAATTTATAGAATTGTATTTAAAACTTAATGGTAAAGATTCTACTATAAATATGTACAAGAAATTCGTTCCTTATTTTAGTTGCAAACTGAAATAGAGATTTCTATTCGAACTTTTTCGATTAGCTCTGAAATCTGTTTCCACTTGTAATTGTTTTTTGTTGCTTTTCTAGAAAAAGAACTAAAACCGTTAGAGGTTCTTAAGTGGGTGTTTTTTGTGCGAAGTCATTTACCTCGAATCAAGTATTATTTTTAACTAATAGCTGTACTTCTTCGAGGTGTTAGTGTGACATCACTGCAGTTACTTTGGCTTGTTCGGGATATTTTCTTTAAGATAAAGGTCGTTTCATAAGAGTGGTTGAAGTTAGGAGACTCGTGATGATTAAACATAACTCAAACAAAAAGATATTTAAGCCTGACCAACTCATATCGTCATATTTTTGTATGTTGTCTTTATTTTTCTTGGTAAACAATAGGCATTATTTTATTGTACATATGTATCTCTAAACTATCATATGAAAAAGAAATATTTATGAGTTGGTTTCAGACAATTTAAGAACCTTTTATTTTATTTTTTTCTGTTACGAGTAATTTGAAAATATCACCACCTGGATTCAAACCTGCATATTCCTGGTACATTTTCATTAGTATGGAATGGTACAATTTCTTCAAGACCTTACTTTTACGACAATATCCCCAAGTGCAAAGGCTAGATCTTCACAAAGATCTCACAAACTCGTACAAATTCTTAACTGTCGACTGGAATGTGCCAATGTCAGACGGAAACATAACATCAGAGTGCAAACGCACTAATACATCTGCAGAATAGTCTAAATAGCTTCCTCTAGACCGTTATTGCGAAAACTAATAGAACTTGACCTCGAGTCCCGACCAAATTGCCTGGAGACAGGGATCAACCTTGCTGGAGCATTAGCTATGTATGTCCTAATGTAGGCATGAATAGACATTACATACAACATTTGGCGCGCAGGGTCCCTACTCCCACGAAGATTACTTCTCCAGAGTTAGGCTGTGGTCTCATAGACCATAGCGTTGTTTAGACTGTCTGGTTATTAGGCTACTGCATATTTAGGTTATTAGTCTACTGCATATTTAGAATAGAATATTTAGAATAGAATATGAGTTACTAGAAAATAAGGAAATGTCATGGTATTTGATTGGGTGTTTTATTATTTAAATACTTCCGAATATCCATAGCCAAAACAGCATTCAACCGGAAGACATTTACCTACTAAAATCCAAAATTGCAAAACACGTAAGAAAATATTGAAAAAGCATTGCTCTTAATGGAAGCGAAACTTGGACCATGACTCAAAGAGATAGGGAACGAATAGAAGCTTTTGAAATGTGATGCTGGCGGCGAATGGAGAAAATAAGTTGGACAGAAAGAAAGACCAATGAAGAAGTGCTGAGCATGGTCCAAGAACACCGTACAATAATGGCACTATTGAAAATAGAAGAGGAAAGATGGTTGGCCACCTTATACGACATGACGAATTTATGAAAAACATCATTGAAGGCAAATTGGAAGCCCGAAGAGGAAGGCCGAGAAGGTCATACATGGACCAAGTAAAAGAAAAGGCGGGTGACATGTCGTATAAGGAGGTCAAAGAATTGGCAGAAGATCGGGAAGGATGGCGCATGCTCCACAGACAAGGGCCCTGCCCTTAAATTTGTGATGATGATGATGTATAGAAAAATACCGTAATTTAATAGTATTTATTTCAATTTTTTGATATTTTATACGGAATTTAATGATTTCACCAGTTAGTTTGCTAAAAGCGAAACATGCATAAGAACACATCTTTAGATAAACTAAAATTAATGTCAGTAACAAGGTGTCCACGATAACTATAGAAATAGCATAGAAAATGCAAACTTTATTCTAGTAAAGTTATTTATATGTTGTTGGTCAAGGTAAGATAAATAAACATAATGCATATTATTTCTAGTTCCGATTTATTATAATTATTCTTGACCTAGTACTGGCCAACAAAGTGGTCAGTTATAATATTCTAGAAGTATATAACTTCCTATTTATTATTACATACATTTTTTTTTACCTGGGTTAGGTTTACGTTTGACTACAGCCTGATTGCTGCAGCCTAGGGTGTAACACGTTTACCTAGAAGATACCTATTAACTCTAGATTTGAAAACCCCTGGATTGTAGTTCGCAGGAAACACAGCTTCTGGTAAAGTGTTCCAGAGCTTTGCCGTCCGTACAATAAACGTTGAAGCAAAGCGCTTTATTTAGATGTTGATATAATGCTGTAATAACGGTTTCGCATTTTTTGGGATTTGAAATGCCAATGATTTGTAATTTTGAAATCTCAACAGACTTTGAAAGTTGATTCAATATCTACTGAAATGAAAGTATCTCATAATAAATCATCATCTAAGATTTGGTACAAAAACTAATCAACGTTTTTTACTTTGAAATTCAAAATGTCAGTCATGATGTTGTTTTCTATTTCAAAATATGGTTTGAATCTCATTACGGAATTATTACATGCAATATTTGAAAGATAGTTTTTGCCGGTTTATTTTACTTACATAACGCACTTTAGGTTTAAATTATGAGTAAAATGATGTAAGTAGATACTTACATAAATAGCCTTTTGAATATTGCTTCTGACAGTTTGTGACAAGACCATTGTAGTAGGTTATTAGCCTTTGGTAATCTGTCTATAATGAAAGACAATACGTTTGTAGTTCTACTAAAAGGTTTTGTTATTAAAATCTACAGATGTCAGTTAAATTAAGTCGACGACCCATTAATTTGGACGCAAGGATGGGTATCAGTCAAGAATATTTTAACAGCGTTTTACCATAGAATAAGTAATGTAGGTACCTAATTCTCTCTCTTTGAGTCGTATATCCTCATGACTGAGGATAGTGACTCCCCGCAGAATCAATTCGCTAGGTAGGATCAAGAGATCGAGATTTTTTCAATAAAAAAAGTTTATCTTCTAGTATTTTCTGTTCTTCTTTTTAGTAAAAACCTTCCAATATCCGATTTTAGCTAGCATGGTAAAGTAATCGTTATACCTTAATTTTTAGTCTTTTCATAATTCAATATTTACTAAGTAAATATGTGGGTGAATCTCAAAAGTAAAAAAAAACGACGGGAATGCTGAGAACGGTAGTGCACTTTGCTCATTTATGTTTTTTTATAATTTGTTTATATAGTGTAAGTACTTCTCTATATTGACAAAAAAAATTGACATTTAATTGCTTATATTAATCATTAAAAAAAATGTCAAAGTGTCATTTTATCATCACGGTGACCTGTCCCAGACCCAAATCCATTTATAAAATATGTACCCCCGCAAATATATTAATAATTAGGACTTAATTTTTTTTAATTATCATATATAGGTATACAATATTGTCTATCAAAAAAATCTATTTTTGTTTATTTATCTTTATTCCCAAACATTTGACAAGCAGTTAGCTTTTGTCCAAAAAAAAAGTATCATATCGGAGGACAGTAAGTTTTAGTAGAATATTTCCGTCAACATTGCGTTGTTATCGCCCCGCGCCCATTCCCCTTCTCGGATCAGTCCAGCTCAAGCTCCCAGTGCATATTCACCTGTCACAACTCGTTCTGGATTCCCACCAAAAAAGTAAGTTTATCATTTCAGTGATGTGGGGACAATTTTTTTCTAATTTCGGTGGCCATTATAACTCGTGTTAGATATTCATTCAAGATGTTTTATATTTCTATTTTAAATTCGCTATAAGAACTATTTTTATCAGTAGTGTACTAATTTCATAATGATTTTATTTTCTTGTTAAATTGAAATTAACCTAAATTTTATCATTTCAGTGGATTCGGTGGACTGAACTACTGGTTACAGTCCATCGAAATTAAATATACCACCGAAATGATAAAATCATACATTTTTTTAGAGATCCTTATGTCAAATATGTAATCATAATTTTGTGATGTACATTTAACCTATAGTGGGGGTTAGATTAACAATCGAAGCTATCTGCAGTCTGCACCTTTCAATATATCATGTAGGTATATTCAGCAACGGATTATGATAGGGGTTTGCTGCCTCCGTGGTTACAAAAAAAATAAATTGACAGCGCAGAAGATATCAAGTTCAAATTTGTGAACAGAAGTGGGCCCTGATTCTGTAAGGCCCAGGCTTGTCTTGCCATAAACGCGTGACGTCACACGACATCGTAACTTGTATCGTATCGTGGCACGGTAAGACACGGTTAAATGGTATTCTGCATGCCATACGATAGGTTGTCTATGACACGTTACAATTACACGTGTTCGTCCAAAAATCTTCTTTCCGGTTTTTTCTATAAATTGCGGTTTTTGATGTGAGCGTTTATTTATTAATTAAAAGTTAATTAGGTCGAGAAAACCATAAAATAATACACAATTTCTTGATTGATTACAAAAATTCTAATAAAAAGCTACAAAATCACTTTTGCTTACTAAAATAAAACCTCTGAACTATGATTTTTCAACGAACAATTTACTCGTATTGTCAGTGTCAAATTGTAGAATTTGTTTTGTAAATATTAAATTAAATATCTGTAAATATTTTTCCTGTATTTATCTTCGCGTGAGTGTTTTGCAGAATGGATAGTATTTTACGCAGAAGGATAATTTGACTGGCGAAGCAATAGCCGCTCCCTCTCGTGCATGAGGTTTCGTGCGCCGGTCGTGGTGCTGGTGCTCCTGAATGGGAGGTCGACGCGCCTGCACCACCTTCAGGAACCACCGCATGTCGTCCCGGTGCTGTAGAAAAGCGCTGCCACGGCAGGCATTTCACCACCAGCATCACCACGTCGAGCAACGCCGACCGTCACTGGAACGCCGCCGGCCAGAGCGACTCGAGGTGACTTCCCGGGTTCAGCGTGCCCTGGAGCCCTCATTAGAGAACAGTCTCGATGAGGCTTATTGATGAGTGTATAATAAAAATCTATTTAAGCAACAATAATATTCTGTTTTAGTCCCTTCAGTGCCTTGATTAAGATAATTAGTGTTAATAGGGCTCAAATTACCTTTCAGGTACATATAGGAATTGTAAAAATATTATTTGATAGACACAAATACAAGACAAAGTAATCAAAGAGCTTTGAAGCTAATAGTACACTACCCATAAAGACAAACTGATAATAAAATAGCCCAACCCCGTTCAAAGGGCCACCCGCCCTTGCAGGGATTGGCCGAGACCTGAAGCCATATCGCTATGGTTTTTCAGGTATTCGGCCTAATAGCCCTGCTGGGCCGGAGCCACCTTTTGACGGCTGACTGGGCTGGGCTTGCAACAGCTAGGTGATGGGTCCAAATTGAATGATCATACATTTAACAACACCATTCACAATGAATCACTAATCGCTTTCTTATACCACATATAAGATTAAAAAATGTCATATGTTGAATATGAATAAACTTACAATTGAAGTAGGATAGGATACTTACTTATTTATTAGGATTAGTTAACCACAGGCCACACGATTCGAGATAATAAATATTAAGATTTTAAATTTTATATTAAGTTATAGATTTTAGAATATTTAGTTTTAATTTTAGCTACACCCTAATTCCCCTCTAAACAGGGCAAATGTAAATACCTACATTTATGCTAATAAAGGAATTGAAATAAAAAGCCTTGTTATTCTTAAAACCTTATAATACATGTAACATTATTTAACTACTATATCTCTATTATAACATTTCTGGTTACTTAATAGGTATTAAGTCAAATTACTTGACATTTTATTTTATTTACATAAGTTATATGACTCCTTCTAGGCCTCTTCCAGCCTATTCCACCTTGCCTCCAGTTCGGTGCAACTTTTTCTATATCTTTGTTCTACCTGTTTTCAGGTCTTCCTTGTTTTCCTAGTGCTCCTTTCCAGATACTTGCTCTTTTTGTCCATCTTTTATTTGGTAACCATGCAAGGTGCCCGGCCCATTTCTATTTCTGCTTTAGTCCATGTTGTAAAGCATCCACAATTTTTTTGTTTTCTTTCTCTTATCTGAACATCTTATTCTGTATTTGAGCTTGATTTTTGTTATATGTACTTCTTACCATGGAATGTTGGCATGTTTTTGTATCATTCGGCTGGTTGTTGCAAGTGAACTTACATTAGGTATATGTGCACAAGTATATTCTGTTTGTTTCTTTGTTGGTGTGGCATGCTTTCCTCCATGGCGGCCGGCCATACTGGAGGAGGTTGTGTGGAGATTTTACAATACATAACACTTCTTCCATAAATTTATTTGATGATTGCAGCTAGTATTTGAGGTTATGTATGGGTTTGTTATGTACATATTTTTTTGTTTTTTCTGGCCTTTTCACACTATTTTCACGGAAGGAGGCACAAAAAACACTATTTTCAGATGGATATTTGTCACTTCACAGGTTGCTTTATTGTTTTCAACAGGTTTTGTCCGTTCATCTTTTTGTTGCGTAGTAATTCGCCGTTTGCCGGTCGGCTTGTTGTTTTCGAAAATGCTTCGATTTTTTAGGTGTTTTCTATTGTAAAACAGGTTTTTAGACGATTTTATCCTCAATAAATGTTTAGTAGCACAAATTTTATTCGGAGATTGAAACTTATTGTTTACACAGACACAGAATACTAAGTAGTTACTATGGGTAATACCGTGTCTTGGCGTGTTACTTGCCCTCGCAGCGCAAGATAAGTTGACAGTTCAATTCCTTACGTCACTGTGGTTACGGAATCTGATATTGGCATAGCGAATACCATAAACGCGCGTAACACGCCTTTAACGTGTCTTGCCGTGTTACGATAGAGAAATGGCCTTACAGAATTAGGCCCAGTAAGAAGATCTTCGTCTTCATCGTCAAATTATGTCATTTTTGATTGAATTGTTAAATATTTTAATAATATTTTTTGTTCGGTTTTTTCGTACGAAAACTTCGATGAACTGTAACCGATCGAAGTACGAAAAAGTCTAAGTCATTTGATGTAGTTGTCAGAAATTATTGTTTTATATTTTTTATGTTCCTAGTAGGTAACTATAACATGTGCTGTGATGCAGAAATATAATGACAAAAACAGGCTGATTAGTGAAATATAAAAAAACTGAATTATAAATTAATAAGAAAATAATATCTTTCAGTTAGCTATTTGTATTCTTAAGTAAGTTGATTATAACGAGAGTTGATTTCATAAAAGTTGGTTAAAAATATAACAGTTTATTTGGAATTTTGATGTTTTACTTATTTATCTAATTATATTAAACTCAAAGGTGACTGACCGATTGACTGACTGATATAGTGAACTATCAATGCACAGCCCAGACCACTGGACGGATCGGGCTGAAGTTTGGAATGAAGGTAATTATTACGACGTAGGTGTCCGCTAAGAAAGGATTTTTGGAAATGCCCCTTTTAAAGGGGTGAAATAGGGGATGCAAGTTTTACATCTTAATGCGAGCGAAGCCGCGAGCACCCACGATGTATATATGTTCAGAGGGTTGAATTAATTACAATTTAAAATTATTCTGGTATTGTTACTAATTTAACATAGTTATCAATTTAGGTATTAATGATAGCATTTCTATCAAATAAATTAGTTATAATCGAACTTAACTAAGTACGGAACCCTAACCATTAGAAGGCGTTTTTTCTTACTTTTATCATTTCGGTGGACTTATTTCATTTCGTTGTACACTTTATAATTTCGGTGGGCATTTTTATCATTTCAGTGGTCATTTTTATCAATTCGGTGCACACTTATCATATCGGTGGACTCACAAAAATTCAACCTTATATATTTCAGTATATTTTTATTTAATTTGACGTCCACTCACGTATATGTTACATAAATGGGTTAAGTTTTAAATGGCACTAGGTATATGGCTATATCGTTGAAAATAAAAAATCACACCGAAGTGATAAAAATAAATCAGTTGTTGAGAACGACCCATGTATAGTTTAAAAAACTGAAGAAAATAATCCAATACAATACAATACAATACAATATCATAATTCCATAATTATAGGTCAATTATTAATATTAAGTCAATGGTAATTCAACAATCATAGTTTAAACAATCGACTTACCCTATGCTCTTATTCTTAATTTTTGAGCACAAGCCCTAACACTTTAGTTTGAGCATCTATCATCTATTTGCTCCAATCATACCATTGTCTAATTCTTAGTAGTTCGTAGTCTCGCAAGATAAACCTGGGTTATAATTGCGGTAGCACTTTAACTACATAAAAAAAATGAAACTAATTCAATAAGTGGGTTTATTATGGCCATGAAACACCTTAAAATATTACAAATAGGTTCTTAATATAGATTACACGTTACACTCCATATAGGGTTACCATATCTTTGAGTCAGCCTCTTCCCAAACAGACCATTATGTTGACCTAAAAGATAATAATATGTTGGTTAAAACTTTTTAGTTCCTTTTTTATCCGCGCGCAGTATTTTGCCCGTATTCTTGTGACCATAAACTTGTCTCAGTGATCAAAGCTGCCTGACAGACAATACAGATCTTATCACGTTATCACTAAGCTTCAGGTGTTTAGTGATAAGGAATTTTAATACTTTAAAAGTGTAGACAATAGCTTTGTAAATAGTGTAGGCGCCTCGATATTTTAAGATTGGCAAAGGAGTTTTTTGTATGAGTGCTAAAATGATAGGAAAAAGATTATAATAGTTAAAAAACTTTGGATTTGGACTCTTTGTTATAAGAAGATATATTTTCACACAGTTCGCAGTCTTCGTACTGTTAGTAAATTATTTATTAATTATATCTGTATTCAAAAAAATGGTACTTATTAGAAAGGCTGTTAGTTTTGATCTCTCTTTCACGTTTTCTTTCAAGATTTTGACGTAATAAAGCCTTAAACTATCAAACCGAAGCTATTCGAATCATATACGATTTTTTAACTTTTTTTTTTCGAAACAACGCTTCTGCTTGTAATTCCCAGTAAGCACTAAACCGATATTATAACACTTACGACTTTATGACTATCTTCCGGACTCAGACGCAGCATCCATCAATCATTCTTAGAACTCTAGCCGTGTGGGACTGTGATTAAAGTAATCACTTGATATTTAAATTAAACTTTTATTGGAAAATAAGCGAAAATAATCACGACCGGCAGGATTCGAACCTGCGTATTTCTGCTACCGTCAGAACGCCTTAACCACTAGGCTACGGTCTACTAACTGCCAGGCGCGAAAATCCACACTCATTTCCATACACTTCAGACTGAGCGACTGATGGCGCCACTTGTGCTGTCAGAATATGTCTAACAAGCACTCATATCGATGTACTATGGACACCTGATATGACGAGCTAACCTGCACTATGGTTGCTTTTAAATTAAATTTTTATTGGAAAATGAGCGAAAATAATCACGACCGGCAGGATTCGAACCTGCGTATTTCTGCTACCGTCAGAACGCCTTAACCACTAGGCTACGGTCTACTAACTGCCAGGCGCGAAAATCCACACTCATTTCCATACACTTCAGACTAGTGCAGGTTAGCACTTAAT
Organism: Macaria notata; assembly: GCA_927399415.1. Classification (NCBI taxonomy): domain Eukaryota; kingdom Metazoa; phylum Arthropoda; class Insecta; order Lepidoptera; family Geometridae; genus Macaria; species Macaria notata. The sequence goes on from OV656730.1 coordinate 10,064,181, forward strand.
AAATTAACTCATAACTTGATATTTACTTACAGTAACTGTAAAGAAAGTTTCATGTACTAGCAACTCTGCCCAGCTTCGTCTTAATAAATAAAAATGTTTATTGGACACCCAAATTCTTATAATACTGGTGTTTACATAAAAACCTTCTTCTTAAAAAGTATATCTCTTAAAAAGCACATCAAAATTATTTGCGTAGTTTTAAACATCTAAAGGGATAGACAGCGGTAGTCGACTTTATTACATACTACGTGTAAAGTGATAAGTATGGGTATCTATATGCATTCTAGCAATGAATTATTTTGACCTGTTACAAAAAAATGTGACAAAGTTTTATATCTGATCGTGGGTTTTTTCCCAATACCAATAAATGAAACCAAAATGGCAAGAAACTCAACTGTGCTTAATTACTTTCAAAACGAGTACGTCATGCGACAAACATGTTCACCGAGTACAAATTTTGTAATACAAGGATTTTTTATTTCATCCCTCTCTTTCCCTCTTGTAATATCACAGCCTCATAAACTTGTCGTAAAAATGACGCTCAGCAAAACAATAAAAAAACTGGCCTTCCTCTCACATTTCGTATACCTAGTATATTGTTGACAGTAACCAATTATTGTCTCTTTTATAATTAGCTTCAGACAGTATTTTGGTGAAGAAACAATGGCTGGTGCGACGCATCTAACATTTCCTTTACACGTCATTGAAACATCGGAAACTACTATTATCCCGTAGAATTTAAAGTGTCCCCTACATTATCAGTGCCACGCGGTAAATTCGGGTGAGTCAATGGAAATTTTACAAAATATTTTTTGTGATTGTTTTTTTTTTTTAAATAGATTGGCTTACGCTTGACTACAACTCGCCTTAGTATGTTAAGCGACGTTATAATCTACGATCTAGCGCGCTTGTCCAGAAGAAACCGGTTTAAATTAAATAAAATTTAATCGGTTTATTTTAGTTTTTGTTTGGTAGTATTATACTGTAATGTGCGGATCCCAGCCAGACAAGCAAGGTGGCTACGCTTGCGTGTAGATTGTTAAAGTCAGACCAAGTCAAGAAAGATTACCCCTAATTACTGCGAGGGTCATACGTATTATTATTGTGGTCTACTGTTACGGAAGAAGAGAAACTACGCCTTTGTTGAAATTTTGGTGACATGGGCTCAAGCACGATTTTTTTTCTATTTCAGTTTTTTTTTACTATAAGTAAAACTGTATTTTATGTCACAGATATAAATAAACTTGTAAATGTAACAACTAAGACCGGCAGGATTGATTCTGTACTTATTAATTTATACCTAGAGATCTTAGTCAGTACCAAAATTAGTCATCTTATGCGACAAAATTATTGCAGATTTTGCTAAATACGATGAAGCAAATTAGAGTGAAAGTGTTAAGGAAAATCCTGAATAATAATTACAACTGTGGAGAAACTTGTTCGACTTGCAATGCTACTGTGCAGTTAGTTTTCTTGGCAAATTGTTATGTTTACAGTGCGTAAAATATATAGGAATACAGAGTGTAAATTATATGTTCTCTGCTTTAAAAGTAAGACAACTAGAGTAGAAAGGTTGTCTTTAATTTCCACATACATATATATGGGTTGGGAAGCGTCATGTTCATCTTATCAATATACATACATGATTAAAAAAATACAAGAAATGTAATAAATAAATCAGATTTACTACATAATTCAAGAAACTACACTGCTTTATATTTTTTTTTCAATATTTTCATGGCCTCTTTCTACTGGTGCAAAGTATACCACTTCCGTGCTCATTCTGTGGTTTCCATAGCTGTCAAACCGTGACAAGTGAGAAAAGCTGCAGATAGAATGCTCGAGTAAAATGAGTAAAGAAATTCAGAATGGCAACTGGAGTATAGAAACTGTAGCACGCACCACTGCGCCGGCGCCGGTCGTGAAGACACGGGAGTGGAGCACGCGTATTGCAATGGTCTCTTTGCTAATTATTGTACAATTTGCAAATTTTTGTGCACGGTGTGTTGCAAAAATGTTTGGTGCTTATTAAGTAAAAATATATCTTTGATAGGAAATACTATAAAATTTAATTGCCAATAAAATATTATCACAAATTTTAGTTTCGTTTGTCTATGATACTTAGCTGCTGTTTTGAAAATGCTGGTCTTATTGCATGTCTGTAAAACCCCGCACCTTATCTAGTTTGCTAACCTATGTATTGCCGAAAGATCCGGCAAAACGTTTCTAACGTCATTTCTCTCATGTAACCGAATATCGCAACAGCTGACAAACATACCGTCACACTACCAACCACCTACTTGCTTACAAATAATTAATTCGTGGTGCTGAAACAGTTCTTTGAAGCGGCCGGCCAAGCCACGCTGTTGACGAAAATGATGGTCGGTGATGCAATGTGGACGCATCGACCGAATCCGGGCCTCTGGCCCGGATTCGGGAAACATACTAACTATTAAAATAATCTACGTAAAAGACATTTTACAGTACAGTGTTTTGAATAAACTGTGCAAAATATGTGGTTACTGTTGTTAGAGCTGTGGCGAAAGGTGTCGCGGGTGTTGTAGTAAGTAAGGTGTGTTTGTGACCGAGAAATGGAGTCTTTGTACTCAATGAGTCCAGTTAGACATAGTTTAGTATAGTTTATGTGGCTATGAAATATTTTGAACGCGCTACTTTTTTTTTACCAAAATGAAATAGTACTTATTAAAAAAACGTATCTAAATTAATCCTAGTGGTATAATGGGGAGGGAACTTAAGATTCTCAGTCAAAGGAGTGAGGTATTGTCAGTTTCTTTCTCTGTTTTAATTTTGTTGCCATCAAGCGTACACAAACAGCACTTGTGTTAATTTTTATTCAAGTTTGAAAGCAAGATTTGAGACAAAATGGCAGACTCAGTGTGTAGTTGGAACAATACAAAAATATATTTAATCAGGCGTTACTTTGCGGAAATCCATAGTAAATTAAACTCTGGAGAAATATATCATTGTTAAGAAGCAGTCGCAGCGGAAAAACACTACATATTTCTCCAGAGTTTCGTTTACAATACAAAAATTCTAAAAATACATCAACACGAATCCTTCCAGATCAGTCTTCCAACACGCCCCATCTAAATAGTACATTAGTTGCGCCATTCGCGTAGCTTATACCCAATTTGATTAGAGAGAGCGGACACGGCCAATCTACGGCCCCTCTGCGGTATCTACACGTGGGTTCAACATACCTACACTAGACCTTACATTGTACTATTCAATCGGGAGATTGATGGGAGAATTGCTCTGCTGGGGGCAGGCAATAGCAGTCGAAATCGCGACGTAGGTGATACTACTTCATCATCATCATCGACCTACCACTTGGTGCCAAAAGTGAATCTTTATTTACTCTTTAAAATGTTGCTCGCACCTAACATGTCAAATATTGAGTGTAAATGTTAGTAAAGTAATAGGAAAGATTTGATTAATTGATTGTCAGTAGCATAGATAAAAGCGAGTGCAGTTGCAGAGTGAGTTTGAAAGCGAGTGAGGCTCTGTGGTTCCAGTGTCTGATTTTCATCCAGACACAAACTTATTCGAATCCGGCCCTACAGCAATGACTTTCATACATATTTTCAAATTATGTGTGGATTTGCAGTCGCTTAACTTGAAGAAAAACATCGCGAGGAAATCGACATTTCCTCGCGATGTTTTTGAGTACCATATTATCCGAGGACATGTGTCTTCCATGGAAGTACCTGGGCACCCACCACGATGTATCTGCCCAAGAGAACTCCCCTAACTAAATTCTGAGGGGGAGTCACGACCCTCAGTCATGAGGACATACAACTCAAGAGAGTGAGAGAGAGTATAGCTAAATGTAGATTTAAAAAGCCGGTTGTAAAACGTTTTAAGAGTACGTCGAGATTTACTCAGTTGCGCTAAACAGAATTTGTGGGATTTACATTTTTCTACAAAAATCGTCCTAACCAGTAATAGTAATGTCACAAGGGCTTTGATTGGTTAAATCTAAATTAAGGGGCAACTATGATAAAAATTGTATCCTTATTTACATGGACCAAATAAAAGAAAAGGAGGGTGTCATGTCGTATAGGAGGTCAAGGAATTGGCAGAAGATCGGGAAGGATGGCGCATGCTCCACAGACAAGGGCCCTGCCCTTAAATTTATGATGATGATGGTGATGATTCTTAAATACACATTACGCAAGAATCATTCTGCACTACAGAGAAAACTGCTTACAAATTCATACTTCGATCAATAGAGCAGACACAAATATGTAATTTGTTTTTTAAGTTATGATGTACGAGATCTTGATCAATATTCAACGAACATTTTAAGCAATATCAATTTATCAAAGTTCAAAAGTTACACCTCTCCGTAATACTAAGTTGGTAAAGACGTAATAAGCTCAAGTTATTTATTACAATTGCAACTTGTAAGTACCTATTTATCATAATGTTGACTCACTGCACATATTGATTTGTTGGTTTGCATAAGATAAATCTACTCTAGTCTAAATAACGACACTATTTTAGTTATAACAAAATAATTGATGGATGTCAAAAAAGGTTTCATTTCTTACTTGTTTTGTCGGTTTCCGTGTTCAGCCATGCTATTTTTTAAGATCAATTGGTAGGTACCCATACAAATAAATAACGAAATGCATACTAAATTATATATTAAGTGAAATGAACCTAAGCGTCATCACGGAAGGAAATAACTAAAGTGTCAGCAAATAAGAGTTTTATGAAGATTCCGTCGTAGTAAATACGTAATTTCTTTTTTTCACTTTATAAAGCTTTTTCGATAATGTTAGACTAACAAATGGCCTACTAGTTTCGTCCAAATTTTAGACATGAACAAAATATATAAAACCATGAATAAAATATGCTAACCTCGGCCAAAGTTACATATTTGAGCCTTTTGGAGTCGAGACTTTGGGGCCGTGGGGTCCGGGAGCCCATACTATTTTCCAAAACCTCTCGGAGCGCTTGGTTGACGCGACGCATGACCAAAATGCTGGCCTTTTTCTGGCTCAACGTATCAGCATTGCCATCCAGCGTGATAATGCGGCCAGTATGCTGGGCACGCTGCCCTCTGGTAGTGGGCTGGAGCACTTAGATTATCTTTAGGCTTTTCTAAAGATTTTCTAAGTGCCCCTTTTTTGTAGTCATCATCATTATCATCAGCCTATCTTATATTCGTCCACTGTTGGACATAGGCCTCTCCAAATGATCGCCACACTGCACGGTCTCCTGCTTTACGCATCCAGTGCTTCCCAGCCACCTTCCTCAGGTCGTCGCTCCATCTGGCCAATTGGCCTCCCACACTACGTGTACCGACACGCGGTCTTTTGTAGTAGTTAGTAGTAGTATGTTTAGTTTTTTTTCCTTGTTTTTATATTTTATTATTGTAAATAAAGATATTATATAAATAAACCTCTTCAATGTTACGTCGTATCTATTATTTATTTCATACATTTACCCTTATAAGAGTGCATTGAACCCGACACTAACCGAGTCTCAAAACCGCTAATATGATATGCAAACACGAGTTATGGACAGATGTATGAACCATTCAATAAATGTAACGGGAGGTAGGTAACACAATGCAAAATATAAACAATCATATTTTAGTGTCGCGGGTTTTATGTAGGTCATACAGCGATTGTTTGTGATGTGTAATGTACATATTTGACTTTTGTTATTTTTTAGTGATCATATTTTGAAGTAATCGGCAGGCTCAACATTAATTTTTACAACAAAATACAGTTTTTTTTAACTTGAACGGGTTTCACTTGACCATAGTTTACCTGATAGCAAGCAAAGGCTATGGCCTAAGATGGAGCGTGCTTACCCGATAAGAACCGATTCACTCTCGCTTTGAAGATCGTTTTTAGAATGTTTGACTATTTACCTGTTTGTCTGTTTATTTAAACACTTATAATGCAAAAACGGCTGAACGGATCATCAGCATTTTTGGTATCTAGGTTAGGTGTTAGGTAGTATGAGGTCTTAAAAGTGGCATAGGCTCTTTGATCAATAATGTACCATAGGCTACTTTTTAACTCAAAATAATGCGGGCGAAGTAGCGGGAGTTCACTAGTACTTAGTAAAAGTAAAATTAATCCATTAATCCATGTAAATAAATAATAATTAAGAACGCCTAACAATAATAAATTTGTCATATTAAAGTCACCCTAGTTCGCCACAACCTTTGTTTAGTACATTAACCATTTAAGTTATCGACAACAAACATTTCTGGCCTATTTAAATATAAATAAATCAAACAGAATAACGTCATCGACCTATGTATCGGACAGGTGCATGTGCACCGACTGGTCAGGACTCGGACGTCGGGACGTTCTTATTATGTTTAGATATACATATGTATGTAGGTACATAGAATATACTAGTGGACGCCTGCGGCTTCGCTCGCATTATTTAGGAATAAAAAGTAACCTATGACACTCATAAGACCTTGTACTATCTACATACCAATAATCCTGATGATCCGTTTAGCCGTTTTTGCGTTATTTGCGTTTAAATTCTAGTACAGATTTTTGACCTTCTTCAGCTTTATTATAATGTTTTATATAATATGTACATTCAATACCTACCTATGTGCATAACAAAATTATTTCGATGGTGAGTGAAAGTTAATAGAGATTTGAATATATTGAAGTCGAAATGTAGAAACGAATTGATCTATGCGACATATTAGCTATTTAATGTAGGTAATTAGCAGTATTTTTGAATACCGAATTGTATTTTGATTTCGGCTTGCGAACTTAGTTGAAACGGTTGAAAGTTATGTTTGTATTTATAATATATTGAAAAACCATGTAATGTTACAGTTTTGGATCTCTGCTATAAATAAACTCCATTGCCTTTTTTGAAGTTCCCTATCCAAACAGTAATTAAATAAACAAATATTAATGATATTTTTTTACAAGAAATGGGTTTGCACTTGACCGTAATTCGCCTGATGGAAAGCAATCATTACGGTCTAGGATGGAACGTGCTTACCCAGTAAGAACCGATTCACTCTCGCTTTGAAGATCGCAAGGTTATATTCCGCGGAGAACATAGGAAGTCAGGCAAGGAGTTCCACAATTTAGCCGTTCGCACTATAAAAGTGGAAGCAAAACGCTTAGTGCGAGTCTTGGGAACTTCCACCATAAACCGGTGAGGTCCTGCTGTACCCCTGCTCGTCCGGTGGTAAAAAGGGGCGGGCGGAATTAGATCGTGCAATTCCGCTGCACACTCCAAAGTGTAATCGATAGAAGATCGATAGACAGGCAACTTTGCGACGGTGCTCGAGACTAAAATAAATCTCATGGAATACTATAAATCTTTTTAAAACACACACAATCTATAAATATAATAATGCAGATGAGGGTCGAAAGTCTGTAAGTACATTAAAGTTATGTTACCTAAAAAAAGGCTTAGAAGTAATTAGGAACACGTTCTAACAATTCCTAGAATTTTTGTCTTTATCTGTGTCTCTGTTTATCTGTGTTTATGATTATCTGTTTGTCTGTTTATTTAAACGCTAAAATGGCTGAACGGAATGTTATGATTTTTGGTATGTAGGTAGTATGAGGTCTTAGGAGTGTCATGTCTTGTTAGGCTACTTTTCATCCTGAAATAATGCGAGCGAAGCCGCGAGCGTCCACTTGTAATGTAATATACATATTTGGAGTCCTTTTACATGACGACAAGTTAATATTTGTTAAATTTATGCACTAATCGTTTATTGTGTGACATTGACTGAATATTCATGGAGACATAAAAATCAATGGAGTTTACAATGTTATTTAACAAATTTGTATTCTGGTTATATATTTTATTGAGTATTTTATAATAGATGACCTTTGACTAATTAATTTATGGTTATGTATTTTATTTACCTCCATCGATTACATAAGTAGCATGATAATAAAATATGTTAAAATAAAGGCTTTAAGTGAATGAATTGTATCAAGCCTTAGTATTTTAAGGGCACAAATTTGCAAGTATGTAAATCTGTACGGTGGTAAGTATTTTTTGAGGAAATTTATGTAAAAACTAGAGGGTGCTCGCGGCTTCGCTTGCAAAAAGTATAACTTGCATCCTCTATTTCACCCCTTTAAAAGTAACATTTCCAAAAATCCTTTCTTAGCGGATGCATACGTCATAACATCTACCTTCATTCGAATTTTCAGCCCAATCCGTCCAGTTTCGTCCGTTTGGGCTGTGCGTTAATAGATCACTATATCAGTCAGTCACCTTTGAGTTTTATATATTTAGATAGAGTATCAAGGATCTGCAAAAGTTTTCACATAAAACCGAAACGCCCACCAACATAATCCACCCATCATAGAAGTTCCAAGGGTTTCGTTGTTTCGCGTTTTGTTTTACAGCGAATGAAAATTTTCCATATTTTAGAAACATTCAGATATATAGTTACCTATTTAAAAAAATATCTTTTCTTTGTAAAGATTGTACCTGAATTACATTCTCATAATGAATTATTTATCATTTCAGACACGAACATGTAAATTTTCACATGACAAAAAGACAACTTCGTAATTTTTTCATATTTTCAACTTTCTAAACAATTATATATTTCAAGGCCTGTTATACATCTTCTCGGCGTCGGCCGTGACTCGCCTGCTGAATACAACGTGTTCCAAACTTTGCAAAGGTCACCACAATATTATCTAACAGTCTTGTGGCGATGTTTGCAGCACCCATAGGTTGCGCAGACGCAGCGGTCCTACTGACATAGTTTTAAAGTTAGGGCTGTCAGTTACAGATATTTTGCGATCGATATTGATTTTTATTTCAAGTTTAGTACACCGTAGCCAAAAGGTTTAGGCGTTCTGAGTTTTAATCAGGAATACGCAGGTTCGAATCCGGCCGGTCGTAATTATTTTCGCTCATTTTCCTCTAAAAAGGTTTAAAATATGACCTGTAGCGAGCATTTGTATATTATATCTACATATTTAGTATCGGGAATCTTTGTAGCTGTCAAAAAAGCTTGATTTCACGTAGAATAGCATATTATTACTTTAATGTACACCATAAAACACAGAAATTACAAAACAGAGAAATATACTTAAGATTAAAGTGCTGCACACTCGGCAGCCTTATCGCTAGAAGCGATTTCTTCCAGGCAACCTTTTGGATGGACATTACTTAGAATTGTAAACAGGCGGTACCTTAACAATAGTTAGTGCCAACCCTATTAAAACCGGCCGTGGTTTCCGTCGCTCGGCCATTCGCCCCACTGACCAGCCCAGCCCTTGCTTATATAACTGTCACACTATTATATTTTACTCATTTTACTTCATTATGACGTCATTTCTAATTCTTAGATCCATCCACTCGTCTGCAATCAATAAATTAACATAAGGTTTACGTGAACTTGTAACATCTCAAAACACCGGTTTTTAAAACGAATCCGTAAACTGAAATATTATGTGACAAGGTCACAGAAGTTAGTATGAGATCCTGGTCTAAAATAAAAGCTTTGTATGACAGTACTTAGTGACTAAAAGTTTTTTTTATAAATGTGTTCTACATATTATTATTTAGCAATCACACAGAGAAGTAATTAGGAAAACTTTTGTATAAAGCTTTGCTTATATTATATTTCTCATTGTATTTCTTATTTTACTAGTGACAAGTAATCAAAGATTAAAATTGCAATACTCGACTAGTTTTGTAGGTTTGAAAGTTTTAATAATAGCAGTAGTTTTACGTTAATTAATTGCATAATCGTTGTTCTATCATATAAATAAATGAATATTTCAGGACATATCACATATAACTCTAAAAGGTACTCATACGTTTATTATTTCTTTATTTTAGTTTTATCAATCAATCAATAATTCTTTATTGTACACCAATAGCAAAAGAACGCAAGCATGAATAAAATATGTAGACCATATGTTTTATATGTCTATCTTTGTGGTACCAGTCGTACTAAAACGTGAGTTTAGAAGAAGTTTAGACAGCTAGTGTCTTTTTTACAGTCAACCACGACCACAAGTTTTCCAAAATTTACACCAGCCCTATGGCCGAAGATGGAGCACTCTTGTCCTGGAATGGAAATGGCTCTCAAATGAGGTGTCTTAGAAATACTTCTCACTTTTTCCAATGTATTATTTCTGCGAGAGCGTCTCGAATCAGGACTACGACTCGAGGAGGAAGAGTCTAACCTTTGGAGGAATCTTGTGATACATTGATTCTTCTCTTCTTTACTTCTTTCCTTTCTTCCCCTTTACTGGTTCCGCGACTTCCGGCTCGGGCTCCGGTTCGGGCTCCGGTGGTGGCGGAGGCCAGTACTTGTCGAACAACTCTTGGGTGGCTGCGAAGTTCAGCGGCAAGATGTGACTGCAGAGATTGTACTCTTCGCGACCTTTCTCTACTATCTCTTCGAACTCGCGGTCGTCTCTGGCTTTTAGCTGAAATTAGATGAAAGAAAAAGTAAGGGTTTGTATAACATATCTGAAGTAAGTAAATTGAAATTGTGACAATGTACCTACTTAAAATGTTTAACAATGTTTATTTGAAAGTCGACCTCGGTACGTCATGGAATCAGATAATTTATAAATAATTTTATAATCAACATTGCAGCACTTTCTTCAAACAGTTAAAACGTTGCTTACCATCAGGCGACTTGTGGTCAAGCGAGACCCCAATTGGCTTTAAAATAAGTTTTTATACATATTGGTACATATGCGAATAGAGATTATATATCTCGAATTAACACATAGAATATTTCAAAGCATTGAAGCACTTTGGGTAAGTTATAGAATCTCTTACCTCCATCAAAGCAAGATACTCCGCCGTATCTGGTTCCTTCTTCTTTCCTTTAGCATCCTTAGGCGCCTTTTCTTTCTTCGGTGACTTCTCCTTCTTAGGTTTGGCGACCACGTACAGTTTCTTTGGCACTTGGAGCTGGTAGGGTGAGTCTATGAGGATATAGTCCGGTGAGAAACAGAACACGGAGTGAACCAAGTCGTACTGATAGTCCGTGCCGAATCTGAAAGAAATGTGAATAATTTTATATGAGTGTTTTATCAATTTGCTAGTTGCCCTCTGCTTAGCTTACTTTTATTCCGAAGAAATAGGAAGTTTGCTTGTTTTTGCTAAAGATCAGGTTCTAAGCTATAAGTATGGTCTCTCTGCCAAATATTTCAGACATGTCGCTTCAGATTAAACGGGAAAAAAAGAGTTTTGGGTAAACTTTTGCGTTCAACTTCCATTCAGTTCAAGGGCTCCTGTCTTACACGACGTCTATGATACTGTTTTTGGACAAACACATGGAAAAATAAATATCTACTTAAGATAAAAAATGAAATGTCCCGGAATATTTATTTATATATTTAAAAAAGCAAAGATACTCACAAGTCGTAAATATAATGCGTGATCTTAGTCAAATCCCTCATGGCACATTCAAACGGAGTGCCTTGGAAAGTGACTCCGTGTTCTTTAGTTTCTATCGGAGTATTCGACGTCATGGTGCCTACAGTGACTTCAGATAGCTCTTCCAGTGCTTTGTAGTAGACACCGGCTTCAACAGGGTTGGGGATGCGAAGTTCCGTGGCTATGAAGGTAGCTGCGGATATCATGTTGTCCTGAAATCAGTTAAGCATAACGTTTTTTTATTAACCTATACTGTCCCACTCCAGGGCAAAGGTCTCCCTCTATGTATGTATATAGAGTTATATTAAAAAAAAAACTCTTTTTTCCCAACACAGAAGATTGAGATTAGAAAATATTAGAAAAATAATTAAATATCATTAAATAAATATTATTTAATATAATATTATTAAATCAACATTTTAGACACTTTGACCTAAACACAGATGTTGGCACAGTTCAGGTGGAATTTTTGATACTTTCTTTTATTCGTGTGCAAAAAGCAACATGTTTATCTTTGAATCTTGTTAATCTTAACCCATTACAGCGTGTCGGTAAATTGTAGGTTCCGGCTGATTGTGCATAGTCGTTGCCATGTCAGAGGCCACTAGGGCAGCTTGAGGAACTCTCGACACCCAGACTTGGCCATTCTCATGCGATTACAAGAAACGTGTCGCTGGATGTTTTTCGGCAATCTAATTAGATGTCATTTTAATTACGGCTCGTCTACCACGAGGATAGAGGATTCGAAAGATCATGACTAAGTTTTTTGGCAAATATTTTTTTTTGCCTTTGTATTTGTATTTTGGTGCTTTGGGGGCAGTATGCTAGTACGTCATAATCTGTGTCTGTATGATTTATTTACTAATGTTTGAGAAGAGCTCACCAAAGTGCCGATAAAAGGTGTAAAGTTTTTATTTAAAACCACAGAAATCTAAATCTGTTTATTTAGATTTCTGTGTTTAAAACACATGTAATATACTCATCGTGTCCTCACCTTAAATCTCCGAAGCATCCGTTGTCGATCCGCCGCATCAAACTGCTGAATCTCTTTCATCCACTCACAAAACCAGAGAATTAATAGCGCTTGAGTAGCTGAAATACGCAGGATTTTATATCTTAGTATATTATGACCATATCTAGTTGTTCTATAGCATACTAGCAGCGCCCCGCGGATACTGGCGTCAATACTGATTAGAAGTAGCCTCTGTACATGGTCTAATCTATCTCCATATAAAATTTTGTCCAAATCGTTTCGGCAGTTTGAGCTTAAAGAAGTAACAAAACTAACTAACATAAACTTTCGCCTTCTTAACCTTAGCGAGTTTGTAATGGAATTTAAAAATGTCACCTCTATTCAAACCATCTTCCTGAGCCCGTCTCAGCAAATTGGCCAAAGTATCCAAAAACCAAAATTCTGCCAACGAGCTCTTATATTTGGTACAGCCGACCATCTCAGCCAATATGTCTATATACTTTTGATGCGGTGTTTGGTTTATTTTCGGTATCATATCTGGGTCTATGTCTGTTTTGAATTCGTCGGGTAGCACGTGGATTCTGTTTTGTTCTTCTATTTTTCTAACTTTGTCGGGTAACATGCGACGCAGTGAAGGAGTTGGGAATGGAGCTGGCGCTTCATCTTGTGTCTCTGGTTCAACTTCCACTTCTTCTTCCTGCTTTGCCGCTTCTTCTAGAACTGCCTGCTGTTCTTCTTCTGGAGCTATTCGTAACAAAATATATTATGTTGGCAAAATTGAATTGACATCTAGCTGATTTTTTTTAAACCGACACTTGTGGCAACTATGGGAGGAGAATAACCTAACATCCAGCAGTGGTTTAACAGGAACTGAAGACGCTGATGATGATGATGACCACAATTGCAATTTATTATTCATTAAAATGAAACTAGAATATAAGTACCTAGTTCTTCAAATTCCCCTTCATAAATCTCAGATTCAGCTGATTCTTCCTGCTCCCGGTGACATTCTAGTCCAGATTCTTCAATCAGTCGCTTCAGGAGGTCTTCGTGAAGTTTTTCTACGTACTTAGAAGCCATATCGGAGTTATATTAGCAAATTTCTACGCCACATAACATTGTAATGATTCTCTCGCTGGTTTCCTGGCTATCACAATGTATGTTAAAAATTCTACTTGGATTTTCAAGAGAGAAACGCAACGATGACGGTTCAGTTATGAAATTGATAGGCTGTAAAATGAGACATTGACATTGAAATGGCAACAAAAAAATTGATAATATCTTTTTCAGATATCTATTTACCATAATAGTTATATTTATTCTCCTAAGTAGTCTTAGTAGTTTCTTAGATAATTATTTCCTGTACGATCGCTTCATTATTGTGAGTACGAAAATAAGATTGGTATGTAAGTGGTTCTTTTTAAGAAGTCTCATTTATCATTCACAGATTTCTATTAAATAATAACCGTAATGACCTAAATCTCTGAGCTAATTTTCGTACAGGGGAACTAACAACACTTACAGAAGAGTCGAGAAATGAATACAAAGTTGTATTACCTTACTGTTCCGAAAACTTGATGCGCTAAAATTTTACTTAGTAGTCAGGTGTTTGAATTTAAGGTTACCTGCAGCGACATCTGCACAAGCGACGCTGTAGTAATATGGATGGAATGCTTCAGCTACAACGGAGCTAGGTTCCAATCGAGGTAGCCAGAACACACTTATTCTCTGCTTGGGCTGTCTTTTTCTTCTTATCGAATGAGAGTGGCCAACTCTGGTATCGAGAGTTTATCAAGCCGCCTTAAAGACCTCTGACATGGCTTTGCAACTGCCGTACAAACACAAAACACAAACTGTTTGTCACGTTTGTGACAAGCAGCCGGGACCTACTATTTAACATGTCATCCAACCCACGATCTGATTTGGCTGTCAAATAGCTACAATAAGTGAGATAGGGACGCGATCAGTCTTTAGATGGGTGACCAAAAGTGGTATTCTATTTTGGGCGCTTTAGTGGGACGAATTTTACATTAATTTGTAGATTATAATTACTCTATGGTTTGTAGGTTCTAGCTGTTTGTATTATGGAGATAGATAGCGCTGTGTGATATGACCTGAAATATATATATTTTTTATTTGTTTGTCATATACAGTACGGCAGTCGTTAAGTCTTGTCAAGGCGGGACCCTCAGGCGTCGTCAAATCCTTTAGGGTAGTTTGAAGTCTTGACATCAAAGTTGCCCATTCTAACCTACTTTCAGTGTGATAGGTATTTAAGCTTTGTGGTAGTTGGGTATCGACTGGGTATCTCGAGCGGGACCTAGAAAAAGACCTAACGGAAACGGGGAAAAACATTCAGTTAACATAACTGCCCCCAGACCGGTTATTGTAAGACTGACAAGGAGAACTAAGAGAGACGAGTTGCTGAAAGGATCAAAAACCCGCCGCAATATCTCCTCAGGGGATATTGACTTACCAGGGCCGCAAAGAAAAATCTATGTTAACGAGCATCTCACCAAGGCGAACCGTCTGTTGTTTCGTGAAGCACGATCCCGAGCAAGAGATCAAGAATTCCGGTACTGCTGGTCGAACAATGGGAAAATTTTCGTCCGACGAGCAGAAGGGACTCCAGCAATCTCTATCAACTGTACAGAGGACATCGATAAGATTTTCAAACGCAATTAAATATAACTATAGGCATGGTATTAATATTCGGTTATTTTGTATGTTATATTTTAAATTATTTATTCAAAAACGTAAAAATCTCAGTAAATATGTTAAAATCTGCTTTCAAACG
The DNA here is from genome assembly GCA_927399415.1 of Macaria notata. NCBI lineage: Eukaryota > Metazoa > Arthropoda > Insecta > Lepidoptera > Geometridae > Macaria > Macaria notata. Next base: position 10,079,360 of record OV656730.1, read on the forward strand.
AGTATAGATTTTTGTACTTTGGTATTGCTGTTAAAGAAATCTCTCTTCCTACCACCATTTTTAACACACACTCACATTTACAATCACACATTCATACACCCAAAATCTCAAAACAACGCCACTATTCAAAACCCATGTTTTGTCTTTTGGCTAGTTGTACCAAAATATACACTACAATCTCTAAGTAAGTTTCAGGACTACACGTTTAAAGCTAGCATTCCACACAGAGTGACCATAGGCGTATTTAAAGCAGGCTTCGAATTAAATTACTATTACCCTGAATATGGATAAATTAGATATTTACAAAGACATAGACGAAACACTGAGTATAAAGTGTCACTCTATACTTAGTCTAGAGGAATGTAAACGTAATATAGCAGATCATAATTTTAATATCCTTTCGTGTAATATCAGAAGCCTAAGCAACAAAGCACATTTAGGTCAGATTGACATAGTACTGAAACGCCTTGCCATAAATTTTGATGTATTAGTATTCACTGAATGCTGGTTTAACATGCCACAGCCAGTCATACCAAACATTACAGGATATACTTTCTTTCACACAACCAAAGTGTTAAACAAATGTAGCGGAGTGGCCATTTACGTTAAAAGCAGCTGGTCAGCAAATGCTGAGGAACCTACCCTCGATGATGCCAACTGCCTTATGGTAAAAGTTGACAATATAGCCTGTATTATTGGCATTTACAGACCACCCGCTGATAATACAACAGCTTTCTTAAATTCGTTCGAAACATTGCTTGATACTACTAAACACCACAAAAAGGTTATAGTCGCTGGTGACATGAACATCAACATGCTTGACGACACGCTAGATAGCAGTAACGACAAATACCAATGCGTCCTAAATCAGTATGGGTTTCTACCTGCCATCACGTTACCAACAAGAATCAACACCTGCCTAGATCACATATTCTTGAGAGGTTTTGACAATGCCACTGGTTTTGTGTGTCAATGCACGGTGACGGACCATGATATGACGATGGTTAGTATCAAAATAGACCAAAACAAACCTAAAAACTGCAAGGCATGTAGGTATATAACTAATACTGACTTCTCGCTTATTTTAGAAGAATTGAAAAACAAGGATTGGAGAGATATACTGGAAATAGAGGACGTCAACACAGCGGCGGATTCCTTCACAAATTACATTTTAACTCTTATTCAGAAGCACACATACAACCGGAAAACAAGCAGAACAAAGCACTGCTTGAAAGCGTGGATTACGCCAGGTCTCATACGCTGTATGCGCCATAGGGATCAACTACACCTCCAGGTCAAGCAGCAACCGACAAACGTAAACCTGAAACAGACTTACACCAGATACAGAAACTTTTGTAACTCTATACTACAGAAAAGAAAGGAGGAATATGATAACCAGAGGATCACCAAAACACACAAAGATCCTAAACAGTTGTGGAAAGCAATTACAGAGATATGCGATATCAAAAAATCCAAGAACATTCCCACAGAACTTTTAAAAGGAGCCTCTCCTCAATGTAGAATTAACGAATGTAACGAACACTTGGCAAAAACAGGAGATGACCTTGCAGCAGCTATCCTGACAAAACTTAATGAAACAGAAGTTTCTCTAAGTATGATATTAAATGGAAATTCACTCACCCCTAGATCCTTTTTTCTGGCTCCCACTGACCTGTTCGAGGTAAATAGTATAATTTCCGGCCTTAAAAGTAACAGTGCCCCGGGCAAAGACGGCATCACTCCAGCGCTGCTGAAACACATCAAACCTACGATCCTTGTTCCGCTCACGCATATCTTCAATCTGAGCATAGAAACAGGCATCTTTCCAGAGTGCTGGAAGACCGCGACAGTTATTCCAATCCACAAAGCGGGTTCAAAAGACGATATAGATAACTACCGTCCAATCTCTCTTTTGCCCGCTCTCTCCAAAATCCTGGAAAAAATAATAAATAACCGGCTTGTGCGTTTTCTAGAAGAACAGCAGTTACTGTCAGACCAGCAATTCGGCTTTAGACGAGGGAAATGCACAGAGGATGCGGTAGATCTGCTCACTTCAACTTTAGCAAAAGACCTGGATAATGGAGAGAGATGCGTTGGAGTGTTCCTAGATCTCGCCAAAGCCTTCAATACGGTCTCAACAATTATGCTGTTAAGGAAGCTAGAAAATTATGGGGTGCGCGGAATAGCTCTCGAGTGGTTCTCAAGCTACCTGACCAACAGAAGACAACATTTGAAAATTGGAGACATAATCAGCCAAGAACAAACAATTTCTTTCGGACTACCACAGGGGAGCATCCTTTCGCCTACTCTTTTTACCATCTACATGGATGGTATCCTAAGGATTAAGCTCCCTAATTCTAGGCTAATCTGTTATGCAGACGATGCCCTAGCCTTGTTCCACGCTAGCAGCTGGTCGGCTGTAAAGTCTGCTGCAGAAAGAGGAATGTCACGGATTTCTGAGTGGCTCGACATGAATCTTCTAACCCTGAATATTAAAAAGACTAGTTTCATTGGCTTTCACATAACCAATGCCACAGTTCCTTATATGGAGTCAATCAAAATTCACACAAAGGGATGCCCCGTTATCTCCTTTCCTCTTCTGCGAAATTGTCCATGTCAAAACATTAAGAGAGTGTCATCAATAAAATACCTAGGTGTTGAAATAGATGAAAAACTCACATTCCAATCCCACATTGCAAGTCTAGTCAAGAAAGTCCGGAAACAGATATACCTGATGAAGACGCTTAGACCAGTAATGAACATAGCAGTTAAAAGACTAGTATATACGGCACTGTGTCAGTCCTTACTTCAATACTGCATAAATGCCTGGGGGGGTGCAGCAAAATCATTCATGATTTCCTTAGAACGAGCTCAAAGAGCTGTCATAAAAGTTCTACTAGGAAAACCGCGCCGTTATCCAACCTCACAACTTTATCTTGATGCCAAAGCTTTGACAGTGCGACAATTGTTTGTAATGAAGGCGGTGAGCCAAACTCAACATAAAGGCCAAAATGAAAACACAGATAAGACCTCTGCACAGGTCCAATTACCTGAAGTCCGAACAGTTTTCGCCTCACGCCTGCCGCCATATATTCATCTTTTTGTGCTAAAAGCTGTGCTAAATAGCTGTGATGTAAGACAGATTACACACAGGAAAGCGCGTGGTAAAATAAAACACTGGCTACAAACAAAGTCATATCAAGAAGTTGAAGAATTAGTCAAAGTATACAACCAAGCAGGCAGAGAGAACATACAGGTGGAAGATCTCTTTTGATTGCCTGAAGCCTTAAGCGATACCATTATATCACAACCATTACTTACTTCTCACTGCACACTTAGAAGGTGATGGGATGACACCACAGCTTCATTGTCTGACGGCAGAAGCCCATCAATATAAAATACACACACTCACACACACACACACACACACACATATACACACTCACACACACAAACACACAATCTTACCCGGCCAAAGTGCTTAACATACCTATAGTACCTAATAATAAATCTACCTAAGCTTAAGCAGCATCTTCATGCGGTAAACATCAATCAACTGATTTCAATTTTCAATTTTCAAAATGTAATTTTTGTGATCATAAATATTGTATTAAACTTTTTGACAAGGTTTTACTACAGATATCTTATTTAAAAAGATTTTTTATAAACTATGGATGAACATTTCTGTAACTAAACTATGTACATGGCCGTGATTATTATTGTTTTATACATCTCTAGATAGTATTGAAATTATTCTTTTACTAGCGTCAACTTCTTACTGGAAAACAGGATCTTTTATAATTGGACCACCAAGATACAGGCTAACGCCTAGTTTGGGGTCTACAGTTAACACTATTGTTGTATTGTAAGTTAAACAAATTGTAATATTATATAGGTTAAGTTTTTCAATTAGTAAATAAACATATTTTTACTTTTACTTACTTTACTAGTTATGAAATAGCCCTGTATTTCAAGTAAGTAGTTATCTGATCACTTAATACCACAATTAGGTCACGTCCGAGTTAAAGACGGCCATTACTGTTTGCTTCCTTTATAACTTCATGTTGTCAATTGCAAGTTCGTGTTTCATTTTAAAGTGACACTTAAAGTTGTGAGGAGTCCAAAAATAAAAGCAATTTTTATATTTCAAAACGATTACTGAAGATTCACAAGAAAATAAAACTTACCTGGATCTATCCTGATGATCAAGAAACAATTTAAAATTCATGTTTTTACCATAACAATGTTTCACATAAACTGTCACATATCACATCTAAATATATAAAACTCAAAGGTCACTGACTGACTGATTGACTGACTGATATAGTGATCTATCAACGCACAGCCCAAACCACTGGACGGATTGGGCTGAAATTTGGCATGCAGGTAGATGTTATGACGTAGGCATCCGCTAAGAAAGGAATTTTAGAAAAGCCGCTTTTAAAGGGGTAAAATAGGGGATGCAAGTTTTACTTCTTAATGCGAGCGAAGCCGCGAGCCTCCACTAGTTACATTATACAATTGTCTACTTACAATTAGGTAATTATGTTTTATTAATTTCGTAAAAGATTAACTTCCTGGAAGATATTTGAGTCAGGTACATGTTAAGTTATTTCACATCGCTCTCTCATTTGAGCAAGTACCTAATACACAAAATTTAGTTAAAAGTCATAATTATTAGCATCATCGGCTTCCTACCAAACAATAGCCTATAAAGCAACGTGCAAACAAGATGGTACTGATAAATTAAAACAATATGGATTTAATTTAGTAAATGCTTCTCAGAGGATTATATAATAAGTAAGCTGCAATCTGTAAGCTATGCTGCCGTGTTTGCGTAACTACGAACCACGGAATGTACTGCGTTTGACTGGTGGCAGCACCTTCTTCGCTTATTACTTTAAAAGACAATTTTGCAGTAATAAATTTTTAGTTCTGTTTTTATCCGCGCAAAGAGTAAACTTTTATGTATTGAGTCTTGTATGAATCGAGTCCATTTCGTCATATTTGTGGAACCCCCGATATTCAAAACAAATTTTGCAACTTGAGGAAAATAAGATATCTTCTATGAAAATACTTTCTAATAATATATAGGTATTTTGAAAGATCTAATTGTTTTGTCATAGAAAAGACATCAACTGCAATAATCTCGCGAAAAATAATCAAAGTAGGAACTTAATAGTAGGGTATGTTTCAGTTATTTTCTCATCGTTATATACCTACGTACGTCTAAAATGGAATGTACTAGTAAATACATTTACTTATCATGAATTATGTTGGGCTGCCTTATTACATGAAGTGATCACTTTTAGGCGTCTTTCTCAAGATAAGTACCTACCAACCTCATAGGTACTTTATTGTTATACAGTTACATTCACTATCAATTTATTGAAACGTTAATCTACTATGGTGAGAAAATTATTCATTATCGTATACAGTATATTTTAGTCAATTATTTCTTCACAGTTATGATTTAATTCATTTCAGTAATTTCCAGTAAACTTTGTTTTACATTAGTCACAAAAATAAGTTATTAGTTAGCGCCATCTAGTTAAGTTTGCGCGCAACGGAAACCTAAGTTCCGTGTTCAAAGATTGGTGGGAAATTAAATTTCTATTTGCGGGAAGGGAAATTAGTTCAACGCTAGGAAGACAGGTGGCGTTTTTATTGCTGGTGACTACATTATGAACATCGTATTTTGATTTACTAATTAATAGCTTATACAACGTACCAAAGTTTATACATTTTTAAACGACTTCAAAAAAGGAGGAGTTGAAATTCCTAATTTTTTTTACTGACTTACTGAAAGTAAAATTGAGATAAATTTGTTAGTTAATTAGGTAATAATGATAATTCTGCAAAGCTGAATTTTGTAATTCACTACTCATTTTAGAACGTTACTGATGAGATTATTGTATTACAATCCCATGTAACAAGTAACCAATGCTTCCGAAGAATCATTCTTAAAAATAACAACTCATTGTTTTAAAATTCAACTACAAGCTAAGCCCTAATTTTAATTTTAATATCTCTCATTGTTGCCATCTGAATGCGTTGAGGCTTTTTATAATCCCCCTTTCCCCCAAGCAGGCGGGGTGCAAAGAGGCATATTTTAGTGGGGTGGGTAGAGGCCTAGGCAGTCGTCCTATTTCAATGTCACACGTTCGTTGTCCGCCGCTAGAGGTCGCTGTATTTAAATAGTACGCGTTGACTTTCAAACATTGAAAAGGCATCTCTAATTTGTTAGTAATAAGGGTGATAAATATTTCGATAGAGAGTTCTTGGTTTCTTGAATGCTGATAAATGCATTGAGAAGTAGAAGTGACGGCTTGTGTTGTAGGCGAGAAATGACTTCAAGTTTTCTGACTGCGTCTGTGTTATGATTTTGTTCAATGAAAATTAACTTGGAACGAATGTTAGTACATGTGCGACTGCCTTTCAGAAGCAAAACTTTATCCTATAAAAGTATAAAATAGTGATGTTAATTAAATTTATGTAGTAAGAAACCTAGGTTTTACGACAGTATGGATCGCTTGCACAGCGAGTTTTAAACACGTTTACAATTTATTCTCTAGCTAATTTTGTCACTAAATGCGTTTAAGAATCATTGTGCAACTGAACCTTGCAGTAAAATGAAGAAATGTTAAACCATCTTTGTTATAATTCAATATTTCAAAAAACCTTTTTTTTTAGCGTAAATCGATATAAAACTTCGATCACAGACACCATCCAAGAAGTCTTCTAACTTATCTTATTTCATATTCAAGGCAGATCTATTAAAAACTTGTGCCTTCTGTAATCGAACACTTGGAACTCTATCAGGCGTCACCAGCTTCCGTAAACAAGTTCTCAATACCCAAATTGATTTTGTACCGAGTTTCCGTAACGCTCGATTTATTTTTCCCTATGAGGGCTACCGAAAAATGTTAGGTACGTAAGGTAAATAACATTGGTAATAAGATACCGTTTCCTTTAAACCAAGCCACAAACCCATCCTAAAATCCCATACTTATAACTTAAATGAAACTGGATAAATATGTAGGTGTTTTTAGTTAGGATGAGAGGTGCGGCCGTGGTATACATGTACATAATGTACATATAGAGGAAAACACCGAAAAACCACCAAGTTTGTTGTTTGAAGCCGGTTAAGGAGCAGTTGCAGCAGAAATACGCTGCATTTATCTCCAGAGTTTCATTTACAATGGTTTTTTTTCTTACTGGATAAGCACGATCCATCCTAGACCGTAATGATTGCTTAACATCAGGCGAATTACGGTCAAGTGCAAAACCATTTCTTGTAAAAAAAATCCGCAAAGTAACACCTGATTCATTATCTTAGTTAAAACTTAGTTGTACTACTCGTATTAAATGATTATGATGTAATGTGATTTCACATACTTCAAGGGGTCAAATCCAGAGCAGATAGGTTTATTTAAGGCAAGCATACTACATTTTACACTGCAGTAACATTAGGTAAGCTTATAGTTGTAGTCAAAGTAAACCTACTACGTGTTTTAAAAAACTTTAAAATTCAAACAATTGGTTTAACTTTGATGTAAAGGTTCTAATTCGTATCTAAGTGATCTGTACTAACTGAGGTGAAGGTTTAACATTAATGTTGTTTTTATTACTAAAATAGCATACATGTTGTACTTCTGTGATATTAGTATGTAATATTTTAAATTACTTAAGTAAGACCGTCTTCTTCTTCTATTTATTGAATGACAGTGGCATCAAACCGCCCTAAGGGCTTCTGATATGGTTTAACGACTCTGTACTCTGTATTCTGTGATAAAATTAGTAAGTATTTTAATTGACTTATGTAAGACCTTAAGAACAAATACATACTATTGCAAATACTTTAATTCGTTGGATCAGATTTTGGATCGCTGTTGCAATGTTAAGCTTGTACACACACCCACACGTGTCTTGATTTATTCCCTAACACTTATACATATATAAAACTAGTCTAAAGTCTCATTTGATTTATGTCTCAAAAAGGCTTCATAGAATAAATCTGTTGAGCCTTAATTACAAAGTTCAAGTTCATAATTCTATTGGCAACACAACAAAACTTTGATAACGTTATTGAAATTTGAATATCGACCTAGCCCTTCCCCCTCCTTTACTCCCATTTATCCCCCTATTCCCTATCTCCGTCGACCGCATCGCACGTAATTCAGAGTTTCAGGACTGTTACAGTGGAATGCAGTAACCAAAGTTACTAAATTTACAACTACCCTCTTTTATCTACATTATTTGTAAAGCACTTATTATTCTACGAAAACTTAGAAGTAATAGTTTGGCTTGTTTGTATATAGAGAAATTCTGTGATATTCATAGGAAAGTTCTAAAATACTAAAAACCATAACAATATTTTCGGAATTTCGTCACAATGTTTTGGTCTGAAAGTGATGTTGATATTTACACTCTTGACAGTTTGCTATCATTGCTTTTTGGGTCAGAGCTAAATCAAACATTCAGTTAAAATAAACACTCTAGCTGTTTAAAACAGTGCAGCCAAAACTGTAAATTTTCAGTTTCTTTCAGGTTAGTTGTAAATCTCTCAAAGTGGAACCTCATCTTCTGTCTTTATAAAATTTAACATCTCTGTTTCAGGCTCGCTTCAGACGACCGTGGACAAGGTCGCAGACTTCGCCCACACACAAACGTCACACACACATGCAAACAACACGCACACGCGTACAGTACCTGCATCGGCCTACTAACTGATACATAATCTAGACCTTAGTAACTGGTGATAATGTGTAGAGATAAGAGATTTAAATTCAAAAGTTTCGATGTGGTTAGTGTTGCTGTAGATTAGATGGATGTGCTAGCTATTGATGAACATTGTCCATCCATCTTAGACCATAGCTGTTCCTTGCCATCAGGCTAACTATGCTCAAGTGCAAACCTGTTTTAGTTATATAATAGCCAATTCTGTGCGTAACAAAATGTTCGAGTGCTAATCCGGTCACCCATCCTAGCATTGACTGCAACGCCTGACAGAGATGCTCCTTCAATGACGATAGTGTTGCTAATTCAAGTATCATCGATATCGACAAGCTTGACTATAAAGTGTAACAAAGTTTCTCCACAATTACAGTTAGCTCACAGACCAACAGTACTACCTAACCTAACTACCTTTTTTTTACCCAGGAAAACCTATTACAGGTACCACCCAACCCCGGAGAGGGCGGATGGTTAGGTATGTGGTAGCCAGCTCCACTCCAAAGGGCGGCATACCCACTAAAAACCTGGGGTATTCCACCTCCGCATCGTTGGTCCAGGGCCCCGAGAGTGCGATGCGAACATCCCCAGCCCTGGTGATGCTGGCCCGGTAACGGGCCCCGCCTTGGGGAGCTTCAGCTCAACCCTCAATGGACGACGTGTCAGAACACGGGACACGTCGTGCATTGCATCCTGTGGAGACTCGTTCTAGGGCAACAGGTTCCCCGACCTGCCGCCCTGAGCCCCCAGGAGTCAGGCGGTCACGCGCCAGAGCGGCCACCCTCCTCCAATGCGCCTTCTGCGCACGGAGTTCGGTTCCCGTGTCGCCGCTACTCGGCTGGTACACCGAACTCCTCTCGCCTATCGGCGACCACCTCGGGTGCTCTTATAGAGCACCCAGCTCCACCTACACCGCGAGGTGCGGTGAGCTCCCCGGGCCCTACACCAGCCCTCTCAAAGTAAAGGTATAGGCGAGGGCCCCCACTCGATCGGACATTTGGATACAGGCTAGTAAGATCCACCAAACCGTGGAAGTTACTAACCTGTGGACGGGGTGCACCAGGCCTCTCCAACTAACCCCAAATCCCCATATGGGGAGATGAAATTACTTGGGCTTACCCAACGTGAAGGTAGTCCGATTCAAGCACCCCACCTAAGTGATAATCCTAGTTTAGGCCTTAACAATTACTTCCGTATTCTTTTCTTACGTGGGATAAGTTAACGTTGGACAACAGCCTGCCTGACGTTAAGCATTGCTGTAGCCTAGGGTGTAACACGCTTACCTAGAAGGCGTAGAAGGTACAGACCTATTAATTCTAGATTTGAGGACTCCTGGATTGCTCACTTAGTACCTATAACGTAATCTGTGGCAGAGGCTGTTAAACTCAGTCAGACCTTAACGACCTCTAGGCTGCTAATGTTTGAGTACAAATTCAATGTCAAATGTTACGCGTTTCGCATATATAGGTATGTAGGTGTTATGTATTGGTATATAAAATATGATTAGCTAGGGGTTTTAAAAAGTAAATAGGAATACCGCGTCTGTTTCCTAGGAAACAATGATTTCCATTATAAATTTAATCGACTGTCAGTCTGTGGAAGGGTCACCATGTAAAGTTTTCATGAGGAGTTTGCTTTTCTTACCTATATGACTTTTAACTTACTAACTTATGTAGATGTCTCAGTTTTTAGATTTTAATACGCTTTCCTGTAACTATAAGTGAACTATCTACAAAAATGATTTTAAAGTTTTTTTTAACCTGTTGAATATATAAGTATTTCTTGTTTATATTAATTTTATGGTATAGTTATAAGAATATGTAGCTATATTTTGTCCATCGCTGCATGTGATTAACAAGGTAAGTGAGGCAATTGTGAAAAAAATAATTTAGTATTTATATATTATAATAACAGACAAGTCAATGTAGCCTACTTTTAAAAACAAACCTGTCAACATACAGAAAAACCACAAAACTCACTCTGACCTAAACAAAAATATTCATCTACCCCTGGTGGGACTCGAACCCACAATCCCCGGCTTAGGAGGCCGATGCCTTATCCATTAGGCCACAGGGGCTTGCGCAACTGACGTGAAATAGGGCAACGTCATACCTACTTAAGCGTTAGGGGTTGTTCTTTAGCCCTTAAAGTACGTAGGGAATCTTATCTTATTATATTATACCTTTATAGGAGTAATCGAAAAGTGTTATGAATATGTTTTGCACTTGACTATGATTTGCTTGATGGTTATGATAAAGCCGTATAAAAACCGGCTTAAAAAGTTCTTCTGTGTGGTATCATTATTTGTTCGGTGCTTTTAGGTAAGACTATAAAGTAGTTATAGTAATATTATTGAACGTGACATATAGTGCACGTGTAACTACCAAAGGTTAGGCATAAGTTGAGCATCATATTTATGGTTTGATGAATTTAAAAAAAAATGGTTTGGCAAACATGAAGTTTGTTCCTGGATAGTTTTAAAATCACTTCATCTAAAACTGCAGTACATTATTATTAGCCGACGTGGCTGCCTAGCTTGTTCAATGCAAGTCAATCGTAAGGGCTCTTCATTGGAGGACGCCTAGCTTCCGACAGAGACTGGATTCAGGTCAAGTCAAACGACGTGCAATTTATATAAGTGAATATCAATCTATATAGTATTCAGATTAAAAATGCTCCTTCAAGAAAATCTTTTAAAATAAGGGTTAAAAAATGGTTAACAGAGAAGACATTTTATTCATACAATAATAAGTATGTATTTACAAAAGAAAAGTATATAAGTATTATATCCGTTATCTAGTACCCACGACACAAGCGTTTGCTTAGTGTGGGGCTAGATTGCGCTGTGTGCATTGTCCCGGAATATTTATTTTAATTTTATTTATAAGGTCAGGTCTTCCTCAGCAATCAAACAAAACTGTGATTTTGTTGCTAAAAACAAGATTTTATTAATTAATAAGGGTAACAATTTTGATTAAAACTATTGTTATTTACTACATTACCTAATTAGTTGAATTACTTACCTAAAAACAAAATCAACAAATAATGTTCATGCTTTAGTTGTTACTTTAGTTACTTTAAATAATTTATACAATATTTCAGTTTCACATTTCAGTACAGTATTTTTATAGGTTATCGTAGCTGTCAATGTCTATCCAATAATACATCAAAGCTGTCAAAGCTTACATCTCCCCCCCTTGAAAAAACAATTTTTCCCACATTATTATGATAGGTAAAAATTTTCATGAAATCTAAATATTATTAAGCATTGGTATAAGTTTTGTAACATGATATAATCCAATAGATTTCGTTCCACGACCGGTGTTTATTTTAAAAACTGTATCTGATAGTTTCTCTTCAATTTCAAAGGGACCAATTCTAATTTCATCCATTTTCCTTTTGTTTAATTTATTTGCATAGTCAACATATACCTTGTCCCCTTCCTTAAATTCATGTTGTATTCTATTCTTGGAAAATAAAGTTTTATTGTATTCATGTGATTTTATTGACCTTTGTAGCGCTATTTTTCTATTTTCTTCCAAATTCTTTGTTAATGGCTGTTTTTCTTTCAATTCCATGGGTAACAAATCAGTAGACTCACCAGATAGCAAATATTTGGGAGAAAAACCTGTTACAGAATGGTTTGTTTCATTGTATTTACATCTGCATTCCTCTGCTATTTTTGACCAATTTGTTTTTCCTTTTGATTCATTCATTTTGCACCTTATTTTATTTACAATAGTTTGGTTTAGCCTCTCGTTTAAACCATTCGAGAATGGTGCATCTACTGCTGTAAGTATTAATTGGATACTCTTGTTTCGAAGGTAATTTTTAAATTCAATGGAATTCAAAGCTGGATACTGATCACAAAGTAAGATGCTTATTGTTTCTTCTTTAGGAATTTTCTCTAAAAGTTTGATGAAATCTCGGGCATTTTGATTCTTGGAACATAAGATATATGAGTACCTGGTGAAATGGTCCACTAGTAGATGTAAATATCGTTTTGTTGATCTTTGTCCACCAAATCCTCCTATTGTGTCCAGCGACATTATTTGGAAAGGTCTAGTAGCTGGGCCCAATTGTGACATAAATCCATATTTTCTATTTAACCTTGTTTTATTCTTTATGCATATCTCACAGTTTTTACATATATTTTTAATATTCCCTGATAAATTTGGGGCAGTATAAAAAGGCTTTATCTTTGATTCTGTCTGATTAATTCCTGTATGACAATATTCTTCATGTGTCTTTTTTATTAAAGTTTTGCTGTAAGCTTCACTCAGAACAATCTTCTTCTTATTTTTTCCACATTTTCTGTAGTATACCCCATCTTCAAAAACAATTTTCTTATCCAAATTTTTCAATCCCAAATTTTTCTCTTGGTCGTATCTTATATCTTGAATATCAATAATATTTACTGTTCTTAAATTATCTTCATCATTAACATCAACGTCCAATACCGGGTTTCTGCTGAGGCAGTCTGCTTCAGTATTATTCTTCCCAGGGTTATATTTTATTTCACAATTGTATTGTGACAGATAATGTAACATGTCCCCTAATTCATCATCAGGTCGGTTTCTAACATTTAACTTCTCCAGGGGTTTATGATCTGTATATATAGTGAAATGGTTTCCAATTAACCAATGTTGCCAAAACTTTATGCTCTCTTTTATGGCTAAACATTCTAAAAATATAGCTTTTTTTTTCTTTTGAGATTCATTTATTTTTTTAGAAAAATATGCAATCGGTTTTTCTTCGCCATTGCTTTGAATTTGTTTTAAAACTGCGCCTATTCCTATGGCACTGGCGTCTGTATAAATTAATATTGGTGCTTGTGGATCATATATAGCTAGTATTGGTTTGGAACAGAGATAGTTCTTGATTTTTTTAAATGCCCCTTCACACTGTTCTGTCCAATTAAATATCTGGTCTTTTCTCAACAAATTATGCAAAGGATCAAGAACTATAGAGACATTTGGAATGTATTTTCCATAGAAATTAATTTTCCCCAAAAACTGACGTATCTGCTTTCTGTTCTGAGGAGTAGGGAATTCTTTTATTGAAATCAAATTGTCTTTTAGAGGTCTAATTGTATTCCTTTGCAAAATATGACCTAAATACTTAACAGAATCACATGCAAACTTACATTTTGTGAATTTAAGTCTGAAACCTTCTTCTCGAATAGCATCCAGTAATTTTTTTAAGTGTGTGATATGTTCATCAAATGTTTTAGAGAAAATCAGTATGTCATCGATGAAATTCACTGCAAATCCTGTGAGGTCATATTTTCTTATGATATTCCCCAAAATCCGTTGAAATATAGCCGGTGATGTCTTAAGACCAAAGGGTAGACAAGTCCATTGGTAATGACCTTCTTGTGTTACAAAACTAGTTTTATGTCGGTCAGTAATTTTCAATGGAATTGACCAAAAAGCTGAGTTTATATCCAGTGTTGTAAAATAATTACAATTAATTGTTTTTGTTATCATGTCTTCTATAAGTGGAAATGGTTGTGATTGAGGTATGATTATTTTATTTAAATCTCTGAAATCTATGCATAATCTACTTTTTTTTCCTTCGTCCCTTTTAAAAGCTAAGGTAACAGGTGCCGCAAAGGGACTGTAAGATTCCTCAATCAATTCATGTTTCAATAGTTGTGAGATCTGATTTTCTATTTCTATTTTATCTTGAACAGAACACCTATATGGTCTCTTATAACAATATTTGTCAACTTCCAAATCTATGCAGGCTTCATACTTTTTCACTCTTCCAGTATCATATTTATGTTTAGCAAAAATATCTGTGTAACTATCCAATAATATATTTATCTGTTTTCTTTGATCAGAATCTAAGTATTCTGTCTGTATCTGAAACTTATTTGTATCTATACCTTCATTAAAGTTTATTGAATAGCCTTTTTCTTCTCTTATTATTTCCAGATTTTCAGTTTGTTTTTCTTCAAAAATGTTTGTATTTTTTATTTTTGTACTATCTGTTTTTTTTATTTGGATATTTAAATTCTCATCATGAGTCAATCCAAATGTATATATTGAATCTAATCCTAGTATTAGATCATACTCAAAGTTTTCATTCTCATAAATAAATGCATTTATTCTATTTTTTTTATGCAAGATTTCTGCATCCAATGTAATTAACCCTTTAGTTTTGCCTCCTCCACATATTGTCTTTATTGTGTCATAACAATAATTTGACTTCTCATTTGTCACCTGAACTAATTTTGAATTTATTAAAGTTACTCGTGAACCAGGGTCATACAAACCCTTGGCTTGCAGTGTATTATTTAACAACACTGTTATATCAATTAGTGGAGGGAGGTCTAGTTTTTTGGATCTTCATTACTCAGTTCAACTTTTAATATTGAATTGGAATTTAAGTTTTTGTCATCTACTGTTTTCCTATCATAGTTGTACCAGCAAACATTCTCCGGATGAAATCTATTTAATTTTCCTTTATTCTCACAAATCTTACATGATTTTTTTTCAGTCAGTTTTATTTCTTGTTTAGTGAATTTATTTACTGTGTTTGAGTATTTCTTTGTATCATATTTCCTTGTTAAACTTTCTAGTCCTCTTATGAAATTAAACAAGTCATTTACTTCTTTAAGACTTTCTCTGTCTATCCTATCCATTATAAAGTTTGGTAGACCGGTGGCAATCATATAAATTAAGGTTTGTGTATCAATTGATTTGTTTATCTCTAGTAACAATCTCTCTTTTTTAAGAGCATAGTCCAACACAGATCCTTGGATATATTTAAAATTCATAGCATACCTGATCGGTGACCAGCCTTTATCAGCAAATGTTTCACATAAACTTTTTTTCCATACAGACCAATCCGAATCAATAGTATGTTTGATAATCATTGAGGTGTACCAATCTATACAAGTATCTTCCAATAGTAACCTTAAAATTTCTACTTTTTGTAAATCTGTTTCTATTTGTAAGCGCACACATTCACTTTCAAAAGTTTCTAACCACTGTCTAACATTTGTTGTATGTCTAGAAAACTTCTCTATTGAAAATTCAGCCACTAATCTTGTCTTATTTTCAGTCTTCTTTAACAATGTTGGTTCAGCCGATGATAACTCCTGACCTTGTTCCAATTTTTCAAGAAAAAACCCATCAATTTGTATGTTGTCATCATCCAAATATGTTGATTTCATTTCCTTCGTTAAAGTGATCCAAACCTGTCTCTTATCATGCCTTTTTTGTAGAGATTTTTTTATCTTGATAAAGATTTCATGTTTCAATATCTCTTTGTGGAAATGTATTGGTTGATACTCTTTGGGTACAATATAAGTTTGGCCATTTGAGTCCATAATTGAGGTTATGGCTATCATGTTCGTTTTTGCGTCATCAGGTTTGGCTTTTATGATGAATTCAAAGCGTAACTTCTCCATGTTTATTCACTTCACATGTAGACATCCAATTTGTTGATTTATAAGGTCAGGTCTTCCTCAGCAATCAAACAAAACTGTGATTTTGTTGCTAAAAACAAGATTTTATTAATTAATAAGGGTAACAATTTTGATTAAAACTATTGTTATTTACTACATTACCTAATTAGTTGAATTACTTACCTAAAAACAAAATCAACAAATAATGTTCATGCTTTAGTTGTTACTTTAGTTACTTTAAATAATTTATACAATATTTCAGTTTCACATTTCAGTACAGTATTTTTATAGGTTATCGTAGCTGTCAATGTCTATCCAATAATACATCAAAGCTGTCAAAGCTTACATTTATTTTTATACAATGAGTACCTACCACTTGTGGATTAATTTTAATTAATGGATGAAACATGTAATACATTGATTTTTTTAAGCTTTGATAATGACTAATTATGTGATTATTTGTATTTTTTTTAAGTATGGACATGAAACTGCTGTTTGTTATGAATAAATATCTGAATCTGAATCTGAATCAGATTTCAGAACAACGCTTTTGGTAACTACATAATCTCTCTCTCTCTTGAGTCGTATTTCCTCATGACTGAGGGTCATGACTCCCCTGCAGAATTAATTCTTATTCGTTACTATATAATACCTGCTGCTGCTTTTTTTTACGTGAGATAAGTTTGCGTTTGACTACATCCCGCCTGATGTTACGCTTACCTAGGGGAAATGAGGATGTTAAAATGATTAATTGTTTATGAACAAGGGATAGACGAAAGTAAAACTAGTAAAGTTCATATTGTGACAGTTTGGGGTCCGAAAAAGTACGAGTACTTATTCTGAACAAACATTAAAATATGTTGGTTAGTATTGATTTGATTCGTTGGATGTTTTTTTTTTAACTTGATAGTCTTACGCTTGACTACTTCCGTGTATAACCGTACTTTTTTAAAATGTTGACGTTACATGTAGTGAAATACCACATAAAGAATTCATACTTTAAAAGACAAGGCATAAAACATATTCGACTATGAAGTTGAAAGAACTGTCTTACAAACTATTGCGTATTCTGTATCAGTCTGGAACTGCAATTGCAATTAGTGACGTACGACGGGAACTGCGCAGGCGCATGGGACCGATCACATAGGTACATCACGAATGGATGAGTTATACAACATAGATAGATATTAATTTTGATGAATGATCACACAATAAAAAAATTGACGCTGTTTTCTGTATAGCATAAACAAAGTGCGTTAAATTATTCATCTAATTTTGTAAAATAAAATAAATGTATCTAAGAAATGTAAACAAAATGGGATATCTTTTATTCTCCTTCTTCTTATCGAGTGAGAGTTGCCAACTCTGGTGTCGAGAGTTTATCTAGCCGCCCTCGGGGCCTTTGACATGGGTTAACGACCGCTGTACTAGAAAAACACATACATACAATTTACCGTGCCACAAAATGGAATGCCACTTTTCGGTCACCCATCCAAGGACTCGCCGCGTCAACCTTATCTTAATTTATCGCATGCGATTACCTCTGCAAGCTGAGCTACGGGCGCATTTTTCTCTTACCTTAAAAACTAACTTTAGCAATATTTTTGTGTGGTAACGTAGCGTAGACGATAAAAAACGTAGACAATGGCTTAGCCGGAGGTCAAAGTTAAACTTTGGTTACAAATAAACAATACAGATTAACTTTCGTAACTAAATAATGTATTGGAAAATACGTTTTATTTGGAACACAGTTTTGTTAAGGACAATTTACATCCGCAGATATTGAGCGGGTCGGACAGACTACTTTAGAATGAGTAATATTATTTATTTCTATGTGCTGAACCAGAATCTATTCTACTTCCATATCAAATTTCATCTTAAACAGTTCAGTCGTCTGTGCGTGATAAAGTTATAAACACTCTTACACACGCACATTATGTAAAGAATTTTTTTTAAACATTTAATAGTACATTGTTACCCTAGGGGTGAAAGTAACTTATTTAGTCCCGAGACGGGGTTTGGCGCCCGAACGCAGTGAGGGCGCTAATAGTTCGAGGGACTTAATAAGTCTTTAACCCGAGGTAAACACTGTGCATTTCATTACAAATACGAGGAAATTAAAAATAAAAACATGAAATAGCTAAAGAAAATATGAGTAAATTTTATTTTACCACCCAAGTCAAAACAAAGATAGGTACCTAGGTACCTCAAATCGTATGATGATTTTCCACTACCGCTTTAGCCTCTTCTTTTATAAAATCAGGCGTTAAATTTATATTAAAATCAGATGAACTCATTTTATAGGTACAAAATCTCTGCTATACGTATTGTGACGTAGAACCTCTTTGAATGTAGGTGTAAGAACTATTTGGTTAAAATGTACTCGTAGGTATAAGAACTCTTTTGTTTTTGTAAATAGGTTAGTAGAGTTCAAGATAACTCTGCGCGCGGATAAAATTGGGACTAAAATGTTCTGATTGCAGAGGCCAATTCTTGGCATAAGTGCTGCCGCCAGTC
Source organism: Macaria notata (assembly GCA_927399415.1). Taxonomy (NCBI): domain Eukaryota; kingdom Metazoa; phylum Arthropoda; class Insecta; order Lepidoptera; family Geometridae; genus Macaria; species Macaria notata. The sequence goes on from OV656730.1 coordinate 10,098,027, forward strand.
GCGCGCAGAGTTATTACATGTTAATTTGACAGCTGTCAGTTGAAAGCGATTCTCCCTTATATTTCCTCCGAGGATTCTCCCTAGGGATGAAAACTATTACTTTCAACCCGCTCCTCAGGCAATTTCAGACCTACTTTCAGAGTATGAGTAATGAAAAATAGTTTCTGTTTTTTTTCACTTTAGATTTTGTAGTAAAATATGAACTAGGACTTTTACACATAAAAATATCTGTCATATTATTACGTCTGGAACGAACTATATCTGTACAATTAAATCGATCTTTACTAGTATTTTCTGTGAATTTCTCTCATCTCAGGGCTTTAGTTTGGTTCCCGCGCAATTTATTAAAAACATACGAAGTCGTTTTAACTTTGCCTAATAAATATAAGTTAATCTTAAGTTAAATGTTGGAATGGATGCGTCTGTAGGCGAGTTTAACATAGATTAAGCACTAAGATGTAGTTAATGAGCTAGGACCTAGGACTTTCGTGATGATGTAAGGGAAGTTTCACATCATACATACATTTGAGTAAAATCCAAACTTCAATTCAAATCTGGAAATAATGTAAGAACTAGGTAATAGGCGGAAGAAGAAAATTAAATAAGTATATGCATGGCACTCGGTTGATCCATTTATTGCTCTTTACTACCTCAATACAAAAAAATATTGGTTGCCTGTAAAGTCGGTATACGGGCGAAAGTTTTACGTGACAACGACTTTGAGTGGTAAAATAATTTTAATGTGAATATTCATTCGTATAGTAGGAAGAAGGATGAAATAATAGTAACAATTTAAAACATTTATTTATACAAAGAATTATATTTAAAACATTAATTTATACAAAAAGGAAGGGACGCGTGCCTTTCACTTTTTATGTCTGTCTCTCTCGCTCTTAGGCGGGCTAACCATGCCCGAGTGGAAGGGACGCGTGCCTCTCACTCGCTCTCATTGTGAGCGCATAACGTGAGCGGAGCGTAACGCAGTTTCTTGAAGTGTCACCCGGCAAACCAATTTATAAGACGTTGTCACGTCAAAATAATAATCTAATTATTTTAATATTAAAACTTTCGTGAGACATTTTATCAATATGTTAACTTAACGGTTTTCACTCACGTGTAAATCGCGTAAGTTGTTTACGCGTTTCGGATGTTATGACATCCATCATCAGAACATACGTTGGTAGCTAACTAATAACTGATGATGGATGTCATAACATCCGAAACGCGTAAACAACTTACGCGATTACACGTGAGTGAAAACCGTTTAGGTAACATATTTATCTAATTATTACTAATAAATTGTACACTCAACTCCATCTAATGATTGTTGATGAAACTTTACTTTACCTAATAGTGAAAAGTTCTATCTATACTTTTGTATCACATAATCAACGTGGTTTGTGTCATAAAATCTATCCAAAATCCAAAATTGTGAACCAGCTTTACACATTTGATTCAGTGCGTGGTTGATTGAGGTATAACGCCGTCCACGGGACGTGTCATGCGATACGAACCAGCGTCTCCAAACTCATAAATATCAATCAGCAGCCATTAACAGTGCTGGTTTATTAACCACCAGTCTTGTTAAAACTCTGCTCTTTTCACGTATGTTTTAAATGTGTTGACAAATGTATCGGACTAACTTTGGTGCAGGGGTCTTGGTGTCTCGGTCGGTTGGATGTGCATTGTATACGTGTATGTTTAGTTTGGATTGTTTCCATCACCGGTGAAGAGATTTGTCGTTACGTGTTCCTTAATTGATGTGCTGGCGCTTTGATGCATTGAGAAGTGTAAATAACATTTGTCATTTTGTTCTTAGTGAGTCGTTTTAATAACGCTTCGTAAATTATTTACGACCCGTACATATCAATTTCGATACGACCCGTACGTATCAATTTCGATAGCATGATGTAGAATTGTGTTAAATATAAAACGCAGAAAGGCTTTTAAGTTACTGAGGTGCATCAAGTGTTAGATTATAATTATCTGTGCCTCATGACCGATAACTGGACTGATTTATGGAAAGTTTAGATAGATTCATTAAGTAAAAATAGAACAAACCTGCATATAGGCTATTTCTTTATCTCAAATCAATAACGTCTGCATACTACATTTATATGAAACACCTATTTTTCCCAATGCTCAGCAATTAATCAAGGCTCCCACCGTGTGCTAATATCCCGGTACATCCTGCCCGGTCGGCGCTGATCCGGGCATCTTATCCGGACCCTCGTCACATTGATAAATTCGCCTACGGGCTGGGGGGCTATCACGGAAGGCAGACCAAAACAAGATGGTTTAACAAGATGGTTTTTGTAATCGACTATCTATGTTATTTTTTGTGGTAAAGAAATTTTAATATAGTAAGGCGTTTGATCAATCCATTCGAACCGACCGTCCCGCGCACAGGTAACATTGTTGTGAACATGAGTCATTACACTGAAATTATTACCTACTTGCTTTCATTTAACAAACACATGCAGTTGCAGGCTTATGTTGCCATCTCTTACTGGAAGATGTCGTAACTCCTCCAGTTGACAGTCACTTGGAAAATGAGTAAGAAACCCAAATACGATGATGAGATAACTATAGAGTAACGTTCTAAAATGTCACTTCTACAATAATCTTAAATATACTTTGGTTTGGTCCTTTGGTATTCCTTCGAACTACAATCCAGGTGTCTTCAAATCTAGAGTTAATAGGTATCTTCTAGGTATCGTGTTGCACCCTACTCTGCAGCAATGCTTAACATCAGCAAGGCTATAGTCAAACGTAAACTTATCCCACGTAAAAAAAGATAAACATATTTACCAATTATTAAAAAAAAATGTTTGATTGTATCTACCCACTAGTGCCCAGTTCCATACAAAACACTACCTTAACAATCATGTTTTGTACATTAGTAGTCTGCCAGGAAATTATTCAGGGTCGGATCATTGCTCTACCGCGTTTCATTTGCCCTTGATAATTTTTAGATTTACAACGTAGAGGTTTTTCGCTAATTGCAAGTAGCTTGGATGGGTAATCAATAGGTACCTAATGGGTTCGTGTTTGTAAGTGAAGGGAGAAGTAGAGTTTCCAGTGTGAGGGAATGGAAAGGTCATATACTTGATTATTTTGTAAAAGTTTAAATAAATAAATAAATAAATATTTCAGGACATATCACACAGCGCCATCTAGCCCCATACTAAGCTTACGCTTGTATCATGGATACTAGATAACGGATATAATACATATATACTTTTCTTTTGTAAATACATACTTATTATACAAAGAAACGACCAGACTCAACACAAATAATTACAAATTTAAATGTTCGTAATTATTTGTGTCATGCGGGAATCGAACCCGCACCCCTAGATTAGAAGGCAGAGCCACTACCAACTAAGCTAACAGAGCAGTCAAAGTTTACCCTCATATTTGACCAATAAAGCTAAATTTATTAAGGTGAAGTTTAAAATCTTGAATTAAGATACGTAAGTAAAAGTCGTTTTTCTATTGTTTGGAGTCACCTCTCAATCTCATGTATTGGATTGCATGTATTAATCGTACAATGCTATTAACTTTAAACAAAAGGCGTTAAACTCAACATTTCAAACACAAAAATATACTTTTTGCAGAGTAAATTAGTTAAGGCCATTATTATAATATCAGGTAATATCCTGTCTTATACAATTCAGCGGTGTGTTTCACAATGAGTCGGATACGGATCCGATTCGATTGAGACGGAAATCAATCGGCATGGAAAGGATTTTTTCAAATCACAATGATTCCATACGATTCTTTTGACAAAATTATTTAACAGAAAAATCGGAAACGTCCCCTGAGCCAAAAGCTAGCGGATTCGTTTCCGTCGATGATAACTTCAATTTTGTTTTTCATGATATTAGACCCGATTTACACTTATTTTATGTTGATTTAATAATAATAATAATATATATCTTTATTGCCAACACAAGTATATAGTACAAAGTAAAATATGAACAAATAATAACGTACAAATGGGCGGCCTTATCGCCTTAAGCGATTTCTTCCAGGCAACCTTTGGATGGATTGTGTGTATATTTGAAGGTCATCTGCATATAGGTGGTAGGAAGAAGTAATATTATGAGAGATAGAGTTAATGAAGATGGCAAATAGTAAAGGTGATAGCACGCCGCCCTGCGGTACACCGGCATATTTTTGTATATAATTTTTCATATGAAATCTATAGTAAAAATTGTTTTCTGATATCACAATTAATACCTAACTATTTATAAGCAAATTTATAGAAAGAAAGCTATAAAATAAAATTGCAAAAAATCCTTCAACACAAATTTACAACAAAATGCTTATCTTTTCTGTAGGAGTTAGTATGTAGTTGCTTAACATTTTCTTCAAAGATTTTCCTGCAAAGAATTCTTCTGCTTAGACAAGAGTTATTTTCCCGAGCAAATATCACAAATCTTGCTTTACAGGCCAACCTAGCGTGATAGTTCTCGACATAATGCAGAAAAAGATAGACCTAAAATAAATAAATGTTCCGGGACATTGCACATAGCGCCATCTAGCCTTAAGCAAACGCATAATAAATTAACTGTGGGTTATGAATGAAACATGATTGTTAAATACAAACGCCTTTAAAATAAGAGTGAATTAGTTTATTTAGGACAGCCATCATGGGAAATCTAAGAATAACTCTAGCTAGTACTTATCAAATCATATGTTGAAAATTAACTCGACATGTTTAAAGCGCTTCGAGCTTTATCCTAATCAGGAAGAGTAATCTTTTACTACTAGATGTGTAATTATGCCTTACAAAACCTTTAGTATCCTATGCGCTCACAAAATATTGCACTTCTTCTTCTTTCTCTCTCGAAAGAGAGTGGCCAACTCTGGTGTCGAGAGTTTTGAAACTGCCCTAAGGGCCTCTGACATGACTTAACGACTACCTAACTAACTGCCGTAATAGACAAACAACTGTTACCTACAATTCAACGTGTCATTCGACCCACGGAAGCGCCTAAAATGGATTGCCAGTTTTCGGTCACCCATCCTAGGGCTGACCTTTGCTTAACATTGGTAATCGCATGCAATTGCCTCCACTAGCTGAGCTACGGGCGCTTCATATTGCACTAAACCCAATATAGCTATTCTATGTCAATCGCGATAGTCCCCAATGTCCACTGTGTATGTGACAACGCGGTACTAAACATCGTCTGAAACTTAGCGCGAGAAGAGATCCCGACACATACAACTAACACAATACCTACCCCTTTCCCTGGGGGGTAAAAATGGGGGGTACAAGGGGGTAGAGGGGATAGCAGGGGGTGAGGGGGTAAGTGAGTGGGTTGCAACATCTCAAGGTCGCTGCGTCTCGACTCGCTTAGACTACTTCACCTTTCGTATTTACCGACCGTAGAGACTATCTATCTATCTGTACCTACTATAATATGTAGTCAGCTTAAGACGGTATTACTAGTATATGCCTGACATATTATGTATGTACATATTGTACATACTTATAGGCTATAGACACCGATCGTATAATAATACTACCTATAGATTAGAGATGGATTAGATTTCTGTCTACATTATTTTGCCTATAATGTTTTGTACCAAAGTGTAAGTTAGACATTGCCCATTAGGTAACGTAAAGCGATACCTAATAGAAGAAGCAGCAACGTAAACGAATGTATGTGTGGTTGCTATTGTCAAAATGTAGAAACCATGTAGGAACAAAAAGGTTGTTTTAAAAATCATTTGGTATTACAAATTGTTAATTATTTTCAAACATCTATTAGATAGGTATTATTATTGTTTTTTTTTTGTAATATTTTATGCATGACCAAATTAATGCTTGTAAACTAACAAATTTATTTCTATCTTAAAATTCAAACTAACGTGATATAACGTCCCTCACGTTACGTAAAAGGGTTATGTAAAGTCTAGGTCCCATCTTTGCATACCTAACCTTTTTGAAGATCGATTTAGACTTTTCAAAGTCGAGTTATTAAAATTGGCATTTGCAAAGGTCACAGTATTATTTGATTGTAAGCATTGTAGACTTAAAATTTTCTTTTTAATAGTAAAGACCTAAGAATGAGGACTCGTAAAAAACTTCGACTTCAACTAGTCTGTTAGAAATGTTTCAATTTGAGCTTCTGTTTTTATTGGAAAATTTAAATTTCGAATTTAGCGTACGATTCCAAAATTGAAGTAAACAGTGTATTTACATAATATACTTACGGTAGGTACCTATATTCTTTTTAAATTTTTTAAAGCTAAAATTGTAGTATTTTTATGAAAACCCCTGTTTCAATTCTTACCAACAGTAACCGAAGCTTGCCTATCTCAGCTAAGAGTCACAAGAGTTGAAGAGGCTCTCGCGACATCGGCAGCTCCACTCAATAAATATCCCCCAGGCGTGTGACCCGTTACATTATTATATCTAATCCCATATTATCTAATATCCGATACAGAGGGTTCAAGGTTGGTCGAGTGATCCCGTCAATAAACATGATTACACCATCGCGCGGCGCGTCATTCTGGTTGTTACTCTGGTCGTCAGTGCGCGCATGTTTGTTGATGGTATGTACAGGTCACAGTATAAACACTAGTTAGTACTAGAGGTGCAGTCGCGCATCTCCCGGGCTCGCGCCCTTTGCGCTTTTATCAATACGAGCGCAGCGCCGCCTGGCGGCACCCTCCAGTACTGGCCCGGTCTCCACTGCGCACGCTCCATGCTCCACTACGTCGCCGCATTTCTCTAAAACCCTTCCCTCACAACAATCCCATCAAAATAAACCATAATTTACCGAAAAAAACGCGAACCGTGACGTGTCCGCGACGTCACGACATACGCGCGGTCCCCGTGAAATCTGTCTACCTAAAACACCGATTACGTCAAAGCAATAGCCAGAGACATCCCCCGCCTGTGTTGTTATTGTCATCACAACATCATCGAGGTGGCGAGGAGTTTTGGAACGGTGAGTTTCGATTTATACGTATCTGTGATCAAGATAGTTCATTCGATCAGTGTTGTCTAATGCCTGTGCTGCGAGATACTTTCGCTACTAGCGCGCAGAATTGAGGGCACTCTCTAAAATAAACTCAGATTTTTAACGGTGTCGGCTCACATACATCACTAGTGTGTCTAAATACCGAGAAGTGTTTGATATCTAGCTGCTTGTGTGCCTCCAATCTGCATCTAAAAGTAAGAGTGACCTAGCAGCAGTCGATAGAATATGCTTTGGTTTATTTTAATCGATATTCAAGAAAGTGGTTCCTTCATAAAATGTTGCGAGAAGTTGCAGTCTTGCCTTTTGACGTTCTATTAAGCCGTCCTTTATTCCGTCCTTGTGTATGTAGATATTGTGCATGTGTGTGTGTGTGCAGTGTAAGTGAAGGTGCGCCTCGAGTGACGCACTCGGTGTGCTCCTACCATGCTCCTACTATAAATGTAGGCGCAGTAAATAGCTTGCCGCCAACGTTATAACTAGGATCGTACCATAAGTATCTGTTGAACTATAGAATGTATGGGGTTGATAACAAAGAATCTCCAGTTTCTATTATTTTAGATTGGGATAATAATCTAATCAAAATATAACATAATAATAGCTATACTCCAAAACCTAAACAAACAACAATGGCTTAAGGTATGTGGCGGTTATTGGTGTAGGTGGCTATGGTTAAATTTTTAGGTACTTTTCATCAGGTGAATGCATACAATTATTTTTTTTTTTAACAAGGGGTTTGCACTTGACTGTAATACGCCTGATGGTAAGCAATCATTACGGTCTAGGGTGGAGCGTGCTTACGTGCGCCAGAAAGAACTGATTTACTCTCGCTGTAAAGAATAAAAGAGTATAAAAGGTTTTTAGATGGCTGTGATCATATTTATTTAGATGAAGCCACCGATATTAATGTAAACTATAAGCTAAGAGATCAATCGCTATCTTGTCCCTGGAAAAACAATGTCGTTATAAAGCACAGTTCTCATGAGCTTACGGAAGCAACAAAAGAAATGCACACAAAATCTGTGCTACGTAATATAAGCGCCCCTATACATGACCCCAATGATATTAATGTAAACTATAAGTTAAGAAATCAATCGCTTTTTTGTACGTTGAAAAACAATGTCGTTTTAAAGCACAGTTCTCATAAGCTTTACGGAAGCAAAATAAAAAATGCACACAAAATCTGCGCTACGTAATACAAGCGCCCCTAGGGCCCCTACGGAAACGCAATGCTATACATCGGGGTACTGCATTGTCGAAGCAATGCGTTGCATTTTATTTGGATTACCCCGATGCAGTTGTTTTAGTATGCAATTGTGCTAACTTATACAGGGTGGGAAAGGTAGAAGTATTTCTCTGCTTGGTATTTTGAACAATGATTTTATATACATATATACAGTACATATTTGTTTGGACTGATATACATAAATCTTTAGTATTTTAATTTATTACTAAGTTTGTGTATTGTTGTTGTTTGGTGAAGCATCTTCCGGCAACTTATTGGAATTTATAAAAAAAAGAAAAAGGTTAATACCTACATAAGCAGGTCTAGACAAGATTAAATATTAATCTTTGTTCTAGCACAAATGGCTAGCCAATTTGATGGATACCTATTTTTCAAAATTCTTGGCCGGAGACAGGGATTATTGGCATAGACGGATAGAAGCTTATGCCCAGCAGTGGGCTCTAATGAGCTGATGACAATGATTGAACAAAACTGCAAACAGCAATTGAGTTTACACAAACGAATGACACACCCTGTGCATTTTGCATAACCCTTTTGTGGCTCTCCCTTTATGCATCGTGAGAATATGGGCCAAGTTCAGGGTCACATGTACATATATGTATATATAAACCGGCAGTGCATGTGCAATGTGCATTGCAAGAGCAAGCCGTCGTGCATTTCCGATCGAACATTCTAGAACCGGTCTTGGTTCACATTTTAGTCAGAGGTACATGTTTTGCTAGAATGAAGGTTTTGTTCAACGTATTTGCACGTGATAGACACCTCTTGAAACACAAACTCATCATCATCATCATCAGGCTCATCAGTATTGTCCATTGTTTACATAGGTTTTTTTAAGCACGTCTTGAACATAGGTCTTTTTTCAAGCATGGCATCCAAGAAGAAAGACCTATGATCAGCAATAAGTATAATGTTTTGTTGATATATCCATGTGATATTTTTTTTTAAATATGTTTGTTTTTAAGTATGGTGTTAGGTTTTTTAATACTGTTGTTTGTCAAAAACACTGTCTGCACACACTGTATGGTTAGACCGTCATGGTCGAAATTAGACACAGGTCTTTAAAAAAAAAGGTATGTTTAAGTAAGAGTCTCTAGATTTTCTTGTCTATGTTTTTAACCATCCAATAAAACAAGAATTCCTCTGAATGCATCAACTAGTTTCACAAACCAGCCCAGTTTTTGTTCGTAACTGGTTCAAAGTTTTTTTATAGATATATTGTATCTAGTATCTATTGAACTACTTTACCAGTTAAATTTAGATCGACGGCAGACAGCTGACAACATATTTTTAAAACTCCACAATAACAACAACCGTGAACAGCACAAATAATAAATAATCAACCTTTTCTTACTATTTTCTCAATGATTCTACTAGACCAGAGTTCGCTTGATGGTTAGCAGTTCAAAGCTTTAAGTGTGTTAGTGGGTACTTCTAGTTCCGGTTGCAATATTTCAGGATATAAAGCAACCTTTGGCACTCACTAGCAACATACCGAAAATTACGATAATCCGTCGCTCCGCGTTGGAGTGAATAAAACAAATATTACCGAAACATCTAATCAAAGAGGCCTCTGATCGAATCATGTCGTTATTTATGGATCTCTAGAGATTTGCAACAAGAACCAACCGACTAGTGACTTATGATTGTAATTGAATAAAAATATATAATTATTAAAAAATATTTATTGTTTGTTTTAATTATCTATTTATAAGATAAGGGAACATATAAACTTGCTTTTATTAGTATTGCCACTTTGCGTTTTATAATACAAAACTGAAGCTTGCTATTAAACAAAAACATGTTTTTAGAATGTTTATGGGCTGTTAAACTGAGACGTTTTCAAAGAGCTTTTGAGTTCAATGAGAGCTTGTATAATGTTCTAGAAACCATGAATAACAGTTACATTTTAATGTAAAATATTTCTCTGCAAATGATATATTTAGATGGGTTTGTTAATATGCCTAAGTATATATTGCTTTTATTCTTAGTCCTAAGAACGTATTCAATTTTCTCGTAACGTTTTTTTTAACAAGGAATGGGTTTACACTTAACCGAAATTCGCCTGATAGTAAGCAAACATTACGGTCCAGGATGGAGCGTGCTTATCCAGTAAGAACCGATTCACTCTCGCTTTGAAGATCGCAAGGTTATATTCTGCGGGGAACAGGGAGTCAGTCAGGGAGTTCCACAAATGTCCATTCATATCAGTTTAGCTAAGCAAATCACTAACGCTTAATCTCCAATACATTTTCCGAAAGTATAATAAAATCGTTTTAACCGTGGAAATCTTCAACGACAACAAAAATCATAATCTTTATTTTGAAGGCCAGTCACAAAATGTAGATGTTAGTCGATAAAAGCTAAAATGAAGTGGCCATACTAAATTTTATTGGCAAAATAATAAAATGCAGACCCTAAAAAGCCCTACGTCCCTACTTATTTACATATATGAACATGCAAAAAGCTATAAAACTTAAGTTCATTGTTTTAATATCTCGGTTTCACGCTGAGACTTTCATGAGCTCCAAAAACCTGAATAATGTAATTTTTAATATTCTGTATCGCAAATATAAATATTGCGAAGCCAGACTTTAAATTTATGGCTATGGAAATTAATATTTCTGTATGCCATTCTTCAAAACTCTTAAACTACTAAACTGATTTTGATAGGTTTTCTAAATTACATCACACATTTGACACATTTTTTATTAGTAAAGTAAAGTGTATGAGAGGAAACGTTACGAATAATCTAACCTACATGATTTGTAATCGATTATGCTAATAAGGCTATAATTTGCCAGTTTTATGAATAGTTTGTATCGTGTACTCTCCCACACGATTTTTAGTATTTTTTATGAATATTTCTATATATATATATAAAACTCAAAGGTGACTGACTGATTGACTGACTGATATAGTGATCTATCAACGCACAGCCCAAACCACTGGACGGATCGGGCTGAAATTTGGAATGAAGGTAGACGTTATGACGTAGGCATCCGCTAAGAAAGGATTTTTGGAAATGCCACTTTTAAAGGGGTGAAATAGGGGATACAAGTTTTATTAACTTCTTATTGCGAGCGAAGCCGCGAGTACCAACTAGTTTGTAATAAATTTGTTGTACATATACCTAATAATAATTGATATTTATCTTTTGGGTGTCTACTATTTATCCCTGATTAAAACGGGTAAAACCGCGGTACTGCTATTACAAGCACATTTGTTCAGCATAATTTGTTTACCTTATCACCGATTACTCAACAAAAGTATAGAATAGAGATAGAAACATGGAACAAGCATTCAGGAAATAATATGTTAATAAAGGCATGAAGTAAAAAAGGCACTGAAGCAAAGTAAACCTTTGCTGATGATAGCGGAAATGTTTTTATTTTGATATTCTTATCAAGGTCTTTAATTCATCTAGAGTCGTATTGACTGTAATAAATATGTAAGATTATAATTCGTTTTAACTGTGCATATTTAAACAATATTTTCATAAAAAACGGATACTATCATATCTAAAGGCTGTGTAGCAGTCTTTTTGTATTTCTCTGTTTTACACTAATAATATACTTTTTAAAATTGGTCTGAATCAGTTTTTGGTTTAAAATCTACCAGATTTATAATGGTAACCTTGCCTACAATTAAATCAAATCCCAAATCCTTTCACTAGTGGTCAGTTATAAGGGTGTCACCTAGCAGCGGTATCGATAAGTTATCACTATAAATATGTTAATAATATGTAGGTACCGCCTTGAAATGGAGTTTGGTTGAAGTATGAGTTTGTGGGAACCATGATGCCTATATTATATTGGTGAAGTATAGCGTGATTTATTGAAATATTGTTGTTATTTGTGGATCAAAAATATTTTTTAAAATTAGGCTGAGAAGTGCTTTCATGGTTAAATAAAGGAAAAAATAGTATAAAACTCATCGTCAATGGAATGGCTGTATCCAAGTAAATTTAATTAAATTTTATTCCTTCGTTAAGGACAAGAAACCCGATTGTAAAGTAGTAGTTTACAATATGAATAAATAAATAAATAATAAATAAATAATAATATTTCAGGACATATCACACAGCGCCATCTAGCCCCATACTAAGCTTACGCTTGTATCATGGGTACTAGATAACGGATATAATACTTATATACTTTTCTTTTGTAAATACATACTTATTATACATAGAAACGACCAGACTCAACACAAGTAATTACAAATTTTAATATGCATAATTACCTGTGTTATGCGGGAATCGAACCCGCACCCCTAGATTAGAAGGCAGAGTCACTACCAACTAAGCTAACGGAGCAGTCTGATGAATGCAGATGAATATGTAAGTAATACGGTTTTCACTCACAGACACACACGTGTGTGAAAACCATATTGGTTAAATATTGATAAGAATGTCTCACGAAACTTTTAATTATAAAATTTACAATATTGAGTTGATTCTCATGGTTTTGTGTTACAACACATCAGAACGTGAATTTTAAGAGAAAAAAAACCTTCTTTCTCTTACACCAAACCCCTGCCTTATAGTAACTCTGTAATTTCCCCACACAAAAGGCGGCATACAAAGGATATTTTCTAAGAAATCGCCCACCCTACAGTATGAAGCCTTTCATAATTCTTTACAAAACACCGATTACTTCGATCGGGATTATTGTCGCGTTATAATAGAAAATGCGGACATATTTTGTTGGCTTCTCTATATTGTTCTGTAAAGTTACTTGTTCCCTGATTTTGGCGTTTGAAGAAATTGGTTTCGTAATAAAAAGGCCTTTTGATATTTTCCGGGTTGAAAAACCTGAACATTTGCGTCGCGTGTAAGGAGTAATGAGCTTCTTGGGTGTGAAACAGTTTGATCTTTCTCCTTTATAGTCTATTGTTAAGGAACAAACCAAAGTAACTTTCTTAAGAAGGCAAATCCTTTCAAATATGTCCCATATATTCACCACGGTGTAAAATGTGGCTGCTGAGGTTTCAGTCGACGGTGATCAAACGTAAAGAACTCCAACAGGCAACTATTTTACCACTTTTACAAGCAACAAGATTATGGAAGAAGCATTACTTGTTATTCTGGTAACACTTTGTCCACTCTCACTTTCTTGTTGTTTGTTTGCCTGCCATGCCAGAGGCCCTTAGGGCGATTTGAAAACACTGACAACAGAGTTGGCCACTCTCATACGAACTTAATTACCTACTTTCTAGTTGTCTGTAGAGTACATAAGTTCTATAATTTAGACTTTTATTTAACTAGTACGGGTTTGCACTTGGCCATAGTTTGCTTAGTGGTAAGCAAAGGCTATGGCCTATAATAATTAATCCAGTACTCGTGTAATTGCATCTGTCGTCAAATAGCGCCTACTCCAAACTAATTTCCCTCGCCGATACAATTTGCTCGGAGCTATTTAGGCGATAAATTCTACGTGAGGTGGTTCTGATTAATCCCAAAGACAGATTCTCTAATAAAGCCTCTGGCGATCTATCTCCGGAATAACTTGATTGGATTTCGCGGTCGGTGGCCGAGCATTTCAAGGACGGAGAAGAAAGGACAACGCATTTGTTTGATGGTCAATCTGAACACCTCTAAAATACGGGCAATGACAGCATCCATCTTGAGCCGCCATCCACTAAAAATCCTTTCACTGGCACTTGTATGTAAGTGTCTATATCATCTAGGAACGTGCCATCATGAACCAGTTGCGATAATGACCAGTTTGCAGAAAGTACTCTTACTTGATTTCTACGATATGAAGTCGGTCATAGAGTTTTTGGTTTCTTTTATGAGTGTATGTTGGAAAGTTTATTCAGTCTTCTTCTTTTCGAACGATAGTGGTCAACGATGATGTTGAGATTTTATCAAGTCTTAAGGGTCTCTTGACATGACTGTTGTACTAACATACAGCCAGGAGCTGCAATTCATCAAATAACCCACAAGTATAGTCCCATAACTAAAATAGTATACCATTAATTACACTGTCATTCATTCATTCTAAATCGAAAAAATGTACTCTTCAACCGATAAACTAACTCCACCTTCATAACTTACAAATCAAGGCTCAACCGCGAGCGTATCCAAAGTAATTTAAGCCCAAGGGTCAGTACAAATAAAAGAGCATTCGTTTCCCGGTGTTAAAAGCTCTGCCGGCCCATTAGGGCAGATACATTATTGCATGGATTTATCTGATCATTCTTGTGCCTAAACTTGATTTTAGAAGCCATCGACCTGACCGCTAATGTATTCCTTTCAAGAATCATTTTGAGACATTATGTGAGGCAAAAAAAGTGAGGAAAAAATGAGAAACGTCCTCAGAGTAACGCCAAGGTTACACCGCAGTAAGGAACAATGTGGTTGTAGGCTGGTAACACTCTAAAACATAGGTGGAATAACACAGAGACTCCTTCAGACTTGCCTACGCACGGTCATAAAAGGTTTTGTGAGGTGTAAATTATCCGTGACGTAATAAATTCTTATCACTAAGCATTCCTTATGATGCGCTTAGTTGAATTGGAAAGCGTCATTATCATTTCATTTTTTTAAGTATATTCATTCAAAGATGTTAAAATGTGGCCTTTTCATTTGACCCTACTATAAATATATCTCGCGGACACACCCAGCACCCATTAATTGCATCAGCATAATCAAAGTCTGGCCAATATCACAGGCAGGCGTTTTTTTTTTACTTTCATGAGACGTCCTTTTAATATATCGTTCTGACATCACTCGTCACTCCACTACAGCCGAGATTGTACAGCGTCTAATTGTTATTTTGACTTATACGAATGCGTCGGACGAAAAAGTAATTAAGTTCGGATTCAAGCGGTGAAAAAATATAAATTACGTGAGTACTGGCCCGTGGCGAGGTCTGTTTTGTTTTGTTGAGGGCATCGGTATTTGAATAATTGGAATATTTAATGAAACCTTCTTCTGCCTTTACAGATCATCTTTGCATTCCAAACACGATTTAGAACACTAGGAACAGTTTGTTATGATTATGTACGTTTACTCTCAACTCGACCAAACCGGTCGAGTAATTTTTGCAGGAGTTGACAGTAAGTCCTCGGTGTTTTTCGAATTAGTAATAATACGGTCATCGAAAACCCAACAAATATGAATCAAAAAAGTCAAAACACCTCGGTCATCGTCCGAGTCCGATGGTTGGAAATCATCTCGAGAACTCAGATCTCGTGGTTTTTGTGCCATCATACTGAACGGGCATTCCGTATAAACGTCTCAATTCAAATTCTCAATCATTTGCCGAAAACACAAAAACAGACGGCCATTTAAAAAAGCTCGTAAACAATCCAAGATGGAATTTATGGGCGTCGTATTTTCTCGTTGTTTGGCGAAGAAAGAAATTGAGGTTACAAGGTTTAAGATGAGATGTTTAGACAAGCGCGGACTGAATTGCTGATTGAATTTTTACTGTTCTGCTGTATCTAATGTTACTGACATCGTGACTTATTTCATTGTTGATTTATCTCAAGCTTTTCAGAATTCTCTCATCAAACATTTGTCAAATAACTACCCGTTTTATATTATCTATCTGAGCGTACGGAATTGCACACGCTAAGAAGAGCCACTTTTATTTTCTACCAATATCTAATCAGTTCATCGATTAAACAAACTACTAATCCAATGTTTAATTGTAGTTACTTATTAAAGCAAATTATTTCATTCATAACGTAGGTACGCCAACATCTATGGATTCAAAAGTATCGACTCCAAACACAGAGTTATCGATAAACAAAAATTCTTCATTGATTGATGTGTACCAGCCCTAGTATCAGCGTATTAGCGTCCATCAGTCATCGGCCCCGTTTCCGGCACTTTTCCGTAGTTCAATGCCTTAGATCACCGTCTAAATACATGACCTTCGAATCATTTGGCGTAGACAACCCTACTATTGCACGACCAAAACTAAACATTCTTCAACCAATGCTGTGTTATCATACGCTAATGATTCTTCAACACTCATTAACCCAGCAGTCTATACGAATTAATTCGAAGCTCCCACACCTCTACCACGTGTACTAAGATCGAGGGCGTGCCAAATTAATAGTAGTTTACTGATTTATGGTTCCAGTTTTACTCCAATCCTCGTGTGAATAGATTCACAAGCGTGACCAAGTCTAGATTTAAGTTTACATTTTACGATATAACTCGAGCATAATATACAATGAGAAAATGTTCGCTCATTTTAATATCCATTGCGGAAATTAAGAGACTGATAGGATCAGATGTCTTTGTCTATATGTATGTATGTACTATATATGTAACTTGGATTTGATGGAATATGATTTGAATCGGTGATTTTGTGATTAGAATGTAGAAGGTACTTATGAAAAATTAAAGACAAGAACTGCATGGTTTGTACCTAATAGATTACCCGTATCATTGCTAATTTCTGCAAGTTCCCTGTTTGTTTTAAAATTTTTGCTTTATGTGCATAACAAAGGGTCACGAATGTTAGGGTATTTTTCAATGTCCGTATATAGTTGATAAGACAGCCCGGACTATCACCAAACCACCCCAAGGGAGGGTAAAACCCATCCATCTTGATATCGTGAATGTCATTCCTCATAAGTTGGTCTGATTGATGACACCGTGCTTCCTTCATCGTATAGAACGAGTGCCTTCTTCAAATATTGTTTTATCTTTCTACGCAAATTCAAATTATTATTCCATAAATGGATAAGACTAACCACAGAGCTGCAATAATACTTATAAAAATTACGAAACACCCATTAAAGATCATTAACAGTGGATATATAAATTTAAATTAGTCATGGATCACGCCGTTAAGTAAATTTGTTTTTTAATTTATTGCCAATTTCGCTTTTTTATGCGCGATGATTAATTTTAGAATGAAATAATAACGAAAAATATAGAAGCGGATTCGCCGAAATGGATCCTATTATTAAAATTCAAAATTGTTATTTTCGCGACAAAATTTTCGGAAATCACCTTTTCAAATTAATGGAAAATATTCACGGAGTTAATTAACAGTTGTCGGTTGTCGAAAACATTTTCTTTTTCATCAAAACTCATCTCCCTCTTGGCCGTCCTCCAAAACCAGTATTTAATTCAAGTTGGTAACATCGCCGATTCCAACTACCTAAAGTTTGTCGTTCGGTCCCAAATCTCAATTCGCACGATCACGCTGTTTACTGAGACGCTAATAAATTATATTTTTATTGTGTACGTCGGTGCAGCAGACGTGGCCGATCATTGGTTTGACATTCAGACAGCGCTAGCTCATTGCATCGCTGTACCCACTTGACGGACAGCTGCAGCGCGCACAGAAACACACTCTATTTCCAAATACAAAAAGTCCATTTTCGCGCTTGTATTGCATCGGGAGATTGCATTCGACACTTCGTAACGACCGTGCATTTTACACTCAAGGGCAAGGGTACGAATTATTCGGTCGGATTTGACCGATTCGACTCTGAAAGACTTATTCGCTATTGTTAGCCGAGGCCGATATGAGTTCGCGGTCGGACCCTATTGTTTCTCGCCCGTCATCGCTTTCAATATTCGTGATTCGGTTCAGGATTCAAATAGACTGTAATATGCATTCGCCTTGATTAAAGGAACCGCAGAATGTTCCGCATGACATTGGAGGTTTTCTTTTTATTGTAGGACACAATCAGTTATTTTTGTTTTTTAATTTCTAAATGGAAACGTGACTTTGTAACTTTTGTTGTGTACAGTTCCATTCATGATTTTTTTGTTTGTTGCAGGTCTAAAGATTCATCGCGATATAGCTGTATGATAATTTAAAAGCGAGTCAATATTAAAAATCGTGTTCTAAGTAGGTAACTAAGCGCAATAATTGTTTTAAGTACTTGTAAATAAAGTCGAGTGAAGTGTGAAAAGTGGAAAACTTAACGACATCGAAGAAGAGCCATGTGGGAAGTACCCCGGTAGCAGACAGGTGAGATCACATAACTAGATTAAATACTTTATTTTTTTAATTTTCTTTGTATAGTATATGAGTCTAAAAATATACTTATGTGCATGCTTAATATACATAAACCAAGGCTACTAGAATACCTTTGTGATAGGTTTTGACATCGGACGTAAAGTTAGATTAGAGATGTAATAACATGAAATTGACCCTTTTGGTACTGTGGCAATTGAAATTCATTAGTTGGAAAAGCTTCTTTTAAACATTAAATTTCAATGTAATAAATAAATGACACACAGAAATTCACCAAACAAATCCTAATAAATACTACACTTCCAACTTTCAATAAATTAGACTAGCACAATTAACACTTAAGCCTTTTTAGTGCACTCTGTATTCTGTGACTTTAGTTACACAAATTCATACTAATTCCTTGCCCACCATCCAATAAAAGTGGATGTTTTTCCACAATCTTCCCAATAACTTAATTTGTCGAGAATTCCCTCTCGGAACAAAATGTCGCATTAAAGGAATTAGCGAGTAAACATACCAGTACGTTAATTAAGGAAGCCTCTAGGTGGCGATTAATTAGGCCCGAGCTCACGTATTCACTATCAGTGTACATTATCTAGGCAGCGGCACGATTCCACGAGATTCACTTAAAAATACCGGACTTAGTGAGAACACTAGTTTGGGTGCCTATAAAATGTACACCTACGTAACGCTTATATAAGAGTAGTTACTTAATAAATATTGCGAGCTTTACTAAATAAACCATATCTTTCAACACTGCGTTTGACTACAGTTTGTAATGTTATAAATTTGACTTTACATGACATTTAATAGCTTAATTTGCCTTTATTGTTCGTACCTCAAGGTTGTGGAACTCCCTGCCTGACTCTCTGTTCCCCACGCTCTATAATCCAGCGATCTTCAAAGCGAGAGTGAATCGGTTCTTATCGGGTAAGCACGCTCCATCTTAGGCCATAGCCTTTGCTTGCTATCAGGTAAACTATGGCCAAGTGCAAACCCGTTCAAGTTAAATAATAATAATAATAATTGGCATAAAAAGGTTTTCTACAGTAATGTGATGGCATGGTATTCCTATTATTTTAAACGAAGTGCAAATGATTGGACATTTATCTTCACGTTTATACTTTAGTCATTCAGTAAAAAGTAAAAGCCTAAAAACCTTTTTACCTTAGTTTACCATAAAATGTGCAGCCACCTCAATCAATCTACCTGTCATTGGACAATAGCTCTGCAAACACGGTAGTGAGGGACAAACAAACATTGTTATGTATGTATGTATGTATAACACGTACCATATATTTTGTACTAATGACATGCAAAAGTTGTGGGGTTCAATGGTAAATGCCACACAAAACACAAATGTATAGGTACTTATACATAAACCGTCCTATTACCAAACGTGGTTTAAATACTAGTCCAGGACTTTGAAAATAAAAAGTCGGTTCTTGTTGTTCAAACATCACATACAAACAATCAAATGTCAACTTCAAATTGGGACGTTCATTTATTATTGGTGACATTTTGACAGTTTGATTATTATGACAGTAAACAGGAAAATGACGAACAACAAAAACGGACTGCATATTTTCAAAGGTCTGGTACTATTACCAGTTTAACTATTTAAACCACATTTTGTAACAAGACCCAATGTAATTTAGTTACCTCAAAAAATACTGAGAAGTTCGATTTGTAAAACTATTCCCGTCTTGACGATTAAGATATAATCATGACAGAAAATAACATAGTAGGTGCTGTATTTTTCTATGATATATGTAAACTAATTTTGACCTTAACGCGGGGTGCTATGTGAAATCGACATTTCATACAAATCAAATAAAATAGAAATCAAGTAAAGACGCCAAAACACGATTACGTATACTTCGCTAAATAGGTTTATTTTTTTAATAATGGTTGTTTTGATATATTTTTCACTTTTTTCCAAAAGTAGTACAGAAATTTAAACCAATTTAATTATATCTAAAAAAATATGTTATTATTTAGAGGAGTAAAGAGCCATAAATAGAATATTCTGAATTGCTGATTTTATATGAATTTATTTCGTCAAAAACGTCTGCAAAACTGCTCAAATTGTGCAAAATTGTTTGCGTGTGGACAAGACCCGTCGGCCGGAGCTATGCGCGCGATGCTCGCCCTTGCTTTCATGTTAGTTAATACGCCGTGGAATTGCATGCGAAAAAGCAACTGTAGGCAATTTTCCAAGCGCAAAGCGTTTTCGGGTGAAATATGGTGGCCACATGACCTGTGATCGGATAGTCAGAAAATATAGGAGAAAAGAAAACAGTCAAATTAAATTTACCATCATGACTCATTCATCTCACTTCACAAATCAGAATACATAAAACGGAATTGCAATATGTACAATAAAATTAAATTACATTTTATCGCAAATTGCTGATAAGTAATTGCTTTTCGCGAAATGACGTGATACTTTTTTGTTACAAAGAGATAAAACATATTTGTATAAGATTTAATTAAATTCTATTGAAATTTGAGAGTACGAAAACAATAAGGATGTATTGCATTTTGAATAAACAAACAGCATACCCTAATAAAAGCCACATAAAAATCATTAAAATTTTTATTGCTTTATAAATTTTGATTTTATGTTTGTTATCTTAACATTCGTATTAATAAGGTAGCAGCTCGAATAATTAAATCCTCTTTTTTTGTGTAGGTTGAGCGAAGTTGCGACACTTCTCTTGTAGCAATGCGGACAAAGCTATATATGTAGCTTCAGTTTTCCGAGGAAATTATATTTGAAACTATTATTGAAAGTTCTGTGGGTCAGATGACTCGTAATAATTGTAGTCCGGGCTATTTGTCATTTTGTCAGTATGACAGCGGTCGTTAAGCCATTTCAGAGGCCCTATGAGTGGTAAGAATAATTTCTACTCTAGAATTGACTACTGTTATAGTAGTTATAAAGCTTACTTATTTTACACCAAAATAAAAGCAAAAAGCACATTTTTATATTATACTTTTTATTAGAACTGAAGCTTAAAAATATGATTAATCTGCCCATGACTTATTCATTAATAAATATGATTGCTTTTTATTAATTTATGTTTATGTTTTTTTACTTCCATGTTTTAGTCGCATGTTTTACTGAGTAAGATTTCTTATGACTAAGTTAATGTCCAATTAAGCTAAAATCAACAGCAGTTGTTACCTAACAACATTCTGAAAGCAATTTGTACAAACAACTTTTGTAAATAACGAAGGAATAGTTATGACAGATAGACTTGTTATAAGTTCTTAGTATAATAATTGCTTTCAAGCTATTACGCAAATAATAGAATTTTCACACTAAAATTTATTCCTACGCGTATAATTTTATTAATGTATTTTTATTCGTTGATAATAAGAGTGTCGTACAAGAAGAGAGGCCCATGCTTAGCACTGGGCGATAACGGGCTGATGATGATTCGTAAATCATTTAAAAACTTACTTAATAAATGTAATATTACCGCTTATAATAGTGACGTTTACTATAAACTTTAAGAGTAGGTACAACATTATATTGTAAAGAAGGTTGTACACAATAGTTAGACTTACAGTTTTTTTTTTCATGTAAGTTTGTTTTTTTTTATAAGTTTTGTTGTTGTTCAGTTGTTTTTGTGTCTGTAAATAAATAAATGAACTTTGGAATGAACGCACGTTTCTAAACACAAATTGATGTTGAACGCCGAACATGAACCGAAAACTCTCACGGTTAGTTTTGGTTGTTTGAGTTTAACTAACGGTTCTCAGTTCTAAATTCTCTGTTTTATGCGTCATACAAATAAAAATCAAAATTCCTTTATTTATCCTGTCAAGGTGTACCTACATTTCTATTTCTATTAACAAATTAATGACAAATGATTTGCAAACAGACGACAAACAAGTAACTCATCTAATAAACAATATATAGACGAGAAAAAATATGGATTAACGCTATCTAGATGGCGAACCAATGTAAATTTTTACTATTGAGTATGTGAGTATGAGTATGAGTAAGTATTATCTGACTAAAATGTTAAGAATATTTCAAAACAGTATTTCGAGCTGAATTGAATGCGTTTTCTCTTAGCTACAGATATATAATTAATATACTGTCCATTCTCTTCTTGTTGGGCTGTTCGTCTTATTTAAACATAAACATATTTATTAGAAAAACTTTACATTGTACATAGAAATTAAGGCTCTGCCTTCTGCTTTAGTTAACAACTGAGTTGCAGAAAGCAAGGTCTTCCAGTGGAACATTACTTAGATGTTTTACAATATATACTTTGCTATTAATATATTTTTATACGCAGGTTCGAATCCTGCCGGTCGTGATTATTTTCGCTCATTTTCCAATAAAAGTTTTATTTTAATGAACCTTAAAAACAAGTTAAAACAACATTCAAAAGTTTGTATTTTTAAAGGTTTGTTTTACGCCAAGCGAATGTTATGTACGAAGCGAGTGTGGCTCGGCGGTTTCAGCTAGGTACTGCTTTTTATCCCGACGCACCCTGGTTCGAATCCGGCTCTACACCAATGACTTGTATTTTCAAGTTATGTGTGGATTTACAATCGCTTAGCGGTAAAAAAAGACCTGAGGAAACCGACATGTTTGAGGACTACAATATCCGGGGATATGGTGTCTTCCGAGGAAGGTACTTGGCGCCGACGTATCTGCCCAAGAGAATGCCCATAACGAATCAATCTGTAGGGGAGTCACGACCCTCAGTCATGGGGAAATACGACTCAAGAAAAAGAGATGTTATATACACTTGTACGAACGGGCATTACACTGCATATAGGCAAATAGTTACATAACTGAACTTGCTATCAGTAGCTTCCCGTACTGCGTCTGGGTGACCTTTGGGTGCGCAGGAAACTGGGTCATCGGCTTCTGACCTTTATGTTTGTATTCATTATCTGCAACGGATAAAAAGAGATCCGATCTAGCCCAAGCGAGTACGAATACAGCCGATTCATTCGCGGATCCAAACGATCTCTATTTTCGTTGCATTGCACAGGAGCAATGCGATACGTGCATGATTTATCAATAGGTAATATAACATTCTATAGACACCCAATTGACAGTCTCGTAGCTAGTTTGGCAGATTGTCTTCCTCTAGTATCAACAGTTGCAGGTTCGATTCCCGCACAACACAAATAATTGTGCATCTTAATTCTGCAATTATGTGTGAATTGTATCCCGGAATATTCATTTATTTATTTTAGTGATATTCAATTTTCAAAGTTCGTTTATTTGTTTGCTAAACATGGGTACATATATAAGGTCTTAAAATGATGATTAAGAACTTAACATTCGAAGCCAGATATGTGTATTGGGCAATCGAAAAAACAGGCATGTCGTACTGTAAGACCAAATGATTGACTGAAAACAAACAGAGGGGTGGCATTTTTATAACGTACGTATACAACGACACATATTGCTTTGTTATTATACATACTTGGAAAACTTTGTGTACAGGCATAGTATAGTTTTTTTTTCCCTTTTGCATGCTTCTATTCTATGTGTCGGCCAATTATGATGAAAGTATAAATATTTATTAAGCGACTTGATCGTTGTAAAGGCTGTTACCTGCTATTGCCGTTGAAGCCGACTCGCGAAGAACATTTGTTGGATATGTTAAACATAGGTAATTAGATATCTCTAAGTAATATTATCTACGGTAGGTGGCACATTGTCACATGTAGGTCGACAATCAGTTTACTATTCACAGACTATAAATATCGCCAAGGTTGTTGGAGGTTGTTTTGTTTACTTTCCAGTGATTTATGACTTTTTCAGAACGTTAACATTTTTTATCTCTTTCTGAAATTCATGAATCATGAGCGCATCCGGTTGTGGATGATGAAATTATTATTTTATCTGAATTTTGCAATCTAATTACTTTACATGCTAAAAGTACAACTTGAAGTTAAATTTATTACTGAAAACACTGGCACAATTAGTGCTGGGACAAATACTAAAACAACACCACCGATACTCGATCAAGTTCATTATCGACTCGATCTCGATTAACGACAGACCGTCCCTACAATTACTGTGTCTTCTATAAACGAGATAAATGCTGTCTCGACATCTCTAGGACAGCGGTTAAAGAATCGACTTCAGGAGATCAGCTGATTGGTAAATGTCCAAGCTTTGTCATGAGATAAGAGTAAAAACAATGGGTCCAATTAACCAAGAAATGTTAATGGCCAAGTGTGAGTTAGTTTTCTAATTTTTGTGAATATTTTCAGTTTAGCAAAAAGTATTATTGTCAGGTAATAACTTATCTTACAACAAGCTATTCCATACATCTTAGTCAACGAATATTATTAGTATCTATCTAAATATATAAAACTCAAAGGTGACTGACTGACTGATATAGTGATCTATCAACGCACAGCCCAAACCACTGGACGGATCGGGCTGAAATTTGGAATGAAGGTAGATGTAATGACGTAGGCATCCGCTAAGAAAGGATTTTCGGAAAAGACGCTTTCAAAGGGGTGAAATAGGGGATGCAAGTTTTACTTCTTAATGCGAGCGAAGCCGCGAGCATCCACTAGTTGATGTATAGAAGCAGTCGAAAGCTGTGTAACTTACCAGATCCCAGCAACTTTACAGGAAATTCACATTACGCCATAATATCTAGACATATAATAAAGCTAGGTATACATAGTACTTTAAACTGATTGGTTTTTGGAATTTTTGTCTGTTTATACATATAATGCCCATCACGTAAAAACGGCTGAAAAGATCAACATTTTTTTGGTGTGTGGTTAGTATGAAGTCTTAGAAGTATCATAGCCTACTTTTTATCCCGAAATAATGCGAGGGAAGCCGCGGGCGTTCACTAGTAATCTATAAATATATTTTTAACAAAACAAACTTTTACATCTGTATCTTAGATCCTTCCAGAAACTCACACAACGTACGTCACAGGTCGAGACTTGCATTACAGATACACCCGGGTTCCACGAGGAATGAGGATATAACCGGGTCACCGGGACCTTGGCAAGGCTGACCCAGTTCCACAACCCGGTCGCACGCACCGCGCCCGGGCCGCATGCACCTGCTGGTTGTGGTGGTAATTGACTTCTTAATTGAATGGTTGTTGTAGAATAGAATATAACTTTAATGTACCCCTTAAAACATATAAATTACAAAACAGATAAATATACTTAGATTAAAGTGCTGTTGTAGTGGACTTAGTAAGCTGGTGTACCTATTAGAATAGTTAATTACTGAGAATTAAAAAAACATTTTTTAAAGAGTTTCATGTAAGCTTAAGAACAATGCGGGTAAAAATGCTTGATTGTAAATTGTAATGAAATAAAATTTGCGCCATAAATAACCAATTTGGATAGATCGGATCACAACAATTTAGAAAACGGGTAAAACAATAATGTAAATAAATTTTGTTTTTTTTTATTATATGGATACTGATAAGGATTAAACCGTGTATTTATTATGTGATTTAAGCAAACTTTTTTTGTCCTCCAGCCTGATATCTAGAGCACGGTAATAGAATCATACAGTATTGTAACTCGGCCGTGTCCTTGAAATAAGTGCCTACGCGCGGTACGTAAACATGAGATAGGGCTGTCGCTGTCGCCCACCTACAGCGTATTCATTGCATCTGGCTACTTTGAGTTTCTATCTAGTTTTGAGATTGTAAATTTATTACTTTTTATTTATTTATTAGCACAGATACTTAGTAACAATATAAAATATTAATATTACCTACATAAAATACTTTGTGAATTGAATAGAAAGTGTTCAATAAAAAATGCAAGTTGTTTTTTTTATTGATAGATTTAATCAAAAAAACCATGATTATGTATGTGACTATAACAAATCAATCTTATAAATCTGCGAACGAAAAATATTTGAATATATTTAAATGAAGTTCGGAATAGTTTTCTCCATTTTTTCTATATATTCCACGAAATCATGGCCGGGTACAATTAAAAAAGTTTACGAAAAAAAAGTGTAGGAGATTTTGTTAATCTTGAATCTCGTTCTGACCCTCTAAATCTCGTAACGGTACGAGATTTCTCGTACGTCTGGCAGCCCTAACCTGCCGCGCGCATGCCACGACCCGAGCGCGTAGGTATAGCTCGCGCGTCGTCCGTTTATATGAAGTTGGAATACTGTATGATTCTATTACCGTGTCTAGAGTGAAAAGGTTCTAATTTCGACAACTACTACAAATAAGAATAAGAGTAAAAAGAGTAGTGTTACGATCGCTTAGAAGGGGTACAAAAATCTATAAATTAACTAGCTGACCCGGCAGACTTCGTACTGCCTCAATCGATAAATAAAAGCCTAACCTAAACTTTAGTATACTTAAGTAAATTAATTTCATTTTTTTCCCTCCACGAACATTTCAAGATTAGGATAAGATAAATCCGTTCAGCCGTTCTCGAGTTTTAGTGAGACTAACGAACAGCAATTCATTTTTATATATATATGTAGATAAACATTGTGATTGCAACAGTAGGTACCATTTTAAAATAAGTAATCCTTACAGACTTACCAAAACCGTCGATAACCTAACGGAGATTAGCTGTTATTCACGGTACTCTATAAATAATTAATTTCTCGATCCCATCTCGATTCTAAGTAACAACACGATTGAGATTCGACGATCTAATCCTATAGAAGCGTGGGAGTAAGTTTGAATAACATAATTTACATGTCATCCTAAAATCAACTCGTTCGTAATACTAAGCGTACCCTCGAATGTTATTAGCTGTCAGATCATAATTCCGTTTGATAGGTAAGCATATCAAAATATTGGGAAACCATCGAGGTATCAAATTGCCTGCTTATGCGAAGATCCTACCGCTCAGATTTTTTCAACCGCCGTTTAAAAAATTAGAGCGATATGCGAAAATCTTTAGTAATATTATTTACATATTTATTTTAACTAACAAAATGCTGGCCTTTTTCTGGCTCAACGTATCAGCATTGCCATCCAGCGTGGTAATGCGGCCAGTATGCTGGGCACGCTGCCCTCTGGTAGTGGGCTGGAGCACTTAGATTATCTTTAGGCTTTTCTAAAGATTTTCTAAGTGCCCCTTTTTTGTAGTAGTTAGAAGTAGTATGTTTAGTTTTTCTTCCCTTGCTTTTATATTTCATTAACAAATAACATTACATTATTTATTTCTCCTTAATAAAAAATAATAGGCCTACAATAATCGTCAGGTTGCGTTTGAGTCATTTTCAGTTACATGATTTGATCCTATTAATAAACATAACCTTTTTTTCAGCTTATACTACACGCACAAGTAAACACATAAACACTCTTTAACGTTCATCGAATATATTATAAACAAAATAAGCAATTAAAAATAATAAGAAACAATATTTACACATATTAACACTAATAGAACTAAAAAAGAGTATTTACATCTAAACTAAATTTAAACAATCTACATGTGGTATGGAACCAAGAACGCTGGCTGCATTCCCACGCTGGATTGCTATAGAAATCCTTTGCGCAAGGAACCAGCCAGCGTTCTTGTCTCTATTGATGTCAATTTTCAATGTCAATTCAATTTTCTCTAATAATTAATTCAATTTTTTCAATTTCAATGTCTATTCTCTACTCTTTAACGTATATACCTATGTTAAATTAAAATTTATCAGAATTATGGAAACCACCCACCGAAACATACTTAAATTGCTTAAACTAACCCTCAAAATACATTCCCTTGTATCCTGGCCTATAACTAAGACGTGATATGTTAACACGATATAACAAGATTAAGGTGGATTCGCCAAATTATAATTTTCCAAGCTAGCTACGCGGAAATTGTACACAATCATTCTGTGTATCTTTGCAACTCAATTACAATGTTTCTTGGCGATTTAAAATAAAATAAAAATAAAATTTATTTATTTTGCATTATACTTATAGCATAACATTGTATGGAAATCCAAAGGCATCCGAACTAGTTTATAACTGTGTTTCGGTTGCCGATGGCTTCTCCCCGTTTAGCTTGACATAAAAATAAGTACTTAACGCTAGTTAAACAGAATACCTATTAAAATATATTTTGGCATAAAGGTTACAATTTTGAAAAACAATTTCAATATACATGTAAGATGTGCTCGTCTTATCATTTAATATAATCCAAGTAGAATTCCAATTTAAAACAACATGAAACAGAGTCTGAATGTATTGACTGGCCTGTTAGCTTAGTTGGTAGTGGCTCTGCCTTCTAATCTAGGGGTTGCGGGTTCGATTCCCGCTAGACACAAGTATTTATGCATTTTAAAAATGTATAATTACTTGTGTTGAGTCTGGTTGTTTGTATGTATAATAAGTATGTATTTACAAAAGAAAAGTATATAAGTATTATATCCGTTATCTAGTACCCACGACACAAGCGTTTGCTTAGTGTGGGGCTAGATGGCGCTGTGTGCAATGTCCCGAAATATTTATTATTTTATTTATAATTATTATAACATTAATTGGGTGTTTTGTTGTAAGTCTGTGGTTTTGTGTATACTGCTATCTGTGTTTAAATAGATCTGAATACCGCCAAACATTTAAGATGGGATGACAGACCTATTGTAAATGTAAGGTGCGTGCGTGTGTGTGTGAGTGTGTGTGTATGTGTGTGGTGTGTGTTTGTGTGTGTTTGTGTGGTGTGTGTTTGTGTGACAAGCCCAGTGTTTTTTTTGCCCAGATTTAGTTATGCCAAGCATGTTGGGCTCAAACCAAGTACCTTATAGTATAGGAAGCTAGTGGATCCTTGCTTTGTTTCGGGATATAAAGTACCCTAAGACTTCCTACTACCTACATACCAAAAAGCATGATGATCTGTTCAGCGGTATTTGCGTAATGCGCGTTTAAAAACACAGACAAACAGGTTTTTTTAAACCTAAGGGCCTCCGACATGGCTTAACTTAATTAATCAATTTAAATGGTCTAATAATTCTATTTTTTCTTCTCAAAGTTATTTTTGAAACTTCTTTTCCCAAAGTCGATTAAAACACATCTTTCCAGCAACAAACCAGAAAAAGCAACAAGTGGGCGCGCGCGCACGTTGTAATGTTCTGTTGTTAATTGAAAGTAAGTATGTATACCCAATTTTTTTAAATTATCTTCTATGTACAGATATATCACCCTCTTTAGCTTTGCTATATGCATAGAAGATAAATTATTGAGATTTGATCAAGATAATAATTTAGAGACTAGGATTTTGTTTTTCAATTCTTTTACACCTAATGCAAACTTAATTAAAATTTAATGTCTTAGTGGACTTTAACAATGGTTACATTATAAAAGTAAAAACTTAGTAACTAACTGATACTAGTTAAACCTACCTGGTTTAGCCAGAAGAAACAAAAAACTCTCTATTTATGTAACTAGGTATGTACGTAGACATTAAGTTTTATATGAATAAAAACGATTATTTTTATTTATTTATTTATTTATCATTCTACATTTTCAAGTAAAACCAAGCAACTGTAAAACAAATCAAATACTAGTTTTGCTCAACAGTTATATCCGAAAAGATGACGCGAAGTTGTGGTCATACACAATTTTTTGTCAAGTAATACATTTTTTTAAGTCTACAAATTCGCATGCAAATATCAAACCATGTAAAAATACTACTGGCGATTTATTAGCATCTTTCTGTAGCGGTCAACGACCAGATAATGTACCACTGTACTTAATGTACCTATTACAATACATAGCACAGGAATAGACAGGCTTAACGCACCATTTTATAAGCGCAAGGAACCCAAAAAACATTGATAGTGTGTTCTTTCGCCATACGCCACGTACGAGACTAATGGGTTATGCTTCATTTAGTACCTTTTTTTCGAGAGTTCTCTGTTCTTGTCTAACGGGGTTTTTTGTTTACACTATGGATATATGTATATTCAATTTTTTTTCTTCGTATGAGAGTAGCCACCTCTGGTGCCAGAGATTTCAAACCGACTTAAAGGCCTTAATGACTGGCGTACTGTAACTGAAGCGTTACCCGCACAAGCAATCACTTTGGTCCAAGATGAAAACCAAACTGGTCGAATATTTTTTTCATGAGTTGACAACATCTCCTAGAGACCGCCGGAACACTTTATTTAACTTTTAAGTGACTGATCGGTCATTTTTTTAGAGGCAAATTTGACAAAGCCTATTTATTAGAGTACTATGTCAATGCCTACGCGGCATTTCAAGTAACACCTACTTGTTACAAAACACCATGTCAAAGCCAATGTGTGGTTGAAACTGTGGGTTAGGTAAAGTTTTGTAACTTTGTAAAACAGCAGATGTAACTACATTATGTCCCTTGTGATTAAATACTCGTATGCTGTTGAAACTTCACATGTACATATGTTTGAATATGTTTGAAATGTTACTGCTGACTTAACTGTCAACTCATCCAAAAATACTCGACCAGTTTAGTCGAGTTGTAGAGCTTGAAAGCACTATGGTAAGGGCATTTTTAGGCTTATTTTAATTTATAAGTTTGTTATCAGTTATATATATTTAAGCAGAATCAGCTTATAATATAAATTTAGTTGTAAAATGTCGAAAATTAGCTCGACAAGTTTCGGAAAACTGAGGTTTCCATCATCAGGAGGACGAGTCAGCACGCGCGTCCCGGTTGGCCGCCTCGTCCAGACATGCCTTACGGGAACTATAATACAGTGAAAGCAATATGAATTAAAATAAACCATAAATACTATCTTAAAAATAATAAACCAAGCCCACATTGCAATCCGCGGGTAAGCCTTATATGCGGGCGGCGTTACCTCGCTGAATCACACTATTATTATAAAAACGAAAGTTTGTGCGTGAGTGTCAAATTGTATGTTTGTTTGTCACTTCTTCATGCTCAATCGCCTACTAAACAAAAAATAATCAAAATATTCTTGCTATTCTTCATTCAGTGCGTCGGTTAACATTTCCAATTCACAATCTCGTCTAAATCATAGAATATTTAGCAGTACAGAAATCCAGTCAAAAATAACTTGTCACCAACGTTGCGTTACTAGCGTGGTAACGTTAGTACAACGCAATCTTACCCATTAGACGACCCATTGACTTGAATAAATTCCGACGATAATATGGCACCAAAAATATACTTACATAAATAAATAAAATATTCCAGGACATTTCAAACAGCGCCATGTAGGTACTTAGCGCCAAATAAAACGTCGTACAAAAAAGAGAGGTTTTGTTTAGGAATGCGATAACGGGCATATAATGATGATGATATTAAAAAATTGGTCGGAATATATTCTACAGATTAAGTTTGCCTGTGGCATAAACTTGAAGAGAAGGTTT
Source organism: Macaria notata (assembly GCA_927399415.1). Classification (NCBI taxonomy): domain Eukaryota; kingdom Metazoa; phylum Arthropoda; class Insecta; order Lepidoptera; family Geometridae; genus Macaria; species Macaria notata. The sequence continues at coordinate 10,129,549 of OV656730.1, forward strand.
TTATAGGGGCATACTAAATACATATTTTTTTATTAAAAATTATTTTTTTTATTTTTTTATTTATAATATGTAAGTTCTTTGTCGTTAAATACTGTCCTATCGCTGTCGCTCCTATAAATACTGTCCTATCCGTATATCACGCCTATGTGGTATCAGTGATTCGGTACGGTATCATAGCATGGGGGAATGCAAGCGCTGTGAAAAAGGTTTTTATAGCACAGAAAAAATGTGTCAGGGCCATGTTCCTAATGAAATGGGCTGAGTCTTGCCAACCTATTTTCAAGTCTCGTTGTCTCTTAACTGTTCCGTGTATATACATTCTTGAAATTGCTAAATTCGTGCGGACTAATTCATCTCTGTTCCCTGTCTATTCTAGCCTGAGCAATCGTTTTGTCACTCAGGAGCAACTTAAAATGCCGGTGCCTTCGTTAGAGTTGTTTCGAAAAAACTGCATTTACATGGCGCCTCTCATTTACAATTCCATTCCTAATCATTTACTAGAATTACCCAACCGCAAATTTTACTCGGAGTTGAAAAAGTGGTTGATCAGTGAGAGTTTTTATACAGTAAAGAAGTTTCTGGACAAAACAGCTTGTAGATTTCATGTTTACCACGAAAAATAATAAAATTATAAGTAAAATTAGTATATTTAATGAATTTTAATCAAGTACCTTCTATATGAATTTAAGAAAAAATATTATATTTGCGTACCTTATGTAAGGTTGTAATGGTGAAACTTTATATTAATTAAGATCTACTGTACCCATTTTACATGCGAATAAATGACATCTGAATCTGAATCTTAAATTATAACGTTTGCTGTAGCCGTTACGCCATGTCAGATGCCACTGTGTTAGTTCAGGAAAATTTGGCCCACTTTCATACGAACTCACTTACATACATAATATATCCTTTGATATAAAAGTCTCGTGTTCCAAAGTATCTTTCTAAATTATAGATAAATAGATAGGGATCTCTTCACACATAGTCTATGAATTAGTCCTTGCTATAAGTCGCCTGACTCACATTCTATTTTCTAAGAATAATCCAAAACTGCATCCGAATGAGTCATGTAGTTGAAATGATACACAGAGGTCGATGACCCCGTGATCTTGGGCCTTTATTGCTTGGCTTTAAAGTTAAACGGATGATTAAAAAGTATGGATTCGCAGGACTTGTTTTTGTTTGCTTTCTTGTGTTTACAGGCGGTTGTTTTAAAGAAGTAAGGCATTGTGTGACTTATTTTAGAAGCGATAAGAGTGTGTTTTGGACTGACTATTTGTAAAAAAAAATTCATAGTTGTTTTGAAGGGAAAGAACAAAATGACATCAGCGATCTTTTTAAAGGCCTGAAATTTATATACTGAAACAAAAAAACATTTATATAAGTACCTAAATATATTAATATTTTAGACTATAAATAGGTCAATCCATTTGCGAGGCCCTTAGGGTGGCTTGATAAACTCTCGACACCAGTCATTGGCCACTCTCATTCCATAAGAAGAAGAAGAATCCATTTGCGAGCTACGATACTAAACAGATAGACATAATATACATACATAGGTATTTGTAAAATTAACACCTCTATTTTAGTCAGAGGTTAAACAATCATACAATAATTATACAATACCTACAAATTACAATATTAACAATATGGTTTGGTGCAATACAATAATATCACAGCATGATGCTAAAATATTCAGTTAGCGAAGTTTGTTCTTAATTTTCTTCTCAAGCCACTCGACCCATTAGATCTCGCGCTAAGAGCAGCTATTCAATTGTAAATTTTCTCTCAACTTCAAGGAGAAACTGAAAAAAATTCGTCCTCCAAGTTGTATCATAAAATTATACAATATTCTTCTGACGAAGTCTTGAAAGGAAAAGTTATATAATTAAACGTCTGAACAAATGAAGTCACGTCGACTATCTCGGTTGCAGTTATTAGCATGGCACCTTGTCCTTTAATTACTGCTTGATAACTTTCTCATCTTAGCTAACAAGTTTGAAGACAGGAGTTAGTAAGTTGCATCTTGATCTGTTCTGCTTGGACTGGTCTATAGATAGGTGTGGATAAACTTTACTTTATGAATCTGCTCAGTGAATATATAGCTTCATATCTTGCGGAATGTACAGAACATCTTATTGTTTTTAACCTTCATACAAAATAAAGATAGATAGATACATATACACAATACAGAAATTTAGATAAAATATGAAAACTTAAGCCTAGTGTCTTAACTGGCACCTTATCGCTAAGAGCGATCTCTTCCAGGTAACCAATCTGGCAGGAATAAGACGCAAGTATAATGGTAGACGAGGTGTTTTAAATGTATGTGAAATTACAAAAATACAAATCATATAATAAACATACACAATTAACAAAATAAACATACATACTCCTCTACATAATAATGCTAAGTAATAGTTAGAATATAGTGTAGGTGTAGATAGATATATGTATAGTCAGAAGTGAGTGGTTTGTTACTCTTTCATGGCACAACGGCGCAATCACAGACCAATAAGAGAAGGTGCAATGAATCAAAGGTACCTATATAAGATTCTCATAAAATTGTATGACATCTAATGACTTAACTAATCTATTGTGGAGGTCTAATGACTGTTAAAATCTGGTATTTGGGTAGATCAGAAACCAACCCCATAAATTGGGACCAAATGTATCTGGAAGATTCTTTTTTCTTCTTTGGCCACAACATTGTATTGTGCCAGTTCTCAAGTAAAAACGGGTAAACTTCATATCCCCCAAAAAAAAGCACGCGAAATAAAACTAATAAATGATCAGAGAGCTTAACATATATACGACCTAACAAATTAACTTAATATCTACTCATAACTACTATATTAACATTAAAATCTGGAAGATTTTCATAAATTCTTTAGCATCTATTACAATTCTAACTTTAAAACACCTATATCCCTGCAGCGTCTGCAAATGCAAATTCTCCGCATAGCAACCGAGTTGCATAACCATCGAGTAGCACTCGCAAGGTAACGAGTACAAACAAAGCATCGAGTGGGTAAAGTAGCTCTCCTCCCTAATACGAGAGCATTATATACTCTAGTTAGTGCAAGTTGCATTAGACATGCTGTGGAATGCAGTACTTGATCTTACACTGTATTAACTACCGAATATATTTCAAACTACATAGCTTTCTCCCGCGGCTTCGCACGCATCATCATACATATAAACCTTCCTCTTGAATCACTCTATCTTTAAAAAAATCCATCAAAATCTGTTGTGTTCTTTTAAAGATCTAAGCAAAGACATATACATAATATGACATCTGTATGTATGTCAGACGCGGAAAGCGACTTAGCTTGCTTTATGCTATGTAGTGGTAAAGACCCATTTCAAAGAACATCTTTAAATTCAGACTAAGGATAAAATAAATTTATTCAATAATAAGAAACAATATTTACACATATTAACACTAATAGAACCACGGACCAAAAGTTTCGATGCCAAGCGGTACGAAAATATAATCAGTCGATAATGATGTATATTTTCGCCGCTTGGCTTGATTTAATGATTGACTAAGGATTGATTTTAACATAAGATAACTACAGTCTAGTATTGAAAATTATCATATTGTTACCGATACGTACATATTTTGATCAAAATTTAGCCTATGAAATTCTTAACAATTCCTTCATGGTTCCTCAAATTAAACTTTTTAAATATAATAGCACTGAAAGGGACTTCCTATTTGTCAGTATCAAAGTTGTTAAACAACTTAATCGTAGTTTTAAATTTCATTTTTCATAAAAAAAAAAATGAAAATGTTTGTTTAATTAATTGTAGCATATAATGTGCTTCTATTTAGTAAGAAAAAGTGTTATGAAAACTTTGGGAATACAAGTTTTTGTATTCTGGTTATATGTATGGTACCGTACGTACCATACATATAACCAGGTAAAACTATAAAATACATAAATAATAAATTAATAAAGTACTTATTGCATCCAGCTGTAATTTTACAGACTTAAAAAGCTGTATTATACATAATTTACTTTCACTCACACATTCATACACCCAAGTTAAACCTCAGCTGAACCACGCTGAAGTTGATCCTCTGCATTTCCCAGTATATGACACAAAAACTGCACCGGGATTATTTTAATGAATAGCCGCTTTGTTCCACCGCAGTAAAGGGTTATTTGAATAAGAAAGTTCCACTTTCGCCGCTGCTATTTTCTTTAGTAATTGAATTGGATGGATGAACGTTTGCTTTAAATTGAATCCCTAGAGCTCTTGTATCCTTCAAATGTGAAATAACCCTGGATTAGGATATGTAGACTAATTTTCTAGTTGAAGAGAAAACTTGGAATGCTATTATCTTGGTTAGTACCTTCTTGTTTCAACTACATTATTAAAAGAGATCTAATTATTCTCAATGTCAAAGATAGCAAGATAGTTTGTAATTTCGATAGTTATTTAGTAATTTCTCTACTCAATGGCTTTATACCTTCAATCAGATACTTGTAACAGACTATTAGATTTCTAAGAAACATTTAATCTGTTGATATTAGAAATGTTCTTTGATCCTTTCAGGTTTCATAATAATATTTATTCAATATAATGAAATAATAAGTAATTATTAAGTCTTTTGTGTTAAATTGCGCATTTTGTGATATTGAACTTAATTTACAAAAATAAATACAAACAATTAATATTTGAATTCGAAATCTCTCTTGATCATAATCAGTTTTAATTTATTTATTTATTTATTTATTTATTTATTTATTGTTCACTTGCCCACAGCACTTACAGTTTCCCAAAGCGTGCTGTGGGCCAACCTTAAAAAAATATACTTATATTAAAATTAATCCCTATACCTAGACTTATAGTAAATTTTCCTATTATTACAAATAAATATACTACAACATTGTAATATAAATTTAAATTTCGAATGGAATATATCAAGATCTGGCATCTGTGCAAGCATGTCGTTAAGCAGACTGACAGCATGTGTTGTGGGAGCGTACCGCGCCGTGGCGGTGCGCACCACCCCGCACGCGCTCCCGCCGCCAGCGACAACCGGGATAGAACACTAGGATCGTCGATGGATCCGCGCAAGAGCTGGAAGTAATGCGATAGCAAACTGCATTTTCGCCTTACTTCCAACGCATACATACCTACCATACCATAGACGAAGAGAGACGGATACAGAAAAGGGTAGAAGCCGTATAACTTTTTGTACAAATATCTAGCAAACTTTCTTTGTACTTTTTCAATCATTTCTTTGTACTTCTCTTCATGCGGATCCCAGATTAGGGCGTTATACTCTAGTTTACTGCGCACCAAAGAGTAATACAGTACCATTATAGCCCCTCTGTCATGAAATCGTCCTGTTTGCCGTATCACAAATCCAAGAGCTTTAAAAGCACTATTGCATATATTTTCAATATGTAGATTAAATTTAAGCTCTGTATCTAATGTCACACCGAGATCTCTTATTCGTGAGACACGCTCCAGACTGACACCAGACACACAGTAGTTGTAAGTGAGGGGATCACGTAGTCAACGTCAACGTTAATATTTTGTTCTGTCAGTTACTTACAAAAATTCACAGCTTATAAGTACAAATAGGTCTTGATTAAATTCTTTAGTACATAACTTACTAGCAAGTCTAGTCTCCAATGTACCGAAAAAAACCTTTCTAGAAAGACATTTTTTCCTTATTTTTCTAGATCCTTCCGAGGAGGCCGTCGCTTCACCGCCCTTGACTTCATGCATAGTGTTGTCTCTCGCTGGGGAAATCAGCGTGTATACGCTTATCTGGGCTCATTAAGCAAGCCATGGTGACAAGGGCGAGGGTAAGAATTGGTGGGAAACTATCGATAGTTTGGATTGTGTCGTTAGATTCATTTTGGTATTCGAGTTTTTGGCCAAACTATCCATGACACAGAAATCTAAATAAACAGGTACCTTTTTATTTAGATTTCTGTGATCCATGATGAAGCACATATTAATTATTTGAAGTATTGTTTGTATTTCTTGTATAATATTTAATCGAATAATTGTGCTCGGGTAAAACGTTCCACGATAAATTTGTTTTGTTAATGTACTGTATTGAGTAAATTGGCCTTTTTCATGAATAAGACAAATAAATCATGACGTTAGCCTTTTCTAAATATCTTATTTATTGTCATCTCTACATTTTATTCTAATTTACTTATGAACGATGTTTCGTCTTCTATCTTAACATATCGATAATGGAGTTTTTGGCAACTCTAATCGAATCCCTCAGGGAAAATCCGATCGACGCCCTACGTTTTGGACGGTGGGCGTTGGTGTTGTTACGCTCACATTTGATTATATCGACTTATATGTATTGCTCGTGTCACTTGTATTGATTAATCAAAGTATTCGTATACTTTCTTTGCCACATACAGTCTTAATAAAGTAATCTAAACGTAGACATTAAAAGATGTATTATACTATTTTTTGTGACGTATGTTTTATTTTTAGGACCGGGACGAGTGGCATACATGTGGAGAGGCCTATGCTCAGCAGTGGGCGATAACAGGCTGATGATGATGATGATGTAGGTTTTATTTTAAACTAGTGGACGCACGCGGTCTCTCTCACAGTTTTTTTTTATATTTTCAATATTCAACCTTTCGATCTTGTTCAGATTTATTATATGTATAGATACTTAGGCATACATCTGTTTAGTGAGAAAGACTGTGCAATGACTACTTTTGCTGCAAATGATATGTGCTAACAAAGTGATCACCTCAAATTTCGGTAAATGCTATATTTGAAAAATATAGATTTTACTTATGAATTTACTTCTGTTTTGAAAGTAGGTAGGTAAATCAAAATTAAATAAGGTATTAAAAAAATATACGTCCCAGCTGTTTGTCTACGGCAGTCGTTAAGCAATGTCAGAGACCCTAAGGGCGGCTTGATAAACTCTCAACACCAGAGTTGGCCACTCTCAATCTATAAGAAGAAGAAGTAAGGTATTATATTTTGTTATAGTTGTAGTTTTTAGAGCTGCCACACCTGGGCTTAATAAATAATACTACGCTATTACTCAACTTCTGCAAAAGTTGTTTAGGCCGCTCTGTGTAATTAACTCTCGAGGTTTATTGCTAATTTTACTGACAGCAAAAAAAAACTTGTGACAAATTGTTTGATTAAGGTCAGCGTATTCGAGCTCATTTTCTGCGGGTCAGGGTTGAATCTTCTTGCCGTAATCAGAGCGCCCGCCAGCGATCGTGCAAAATACCATTTTATCTCTATGCATTTCAGACAAAAGGGACGTAAGGGGTCTAGTGGAAGTACGTACCATTGTCACGTAGGATGTGTCAGGGACGTTCAAGGCATAAACGCGCGATGAAACTGTGCTGTTTAAGTACTAGGACTAGAGATTACGCAAATTATCAAATGGTCTTGTTAGCGTGTGCTTAGCGTGGGGCTAGATGGCGCTTTTTTTACATTTAATAGGCTTACGTTTGACTATAGCCTGCCTGATGTTAAGCACCACAATAGTCTAAGATGCAGCACGCTTGCCTAGAAGAAATCTATTTACTCTAGATTTGAAGACCCCTGGGTTATAATTCTGGGAACAGGGCTCCAGGTAGAGAGTTCCATAGTCTCGCTACCCTTACTATGAAGGTAGAATCAATTACTGCGCTGTGTGCAATGTCCCGGAATATTTTTTTATATTTCTATTTCATTTTATTACTTTAAGGCATGGCAAGGAAAATTTACTTTTATGATATTAACGAATGCCCGTGGCTTTGCCCGTGTTCTATACACAGTCTTTATCACTGGCAGATTTCTAAACCACCTCACACCAAAAATCGCGCCTTCGTGACGACGTTTCGTTGATTTCGTTTCCATCCTAGACGATGATTACTTACCATCAGGCGAATTACGGTCAAGTGCAAACCCACTTCTTGTTAAAAAATAATTGTTGGAGTTTGAATGAGGGACGAAGAGACTAACAATCACTCTTGCTATTAATATAAAGATATCATATGAAAATTGAAGTTTCCCTTAGCTACATCCCTGTACCTTCCTTAGCAAGTTGCGGCTAAGACTGGCATAGCTTGCGGCCATTCATCCGTCTAGTACTGATAAAGCGCTCGCTCCAAACTATGCTTTTTCTTCACCAACTACAATTTATTTTCATAATGACTACTATATACGTAGCTTGCTGTGAAGCGAAGTTTACTTTACTTTGGTATTGCAGGAACAAGATTTTATGCATCGTATCTTATAGGAAATGTTATATTAAAGAGTATTTTTAAAATAGACAAACGTTTCAATTTTTTTCAACTTTAATAACTTAAGTACTAAATTTCCTTTCTTTCTTTTTCTATTATCAAAAATAAAGTGTAGTATCCTGTAAGGATTTTTCCTAGATATTTAGAAATTTGTGTGGTTTATTGTTGTAGAAACACTATATAAATTATGTATGTACGATATTATGATATCTATACAAGTATACTATAATTACCACATAATGCCGGGAATAAGATTGATGTGGTTAATGTTTCTTGTGAAAAATCATATATTTTTATGGCCAAAGAATAATTTATGCCATTTAATGCGGTGCACTGACTGGATCACGCAGACGGAATTTAATAAAACGGTTATGATGGTAAATAATATCTGCCGTGCAATGTGTGAAATATTAGAAAGGTTCGCTTTATTACCCAGACAGGATTTTCAGGAATAAAATTGCGCACAATTTTCAGGCTCTGTACACTTTTTCATCTTGTTGTTAAATACGCTTACACTGGAGATAAACCAGAAGTTTTTTTAAATATTATCTTCAATGAATGATTTTCTTTCTTTCTTTCTAAATTAAATTAAAACCTAAAAAACATTTGCTTGTATATATTTAAGTAGTACATTGATGCACCTTATCCACATATGTATACATTTAATTTCAATCAAGATACTAGGTACTAAGATTAACTATATGTATATACTGCAAGGGACACCGACTTACGTCGTGATTTTTAGATACTAGCAAAACTTGCGAGTTTTCCTGTATGCATGCATATTGATCTCTGCACGTTTTACTTACGCAATACTGCATAATGCAGTTGTTTACTATTCATACACCGACATAACGTGTTACTTGATATTGTTAAACTAGCTGTGCCAGCGACTTCGTCCGCATGGAATAGTTATTACCATGAAAACGGTTCTAGTGAGTTAATCTTAAAAGATATACATATGCCGTTGCAGACATTTTGTTAGATAATTTCAAGAGAAATAATTCTTTCATACATATTTTTTTGATGTCTTAAACCGTTTTCGCAGCACACGCAACGGAAGCCCTCAAAGATGAATAATTTTCCCCGTTTTTTTCACATTTTCCATTGTTTCTTCGCTCATATTAGTTGCAGCGTGATGTTATATAGCCTAAAGCCTTCCTCGATAATTGGTCTATCCAACACAAAAAGAATTTTTTAATTCGCTCCAGTAGTTCCTGAGATTAGCGCGTTCAAACAAACAAACAAACAAACAAACAAACAAACATACAAACAAACTCTTCAGCTTTATAATATTAGTATAGATAACAACAACTAACAACTTAACAATATGTAGTGTTAGTACCTAAGGCAAATAGATGCGGTTCGATTTGCATTTATTTATAAAATGTGCTTGTTAGGAACTCTACATAATTATGCAATACCTTTGCGGATTTACCATTTGGTTGTTGTTTTGTAAGTAGGTATAAGTGACTTAATGTGCAAGGTTTTTGAATTAAAATACTATATAGTGATTGCAAGATACTGGTGCTTATTACGATTAGAACAATACGGTAAAAGTTACTTTGGTTGTACTGCAAACGTGGAACTCAACATCGGCTTCAACCTTTAGCTATTTATATGTGAGAAATTAAAAAAGTAGGTTATTGCTTTTATACTAAAACATTCACAAACTTTCGACTTTAACACTATGTTAATTTAATCAAAGAAACAATACCAATTCCAGCATAGTTACCCCAGCCGTACCTAACCGTCAGCGGAACGGAACAAATCGCCAATTTCAGCGTAACTGGCCGTCAGATCAAACTGAAAGATCAAAGCTGCCATGTACCGATGTATCATGTTACTGCATACGTCATAATCGCATCTGCTCTGTACTTGTACATCCGGTGCCCTTCTCTGCTATGTACATATATATGCATGTAAAATAGCATATATAATGTACAGATGTAAATTAATCATTACGTTAAAAAGTAAGTTTGTGTGAGCGCGGTAAACATCAATAAAGAGTACAAATTGCAAATTAAAAGCAAACATACAAACTCTTTAGATTCTAAGTGTGCTGCTCCTGTATTTGCCCGCGTTGTTTTAAAATAAACTACAGACTATGTGTCAGGAAATGCATGAAAAAGTACTAAACAGAACAAGAAAATAAACAAACAAACACACTGTTGCTTGTTAGGTATATATAATGGTATTAATTTTTCATTGTTATATGTCCATTTGAACTACCATACAGCCAAAAACATTTCACAACAGCTATATCTTCAGCATGATGCATTATGATTTAAAATGGGAAGGGTTGTATTATAACGCAAATCAAATTTCCAACGTAGTTTCCAATAAACTATTACTAAAAAAAAATTGCCTTTTCCGTTAATTGTTTGATAAAAAAAGTTTATTACACTTTAGAATCTGAAAATACATTAATCTGCGCCAGCTACCATGGTGTGTTGAATTCCGTACAGAACTCATTCATTCGCAGTCACCCAGTCATTGCTAATGGGTGTCATTGAAAAATACGCTTGCAATGCTTTTCAGTGCTTGATAATCTTGATGGAAAGATACGAAAACGTGTTTTCATTTTGCACTATAGAATGCACGGATTGGTTCATGTTGCTTTAGGGTAAAATGTAGCCTTTGTTAGTTAGTATTCTTTATTCTTTGCCTTGATCGTTTTTGAGACCCTTTCAAATTCATACCAAATTATCTTAATGATCCGTGGCTCCGTTGTGGCGCGAAGCACTAACTAGGTAACAAACTAATTTACAAATATACTATACTCGTACATAATATTAATATGGACACAGAAGTAAATTCATTTTTGCGGGGATGTAATGTTACTGAAACTGAATTTACATTGTCAAACAGACTCAACTGAAAACCATATTATGTTTTCAGTGATATCTACCGAAATATATAAGAAAACATTAAAACTACAGCTGTTTGAATTAAGCACAGATAAATAACGAAATTAATTAGTTTAAGCTTATCATCATCTTCATTATCCACAAGCTTTAGGATCCCACTGCTGGGCATAGGCCTCTCGTTGAAGCTGCGTCGATCTTGTGCAGACCTCATCCATAAGCTTATCACCGGCGCTTTATTCCTAAACAATTAAGTAGCATTTAATTAATATTTAACTATGTGTAAACGGCAAAAGTGTCGACTGCCTACTAACATTAAATACAGGCCTGAAACCGGTTACATAAATTAGCGAAAAAGGCTTTATTTTTGAACCGGATTGCTGCAAAAAATGTTTCAACTAGCAAAACAGATCTGATAAGTAACCGGTACAAAATAGCTCGAGCTTCTAGAGTGTGTACTAAGAATATGCAACTTGGCGATGACGCCATGAGTTGGGGAATCGGGAGATTTATTTTAATTAAGATGAATACAAAGAAAACCTCTTTTAACTGATGAAAATTCGGGTGTACTTACGTATTTCTTGGGCCCCTCAAAATCTATGAATTTAAGCAAATCAATATCTGTATCCACAGATATCTTAGAAGTATTAATATTAAAACTTTCGTGAGTCATTTTATCAATATGTTAACAAAACGGTTTTCACTCACGTGTAATTCGCGTATGTTGTTTACGCGTTTCGGATGTTATGACATCCATCTTCAGTCTGCGTGCTGCCGCGGTCCCAGAACATACGTTCTGAAGATGGATGTCATAACATCCGAAACGCGTAAACAACATACGCGAATTACACGTGAGTGAAAACCGTTTAGTTAACATATCTTAGAAGTAGTTATATAACCAAATACATTGGATATATCCAGTAAATAAGCCACTCAAACCTGATTTTTACATGTATAGCTGAATAAAAGAGTAGTGTATTCCTACCTCCAAAAATACGCGCCTCACTTCTACTCAATCCCGCTTTTCATCTTAAAAGCAGCAGTCTCAAAATATCCGCAAGCTGGCAGACTGATGGACACCTCTCGAGGGAAAAGGCAAGGTACGAAATCTTTAGAGCTTGGAAAATAAAAGACGCAAACTCCGCGGCGCATTTATGAACCCTTGTTTGGACTCTGTTTATTCTGGCTGGCTTTGCCCAGTAATTGCATAGGAAATATTACTTAGCCGCAGCAATACATTAAATTGTTGCGACTTCGACTATTTAAAAATGCCTTAGGGAGCGAGGGCAACATTGTTTCTAGACTTTGACGTACGACTTTGGTTTCCAATGTTGTTTGTTTTTTCACGTGCAGCCTATGCAGGCTTTAACAGCTGCACATTTAAACGTGCTACTTTTATTTTTTTCTTCTAATTGCGAGCTGTGGTAGGATTGTAATGTTGTAGTGTGGTTAGTAAGTAGTTGATAATTTGAGTTGAAAAAACCTCTTTATTGCAAAGTCTCACCTATTTTTAACCATTTTAGAGTTTAACTGACTTTTTAATGAACGTATAAGCGTTTTGCGCAGTATAATAGTTTTGTTGCAGAAAAAAACTGTCTTGACTTTACGTAAAACTGTATAAAATATAGTCTAACTATGCCATATACTCTTTAAAAAGTATGTATTATGCAGAGCTGATTATGACCAGCCTTCACTAGTTGGAGAGGCATGAAGAAGAGAGAAGAAGAACTCTTTAAAAATGAGTACATATATTATGTATATTAAACTTCAAAAGACAGTCAATAAATAATCTTTGTAAATGATGAAGTACAGTTTATTGGTTGTTTTCGCATAGCAACGCGTCTTGAAAGTACATTTCCTGGAAAGTGAGAGTTAAGGACGTACCGATGACGCCGAACGTAAATACAAAAGTTTTTCAATTCACTGAAGTGCTTGTTTTGAAATCCTTTCATTTTCGCGCAAAAGTTTTGGTGCGAAGTTATTATTAACTACTTGGATAGTACTAGAAATTTTATGACTGTTTACTTTTTATAAACAAAAACCTCGATATAAGGGTTAACTAAATTAATAACATTATATAATAAACATTCCGAACAAAGTTTTAGAACATTTGTTACATCATCGATTTATTTGAGCAGATTCGATTCGACCTTATAGAGATAACCAAATATCTATTACAGCAGCAAATTTCACCAATCACCAACCCTACATCGTTGCCAATAACCATCTAAGGCTGTTTACAAAATGTCTGTACCCGAAACACAATGTTAACGCTCATTGAAGTTTGTCATTGACTCAACGTGCTAATTCTCTACTGAAATTGAGAGGCACGTTCCTAATTAGCATAATAAATGGGGACTTACTTTTGTTTTTCGTGGAATATTCAGATACGTGAGAAGCATTGAGTTTGTAGTCAAGTTAGAGGAATATAGACAGTTTTGTGATGGTAGGGATAGGCAAATGAAACATGCGTTAGGTTAGGGCTTTAAGAGATAATCCTAGAAACAAACATATAAACGAATACAGAGTCATCTGTATTCGTTTATATGTTTGTTTCTACTCAACTACAACATGTGTACGGGAACCAATTATTTCATGGTAAAATGTTAGCCTACTAGATCGTTATTAAAAATAAATAAAACCTATGGAAATAAAATTATAAAATCAAAATAATCGTTCAATTTAGTACCCACTGAATTGCAATGCAACTTGTAGTTTACAATCACAACCGAGTTAAAGCGAAATTGTAATTTGATATTTAAACTAGTGTCTTTGTTTTCAGATATAGTGTGATATTGACGATAACGACCAGCTCGCCAGATGACATCGGCTTGATCAACGGTAAGTGAAGTTTAACAAAAATAAATGAGTTAGTGTAGTAAAAGTCTAACTTGATGAGTTATATCTATCTATTCATGTGAAAAAGAAAACAAAAATATATAAAAACGTATTCCGTTTTATTACATAACGTGGTTTAAATATTAATCTAGTACTTTGAAAATAAAAAGTCGGTTCTTGTTGTTCAAACATCACATATAAACAATCAAAATGTCAACTTCAAATTAGAACGTTATCATTGGTAACAATTTGATTATTTTGATTATAATTACAGAGGAAAACAAATTTCGAACAACAAAAACGGACTGCATAATATTTTCATAGTTCTGGTCTAATAGAACAAAATACATAATACAACTAACAGTTAAGCTTCGTTTGGTAATAAGACTCGTAAAGCTCTTGAGGGTCAAAAAAATGTACATAGAAAATATTCGAAAAAAATGTTTGAGTATACGTAAACTTAACAGAATACGTTTCTGCAGTTTTTAGATCTTTGACTGTTTATTTATGCGCTCATCACGTAAAAACGGCTGAACGGATTTAATGATTTTTGGTATGTGGAAGTGTCATAAACTACGTTTTATCCGGCAATAATGTGGGCGAAACTGCAGGCGTCCACTAGTATAATATAATGATAAAAAAAAACAAAGAAAATACCTTGAGGAATGATTACTTTAAGTGAAATAAAACAAGGTGTTGCCAGTACTTAGCTGACGAGTCAGTGAAAATGTAATAAAGTTTTAGGCACGGCACGGATTAACCGTTATGGCCACAAAATCTACATAATATACGAGTACTTACGTGAATTTATGGCCGTACGCATACAAAGTTGGGAGATTAACGGATAATGCTTAAACAGACCATGTAACTTAGAGGATATGTAACTATCTTTCTATTTGATTATTTTTAATAAGATACCAGATGCACATATTTAATGCAGGGGCGTTTTTGCAGCCACGTTGTAGAACTATCTTAGAATTACCTACTTAATTTTTGATTTTTGTTATCTACCTTCTGCAAGCGGCCTGTTAGTCAAATGTAAAAAAGCTAACTACGTAATCTAATGGATATATAATAGGTCTTTACCTATGAAATTGCCGTTTTTTTCTTAAATTTTAATCTCTTTGTAACTTTTACGTACAGCTATATTTTTTCCAAATACAATTTTTATTGTATCAATTGTTGAATTATGTACCTTTTAGATAAAAAAAATGTATTACTAGTGCATATTATTTATAGGGAAGTAAGTCATTGAAAACACCTCTTCCATCGTTTTTGTGATGTGTCGTCGGTTTCACTACTTTAATTAGGTATATTTTTATCATATACTCTGTTTTTGAGAAATTGATATACGCAGTGCATAGCTTTTTTTCCATCTAACTATAGTTATCAATTGCATCTATATCTGTTCAGACATTTCCATACAAACATTAAAAATGTTTTGTATGGAAATATCATTTTTCTCAATTTAGTCATACAAATCGGCAATTTCATATGTAAAGACCTATTATAATGTATATAGCACTAATGTGTGTAAAGCATTTGAAGTAATAAATAGAGGTTTGCTGATCATGACGTTGTGTTCTAAACTCGGTAAAAGCTTTCTTTTACATACGCATTGTTTGCAGTTTGTGGCTTTGGGTTAATATGCACTGCTTTTAAAATATGTTTCACGTGTCTAAAGTTAACTATTGTCTTTTATTCATCCTTTTGTTCGTACTCGAACTACACGTCCCGATCCTGCACAGATGTTAGTCAGGCGGATTAACAACCTTAACCATTATTTGTAGATTTTATGTTTATTACAAAAAAAACGAATAATTACTTACGGCCATACTTTACTAAACTTCAATACCATTTCCCTTAAGAAATCATCCATACACTAATCTCTGCAAATGAGTAATGAACGAGTCTGTGCAAACAGCGTATGAAATTCGCAATTCCCGCCCGCCCAGCTGGGCAGTAAACCGCGAACGTCTGACTTTCCCCCGACCTCGCCTGTCCCCGCCCGCCCTAGCCTGACGCACTGACGGACACATTAATGCTTTATGATTAGTTGCTTAGTGACCTTAGGATAATGTGTAAAATATGTAAAAAATAACATATGATTTAGTGCAAATTCATAATATGTTTTAGAGCTAGATCGTGATTGTTGATAAATGATAGTGTGGGTTGCTAGCAATCTACCGCCTCGTCTTCTAGTGTAAAAATCTTTCGACGCTAATAACAGTGTGATCCTTGAATAGTGCAACCTTGTTTTTGGCCCTGTTCTATTTGAGTACAATTCTGCTTCACTAGGGCCCCAGTTTCGTTCGGAAGTCACTTCAGGTGACCAAATACTCCAATGATTGACTGTCCAGTGCAAGGAAAACCAGATATTCTTTTCTAAAATAAAATCAGGCGGATTTTAGTTCGATCCTGGCTCCATCACCAAGGGTATTTTTTTTGTAATTTACACTTTCATTAATAATTAAAAATATAATAAATAATAATAATATAATCAATTGATCAGCATATCCACTACTACTTTACTTAGACATATTCTAAGTTTACTTTTATTTTGTGTTAGTTAGAAATGGTACGTTAAGTTTACTTTTTTGTTTGTTATAGAGAAACTGTCGCTAAACCATTTCAGAGGTCCTTAGGGCGGCTTGATAAACTTTCAACACAGAGTTGGCCTGTCTCATTCGACAAGAAGGAGTATGGTTAGTTCTTTCTTTCTTACTTCTGTCAGTAAAAGAATTTCCTCTAGTAAAAGAACTCAACCATCCTAACAGAAGACTGCATCGGCAGCGGGGTGAGGTGCGGGTGGGGTACAAGGTCAACAGTGACGTCACACGCACACTGACCTCTTGACGGGGTGTGGGGTGATGATTCGGAAACTTTTACAATCGATAGTGACTAGTTAAACTTCCCCCTTAGACAAGGGGCGTATTTTAGTAAGCGTACTAACGCAAACTTATGGAATAAAAATACCAACACTCTTCCATTTCCTTGTTAAATACCTGAAGATGTCATTTCAGGTGACCTGGTGTCAATTATTTTTCCTGATGACAGTTTGGCCCAGAATAATAATATTTGTCTAAGCGGTGATACTGGTGACCTATTTGCCAATTGTATTTTTCTTGGACCACTACTGATGAACATTAATTAATAGAAACTTATAATAGGGATGAGGTATTGAAATAAGAAATATACAGACATTTAATTTTAGCCTTAAACAACGGATTTCTATTTTCACCATTGCGCAGCAAACATAAACATACTAACTAAATATATAGTAATAACAAAACTCCAAACCCACTTTCATTCTGCATCTACTTAATTTTGGTATTACCTACTTATTAAAACAAATCTGAGTCAAGAACACTGAAACACAAATTTGACAAACAAATGGCGCCAAGGTCACCTTGTATCTGACGTCATGGTTCAGTGACCTCTAGTGATGGGACATTAGACCGATCCATATTCGTTAAAAGATACGTATCGTTTACATAGGTAATTTGACAGCTGTGACGTACACACACATTTAGATTTTCACAACACCATTTATGGGCTTTGATAACCATTTGCTACGTATGGAATTGTTTTCACATCAGATTTGTTTCTGTAGCTTATTTATTACTTATTTTAGCTTGATACGGTCAAGTAATAGATTTTTGGGATTTATTTTTGAGTTATATGTTCACATATTAACTTTTTCTAATGACTTAAATCATTTTACTTATATCTTTTTCTTTTTATTTTGAGACTGAATGGTTATGTACTTGACCATAGTTCGCCAGTACCCCAGCTTACCCGGTAACAACCGATATACTCGCTTGAAAAAAATTGCTAGATTTACCTGTCATCTTTCTCCAAAATGTTATTCAAACTTGACATTCTGTCGATACTTCACATGTAATTCTGTTGACATGACGACCACAGTAAATATCCCAGAAGTATGATCGAATAGAGTAGGTACAGTTGATTTAGGCCTAATGGAACTCTCTCAATCTACCCTCATATTCTTTGGTGACGGAGTTTTCTTTCACAATAATAACTTGTCACTTTTGTTCGTATAGAAAAATTTTACGGTCTTTATTAAAACTGTTACGTAAAATTGACTCGTCAAATTTATTAAAATGGTCGAAAAAAATTGTTAATAAAGTGAATGACAGAAAATAAAGTAAGCAATTTACTTGTTAATTATGTTAGCCTCAGCACAGATTAAAATAAAACATCAAAATACGAATCTCATTATAATTGCTGCGGTCTATGAAATTGCTTTCGAAAGCTAACGAAGTTAATCGAATTACGAATAAGTTATGTTCGCGCTTTTGTAAATTATGGCCATGAAAATAGAAGAAAAATCCATCCGGGCCCTCACTAAAAGCGTCATTATTCTTGTTTTATATCCTTGGAAATGACATTAGGCAGGTCAGCTCAATTAATTTATAAGAGCTAAGTTGAACTTGCGAGTAAAGAAAAACTTGTAAATAATAGAAAATCTAACCGAGACAGTTAGTTGCTTAGCAATGTTTGAATACAAACATAACTTAACCATCCAATTATTATACCAGAGTCTTGTCTTTGCTTCTAAATTGTTTTATAGAAAAGACAGTCCATTCAGTGAAAATCTACCTTATTTCCCATTAATGCTACAAATATGTACTACAACCGTAGATAAAAGTTACTTGATTTAAGAATAACATTTGCTATAAGGAAAAGTATTTTAAGTACTTAAGTACGATCTCGTACGAAAAAACAGGTCATATTTGGCAGCGCTTTGCTTCTACGTTTATTGTACGGACGGCAAAGCTCTGGAACACTTTACCAGAAGCTGTGTTTCCTGCGAACTACAATCCAGGGGTTTTCAAATCTAGAGTTAATAGGTATCTTCTAGGTAAACGTGTTACACCCTAGGCTGCAGCAATGCTTAACATCAGGCAGGCTGTAGTCAAACGTAAACCTATCACGTAAAAAAAAAAAAAAAGTGGTTTTGGCAGCCATTTTTTGCACCGAAACTTGGCAATTTATCCATGTCAAAGTGTCATATGTGGAACTGTCAGATATGAGGCGGTTTCCTTTGCTTTATATGGAGTTTAGATTTGTAAATTGCTTGTTTTGTATAAGTTCGAAATGATTGTTAGAAATAGAATCCTTTGTGGCGTATAATTGTATTTTTTTATGTTTTTGCAATCATGCATTTATTCTACATTAATTTTTATCCTTCTAAATTCCACAAATTTGTTTGCAAAAATTCCTTTGATTCAATCCAGCTTGTTTCATTTCTTAGTCGAAGCGTGTCAATTTTACCCGATCCTTTTGCGACGGATTCTTAGAAGGGTTTTTCCATCTTATTTAGAGCTAACTATATACATACTCGTATTTTAGATTGTGCGAGGTATCATGAACCTTTTCCAATCACGTATAAGTTATTTGATTTTCCTTTCGTCGGATATAAATCTGGCTGCCATTGTGCCATTATTTGGCAACCAATACTGGGTTATAGTATCTAAAGCAAACATGATACAAAAATATGAAAAGCACATATCAAAGACTTTTGTACTGAAAATTTGCAATAATATCGTTCATTACGTTTGGTCGCGGATCGTCTTTATTTATTGCTGTTTTTTCTCACCAATTTCCAAAGTGGTCTGATATTAGTATATATCAGATCAAACCACTTTCAAAATGTTTTTCATAGGTGACAAGTAAACCTGTATACATCTAGCTATGTATATTGGCATCAACAAGAAGTATCAAACATCGATGTTCAAACAGGGCAAGAGGGCCAAATGTGTGCTTAGGACGTTATTCAGTAAAATTCCACTGGCTCCTTTCAATAAAATGACTTGTGGATTCAAATCACAGTTTTGTTTTATTATTCACGCCGATTCTCGGCTTGGGATTTCCTTCCACTGACGGTCATGCTGCACATTTTATGAATGCTTGCATTCTATCTCCATAATACGACTTGCAATGTTTCGTTTTGTTGCGATTTTGTGGCTTTGTCTTTGTCTATATCTATAGGCTAATTTTAGGTTGAAAGTGAAACTAACACACCATCTAGGGCATAAACAATCGTTTTATTGATTATCTTGCCAACTTATGCAACTTTATTTTTTTACAACATTTAAATAAGTACATTTTTTTATGCAAAATTTCATATCTGACTGAAAATTCTCAGTATTTTTTTATGAATTTAATCTACTGTAAATATTATGTAGAAGCAAGTAAAATATACACTACAGCTAGAATGATTACAATTCCTAGGCATTTACTTGAATTTTCTACACCAATAACATGAGGAAATTTTAAAGATCTCTGTCTTAGTTTTTTTCCAACTACTCGCGCATCCGCAATCCTAGTTGGTCGTCAGTCGACAGTCACGCCGCGCCGGTGGTTAATCTCTCGCTAGTCGTCACGAATATTGATGGGTGATCAATCATCAGACCACGTACCAGCCGTGACACCATCTACTAGTGACGTAGGGGTTTAGGGTTCTGTAGTAGCTTGATTGGTTGAGTAGTTACATTTTCTGACCACTTTTTATGTTATGATGTATATGTATAGTAGGACCGCATCATTTTTAATTTTATTTCTTTGCAGATTAGTTCCATTCTTCTTCTTGAGTCGTATTTCCTCATGACTGAAGGTCGTGACTCCCCCGCAGAATTAATTCGTTAGGGGAGTTTTCTTGGGCAGATACATCGTGGTGGGCGCCCAGGTCCTTCCACGGAAGACACATGTCCTCGGATATTGTGGTCCTCAAACATGTCGGTTTCCTCACGATGTTTTTCCTTCACCGTTAAGCGAGTGCAAATCCACACATAACTTGAAAATACAAGTCATTGGTGTAGGGTCGGATTCGAACCAGGGTGCGTCTAAATGATAAGCAGACACTGGAACCACTGAGCCACACTCGCTTATCGCAGATTAGTTCCATTGTAGATATTTAATTAGTACTACACTATTAACGTTAATTTCTCTAGAAGTAAAAGACATTATTACATTTATTAAAACAAGTGTAAACGAAACAGGGTACTTTGGAAAAGATCTCCAGTCCTCATCAATATCGCCTTCCATCAGAGATAAAGACTATTTCTTTTTCTGAATATGAATATTGTACCGGCAAGCAGGAAGCTTCAGCAGCTATCAATCTGCGATGATTCAATCTTTTTCTTCTTATTATCGAATGACAGTGGCCAACTCGGGTGTCGAAACTTTATCAAGCCGCCCTAATGGCCTCTGACATGGCTGCACGACAGCCTTACTTGACAAACAGCCGGGACCTACAACTCAACGTGTCATCCGACACACGGAAGCACCCAAAATGGAATGCCACTTTTTGGTCACCCATCCAAGAGCTGACCGCGTCAACCTTTGCTTAACATTGGTAATCGCATGCGATTGCCTTCGCTAGCTGAGCTACGGGCCCTTCAATCAATCTATACTACTGCAACAATAGATAATAAAATTATCAGCAGAACCCCAGAACTTAACGGAATAAATGTTCAATTGTAGCCGAATTTTTTTTGCTCGATGTCATTGTCATTTGTACGCGACATTAATGCTGTATACGATTGTTTGCGGCCGCGTGTTTGCTCGTCTATTGTTCACGCTCGTATCGAAATTGTATCATTGTACAATCACATGTTAAGTCGGACTCTTGGTCATTACAGCTAGATATATTTTTTTTTACGTGTGATAGGTTTAAGTTTGACTACAGCCTGCCTGATGTTAAGCATTGCTGCAGCCTAGGATGTAACACGCTTACCTAAACGATACCTATTAACTTTTTATTTGAAGACCCCTAGATTGTAGTTTGCAGGAAACACGGAACATTAATTATTAACATTGGAGGTCTTAGCGGGAGATCAAATTCTATTGATACCTGAGATATATATGATTTGATACACTCTCTTTGAGTCGTATTTCCTCATTACTGAGGGTTGTGACTTCCCCGAAGAAGTGATTCGTTAGGGAAGCTCTCTTGGGCAGATGAAGTGGAAGACACATGTCTTCGGATATTGTAGTCCTCAAATATGTCGGTTTCCTCACGATGTTTTCCTTCACTGCTAAGCGAGTGCAAATCTACAGATAACTTGAGAATACAAGTCATTGGTGTAAGGCCGGATTTGCACCAGGGTGCATTTGGATGAAAAGCTGAGTAGTTTTTAGATGCGCTAAATTAGTTGAAAATTGTATATTAAGATCAGGGTCATTGTCCTATAATTTGTTACTAAAATATTTTAAAAACTTACTTGTAAAAAGAAATCCTATTTATTATACACAGATCATTTTATGCTACCACACAGTGTGAGTAAAATGAAAATTTCATAAAGCAACAGAAAATGTTTCAATAAACTACTGTGTGCTATTATCTAGCTCATTTTCTGCTTCACCTGCAGCTACAAGTTATTAAATTCACCCTTTGTTCAACATTTTTCATGAGATTCTACTTTGCTGAAAGAAAATCGGTCTGTAGTAGAAGTACCCGCGGGAGGTTTTCACTTTTACTTTCACGGACAGATGGCTAAATGTAGTTAGTAAAGTTTCTGTTAACAATGTTAACATTTTGTAAGTAGGTTTTTTTGGGTAAGGTTAAATAAATTAATAAAATTTGTTTATTTTGCATAATTTCGTTTTACAAAAAGATATTGGAATCCAAAGCCTCCCGAACTAGTTTTCACTGTGTCTCGGGAGCCGATGGCTTCTCCATGCTTACAATTAGCACACAAATAAACAGAATGCCAAAAATTAATTAAGAAATGGTAACATTTAAATAAAAACATAACAAACATTAAGATTTATCAAACATAATAAGTTTTCTTAACCTTGCATATTATTATGAAATACAAAAAAAACGTTATGTTTTTAAATTCAATAAAGATTTTTAAAATTTTAAATTTTCATATTATATATTTATGTTTATTCTAGTTTTATTAAGGTTATTTTGATTAGTTTGTGTTATGTTACGTTTGAATAGGGCTATACCCTACCACTTCATCTATAACCAAGCTGCGATACGTTTTGATTTTTCAGAAAAATTATCAAATATTAATTTGTTTACTTTTTAATCAATAGAAATATGCGTTTATAATACCTGCACAGCAGACTCATAATTTAGCCGATATTTTGTTTTTGGATCTACAAATTTGTTGTCATGGGATTATAATGTCTATCCAATTCTCTAAAAAACAACACTTTATCCTTGACTTTGCGTCCATAAGATGCTCCTTGGGACCAAAACTCAACCATTTATAAAAAAAAACTTCTAGTAAACTTTTGACTGGCAACAGTAACTTATAATCCCATGTAGCCTACTTTAGTTAAAGCGTTCAATGTCGATCTTCTTATTAGTAGTCAGTAGAAGTGTTTGCTCGCAACAATGGAAGACAAATGAACAGTTTCGTCCTTAATATGACCTAACCTGTCACTGCAAACCTTCGTCCACGAGTTAGTTTGTCCTAGTTTTCAGTTAAATCTTAGCGTTTATCATATAGCCTCTTTAGATTGTAAGTGTTGTTAAAATGAAAACAGATGCTGCGAAGTTAATTTGAGGACTAAATAACTAATAAGCTCAAGCAAATATTGAGCTTGAGTTACTGTTTATGTAATAAAAGATTTGAACGATAATATACATAATGCTTTATTAGTGCCTCTTTACATTTTAAGTCTTGTTAAAATGAAATCAGATGCTGCAAAATTAATTTGATGGACTTAATAACTAATTAGCTCAAGCAAATATTGAGCTTGAGTTACAGATTATGTAACTATGTTCCTATAGATTTTAGATATATATAATTATATACCTAGCAAGTTATACTTAAATCTCTTTTTGACAGATATTTTTGAACTCTCATTTTGCGTTGAAATTTTATGTTTCACCGGATACTAGCTCCAGTCAAGCAAAAAAGCGCAATTGTTTAATATCGTTTCATGTTTCTTCCCAAAAAACCTTTTCATGTAAGACTAATGAATTCGGAGTTATTTGTTTGTCAAGTCCGGTGATTGGACTGTTTTCTGATGAGCCACTTTAAAAAGTGAAAGGATATTTTCCACAAGAAATTCTTAGACCACAATGTCACTGCTACATCAAAATCCTTATCAGTTTAAGTATTTATTTATTTTCTTCTCTTAGCGATATAAGAAATAGTACATATGTAACTATTTCAACTTGGAATAAGTTCAGTATAAAATAAAAATAGCTACTATCAAGAACAAATATAGTTGGATTTTAAACCCTAGAAGCCCAAATATATTTCACAAGCTATAAACCCCAATCACATGCAAAAAAACACAAGTAAAATTAAAATCGCGTAAGAACAAACTCGGTAGCTCCATCGCTTGCTGCTCGTATTCTACAAAGCGATCAAAATTCGCAGGTGTCTAACGTAAGTGTCAAAATGTACAAGCCACGTCCACTCGCCAGCAGTCAGTCACAGTCGGTTCGAATTTAAATAATAAATGCAAGGTTCGTCCACGATGACCGATAAACAGGTCGTCCACATACAAATATGAGGTAATGCTTCAATGTCGTCTTTACAACGCGATACTTTGTACCTGAGGATGTATCTTTTTGATTTAGGATATCTGTGACTGGGTTTGGACAGGAATTGATTCAGGGGATTTAAGGGTATGGAAAATTGGATGTTTGTGTACATTTATATTAATTACTAGTGGACGCCCGCGGCTTCGCTCGCATTATTTCAGGATAAAAAGTAGCCTAAGACACTCGACAGCTTTATAATATGTAGAGATAGAATATAAGGAATCATTGTGATTTGTAATGTTTGAAAGTTTTGAAGCTACGTTTATTTATGTATACGTTTGCCGGGGCTATTCAAAATGCTATTGCTTACTTATTTTAATGTGTAACTCTTATGTAGACATAGTACCAAAACGATGCTAGCATAAGTGACAAACGACATTATAGTGAAAGGCAGATCGTAAGTTTAGTGAAAAAAAATGGTTTAAATGTAAAGTACACATAGGTTACCTTAATCATCTTTCCCTAAAAAAAAATCAATCAAAAGACTAACAACCGAACACTCCATTTCCACGGCCATTAACGTTAGTATTTCTAGACCTATCTCGAAGCCCCAGCCTGGCCCATGTGAAATCGATACCTTTGTAAGTTCAAACCAATTTTGTTCGTTTACCTCTGTCCATTCACCACCATCGTTCATTATTCAACAACAATGCCGGGGCTATAAATTGGTGTTATTCACACTAGTATTGATTTTTAGAGCTAAATGTCTGACACAATGTACTAGCTAGGCACGCTAGGGAATTTAGAATATAATAACTGTCTGTTAAGATAATGGGAGCTAACACGTGTGAGGGTGGTTTAGAAACAATGGGCACCAGAGTTGGCTACTCTCAAAAGATTAACTGAACAAGATCAAATACAAATAATTTATTGATAACACCAAATTTTACACGTAATATTCTAAAATTACAATAATTATTTTAACAATTCGGGTGCTCGCGGCTTCGCTCGCATTAGGAATTAAAACTTGCATCCCCTATTTCACCCCTTTAAAAGTGATATTTCCAAAATTCCTTTCTTAGCGGATGCCTACGTCATGACATCTACCTTTTTTCCAAATTTTAGCCCAATTCGTCCAGTGGTCTGGGCTGTGCGTTGATAGATCACTATATCAGTCAGTCAATCAGTCAGTCACCTTTGAGTTTTATATACTTATATAGATAGATTAATGTGTATCTATGTATTGCATATCAATCATTTGAGTTTCTTATGAATCTGTTATAATTATATTGTTATTTCTAAGAAAAAATAATTGGCTGAAACTGAACTGAAACTAAATGCCGTAAAGCTTACATGTATGATAATGTTTTGAAGACACGTACCTTAGTATTGTTACGGTTGCATTCAAAATTCTTCTTGTCCCACGACAGAACTACATAATCAATAGAGTTTTAGTAATAAACAGTTGCAATAGACCTTCACGTGTTTATCGAACCATCTCGTAAACACTGGACAAAAAAAACGTTGGTCCTAAGGGAGGCCGAGCTATTGATTTAGGGCCATAATTAGAGGTCAACGGACGCCCTTGCCGAGGACTTTTTAGTTCGGTACACTAATTACTTCACAAATTGATAGTGTTTGGTCACGCGTCGCTTTTGATTTGGACTCTAGAAAGTTTAGTAATCCATTTAATTTGTTACTTTATCTAAACTCTATTTTAAATATAGCTAATACTGTGGCTAAACCAACGATTAGATAGATGTCTGTGACATGTTTTCAGAGTATAATCTTATAATTAGCTGTGTGAAATGGCAATATATTTTATAACATGGAGATAAAAACAAACAAACAAATACTTTTCTTTCATTTTGCTACCATTTTCCTCGAATTTTTCAAGAAAAATTTAAGAATCCTAGTTTATTAACCAGAAATCCACTTTCCTGCATACGGTTTTTTTTAGAACTTAGTGCCATGACACCTAAGATGGCAATAATCTACTGTCACCATGTCGACCAGTCAGCCAGTCACCTATGAACCTGAAAATAACCGTTTCGACCCCGACATCTAACCAGCAGATAAAATGGTCATTATTAGCCATGTCTAAATATTTTTTAGCAAAAGATATTAAGACAAATTTTCTATTTTACTCTTGATAAGCAGGGTACTCACCTGCCATGCTACGTTACCTGCCACGTAACGTAGCATGTTACGTTCCTAGCCTTCAAGTGAGTACGGCTCGTCCACAGTCATCACAAGAGCTCGTGTTGCCGTCCACGCGCATACTGCGAGCCGCTTTGTGCTCGCAGCGATACCGCCACTCGGCGGGTCGCTGCGATCTCCTTGCGAACCACGCGCGAGCAGCTCGCAGCGGGCTCGTGCCTATGTACTCACTTGATACAGTATCTGATACATTACATGCTACACGGCTAGATGAGTACCCTGCTATATAAAGTCAAGTTTCATAGTTAAAACGGTTGTCTTGCTAGTATCGTTCCTGCATTCTCATACGAAAAGTTTATTAAGTTGTGTAAAAACTATAAACGGCTTTACTAACTTTAATCATAATATATCAGCATAATTTAAAGCAAAAGTGTATTTGCTGCCTATACTGAAATTTGTTCGTCTCTCACGCCACAACATGGTAGAGATGGTGAAAGATCCCTCAAATACATAAATGTAGGCCTGACACCAAGTGACACTTCTAAATATTTATAAAACTCAAAGATGACTGACTGACTTATATAGTGATCTATCAAGGCACAGCCGGACGGATCGGGCTTAAATTTGGCATGCAGGTAGATGTTATGACGCAGGCATTTGCTAAGAAAGGATTTTTGGAAACGCCACTTTAAAAGGGGTGAAATAGGGGATGCAAGTTTTACTTATTAATGAAAGCGAAGCCGCGAGCACCCACTAGTTGAATATATATTTATGTCTTTTCTATTACCGCAATGTCCACATTAGCCCCACTGATGAGGTCATAGATGCAGTTTTACAACCGTCTCGCCTGGGTGCAATTGCCTGCGCAGGAGCAATTGGTCGCCAGACGCCGTCGGATGTCACAATTGTACCGACTGTCCGGCCCACAACACCGAAATGATGATCGACTGCATTGTTATCTATCTACTATATAAAAATAAGTCGGGTTTTCCTTCCTGACGCTATAACTCCAGAACGCACGAACAGATTTCCACGGTTTTGCATTCGTTGGAAAGGCCTCGGGCTCCGTGAGGTTTATAAAAAAAACGAAGCCATCTGGTGGCGAAACGGAGTTCGCCGGGTTTGCTAGTTATTAGATAACAATGGTTCATGAAACAAAGAATAAAAGAAAAGACAGATTTGCAAATCTCTACCGTACAGAAATCTGCTAAAAGGCAGTTTAAAAGATAATGGCTACTCCATTCTGAAGAATCTCAGATGAACAGTTTTGTACAACTTTACGCTTGACTACTGCCTGCCTGATGTTTTAAGGCACTGTATTCTATAGTATAGCGATTATGCTTGCTAGAAAAAGCTTATTCTATTGTGTATCCTATGACGCTATTTTTATGAGAGGATAAAAAGTAGCCCTATTATTATCTAAATATGTTTATAATAGTATTAATAGTACGTTTAGTACAATGTTTCAACACCAAACCACATTTAAATTAGTACAACAAAACACTCAATAAATAAAATAAAATAAATAAATATTCAGGGACATTGCACACTGCGCCATCTAGCCCCACACTAAGCAAACGCTTGTGTCAATCACGTAGGTACTTATTCACACATAGGCTTCTAAAAACCTTTTTTTTTATGTAAGTTGTTAAAGTAATCTTTCAGCCTGCGTAGCAAGACCAATCGGTATAAAAATAGCAAAAAACCAACATCAAATGTATATCTTCCGGCGTAAAATGTTAGGTACTATTAGAATACTAGAAAATGTTTTTGCAAACGAAGTCAGTTGGTCATGAAATTACTCCACTAGTAGATTCACTAATAGGTAGGCGTAGATTTCATGCTATGTTACATTAGAATGAATGGAAGCCATATTTTTATTGCTTCACTCACGCGATCATTTTATAAATGTTGTTCATATTTCAGAGGTTAAAGGTATTAATGGGGAAGAGAGTTTTGTGAATACTGATTTTATGCAGCATACACATATTTATTTCTGACGAACAGGATTTTTTTTAATATTGGACAGTCAGGCGATCATGTCAACCATAGAATTAGAATTTAGAATTTATTTATTTCTGACCCTAAAGATAACTTAACAGAGTTTTGAATTTTAATAGTGGAGCATACATGTACTGGAAAGGAATCAAATCAGAAAGGAATCAGTATTGTGTATTTATATTATAATTCTTAAAAAATCTAACACAGGCAACGATTTACGTTTAATTTTTACGAATTTAGTTTTTAATTTCTTTTACGAGTTTTAGCACACATAATTGAGTTATTAAGCAAATAAATTGACGGTTATGATTTGTTCCGAGAACCTATGTCAATTAATTATTAGAGTAGATGTATTTAGTATTACCATAACATGCCTATTAAAAGCTATGACAGCTTTATGTTTTTTAAATATAATTAGAACTTTCAGTTTGGTCGTTATAACCGGGTAATGGTACATTCAGGCTTCAGAACTAGGACACAAATTGGGGTGAAAGCCAAGTTCTGGATTATTTACCGAGCACTTTGAAAACTCTATTTTGCTGTTGATGTAACGTGAAAGTATACTTATTTAGACTAAAGCTTGGATTTCCTAGGAAAGCGGTTCCGACATATAGCGGCCGTAATACAGCGGTGAATGAACGTTGTCTATGTAAACGTAATGGCGCGGTTTCCTAGAGAGCGGTAACTTGCACCGTAATTTACTTTAATTATTTTTGCGTCCGTAATATTACAGCCGCTATATGAAGGCACCGCTGTCCTAGGAAACCAAAGCTTTAGCGCTATCTTAACCGAACTATGCGTAAAATAGATAATTAAGCTGCATTTCAGTAGTGTAAAAATAGGATTGATTTAGGATAGTCTTTACATATCTTTTGAATTTAAAATGCTCTATGTTAAATTTAATTATTAATATGTGTTAGTATCGTAAGAATTTGTGTGGGCAATAAAACATTTA
The DNA here is from genome assembly GCA_927399415.1 of Macaria notata. Classification (NCBI taxonomy): domain Eukaryota; kingdom Metazoa; phylum Arthropoda; class Insecta; order Lepidoptera; family Geometridae; genus Macaria; species Macaria notata. Next base: position 10,159,108 of record OV656730.1, read on the forward strand.
TTATTATTTATTTATTATCATTATGAAATCGTGTACCAGAAATAAAGAAATTAATCAGATACAATTAGTTACTACGTAAATATATTGTTTTTTTTTTCTACTGTACGGCCAGGAATTTGGCCACTGGTCATCTGACGCGAACCCCGAACAAGCGAACTCTGTGGCTCATGATAACGTATGGTATTATTTTTTAATCTTTTGGATATATAGAAGAAAGAAAGGAAACATTTATTCACATTATTTCCATTTTAATTCTCAAGATTAACCTCATACCAAACAATAACATGACATGCCTAGATTCGTTACATAGCATTCAGAATTAGCATAATTGTATCGTACACATTTCAAGGTGAAGCGATGTCGCCGACCGCTATATGACTGATTGCATTTACGCTGATATTTTGAATGATTTGCATGTTGTGTTACGATTTCGTAATACTACGATACGAGAGATTTATTATAGTAGTGAATAATAGTTAAGTACTCAAATGTAAGGATGCCCAAGATACGGCATAAGCCTAGTTTGGGGTCCACTATTATTGCACTCTGGGCGTGATATGTAAATTCAACATAACTTTATAGTCACAATGCTATGGTTAAAGTAATCAACGCTGCATGCATGTATACTTCTTTCCTAAATCACAGCTACTTAAATGCAACTAAAACTAATCTATTACCTGAATAATTCTTTCATATTTTACTTATAAAAAATAATAAATAAAAATGTCATTTATTTCAGACTTTGAGTCCATACACATTAAAGAGATAAAATTAAATTAAAATTATTACATAGCAGGCATGTCAAACAATAATCAAACCAAATACCGAGTTATTAAAATCAAATGTCTACTAAAAAAAAAAACTAAAAATAAAATAAAATGTCAAAGATTACAGTAAAAATACAAAAAATGTCAAACTCTAAAATACTTTGTTACCCACTAATATTTTCTTTTTGAAAGGGTCGTAAAACATGTGTAGCTGTGCGGCGTGATTGATGATGGGGCAGTCGAGTCGGGCAGCTACAACCCGCAGGATGCTGTTAGTGCTGCCTCGGACGCGGCTGAGCATCGAGGTGGCCCGTTTGCGGAGTACGGCGTGGAAACCATCTACCCTTGCATCCGCAAACATCCCCGACGCACTGCAGCGCCACGGCTTGCCACTTATAAGTGCACCAATGTATTTAATGTTTGCATGGTAAATAAATATATTTTTGATTTTGATTTTTTTGACATGTGTATTATGATAGCGTATCTTTATACTCATATAGATTATCGAAAATTACTTTTTCAATTTACTTTAGCGTTGTAACAATCCGAACGCAGTTCAGAGATGTATTTCATGAATAAATGCCCAATCCTTTCACATGACATCTTCACAAGTCTTCTAAATTAGCATTCACATATAACAAATATTACTTAATTATTTGCCTCAAAATACTTTGAAACGATATTAATTGACACCATAATACGGTAACTATCCAGTCCCTCCAGGAATAAGCAAATCGCTGTTATCGGTCAACATCTAGAGTCACGACTAATTTCGGTTATTCCAGGCACGTTATCGATTTTACCGGGAAATTCTAGAGTAAACCAAATATTCTCTAAATTGATTCCAAATAGTTTCATTTCCTCCTAACATTAAGTACGCGCGTTGAATACGCAATAAGAAGGCTTTAGGTTTCTCTGTCTCTCTTTATAGGTATGCCGTTTAGTTTCTGTACGTAAATATAAGGTTACAACTTTATCGAAGAGCTGGTAATTTTAAAACGCATTTTGTAAGCAAATCGGGCACTAGAATCTAAAGAATTCCGTTTTTCTCTCGCAAGTTACTCCAAGTAACTTGCTGCAATAATCCGAGCGTGCTCCTTTCATTATCCTGCCACGCAGGTTTTGCTACTCCTTCTATAAATAGTAGACCTATGTCGACTGTGAAACTAACATCCACCTCCGTTGACTTTTAGCAAACTAGTACTTTAGTTGTCTCATATAAAGTATATTTTAGAGTTTTTATATCACGGCGTTTGAATCGTTTTGTTGTACTGTGCGTGTTTGCACTGGCCCAGTCGCAAGAAGCAGGAATGAATTTCGTAGACTGCTTGCACTTTCAATGCGAGTTGGTTTATGCGAATCATTATTAGCATTGCGAATACCCGACGTGAGTAACTAAGCCATAAAACATGTTTGGCTTAGCCAATATCAAAGAGTTTCTGGGAAAGGCGAACGATCTATAAATGTGACGTGAATAATGTTTCAGCTTTTTAATATGAACGTCTTTAAGCTGCGTACGAACGTAGGGTAAACAAACAGCGAAACAAATTATGATTATCGCAAAAAGTTCCACACATTAGCTTCGAGTTTTTGTAGAACAGCCAAAGAACTCGCGAAGACAACTTAGTTTCTTTTATGTACGAGCAGCAGATTTATAGCAGTTTTCTCAAAAAAACATTAAGTAGTTACGTCACAGTCGAGGGAACAATATTATTCGGCTTAATTTGTCTCCTTTTTTGTAAAAATAATCTAGTAAATCTTTTTGCGGTGCTTAGTTTAATAATATAATTTTAGTTATTATCTGCCTACATGTTTTAGAGCCATAATTTTGTTTAATAGGTATCTTTTTATATCTGAGAACTGCTGATAATTTTCTGGGTAAAAGCGTTTTCTTTATCTGTTAAATCGTCTAGGGTTCAGAAAGGACACTTTCATCGGAGCCCTTTTATAAAACGACGGCTGTAAAAATAAAATTATTATCGTTTTAATTTAATTACATACAGATATTTTTATTTGCATTTTTTTAAAGAAAATTGATTAATGTTTATATTTATTTCAAACTAACACACTTAAAATACTAATTCGTAGAAATCCATCCTAATGAAAAAAAGTTGCCTAGAACACAAATGTGTTTTAAAAGTTGAAAAACTTTGAAGAGGAAAGGGTCCCGGATTTTAAATACCTATTGCGACTTCAAGAGGAAAAACTCGTTATAACTCATCTCTGTTTTAACTCAGACCCAGGGAAGTTTTAATGGATATCTTGAGCACTACTTTAGCAAAATATGGTCTCGTTTCTAAGCCAGTAACTAACTCAACTATATGTATATCTATGTATGTACATATATATTAGACGTTTTAATATCACGTTGTTTCAAAGGAGAACCGAAGGACAAACCTTAATCTTTGAAACAATTTACTCTAAGTGGTAACGCTAATAGGCAAGTAATGTTTAAACACGTGAAATAATACAAAGAACATTTCGCAATTTACATAGGAAAGCACCTTGAAAAGTTAACCAATAAACACAATACCGAATTATTATCGAAAATACGCGACCACACAATTAGGTTTAGGAATATTCCTTTGCGAGCAAAACACCTTGACATCAAAGGGAAATTTGTAACTTGCGAGCCCTTACATGAATAATTCATTGTAAAGCAACTCCTTACATCCTTGCTATCGTTCGAAAAACCTTTTCATCCATTGTTACGTGCCTGTTTGTTTCACTTTGCGCCCATTGAAATCGACACCTTGATCTAAATAGGTTTCGGGCATTTGTCGGGCTTGTATTTATAATGGGGATATTTCTGTCTGATGCCGGTTGTCACCTTTATTTGTGTTTTTTGGCGTAGAGCCACGCCATTTAAGCATAATGTCAATTATGTGCCAGTGTAACCCTTGGATCGGGGGCACTGAGGCACTGTGGCGGAGCGCATTCATAAGCGAAAGCGTATATATAGGTATGTATACTTGCACTCTGTCTGTAGGCGCGTCGCTTTTGGACTCCCGTTATTCGGTTAAAAGAAAGCCTCAAACTGGCTGCATTCCGCGTCTTGTTTTATTTCTCTATCCGAAGTTACGTCAGTTCGGGTCGTTAGCCCACGGCGTCTTGTTTTTACATCGAATCAGGTCAAAAATTTGGGTTGAACTCACCTATATCGGACGTTTGTTCACCTCTCTAGGTCGTGTTCTTATATCTTCTTGCTCGCATATAATTAGGTATTCGAGTAGATATAATCACAAAACATGTAGCTAATTTGTGTACGCGCACTAAGGTTTTATTGTTTCTTCTAAAATGTATATGACCGAGCTGCTTATAGGCATCTAAACAAGTATAGGTAGTCGTTTTATTTTCATAAGCTTTCTTGGCTTGACTGCTGATTAAATTTACAAATTGTGGATTTTTAGCATTTTCTATAAAATATCATTAGTTTATGAATATTCTCCATCTTAGTTTTAATGTTAGATAATAATTAATAAACACCATTAAACACAAATGCATTGATTGCACCGTGTTTTGTAAATTTTAACGATTGATTACTACGAGTTTTACTAGTTAATGGACTTGAATGATGAGAATCTACTTTATTGGACCATAAATCGGTAGTAGTGTTGCTGTGAATAACTTGGTTGTATATAGGTATATCTACTTGTATAGGAAATAGCTAGAAAACTGGTGAATTCACAATAACTTTTTTGTAAGCATAGAAAAGAAATTGCTTGTATGAATCGAATTTGTATGTTTAACGTCTTATTATCTATTTGTATGTCGAATTATCTACGACTGTGAACATTATTTCTAAACAAAGCTAAAAATGTCATAAAACAACATTTAAAATTACGTACATAAAAACTTTATTTATAAATAAAAGAAATACACTATACTATAAATCATGATTATCTAAAATTTTGTAAATTACAAGTAAATTCGAATAATTAACGTAAAGGCCGGGACATTAATAAACGAGACTTGTTTTGGTAGTTGGTCACATTTGGCTCCACCGATGTATCAAAGAGCCAAAGGTTGGTAACATAGATAATATATCTCAGAGACGCCTAACTGCCTATCTATCCAATGTGCATACTATTTGACTGCTCTGTTAGCTTAGTTGGTAGTGGCTCTGCCTTCTAATCTAGGGGTGCGGGTTCGATTCCCGCATGACACAAGTAATTATGAATATTAAAATTTGTAATTACTTGTGTTAAGTCTGGTCGTTTCTATGTATAATAAGTATGTATTTACAAAAAAAAAGTATACATGTATTATATCCGTTATCTAGTACCCATGATACAAGCGAAAGCTTAGTATGGGGCTAGATGGCGCTGTGTGATAATGTCCTGAAATATTTATATTTATTTATATTATTTCATAGACCTAATTACATGCACACAGTACACAGCATGCAGCGTTCTTGATATGCATCCATAGCGACAGTCCGAGCCGAACACCTGTGAGACAAGTCGATTTACATTTTTATTTGACATACTACTAAGATTTATTTAATTATTGACGCGTCATATTTCTTTACGCATTAATCCCGGATTAAAATGACATAGTAGTAAAATATGCGTTTATATAAAATTTATCTCTAGACTAAACTTCATCCGAACCAGTTCAGTGGTTTGAGCTTAGAGAAGAAGAGCTTGCCTTTGTAATGTAGTAATGTTATGTGTGTCGATTTACTGTCACAATAATGAGGAGTTTATTGCTTATGATGTCATTGCTCGGTAACTATGTTGCGTACCCCAATTTGTCATTTAATTCCACAGTGACAAACAACTTCATTATATACGCTTTGATGTTAAGGTTCGCATAAATCGTGTCTGTAATGTTAATGAAATTAATTTTATCGACCAATTCGACTTCGACTTTGTTTTTGCTTGTTTGTTATGCATACTAAAAAGTGAGGGGTTTTATTGGTCTACTGTGTTTGCAATTATGGTTTTAAGTCTAGCACGATTCAGTTATATTTTGAGAAATCAACTTTGACCATTATACTACTTTAGAAGCGGTTTATAAAAAAACACTTACTTATAGAAAAATAAAATACATATAAATAAATAAATATTCCGGGACATATCACACAGCGCCGGCTAGCCCCATACTAAGCGTACACTTGTTTCATGGGTACTAGATAACGGATATAACATATATACTTTTAATTTGCAAATACATATTTATTATACATAGAAACGACCAGACACAACACAAGTAATTACAAATTTTAATATTCATAATTGATGCGAAAATCGAACCTTCACTCCTAGATTAGAAGGCAGAGCCACTACGTGCCACAACCAACTAAGTTAAACGTGAAGTTCGTTGCGTATCTAATTTCAAAGACAGGAAATGTAAGACTATGTTCAACATAGGATATCCATACTAAAACGCATATGAAAAGTAATCCTAGAGTTGAATTCTATAAAAAGACATGCAAAGCAAGATTCCTGCACCGGAACACGCGAGACAAAGTTGACTAAGATAAACAAGACATTACAACCATCTTCAGTAACTCCACTACAAAGTTGCAGACATCTCAATACATGCCTGGTAGAACAGCTTTCATTGAAGAGCAATAATGTGACACGACTATTTTGTCAGTCTGTTTGCGTTTGCCTAGTATGGAGCTAGATGGCGCTGTGTGAAATGTCCCGGAATATTTATAAATAAATAAATAAATATTTCCGGACATACCACACAGCGCCATCTAGCCCCATACTAAGCTTACGCTTGTATCATGGGTACTAGATAACTGATATAATACATATATACTTTTCTTTTTTTTTGTTTTATTTATTTTATTTATTCCCTATTGGTACTTGGGAATTGCCCGTTCGACGCGAGGTATCGGTGGAGCAAATTCAACTGTCGATAGTCACACTTTGAATGGGTGTCCAGAAAAAGGTATACCATTTGGGTCTTCCATGGGTCGGATGACAAGTTCAATTGCAGATTCCACTTTGAATGGGAAACGAGAAGGTTGCATTTGGGTCTTCCATGAGTCATACGTACACATGTTAATTTACAGGTATTGCCTTTTTGTCATATAACGACAGTCGTTGAACTAATGGTGAAAGTCTATCATAATAATAGAGGGTGGTTTAAAAACCATTAACACTGGTAATCGTTCACATCTGTAAGAAAAGTATTTTTTTAATTGAGACGTGTATGCACTAGATAACACACAATTGGCCTGTAAAGCATAAATTATGGTTTGAGTTTTTTTCCAACAAAAACGGGTTTTTTGTTACGTCATTTTGCCAGATGGTAAGCGGTAGCTGTGGCCTAAGATGGAGCGTACTTACCCAATAAGAATCTGTTGAATTCTTGAATTGAATTGAATCTCCCGCTTTGAAGATTAGAAGTTTGCAGATAACAATATGACATATTATTTGTAAATATGTATGGAATCTGTGACAAAACAGCCTTGTCAAGTAACAGGAAGTGACAGGCGTTCAATAGCTTACTGACCCAATGATGGACGAGAGCGGTCTAAAAAGGAAATCCTACTTGCGCCCGCGCAACCGATATGCGAGTCCATGCATTAACCAGTACAACTATTAATATGAAATGTTGTTGTATAATGTTGTTGTTGTTTGACTGCTCCGTTAGCTTAGTTGGTAGTGGCTCTGCCTTCTAATCTAGGGGTGCGGGTTCGATTCCCGCATAACACAAGTAATTATGAATATTAAAATTTGAAATTACTTGTGTTGAGTCTGGTCGTTTCTATGTATAATAAAAATGTATTTAAAAAAAAGTATATATGTATTATATCCGTTATCTAGTACCTGATACAAGCGTAAGCTTAGTTTGGGGCTAGATGGCACTGTGTGATATGTCCTGAAAGATTTATTTAAGTTGACATATTGTATGATTACATACCTATTATTATGTTTGACATGATTTTAATAACAAAAATTTTCATTGTTTATTAATAAAACTAGACATATGTAACTTCTAAAATTTTATAAAAGCCTAATGTTATAAATTCAATTTGACGAGATATTGTAATTTGTGTAGCATATTCTGTGATATTAGTACTTATACCTATGTATGTTACAATTTTACATTATCAATAAAGATTCTTTATCTTTATCTTATCTTTTATTTATTTTGTTATTTATACCTATATGTGTGAAGCTGTATTCTCGGAGAATAACGTGCTGAATACTATTCAGTGTGTTGACGTTTTTTATTGGTAAATGGTTCTTATTTTTTAAGGGTTTATTTACAATCAATTTCAATAAATAATTTTAATGTCAGTAGTTAAGCCATGACACCCTTAGCCCTTAGGACGGCTTGATAAACTCTCGCCACCACCACCACTCTCATTCGAAAAAAATAATAATAGTTTATTGTTATTTGTAACACATACAATTTCATGAATGAATAAAGACTTACATATCGTAAAAACTACATAAATAAGTTTCCAAATTTTTTTATTATTGTGAATCAGGTAATTTATTACTGTACTTGCAACTTATCGAAAACTTCTCAAAAGCACTACAATGTAATCGCAAATTTTAAAGCAACAAAATATTCAGCACAATTTATAACTGTGCGCACAATATGTGCATTAGTAAGTGGCAAACCCAATTTCGGTACCTGAAAAATGCAAACACACCTGTGATTAATGGTTCACACATTTCCTCACATCTCGAAAACAACATTGTCCTTTTCGTATTAAGCGTTAAAAATCACCCAGAACGTGTTAATTGAGGATTTGTGTATTTTATCCGATTTAAAAGTTCAAAGACATCGTATCGATCATGTTCCGACCCAAGTCGTATATATAAAGAGAATAAAGGTAAGTGTGTGTTCGAAAATTACGAACAGCGATAAATCATAAGACCTAAGTTATAATTAAAAGTCGCTTTTGGTAACATTGGCCCCGCAACAAATGTCAAAAGGGTGGAGTTATGGTATCGCAATGCAATACAATCAGTATAAATTATACAACAACATTCAATCTAAACCTATGCATACGTCTTATGGTGGCTCTACACATAGGCCAACGAGTTGGCAAGCGCGCTGGCCCAGCCACTGGCCCAATGTGTAGAACGGACGTTGTCGCATTGGCGGATGTATTATTATATAAGGATGTATTCAAATGCTTTTTATGTTGCAAAATTTTCAGCTAGCAAGAATTTCATAAATTCAAGTGAGTTTGAAAATTTCTTTAATTTTTAGGAAGGTAATTTGTTGAGTTACTATTGTTCTTTGTTTTAGTACACTAAAAGAAACAAAATTTCGCACTTAACACTTAACTTAACAAAAAACCTTAATTAGGTACTGTACAGCCTAGGAATTTGACATTTAACATCAGAACCGTTTGATTCCTATCGTTTTGCCATGCGTAGGTGTCGGCGTGGGTGGAAGCGCCGCAGTAAAGCCTCTGGAGGCTGTACTCTACACTAGCAGGTGTTAATTACATAACACCTACATACAATGCAATATATAATTTGCACAACTCACCCGTAATCTATTTAGCCAACAATTTATTACTTAATTGAGTAAACGGCGGACCTCGGAGCGGTTTCTTGGTTTTCTCAACGAGCTCGCTTAAAATTTGATCAACCTCACGATAAATCTTGATTAATAAGATTATTATTCAGTTACTGCTAAGTAAAACCGGCAATTATATACGAATGTTGTTTTTGGTGCTTCAATTTGATATTTAAATTCAAAATTTATGTTATTATTTTAACCTTATTCAGCTTTGTAAATATAGGAATAGTACCTTCATTAATTATTATAGATTGTGGTTATTATTGTAAATTATTTCTTGTCTCGGTTTCATAAGATATTTTATAACCCTATTCTCGTATTTTTGTTCGTCGAAATACCATCTAAACTTCTAAGTATATTTTTAACGACTTTTTTATATGCCTCGCTAAGAATTACATACTTAGATGCCTATTTTTTTAATATATAAAACTAGTGGACGCCCGCGGCTTCGCTCGCATTATTTAAAAGGATAAAAAATAGCCTTTGACACACACACATACCAAAATTTGGCATGAAGATCCGTTCAGACATTTTTGCGTGATGAGCGTTTAAATTAACAGACAAACAGAGATAAGAATTCTATAAATTGTTGCAATATGTTCTATCTATTCTAATTTTTTTCATTTATCTTCATTGTTCAGACTTTCAGCCCTCTTCAGTTATAACATATGTATAGATTTCGAATTCTAAGGCAACTTTGGTATATAAATTTATTCAATAATAAGAAACAATATTTACACATATTACACTAATAGAACTAAAAAAGAGTATTTACATCTAAACTAAATTTAAAAAATCTACATGTGGTATGGAGCCAAGAAAGCTGGCTGCATTCCCACCCTGGATTGCTATAGAAATCCTTTGCGCAAGGAACCAGCCAGCGTTCTTGTCTCTAGTGATGTTAATCAACATTTTATTTAATTTTTTTATAAGAGACTTTGTGCTTTTACCCCACGGACCCAAAGTTTCGAAGCCAAGCGTTACGAAAATATAAACAGAAAAAAAAATATATACAAATATATACAAAATATAATATAGAACAATATAACTTTGGTTATATCTTAATATCAATATTATTTTTCCTTCACCCAATAACTGTAATATAATATTAACCTACATAATATAATATTCTATCACAACTAGCGGTGTCCCGTCTAAGAGTAGACTGCATTTACGATTTAATTTAGTTTGTGTTTGTTCGTAATTTCCATGACATAATCGGGTCGCAGCCGCCTGTATTATGTCATTTGTAACTCAACTAAAATATTGAAATGTGCGAAATAGAAAAATAACTTTTCGAAACTTTGATAGAAGTTTACGAGATATTCATTATTATTTTGACCTACATTCTAAAAACTTTTAAGATATCTGTGAAAGAAATGTGCAAAGCGGCGTATTGTTACGTTTTTTAATGCATCAAATGGCAAAAATAAAGTTGATCTAGAAATACAACACGTAAATCTCAAAATTTCTATCATGTTTGTATTCATGACAATATCACTGCTGTCTACTACAGTTCCTTTCTTAGAAAACGAGCGAAAAGTAAACACTAATCAACTTACCACTAGTTTATATATTTATTTACTGAAAAAGCAAAACACAAACTTCATAAAAGTTGATTCGTTGATTCAAATTTACAAGGCGGTTATTATATTCCAATGAATACCCAACTACCTACTATACCAGGTATAATTTTAACACAAATCCCTTCACCAGTGGATGTTTACGTTCGGGTCGAGCCTGTTCGATATCAACAGCTCTGAGTCACTACCAAGGTGCTTTAATGGTGCGTTTATGAAATATCAGAACATCCTGAGGTCATTGACCCTCTAAACGCTCTAAATTGACCGACCGATACCTTTGGGAGGCAGCAGATACCCCTTTTTGTGGCCATGGGGTCTTATCTTTGGATCTTTACGAATGATTGCTGTGACTATTTATTTGTTTTGAATTTAAAGACTGATGAAAATTGTGCAGACAGTTAAAGTACCTAACAAAGGGTTTCAAGTTACTGCTCTATTTTTAACTTCTTTTTTTGGTAATTCCTAGTTTTAGTAGATGAAAACCAATTTGTAGCGGCTTAATCGCTCTTTTAGGCTAATAAGATCAACAATATTCAAAATATTGCAGGACATATACTTACTTATATTTACCTATCTTATACAATACAACGTTATTAGTTAAATATTGTACTTATCCTACTTTAAGCAGGTACAACACATAGCATTAAGATCTGTACCTAGTTATTAAGTGTAAATAAATGATTATTATTATTATTATTACAACGACACACACACACACATACATACAAGATTTTACTTCAAACTTTGACTCTTCTTTACTCTTTTGTTTGTTGCTTCTCTTGACCAACTATAGGTACATCAAAACAGTATAACAATTCGCCATACCTCTAGCACCGAACAAACTATAATACTACGTACCTATAGGTACTTCTCTGTCGTACATCAGTGCATTCTGTAGTCTGTAGCTACACCATTTTGTTGTTACGACTATTTCCCCGCGTTTATGTTGGCACGAAGCAAAATGTCCCATTCAAGTCTAACCAGAACACACCTTTACAAGTCCGACAGACACATACAAATGTTTATTATGATATAAAGCAGCGGACACGGTGGTGGGAAAATTGAGATAAGTTTGTAAAGGGATGTAAAACTTGCAATTTTACTATGTAGCGAGAGGATTTTATCCTGTCAATAATTTCAAAAAGACTGAGCATTGTTAAAACAGTATAAAAGCTCACTTTACTTGTCTTCAAAAAGCCAACAATAAGTTAGCGACAACCTCATATGTTATGCTTCACCAGTAACTTCTGAACGCTCACATACGATAAATACAAATACCTATATAAAAGGATAAATTCATTAGATATAAATTAACCTTTATACTATGAACAAAAGTAACTGAAACATGAAAAGCAATGAAACGAAGCCTTTCGAGGTAGAAGCTTCCGTCTAGTTACTACTGGTTCCCACCATGCTTGCTGCCTAACACCGCTGTTTATAGCATTTATGTGCTATTGTGTGTGAAGATTTCAGCCAATCAGACGGCCGTTGGCGCGTCGGCGGCAAAGCACAAAAGACACAACTTCTATAAAATAGAATTGCGCATTCAATTACACGATCAGTGTAACTAGTTGCAGACCACACACGGCGATATCTCTGTAAGAATCGGCCGTGAATAGACTATATACCAGGGAGTTGAACTTGGGCAAATTGGAGGGAAAAGCTTTGATTTGTGCTGTGAATAAATTGACTAGATTTATGTAACGTTTTGAAGAAACGTTATCAACTTCTTAACTTCCAAAAGACGCGACGACGCATTGTATAAAAGTGAGTGTAAAATTAAATGAATGCAATTCATTATTTTGCTATAAATCAGTCATTTTATGAGTATTTTTAATTATTATTAGACAAATCGTTTTGGAATTGACAAAACTTAGTTCCATCTGGCTCCTTTCAATTCCCTTGACAAAATATTTTAATGAAATTACGCAGCTTTAAGTATATTATACTGTTGATATTATAAGCTTTGTAAAGCTTGCTCATACACGATATACTAATTGATGAACCACTTTTAGTGCTTGATAACATATGTAATCATTTATAGTTCGTAGTGAAACTATCTCATCAATCTGGCAAGTTTCAATTGATGGTAGACCCTAGCTCTACCTTTATTTGCCTTGCCTTTTTATTTGTTTCAGTAGCTCTAATCAGGCTGTCTCTCAACACCCCACCAAGAACCGACCCGTCCTGTAAGATATCGTGTTAGCAATGTCCCGGGCGCCGGCGGAAGTGCCCAAATGGCAGCGGCCGACCACCTCCCACAGCCCTTGTCTGGTTTAGCTTGCAAATTTCTAGCTTGAATCTCAGTCTGGCTATGGCTGGAATAGTCTTTTGGAACTTGTTGTATTTGCATTGATCTCATTTTTTGACAAATTAAATGACTCTGATGGAAATCATAATGCTTATCAATAATATGGATATTCATCCATTTATTTTGTTTTTAATGACCCACCTACTTCGTTGCATTGTTGTTGTTCCACTTATCCATATTCCCAATTTATGAGGTAAGCTGCCGATATACCAACTTACTTTGTATAAATGTATGTAAGATATAAGTAAGTAAAAGTTTACGACGAGATTGTATTATGGAAGGTCTCATCAGTCCAAATGACACAGAACACTGCTAAGTAACGTTATTAGCGGAAAATGATTCTGCAAATGATTATAGTAATGTGCAACTGGTAGGCACAGGATGTAGAGTGTAGATAGATACATAATATCGGTTAATTCTATAAATTTAACGACGTGACTCTACATTGTTATTCCTCCGGCGTTTATGTATGAATCCTTGCATCCTTTGAACATAAATTCTCTCTGTAGGTACAGATACAATCAGCCATAGTTCCAACACTGCGAAGCTTTATGGTTCAAAGCTCACTGAAAATTGGTATTTCATTTGTAGGAATATCAGTCTAAGACCGAGGTTTAAGTCTAGACTTGTAATCAATAAAGATCTACGCGATATAGAGTGAGCAGCCAAGTTGAGCACTACATTTTGTGCATTAAGTTTTAAAGGTGCACGAAATACATTAATAGAACCAAGAAGGCATATAACTGAAGAAAAGACCTAAAATTTGGATATACCGAAAAAATAATTAAGAAATAATAGCTACTTTTTAATTAATTTCTAAATTCGATACACATATTTTATAGACAGAACTTTTAGCATCCAGTCAATCATTGTATTCGAAACTACCTAATTAGATATAGAATTTCGTGCACGTTCTTTCCCCTAACATGTTCTGACATCGAATATCACTTTACAATATTATTTTCGGCACAAGAAGCTTATACAGTGTTTGTTTTAATTTTATTCTCGGTACATATGAGAAAGATTTATTTTCGCCGTAGCTGATGTTTCGTGACTGCTGGCGGCAATGTGAAGAGTTCGCCATTTTGCTCTTTTTGCACATCATTCATTATTTCAATGTCATTCTTAATTATGTATACGTATGCGATATTTATGGGCCAATTCGTCAGCAACTTTTTTGAGAGATAATATTCACTGTCTTCATTACGCAATCAACGTTCTTGAGATAATTTGGTTGTGACATTGAATATTATCTATTAGTTTTCAATAAAAGTATGATCAGAGTTTTTTTGGTCTGAAATGTTGCATTTCTAACTTCACCAATCACAATAACTTTTTGTTGGCGAGGTGCAGTCTTGTAAAATACACATCATTCTGACTAAACATTGATAGATAGATACCTAATATTTGATAGAAAAACGTTGTACCTAGTAAAGTGGGTCGTTTTGATTGGAATTGGCGTCATTCGCGTCGTTACAAGATTTTTCGTCAAGAATAGATGACATGCCGATGTCTCCGTAGTACGTATGCTGCAACCTTGAGAGCGCTCGTGCCGGCCGGTAGGTATTCTCTACGACTAGTAGGTATTCCTCCTAGTGACGCCTCCGCCACATACGCCCGCTATTATTAAACGAGTTCATTGGAACATCTATTTGCGCAATTTGTAGCATCGTTGCTAAAGCATTCCGATGACCTTACTGTGTTTACTGTGGAGGCTACTGCTTCGACGACGTTTGATGTACGATTTGTTTTTGCACTGGTGGGTGTCAATACTACTATTTTAGTTGAGTTAGTTAGAGTTTATTTTACACCCTATTCGTACACAAAAGATAAAAAACTCTTTGAATTTTGTCCAAATGTGTGAACGTCAAATCAGAGTTTAGCCAGATTGAATCATTTATTTTTAAAATTTTATAGGCGTCCTACGGCGTCATATTACCACTACATGCATAGGCTTGTGAATTTCAGCAGACGAAGACAGCGACGTTGCAGGGAAGTGTGTGTGGCGCATGCGTCGTCGGCAGCATACAACACGCTGTCCATTCACTGCGCAACCGATGCGTTCAGAAACAAGCTTATTCAGGTAAATAGGTATACCTACCGGTCGCCGGGACAGACTCTTCGATGGACTCGGTGAGATTTTAAAGTCAAATCGAGTATGAATGTTTAAAATATCGGCGGATCTTTAGTGGGGCTCGGCGCGGTCGCGTCGGCGCTCCGTGTCGGTGTGGCGGCGCGAGTGTGCGCCGTGCGCGTGTGGTGGTGAGCGGCGGGCGGCGCGCCGTCAGTCGGCGACGGCGAGCCACGCGTATCGTCTGTACTCCGTACACTCCCTCCGCAGCGGCGGTGCACTCTGCGCACTTCACCTGCCAACGTTCAGGCTCTCACGCTCTCGAGCGTGGAGGTCGCGCCGACCTCGCGTAGTTTCGGTTCTCGGAGGTTTCTCCTCGGTCGCGTGCTCCACTCCGGCCACGAGCGCGGAACTCTCGACGTGTCTGTGCGTGCTGTGACTCCGGCGGTCGGCCGCCGCGTGCTGTGACAGTGAAATCGTGTCTCGCGGTGTCGTGCGGATGTGCAGTGATGGATGAGTAGACGCGCCAGCATCACACCGACAAACGAGCCTGCAAGTCTACCGTTTCAGAGGCAAAGTAAGGGAGTTCATCGGCAAAATTGAGCCCAAATTGTATATAGGTGGGTATCGGTGAGAGCTACGGCTTCTGGCAGAGAACTCGTTGAATATTTATAGGGAGCAAGTTGGAAAGTTGCTTGTCGAAGAAGTGTCGCGTGGCCCCCGACTGGGCCTGCCAGTGTCGCGCCGCCTCGCTCAGCTGATTTGTTGTGTCACAAAAGGATATGTCTCAAACACGATCAAGCGAATTGCGGTCACTCGAACATTTGAAGAGGAGTTTTGAGCTAGATTTGAGACTGAAGCGGTGTTTGTATAAAAGTATGAAAGTGACAGTAGGTAGGTAGGTAATAGTTTTAAGTTATAAAATCCAAAAACACAGTTATTATTATTTTAGGTGGCCATATTTATATTAGCTTACTACTTACTTAGCATAAATAAAACTCCGGTAGCGCTAACTTAGTTTAATTTTGTGAAAATATTTAGATTAAAGCATCGATAGGGCTAATAATTCAGTAGTACAAATAAAGTTATTGCAATGTTTGAATGTAGTGTTTAGGCAGTAACTAGAGAAGCAAACAGCAAAGGTCAACAACATCGGCTAAAGGGCTTAGCAAATTGAATTAGCTCGAAAGCCAAGTCCAATGCAATGGCAGAGCATCATCGGATAAACAACCGAGCTAACAATAATAATGTAATTAATGGTATTACTCAAGAATAAAGGCATTTCTTGTTACTTCCAGTTGATCCTCTCAGAACCTTTTACAAAAAATAAAGAAAAACAAATAAGACACCAGATGACGGAATCACGGCTTTAGTAGATCTCAAACATTGTACAAAAGTAATAGAATACTTAAGTACCTACTTCCATTTCGTAACACTTTACAGGATCTTATACAATCTTCTTTATTCGTAATAGGTACCTACTTTGGCTCCAAATGTTTTTCGTCAGTAAATAGACTAATCTAACAAAGTATCAGTTAGAGCATAGGTCATCAGTTTCTGTGGACTACCATCAATCAAAGGCCGTTGCTATTTGAGTTTGGCCGTAGTTCAAAGAGCAGATAAAAATGTGCCAATCTCAAAATCAGGACAAGGCCGTGCCCTCAATTCTTCGCTAAAAACTGAAGCCGATGTTATAATCACACTATAGTGGAATTTATTTGTGAATTCTTCTGTTGTTGAAACTTGATATCGGGAACTACCTACCCATTATTTTTTATTAGTAATGAGACACTTTCCATGTATCTCATATAAGTATTAACCTTTTGTTTTAATTATGTTTTGCTTTAATTATACATTTATTCTTGTTGAAGTTACTAAAACATCACAACCAGATAAATTATTAATTCCTACGAATTCACACCCTTTCGCTGCAGTTTCACCTGACCTCAGCTGAACATGAATAAACATGAAGTCAACAGTAGCCTTGGTTGTGTCTAATATTTAAGTCTGTCAAGTACATTGCACCTACACTCATTATCACTTGGGAGGCGTCGCGAGGCCTCAGTGGTTGCTTGTGTCAACAGAGACGCCGCGATTGCAGGTGCCCGTGGGGTCATTCACCCCGCCGATATTTGGATACACCCATACACTTATAGATGTGTTGAGTGGTGCCCGATAACGGAACGTTCCGGCTTCAACTCCACGCACGTGGCGCTCGCCCGCAGGATACCGCAGGGGGACACACTTTGCCCCATTGTTATTCTGATTAGCCAATTCTTTCAGATTGGAATGAGCAATTCTTTGAACGATGTCAAACTCGATTATGCTAATTGGTTTGAATTGGGAACACAAACAAGCGCGGATTAGTTTGGCTTTGGATACAGAGAAGTTTAAAGCTGGTAGGTATAAAAGTAAAGCTGGTTGTATTATATTGTTAAAAATATTATATGTTTTTATTTCAATGGATATTAGGTGTTTCACTCGTAAAAAGCGATAGAACGTTTTGGTGTGGTGTGGTTAATGTACTGTAACGCTTTAAATATTCTTATTGATATGGCAATAGTACACGAAAACAATAATAAATTAGTCTTACATTTAAAAGTGTAAGCAATAGATAGAGCAACAGTCTTAATTGCTTCAGATGTTAACAGACACCAATGAAATCGAAATTTAAAGCAAAATCTTTAAACTAAAGTAACTTTAAAACACCCCAAGTAGACACTTAAAGTGAAATGGTAGCAATAATTGGGGAACGTGTAACGCACCGCAGGGGAGAGGGCCACCGAATCTGGGACATCACGTTATTTTGGTACCGAATTGGGGCGGCCACGTTAAAACATCGAGGTTTTGAAGCCGGCCCGGACGGTGGAAACAAATAGTTGTTGTAACACCTGAGTGGGCGGTTTATGCAATACTAGACTCTATATCTATAAACCCAAGAGATACATTACCGATAATGGATGTGAAAGACAAGTATTAATGATAGAAATGGTCGAAGTGAACGCTTAGTTAGATAAATCAGAAGTCGTCAAGACACTTGGAAAGATGTGTTCGATAGTAAATGTACGTGTAGACAATAACAAGAGGGAAAAGTGATTTAAAATTGCTATTTAGATGAGAAAAAAATATATATTAATTTTAAAATTTCCCTGTTTCATAGAATATTAACCTATTTATAGTTTAGTTACTGCATTTATTTAGCTCTACCCTAGATTAAATTTCAATATGAAAATTCTGGCTAAATAGCCTTCATAACATTATTTTAATTATTAATTCAGCTCTCATAACAGCTGACATAGTCGTTGCGGACATAGACAATATAAACTATAGACTAACGAACACTGCCTATATTCTGTTCAAAACGTACAGTCATCAATAGGTAGGTGAGGTATGTGGACCAATCAGCAATCAGTTCTATCACTAGTCCATGGTAGCAGACCAATCAACAAGCAGACAGTAGTATCACGTATCTGTAAGCTACTAATCACGGGATTCATTTGACGTTTGTTTCATTTTCTACAATAATAATATAGGTAATATGGCGTTTAATAATTTAGATGCTGACACAGTCGTTTAAGAATTAGGCCGAGCCTACATTACTTAGAATCGGACATTATATCAAAAACGTACAATAAATATCAGTGGAAATTGAACCTAAAAACAATTTGTACAAAGTTCAGTTTCCTTAGCATTCAATAAGCAATGATATCGATAAAAGTGTCTAAATGCGGAAAATTTCTGCGTCTGCTAGTGCTATTGCTAAGTGAACCTAGTAATGTCAATTATGAGACTATCAATGTTCATGTAATAGCGTATAATCAAGCAATTAAAGCTAATAATGATAGTTTACTTAAATATAAAACTAACATAAATTCCAAAATGCTTCGAAATCATAAATATGAATAGAGATAAAATCTATTGAATGGTAGAAGCAGGTCGGTAATACACAATATATTATTCAGGCCCTTAGCCGCCTACAATTCTAACAAAAATGTCGAAACGAAAGTTGTTATTTACGTTAATGACGGAGCATTTGATAATCACAGCATTTATGGTAGTAATTGCGTAACACGTCAGCCGAGGGTTCAACGAGCTTTTAGGAATTATAAATAGGATGACTGGTATCTAGGTAACTATACGACACATAGTAAACAATCAGGCACGCTTATCAAACAGGTAACAATGTTACAACAACTAAGTATAGATTACTAGGTATCATATAGGGTTTGTAGTACGGATTGTCATCAAAAAATTGGTCAGAATTGGCTTTGGTAAATATATTTTTTGACATAGAATAAAGAAAAAAAATAGGTTCGTAGGTGCCTCCTTAATTCGATTTGATTACTCTCTGTCAATGGAGCGAATCAGAAGCCTATGATTACAGGCAATTCGAACCACCGAACAATCGGGTCGCCCGATATTGAATTAGAGAAAAAATTACACCTACGCTCGTCTCGTAATTCGGATAAAAAAGCGAACATAAAATTCACGACCAAAATAAGCAAAAATAAATCCGGCAGACAAATATTCTACGTACGTAAGGACGTAAGCTATTCGATTTAAAAATCGAACAAACTTTCAAATGCCGCTGTCTCAGTCCGTCCCTTGCATTCCATAACTCGCTCACCCACAGCACACAGCAAGCGGACCGGTCTTCGAGCATTGTACCAGCCTAGCACTCGACCGGCTTGCGGAGACCTCGGGGCACTCCTCGACCTGACCCGGCCGGCGACTCCTCAACGTGGCCGGGCTATACCAAACGAGGTGCGAGCTCAAGGTGAATCGCCCGGTCAACACTCGCTCGATCCGATCGAATGCCTGGACCAAACAATGTCGCGTGACCTAACTATAAATTAAGAACTCGCTACAAATTTTGATGGTGACCTCTGTATAGTTCCGTGGGTCTTCGAACAATGATCTATTGCGTCAACGTCCTCTAACTGCTGACGTCATCGGTGTCTTCCGACTAGTAACCGGCTATAAGCTAAAAAACACATATAATATGGAGTCACGAGTATTTTCCAGCCAATAAACAGTTTCATCTGATCAAGAGAACTTGATTACGTCTAATTCGGAATAATAACAACGCCGCGAAACTGGCGAAGCAATTTTTCGTCATTACGTCTAGATCCTAGAATTGGTTGTAATGACGCCATAATAAAACCTCGAGGATGGGAGACGACCATACAATCCAGAACAAAAACACACGTGCTGTGTTTTTGCCGTTGTTTCTGCAATTCTCGTGATTGCTTGAGATGTTCAAGACTTGAGGCATTCGGAAATAGAGTTGCCGGTCCATGTTTATGTTTACGGTTCAAAGTAAACTTCAATCTTCAGTCTAGAAATATACATGAACAGAATTTGTTTAAGAACGAGGTTAAAATTCTCATTAAACGTCCGTAGTTTTTACCGATCAGGTGCTCCGACCAACCAGATTGTACGCAGTTTCGATTCATAATACAAAAAAAAACCTTGAATAACGAGTAACCAGGGCGTGGGTTTTGAAATCAGCGCTCGAGTATTATAATAGTTTCGAATAGTAACTTCAAATGCTATTAATACCTTAATTTCTAAGACACTCTTTGCCAAAGTTTCCATGAACTGGTTTTAGGAAGCTTTTAAAAGACTACATTGAACTGTGATTTGTAAAAAACACCCCTTGAGTCGTGCTTGAGGCACGTGCCTATTACATGACGGAATTCAGAAGGGCGTCGCGTTGAAGCTCTCGAATCATTTATGGGGTCTTTTATTCTTGTTAGTTTAATTCTAACCCCAAGATCGATGTCAATGGAGCGAACACAATGGGGCCGGGCTCGGACGTTGACCGAAATAAAAAATAAACAAGAGCAGCGAGTTACTAAGGTATTGGAAACTAGATCGTGAATCACGGTCTAATGAAAAGTGCCATTGTGAGTTGCCTACTCAGTTTAATAGCCGGCTTACAACGTAGTTTCTTACGCACGAAGAAGTTACAGCTTACTTGCATCATGATTGAATTTAAAATAATAACCAGGCTTTCGTGCATATCTTTCGTAAGTAGTGTTATTTTCTTTACAGTTTGAAGTTGTTTTTTCTTAGTTGGCTACAGGTATTCTACCTGACGTCAAACGTATCTACATAATTACTTATAGTCTCTCAAAATAATTTTAAATTTGTAGGCTTTTTATTGGTCTTCTCTTAACTTTAGTCGATAGGTAATGAATACTTATTTTCTGCTCTACTAATAACTAGAACAGATAAAGCAAACACTGATCAAATCATTTTGCTAATCTTTACAAATTGAAGATTGTTTTAAGAGCAATGGATTAAATTGCTTAACCATTCTGTCAATTGACAACAGCCTCTCTGCCCCATTTGAGCAGCGAACCGACAACCGACAGATGTGAAAACAGTAGAAGCAACAACAGCCCAAGCGACCTGATTTTCAATGACATTTTTAATTTATTTTCTGGCAACACTCAAAAGAAAAATGTTTGATGTTAATTAACGTCCGATTCAGAGTTCTGCTTTTTATTAAACAACAACTAAACAAATACACAATTTTATTGTGATATGATTTGACTCACACTGGTTTTCTAAAAAAGATTAAATGAGTAAATAATGTAATTGAGCGTAGACATTATTTATTTATTGAATATATATGTGTGTGTATATATTTGGTAAATATGTCTCAATAAATGTTTTCTATTTCAAAATTCTATTTTTTTTTACATAATATTGCTGACTCAAATAAGAACATAGTTTACTAACTATATTAGGTAAATAAAAGATAAGATAAAGATAAAGAATCTTTATTGATAATGTAAAATTGTAACATACATAGGTATAAGTACTAATATCACAGAATATGCTACACAAATTACAATATCTCGTCAAATTGAATTTATAACATTAGGCTTTTATAAAATTTTAGAAGTTACATATGTCTAGTTTTATTAATAAAACAATGAAAATTTTTGTTATTAAAATCATGTCAAACATAATAATAGGTATGTAATCATACAATATGTCAACTTAAATAAATCTTGGTACTGTCACTTTAGCTGTATAGGGGCTAAAATGACAATTTGGCATCACACTCCTTACTCAGTAGTTAATTACATAATTTCTAAGCAAGATTAGAATCAATTGATTGATTGAGACAAATCAATCAATATCTATAGTTTCACTCGCTCTGTTTTAAAATGCTGTTTATGATAGTGATAATCTCAGTACTCTAGTTTTTTACCTAGTTACACTAGAATCTATCAATACTGCGTAGTACTCTCACATCTCTATGTTTTCACGTGAAAAGTAAACCTAGTAAAAAGCCCTTGGACATATATCGGATAAATTCGGATATAAATTTCATTGATCTTGTAGGACTGGATTTAACAGACGAGCTTCATTTTAGACTTGTCTTTAAGCGATAATATAATAGTTGTGGCACAACATTTCAGTCTTTTCTCTGTTAAGGTTATTATTTTCTTAATGTATGCATGTTGCAATAAAGAGTTATATAATGGTATGTTTTATTACTACATATTATCAAGAATTTCGTAGTATTTTTTCTGTAAAACAGCTAGCTCTATGTGTATATATAACTTTGGTAATGATAACAGCAATATTTTACGATTGATACCATCAGGGTAGCGTGACACAGTGTGTTTAACTACGCTGGCTTGTGAAAAAGCGGATACGTTTCGTAGTTGTTTTCTAGTTATAAATGAATGCAAAGAGTGGTCGCTCGCATGGGAATAGTTTGTGTTATTTTTAATTACAAACATTATGTGTAGGTACATTTTTGTTGGTAGGTTGCCAATCAATATTTCAAAAGTAAAATGTTTAAAAATGTTATGTATGCATGTAATTAGCTAAGTATATTTAAATTATTTTTTCCTTGTAGATGGCAACAAAATTTGCTTAAGAAGTCAAAGAAAATATCAAAATTATTTTTCAATATTCATTTATTCAGAAAAAGTGTTACAATATTTTTTAATTACTTCCTAACATACTGGGTGAGGGCACACACGTGCTATGTTAGCTAGGCCCTTCCAGTGATCTTGATTACAGTAATAGAGTTAGGAACAAGTTAAAAAATAATTTTTTGAATGTCAAAAGATTTAAACATAATTAGGTATGTCTTCTACAGTCCTTAAAAAGTCTTAATAATGTTATTTATAGTTATTTAGTATTTACATCAATATTAAGCAATTATAATTAGTTCTAGACTTATGTTTACATTTACACTTACATTTCAGTGCATATAATATTATCTTAAAAAGTAACACCCGAAAACCACAATATTACTAGCCAGAAGTAAAAAAATCCAGACTAGAGTGTTGCGTCGAAATATGACATGACAAATATGACACATTTCCACCAAGCACGGTATCTACGTCATATTACTACAAAGCACAACAAAGCCTGAAAGAAGGCGCCAAACTGGCAGGCCGAGGAGGAAGTGCTATTATCGATCAGGCTTAGGGAGGTAGCCGGGGGGAATGTTATTCAGTCTGACACAGTATAACTAGCAGTTAAAGGCTCGACATAGTTATACATAGACATAATGTAGTTTTGCCAGCAATTTCTACCACAATGATTGGCGTAAAAAAACAATAGTTTACCGACATAAGTGATCAGCAATTTGTACTCTAAGGATTCATAATCTACGCAGTTAATTTGAAAGGCAAGAGCAGCAGTAATGGATACCATAGGGACAGTAATAGAATAGCCGGGACTCAGGACCCCAAGGGTCACAGATTAGCCGGCAGTTAGTACTGCAAAAACCACATAGTTGGTTCAACAAAAATTGATAACCAACAGTTCCCATGACCACGCTTTTTCTTGCAGTTGCCACATAGGCCACAGCACAGTAACTCCAGAAGTACCTATCTACCATAGGAGTCATAGTATAACCAGTAGTTACTACGAAAAAGGTCAACATAGAATACACACTTGATCCAGCAGTTCATATCATACCCCCAAGAGTCCCAGATTAGCCAGCAGTTTGTACTGTAGAAGCCACAGAATAAAGACGAGTCAGTATGACAAGGGTCGACATAGAATATGTAGCAGTCAGTAAGGCCGGGCAGTCGTTTAGGCGGGCGGTGCGAGCGGTGCGCTCCTCTCGGGTTCAAGGTTAAGGCCTGCGCCCATTCAGACGCGGGCACGTGCCCCAAAGTAAATATAGTACTCAAACTCAATCCGTTACGCCATCGCGGTAATCCCGTCAAATGTGCGCATCTCCGCGGATTCCGGGGAAACGCGTCTCCGGCACGGTGTAACTGATCAATGAAGTGATTGAGAAATTGCAGCTGCATAGGGTGTGTGACTTGAACACTTGTTAAAAAGTGACGGAGTCCGCTTTTGAATAACTTAAGTAGGTACTTGTCTTTGAGATTTCAGACGTTCATTAAGTTCTTTGTAAATTGTTCTAGTAATTAACTTTGGTAATTAAATAGAAGTACAGTTTGCCAATTAAAATATTTGATTCTTTAAAAGCCATTATTATTATCTGAGCAACAGAGAAAAAATATGAAAGTAGAAATAAATTGGTCGTGTTGACTGTACTAAGTGTGTTAAAATTTAAGAATTATCGTAGAAACCTATAAAATAAACAAGCCTTTCGTAACTATACCTCAATTAGGTATCCGCACACACCGATAAACGACATAAAAGGCGCAAGAAACAAGAATTCGCGTATAAATAATATTGCCCGATAACAGTCATAAATTTCCCCACACTATCACCCTAACTAACGTCTGTTTGTCACATAAAACCAGCTAGTTATTGTGGTGGGAAGGGAAAAATATGAAATGGGAAACCAGGATACCACCCAGGGGCTCGGCTAGTCCTGGAAGTCTTACCACCACCTTACTTTACTCTAGGATCCATGAATGATACTTTGCTTATAGACCGTATCTAATGGTAATAGAGTTCATATTTAAACAGTATATGAGGATGTGTGATTGCAGTATATAGTAAGGCCCTAAGACTGTAGCCATTTGACAAGCTATTTGCATAAACTGTTTGCAGAATTAGGTATATTAGTTTTAGTTTGGTTAAGGTTTAGGTTGGACAAATTGAAATGGGTGTAGAGGGGTCTAACACTTAATAGTTAGCTGCATAAGTAAAAGATGGAAGACGAAATATCGTGCTGCCGTTGTTAAGCAGAGAAGAAAATTTAGGTCAGTACATTACACAAAAATTTCGTCATAATGTTGTATCAAGAAACTCATTTCCATTGCATTCGCTTCTCACTTCGAACCGGTATAAAATTCGTCTCAGCAATAATCCATGTAACGCTTCTGTGATTCCATTAATATAAAAAATATACAAATCGCAATTTTCTGCATTCGTTCCGCTGTACAGAAGGTATTTATCAGGCCAGTGTACGATTTTGTAGACCTTGACTCGTCCGCAGCCGATTTCGTAGCTGTACCGCTAACTCGTTTCAAATTTATGATAACGAAAGAGGTTTTGATGCATGCCGGGGAATTAAAACGAATTTATTGACGAGAAACCGAGCGATACGCTTCTACACTGTACGAAGTCATGCACGTAAGACGCAGCCAAGAGATTATCCGATGCAATCTAGAGCGATTCGTAACACCGCCCAAACAAACTCACGCTCTGAAATAAAAGCAAGAGCATCGCAGAATTTATAACCACACAGCGCGCAACCGGCGTTCAAAGCACCCCTTGTACGTGTTCTCCTATAAACATAAACATGGAAAACGCACAAAAGCTTCTCGGGCGTCGCGTCGCGTCGCTGTCAGATAAAGTTGTAGTGTTTCTTTTGCGAGACGAGCTAGAAAGGCGGCGGGTGCGAGAGGGACGGAGCGGCCGATCGTTAGCCCTGATCTTCAGCGCGCCACAAACACAGAGCCCGACCGAGAGCGAAATTGCAGCGAGAATGCACCTAGCTGTGTTATTACCGCGGCCGCACCGGCCCGAAACGGCCTTCATCCGCCGCCCTCACACAGGAAACATCGACTCAAATTCAAAGCCATTAGGTGCGGAATCGTTCGCGGTCTCGGTGAAACCGGTTATTTTCTCCGCGCAAGCGATTGTGGACGTTGTCGTTGCGACATAGGTTCCGTTCGGCGCGGCGCAACGAAGAAACGCAGTGGCCTATGTATATTTAGCCCGCATTGCATGCGGTCGCCGTAGTGGGTGTATTAGGTCGCTCGCACGCACTGCTGAACTAGTCGGAGGGCTTCCTATTATCGATTTATGTTATTGTGCAGGACGCGGTGTCACGTCGCCGCTTCCACGAGTTTTTCTTTATTTTCCGCCGCCTCGAGCTCGGTTTCTCTTTCGCGGAAAGCTTTACCCGAGTGAAACCTGTTGGAAAATATGATTTCACTCCCCGTATTGTTCCGATCACGTTCTTCTAGACATGACGTTGCCATTGAGCAATTATCGCTTTTTTGTGCGCTGTTGCCGCATACGGTTGAATTGAGAAACTAGGTACATGTATACTCTTATATGTGGCGTTACCGTGCACGGAAATAGAAAAGATCATCAATAATGATGAGCGGAATACGCAATTCATTATTCGAGCTGTCTGGAACTGAAACTGGATGAAATATGGTTTTAATTACATTATATCGTGTTCAATTTAGAAGTCTTGATTAAGACGTTGCCGGAAGGATTCAATCTAAGTTTGGCAATATTGTAGCAGAGTCGAGGAATGTTCCTCCGTTTGTTACGAGGATGATTGATCCACATTCCGACAGGAATAGTTGCTGGGAAGGGCTGAAACGTTAGAGTCTATGAAGCCTAAACGCGACTACATATTTTTCGAATAAGTGAATGGTGAAGCCTCTATCGCAAGGCTTCGTAGGGGGGTAGAGGGGTGGGGAAGGTGGGGGTAAGAGTGTGGTGACGCCCACACCCGGTGACACCTACATATATCATAGTCGCGACCACGATGCCATTGTGTGGAGCCTCATGAGAATGATATAGCCAGTTTTTTATTGATGATTTTTACTCGCGCCGACCGAAATTATCAAGTTTATGGGTAACAATTTTTGCGAACTTTAATGTGGACTGAAGAATTCGTTTTCTGGGTTACGAACGTTAATGTTTTGGAAACTTAAAAATGTATTCTGACCACATCATTTATTTAGCGTTTTAAAAAGACGTCGCGCAGAAATGTGTCCTCTGATAGCCAGAATGTATTTCTTAGAGGTAGAAAATTAATCAGTCAATTACGTCAAGACAAGACAGTAAAGAAAGGAAAGTTAAACATTTCCATGGTAAGTTGAGCAAGTTAACTATAACGTGTTTGTTCCACATCCTCTAGCATATTTCATTATTGTGTCATAATTTTATACAACTTAAGTAAATGGTTGTGCTATTTTCTAAGCACAATGTGGCGAAGGGAAATGGAACATACATACATAGCAACATTCTTAAATCTAGGTTTTGCAACTTATTGTCAAAGTTAATATTTAAAAACTTATGTATTGTGGAGTAACTGTACGTAATACGAGTAACTTGAAATACTGTGTGGTTTCAAAGCATATTAATTAACTTAAGTATAATATTTCTGCTATTAGCACGAAATACATAATACACTATTAGTAACTTGGAATCTAGAATATTTATCTAATTGAATTCTAGTTAAATCCTACAGTCTGCCCACGGCAATGCCAGTTATTCTTGCAATTGTACTGTTTATTGAAAAAGATTACCAAGCTTGTATTGGTAAGTGGGAGAGTAATGATATTATGTTAACTATTAATATGAATTTAAATCTCTCTTGTTTACCTTGTTCTTAAAAAAAAAACTACACGTTCTAGCCAAATCATTATTGTTATGGATTTTTTTCACACAGCTATTTGGAGTTTGGTTTATAATTTATTAATGAAAGTGACAAGGAAGTTCGTCATCAAACAAAGATAAAGAAATATTAAGGAAGTAACTCACACAATTTGCTTTATACGTTTTGTTTTCGTCGCATAACGGTGAAAACAGGTGTGACTCACACTAAAATCCCGGTACATTATTGAGGAAAAGT
This sequence comes from Macaria notata, assembly GCA_927399415.1. NCBI lineage: Eukaryota > Metazoa > Arthropoda > Insecta > Lepidoptera > Geometridae > Macaria > Macaria notata. The sequence goes on from OV656730.1 coordinate 10,187,360, forward strand.
CTACACTCTAAAGTTTTATACACATCGAGCGCATTGTATGGAGAAAAAAACCTCCGGTCGGTGAGACCCCGCAATCGAGACAGTTTACTGAGAAATTGTGCGTTACCAAAATCTCTAGAATTTATTGAGGAAAAAGTTTACACTTCCATGCCAGTGTAGTATAGAATAATGTGTATAAAGCGTTTTGTATCGGATAAAAATCATTATTTATAATAAACCCTGTATAAGACGTATTATAGTAAAAAAACCAAGTTTATTATTGCAAGTACAACAAAAAAAAAGTTAATTTTTTCAAGGAATAACTCTTTCGTTATCGAAAATACGTATATTAAGCGTTTCACGGAAAGTACCAATTCAATTTGACTAATATAACTTTGCGTAGACATATTTGAAATAACTTTTATGCTTATGATTAACAAACTCTCCACACATGATTGGGGAAAAGCCAACTATTCAACACGTATTGCACGTTTCATGTGGTTTAAAAATACATCCAGCATGAGAAAACCGCAATAGACGGTGTTCTTACTGAGAAATACTGTACTAATTATAGGTAGTGTTGTGCGTGGTCAGGATTGCTTGCCCCTTCTCCCTTCCCACCAGTCAGTCTAGGGTTAGCAGGCTTTCTTTTTTCGAATTTGGCTAATGTCTATTTAGAATACATTTGTTTTTGACCATTAATTAATGGCCCGATGTGAAACTTTTAAATGCAATATTAGTAGCGTAGCGTATGCGTAAGAAAAAAATTGTCTTATCATTGTAATCTAATACGGTGCTTCTAACCTAAGTTATCACTTATTTTCCTAGTACCTATTCAACTACAATGCATTAATCTGTCACATTTTTTTTCATAATATCAATGAACCCAACAAATTAATTAAAGTTCTATATAAAGGCAAAAATAATTCATCCGATTCACAAACTCTATCACAGACTATCGTAACTCTCATGTTAAGTTTGTTACCACAACAGCATTTGCGTATTACAGAGGCAACAAACGTAACCTAAATACCTAATGGCAATCCGCACGCAACAGCAAAAATGCTGAACGCTCAAACTAACACGAATCCAAGAACAAAAGCATACATTAAAATAGAATATGAATAAAAACCATTTATTGCAACATGAAACCAAATTAGAAAAAAAAACAACCAAAAATATGTAACAACAAAATATGAGTAAATTAAAAGTTTCATGTCACAACCCGGCCCCAACGCAGCATGTGCTAAAATAGCTTGTTTAAATTAATTACTCACTAGCTTTTGCCCGCGGCTTCGCACGCATTTTTATACTTATGAACCTTCCTCTTGAATCACTCTATCTACGAGTATATAATATGTATATAACTGCATCAAAATCCGTTGTGTAGTTTTAAATATCAAAGCATACATAAATACAGACAGACGTGGGGGACAGACTTTGCTTTATACTATGTAGTGATTTCGAAAACTAAATAAAGTTTACAGGTAAGTTTCAATAAGCTTTCAACTGAAACATGTAATATATACCCGCATGTACAAAGTAATTTTACAGCTTCGACGCTCTGCATTAAAAAAAGGGGAGAAAAAGCAAGGCTGCGCAGTGTTCATAAATATAGATCACCTAGGTCCCAAGGGCGTTTAGCACGGTCTGTAGCACGCAGCTTGAGGTAGGTTAGGGTACGTAGTGGAGCGTATAGGGATGGGAAAGTATCGATATGTTGGGACAACTTGTCGAGTGTGAATGATTCTTGCCTGGGTTTGTTTTAACGCTTTGTTAGTAAAAGCGCAACGATGGTAAGATAAAATTTTGCATGAATAATTTATTAAATAGTACTTTTGATTCAATGCGACTAATTTTTAAAAGTACATGGTTGTCAAAATTACATACAAAACACAATAATTGATTATTAATAAGTAAGAATAGGAAAGTCGGTGTGACGTAGGTACTAGTATTTTTTTAATTCTTTAAAAACCTTTTTGTTGTAGTTTTTATAGAAACACGTAAAAATATCCTTGTTATTATTTTTATTCAAAAAACTAGAGTTATTTTGTTTTTTTTTATCCTAGTCTTAACACATGTTTTATCAATCAGTTAACATATTTATAATGAAAATATTTTTTTTATTTAAATGTTTATCGATATCGATAGAATGCCATCTCAAGTGCGTTATGACTGGAAGCGGCCCAGTACATGCGCGGTGCGAGCGTCATATTGATTTGCTCACCAGACTAGGTGAATTACAGTAAGACAGGACTTATCATCTTTAAAAACATAGATATTACTTGTATTATGTAAGCACTAAAATAATCCCTGTGCCAAGATGAGTACAATTAGACCAGTAACGAAAATAATTACTGAGCTATCAATATATGTACATAAAATATTTAATTTTTTTTTGCGACAAGAAATTACGTACGAACACATTCCTGTATTTATTAAATTATTGTTACTTTAATATTTTTTTTTTTAATGATTGTGATTGATTTATTAAAATAATAAGAAACAATATTAACACTAATAGAACTAAAAAAGAGTATTTACATCTAAACGAAATTTAAACAATCTACATGTGGTATGGAGCCAAGAACGCTGGCTGCATTCCCACGCTGGATTGCTATAGAAATCCTTTGCGCAAGGAACCAGCCAGCGTTCTTGTCTCTAGTGATGTCAATCAACATTTTATTTAATTTTTTTATAAAAGACTTCGTGCTTTTTCCCCACGGACCAAAAGTTTCGAAGCCAAGCGGTACGAAAATATAATCAGTCGATAATGATGTATATTTTCGCCGCTTGGCTTCTAAATTATAATTTTATTACAAAAATCTCTCGGCTAAGGACAGTGTGCATTATCACTTTGAGTTGAATGGTACGTTCTTAATTAGATCGATGGAGAAATTTACAACAATAAATATCTCGGAAGTACATAACATCGCTGTCATTTTCAATAAAAGGTGGTAATTACTCCTACTTTTCCGGAAAAAGTTATCAAACATTTGGTCCTTTAATTTACGGCCCGCCGTAAACTTGTGAAAAGAAAGAAGGTTCCCTTTACAATTTTTATTACGAGCCCACCAATTTTCTTTCCTCGTATAATGATGTAAATTCATTTTGTCGCGTAATTTGTATAATTTACTTGAAACGAGGCATTTCCCTTTATTCAATTTGGGTAAATTTTCCTCTTACTTCAATTAGAAAATTGTAATTTAACATAATCAATTGAAAAGAAAAAAAAAAGATTTCAATAATAATCTGGTTCACACGCGTATGCTTCCCACAGTTTAAGCAACTAATTGTCAATTAGGGATGACCTACAAAAGAGCAATCGCCTGTTCGTCATTGTGTGTTTAAATCTAGGTTTTGTTGGCAACCCTACGGCCTTATATACATATAAGGGACTAGGGGAGAGCACATAAGGGCTCGAGCGTGCGTGAGTTACATTATGCACTATGATGTATGCAGTTTACTCGTAGTGATGTGATGCTTGTGGTTTTTGCTGGGAGCGGTATGATTTGTGAATGATTGCATTGCATTGCAAATGCATTGTTCATAAATGTCATTCTGCCTTAGTTAGTCTTGGCTAGTGTCATGTTTTTCACTGTACGTACAATTTGTGCAAAATATTTTACTAGTGGCTTCAGTACATGAATTTGAATAGGCCATATAATTAACTTTTGCTTCAACGTGTTGTACAATCCGTGATTAAAATAATATTGGTAGTAAGTATCCAAAATCTATAAAATAAAAGATTTTGTGATACTTGTAGTACGTATACTCATAATATACCTGAGCATATAAGTAGGTGAATGTTTTACCTACAAACACCACTTCGACGAGATCCATCTTCCCCCTCTGACCGTTCAAATTTCGTGTCAAGTCCCATCTCTACCATGTACTGCACATACGCACTTTACGCCTGCAGTGCGCGGGTGTGCGTGCAGCTCGCTCCCACTACCGCTCACTCGGCCACCAGTGGGTGAATATTTCAGTGACATAGTTCAGGCACCAGGCAGATACTGGCTTATTTCGGTTAACCATTCTCGTGAATCATTCGCATTTATAATAATCACTACATAGTATAGAACAAAGCCGCTTCCCACGTCTGTCCCAATATCTGTATGCTTATATCTTTTAAAACTAAAAACTGATTTTAATGCAGTTTTTTAAATAGATGGAGGGATTTAAGACGAAGGTTTATATGTACAATAACGCGTGCGAATCCGCGGGCAAAGGTAGTATAATATAATAATCTTTAATGTAGTATTACTTAATGTTTACTTTGTAGTTAGGACACTGTCGACCCGAAGCAATACCTAAAGTATGTTATGTTTATTTAGCAGTGATTGTTGAACCCACTGTCATAAGACAGCGTGCCCAGCAAGCTAGTCGCATTATCATGTTGGACGGCAGTACGTGATAGCAGATGGAGTTAAACAGTTACAGAATGGAAGCTCAGAACTGGCAGACGAGGAGTGGGTCGTCAGGTCGCGAGATAGGTCGACGACAGTCGGGGTCCAACCTAGATGAGATTTACACAGGATCGACGCAGATGGAACATACAAAGGGAGGTCCAGCAGCGGAATCTCAAGAGCTGAGGATGATGATGGATAAATTTACAACAATAAATATAGACATAGGTCAGGAAACATGCAGATAGTGGCTTATTTCGAGCGGTTAACCATTCGCAGTTAGGACGTACTTTCGACCCGATTGACTTTGTGTTTAAATCGTTTTAGAGGCTGTGGGTGGATGACGCTTGCGACTGACGTCTGATTTCAGGATTTGCAGGATAAATTAATAAGTAAAATAAAAAGCCTTTATTGCCCAAAAATTGTAAACTCAACATAACACTTTACATAATTAATTAAATAGGCCTTAGGATGAGGATTTGCAGGAAACATTCTGAAATTGGTGGTAAATCGGTAATTTTTGGTTGTAGGATAAAAATTAAGGGTACCTGGATTCAAAAGTAGGTAATAAATAATTATGAAATAACGTTTAGTTCTTTCTCCTTAAAATTAAGGTAGGAAACATTTTAATTTTAATGTTGATTAGTTCAGGAAAATACTTAGTACCTAGGTCTTAAGGAAACTAAGAAAATTCAATTTCATTGACACAAAAGTGGTTTTTTTTCATGATTTAGTAACTATAACCAAGCCTGATAAAGAGTAACACGCAAGTAGGTACTATTAATAATATTTATACCGATTTGAACGTACCTACCTAAATAATATTTTTTGCTGATCATTGTCTGCCCCTACCAACATTCAGCAGATTTATAAAATCCTCTGTGCTACGGGAAGTCACCTTGCAGAATATATTTATTCTCACTTGACCGGGCTGACATTCAATAAATATCTAAAAAGAAAAGAAAAGTACGTTCGACGTAATTGGGTCTTTGTCTGAGGATAAAGCTGAATGGAGACTCGATAGCTAGTCTAGACTTGTAAAAGAAGATTGAAACGAAACAAGATTAATTTTCCAAATATAAATCCATCCGAAAATATACACGAATAGGTCTGCTTAGAAAAGTAACGAAGTCAAATAGAGACTCAGCTACAATCTCAATTTCACTAGGAATTACCGTTTTGGTTTCTTTTTCAGACAAAAATAACTTTAGCAAGTAGGCATGTACGTAAAGAGGCCGCGAACTCTCGCACACATCGAAACATTAGTGTGCGTGAAAACCTGTATTAGAATACGGGCGGTGTTGAAAACTTAACTGCTGTTAATGTGTGCGTTTGATACATGTGTGTGTGTACACTATACATAATACATTTGCATTCTATCAATGTCTGCAATGTGGTCGAGTGACGAGTCTTCAACCGAATACTCGATCAGTATGTCACTTTGTACCGGCGTGATTGTGACAAAATACTCCTTCGATCGAGTTAACTGACAGCTTGTGAGGTATTTGTGTTGTTTTGCAATGATTCCAGTAGCTGTTTACATTTTGATGCGTGGTCAGCAGTTTTATGAAGATGACATGACGTGACACAAGCATTTGATTAGTGGAGTTAGATAGAGCTTTGTGTTTGTGAAACGTCCTGATTTTTTTTTATATTCGAGATGTAGAATTTCCTTGCATCACAATGCAAGGAAAAATACGAACTTTGATTAGACTATTCTATGTACACGTGGCCTAGAAAACATTAAGCGTGATTTTATCAGATATGTAATGACTTGACGATTATTGATTGAATGCATCTAGGTAGGTACAGTAGTTACTATTTTTATTATACTTTATAGTAGAAATTTTGATGCAATTTATTATACGTATGTATTTAAGAAGTGCTCGTAGCAAAGAATGAATAAAAACTTCGGAGCCGGAACTCAAACTATAATAGATTTAAATTCAAATAGTCATAGATCTAGCAAACAATAACAAAATTCATGTCAAGCTATAAATAGAACTTCATAGTGGCTTGTTAAGCTAATAAATGGCTGTCGGCGATCCTTCACTCATTGTTCTATTAATTCATTCATTAAACCGACTATTCTCTTTTAAGTACCTTCTATGTATCATTCTACGCTACCTATATTTTTAAACCATGAGTGCAAACTCACTTTCCGACCAATATTATAACACTAGCTGTGCCAGCGACTTCGTCCGCATGGAATAGTTATTACCATAAAAACGGTTCTAGTGAGTTAATCTTAAAAGATAGACATATACTGTTGCAGACATTTTGTTAGATCATTTTAAGAGGAATAATTTTTCATACATATTTTTTTGATTGAACCGTTTTCGCATCACACGCAACGGAAGCCCTCAAAAATAAACTTTTCCCCGTATTTTTCACATTTTCCATTGTTTCTTCGCTCATATTTGTTGCAGCGTGATGTTATATAGCCTAAAGAATTCGTCGATAAATGGTCTACCCAACACAAAAAGATTTTTTCATTTCGCACCAGTAGTTCCTGAGATTAGTGCGTTCAAACAAACAAACAAACAAACTCTTCAGCTTTATAATATTAGTATAGATTAGAACTTTAACTGCTGTGATTGCGATGACACAGATAAGTTGAATACTTATACAATAATATATAATCAAAACATTCGTTTAGAAAATTGCACATACTCGTACAAGAAGACGGAAATAGTAATGATACAATGATCATTGTATTATAGTTCCCGCAAGGCATGATTAAATTTAGTTGACCAACCGGGACGCGCGTGCTGACTCGTCCTCCTGATGATGGACACCTCAGTTTACCGAAACTTGTCGAGCTAATTTTTGGACATAATTATAGACGTTATTGATAGCCGGTTATTACAACTAAACTTAATGATACAATGATGTATTAGCCCAAGAGTGGATATTCTTTATTAATTAATTATGTGGAAGAGTCATTACTCTAAGTAATAAAAAGTAAGACTAGAAAAGAGAAAGATATTCTGTGGAGGAGTCGTGGCCCTAAGTAATGTACTCGTAATGTACAACTTGAAGATGTGAGTAGAAAAATACGAGTATACTGCTTCACAGTATTACACATCACTCTATCCACAATTTCCTTGCTCTCTCGAAGACATTCCTGAAACAATGCAGTCTATGTAATTGTCGACCAATCACGCCTGGCAACAGTAAAGTTGAGCAACTGACAACGTGTCGTTTACCTTGCGGCCTTCATTGCTTGTCACTTTGTGTGTGTATGTGTGTGTGTGTGCTAGTATGTGTACCGAGCGAGTGAAGTGAATGAAGAGAGGCTTAATTGAGGTTCTTTTTACAAAAGTTATTCGATCACTAAGTCACCAAAACTTCAATGTGATCTCAGTGGTGGAATGAGTCTGGCCCTCAAAGGAGGCATCCAAAACATACCAATAACTGGTAGCTAAACTGCTATAATACCTATTAGTTTTTCTATCTTGTTCTTTATAATTTTGTTTACATGGGTTCTAAAAGATATGTTATTTTTCAAACTTTTTCTTACGTGGGATAAGTTGACATAGAAATGGCTTAAAAAACATTAATCTCGACGTCTACAGTTTGCATAACTGCTAAACCAATACAATCAAAATGCTAGTTTGTATACTTTGGGCACAGACTATCAAATAGTTAGCGTTGTGACGTCAATTATAGAAATGAGGCATTCGGACTGAATATACGTGGTACGTGAGTCACACTGTTATTCGGCCATTTAATGGACAACTTGCTTACGAAATGGTTACAAAACTAGTTTTTTCTGTGAGGCGAGATCTGACTTCTACTAATTGATACGTTTTAGACTAGGTTTATTAAAGCTAGTGTGGCTCGGTGGTAAAAGAGCTTGCCTTACATTTAGCCGTAACCTGGTGCGATTCCGCCACCAATGACTTGTATTTTCAAGTTATGTGATTTGCACTAGCTAAGTGGTGAAGGAAAACATCGTGAGGAAACAGAGATGTCCACAAACTCCGAGAACAGAGACCTCACTCCTCAGCGATGAGTTTGATATCAGGCTATATGCCTCAAGATTTATAAATTTGATGCTGTCAGTTTATTTGATTTTTAGACGCGAATTATTTACCAACAATTTAAAATCTTGTCCAGACATGCCTACTACCTAAAGAAAAAAGCATACTGGTCTCTGCAAGAGTGTAAGGGCCTTAAAAGTTTTGAAACCTGTAGGTGCCTCAAAGTTGTAAAGTTCTAAACAAGTCTCCATAACGGTTCAGGTGTTTCTCTGCTCCTACATCCAATTTTCTATTTTCGTCAGGCAAAGTGACTGCGATATTTTTGCAAAAAGAAAGTCAGCTCAAGTTTTGTCGTTACTTCGACGAAGCATGATAAATAAGGGAATGAGGAAAAAAAAAATATTCGGCTATGCGCTATTCCTATGAAGACGTGGGTTTATTTTACCGGCAGATATATCATGCATATTATATAGTACATATAAGCATAACATATGTATACGGCTGTTGATTTAATACCCAAGTAAAATGATAAACATCATCAAAAAGTTCTATAGCCCTATATATAGGTAGATAATGTAATTTATTTGTACGATGCATTGAATTCAGAAGAACACGGTGCCTCATAATATAATCGTTTACTTCCACTCCACTCCACTTCCAGAAGCAACGATTAGTTTATAACATCAATTCAATTTATTCGCCCTGTCGTTCGTTAAAAAAATTAAACACTCCTATATACGAACCGACTTTGAATACTTTTTCTTTATTGTAAAAAATATATATGTACGTATATTGGATCCTAACACCGCGTGTTTTTTGAATTAGATATTAATTATATCTTAGATTATATACATACATATATATATGTATATACTTATTATTAGATATTTTCTTAGTTTTAAGTATTGTATGAAACCAATAAACATTTTTGTGTTTGAGTTTGTTTAAGCTACGTTATTCTACGTACTTCAAGCTAAGTGGCTGCCTTATAAATCTCATATTACTTGAGTTGCGTGCGTGTGTTGAAGTAAACAAGGCGTAGAAGCCTTATAGGACTAAGCCGGCTAGTTTACTTGCACCAGCTAGGAAAGGATATTTTTGTTTATGCAATACTTTACTTTAAAAACGTACTTCATAGACGTTCCCGGCTGTTTGTCTATTACACAGAATATGCTACACAAATTACAATATCTCGCCAAATTGAATTTATAACATTTAGCTTTTACAAAATTTTAGAAGTTCCATATGTCTAGTTTTATTAATAAAATAATGAAAATTTTTGTTATTAAAATCATGTCAAACATAATAATAGGTATGTAATATCTCTCAAAATCATATCATATCAGATAAACTCTCGTCACCAGAGTTGGCCACTCTCATTCGATAAGAATAAGAAGACAGACATTTAAAAGGGTTTCGTTATAATATAATATAGTATTTACGTTTTGTTTTAATTTCAAACTTGATATTGAGACATACGTAGTTGTGACCGCAATTGTGCAATGTATTATCATACAAAATTAGTATGGGGCTATATGGAGCTTTGTGATATGTCCTGAAATAAATTTTAAATCTTTAGCTATTTGTATCATTCCTTCTTAAAATTATGAGTAATTCTTTTATTTATGTGAAATTTTCTGTACATTTCAGATTACAACGCCACGCCGCTGTTCGCCTCGGAAATCGCTTCTAGTGGTATGTTTCTTCTCTTTTCTTCCCTAATTTTTATCCTCCTTTCCCTCTCTTTTTCTCTGAGTATTTTTTACTAAGTAAGTCTAGTAAGTATTAGATATTGTAGATTTTCCATATATTTCATAAAATATTAGAAGTTGTTACTCTATCTTTTAGTAAGTTTCTCTCGTAGACTACTAAATCATGTCATAACGCTTTCGCGATTTAATTTATGTTTTAAGATGAATCTTAGTCGTGAAATACCTCGAGCAGTTTTGATACTTATGACTTAGTCTAGCCTTACGACTTGAATTCTCTTTTAACTTGGCTTAGTTCTATAAAAAACATAAAAGTATATAATTAAGATAGATAGATAGATAGATTAACGCTTTATTGGACACACAAATAAAATAGAACATAACACAAACAAGAAAATTTTAAAATCATATGCCACAAATGGCGGCCTTATCGCTAAAAGCGATCTCTAATTAAGTAGTAACGAAAAACCAAATTATAAATACAACATAAAATTTATTGTGCCACTTTGTTGCGAGTCTTATATATCTTTGGTAACAAATCTTTTTGCAAGTATATTTTTCGAAGTTCTCATACTAAATACTGCTCTGAGAATATACGTCACGTACTTTAAAAGTCCACTTCCTTGGCCCGATTGACCTATATAATTCAGGTCAAGAACTAACGATCTCAGATTGACACAGTTTAGTGCTCAAACGATGCCTCTTAATCAAATTTGTAACCGATCCAATTGTTAACTACCAACCAAATGCTGAGAAAGAATTCACTTTGCTTTATACTGATTATTGATGAAATTATCTTTGTACGTTATTATTCTACAAAAAAATACCTGTAAATTTTAGCCTCACAATGTTTACTTTTATTCATAAAAATGACATCTTGACAAATAATTAACTGTATTTTACCCAGATCCACCCATAGTCCGTTAATAAAATCATATTTCTTGCATACAAATAACGTAAGTATAAAATGCATCAGAACGTGAATTCGAGCAAACAGCTTGTGAGACAAGATGCGAATGGGCCCGATAAGGCCAGTGATTGCAACGATACTTCCAATACTAGGCTATAGGTTGTTAACCCACTAAGATAACCTTATCTCATGCCGGCGACCAGCCTACATACTTCCGCGCGATGTTGCCACTACTTATAACCACTCACCAAACCAATATCTACTTTATTAATATACCATTAAAGTCAAAAGTATCAAAAGGTCGCGCTCAAACATGTGTTTTCAATGCGCTGGATAACGCTCGATAAAAATTGGTCAAGACGATCATCATTTATTTTATACCTGGGAATGTTTGTATGGGAATAGTAAATAATGATTACGATATTGGAACGTTCTAGATTTAAAAAATATAATGGCATATTCAGCATATTCTGTGCATTTAGTAATTGACCTAATAGTTCGCACATTTGCATTGACGTTGTGTTAAAAATTACACGAAACATTTTATCGGTCATTGCCTTGCTAGACAAAATAGCATTATCAATGTCATTAAATTTTAATGATCCCTAGTTTTTATTGCACAGCAATTACCACTTAATAAATTACTGTCTATTCTGTCGGCGAAGAAGGAAAATGATTTATTGAACATGCTATGCTGGGTCGGATAGGAAACGCTTTAGTCGCATAGATCGATGTCTACTACATTGTAAAATCATCATCATCATGATTGTAAAATACTTTCTGAAATTATTTTTTCGTACAATTAATTATACACAATTTAAACAGTATTAGCTTTTAAAACAAATTGATTTAATTTGCATAAATTTTTGTTTTTCACTATTTTGTCAAAATTCTTATGAGTTATATTAAAACTTAATCGTGACGTGCGTACCAATTTCCTTTAAAAAACGATGTCATCACTAAAAGGCTTGCAAAAATTACATTTCCAATTAATTAGATAATAAAATTAACTAGAACTAAGTAGGTAAATCATTATTTAATTATGTCACAACAACTACTTGAAACCGTTTTAATTACATTATATAATTATCAATTGGTATTATTGTATACTACTGAGTGCTCGTGGTTTCGCTCGCATTAAGAAGAAAAATTTGCATCCCCTGTTTACCCCTTTAAAAGTGGCATTTCCAAAAATCCTTAGCGGATGCGGATGCCTACGTCATAACATCTACCTGCATGCCAAATTTCAGCCCGATCAGTGATTTGTGCTGTGCGTTGATAGATCACTATGTCAGTCAGTCAGTTAGTCACCATTGTGTTTTATATATTTAGATTACTATGCACAGCAGTACAGTAGAAAGCGAAGAAGTGTACTCAGTAACTGCCACTGTCTGTACCATAAAATTATAGTACTGCTTGATTGAAAAGAGAAAGCTTCATTACAACGTTATTGAGCACCTATTGAATTATAGATTGGAAATGTGACGGCTGATAACACGGGCAGACATAAATAAAACAAAGAAATGGTGGAGCCACTTTCTTTGCTACTTGTATGGTATTTATATTTGTAATGTAGTTTAAATATTAATTGGCAAAGAAGTACCATAGGTAAGTATTGTTCTTGTTGATTTAAAAAAGACAATTTGAGGAAACTACCTATGTCTTAAATGCAAAACAATTGTTTTTTTCCTCTCCAAAAACACAAGTCAATTATTGTAAGAAATTAGAAGCGTTTTCATTACGTACGTTATCATATATGTACTTACTAGCCATGTTCAAAAAATATAATAATTTATCAACAACAAGTACTAATGTTTTCTAAACATACATATTAGTAAAATAAAAACAAAATAAAATACACATAGTTGCTAATTATTTACTGAAAGAAAACACATTGAAAGAAAAGTGAAAGTGTTACTAACACGTATGAAAAAACCGTACTTACGACTTTCAAACAGCCTCTTTAGACAAGTTTCAAACTCATTACTGAATTCCTTCAGACATGTGATTTACTTTTGTTGTTCTAGTTATTTCTCTTAAGACGGGGTCCTATGTGAAATCGACATTTCATAAAAATCAAATAAAATAGAAATATATAAGATACAGCTAATTTTTTTTCAGTTTATATAATTTTGATTCAGTGTTAAGACAATAAAAAACGCCTAAACACGATTTCTCGACACGACTTCACTCGATAGTTTTAGTTTTTGAAAAATAGTTGTTTTGAAATATTTTTCACTTTTTTTTCTAAAAGTAGTTCAGAAATTTAAACTAATTTAATTATATCTAAAAGGTAATGTTATTATTTAGAGAAGTAGAAAACCATAAATAGAATATTCTGAATTGCTGGTTTTATATGAATTTATTCCGTCAAAAACATCTGCAAAACTGCTCAAATTGTGCAAAATTGTTTGCGTGTGGACAAGACTCGTCGGCCGGAGTTATGTGCGCGATGCCACAGAATACATAATACAAGCGATGCTCGCCCTTGCTCTCATGTTAATACGGAGTGGAGTTGCATGCGAAAAAGCAACTGTAGGCATTTTTCCAAGCGCAAAGCGTTTTCGGGTGAAATATCGTGGCCTTAATTGTTTACCGAAAGCACTAATTTACGTAATTTAGTGCCTGTTTGTGAGAATTCGTCTCACGTTAATTAGTGTCACTTTCTTTGGAGAAATGTTTTAATTGCAATTAACTTTTTGTATTAGTTTGGTTATGTACTGGTTTAATAATTAAATTAAATTTCACCCAAAATTGTGATTAAATGAAAATTATGTAGGTATCTTAATTTATATTCTAAAAAACAGTCACCCTTATGCCCTGCTTACTTCACAAAAGTAAGACCAAACGTCTATTTGCTTTGAACAAACGCTCTTTGAATTGTCTCATAAGTTAACATTATGTAGTATCTTATGCACAATAACATTAAAACAGTTGAAGTTAAAAAATATTTGTGAATCGAATTTAAAATAGGTCACTGATGCATTGCTATACTTTGCACAGTCTTAACGAAAACAGTTGAGCAGTACCCCTAGCTCAAGTTTCCGTGCGTAAAGTCGAAAGTATTACTAACGAGTTGAATGCATTGGTAGCTGGAGTCAGAATTCGATAGTAAGTAATGGAAAGTCATCATACCCGGAAGAACTATTTCATATTTCTCTTTCCTTTTTTGATTAATTTTATATTTACTTCCGGTTACGTATTTGTTTCCTTCTTCTGTTCAATGAAGTAGATTGGTGTATATTATATATTATTTTTTTGTTGATGTGCTGTTTTTTAGTTTTGTTGGTGTTGCTTTGTTATTTGTGGTTTCTTGTTGTTTTTTGTTGTTTCTTGTTGTTATTGTTGTTCTTTGTGGTTTTTGTTGTTTTTTGTTGTTTCTTTGTTGTATTTTGTTGTATTTTATTTTTTCTTGTTGTTTATTGTTGTTTCTTGTTGTTTCTTGTTGTATTTTGTTTTTTCTTGTTGTTTTTGTTGTTTTTTGTTGTTATTTGTGGTTTCTTGTTGTTTTTTGTTGTTTCTTGTTGTTATTGTTGTTTTTTGTTGTTTTTTGTTGTTTTATGTTGTTTCTTGTTGTATTTTGTTTTTTACTTGTTGTTTATTGTTGTTTTTGTTGATTTTTGTTGTTTCTTTTTGTTTTTTGTTGTTTCTTGTTGTATTTTGTTTTTTCTTGTTGTTTTTTGTTTTTTCTTGTTGTTTATTGTTGTTTTTTGTTGTTTTTGTTGTTATTTGTGGTTTCTTGTTGTTTTTTGTTGTTATTGTTGTTTTTTGTGGTTTTTGTTGTTTTTTGTTGTTTTTTGTTGTTTTTTTGTTGTTTCTTGTTGTATTTTGTTTTTTCTTGTTGTTTTTTGTTGTTTATGTTGTTTTTTGTTGTTTTTTTGTTGTTTCTTGTAGGTTTTTGTTGTTAACAACAATAAACAAGAAAAACAACAAAAAACAACAAAAAACCTTAAAAAAACAACAATTACAACAAGAAACAACAAGAAAAAACAAAAAACAACAAGAAACAACAAGAAACAACAAGAAACAACAAAAATCAACAAAAACAACAATAAACAACAAGTAAAAAACAAAATACAACAAGAAACAACAAAAAACAACATAAAACAACAAAAAACAACAAAAAACAACAATAACAACAAGAAACAACAAGAAACCACAAATAACAACAAAAACAACAAAAAAACAACAAAAACAACAATAAACAACAAGAAAAAACAAAATACAACAAGAAACAACAAAAAACAACATAAAACAACAAAAAACAACAAAAAACAACAATAACAACAAGAAACAACAAGAAACCACAAATAACAACAAAAACAACAAAAAAACAACAAAAACAACAATAAATAACAAGAAAAAACAAAATACAACAAGAAACAACAAGAAAAAATAAAATACAACAAGAAACAACAAAAAACAATAAAAACAACAAAAAACCACAAGAAACAACCATAATCAACAATAAACAACAGAAAACATCCATAAACAACACAAAGCAAAAAAATTAATAATAATAGCAAAACAACAAAAACGGACAACAACAGCAAAACAATTTCAACAACAATTGTATTGTGTTATTATTATTATTACTAGTGTCACAGACTATATTTACAATGACATTTCGCTAAACATAAATTAATAAAGTAACATTTGTCCGTACTAAATTATTTTTATCAAAATATATTAATAAATAATCCATTAAAAATCCATGGCAAAATTGTCGACAATGATTCTCACTGAAAAAATTTAGGTGAGAAAACTTCCGATTATTTGTCGAAGGCTGGGTCTGGTATTCACGGATCATCTGTCAAAAACGATTTCTATCGCACAAACTACGTAAACGTCCATACATAATCATATTTCGAATCCTACGGAGCTAACGTATTTGAAAGTAAAATAGTTCAGTTACGCGCCACCAGGTTCGCTGTACGAATTTTGTATGAAATATGGTTCGACAAATTGTCGGATCCTGCGATGGTAATATTCCTGCTAGGCCCACTGTTTTGTTACAAATGACAAAAATGCACGTTAAGTCAAAGCTACAGGTATAAAGTTTTCTACAAATTTTGAATCATGTTTCTTGGTAAGAAACTTAAGGCGGTGATCGTGGGATGTGTTTACTTTATTATAAAAGCTTTTAATGTGCGGCGATCAAAGACGTACTTAGCCAGATGTATGTTGATACTTATATAAGTAAGTGGGTATATATGTTAGGTAAATCAACTAATCATTTTATTTGGTGCCAATAAACTGTATATTCATTTATAAATAACACAGCCTGCCCTCCACAACACAGGTTATCCTAGTGTGGAGTGCAGTGAACATTTTGTTATAGTTCATAAGTGTTTCACTTAAATAAATTATTTATTATTATTATTATTAAATTGAAAACTTCTCTTAAGCGTGTGGGATTGTGAGATAAATAACTCTTGCAGTTTTTCTTACAAAGATTTCCTTGTGTTTGTGCAGTTTTTTACGCCTTTAAGTATTTTTCTTAGCAACTTATCGCAAATTTTCTTAGTTACTTTTATATTTTTCTATTGTCATACATAATTATTTAATGTACCTAACACAAATCAAAATTAAATTATAAGTCTTGTTAAAAGTCGCACCTTATTTACCTATAGTAGTTACCAAATCCCATATAGCAGCAGTAGTAGAAAAAAACCCCAACAAAGTAAACACTAACTTTAAGCACTAAATTAGTTCTACGTACCGCTACAAAGCTAACAGTCTTCTATTAGCGTATCACCACTGGTGGTCTCTAAAGCTCCCTCATACACATAAAAATATATGTAAGTACTCGTAACTTTATATAGTGTATTTACAGTTTATTCTCAGACGAGTCTTATGAATGAAATATTGTTTGTCAGACCGGATGTCCATACTGAATAAATGTTAAACGCACCTTCATAAACAACATGTAAAGTAAAGCTTACTGAGTTGACTGGATGTGACATGCAAGTCTTTTAAATTGAACAATTTAAACAAAACCAATAGATTGGTTTTAATGAGAGTAAATTGGATTTTTTATTACATCATTAGTCACTAAACTATGGTCAAGTGAAAACCCGTTTCAGCTAAAAAGTAGCAGTCAAATTGATTTTTATCACAAAACCTTACACAATAATGTTTTTTTTTTCTAAAAGCGCCTTAAATCATAAGATAAGATAAAATTTGTCTAAAGACATTTTATTTTTGGTGTGCATTAAAATGAACACCAAAACAATTACATTACTATAGAAATTTAAAAAATCATCATGCTCATAATGTTTATCCAAAATGTAATATGCCAAATTTCCTCCAAATCGGTCCAGCCGCTTCTGCGTGAGGACGTAACAATCTTCTTCTTATGGTATGAGAGTGGCCAACTCTGGTGTCAAGAGTTTATCAAGCCGCCCTAAGGGCCTCTGACATGGCTTTACGACTGCTGTACTACATCACTAACAGCCAGGACCTACAATTTAACGTGTCATCCGACCCACGTAACAATGATGTATGCAAACTTACACAATACATACGTTCCCTTTTTTATAATTAGTAGGATAAAGGGGTCTTCAAATCCAGAGTAAATAGGTTTCTCTTAGGCAAACGTGCAACATCTTAGACTACAGTGGTGCTTAACATAATGCAGGCTGTAGTCAAACGTTGGCCTATACCGTGTAAAAAAAAAAGAATCTCGAGTAAAAATATCCCTTATCTAGTGATTTACACCTATACCAATGTAAAACATCTTTCGTCCCTTGGACAGTAACCCTTGACGTATTCAATCTTCTTACGCGCCGACAATTTGACTTTGAAAACCTCCGCCCAGGTGTTCTTTTGTATAGATGCCGAGGAAATAACCTATATTCTATTATAGTATGTTTTGAATATGTCTATGTGTTTAGTTATTCATTTTTCAAATTCAATATGATCATTATGCTTTAAATAAACACCTTACTACAGATTGCTTTAATATTTTTTCTTGTTCTACAATTAACTAGAGTACAAAGAAACTAGAACATAGAATCTTGTACAACATTAAGAAGGACATAGTTCTGTATAGATAAGGTTGACTGTCGTATTCATATCAAAAAACGATCCAAACTACCAGAAAATGCATCAAAACTCAACCCTATGAATCAAAACCATTGATGTTTGCAATTATGCATATGCTCATAAGTAGCTTATCGTTTAGGTCCACTCAGCCTTGCGGTTTTTCAGCTTCATTCAAACTTCCTATGTGCGCAAAGCTGAACATTTCGAAGCTATCAATAACGTCACAAAACGGACAGAGTGTGTTGATATCTAATTATTATAAGTGATGCATCTGACGCCGCAACGTGCGTCAATCGTCTGAATCGCATCTTTATTGGTGCATCTTTTGTGACGCTTTCATGTTCCGTTTGAATACATAATATCGATACAGCTTTTCAGATAAAATCTGTAAATAAAAAAAAACATTCAGAGGAATTGAGAACCTCTTTTTTGGAGTCGGTTACTTAACAACAGTTAAGTCCTGAAATTGCCAACTTTAACTATGTTAGTAGTATATCAACCTTTATTTTGTTCTTATAAATTTTAGTAATCAAACCAAAATTAAGCTTAATTTCGTGCTAACAAGTAGCTAGCCCTTAATTTGCATGACACAGCTAAAATCAACATAATTAGTGGTCAGGAAATGAATTCCAAAATAGCTTAAATGGTCGTTTCGTTTTAGTTGTGTATTTCCGCGCAAGTTCATTTTAAATGGTGATTGTACTTACATACTCTTGAAAGAATTTTCGGTTGAAGGTAACGGGCTGTGAAAGAATTTTGATAAACAGAAGATGGTCATTTTTTGTCGTAACCAGTGAATTTATTATTGTTACAAATTTTTGTAGAATTATAGAAATAAATGATGCTTAGGTGAGTACGAAATTTAACGTAAAACCTTTTACATAACACCAATTTATTATTTTTCATTACATAAGACTGGTCTGGTTACTGAAATACGAAAATGTTGAACAAAGAAAAGCCTAAGAGGTTTTAATAAACTCTCGAGTTGGTAAGAAATTCTTAATTTAACGAAATTTTATTAATATTTGTGTCTGAGAAACTTTTTAATATATTTATGCTAATTTTCTTTAAGATTTTAATGAGAAAATGGCGTCACAATAATGTGAAAGCTAATGAAATTGTTTGAAGTCTAATTAAAGTTTATGATTTCTTATTGTTAGAAAAAAAACATTAGGTACTTACTTATTTTATTTTGTAAAGAAATTATTATTAATTAGGAATAAATTACATTCTTTAATTTTGATAATTTTGACGACTGTGTTTTTTTTTTATTTGCGTTGCATTTTCTTAAGATATCAATTTTAAGATATCGTTTCTTTAACCTTTGCTTCAAAATATTAAAAACCAGTTGGCTTGATTTCGAGTGATACCAGCAACAATACAGTAGGTACAATCCGCACATGTACCCATAAAGGTATCGAGAACAATAGTCGCCCTGACTGAAACCCATATATCACGCCTTTCTTTCAGGCCCTTTCCACCCACGCGAGTCTTTTAGATTGACAAATATGCCGACGGTGTGACTTTTCCATCTTTGATGACAACACTGTTAGGGTGATAACCCACTGATAATGTTTTATTTGGTATAATGGGTTACATGTCAGTGTGTGTGTGCGTGTGTGTCTCTGGCAGGTTGGGTGATGATTTATGTGTCTTAGTGAAATGATAAGCAAAATGTATTCGATATAAAAAGCACGCTTTTGTTATTGGTACTGCCCTATTTTGTCATTTGACATTTGACATTATCAATTAACGATATCTTTATTTACTAACGATTATATCGGTGAATGGATGAAGTTATAAAATTTCAAAATTTGTACTCGATTACTTATTTATTTACAAAATATTTGGCTCTTTTTGCAGCAAATCCATTATGTTTGGGCACCATTCCAACGCTAGCCTCTTGCATAGGTCCATAATTTATTATCTTGCAGCTTTGATGTTGATCTAAGTCGACCTAAATAAATCACAATTGGATTATTTCTGACTTTTTTTCATATATGTACATACTTATGTATAAAAAGCCTTCTTCAATTAACTTGCTTGTTTTAAATTATTTGTTGTTGATTGTAAAACAATCTTATTCATGGGAAAGTCTTCACTATGGGAAATTAAAAACAGGTCGGTTTATAACCCACCAGTTTTCTCTAAAAAAATATAGCAGTTTTGTTAAATTCTTCTAAATAAAAATCCAAATCTAACTTAAAAATCACAACAGTGCTATTTACTCTCAAAAGACGTGATCTAATTGAAATTCTAGTGGATTATGTTCCTAATGTTCATATTTTCGATACAATACCTGAAAGGTCGACGCCTCATTGAAACTGATATCGTGTTTTTCTACGAAGAAACAAAAGGTGTTGTTTATTTATTCTCAACGCTAGTCAAGAGATTTTCTTACACAAAAACCTAATTATAGGGGTAATATAATGTGTTGTGTATTATAAGAAATTGAAACAATAGTTAGGACAAATTTAGTCGATACTTATTGTCTCATTCTTTATTGTATTATGAAATAAGTTACATACATAATGTAAAAATATTAATCGTAATATATTGTTCTAAACTTTAGAACCCTATGATAGGCACAAACCTCAATGAAATACTGACATCACATTAAAATCTCAAAAATCTTTCCATTCTTTTTTTCGTATCAGTTATTTTCTTCAACTTCGTGACTACGTAAACCTAGTTATCAAACAATATAATATAACTATAATAATTTATTAACATTTCCTTATCATATTAATTCAACACTTTTAAAATCGAGATTCAATTCTTAGGAAGGCTTCTATTTTATTGAGGAAAACCAGACCCACTGCTTTCTTAGTAAAGATGAATCAGGCAGAAAGTTCCCGTTTTGGACCTCGAAATAAATACGCTATCCCGGTCAACAGCCTCTGCTATCGCTTGCAAAAATGCATTAATCATCTTACATTTTTGGAGATGAGTCACATACAAAATTCCCGGTTACTAAAGCAATATTGCAAGAAGGTGAAAATTTACATGATTAAGGAAATACATACTTGTCTCTGAAACTGTTGCACGTGTATTTGTAATGCAATAAATGTAATCAAAGTTATCATTTCTGCTCTTTTAGTAAAATACCGTGTTTTTAAATTAGTAACCAAACAAATTTTATTTTGATATAGGTATTATGTTTTTCAACTTCAGATTTTAACTGTCACGTGACCTTACATGGATAAAAACCGGCTGAGCTAGCTACCCGTAAATCAAATAAAAAAGTCAGCTAACTTCTGACAGTAATGAACGTAAACTAAGTATCCCAAATAAACCTCCCGTGGCGCATAAACTTTATGTTTTTCCCCAAAAAACAAAAGCTGCCGACCCAAATCGCTCACAATCCGGAAAAAACACACAGCATCCACTGCCGCTTTATCACGCAGAGGCCAGACGCGAGCGAATCAAAAGTTTTAATGATGCGAATCCTTATCGGAGAGGTACGAGTAGCGGGCGTCTGAAAATATCGATTGTCCCGATGTAGGTCACAGGCTTGCGGGTCAAGGGTCACGGGTAGGTCACCTCGGCAACGTAAATAGTCTGAAGACGCCTCCCCTCCCCGCGGCTTGTCCCCCGCAGACTGCCTCCAGCCGTGCCCTTTCTGAATGCCTCGTAAAGACGCTATAAAAATACATTGTTGAACGCACGCAGCCACTACTTGCCATAGCTATATAATGGCTATATATTACTAGTGGATGCTCGTGGTTTCGCTCGCGTTTCGATATATAAAGTAGCCTAAAGCCCTTCTCCCATTACGATACGCGCGCGCGACTCTACTCTCGGAGACTAATCCATGACTAGTCGCCGCAAAGTATCTCACATACATTCATATGGAGACTCGTACACTACGATACTGGTATTCTACGCGTTCGCGACTAGTCTCGCAATACCCGCCGTGTTGGTCGCTTGTGCGTCGCGTCGCGCGCACGTTTTGACAAGATGGCGGCGGAGCAAGAAACAAATATTAATTTTGTACAAGAAGTTGAAAAACATGCTTGTTTATATAACTACAATTTACCTGACTACATGCGGAAAAATACAATAGACAAGACTTGGGCAGAAATTGGGAAAAAATTTCAAATAACAGGTAGATTTTTTTTGTTTGTATACAAACATAGTTTATTATTAAATGTTACATTGTATTTTGCAAACAGGATTGGTATTGCCAAGGCAATGAACCTTGCTCAGATATAAAGTAGTTTGCTAAATAATTTCGTTGATTATGTGGTGACATAGTTGCCGTTATTTCTATATTATGAGGTTGTATAACGGGAATAGTGAGCAATCTGTTTTGTATAAACTCCCTCGGACTATATAGAATACCCTCACGTTTTCGAACATAGTTGTGTAAAATACACACTGCTTTTATTATATTTGTTACTTTTTCTATTGTATGACATCTTATAGCAGTACTTAATACTTGAAATTTTTCAGCCATCATCCCAAAAGCACATTCAATTGTATTCCTTCCTCGGCTTAGTCTGTAGTTAAATACCCTTCTCAAGTCATTCAAGGTTCTTTGGGGATATGGTCTCATCAAGTAAGATAGAAGGGGAAATGCCTCGTCCCCAATAAAATAGTATGGAAATTCATAGTTAGATTGGTCATTAGGAAGTTTGGAAGGTAAAGGAATATTAAGATGTCCATGTTCTATCCAACGTTTGATCCTGGAAGCACTGAAAATTCCACCGTCGCTGTTCCTACCCGCATAGCCAGTCTCGATAAGAGTAAATAGTCCATCGGAATCACAACATGCCATTAATACTATCGAATGGTAGGATTTGTAATTAAAATTACTTGATCCCGTATTAGGTAATTTTTCTATTCTGATGTGTTTACCATCACATGCCCCTAAACAGTTGGGTAAATTCCAGAGGCGATCAAAACGAGCAGCAATGTCTTTCCAATGTTGCACATCTGGTAATGGCATGTAGTCTCCATTTAATATCTCCCATATTATTACTGTAGTTTCAGCTATGACCTTACAAATTGTATTATCTCCTCTTGCAAAATACAATCCTAGGCTTACAAACGTACAACCTGACCCCAAATATCTGAAAAATAATTAATATTAAGGTTAATTTTCAGGACCAGAAGCTAAAGAAAAGTGGAAAAATCTACGTAGTGTTTTTGTTCGCCACTTGAAACCGCCAAAAAGTGGAGCAAGTACTGCACAAAAAAAACCATACTACTTATCAGACTATATGCAATTTACTGTACCCTTCATAAAAATAGTAGGAAAACCATCAGGGAATTTGAAAGAGACGATAGAACCACAGACACCTGATCCTGAACTATACGAACAAACACAGTTCACAGAAAATGTATCTACAAACAGTCAACCAATCTCGCAACAGCAATCATATCTTCCTTCTACTAGTACAAGCACTCAACCAATCTCGCAACAATCATATCTTCCTTCTACTAGTACAAGCACTCAACCAATCTCGCAACAGCAATTACCACCACCACCATCAACAAATAATAATAAAAAACGGAAGAAGCTGGAAGAAACTCAAGCCGAGAAAGACATTTCAGCTTATTTTAAATTGAAACGATCCAAAATTCTAGATAACTGTGACAGTGCTGAAAATTCAAACAAAATGTTTTTACTGAGTTTACTATCGGACGTGAACAAAATGACTGATAGTCAAAGAAGACTGTTTAGGAGAAGAGTGCTTGCATTGATAGACGATATAATGGACCAAAGTAGTGAAAATATTAATAGTCCCATCACACTTTATTCTACTCCTTCACCGATGAGTGCTGCCGAGGTAATAAGTACGCCAATTACCATAAACGAAAGTCAGAATGTAGCACAATCAAATACTGCCACACTTTATTATGAATCGATACCTATGTTATTATCACACGAAGAAGAAGAATGAGTAATAATTATAAAGTTATTAAAATTTTATAAACATTTAATTACCTACATATGTCATAATGAAGTATTATTTACCTTAGGGTTATCAGAATCCTTTCTTCCGCACTGACACATTCTCTAAATTTAGTATTTCGTTGATGTATAGCAGGTTTTAATAATTTAACAAGATGCAAGTAGGTCTCTTTAGACATTCGGTAGAAAGATAAAAACTTCTTATCATCATATTGTAGCTCTTGTGCGGCTACAAAAACTCTACAATTTATGTTTCTTTCAATATATGGATGAATCCAGTATTTTCTCTTGCGTTGACGTCTTCTATTTCTATAAAACAGAAAAACTGCGAGACCTTCATCGTCACTGGAGTTGCTGGACATAACGTCCGTCCACTAAAAACGAGTTTGCACAAATGATGAATTTAGTCATTTTTTAGTAGCATAATATGCGAGCGTCGGGTAGCGAGCAAGTATCCAAGTAGTATTCTACTCGAGTATCCAAGACTAGAGTCGCGCGCGCGTATCGTAATGGGAGAAGGGCTTAAGACATTTTCAGGGCTGGAAATTATTACCATACAAAATAACTTGGTGGTCGGTCGGTACGTTGCGGCGTGAATACGGAACAAACAGACTAACAAACTCTCACATTTGATAATTCTGATGTATATTTTTATGATTATATATTATGTCCGTTGCCAAAACTCGGCAATTTGCACGTGCCTAATATTCGCTGCAAGAATGCTCGCTTGTATGTTGTAATAAAAAACATTAGAAAATTTTCGGGTTGAAAGCTACATTTTTGAAAAAAATCCAATTATTAAACAAAAATAATGAAAAAATTATATGATTTTCAGCTTTTACATTTTTTTTGAATAAATGAAATATGATTTTTAAAATATTTTTTCACACACCTATTAGCTATACATACTATGAACTCCCAAATGAGACATTTTTCAGGCTTATAGGAGGCTCATACGCCAAAATATCACTAAATTAGAACAAGCTTCCGTGATTCCATAACATAAAAAGTAAAATGGCCGCCATTTCACCTAGATAGTATATAAAAAAATCGAAGCGTGATTTGTCGATGAATTCGACCATATATATTACCTTTAAAATCTGCGACATCGTTCCCCAAACACATTGTATATATTATGTACCTTATCAACTTTGTATTGGCTTCTAGGGATTGAATTTTTTTTTAATTTAGAAGTTCTTTCGTCTGTTACGACGACAAGCAATTTTCGAGGAATTTCTGAAAATATAGATTGGGTTATTTGAAAATTTCAAAGAAAATTCAATGTAATTGAGAATGAATCGCGTTTTTATGAAATTCCAAATATCTTGACAAGAAGAGAGAAGATTCGATTCTTCAAAAGATTCGCGTTTTTCTTATTTTATTACGTTATTATTGGAAGCATTGAGCAGAAATATGATGATCCTGGTTAATCCAATATTATTTACTGAAGCTCTACAAAACATCGCGTACATAACACAAATCCCTTGAACAACATGAGCCTGCTTAGTGTTTATGCTGGGTTAATTATAAGAAATATAAAAAAAATATTACTTTATCAAATTATTCGGCTTTTAAAATAGTTTCTTCAAATGAGAACAAAACAAAAACTGACATTACCCAAACATTTTTTTAAGAAAATCTTTAAAAGCAATTGTGGTACTTATTAGTTTTCCTGTATAATGTATATTTCTAACAATTGCTTGATAACGTTACATTAAGCCGGTTTATTTTTACAATATTAAAATGTGTATCATAAATTATTGTTTTTTGCAATTGCAAATCAAAGAGCATTTAATAACTATCATGTTTAGTTTCTTTGAACAAAACACGTTTATTTGAACTTAGTTTATTATTTAGCAAAAATGCAATATATACGACGAAATATCTACGACTACGTCAAATATTAAAAATATAAAACAGTTAGTACTGCAACTGAATAAAACTTGAAACATTTACAATAAGAAAATGCTTTACACGATCCAGTTTTTCTCACAAATAAGGCAAGGCCTTAGATAGACCATCCAACAGTTTGTTTCATTACCACAGTCCATGCATCTGGCGATTGGATCTCGCTGTTTACGCCGATACAAACCTATACATTTCATGCACCCTTCTGTTCAGAGACCATTTACCTAATTGAATTTGTGTTGTTTTTGTTCTGGCGTAAAATTGGCTTTGTGCATTCAGTTGCAGCGTGAGAAACTGCATAGCTTGTTTACATAAACTGGTGCAAAACTGGCGCGGTCTTATTTTGTAAATGGATACGGTTCTTGTATCAAGCATTGATCGATGGTTTTTGTTTGCTAGTATATATAGTGTGGGTCAGAGTTCAATTTGGATATTGGCTTGCTTGTTCTAAACAGGTAGACGTGGTAAAGCTATGTTTATTGGTTACATTAAGTAAATAGAAACATTCGCATATAACATGCAGAAGAAGTCTGGGTAATATTTATTTGTACATGTGTTACCAATGTATATTTATTTGTGCCTACTTTGGTTTTTCTTGCCGTGTAATTGATGATAATATGTTTAACCTAAATATTGTTCGTCTTATACTTTAGAAGTGGATTGAATCCTTTAACAACAGTTTCAGTAGTCAAGGAAGACATTTTGTCTGTATGTAAGCTATGAACGGAAGGAAGTGTTTAATGTTTACTTTCATATTTCCGTTGCTCTCGGATGAACTAATTGTACCGAACGGTGTAACGATTATTGTTACCTATAGCTTTTGTAAAACCGTCTATATTGAATTGATGTTAATGATAAATAAATCTAAACATACTACTTTTAACTATTTCGAAATAATAATAAAAAATAGAAATCTCTTGGCAAAGCCTGGAAATAGTCCAATTCCTCTAGCAATTAGTAGGTAAATCGAGTTGAATTAAATTTGAAATTTAACAACAACGTTTAAATTCTAGCGATGCATAAAATTTATAAAGTATCTTATTACGAAGATACATTTTATAACTTGAACAAATATTTGAATTGCTAGAAAAATATCGTATAACTCTACACAAAACTGATAAACGCAGAAACTTGAAAAGACAATCATAAAACTGAAAGCTGCATTTCCAGAAGCCGTAAATAATTTGAAAGCATACGTGCTCGCTGAAATCCTGCAATTGTAAACAAGTCCAAGGAAATTGTATACAGTTTGCAGACGCTGAAAACAGCGGTGCAGGAAATCGAAATACACGAGAGTGCGCTGAGATGAGCCAATAACAAATATCTGCGGTCTCTGTATTATACTTTTTGATAAAGGTTTACTTTTGTTTAATTTAAAGGCAAAGGGAACTTAGTGTTACTTTTGACTAACTTTCGGATAGTATATTTATCACATTTTGTGTTTATTGTCATTTACTTATTTGCTTGCTTTTTCATCACTTAATAGGCTTGCGTTTGAATACAACCTGCCTGATGTTAAGTGCGACTTTATATGTATTACTTTTTAAATTATTCATCTTATCCTCCTTCGATTACTAAAATAACGTTTAAAATTATTCATAAAACACTAACTTAACGACATAAAATAAATAAATAAATAAAAAAAAAGCCTTTATCTGCCTTGACTTAAATTATATCGATAATAATTAACTGAATTTAAGTTTTTCTAACAGTTTTTGTTATAATAACTGTAATTACTAATATATAACAATTTGAAAGTGCGTTGTCAGGGCACCCAGAGACGGGTGTAGGCCTCCTCCATGGACGACATAATAAATCCCTAAAAGTATGGGTTTAATAAAAGTATATATATGTTAACAGACAATTTACATTTATTTGTAAACCACTATCAATTTGCTACAAAACTGCACTTTTATCAATACTTCGAGCATGTATCATTAATTTTATCTAGGTACCTCATATTCATACGGAAATATTAATATCGCAAATATATTGTAGCGAGCAAGCTATAAACGTGATTCATTGGATGCTATCGTCTTATGTTGCTATCTATTAGAATTGATCTGTTTATTTTTGCAACATTCTGTACATATTTGTTCATACCGCTGCGTTTATTGTCATTTACTTATGTATTTGAGAAAACTTAGTTGTAAAGAAAAGCCAAATCGATTTGTAATTAGAAGCAATCAATAAATTTGTTTGATGTCAGTTTTTAGACTTTTCATATGTTTAATAAATGATAAACCAGTTTCAAAACTGGTGAAAACTAGTAAAGGTAAAAAACTTATGATTTGGAATTTTGAAGATAAAAGAGATAGGCATAATCTTGAAAAATGACTCGATATCTGAACAGCATCTTCTGCAGTTTAACTTTTACCAAACAAGATTTAGACTTGGTGTAAGAACTTATCACAAATTAAAATCTACCAAGTCATATTATGTAAAATTAAAAAACTTTCTTCATACCTCTCTCTCGCATTCGAAAACTCAGGTCAATTGCTACAGCTAAACAGCTACGTTAAAAGTAGATATCCTAGGTCTCCTAGACGTACCTATGCAGTAGGCGCAGAGAAATGAGGCCGCCTGATCGATACCAGACACAGACACAAGTGACACAACAAGCGACTATCCCGCACACCAGCGCCATGGGGCTGGGTGAGGTACTAAACCAAACTTTTTTGTTTTTTTTTTTAGGATTTTTTTGGATTTGTCCATGCTAGAGTGAAAACTTAGGTAGACATTTGATGTTCACCATTATACCATCTAAATACATACATTATGGCGATCGTTTGCAGTTTAACAGTAGTAAAAGTTGCTCATAATAAAATATCCGCAAGCTGTTTTGAGCTACAGCTAGGCCTATCTTTAAGGTGACATGTTCATTGTTCATCTATTCTAAAATCGTTTGGAGTATCCTGACGTTAATAACACTGCAATGTGCATGTAATTCTGAGATTATACCGACATTCTATTCTTCCTATGTGTGCTTATAATTATTATACCTTTGTAGGTTCTCCCTTCATCCCACTATTTTATATATGGCCCATAATTTGGCTAAGTAATTTCAAATACCACATCAATTATACCAATAACCTGGTACAATAAAGCAAGCCGCGCGCAAAACATCTTAATTAAACAAACCAACGAACCACTAACATAGTGAACGAAATCCAATTTACAATTCTAGAGCGAATTCCGGCCAATTTATTCACCGAATTCTGAATACTTTCCTCGCGGTACCCAATCCACCTGAATTAAGTTTACAGGACTATTTGTAACTAAGTCACATGTTTCAGTTCTTATAGAAGAAAGTCTAATTTGTTCGGCTGAAAGGAATTGAGAATCGAAATTAGTGTTTGAAGATGCATGACAAACCTATTACATACCCAAATATCTATAGATAAATTTTCTGGCTGTATGTTAACTTTACGATTTTTTTTTATTACAAAAAAGAAGCACGCTGAATGACCGGAAGTATCAATTCACTACCCATAATTTACTATTTTGTATTTTTTAAAGTATTTGTGATTCATGAAAAAGGTTGCTCATAAGACTAACAACATCAAACACCAATAACGCTGTATTGACACAAAATGGCCGCTGGAAAATTGGTGAAACACCTTAACAAAGAAACGGGTAATTTGTGAAAAGTGAAGGCTTTGGTTCGTTGACCCCTCGTCCAAGGATGTATGTTGTTTACGTGATCGTGCTCGTAATGAATATGCACGCTGATTTTCTTTTATTGTCTTTGAAAATCTGGTTTTTATATGCTAGAATTGTATGTTGCTGTAAGTGACAGCGATTACTAGAAAACAATAGAGACCCGCTTTCAAGTTCTTAATTTTATTCAATACACTATCAATTGTTTTATCGACAAAATCGACTCGTAAAACTTCGATTAATCTTTACCAAACTTCGTTCTTATTTCACTGTAAGTAATTCTAAGTGGTTCACTAAGTATTCTGCGATTTCACCATCCAAATTCATTCAATATTTATCTCCATTATAAATGTGCTGATAATGGACGCTTCTTTCGTTCGATATTTCCTTTGTTACCAATTTTATTGCGATTTATTTTCTGCCATTGACATTGAAATATCTGCTTTTATCCAAAACTTATTCTGGGGCTACGTCGTTTCAATAAATTAAGTGCTCACTAATGATTTCTGTTTTTGATTAATGACGCAAACGACTCTTTGTTTTGTTGCTCTGTTAAATAAATTGGAGTTTTTATTAAATTTGTTGATGGTTTTGGGGACAAATGGCTCGGTGTTGGGATTTAATTGAACATTCTAGCAGCCAATATGTTATTCTTCGCGACTTAATTGCTTCGTTCCAATTCGTATAACATTAATAATATAAATTTTCATATGTTTATCGGTAAATGTTTTGATATTTTCTGTGTATATCAACTTAATTAAACAGACATGCAAGCTCACACTTGTAATGCTAATTGGTGACCTATATAATCATGAAACCACACCGATTTTATATTCTGGTTTTTCTGTGTAATACTTTCTGTATATAATAAAGTTTACATTTCACCAGTGTCCTAGAATATGTACATTGTACATAGGGACGCTATCTACGACAGAGTGGCGTCACAGCGTCGACTTTCTGAATATATTACTCTTGAAATAAGAGCACAGTTTGTTTTTATTAGAGCATTGCGCTGTGTAATGTCTGCGTCACTGCAATCCGTTGTGAAAATTTAGAATTCTTTGTTTTCAAGAGCGCCATCATGCATTTTTACGACCAGGATGCTGATCTGATGAATGGAATGGAGTTACGTTACTTACTTACGTCGATATTGGTTTTCAGTGTTTCCTGTAGATTACTTTACCTACGTGTTTTATTAATATCACTGATATTGTTGAATGAACATAATATTCATAATTATTCTAGCAAAGTCTCTTTTAACTTTCTGTTACCTGATAAGCAAATATGAATGAAGATAGATCGCGATATCACGGATCACTTTTCAGCTATTAATTAACTTAATATTTTGATTATTACAGATTTAGCGATAAGCTAATTTATATTTAAGGCAAATTCAATCAGCATTGTGACAACTTTGATGAGTCGTTGCGTAGGTTCCAGTCACTATATTATCTCGCATCAAAGTCCTAATTAAATTTCCCGATAAATAACTCCAGGCGGAGTGGGTGTAAAATTATGGCCGCCATAAAAAGACATGCAAAGGATCTCGCGGATAAGATCCCGAGCAATTTACCTTCATATTTAATTCAACGTTTGTTATAACGACTGTGATTCTGTCATTACAGTTCTCTTATTGATACTCTAATGCCGATTTATGTGTCATTGACTTGATGGCGACGCATTTTCATAACTTTTTTATTGCTCGACATCATCAAATCAGATGCAGATCCGAAGCTGCAATTTGATACGGCCCACGATCAGTTTTATTATACTTTGAGTGCCTATAGAAACAAATTAAAAACGAACAAAGGTTTTAGATTCAAACTGCTGATAAAGCACCGCCTCGGTAAGGTCATGAACATAAAAAATGATAGCGGACAATAAGAGGATGTGATCAATCTTCGTTAAACCAATACCAGCCATGCGAGTTGAAATATTTTGTACACGTTGGCGTCTATCCTTGAAATATAAATCAGTTTACAATGCTCTAATGGCTTAATGATTATAAAACGTAATAGCATTTGCATAATATGGCATCACGAATTGCTGCGAGGTATCAATAAATAGCGCAAACTATAAGACGCAAAACAAAATTTATTATTCGAGTGCAAGTAAGATAGCGAAATTGCTTACTGGTTTCGGAAGACAGTTGGATCGTAAAAATCTATTGAACACAATTTAAGCGTTCGATATTACACATACGAATGGACTGGAACATGAAATAGGAATAAAACTATTATGCAAACTATTGCCAACTTCGTTCGAACAATGAACAATTTCAACTTCACTTTATTCGAGAAGTTTTAGAGCTTCGACGCTGGCGGTGGAAAACTCAGGGTCTTTCAAAGCGATAAAGTCATTTCATTTTCTTTTGTTCGTTTTATTAAAATATTTAGTTGAAAAATACTACTCCATTTCTACTATTTGTAGCATAAATGTGCATAGAATTCACTACTTTTGTGTTCTACAATCAGTGCACTATAAGGTCGAAAACACGGTGACTGAAATATTTTTGTCCAAGTTCTAACTGACCTTACATATATAGATGAATTTACATAAAATATGTAAGATTGTATAGCTCAAACATTATCACGAGGATCAGAAAACTTTCCTAACACTGCGGCCGTGGGTCGTAGTCGTGACCCGGCTTATTACGGTTCATTACATGAGACCAGTAACTGACCTAGCAGATCGCCACCCTCGTATTATATCAGCAACTTTTTCCATCGCGTGAGTTACTAGTTACTACGAAAGGGCGGATCGAGGTCATTTTACGTCCTTGCTACAGCTACAGCCTCGTTCCCGGCTTTACCTCGCTTTTGTCAATGTATTTAATATCACAATAGCTTTGTCGCTGCAATCGGACTATTGTTCGATTTTATTCATGTGTGTGTCGATTGCGGAAACTCGCTTCAGTATAAATTGTTTTAGTTACGTGCTTTAGAATGGGTTTTATTTACAGAGTCGAATGTAAATTTTATACATGAAAATGGACAATAGGAAGCATAGAGAGTAGTTTCTGGAATACTTCGATAGGATTTATGAAAAATGACAACTGTATCCAATGTGAAAGCTTGAATTCGTGAAATACGGTTTGTTATTACGTATGTAGAAAGGTAGAGGGATGTTAAAAAAACAACAATGCTTGAAAATATTTCATATTGGAGTAGAATGGGATTTCAAGAAAATTTTGTTGTAATTTCCACATACAATGTTAAGTCTCATACACATTAACTTTAATAGCGGCAGAAAATGAAAGTAAAGTAACTAAGATACGCCTGCACGTGAACTAAAATCATTAACATAATTATGTTTATGGAAATTGCAACTAACATGTTTTTGTAGTGGTTTTGTTTCACATAAACATGCTTTTAGTATTATGCTCCACGGGATTGATTAAGACGTGACTAATTGCTGATGAATTATGCATAAAGAGTTGATAGGTTAAAACTGACGTGGTTGCCATGGCAACTACTAATGAAACCTGATAAGAAGATAGTAAACATTATATATTTTGTGTAATATAGCATTATTTTTTCGTAATTTCAATTCACAGATAATTTTCTAGTTCGGAAGCCAGAGACTTGAAACATTTTGTCTTGTGTATATTTTTGTCAACAAAGAACTGATTGATTAATTATTTGATACCGATTCTTTTACAGTTTTCTGTATTCGAATGATTTATTTTATCAACTGTGCGAAAGTATCGCCAAAATGTATAGAATTGATCAAACAATATAATTTAGTTTTTTATTCGCGGCTTATTTTGCATTCTATTAACAATTGACATTGTCTGATAAACACTTTTAGTAATTAATAAATATTATCAACAGCTTTACAATATAAAAAAGTATGTCTGACTGAGTACTCATACGTTTCTTAGGAACCTGTAAGAAGAACTTCCATATATGTACCTACTTATAAATAATTTTCCAAACATAACCATCTTTATTAGGTAATCTGCTTAACTTATTCCCAAGTTATTCTGATTCCAATTTATTTCGAGGTAAACTTTTCCTTCGTACTTTTTTTCTCAGAAAATGTTATATTCTCCCTCAACTTTGTCGACACCTTGAATATCAGCTTCCATTTGTTACAAACAAAGTCATTCAAGGAGATGGAATAGATAAGAGACTTTGCGTAACTTTCTTCTTTGATGACGAAAATATTGGTACGGTTTTTTAACAAACTGGGGTGGGTTGAAAACTCGTCATCAGATTTAGCCATTCCCATAGGAAGTAACTTTTTTTCACAATATCCTCATTTAAGGGTTAGCATTTAACTAAAATATTTACCGACTACTATTTGAAAATATCTGGCCCAAATTCTGATTAAAACTAAAGTAGTATTTTAAGCCATTCCAAGTTTTTATTGTTTGATATTTTAAAAGAAGAATGATATATCGGTTAAATCAAGCCAGATTAGTAGTAGACTTTAGACAAAGTTTCATGGCCAAAAACGTTCTTAACTCCATCACACCCCAGTATCCTAGTTGGATGCTAGCTAGATCCAACTGCCTCAGTATCCAATCAGGCTCGTCAAACACTCCCCGTTTCAGCCTACCATTACTTGACTAGGCAATCATGCCTTGATTTGCACAATATATTCTGCTCACAGACTCGTTTTACTGTTGATATCATACCCTACCCTAACTTTGGCGAGTTGTTTTGTGAAATTTCTGATGTAAGTTTTTTTGCTAACGTGCATGTATGTATGTACATACACTTATATAAAAAATATATAAAATTTTTGTTTATGAGTCTTATACAACACTAGTGGGTGCTCACGGCTTCGCTTGCTTTAAGAACACGTTATACAGTTGAGGTTCCAAAGACTCGCACCAAGCGGTTTGCTTCGACTTTCATCGTGCGAACAGCCAAACTGTGGAACTCCTTGCCCGAATCTCTATTCCCCTTGAACTATAATTTGTCGGTCTTCAAGTCGAGAGTAAACCGGTTTCTTCTAGGCAAGCGCGCTAGATCGTAGATTACAACGTTGCTTAACATCAGGCAAGTTGTAGTCAAGCGTGAGTCTATCTAATGTAAAAAAAAAAAAAAAAAAAAAGAAGTAAAACTTTCATCCCCTATTTCACCCCTTTAAAAGTGGCATTTCCAAAAATCCTTTCTTAGCGGATTCAGCCCAATCCGTCCAGTGGTTAAAGCTATGCTTTGATAAATCACTTTATCAGTCAGTCAGTAAGTCAGTCAGTCACTTTTGCGTTTTATATATTTAGATTTTGTAGAATTATGTGTTCCGGTTACTGCATCTTAATTCCAATTCAATATTTTAAATTATTTTGATGATAGTCATGTCTCAGTATCTGATATTTCATATCAATATAATAAATACACTACGATTGCAATATGTAACAGTGTATTAACCTAAAAGCTGATACAAATATCATTGACGCAGTTCTCAAGATGTCTCTATTGAGCGAACTCTTTCATTATATGTCACTTCTAATTTCGTAACACTTGAAGCTGTCAAAGTTAATCAGACTGCCGGCTGAGTTGTTAAATAAATCCCGACCATATCGAGCGACTCATAAAGAAGCTTTCATACGTTAAGCAATGTTAAGAAACGGTGTCAAACCGTTCATACTTTGATGTATCGATGCCTCATTCAACATATGGCTTTCGTTTGCATCATCTTCAGAAGCATATGGCGGTATTTTGGGGTCATTTAATTCACTACTCTACAATACGTCATCCTATACAAAAATATCAAACAAAAACACTACATAACGAATCAACCAATAATACCTAGAATAAAAGAATAACGGAAATAACGAAGTTAGAAATATGTGTGTGTTGTATAAAATCGTGCTGTCAAATAAAAGTATTACAAATTTTTACCCGATGTTTACCAAGCTTACATCGTAAGCTTAGATATTTTTCTCCGTATCTCAGAATATTTTCCTCTGGAAATCCTTTCTTAAGATCCTTAAAGGCAGCGGCACACCATAAAGTGAGCGCATTGCAACGATAAAGTAGCTACGTGATTTCAGCACCAATCTAAGACGTCGTCTCACAATCCTGGGAGGATCGCAGCTCTCTTGTGTCCTCAACGTCTCAGAGACGTAGGTATCCTAGGGACAAAGCAAATTGAGGATTTGGAGCGTTTGACCAAATAAGCAAGATGCAGTGAGACTGTCATTGCACTGGGTCAGCGATTTATTTGAACTTTTCTTTATTTTATAAGACAAATATATTTTTTGTGTATTTTTTTTGTACGACTTTGGTCGTGTAAAAAATATTCAGTCGTAGTCATAAAGTGAGGTCAAATCACCCGTGAAACGCTTAGAAAAAAAAACAAATATTCAAACCGAAAATCTCATCTATTTTTAAAGTCGGTGAAATATTATAGGTTATAGTATTTTTTTCACAATCTACATTGAATACCTTTAAAACTTTCTTTTTTCGCTGTTCAAATATGTATCT
This sequence comes from Macaria notata, assembly GCA_927399415.1. NCBI lineage: Eukaryota > Metazoa > Arthropoda > Insecta > Lepidoptera > Geometridae > Macaria > Macaria notata. The sequence continues at coordinate 10,223,328 of OV656730.1, forward strand.
TCTTAACCTCCAGGATATGTTTACACACACATTTAGGTACACGCCGTATTCATAAACCATTCATTTAGGCGTAATATCGGAATCGGTAGATTATGAAATACATATTTCTCACCAAGCTTCAGAAGGTTAGATATAGTAGAGTTTGATATTTCAAATGTTGCATGTGCTTCAATTGGTCATTGTAGTGGTATTTTTTATTCCATACTTTTAAACTCCGTGACAGATTGCTAGAGTCGTAGAGATAATCTATGATGCCATATTATGCGTCTAATCGCATTAAGGTCTTGTCGTGTGAAAGGTATCAGAAATAACGGCTACGTGTTATTCCGAATAATACGGACTTATCTTGTCTTCGTACATTTATTGCTATTCCCAGTACAAGACAATAATAAAAGAAAATCACATATTGCGGCGACATCCTAGCTCTGTTACTGTTACGAGACAATCTTTTGAGTTGTGTCAGTGAAGATTGTTTGGAGAAAGCAATTTCAATTGAGAGACGTCTGTACGCTAGATTGAACGAAACAAGCCACATAATTGAATCACGTATAATCATATGAGCGAAAGCCAACAAAGGCAACGTCCTTCGCTCGCTCGATATTGCATAACCGACTCTAATGGATTTAATTGCATAAAACGGTGCACAAACATGGCGGATCCCGTGGGAAGTATAACAATTTGCTGGCAATCACCTTAGCAGCAGCACCTCGCCTCAATAATGCATGAGTGCAGTCTGACGTCCGCTGCGCCCAACACTCTAATTACGGCAACAAACGGTCTATTCCCACCTCGGGGCACGGTTATCGAACCCGAACAAAACTATGCCTATACGTGTGTTAGGTATAGCAAGGCCACCGGTCCACCGAAATGACGCAACCGCGGCGCTGAGGCAGTGACCTCGCGTATATTATTGTCCGCGAGGTCGCGCTACGCGTAAACTCTATTTCCGCGTCATCGACGAGGACCAGAGCTTTGCATTTAGATTGCGAGCGTGGAACGTCGCGCCAAGCTGACTGCATCAAGATCATATCTCCAGCTCGCCGGGAGCGGTCTCGGATGCTGGCCTCGTCCCGCTCACCGGTGACACGCCACGACTGTCCAGTGTCCACCGACCGCATCGAGGATACTTTATACGCGCGTTCCCCGCGAACCACCGAACCGCACCGGATTTATTTCACTGAATATTCTCCACAATGGCATAAATCAGACGATCGCAATCTCGACGCTCGCTGAATATTTCCCGAAAGGAAAATACCAAACGAGCTGGTGCTTACATTCTTTCGATTGCTCTTGGCGTATTTTATTCTAACGTTATCGTAATGAATCGTAAAAGTTTATTGTCGAGGTCGTAAAGCGAGTCCTCTATCGGTCTGGAGGTCTCGGGCGCGAAGGAGTCGTTAGGACGTGTGCATCGGACAATGCGACGTCGTGCAAACCGCAATGGCGTCGCCGCGCCAATGTCGATGCTTCTACGAATAAACTCGTGATGTTTTTTGCGCAATTGACCATTCAGAACATTAAGGCCACATCCCGACGTGTGACCGAAACTTTTGAAGCTATCAACGTTTATGTGGCGCCGGTTAGATCCAAAGTTAGTACCAGTTCGAAAACATTCGTGAAAGCTTTATTATCCTACTATTTTTGCCATAAAGATCGCAATCAAGATAGTAAACGAGCAAACTTCATAGAGGTATGTGTGCCAGCATACTATGTAGTAAGAGGAGTGGGTTACTTTGCTCAAGGCCTACTTAAAACCGGCAAGCGCATTGATGAAGGGAAAGTGGTATATCAAGACGAGCTGCGGTATAAACTAGAATTAAATCAGGCTCCTACACTCTATGGAGGATCGTAGACTACAAACATGGATCTGTACCTTACTTAAATCTTTTTTTTTCAAAAACCAATTATCAAAGATTCTTGAACTAAAATAATTATTGCTAGTTAAACATGAAGAATTTTAAAGGCATGTAAATGATAGAAAGTCTATAGCAGCTCTATCGATTGACGTATCTTTTCTCATAACAGCCATAACACTACGCAACAATATGTCTTTTTCTCCATTATTCGAGTTACCCAAGCAACGAGCTGTGTGCGCGTGAGAATGCACACGTAGATGGAGAAAGTTGTTGACATTGACTACATCTAGTAGGGTTCGAGTTTAACGCACGTAGAGCCTAGTCTGGTAACAAAATGTTAACTTGGCGTTCTACGCGTATTATCGTCAATTTTATTGTTGGTGTATCTAAAGGCCAAACATGTTAAATGATGACAATCTTTATAATATTGTATTTCTCTGGTTACATAAGAAACGTTCACATTCATTATAGTAATTAATGTGTTGTTCGTTTATTTCGTTGTCGAAATAAACTGTTCAAGCTAAAATCGTAAATTAAATTTTAGTTTCGAATTATGCACACGATGAACTCGCTCCTGTTATTTACTCTCTTATGTAACTAAATGCATATACTTACGTACCTACATATCTAGAATAGTACTCTACGATGACTCAATGTTTTGGCTAATACCTAGTCGTTATCAAACTAAACTAGGTTTTTGGCACTTGACAGAGATTGGACATTAAAATTGTACTATACAATAGTACCGCACTGTTTTGGTGCCAACTCTTTAGTATCGGAAACAAGCAGTATAAATATACGCTACAATGATTGAGCAGAAGCATTTTTGAGCACTTTTGAGTAATAATACTCAAAAGTGCTCAAAAATGCTTTTCCATTAATTTACTCATATTCTTGGATACTAACTACTAAGTGTCTCACTATTTTATGATTTTTAACTAAGTAGGTATCTGTTATTGAAAAAAGAAACAAACTAAAAACGCGATGAAATAAGCATCACAATTGTTGAAAATTTGAGGTATGAACGTGGTTGATTAAATAAGTTTTTTTAATCAAACTTGCTACATATTAGATTACATCGGTGGTTGCTTAACATCAAGCAGGCTGTAGCCAAACATATATATATCAAACATATATAAAAAGTATCATATTCAAACACTACTTTTCAAACGGACAGTAGTGACATTTTTTTTTTAACTTGAACGGGTTTGCACTTGACCATAGTTTACCTGATAGCAAGCAAAGGTTATGGCATAAGATGGAGCGTGCTTACCCGATAAGAACCGATTCACTCTCGCTTTGAAGATCGCTGGATTATAGTGCGTGACATAGATAAAAATTTCTTTATTACATACATATTAAACAAAAATAATAAAATTACATACAGAAACTACTCTAGTGCCACAAGTGGCGACCTTATTGCTAAAAGCAATCTCTTCTTCTTTCTTCTTTGGATGGAGAGGAATAAATAAAGGATAATAAAGGCATGGTGTTCATCAGGAATAGATGCGATAAGTTAAATAATTAGTTACAAACATAATTATAATGTACATTAAAACAGTAGTCCTAGTATTCGTTGCACACTACACTGCTTACCTGACACACCGTCCAGAGTTTCCAAGTTCTAGAATGTTCTGTAGCGCGGTAAGTGGGTGAGCATGTCGAGGTCGGTACGTCACACGCTTTCTCTGCGCCCGCGCACCTTGTGCAATACGACGCACGGAGATAGCATGCGTGGGGAAATGGAGTTTTTTTTTAACTTGAACGGGTGTGCACTTGGCCATAGTTTACCTGATAGCAAGCAAAGGCTATGGCCTAAGATGGAGCGTGCTCACCCGATAAGAACCGATTCACTCTCGCTATGAAGATCGCTGACTTATAGTGCGAAAGATGTGTGGAGCTGTGAGAGGATGGAAAAATTAAATTATTGAGTTATTTGTACGAGTCGCGGGTTCTTTATGGATGATGTCTGGACAAGATCGACGCAGCTGGCATATTCAAAGAGACCTATGCCCAGCAGTGGACTAGAGAAGGCTGTGGATGATGATAATGATGATATTTGATGACCATAATGTCATACTCATAGTTATTTATTTGTTAATTGTAAAGTACACATGTTTACTAACATAGTTTTTTTTTAATCAAACTAAGCTATTGTGATTTATTTACCACTGAAGTATATATACCGAGTTTTATCCAGGCTATCAAGAAACTTAAGTTAACGATTTTTATTTTAGACATTTTAAAACCTAATCTTTTATTGGAAAATGAGCGAAAATAATCACGACCGGCAGGATTCGAACTGCGTATTTCCGATCACCGTCCGGAACGCCTTAACCAACTAGGCTACGGTCTACTAACTGCCAGGCGCGAAAATCCACACTCATTTCCATACACTTCAGACTGAGCGGCTGATGGCGCCACTTGTGCTGTCAGAATAATATGTCTAACAAGCAAAATAAAAAACAAAAATTATAACTATTTAAACTATTTTCTATTTTAAACCTATGGTGAAAACATGTACATATATATTAGGTTTTTACCTATGAAATTGCCGATTTGTATGATGAAATTGAGAAAATTCACTGAACAGATTTAGATGCAATTGATAAAGATGGAAAAAAAGCTATGCACTGCGTATATCAATTTCTCAAAAACAGAGTATATGATAAAAATATGCCTAGTTAAAGTAGTGAAACCGACGACACATTGAAAGAGGTGTTTTCAATGACTTCCCTATAAGTAATATGCACTAGTAATACATTTTTTTTATCTAAAAGGTACATAATTCAACAATTGATACAATAAAAATTGTATTTGGAAAAAATATAGCTGGACGTAAAAGTTACAAACAGATTAAAATGTAAGAAAAAAACGGCAATTTCATAGGTAAAGACCTAATTATACCAAAAGATAAAATAATGCCCTTATCTATGTGTTATTATTAATTACTGACCCTCATTCCCTTATACAAGAAATAACGAGTAGTGTCCTAACAAAGTTGTCCTAACCACACAGGAACAAACAGGCAGCCATTCCTGGTGCAAAATAGCCCGCATTTCCTATTTTTTAGCACAGCAATAAATTTTGAGCCGTTTTGAATATACCTATCTTGTGATGTCACAACACACACCCCCTAATTGTATACTTATAGGTCCTGTTTTTATCCATCTGTTTCCTTAGCAAAGATGTCCTGTATTTATTGCGCAGATGTAACCTAGCGCGGTGTAGCGTAAGCCCGCATTATCTGTATGTACTGCAATATTATTAAAAACCCACACAAAGTACTAACTACTTATTATTTGATAAAATAATACTTAGTATGAGTCCCGCTTGTACCCTTATAACTTATGATCTATGTTGTTTTAGACTTTGCAAAGTTGTGGAACACTATAGCTCAGCTATCTTTAAAGCGAGAGTGAATCGGTTCTTATCGGGTAACCATCAGGCAAACTATGGCCAAAAGCAAACCCGTTTTTGTTAAAAAAAATTAAACGTAGGTTCAACTTCTAGTCATAAACTACTAAAGATGTATCTGAGTAAGCGACTCATCTTTATATCTTTTCTAGCTCAGAAGTCACAATGTTCGTATATATGTCTAATATACCAATAGGTATCCTCACCACTACCCCGTATTTATCTTGTATTTATCGGGTCCATGTTAACAAGGTGCAAAGCAAAGCGAAGGCACAGAATACAAAAGTACTACGAAGATTTCCTTCAACTAAAACATTCAGGCTACTTACTCTATTCTTTCTTTTAACTGCAATATTGGTGAATCCCACAGAGGATAGTATGGCTATATTTATTTTTAACTTCTATCAGAATCAAATCAGATTATTCAGTCCCTCCCAGCACCGCCTCCTATATGATTCCACCATGTCTAAGCGAAGGTTTCGTTCCGTAGGAGGTGGCTCCTCAGCGCTGGGTGCCCGCTCGATGCCGGCCCGCGCGGGCCCCCCCCTGCCGGCCCACTGCCTGCAGTAGTGCAGATGATGCAACAGTTTACCATATACGAGATAGTTGAAAGTTAGTTCCCTTTTTTATTTGTTTGGTTTATGTTGTTCAGGTGAATTTGTATACAAACTGGATAAATAAATAAATATTTTTAAATACATAATTGTTTGTTCGTTTATTTGTCATTCTATATATTTATTACACAGAAATCTAAATAAACGTACCTTTTTATTTAGATTTCTGTGATTTATTGCATGAAACTCACATACGTGCAGCAAGTATGGCAAGTAAAAGACAAATTATTTGTTGTTTTTAGAAAATTTGAAATGTTTGTTTTTCCTAAAATTCTAACTCTTCAAAGTTTGTATAATAATTCGCCCTTTGCGACTGGATGTGATGGCGTTAGGTTAATGTTTTGCATGATTATGTTGTAAAAACTACGAAAAGTACAAATCTTTAAAACGTGTTCCAAAAAAAGAAATATTTTACAAAGGTGTTAAATTGGACATTACCATATTACATAAATATATAATTATGATATTAATGACTTTACAAAAGGATGAAACATACTCTGACTACATAATTAAATACACAAGCATAGTAAGTTTTAATCTATACTAATATATATGTATTATAAAGCTGAAGAGTTTGTTTGTTTGTTTGAACGCGCTATTCTCAGGAACTACTGGTGCGAATTGAAAAATTCTTTTGTGTTGAATAGACCATTTATCGAGGAAGGCTTTAGTCTATATATGACATCACGCTGCAATTAATAGGAGCGAAGAAAAAATGGAAATCTGAAGAAAAAAAACGGGGAAAATTATTAATCTTTGAGGGCTTCCGTTGGGTGCGCTGCGAAAACGGTTCAAGTCGTGGATAACAGCTATAATTTATAAAGCTGAAGAGGTTGTTTTTAAGAATGAATATGATGCCCAAAAAAACTATTCCACGCGGACGAAGTCGCAGGCACAGCTAGTTAGAAATAAGACGGATAGAGCTAAGATCTTTTAATCGTATAAAAATATGATGCGTCACACATGTATAAGATGTATATTCAATAAGTATCAAGAACCTGTTAATTAATGGAGTCCATTCTAATTAAAATACCAAAATAGTTAAAACGTAGACGTTGCGAAATATTTATTGTCAAGGAAGGAGTATACAAATAAATAAAGGTTTATCGTCTATTGATTTAAATAAAACCTTCTAACGATAAACATTGTCAACAAATAAAATTATAATACATATATTATAAAAAAAAACAAAAAGAGAAACGATGAATACAAGCTTTTAGTAACCAAAACTAAAGAATTACAAAAATTAGACAAACTTATATTGAGCGGCCTTATCCAAGCATGCAAAAAACAAGTAATACTTAAGCAAAAAACAAGTACACCAACCAAACCTAAAAAAAAATTAGTAAAAATGTGTTTATTTGCCATTTGAAAACTTACTTACTATAATAACACTTCGTAACCAACGCTAGGATAGAACTGCAAAATATCTAATCTATATTTCTTTAATACATGGCGTAGTATAACATTATAATCGGATTTATTTACAATAATAAAATATAAAAACAAGGGAAAAAAACTAAATATACTACTACTACTAACTACTACAAAAAAGGGGCACTTAAAAAAACTTTAGAAAAGCCTAAAGATAATCTAAGTGCTCCCGCCCACTACCAGAGGGCAGTAGTTGTGTCCAAAACCAACGCTTCTATATTTTAAGTTCAGATACATTCAAACTCGCATATTACTTTTAGTAATAGGTACCACAAATCATCTAAACTGACTCACACGAAGTCCACAAGCAAAATGCAGTCAAATGTCCTCAGTAAAATCGCGTGTTTTGCATATATTTTTATGCTAAGTCGTAAAATGTTTAAAGCAACATACTTTATTGCGTGTCTCATAAAATTCCGTGAACTAAACATTCTATGCATGCACTGTTTTATGTGTGTTTTGTTAGTAGTGCTTTGAACACACTTACACTAATATATTTAATTATTAATTCATATTTGCACACATATAATTTTCCTAAAAAAATACCTATGTCCCGAGGTATTGGTAACAATGGTTAGGCTTTAATGATGGCCAGTGTCTAAGAATACCAATGTTATAATGATATACCGACTGACATACTATAATATACACATTATACATATTTATGTACTTACTACAAAACTAAAAACCTGTGTGTTTTAAATCACAAATGTTGTGTTATTCACTAAAAACTAAGAAAAATCTTTCCGATTCAAATTATTTCGGTAAGAAACTAAAAAGCTTAGAATATGTGATGCTTTACATGTAGTTTTCAAATCCTAACTGCTTTCAAATTAAACAAAAACGAAGTGGGAAATCAGTATATGCTTGGGAAAATCCAATATTTTTCTAAACAGACCAATCACAAAACAGAGTCACTGAGATACGGTTTGCTTACTTACGGGACCATCTCAAACAGTGTTCACCTAGAAAGCAAAATAAACTTGGAACTTTGAGGTAAAATTGTGTCACGTTTTGCTTTACATACCTACCCACGTACCTTGAAAGAAAAATAAACTATATGTGGAACAACAGTGTTGTAGTATTACCACTAAAGTCGTATGATATCTTTGCTTTTTAGTTTGTGTAACCATTTGTATAATTAAATATTCAATTCACTAAAAACAGTTGTTACCAAAAAATATGCCAACGCCAGAAATATGTGATTCAATTCCATGGCAGTTTTTAAACAAATGTTTTTTTATTTTTCTCTAACTATAATTTCGTTTCTTTATGTGGGATAAGTTTGCGTTTGACTCAGTCCGCCTGAAGTTAAGCATTGCCGCTGCCTAACCCTTAGCTATAAATTTACTATAAACAAATTAGATTTATAGCGAAGTGCCTCTAACCCCCGTTTATCATTCAACACTAACCGGTTAATCCCGGATTAAATTGGCATAGACTGTGTTTGCATGTGTACTGTGTATTCTGTGTGTTTGTGTTTATTCTGCGCTTTGCTTCTGTTACGTTCTATATTTATGTATGAATATGCGCTGCGGCTAGTCAGATAACTTTGTATAGTTCTAAGCTTGCATGTATAAATTCTATCACTAAGAGAAACATATTCATATATCTCCCTTCTGAAGAAGACATAGTATCTTAACGATGATGTTAAAATAATTAAATTAGGAATTAACTTTCTTTTGCCACTTTATTCAAATTTTCATTAGCAAAGGTTTCTCCATTTTTTTCATAAAACATACAGAACAAAAGATGTTTTATAACACTTGAAGTTTAAAATAGCCTTTTAAAAAAACTTACAATCACAATTACTTGCATATTATACTAAGTTAAAAGGCGCAATTAAATACCTACCTACACTAATCACTTATTTGATTAGCGATTGTGATTGATCAAGCTGTAAAATTAACTGATCAATCACTCAATGACGAAATCTTTACAAGCTTTCTCTCTTACTTAACAAATTGGATAACAATTATGATGTTGCGTTGCGTGTGTGTTTTACAGAGCTGTTACCTTGTCTACTAATAAATTTATAGACCTTATTTCGTTTTATTTGAATAATTGCTATTTTATTTCTTTAATTAAAAAACTTACCAACTACAATACGAAAATAAGAAACTTTTAAAATCAAAATAATTCTGAATAATCATAGATAGTTTTTTTTTAATTAATACACATTTTTAAATAAATAATACTCAGGAAAATCTGTATTGTGTCTTTATGTTAAATTTAGACGAAGTTTAAAATACATACCTATGTCTTAATTTTTAAGACATTCATACCTACTAAACAACATTTTGTAAGTAAGTAAAACCCACACTAAACCTATATTTCATAAACAGTGTTCAAATATCAAGTAATGTAAAATATATGTCTTTGAGAGAAACCTTTTGTTCCAGTGGAACTCTCCCGGTCAATTGCGGGTGTCCCACAAATTCTGGGTCAACCTTATCCGGCTCGGATCCGTAATCCTGGTTACATCCTGGTTTATATCTTCAATCGCCCGGATAACATTTATATTGGGCTAAACTAGCAAGATGTAACAACGGAATCTTTCAAATACTTTGCCAAATGATTAAGATTGACTGCAAGGAGTGATAAAATACTATTTAATGTGGAATGAATCAGAAATTGAGCAAACATTTTTAAAATGGCGCATACTTGAAAGAAAAAGAACTTGATCTTAAATTTCTAATGAATAAAATATTTTCCATTTACGTAGCTTTTACATAAAAAATGTTTGTTAAGTAAATGCTTTTTCGAGATAAAGACAATATTAAAGGAGGAAAATGTTGATATGTGATGTAACAGGAAATAAACAACGTTTGTTTCTATTACTGATACGTTTTATTTGTACGCTCATTCAGTAATTCCATTTCTTCCTTGAATTAAACATACTTTCTCTGAAAGGATAATATATGTTTAGGATGATACGTTAATTCGAGTACACATATTACATCATTCTTGTGATCAATTAAGAGTGTTATTATGTAGAAATCATTTTAGCATTTAGTAAATCATTACTTACCAACATTTAGTCGAATTGACAACCTCCTTTTTTTAAAAACGGTTAACAAACAGTAATAATATACATACATAATCTCGAGCCCATAGTTCAAATACTTCAAATTGGCTTTACCGTCTTCTAATTACTTTCTTTATATTGTACAGTCAAGCATTCGACCACCAGGGTTTTATTTTATTACTTTTACATATTATTATATCAGAGACCATTCAAGTAGCATTACACATTCCAAATACGAATGAATTCAATGTACTATATATTACCGACCTCGTAAGTTCTCCAAAAAGTTCTCTACCAGTCACAATACACTTCTCCAAAAAGTTCTCTACCAGTCACAATACACTTCTCCAAAAAGTTCTCTACCAGTCACAATACACTTCTCCAAAAATTTCTCTACCAGTCACAATACACTTCTCCAAAAAGTTCTCTACCAGTCACAATACACTTCTCCACAAAGTTCTCTACCCGTCACAATACACTTCTTCAAAAAGTTCTCTACCCGTCACAATACACTTCTCCAAAAATTTCTCTACCCGTCACAATACACTTCTCCAAAAAGTTTTCTACCAGTACTTAATACACATTCAATATTAGAAGTAACCCTACTCCGTGTGCGTTGCAGAAGTGTGGAGCGCGGGCGGCGGCGGCGGGCCGCCAGCATGCGGTAGCAGTATGGACGCGCTCAAGCACGAGGTGGCCTACAGAGGCCTGCCCAGCCAGGTCAAGGCAGAGCCCGGCGTCAGTCACAACGGACATCAGGTACAAATATGTCCAGCTATTTTTGAACGTTTTCAGACTCATAGAAGATTTTGACACCTATATGCTTTCTTATTAATCGTCAGTCGAGCTGGCATGATACTCTGTTCAATTGTTTCGTCTAAGCCCACGTCAATAAGTATGGACATTTACAGACTCATAGGTCGAAGAGATTGAAGATTTACCTACGCCGTCTTATTTGTCTAACAATAAAGCATGTACCGTTTATTGCTATTCTTTAGAATCAATCGGTGCCGTTGAGGAAGTCAAAATACACAATACTCTTGACACTAAAGCCTGTTTCCGAGGAAGTTTTCTCTAACAAAGTCGTAGAGCAAACGTGTACACAACACAGACAACGTCTTTGATAGATTTTTTATTCTTACCCATATTTGTATTTGTACTCCAGGTGAACGGTCACGTGCGCGAGTGGATGGCGGGCGGCGCGGGGGCGGGGTCGCCGTCGCCGGGTGCGCCCGCGCAGCCGCCCAACAACGGCTACTCCTCCCCGCTCTCCTCCAGTAGCTACGGACCTTACAGCCCCAATGGGAAAATAGGTGAGCGATGTGTCTGAAAACTTATGTATTTATTTAAAAAATAACTATAATATCCATACCTAATAATTTAGTTTTTCCACTCTGTATTTAAATTTGATACAAATTTTAATCCTACTGTTTCTAAGATTGAAGCATGGTTATCTGGTATAGAAAATGATTATGGCGATATCTCTTATGCATACTGGATAATTCGAATTTATCCAATTCTGAAAATGTCACATACATACACTACAATAAGGAACACATCAGTCGAATTGATAGCTTTTATTTTCTTGAAGAAATATGTAAAAAGGTTAAAGCCTTTTAGAAAGGCTAAACCCTTTTTCAGACTTTTTTTGTTCAGATTAAAACATTGATGAAATCATGACACAATGTTTCAAGATTATTATTAAACCGGTATATTGCTTAGGTTTTGATATTGTGTTGTTCGTGATCGAACTGTCCATAACCATAACCTCTTGAAATCAGCTAAAAATAGTTAATGCTATTTCACGATAATAATAGTATGAATGGATTACCCTACCTACATAATTTATTACAAACAAATTAAATATATTAATATTCCGGGACATTGCACACTGCGCCATCTAGGCCCACACTAAGCAAACGCTTACTTAATGGGGGGGCAAAAAAGCTATTTTATGCTTTTAATGCATAAAACAGCTTGCATACGCCTATCCTATTTACTTTTAATAGAGATGTTCTGTTCTAACGTAATTTACTTAACTATTAACTACCAAGTAACTAAACTTTAAATAGTTTTAACCTCGGAGGTAGAACTACAACTTCCTCAGCCGTTCTAACTTTCTAGAAAAGAAAAATAAAGTGGATGTTGTACAAGAAGTTTTAATTAGAAAATCTCTCGACCCACTCGATGTACGGACAGGAAAGAAAGTAACAGTGGAAATACATACATACATATCTACAAACACACCCGTGACACCGTTTTACACGACGGTTACTATAAGTTATATATACCGGTTATATACCTTTATTGTTCGTACCGCAAAGTTGTGGAACTCCCTGCCTGACTCACTAATCCAGCGATCTTCAAAGCGAGAGTGAATCGGTTCTTATCGGGCAATCACGCTCCATCTTAGCATAGCTTTTGCTTACCATCAGGCAAACTATCGCCAAGTGATAATAAAAAAACTTATTTATTTTAGCGGGATAGGTTTACGTGTTACTACGGCCTGCTTGATGTAGCATGGCTGCAGTCTAGGGTGTAACACGTTTACCTACAACAGTAAGTATTAACTATATCTTCTAATCATTAGGGTTAAATTACGATAATGCCGAATTAATAATACCTTGCACTCTCTAAAATATATCACTTGATCCAAAGCATTATTCACCCGAAAATAGAAATAATGATTTCAATTGTATCAGGAGTAATTTCAGCAGTAATCTCCCACTAATGTGACCGAACTTAATTGTGTAACAGCGGGGTACAGGACGGTAATCTATTGAATGACTGTCCCAGAAACATTTACAATAGTACTCCATTAAGAGAAGCGTGGCCTACTATTGTAGTCCACTAACAAACATGGTTAGTGGTGTGGGCTACACGAGTAGTCCATTTCCTCGCAGCCTTGGTTTGTGACGGCCTCGGAAGAAATGCATGAAAGGGACGTTACACATGATGCTATTAAGGCTGTACTTTGTTTTATTATGTGGAAGGAATTGTTGTAGGCTAGTGATACACTGAGTAAATTCCGAAGATTTGTTGAGTATTTGTATTCAGAACGATTACAAAGTAGCTTTATCTATAACCGTACGATGGAAGCGTTAAAGTGAGTTCATATTTCAATAAAAGGTTTTTAGCTGAAAAGTTAAGGGCGTCAAAAAACTAAATCTTACATCATATAGGTAGGCTTGTTTTTCTTTACTTTATGCCTAAGCAATTACGTAGCTCGTAGGTGCCTATTTTTCACACATACACATATTATCATCTGGTAGTATAAAACGTGACACGTGACCCCTTTCAGCGTCATTTCAACTCACTTCAAGGACACAATCCGTTTACAAACTCTACTATGTCGTTTACGCTCTCTTTACCACCTTAAGTAGACCTATCGCATGTCTCGCGAATTCCTCCACTGACCCCATTCATGGTCTGTTTGTTAAACGATGATAGTTCAGCTTGAAGTGGTCGCTCGCTCCCTTATCATTGAGGATGATTTTTTTCCGTGTAAATGTTATCGTGCAAAGTGATAATGAGTACAACGACCCCCGTTGCGTGATTTAGATAGCGCGTTTGGGTATTTCAGAAATGGCAGATAGGGTAAGTGATCTGTATAGTAATGTATGTTTAGTGGCGATACCTACAGAATGTTTGCGTAACTTTTTGCGTCGCTCCCGGCGGAAAGTGATGCAACTGATTGTGAATTCGAATTCCTTTGCCCGTATGGCAGTTAAGTAGGCCGTGGCACATTACAATTCTGCAGGTAGGTGACAAAACTGACAAAATTGTAGTATTTGGTTTAGTAATATGTTTATTCACGAAAATATCATCATGATCTTCAGATACTATCGATACCTTGCTAGGTATGGATGTGATAAATCGATCCTTTACCTCCTATAGTCAAGTCGGAGCAGGAATAATTTATATAGAAGTATAGAAGCAACAGATGCAAGGATTATGGTACAAATTCATTGAATTCCGAGTTCAAACTAGGAGATAACATATAGATAGATAAACTTTTTTAGTGTTGACAGAAAACATACTGATATTTACACGTGGTGGCCTTATCGCTAAAGATAATCTCTTTCACGAAACTTTTACATGGAGACGAGTAAACCAAAATTTATGTTTTGTAGATTTACAAACTTTACATTAGTTTGATACTGCCCAACTTTTCGGTTAACCCAATGACGGAAAGGCTATCTCGCAAAAATAACACGAACAGGAAAATACTGCCATTCGCTAAGAACGTTAACCCCATTAGCGGGCCTGTAACAATTCAAAATAAAGCCTTCAGTTACGGTGTCTCATAAATCTTTAACACGAAGTACGTGGAGGTGATTTTCCATTGGCGCATTTGTAGGAACGTTAGTTACGATAGCATGTATAGTAAACGGCTAATTGTGGTGAAAATTTAGATACACATATCGAAAAATTAAAACTCAGTCAGATACAATTGACCACATAGGTCATGCAGAATATATTGCCAGCGTCGCTTTAGATTCGTCGTTATTCGTCGAACACCGTCTGGTCTTTACCAGAAGCTGTGTTTCCTGCGAACTACAATCCAGGGGATTTCAAATCTAGAGTTAATGGGTAACTTCTAGGTAAGCGTGTGGCTTAGGCTAGGCTGCAGCAATGCTTAACATCACCCAGGCTGTAGTCAAACGTAAACCTATCCCACGTAAAAAAATAACATATTGGATACGCATCTGTTTCTATTATTTGTGTAGAGAACTCTCCCTAGGAAGGTACGCTAGATCGTGGACTATAAACTCTAAATACGACTTGTTTGCGATTGAACATGACAATATAAATTAGCAAATATGTATATTTAACAGTCTTTGAGTTACTTTGTCTCTTACACATTAGCTAGCGCAAAGAAGCAGAGTTCGCGACTAGCTGCTAACAAACATGGTCGAAATACCAGAGCAAACTACACGGAGACTAATATACGATGAAGTCTTACAAAACAAAGAAAGCAAGGTGATTTTTAACCTTTCGGGCTTTTCTGGAACAACAAAAACGAGTACCTAAATAAGATCTGGATCTTTTTTAGGTACTCGTTTTTGTTGTCTGTCGATTATAAAAAAAAACAATCCAGGTTGTTTTTTTAATCAGTACTAATAATAATAATAATCAGGCACTATGTTACCTGTAGCGGCACCTAAGCAAATGACACCATAGTCGATAGTACATGCTTTTACTGAAAACTAGATCAGTGTTTATCAGCTAAAGAATCTCGAAAGTTTAAAATGTTATATTGACAACCAATTAACAATCACCTCATAAAAACTTTATTGTTACTTGACCATGTTCTCCTAAATAAACGTGTCTCATTATATACTCATTAAGTTTTAAACGCACTAAACGTACGAGACTCAATAAAAGACAATTAAAACCTCATTCTAGAAAGCGAACATCACCGCTTTCGATATCGAGAGTTACTCGTATCTGCCCAGCGAGAGACGACAGGAAATTGCTTTCATTAAAGATCATTACTTTAGTATTACTATTGAGTCATGAAACAGACATTATAAACCTAGACGCAGCAATAATAGGGAATAAATTATAATTGATATAAATGCACTCGTAAACTGTGGGAATGTTGATTGCGCCCAATAAATCGCCGCAGTTATTTCCAGAGGAGAAGTGTGCTAAATTCTTTCATACTGAATGTTGGGCGTCCGCTCGTAAGCTAACGAAATAAAAACGAGTCAGCGCCATATCTCACAGCTCGATCGCAATCTCAGTATTTAAAGAATCCTAATTTGATTGCTAAAAAAACAGTAAACGCAGCGCCCCGTGGGAGGATGAGACGATCTTGATTCACTTCTGCTGTAGGTCTTTCGGCGCTGTAAATAAAAGTATGTTGTGATTGCTCGAGTTTTTATTGGCCGCAATCAAAAGTCGGATACATCGGGCGGCTGCTTATAAAACGTCTATAGATAAAAATGTGGATAAATAAAATCGAATCCAGCCGGCGAGACAGGCCGATGGCTATAACTTTCGCGCGGTTTAAGATCGTATAAAATATTTCAGCTATGTTTAAAGTACGAGCCGACATTCCCCTATGATGTACACAAATCGCCAGTTTTTACGGTCCGTCAATATTTATGTAAGTGTGTTCGAAAACCTCATTACCCCGTCTGAAGGCTAATTAAGTCTCGAGATTAGAGTACGCCTAACAAGATTAATATTTTACTGCAAATTTTACTACCCTCACTAGCGCTGAGCAGTTAAACTTGACTCCCTCGATTGCTTGTAGTAAAACCTTGTATTTTTCAAGAGCCATGCATGCTAGTGTCAGATACCTATTATTTCTGTTATTGCAGTATGATTATTGGAGCTATACTTGGCTCGTAAACAGAAGAATAATGTTCTCTAGCATTTGAATAAAGTACGCTCCAGGTAAATTCATTTCTGCATTTTGTCTGAGTCATGTAAGCTCTTATAATAGTGCTTAACGTTATATCAAGATGATAAACTACCAGCTTTGATACCTAATTCAATTTAATGAGATAATAAACTTCACAAAGTATTTGCGACACCTCAGAAAATCTAATTATGACTGAAGTATCAACTTAACCTTATAGTATTTATCATGTTATTTATATTTGTTTCGCATAATTAGTCGGTTGCATATTTAGCCGCATCGTTTTAAATGTTAGTTTGAGAGACGATTTTGAGTCTTTATTTATGATCCAATTTGCACAGCTATTTAATCTTATGAATAATTTATCGTTTTGGCTTTAACTGAGGCTACAGTTTGGTGAAATATAGACGTATTTGTCTGCTGTAGAATGGAGAGATTTACGATATAAGAGCCTCCATTTTCATGTGACCTTCTATTTTATCGAGGTGCTTTGGATGTATGCAGTGTGACCATTTCACTGTTTCTAATGCTGTCTTTGTAAAAATAAAGACGATAAAAATCCATGTAACATTATAGTTATTACAATTTTATAGATTACTAGTGGGTGCTCGCGGCTTCGCTCGCATTATAAAGTAAACTTGCATCCTCTATTTCACCCCTTTAAAAGTGGCATTTCCTAAAATCCTTTCTTAGCGGATGACATCTACCTTTATTCCAAATTTCAGCTCAATTCGTCCAGTGGTTTGGGCTGTGCGTTGATAGATCACTATATCAGTCAGTCATTCAATCAGTCAGTCAGTCACCTTTGAGTTTTATATATTTAGATTTAAAAAATCATATTGTAATAATAACTTTAAATTTATTTACAGCCTAAAGTAAATATATTGTAATTCATGTCACTAACCGTATTATAATTAGACTCATTTATTGTATCTATAATAACGTAACCATATTTTAAAGTTCTAAATGTAATTGTCTATGAAACAGATACATTTCTAAACGCTATAGAACTAAACAACAACAACCGCCAACATCATTAATAACTCCGCATGTGTATGAATAGAAACAAGCATAGGATAGGTCCTACGAATAATTTATGCTAAAGAATTGTAACTCCTCACATATATCGCGACGAGTATGCTTCTACATTGCGGTTCTCTGCCACACAGCAGATTGGTTACAGAAACAGCTAGAATGCTACTGAATGCTTGGTCGGAGTTGGACTCTAAAGGGGCAAACCCGGCCGATCAATTCAACTGCGGTAGTAGTAGTTAACATATGGTTATTTTTCCCGGAATGGAATTATTTTATTGGCTCAATTACGTTCTTATTCTTATCGAACGAGAGTGGCCAACCCTAGTGTCGAGTTTATAAAGCCGACTGCCGTACTGTGACAACAGCCGGGACCTACAACTTAACGTGCCATCCGACCTACAGAAGCGCCTCAAATGGAATGCCGCCTTTGGGTGCAATTGCTTAATATTGATTATCGCATGCGATTACCGCCGCTAGCTAAGCTACGGGCGCTTCGTTACATTGCGTTCAGTTACGTTTCTAAAGGATCAATTATTGGTAGGATAGGTCAAAATACTAAGAACGCCGCTTGATTGTGATTCCGTTTGCCGAGTTGGCAGCGCCTCTATTTCATTCGATTGTTTTATTGCATTGCATAATGAAAACGAAATAAATAGGTAAGCGTGGGACTGCGCTACTTGAAAACTGTTTGAACAAGATATTAAACAAATCTATACTAATATCATAAAGCTGAAGAGTTTGTTTGTTTGTTTGTTTGAACGCGCTAATCTCAGGAACTACTGGTCCGAATTGAAAAATTATTTTTGTGTTGAATAGACCATTTATCGAGGAAGGCTTTAGGCTTTATAACATCACGCTGCAACTAATAGGAGCGAAGAAACAATGGAAAATATGAAAAAATAACGGGGAAAATTATTCATCTTTGAGGGCTTCCGTTGCGTGCGCTACGAAAACGGTTCAAGTCGTAGGTAACAGCTATAATTTATAAAACTGAAGAGGTAGTTTCCAAAAATAAATATGATGTCCAAAATAACTATCCCACGTGGACGAAGTCGCTGGTACAGATAGTAATAAATAAAATAAATATTCTGGGACTATACAGCGACACCTAGCTCCATATTAGTAAGAAAGAAAGCATATATACTAAGCAAACGCTTATGTCATGTACTAGATAACGGATATAATACTTTAATACTTTTCTTTTGTAAATACATATTGATTAAAAGATTGTTCTTATATATTTACGCTATTCTTTAAATAACTGAGTAATATTTTACTATTACTTACTGAAATAAATTAACCATATTAACTGCAACAAATCATACGGTTCATAAAAGTAAATTGTTAATTAACACCAACTATTTTCAATGTTTAGTGATTTACTATCCATAGCACATGATGGTATAATGTTATAGCAATTAGCAATAACTGGTCTTCATTTGTGTAATAAATGTTGCCAGCTATTACAGAATTATTTCAGATTATTACAAAATAGCTAACAACGGTGTTCTCAAATTAATAACATGGCGTGACTTGTCTCATTTTAGTTTTTAGCGAAATTTACGTTGTTTCTTTACTAAACAACATTTATTTAATTTGCCTGATTAAAAAGATCTATTTTGCAGGTTAATTCTAGTTAGATTGTTACGCTTTGTAATTTTGATGAGAACATCACAATATAAATAGTTTAGTGATTAACTTTTACTTTATTAAGATAATTTTATGCATTTACGTTGTACGATTACTTATAATTGTGTTGGTAATATTTTTTTTGTTGTGATTAAAGTTGTATTATTTACATTCTATGGTTGTGAAAATTGGTTTTATGTTCTTTTTATTATGTTTGAATATTGTTATTTAAAATTAGGACAAACCTTAATATACATTTCCGAATAATTTTGTAAGCATTCTCACTTTTTCAAATACAGTTAAATACACACTCACACAGTATACAGTTAGTTAGTCTAGTTTCATAAAATAACAAAGGCCAATGCATGAAATAATATTACGTCACGCTCGATTTTCATAAATAACAATCCTCTGGACCATATCGAAACCATTTTCTATTTACACGGCTTATATTGACCAATCAGTTTTCACCATTAGTAGAACTATAATATAATGAACTTCGATTACCAATGTTAAGCAATTGTTGACGCGGTCAGTCCTTGGATGGGTGACCGAAAAGTGGCATTCCATTCTGGGCGCTTCCGTGGGTCGTGGTTAAATTGTAGGTCCCGGTTGTTTGTCTAGTACGGCAGTCGTTAAGCCATATCAGAGGTCTTTAGGGCCGCTTGATTAACACTCGACACCAGAGTTAGGCACTCTCATTCGATAAGAAGAAGAAGATGAAGAACTTCGTCTCTTTTATGCCATAGTGCATGATACTTTTTTAAATAAATATTTCAGGACATATCACACAGCGCCATCTAGCCCCATACTAAGCTTACACTTGTATCATGGGTATACTGAACATAACACAAGCTACTTTTTCTGCCAATACCATTTAAATTCACATAAACAAATAGAAATAAATACTTAAAATAAAAGATGAACTTCAATAGCGCTTTCCCTGCACTTTCGTAACAGCATTGTTTATCTAGAGGCCAAGGCTGGTCGTGTGAATATGCTCTCGCAATCCCTATCTCCATCGCGATGGCAATCTTGATCCCACTCGTTAGTGAATACGCCCCTATAGACAGTGTACTTGGGTTTATTGGTGTGATGAAATCTTGCAGGATTGTGAAATTTGACTCAATTTGGGCTAGTGTTGATTATCTAGAAAATATTGCGAGTCATCTCTCTTTGAGTCGTATTTCCTCATGACTGAGGGTCGTGACTCCCCTGCAGAATTAATTCGTTAGGGGAGTTTTCTTGGGCAGATACATCGTGGTGGGTGCCCAGGTCCTTCCACGGAAGACGCATGTCCTCGGATATTGTGGTCCTCAAACATGTCGGTTTCCTCACGATGTTTTGCTTCACCGCTAAGCGAGTGCAAATCTACACATAACTTGAAAAATACAAGTCATTGGTGTAGGGCGGATTCGAACCAGGGTACGTCTGGATGAAAAGCAGACACTGGAACCGCTGAGCCACACTCGCTTGCGAGTCATACTTTGCTATAATTCATTTGAATTTACCATGGTGATAGACCCGTGACATGGTGACTGAATGACTTATGTTTTTTTATCATCGACCAACAATTATTAATCTTGGTTACCTCACGATGTTTTCCTTCACCGCTAAGCGAGCGCAAATCCTTACACATGCAACTTGAAAATACAAGTCATTGGTGTAGGGCCGTATTCGAACCAGGGTGCGTCTGGACGAAAAGCAGACATTGGAACCGCTAAACCGCATTCACATTTACAGTATACAGTACGGATTATAATTAAAACAGATTAAATGTTACTGTTAGCAAATAATGTTTGAGACAACTCATTATATGGAGACCACTAAGTAATATAACTTACTAACTGGTCTGCATATTATTATATCACTAAATTGTATGCAAAAGTATTCGTCACATTGTTAGTAGCGTGGTCTGTGAATGTCACATAAAAAGGCACTGAATGTATGGTCAGCATACGAAATGATGTGTCATGCACGACGCTAGGTGTCGCAATGAGTTGCAAGTATACAGTGGGCCTAGCAGGAATATTACCATCGCAGGATCCGACAATTTGTCGAACCATATTTCATACAAAATTCGTACAGCGAACCTGGTGGCGCGTAACTGAACTATTTTACTTTCGAATACGTTAGCTCCGTAGGATTCGAAATATGATTATGTATGGACGTTTACGTAGTTTGTGCGATAGAAATTGTTTTTGACAGATGATCCGTGAATACCAGACCCAGCCTTCGACAAATAATCGGAAGTTTTCTCACCTAAATTTTTTCAGTGAGAATCATTGTCGACAATTTTGCCATGGATTTTTAATGGATTATTTATTAATATAATATGATAAAAATAATTTAGTACGGACAAATGTTACTTTATTAATTTATATGTTTAGCGAAATGTCATTGTAAATATAGTCTGTGACACTAGTAATAATAATAATAACACAATACAATTGTTGTTGAAATTGTTTTGCTGTTGTTGTCCGTTTTTGTTGTTTTGCTATTATTATTATTTTTTTTTGCTTTGTGTTGTTTATGGATGTTTTCTGTTGTTTATTGTTGATTATGGTTGTTTCTTGTGGTTTTTTGTTGTTTTTATTGTTTTTTGTTGTTTCTTGTTGTATTTTATTTTTTCTTGTTGTTTCTTGTTGTTTCTTGATGTATTTTGTTTTTTCTTGTTGTTTATTGTTGTTTTTGTTGTTTTTTGTTGTTATTTGTGGTTTCTTGTTGTTTCTTGTTGTTATTGTTGTTTTATGTTGTTTTTTGTTGTTTTTTGTTGTTTCTTGTTGTTTTTTGTTGTTTCTTGTTGTATTTTGTTTTTTCTTGTTGTTTATTGTTGTTTTTGTTGTTTTTGTTGTTATTTGTGGTTTCTTGTTGTTTTTTGTTGTTATTGTTGTTTTTTGTTGTTTTTTGTTGTTTCTTGTTGTATTTTGTTTTTTCTTGTTGTTTTTTGTTGTTTATTGTTGTTTTTTGTTGTTTTTGTTGTTATTTGTGGTTTCTTGTTGTTTCTTGTTGTTTTTTGTTGTTTCTTGTTGTTATTGTTGTTTTTTTGTGGTTTTTGTTGTTTTTTGTTGTTTTATGTTGTTTCTTGTTGTTATTGTTGTTTTTTGTTGTTTTATGTTGTTTTTTGTTGTTTTATGTTGTTTTTTGTTGTTTCTTGTTGTTTTTTGTTGTTTCTTGTTGTTTTTTGTTGTTTATTGTTGTTTTTGTTGTTTTATGTTGTTTTTTGTTGTTTCTTGTTGTATTTTGTTTTTTCTTGTTGTTTTTTGTTGTTTCTTGTTGTAATTGTTGTTTTTTTAAGGTTTTTTGTTGTTTATGTTGTTTTTTGTTGTTTTTGTTGTTTCTTGTAGGTTTTTGTTGTTAACAACAATAAACAAGAAAAAACAACAAAAAACAACATAAACAACAAAAAACCTTAAAAAAACAACAAGAAACAACAAAAAACAACAAGAAAAAACAAAATACAACAAGAAACAACATAAAACAACAAAAACAACAACAAAAAACAACAAGAAACAACAAAAAACAACAAGAAACAACAAAAAACAACAAGAAACAACAAAAAACAACAAGAAACCACAAATAACAACAAAAACAACAATAAACAACAAGAAAAAACAAAATACAACAAGAAACCACAAGAAACAACAAGAAAAACAAAATACAACAAGAAACAACAAGAAACCACAAAAAACAACAAAAACAACAAGAAAAAACAAAATACAACAAGAAACAACAAAAAACAACAAGAAACAACAAAAACAACAATAAACAACAAAAAACAAAGCAACACCAACAAAACTAAAAAACAGCACATCAACAAAAAAATAATATACCTACCTACACCAATCTACTTAATTGAACAGAAGAAGGAAACAAATACGTAACCGGAAGTAAATATACAATTAATCAAAAAAGGAAAGAGAAATATGAAATAGTTCTTCCGGGTATGATGACTTTCCATTACTTACTATCGAATTCTGACTCCAGCTACCAATGCATTCAACTCGTTAGTAATACTTTCGACTTTACGCACGGAAACTTGAGCTAGGGGTACAGGACACTTGTGTTGTTGTGACCATGATGTGGATTTTTGTCGCCATAGCAACTACAAATGTCCAAATATATTTGCTAGTGAAAGCAATTAACTTTCTTCTTTTCAAAATAGACGTCACGTGTCAAATTTTACTTCCCGTTGTCCACGGTGTCGTGAACCGTACCGGGGACAGCGGGAAGTAAATTTTTGGCGTTCCGGTGCCATGAACCGCCCCACCGGGGACAACGGCAAGGAACAAGATTCTCTTCAGACTTTTGAAAAAGATGATATTTGTGCTACAGAAGCCAAATAGATAGTCATTTAGTTGGCACATGTTTGTTATCTGTTTTTTCCTATTTAGGTATGTTTTCTTTTGGGAAGTTAATTATGCATTTATTATTGACTTGATTTTATTAATGAATGTTAGCTTCGATTTTCCCCAGTATCTTGGCATTTATGTCACATAAGATATATGGATTACCTGGAAAATTTAATTAAGGCACATGAAAATTATTTCTGGATACGCATAAATCTAGTCTGCCTCGAACGAAAATAGTTATTCTAGGAAACCTCTGAAAAGGAAATTTTGCTAATTATGTTTGAAACGGAATAAAAATATTAAAAGTAGGAACTTTTTTATCTCTAATTTTAAACGATAATTTTATCTTAGGTGTGTTTTAGTAACAGGGGTATATATTTAATTTGAGATTGAATATAGAATTTAATTTGAAAGATAGGTTCAAACAATAAAAGTCTTATTTTTCATCTCTCATCAATTAATAATAGTACTAGCTGAAAATACAGTACGTAAGTATTTGGATAAACATAGGTAGTATTTTCATTGGTGTCCATAAAAAATACAGCCAATCTTTTTTTTAAGTAGACCGTAGGTTACGGTGTGTTAGCACCATGACACCATGCAATCCACATTTTCGCAGAATCAAACGTAGGCGGTACAGTAGGGCGGCGATACGCAATTCTTTACGTACCGTACTTCCACCCACATCACGCCTCGTAGACGACGTATTAAGGCACATATTCATACATACATATTCCAAATAAATTCAAAGTAATTATGTCATATATAATTATCATGGGATACATCGGCGGATTGATAGGGACGTCGCCAACGTTACCAACTTATAACTTATGAGCGAATATAAAAATGCTGACCTAAATATAGACCTTTTTGCTTAGGTTTGCGCTTTCTGCTTGCTACATTCTGATGTTATAGTACATTGCAATTTCGAAATATCTACAACAACGAAATGCAAACTTCCTACTTTAGTTAGGGTAAGAAAATCGTTGGCTAACGAAATCTACAGTTACATTAATTATTATGCTACTACGTTTTGTTAAAGGCTTAATAAATAATTCGGTGTCTTTGGATTATACTGTCGATGCTTTTACCTACAATTGAGTGAGTTAACAGAATTCCTAGCAAGGCCACCGGCGTGAGAATATTGTGCCATGCTAGCCATCGAACTATATTACTAGCGTATAGAACAGACACCCCGAACCAAAGCTTTGCTCCAATTCGCTGCAGCACGAAAACATAGTTATGTCGTCTAACCAAACTATTAAAATATGCAGCGCTTAAAAGCGTACAGAGTACAGTTTTCTCGCGACCAAAACGACTTAAGCGCCGTGTATTTGCAAAATGGCGGCGCCCGGCAGCCCGTTTCTCGTGAGCATTGTTACATCGCGAAAAACTTTAAATCAAAGAGTTTTCAACGTTTAAATGTCTACTTACCGATGAAATGTTAAACCATCACTTTTTTTTGATGTTTTGGAGTGTATACGGCAGTCTTTAAGAACACAACCAGGCATTTGATGTTGTTATTTATGCGAGCCAAACACAACACTATTCTCGACGGGCGTTGGATACTCACTGGATAGCTGCTGTACAGCGTACCGCAAAGCGTGGCGCAAGATCATGCAACGCGTTGGCTTCTCTATACGTAGTAGTAATAACTCAATGATGCTAGCATTGCTAGCCCTATCTATTGTAATGATCCACTTAGTAAAGGCTGTGACTGAAATAATGTTTTGAGTAATATACATAATAATACCATATGTGATTCTATATTGTAGGTAATGTCCTACAAGTGTATGTTGTCTTGATACTTTTTCAATGTTGCTAAAAAAT
This sequence comes from Macaria notata, assembly GCA_927399415.1. NCBI lineage: Eukaryota > Metazoa > Arthropoda > Insecta > Lepidoptera > Geometridae > Macaria > Macaria notata. The sequence continues at coordinate 10,248,896 of OV656730.1, forward strand.
TACTTCATAAATTAATAATTACATTAAACAGAAGAAAAATAAAATCTTTAATCATAAGGAGGAATGAGAAAATGCTTCGAGTTTTTACGACTTTTACGACTGATCTGCTTCGAAGAGTTGTAATTAGTATTAACAAATGGCCGTACAGTCCCCATGGCAACCCTAAGCCGTACCTCACAATATCTGCATATCATTCCATTATACATAGTTATATAGAACTGGAACAATGGCGGATCATTGCTTTGTTTATTTACCAGTGACGCGTGAAATTACCTACAGAGTAATGCGGTGCATGGTCTCATCGATTGCTTGATGAGATTATAGTGGAGAAATGAATTAATTGCCTACGTAGCAAATTTAAATCAAAATATTGTAATTATACTATTAATGAGAAGACAAAATAAGATTGTAGGTTTGTTTATTGTTCGATATACATGTACTCTTTGACGTCGGAATGGGGCAACGAATCATTGCAATTAGTTTTCTCAAGAGTGATACGGGCAAAAAAGAGTGTGTTTTGAATTTTTGACCCAAAATAACCTGTACAAAGCCGCAGGCGTTTCCTGGTAAATAAACCAGTAAGCATTAATATCAGGTAAACTATGGTCAAGTGCAAACCCGTTCAAGTAAAAAAAAATCGGAAGTTGTTGATTTGTTATAGTTTTACAATATAGACAATCTTCCAGGTCCACTGCCAACCTACTAGATTGTGTTTTGTATAATCTCGGCTTACACTTTACAATAACGAAAGAAGAACTAGATAGATAGATAGATAGATTAACTCTTTATTGTTGACACATATTAAAAATTAGTACATAGAACAAATTGCACCTTAACTAGTGCCACAAGCGGCGGCCTTATCGCTGAAAGCGATCTCTTCCAGGCAACCTTCAGCTGGAGAGAAATAAGCAAAAGAAATAAAGAAGAATGTGGTGTACAACAAAAATGAAAAAAGAAATTTTACTAATATATATATATATACATATAAATACGCAATACACATACTTAATATAATAAAATTAATGTTTATATACAAATACATATAATACACAACAAAATATTTAAAGGTGATAGTAGTAGAAATAATAACAGCAATTTTCACTGAAGGGAAGCGAGATAAAATTCCTTTACTTGTTTTTTAAAGGACTAGAACTAGGTAATAAAAGGAGTAAACTAAATTACAGAAGATGCTGTATGTATATAGATATAAGTAGGATTAATAAAGCATCCCCAGACTCCCATGTTCCCTATTTGTGTATAGTTAAGACTGTCAATTTATTTAACACATGCATAGACAAACAAAAGCAAGAAAGATGAAGGATGAAAGGAAAAATATAGGTAGTATGAAGCGCGAAAGTGCGAGAAGCTTAAAAGTGAGAACTATAGAATGAATTAGAAAGATAATAAAGCACCCGATATTGTCCAGGATTAGTATTAAAAAAATACAGAAGAAAATTAACTAGATTACAACAACACTTTCGTGTTAACGTTTTCCAGGTCAAAGGCCTTATAAAATTGGAGCACTAGTTTTATAGTTTAGTAAACCTATTTAGATAAGACGGTGTCGTGAAACATAATCGTGACGGACTCATGTAGATAACGTAGCCTTACCCGAGTGACCTAGAATAATTAACTATTTAAAGTACAACAATGAAAGAGATTTTACGACTTTTACAATATATACGTTCATCATCATCATCATCATCAGCCTAATGGGACCCACTGCAGGGCATAGGCCTCCACCTTCTTACGCCAAAACTCCCTGTCTTGCGCTGTTCTTGCCCAGATGTTTCCTTCAAACTTTATAATATCATCCAGCCACCGTTGCACGGGTCTTCCTACACTTCGCTTACCTAGCCGTGGGTACCATTCAGTTATTGCTTTGCTCCATCTGCCGTCAGTACGTCTCGCCAAGTGTCCAGCCCATCGCCACTTGAGTTTCGTAATACGAGACCCGACGTCTTCCACCTTCGTTCGTTTTCGGATCTCAGTATTACGAACCCTGTCGCGTAACGTAATGCCTAACATGGACCGTTCCATTGCTCTTTGTGCGACTCTCATCTTTTCGATGGTTTCCTTGGTGAGCGTCCATGTTTCGGCAGCATACGTCAATGAAAAAAAACAATTGTGCTGCGTTAATTAAAATCTATAGTAAATAAGTTCTTCTAGGCAAGCGTGCTACATCTTAGATTACAGTGGTGCTTAACATCAGGCAGGCTGTAGTTAAACGTAAGCCTATTTCGTGATAAAAAAACCGGCCAAGTGCGAGTCGGACTCGCGCACCGAGGGTTCCGTACAAACCTGCAAGGTTTACAAAGAGTTTATGAGGAAATGGGTAGTAAGTTTAAGATTATTAAAAAAAAAAATATTTTGTGATGTAACTAAAAATTTTTGGTTTTCGTAATTTTTCCTTTATCTATGCTATAAGACGTTGCTTCGTACCAAATTTCAAGATTCTGAGTTCACGGGAAACACCCTGTAGGTTTTGATTCCCTTGCAAATGTCGAAAATTTGCGGCATAAATGGCTGTGTCTTTTGATTGCGTTGGCTTAGAAGTTTGATTTTTTCACAGCTTCAAGGGACAGTAGACCTGAGTAATTGATATAAATTTCAGCTTCATACCTCTACGCGTTCCTGAGAAAAAGGGTCTTGACAGACGGACAACAAAGTGATCCTATAAGGGTTCCGTTTTTTCCTTTTGAGGTACGGAACCCTAAAAAATAAGCTATCTTGAATAACGTAACGATCGCACGATCTATTCGAGTTCACTTCTCTATAGTAAAAGTTATTTATTATGAATTATAAAAATAATGAAGTTAAGCTTAACATTGGTAAGCTTAAATTCAGCAGTCAGATGGAGTCATAAGTAAAATAGCTTTAGCTATTTACCGTAACAGTTTGAAATACAGATTGGTGAACTGTTACTGACAATAACTGAACAATAAATTTGAGTATCATTCAAAATAACCTTTCCACAAATTGTATATAGCTCAAATTGCAGGTTGGTGAAGTTACGAATACTTACTTATTTGCTTCAAACCACAGATAATAAGATCCAGAGACACTTAACTAACGATAAATCGTATATAAATTAAACTTTTATTGGAAAATGAGCGAAAATAGTCACGACCGGCAGGATTCGAACCTGCGTATTTCTGCTACCGTCAGAACGCCTTAACCACTAGGATACGGTCTACTAACTGCCAGGCGCGAAAATCCACACCCATTTCCATATCCTAGTGGTTAAGGCGTTCTGACGGTAGCAGAAATACGCAGGTTCGAATCCTGCCGGTCGTGATTATTTTCGCTCATTTTCCAATAAAAGTTTAATTTAAAACAACCATAGTGCAGGTTAGCACTTAATAAATGAACTCATAATTAAATCGTATATAGTTCAGTACAAACCAATTCGTATACATCATATCCTGTCCATTTCGTATACCATATAAATACTGTGCGGATTAACCAACATCCATTCTTACACATGTCAAATACTGTCCACTGTCTATGGCAACGGAAATCGTATCTCTAAATAAATAAATAAACATTACGGGACATTGCACACAGCGCCATCTAGCCCCACACTAAGCAAACGCTTGTGTCGTGGGTACTAGATAACGGATATAATACTTATATACTTTTCTATTGTAAATGCATACTTAATATACATACAAACGACCATTATTATATTATATTATTATATTATGTCCTGTAGATCTTTTTGACATGTATGTGTTTAACCACAAATTTTACCTTTAGTCAACTAAACTATTAAAACGGGCGTCGTTTCTGTAATCATTCGGATATGGCATAAATCTTCTCTAAGACTTTGATCATGTACTTCTTCTTCTTATCGAATGAGACTGGCCAACTCTGGTGTCGAGAGTTTATCAAGCCGCCCTAAGTGCCTCTGACATGGCTTAACGACTATCATGTACTTATACTCCTTTAAATGTTATAAGATCAATGATGAGGGAGTATTGAAGGCAGAGATACGTACAATAAAAGCATCATTAGCCCTTTTTTCAACCATTACCAACCCGCCTGGTGAGTGAAATCGGGCTAGTGATGATGATGATTAGTGCTAGCTGTTGTGACGAATTCTGGTGGATATTGGAATTTTCCGGTGCTTTGACCCGTCTACTGTGTATGGTGTAGTTGCTTCAGAGCATCACGATCGCTACCTGGGGCGTAATGGTGCTAACAACGCGCCCGTCCTTCGGGAAAATTGCAGGAATTTTACACTCGCTCCAACATGCTGGAGGAATTTTAAAACTGAGCACAGAGGTTTGTTGTTTTTTGAGGTTTAAGAATCTGTCTTATTATGAGTTGTCTATTACATTAGATGATGTCGTTAAGAGAAAAATATAAACTTACTCGTTCGTATGAATTTTAAATACATTTTGTTTGATCTCACAGTAACATATTAAATTAACTATTTTATTTTCCAGACTTTAATTTTCTTAATAATACTGAGCTACCCCAATATAAGCACAGATATATTATGTCTGTAATCAGAAAATATAATCATATCATGTTTTAACCGGTTTTTTATGAAGAAAATCTTAATAAAGCTACCTTGTTTGCATAAAAACTTATCGTATATCCCAACACCCTATCATTTATCTTTCATTCATGATTACATTGCAATCTGCAATGATGCATGAAATTACAAATATTCCCATACAATCAGGTCATCTGTGTCCCAGTCTGGTGGGTTTTAAGCCTCCTATCGGGTCATATTTGACCTAATCTGATGTGTTTCAACCCTCGATCGAGTCACATTTGTCCTAGTCTGGTGGGTTTCTACTCTTGATCGGGTCATATTTATCCCAGTGTGGTGGAATTCAACCCTCAATCGTGACATTGCGTGTAGGGCCCGGCAGTTAGCATACTGTCTTGAAATTATATACCATTGTGTCTTTATAAGGTAAGGGAATTTCATATTACCTGTAAAATGGCTCATGAGTTGTATTTACGTATTCGAGGGAAGTTTTGTGCCTTTTGGCTCTACTTTTTAGTTCCATAGAAGATCTAAAGGTAAAAATATAATAAAAAACTACCATGCCACTAATTTACTGATTAAATGACAGACTTTAAACATAGACGAATCTTGATTACAAAATTCTAAACAAATGTCTTTATTGTATCTAGGTAAACAGAACCAATGTTTGCTTAATTCATAAGCTGTAGTAAAATGTGCTATAGACTATTTGATTTGATGTTTTTTGTAAGGTAATGACTATCAGAACAAACTACAGAGCATTGTATAAAGAGCCTTTGGGGAGCGCACCTAAATGAATGAACATATATGTGAATTTCGAGAGTGAATGATGCATAAAATTCATAATAATTGGCAACTTCGTCTTATAAAATACTTGCCTGTAATGATGCGAGCTCGAGGGTTTAATTTATGATTGGAAAGACAGATATTTACTGCAAGGATTTTTATTGCCATTATTATATTCATTTATTCGACGCCTGCATAAAATACAAGATACGAAACGAGGCAAGGTGACATGGAAATCGATACCGATATTATTATGAGTACGGGAGCACTCAACGTACTTAAAACAATAAACAAGGATATAGGAGATTTATTATGTTTGGGTTTCAGGATGTTTTCATTTCTAAGACAAAGTTGTCTTATTGTATTCCTTAAGAAGACCGTAAGATTTATATAATTTACGCCTAACGGGATGAAATCTATCTCTAGGAACAAGCCGATAAATAACTATGTGAAGTTAGGCTAATTCTGATATTGTACCTTTGTCACAAAATAAGGTACATTGCATATTATCAAGTTAGTATAATACCATACCAAGCACATCATTCAATTAAATTACAACCCTTAGTAATAATAATTATACAATTCTATATCTACTAAGAGCCTAACTAACTACTAATATGCTAAAACATTATGACTCTAAAAACTAACCGCTCATGCAAACAGTCTCAACCACAACTCAAAAGCCCGAAAACTAAACTACAGTTCGTATCCCGTGCCCTAAAATAAGGCTTTGTCTCCACATAGGCCCGCGTCTGTTGAGGCAGGTCACGGCGCGACCTCTACCGGGAATCGGAATTGGGCCTCACCACCCCCTCGCACCCCCTCGCACCCCCAAACACCGCTCCTCAGCCTCCGCGCCGCATGGCCTACTTTACACATCCCGGGATGTAACCCGGTCGCCCCGGCACGCGTACGGACTGTTACAAAATCGTTTGGAGGTTAAGGATTGGCTGACTTACTTGTAAGAAGTTGATTTGGGAGTTTTAGTTTGACTGATTGTGTTTGTTAAATTTGGAAAGCATTTTTGACTAAAAATGAGTTGATGGGCTTGATGGTAAAGATTAAAGTTTTTAACTGACTAGTTTTGCTTTTCTGTCATATATTTTGAAAAAAGTATTACATTTTTATTGGTTTTATTAGAGGCTTTTTTTTCAAATCAAATTGAGAATTTTTCATGCCATAACCGTCAAAACTTTACACAGATGTGTAATGTTTCTTCCTAAGCCACAATGAGCTATTAAAGACTTATGAAGGGGTTTATTTCTACGTTGAATAGGTTATAAATTTAACAGCATCGAATAACTTTTCCTCCTTCAAATACAATAAACAGCCTGTTTGTGTAACAAGGCTTTGTAATATTTTATTTGCCCATTAATAGGTCAGTGTGCTAGTAGGACAATCGCTTGACCGGGTTATACAGAACGAGGCTTTACGGGGCATGTAAACTATGGATTTGATTTCAGAGCTTCAATAGTTTAGACAGATATTTCAGCTCAGGGATTATAGAGATAATTTAGATTAGAAATTTAGGAGAAACTATTGGGAAACTATCCCGCCAACCAAATGAACCATAAATAACTTGTATATTATAATGATATTTGAGAATGAATTTCGCGTTTTTGGGTGATGACTAAAAAGGTAGTATAAATAGAAATCCTTTAACCAATAGGTCACACAACGCTTTTGACCTAGTATTTGCTTAAACTAGTTCAATTGTTCAGTTTGGCTTTGAGCCCTGCAGTCTGGTAAATTTCACGTTAGTTTGCTGCAAAAGAAACAAAGCATGCCTCTATATACCAGTTGGAAACTGTTAACGAGTTTCAAAACTGCTGCGAGCAAATGTTTGGTTAAGCTATAGTTTTGAACCTTTCACTGGCATATTTTAATGCAACTGAATTTTACGGATTTTTCTACACTGCTCAGTCAGGCATTTGGCCATCATGTAATATGAAGCCATCCTTAGCTTACTTAGTTCAGTAGAATACTTGGTTCACATAAACGATACTATGGTCTAAGCACGCCTTTTCTATACCGGAAGTGGCCCTCAAACTAGGCTATTGAATTAATCTACATAATTTGACTTATTTTTTGAAGATATGTAGCCAGTTGCTCATTTTCAAATTGATAGATCTATAATGCTACTCAATTGAAAAGTGACCACAAATTTTAACATTTCATAACAGTCAAAATTTCTCTGATGGTGACCATATACATAATAATATGTCATTCCAAAAGTATCTTTGTTTTTACGTTTGACTACAACCTGTCTGATGTTAAGCATTGCTGCAACCTAGGGTTACCTAGAATACTTATTAACTCTAGATTTGTAACAGGAAACACAGCTTCTGGTAAAGTGTTCCAAAGTTTTGCCGTCCGCAGGAAAACACCGGTTTATGGTTGAAGTTCCTAAGACCAGCACAAAACGGTGCGCTTCTACCTTTATTGTTCGCACCGCAAAGTTGTAGACCTCCTTGCCTGACTCCATATTCCCCACGCATTATAATCCAGCGAACTTCAAAGCGAGAGTGAATCGGTTCTTATCGGGAAAGTACGTTCCATCTTAGGCCATAGCCTTTGCCTACAATGAGGCAAACTATGGCCTAGTGCAAATTCGTATTATATAAAAAAAAACTTACTATTCAAAGGCATTGAGTACACAAGTACGTGTCGCTCAGATATCGGCCAGCGAGGGAGATTGCAGCTGCATACATAAGACATGAGCCTCATCCGTATTCAAGGGCACAGCAAGTCGCTTGCACCAGCGTTCTAGCACATTCGAGAGTGACGTCATGCGGGGAAAATGTCGCATACACATTACTAGAGGCGTTAGAGTTGCACTTTATTTTAACTTTTTTTAAAGCATGTGTAATTATGTAACTAGCTTAATGTTTACCATAATACATAACATATAAAAAGAAGGGAAGAAAAACTGAACAACTTCTACCTACATACAACAAAATAATAAAGGAACTCTTAGAAAATCTTTGGAAAAGCCTTGGATAAACTACTTGACTAGGTAGTTTATCTAAGAGAAAAGCTTAAAGATAGTCTAAGTACTCCAGCTCACTGCTAGAGGGCAAAGTGCCCAGCATACTGGCTGCATTACCACGCTGGATGGCAATGCTGATATGTTGAGCCAGAAAAAGGCTAGCATTTAGGTCACGCGTCGCGTATATTTATCAATTTTTTTACACGGAATGGGTTTGTACTTGTCCATAATTCACCTGTTGGTAAGCGACCAATACGGTCTAGGATGGAGCGCGCTTATAATATACTTATGGCATAGATGCATGGGTGATGTAGGAATGTACTAATGATGTATGGGTATGTTAATATTGTGTTATTTAGTCTGGGTGCTAAAAGAAATAATTTGTAGTACATATTCCATGCATGAGAATAAAAAAATAGACCGAGAATCATAAAATCGATTTATTTGATTAATCAAATTTATTTGATTGGGGAAACGATACCCCTGTGCTACGTACACTTGCTCATCATCATTATCATGTCAGCCCGTGTTCACCCACTGCTGAGTATAGGCCTGCTCTCAACGTGCCTCATGGTACGGTCACCAGCCTGTCTCATCCATCTCCTACCTAATTGTTTAGAAATGTTATCCGACCATCGTACAGTTGCTAGAAAAACATAATTTGCTTCCACTTTACTTTAATTCAGTCACCTTGTTTTATTTTTTTAAAGACGACAACTAATAGTATATTATAGTGCCTTAATAGCAGAGTTCTTAAAATTTTCAACAAAATGTAAAACCTCAAGCTACTCTTTTTAAAACACAAAAATTTCAACTGCACATTTTCGTTCAAACCGAAACATAACATAACGTGGCATGAAACGTGTCGTAAAAAAGTTAAAAGTACCAATGTAGTTAAATTAAATTATGAATTGTTTCGTGTCCTTCCACCGAGTCACATTATGTATACTTTTACCATTATTATTTAACGTTATACATATAACTTCATTACATGTACTTACCATTATTTTCAAAGTTCTCATAGCAGTCGTATTATTTAATGCACTCTGGCCTTAGGGTCGTTAAAAATGACCAGCAACAAAACTGCGGTAGAATGACTCATGGTTTTAATGCTGATATAAAACCTAAGCGGAGCAAAACAGTGGACATAGTCCACTTTACTTTTTAACTTTGTATTCAGAGCTATGTATTTTGTATTCATGAAGTTGAATAGCATCAAGATATCATGGTCACATTTGCAGAAAGAAATGTATGACATTGTCCAATTTCGTGAATTGAGCCCACTATGATTGCTTACTATCTAAATCACGGGCAAGTACGAACAGTTTTTAGCTAAAAAATGCAAAATGGCCGTTTCTGTATGTCCTAGCTTAAAAACAGCTCATGTACCTATGATGAGACAACAGCTGCAGTACGTAGGACTGTAACAATAGACTGTGTTTAAGGAGTCATAAAAGGCTAAACGAGCGTCTAATCGAGGTCAGTACGAATTAAGGAGGGATCGGACCTTGTGAGACAATATGCTGAGAAGAATCGTGTGTGAGATGAATGTTATAGCTAATGTTGGGTGGAGTTTCCTAGCAGTTTATGAATGGCTTATCTTACAAAGAGAAAATATTCCGGGAACTTTTACACAGCGCCATCTAGCATCTGAAATCGTTAAACTGGCTACAATGCTCGCAATTAACAAAAAATATAGCTGATAATCGCATTATAGTAGGTACAGGTTACAATTTTCCATGACTGCGTTTTATATTGCAGAATAGATTGTGTCTCAGGCAGACTTCACAATCTTTATCACTTTAGTAAAATATGTTATTGAATAAGTAATTTAAAGCTTGTTTTTAAAATGTAATGAAATTTGAAGATACCTAATATGTATTTATGTAAGTTACTTGAGTAAAAGCGGTTGAAATTTTCACCATTACCTTGTCTAATATGAATAGTTCTTATATGGTATAGCAAGTAAAGCCACTAAAAGCTAGAACTGATATTTGTTTCAAAAATATATTTTATATTTTATTCTATGCATTGCATGAGCTACGTCAGCGCAGCGAGCGTAACATTAAACTCAGATAATATCTTAGATAATCCACCATGCTTTAAATACATGCAAGTGGAGCAGTTTTATTTAAATTTTATTCCAGTTTTTATTAATTATTACACTTTACTACAATACAATTTATTTAAAATATGTGGCATGTTTTAAAAGCGTTAAAATTTTATTGTTATAATGTCGTTCCAATTCTCTCACAACCTAATTATGAAAATCATCATGCTTATTCAAGCAAGCTTTTCTTTTTCAATTTTATTCACATAATAAATAATAGAATCTCTTATATTTTATTTTATTATAACCACACCAGAAGAAAAATAAAGGAACATAATAAAACTTTGCCAATAGTACATGTACCTATACAACCCAAAAGATATGTAGTTCCTCATAAGAAATACAAATAAAACACACACCGAATATCCACCCTAGAAAAATAGTCACTGTTTCACCTCAATCTTCGTCTTTGTTCACACATAGTCGCGACAAAGTCCCTGAAAGTTACGATAGCACAATGGTCCCTGGAGGGTTGCTATCCCATTCTCTGTTGAATCAATTGTGGTGCAGCCACGTCTCCGCTGGGATGAGTCTCTCGGTCTCTCAAGAGTGTATTGTTTGGTGGAATGCAGTGGAATATATAGGTAGCTAGGTATGTTTGTAGGTAATAGTAATGCATTGCAATATAGGTAGGTACGTGCTTCTATGTACTTGCCATTAATTAAATAATGCATTTCTGGTTTAATGAGTTGTGACTTGGGAATTGTATAGTTTTAAATCTAGGTGTTTATGAAGTCTAGGTATGTAGTACCCTAATTTATTTCTAGGTTAAAGAAAGGTGTTGGGAGTTCCATAGTTTTAAATTCAACCCCTTATTTTAACCTATTGGTTACATATAAACCTGTGTATTTTAGTCAAATGTTAAATCTGGCAATTGAAAGTACCTAACTAACATTTTTACTAACGTCTTTATTATCTTTTGTTTCAGGTAAGAGTGAATCATAACCAACTTTCGTCAATCAACATAATAGATTAATTGCAGACCGGTAAGCCATTTTTGAAATAAAAAAAATATAAAACGAGTTGCATACAAAAGGCACATAGCTTCATTACCTACGACAATTCAAATACTATAATTGAAATGCATAAACAGCTATCATTGCTACCGACCGCGCAGGGAAATCGGGAGAAAGTGTCGCGGTTAGCCACCGACCGCCCTCTTATTCAAAGTACCTTATTTAAAGTAGGCATCTGCAGTTTCTGTAAGCTTTTAGAGCTTTCTTTGGTCTGGGTCTAAGGGTGTCATTAGTGGTGGCAGTTTGGAGAATGGAAGAAAGTGGGTGGTGGAGTTTACTGGCTTTAATTCCAGACTGTCTGGGGCATGGATTAGTATTCTATTTTTTACTGGGAATGTAGCCATTGTACCTATTACATATTTTAATATGTTTTAAACTCTGCAAATCTAAGTCAACAGGTTCGTTTTTTACAGTTTTACTTTATTCGCCAAACAATTGTTTTTATACATGTGTTATATTATATTGTTTGCCTATGTAACACCATTAATTTAACTGCATGATAATAACGAAAGTACTTAAAACACCTCAAAAGTAAGGTTACAAATTCAGGATCCCACCACAGACGTTTTATAGCCCGTCTGACATTAGACACCAAACAGATACACATACTAAGCCTACAACAACAGAAAAGTAATACAAAGAGCATACAACACAAAATAACAAACCCAGTAATTACAGTTTCATTGTCTGACCGTGCCGCTCCGTCGCGCCGGCAGAGGGCGCGGTACAACAATAGTGTTACTCGGGTATAATCTGTGGCACGCCGCGCCTGCGCCATCTATTGTCAACTGACCTTTAACTGCAATTTGGCGAGCTACTTGAGATATACTTTGTGCATATGTAAATATGTGCATATTGCAATTATATACGGCAAAAAAATATTTTTGGGACCTAAGACTACCTTCAAAATAAATAGGTTAGGTACTAATTTTATTTCTTCAATTAATTTATTTTTATTTTATACGACAAACAAGCAGTTGTCTAACAATAGTAAAAACCATTTCGTTACAACAAAAAGTTTACTAACAAATTTTTAGGTTGCAAAACATGCCAAAAACACAATTCGTTCAAAAACAAATTGCTAAATGCGAGCAACGCCGCGGATTCAGCTAGTTGGGAAGTCTGATAAATACATCAAAACATATTCTAACGTCACACAAATTTTGATACATACGTTCTGACCCCTAATAAGATATGATTACTCTAGTGAAGATAAGAATAGGCGGGTGCTCGCTCTACCTAAGAATCTCTCTACCGTAACCTCATTATTATTGTACCATGCGTTATGCAACACAAAAATAAAAAATGTTTTATGAGAAAATGAGTTATTATTTTAAGGATAATTTAACGGCCTTTCAACTCCAGTCAATACCTAAGTAACAATTCAAAGTTTGTCTTTGATACGCCATAAAATCACTTTTTTGGAAGTATACCTACATAGGTGAAATTCATGTACTTGATTTATTTAAAGTCAATTAAAAAAGTTAGAAACACTTGCTACGGTAAGTGAACGACTAAATTAACAAGTTGTCTGTATAGGAAGATCGATCTGATAGTGGCCAAATCTGGTGTCAGAGTATTTCAATCCGCCATGAGGGCCATTGATATGGCTTAACGACTGTAGTACCATAACAAACAGCCGCGGCCTGCGATTTAACGCGTCTTCCGCCCAAATGGAATGCTATTTTTTGGTCACCCATCCAATGGCTGACGGCGTGCATTCGATTGCCTCCGCCAGCTGAGCTACGGGCGCTTCATCATTGGTGTAGGGCTGCAAAGAGCGTCAGAATGTAACGATGTAAAGCAGATTCCCAACCAATTCATTCTCAGTTCTTCTTTCATAACTCATCCTAAAACCTACCATACCTGGGCGGTCATTGCTCGTTACATCGTCACGCTAAACCGCGATTAGCGTTAATGCTCTTGAATTTAATGGAATTGTCCTCTCCTGCTTGATGATCGTAATCATTAGGTGGATGGCCGTGCCAGCGGTTATGGATGTGACTCACTTTTTTAAACCTTTTGGGATAGAATGGGTAAATTGTAAGTACTTTATTTTTATCAATTGTGTAAAAATCTTAAATGTCTCCTAACCTAAGCGTTTTAAGTTATCGTCGCCCGTAGCAATTCATCAAATTTCCTGTAAAAGATGCATGTCAATTGTGTTTATATTTAACATTTTTTCCCTTGATAAAGAAAAATAAAACTCAAATATATGAGCTTTGTTACTTTTTAGTTTATTTCTGCACAAATATTGATGCACTTGATTTAAGCTAATTTGGTTCTTGTTGAAATAAATGCGGTATCCATTTTGTCCAACATCAGTGGTGTATAACATTCATACTGACATCCAATGAGTAACGAGCATGAGATCACTCCCGATGGTGCTAATTTGGACCACACATAGCCCTGAGTCAGTACACTTTGTTGCGAAGGGATTGGAGATAAGAAATTGCAGATAACATGTGTAAAACATCAAATAATATGAAAAACAATATATGTAAGGTTGGAAATTTATATTTATTTTGTAGCTATAAGCTTTGTCGGTCCTTGACACCATTCTAGAATACATTAAATAAAAGAAAATATACCTATAATTTGCAGACAGAACATTGTTGGATCTCAAATACCAGTACAACATTGCATCGTACTAACTGTTTTGTTTGACAAACATAGATAAGTCGCAAATCTATAAATTTGCTTGTTTTTTTTAAAGGTAAGTAACTAAAATAAAGACTATATTTAAAACTGGTAACTTCTGTGTTAGCGATAATATTGCTAGCACATGACATGTGTACTCTTATTTTAGAATACGACAAAAGTGCAAGGCTTCACACACATTTCGTATGCTCTGTTATTTTCTGTTCTCTGTGCCTGAGACATAGGCCGTTTGGCAGAGTCTAGATAGGTAGTTCAAATATAGGTTTACGGTTTTAGCACTAGCTAATTTGGACGGCCAGGTACGAGGGTCGTAGCGCTAAATAAAGATACTTACTCATTTCTCATAATAAAAAAATAAAATAACCCAATGGTACGAGTAGATATTATGGTCATTGGTAATTTCAAACAAAAAACGAATATTTTTTTTAAAAAAAAGCTGATAAGGTAGGTACCATGAACATGAACATGAACATAGGTACCACACCCAGCCAGGACAAGCCTGCTCCGGTCAAACCGGCATACCAGGGGGCACAAGGTTTTGGAGCGTGGTTTTGTGCTAACGCTCCGGGATGGTAGTCGACCGGCTATGCAGCCAGACGCCGATTTGGAAAAGGTTGTTATTAAGGATAGGGATAAGCGTTAGTAAAAAGTGGTGTTCGTTGATTATTGAGTTGACCCATCTTGGGGTTTGTTAGTGTTTGGCTTTGCAAGCACTATCTTAATACGTTCGCTGTGTAATGTTGGTTCTATTGTGAGTAATCATAACCGCGTCGGGTGTAGTAGGTGGATCTTTAATGTGGGTCGAATAGATCCTATGTCGCTAAGGGATTGTTCTTGTGTCCTCTGACTCTTGCCCTAGATCTGTCGGGTCTTCATCGCTCAGTACGTCAGTAAACGACCCCTCTGTAAGGTCAAGTTCATTTTCCCACTTGGAAATCGGAATGAATGTGTTTTTGACCCGTCTTCTTTCCTTCTGTTTGTGCCTTCTATAGAAGTCATAGGTGATCCTCATCCTTTTTGATGGGTGTGTTTTTGCTAGACCGCTGAAAAAACTGCGGCATTCTTGTTGGTCTTCCGTTGCTTCGGTCTCTTGCAAACGGCGCCGGCACTCTTTAAGTATATTTCTAGCCTCTATATCTTGAGGATGATGCTTATAATGGAACTTCGCCTTCTGTAGGTTTGTAATTGCTTCTTCTCTAGCCTTAGAGTACCTTCTTTCATATTTGATAGTCTTATTGGCCGCCATCTTCATGACGTTTGTTATCACTTCCCACGATAGCGGCTCTTTTCGGTTTTCGCAGTTCCTGCTCTTTTTGGTTTCCTCTGATAAAGTTTCTTGGTATTTTTCTCGAGTGGTGGTACTTTGAAGCATCTCGTAGTTTAGGGTTTTGTAGTCAAACTCGTTCGCAACGTTGGCCCTGGCTAGTCTTATTGGAGGTCTCGTAGAGTCCCTATTGGAATTTAATGTGAGGGGCTTTACGTTTCCCCATATGATTCTGTGGTCAGATAGGATAGTTTTTTGGCCTTTGATGTAATTAAAAATCTGGTTGTTTTTGGCATCTGTCATTATGTGGTCTATTTGCGACGTTTTGTTCCCCGACGTCCAAGTCGTTTTACAGCTGCGCCGGCCGAATGATGTGTCCAATCGGAGATTTTCCCGTGCAATTAGATCTAATAAGATGTCTCCGTTGTCGTTACTTGTTTGGTGTAAGAGATTTTTGCCTATTTGATTTTTATCGCGAAGTTCGTGTGTATCTGTGAGTCCTATGTGGGCGTTGAAGTCACCTAGTATGATTGTTATTGAGTTCCCTGGTTTGTTCTTGGTCAGTTGTAGTAGCCGAGTCGCGTCGTTTGCTGCTGATGACGTTGCATTGAACCAGTGCGTTGTAGTAATGAATAGAGAGGCTCCACTGCTTGTATGTATTGAAGCAACCATATTGTTTGTGTTTGCTTTAGTCCAGTTCAGCCTTAGGCCGCTGTTTTTTCTTATGAGAATAGCTAGGCCTCTTTTGTTGTTGTTTCCGCTTAGGTGCCACGTATAGTGACTAGATTCGTAGGTCCCGGATTTTAAGTGAGTTTCCTGTAGGCAGGCAATATGGATAGATTTTCCGTCTAGAAACTCGTCGATCTCTCGTTTTTTAGTCAACGTTGCGGCGCCTCTAATATTCCATGTGGCAATGTTTATGTTTTCATTTACTACCTGTTTTTTGTTTTTTTGGTGTGGCCTGGGGCGGGCAAGTCGGTATCCGGACTCATCTGGTATCTCCTCTGGGGTGCTAGTTCCAAGGGTTAGACTAAGGTCATTTTGCGTGGTGTTTGTACTTATTACTCCTAGGTGATTTTCAAAGCAATCAAAGTGGTTCCCCGTAAATATTAGACCTATGCTACCTGCAGCATCGTTTGGTTCCTTAGGAGAGAAGCATACTGTTTCTTGTAGCGGGGTTTTTTTAAAGATTTTCACGTTAATACTATAATATTCCGCTGCCGCTATAAGTATGTCTGTGCCGCCCCATGTACCATCT
This sequence comes from Macaria notata, assembly GCA_927399415.1. Lineage (NCBI taxonomy): Eukaryota > Metazoa > Arthropoda > Insecta > Lepidoptera > Geometridae > Macaria > Macaria notata. The sequence goes on from OV656730.1 coordinate 10,265,484, forward strand.
TGGTATTGTGATAGAATGTTGTTCGCTTTGTGCTGAGCTATCTAGATTACTTCTGATCGCTAGGTACATTTGTGGATCGTTTTGGTTTTCTTCTACGTGGCGTGCGAGGTCTCGTCGAATGTGTTGGTGGTCGAAGGCCATACAAATCGTTAATTTGGTGGGCTATAGCGCGATACAAGCAGTTGCCGTCTCCTGGTATTTTTACGATAGAGTTCCCTATTTCCATATCTGTTTTGTGCCTTACCGTGATGGTATCGCAAACGACGGGGTGCCGTGGCTAGCTCGTGATATCTTTCTGGTATGCGCGTGATCCTTTTTGTTGAGGTTTGTTGCGAGGCTGTGAAGGAAGCTTATATACTATGTACGTATTTGTATTATAAAACTGGTGTATCATGCGCTATACTAGTTCCCCTTTGCCTTTAACGTAGAAGGGGAGTAAGTAGTACTCGAGTGGGTACTTGGGTCTCGTCTATCAACTCTAGGTACGGGGCATTTGTTAGGTGAATGTTAGGATACTTGCACTTAGTATCTGCTGTTTTTCCCTAGGCTATCTATGGGATCTTAATGAACCCTTTCGTCCGGCGGCAGGCGAAGTTCGTTACTTTAGTTCTAGCGTGGTGTCCAGGTGAGTTAGGGCTAATTATTTGGAATCGTACCTACCTACCATTATTTTGGTACTAAAAAAATACATGTAAGTTATAGCGGTACTGGTGAACTACAACTATTTATCAAATATCAAGCTATTTATCAGGTTTTACAACGATTATAGTCAACGAAAAACCTACGCTTTTTGTACTAAGTGTTTTATGTGTATAAAATAAACGTCTGGGCTTTATTTTACGTAGCAAAACTGAGATAAAAAAAAGGGATCATGACCCGACCATAGTGCCTCGCAGCTGTGTCGGAAATTTGCGGGTGGTTTTTAGCTGAACCTATTGTTAATGTTCTGATTTATTGTTTAGTTTTACGTTTCGTGTTTGTTTTGGGAATGAATAGCTGTTGTTTAAGTAATATTTCTATTTGGTTATGTCTTAGGTTATTGTCCAAACGGACCTGCAGATGTGCGTAGTTTTTGTATTTAAGTATAATTCGTATTTAGGCTTTTTTGTTTGCTTTGGGAAAGTAGATTGTCTTATAGCGGGGTTTACCTGCTTTTTTTTGTATGTGGGTTATTTCTGGGGGTTCTTTTGTTGTTACAAAAGTCTACAACTGTAAAATAAATAAACAATAGATGTTTTCTTTCTTTCTTTCTTTAAAACCTATCCGCTTTTTAGATAGTGTAGGGTAAGTAGTTATCTATATATTTATCGTGGAAATTTTAGGGAATCCCGATGTATATTATATCTACTTACAACAGCCAGTGTTTACGCATTCGTTACGAGTAATTACAGCCGTGGTATGGGATCGCGTAATCTAGTCTATCCTGGTGGATTTAGCATGCCCTAGGTCGGGATCCTAAGTCCTAAAAGAGTAATTAGAGATGGTAGAAATTGCTTTTAGGACCAATTGAAGTCAAGATGTTTTGGCCAGATTGTCTGAGCTTTGCCAGATCGAAAGATTTTATTTAGGGGGAATAGCAGCAACGAAGTATTACTGGAGGTTTGCGTGATCTAACGTAGTTGAGAGTAGGTGGACTTGCTATGGTACAATCTAATTTATTCTACCTGGCATTATTTGCTCTAGTTATCTAAGTGATATGTCGTATTCTAAGTTAGTTTAGCGTAATTGGTAGTAGTAACCGCACTGTTTGTGGAGCTAGGAATGGTATAGTAAGGTCTAGCTAATGCAATCGGTTTAGTACTTAGTATATGGCGCCCTATATACGGTGTTGGTTGCTGATGTGGGCTGCTTGAGTACAGACCTGTCCCTCGTGGCAGACGTCCAGTCAACATCCTAGGATGTTGAGGTAGGAGAGACAGGAGAAAAGGGGTTTAGACCGCGTGCGACTAATATGGAACAAGCTCACCGAGTTTTCCTTTTGCTGGAGTGCGCTACCCCGCGCCGGGCGCTGTCACCGCTGTTATCGGTGGCCTCTGATGCCAATGGCGCGGGTCACTTACACTGGTTGTCCCACACTGATACGATACATGTAAAGATTACACACACGCGTTGCACGGCACCTGGTTGTTAGGCACTTTTCGCGGGCCAGAGAATTTACCTACGCTAGGGACCGTCAAGCTTTGTTCGCAGCGATTGTGCCAGCCGCTGGCAGATGTTGCGCCCATTGTTTAACGGATCAATTGTATTTACGAGGCTCTACTGATATTTCCCGAAAGCGACCGCTCGGCACGGCGTCCAGGACGCTACTCCAAAAGCTGATAAGGTAGGTACCTATACAAAATTCTAAATACTCTTTTTTTTATAATTGCACAGAATGTCAGAAACATACTAACAATGGTATAAACTTTACTTTTTATATCCGATATACTCTTCGATGTAAAATAAATGATATAAAATCTACTAGAGATATGTTATTTACACAAAGAGGGTAAAATTAGGCATCTATAAATATTATATAACCTTAGCTTGATGTCTATGAGCCTTATTTTAAAAAATGCGTTGATGCCTTTTGTAAGTACCTGTATAAAATTTCAAATATTGTGGAAGAGTTATCTATACGAAAAACAAAATAAATGACTATTTATTGAAAGATTTAATAGCAAATGTACCTACACTGTACTTACAGTCCCTGAATATAAATATCACGATAATAATTTATGCAAGTTAGAGTGTCATCAAATAATAAAAATTTCTTCATCACCGTTTTTAAACCTCTGTGAAAAAAATATTTAAAATAGGTTATGCAAAAAGGTAAATATATTTTTCTTCGGTTATTATGGTAAAATAAAACAAGAAACAAACAAGAAATTCACCACAGTATGCAACGCAACACAAACAACAACTTTTCCCCTCGCTTTCATCTGTCCTAGTTATCACTTAACACGACTACTAGCGCCATCTGTGTCGCGGCGGCGGCACTCGGTCGCGGACGTCATGCCGAACTTGACCGCCAGATGGGGTTAGTAGTACACGCCATGAATGACGCGAGCGGTTAACGAACGTTCTTGACTGAGCGCGCAAGTTCGTTGTGACACAACAAACAGTGAATGGTTCGCTCGCCTATGAGTCGACGAACGCGCCGCTCTGCAAACAAGCGACTTTACTCTCATACTTAGTCAATATTTAAAATAACTTGACAAAAAATACAAGCTTCTAAAACGTGTAGGATGATTTTATAGCTCGAAGACAAGTTAACAGGCCATTAAATATTTTTTATACATTTAAACTATCCATTATCTAATTGATAACTTGTGTGGAAATCAAGTAGTAATGGACAACCATTCTGTTTAAGTTAGTTGATGAGGATGACATCATGGCGACCTTTACTTGAGGATCATTAACCTTTGGCGGAAAATGTTAACATTAGGTATTTTATGCACATACTATTTACATGCTGGATTCAATATTGATTTAGGTTTGGAAAATGTAGGTACATACCTATATTGTTATTTTAATCATTGATCATACTCATACCTACTCACAAGGAAACAATAATAAATAACTTTATCATGTACTTTTACAGTAAGTTCCGTGGGCAGTCAATAGATGGCGTTTAACGCATCTGTTTTAATATTGTATTAAGTACATAATATGTACTTATATGGTATAGAAAGGTATTTAAAAAGACGTAAATATAATAACCTTTAATTTTTTTATATACATTTTATATTTAAACCACGATACTATATAACAATCGATCGATAAAACAGAACGTGACTCACGCAAATAATGCGTTCTTTATTATTTGTCTTTGACAATAAAAATCTAATCAATATCTATTGCGATGCGATGGAAAATCAAACATCCATTTCGTTGTTTATTCAGGCGATTAAACAGAGTAATTGCAAATAAGGAGCAATGGTTTTGATCAGAACTCAATTTGCCATTTGGAAGGCAACGATCTAATGCCCGGTGTGACATTGGTCAGTAATACAATAATAAGAAATAAAAAGAGTGGAGGGTTTCATGCCTCTTTATATGCTTAGTTAATATTTTATAGCGAAGTCGTTAAGTTACCTGAGGACAATTTTAACAGCCTTTTCGGTACTTACCTACCTACCTACTGAGAAATTTTAATTGTCTCTGGAGGTCGTAAAATTGTATTTGTAAAAAGATAACTATTTACAAAAGCGTGAAAAATACAACGCGTTTTTAGTGTTATAAATCTGAACTAAAATAAGCCTGTATTTTTTTCTGCATATTTGACGTTTTTCTTGGTAGGTAGCATATTTAGCTGTTTTTTATAGATGGCAAACGGTTTTATAAGTTGGTAACAGTACTTACACACTACTTATTATGTTGCAGTTGTTTTAGATTAACTAAAGAAAAGTTAGTAAAACTAACTCTCTACACATTTGCACATCAGCATTAGATCGTGATAATTTTCATGCACCTGTCAAATTGTAGTTTTTCCTTTTTTTATAATTAACACCTTCCCGTCTACATTACATCCGGACTTTGAGGTTTTGTATTAATTTTATACGAACTTCTAGTTGCTTGAACTCTACACCTAGGTAGTTATGTAGATGTACATAGGTACCAAACTATTTTGTTTTTATAATTTGATTTTGGTCGTAGTATGTGTCACTGTTAAAACGTTGTGCAAAAATAAATGGAAATATATTTATACATATAAATTTAAACGCTCATCACACAAAAACGGCTGAACGGATCATCATGATTTTTGTTATTTAGGTAGTATGAGGTCTTAGGACACATATCGTGAATTTTCAACTTTGAGAGCAGACTTAAAATCTCGCGTTGCAACCGCTATTATGACCTTATGTTGGCAACTTTAAACTAAAGTTGAAATTAGACCCGCGACAGGTTTGGCGCCATATATCTAGTTTGCGTACCAAGGGAGGCTTTGAGGCTACAGTTAGGTATAAAAACGAGTCGTACTAAGGGGTGAAAGCGGCAGAGGCTTTCGCGGATTTTTTCGCAAGCGTATTTTTGCCGGAAGTACCGTCACTGAGTTCTGAGCTGGCGTATAAGACAGAAATTTGTACGAACAGTAATTATGTCAACATTTTTAAAATAACACACAGTGACGTTATTTTCGGCATATAAATAAGCTGAACCTAGAAGCTCCATATGGCCAGACTGCATCCCTCCAGCTATATTAAAGGATTTGAAGAAGTACTTCTGTGTCCCGCTGTGTTATATCTTCAATGCTGCTCTAGAATCTGGCGTGTATCCGCCGCAGTGAAAACTCTCTAGGGTCAGCTTTATTCCTAATGGTTCCGACAAAGTGAGTGTGGAAGAGTTTAGGCCGATCGCGGTCTTATCCTCCCCAGCCAAGGTGTTCGAGAGTATACTCCACAAGTATATCTACGACCAGGTGGACAAGTTCCTGTGTGACGCCCAGCATGGCTTCAGGCGGAAGAGATCGGTGGATACCAACCTCCTAACTATTAAGGATTATAGGTATTTCCACAAGCCTGGATCGCCACACTCAGGTCGACGTACTGTATTTTGATTACCGGATGGCGTTCGATAGGGTAAACAATGATATACTGCTGACTAAGCTTGCTGTTTTAGGGTTCGCCCCTAAATTGTTACGACTTCTTGCCGACTACATGCGAGATTGCCAGCAGTTCATAAGGCTTGGTCATTTTTAGTCTAAACCCTATCATACGCGTTCCGGAGTCAGCCAGGGCTCGATTCTTGAGCCCTTGCTATTCTTACTGATGGTAAATGACATCTCTTCTGTCTTGCAGTGCGCACGCTGCTTATTGTATGCGGATGACCTTAAACAGAGTATACAGAGGTCAAATCTGAAGCTGATTGTGCTTCTCTACAGCAGGATGTCGATGCTGTGGTACAGTGGAGTCGCCTAAATGACATGAAACCGAACACCTCAAAGTGCCATGTCATGACTTTTGGTCGAATGTGGCATCCAATTATCTATGAATACAAGTTAGGCGGTAGCACTCTGAAACGCACTGTCAATATGAAAGTGAAACGCTCTGTCAATATGAAAGATTTGGGTGTCATGTTCGATCAAAAGTTATCCTTCCACGACCACATAAACGCGTTAGTTAAAGAGTCATTTAGGCGACTCGGTTTTGTGCTCAGAAACCAACAGCTTATTATAATGTGTAATGTTCTACGTGGAGATGTTGATGCACCAGACTTGCACGATAAGTTGTGTCAACTTTTTGTACCGGACAAATATTTGCGCAGCCGACGACACAAGCTTTTGGTTGAGCCCCACTGCCGCACGGTGGCTCGGGCCGCCTCCCCACTCCCGCCTCCCGCGCACTCTCGCCGCACTCAACATGCTGCTCGCTGCCAACCCGACGTGTGATTTGTTCGGACGGATGGCCGGTAATAATGTTAGAGCGTGTTTGAGATTTTGCGAGCAGATGATTAAATGGTTGTATGAATGTCTTAGTATACTTAGAAATATATTGATTTCACTGATGTAAGATTAAGCTGTCGATAGGAGTGTCTTAGGCTATTTTTTATCCTGAAATAATGCGAGCGAAGCCGAAGGCGTCCACAAGTTCAAAATATCACAATAGTAAATACCTTCTTAGATAGATTTTATATTATATTGTATCGCATATGAATTCGATACAATATAATATAAAATCAATATATCTACGACCACTAACTTTAACCGTCGACTATTGACGTATTTCTGATGACACAGAATGGACTAATAAAGTAGTAGTATGGGAATAGATGGCGCTGTCCAAAAATAAATTAAACCTATTGTTTCTCATAGTGAATGTGTTTGATAGCGTTTCAAATCCATTTCTTTCAAACTTTATAGCACAGTTATGTTACAATTCCTCGTCTAAATTTAAAAGTTATCTCCACATCTCAACACCATCACAAATTCTCCCATTGTTTCTGGCAATGTAAAAAGACGGTACTCTCAAAATTAGAACACATTTACATAGTGGTCATTAAACTTCACGCGTCTTGGTTTTTCTAAAGACGAATTAACGAAACAATGTGAATATGACGAAATATTTAAAAATAAGCGTTATTCAAGCCTTTCAGTGTACTACTTTGGATTTTGTCACAAGAAAATTCAAGTAAATACTAGTTAGTGAAGCTGTTTACTTTTTGTAAACTATGTACATATATGTAATAATGAGGGCTACCGTGTGTAAAATCATTGCTAGAGGCGGTAGTGTACCGTGAGGTCCAAATATTCTCAAACTAAGCAAACCGCACCGATTCGCCGCTGGGATCACTACTGAATAGTAAGGTTTAAAGATAAAGATAAAGATAAATTTATTGTAAAAAAAACAATATGTTACACTTTACAAAAAGCTCTGCCTCTCACATTAGTAAAAACTGTGTCGTAGAGAGGCAGGTTCATCCGGGGGTTCTTGTTTACAACTTAGTTGAGTTTAGTTTGAAATGTCAAATGTCAAAAAACGGTAGCTCTTATTGTATCTCACAGTTTTGCTTTCTGTGGCGTCACTTCAAAAAATCAATTTTGTATTCTAAACGAAGGATAACATTACTTTCGCCATCTATCAGACAATCACAGAAAAAACAATTCCACGTTCTAGTTAAAGTCATATCCCATTAAAATATAGCTTCTACGTATAGTAAATGATTTTTTTGTGAAAATTAACTTTGACTCTTGACAGCAGAGTTGGTCATAAAAAGCTTTGTAAACCGTTTACAAACGTAAATTATGTTTTATTGGAGTTTTTTTTTAATTGTGATAGCCACACAATACCAACCCTCTGAAAAACAAACTAAACTAAGTTTTATTTTGTTTATTTATTCAAAGCCTTCAAGCAGCCTTAGTCGAGCCTGTGCAGTTTACACCTACTTATCGACCGAGCGCTGACCACGCTCCTACTACCCTGCCTAATCGATAAACCACGAAACACTAGCCGGACTTTTACGTTCTACGTTTTTACTCATAAAAATCTTGGTTTTTAGGGAGGTAGCTTTTAAGGAGAAGTTAAAAGAAGAAGAGAAGTTAAAGTTGCGCTTATCTCTTCTTATCTTAATCACAGGTCTAAATGGTGAGATGAGGTAATTAATAGTATGCTCTAATTTTCAAAATTTTGGTGCAAATAACTCTTGTTTTTTTAAGTAGGATCTGGAGCCAATAGTGTTATAAAGCGTTGTGATTGGTTTATTTCGAACTGCATTTTTTTACTACATTTTTGGAATCAAATATTTTGGTTGCAGAGTCATGTTGATTGTCTTGGTAGTCTGGTAGAAAGTATAATAATAATAATATGTTGTTGCTTAATTCTATGTCAAAACTAAATCTCAACCGCATTTTATAACCATTTGCTCATTTCTTTACGCCGTGCCCATTGAATTAGCGAATTCTTTACACTCTTTCACTTCACTTCTCTAATACCCATGGACATTCAACCCTATAGATGCCTGATTATGTGCAAAAAATCCGCAAATATCACGCAATTTCATTGCTTGCTGATTGGCCAGTAGCTGAGGATACGTTATATGAATGGATGATGATTGGTCCGCGTATGACATGTGATAAAGTGAACGGTTTGTTTAAAGGATTCTGAGAGTATACCTGTAATGTCATTTGTCTGTTTTACATTGTCTGTGCTAATGTCTAAGCACTGCGCATTTGCTTAACGAGATTAACGGTATAAGGCATCTGCAGAACATCTAGGTCACTTACAACAAATAAATCTTGAAAACACACAAAAAATGTGATTGATCGTCGCTAAATCGTTTAACCCACTTTGCACTGTAAGTTTGTCTGCTGAATGCTCAGTTAAATGACTGTACATAAGTCTATTTTTGTCCGCCAACGTTGCTAAATTTATTTGCATCTACTAACATATAGAAAAGTAGGTACGTAGATACATATAGTCATTGTAAACGAGTTGTTCTGTCTACATGTAGGCACTACACCATTTTACAAATACAAGGCGTTATTGTGTGGATTTATTTAAAACATTTCAGCCTTAAGTTTCATTGGATTTAATAATACTAAGGGTTCGATACATTACACATAATTTAATGCAGCTCTGTCCTCTGTTCTTTCATGCTGTTATTTGTACAAAAAAATAATAAAATTTGCACGATTTAAATCTTCAACTCGTTCATTATCATTTTTGTAACCCGATACTTGAAGAGTCCATTCTGCAACTCTCGGAAAATGATCTCACCACATCAGCCTGCATTGATGTTCATTACTAACACAGAGAATTGTGATTAATGTCCGTCCGTCTTCGCTTATAAATTACGCTATCCGTCGATCTGTAATTGAAGAAATTGCGGCAATTTGCGGCGTACAAAGCGGTGAATTGAGCAATTAGTAATGTATGAATTTACTCCATTGAAAAATAATGGGGCGCGGAGGAGTAAATCAATTTGTGGAAGACATGGGTGGTAGACGCCATACAGTCGGGTTGTTTTGACCTCTTTTGAAAGAGTAGTTGAAAATTAGGTTATAGAGAAAAACCGGTATGTTGTTTTATAAAAATGTTTAATACAAAATTATTTATAGAAAACACTCAAGTTCATTTGTACGTCTGTAGAAATCTGTCTGTCTGTGTTTGTTGCTTGCGTAGATTATAAAAAAATAATGGTAAATATAATCTCTGAACATCTTTATCAATACCAAAATAGTATTGGGTTCAATGGGGTTCTATTATATCTAAACGCATTAATAATTACGTATAATTTTACAATTAAATCTTTCGTGAATACTTATTTGTAGTATTCACGAAAGATTTAATTGTAAAATTAATGCGTTTAGATATAATAGAACCCCATTGAACCCAATACTATTTTGGTATTGATAAAGATGTTCAGAGATTATACTTATCATTATTCTTTTTACCATAAATACACCACAAAATTATGTTACAGTAATCTGTCTGTGTAAAAACAAAAGTTTCTCAAATATTTTGCGCACAAGATAGACATCAATTGAAGTAGTTTTGTGACACATGTAATTTCTTACTCCTGTTTTACAAATTGTCTTAGATTATATGAGATTTATTGGAGGCAAATCAAATAAGCTCTTTAAATATTTCGCGTCAAAATATGCCAAATACATTAAATAGGTAGATACAAAAAAATACTATTAATAAAACTGATAAAAAATAAATTCCTTAAAATTGTCTGTTTAACTTTGATGTTATTTGTATATGTTAAAGTTAAAACCCGTTTTTAGATAGAACGCGTTTTCTTTAAAAGGCCTTTTTTAAAACTAGAAATAACTACATAGTCAAAACTAGAATTTACCACTGATATATTTCATTTTCAGATAAAACTACTTGTCACTTCCAGCTTAGTTAAAATTAGCTCTAGAGAAACTAATTTGAGAAATACATCGAAAATCATTAGACGAGAAGCTGTATACCTGTCTATAGTATCTAAACCACAGAAATCTAATTTATTTAGATTTCTGTGATCTAAACATAGAATAACCAGTGCAAATTCCCATAAATGTGGCAAAACATATAAAAACAAACTAACATATGTGGTAACAAACTGTTAAGCATTACGCTGACCTGTAAACCAAATCAACAAAGATTTTTAATTTTAGTTTCTACAAAATCGCTACTAAGAGGGGTCAAATTTAAAAGTGTGAATTAATTAATTAGCACTGAACGCTGTCGGTATTTAATTTATAATGTCAAAAGTTTAATGTCGTCCGACTAGTTATTTACAAAAACGTGTCATCAATATTTATTAGGTTATTCAGACTGCGACTCCATGACCGCGCATTTTCTATTATGTCGTCAAGCAAAATTTGATTAGGTATTAACATGTTATTCAATGTGCGAGTGAAAGTAAGTTATTTAGACAAAAATATATGCAATATTATATTATATAAACCTACAAATAAAAAAAAGACACCCAAACCAATTTATTGATTTATCGAATTGGCTGTAAGTTATGTTTTTTTGTCATATAAGCTTCATTGTTGAGTCTGGTTGTTTCTATGTAAAAATTAAATATGAATCAAAATAAAAGTTTTAAGTACATATTAATATATCCGGTATCACCTTTGACACAAGCGGTTGATTAGTATGGAGTTAGAAGGCGCTGTGATATGTCCCAGTTTTTTTTTTTTAACTAGGAATGGGTTTGCGCTTAACCGTAATTCGCCTGATGTACCAAAGAGATTTCGTAGGTCAGATGACTTGTCAACTATTAGTTCTGCTTTATACATTCAGTAACCCATTATGCCCTTTAGAATGATGAGAAAACTCAACACGTTTAGTAAGAAGAATAATTTCCCAGAAGCTTAATATTTATTTGAAATGTTCCCTTTAGATCTCCAGACCGTAAACCTTCTCGTAAAGTTAAATGTCATGGAACCACTACTTTTAAAATAATAATACATTTAACAAGAAAACTATTATAGTCTGTGGAGGTGGTTTGTGGGAAATATGCACATTAACATTTTTATGTGGATACTTCAAGTATTATCTAAAGGTACGCTGTAAGTTTGGTTTAATGCGCGTTTTGATAACTTCAATTATGTAAAAATGTGTGTTTCTATAAATAGAGGTACCAGAAACTTGGATTTTGGCTGTATTTGCTGAAAATATCCATATATTTTAGACAAGAAAATGTAATTAAGAGCGATCGTCAAAAACCTCATTTTAAGACTCTTAATTTCGACCGTGAGATACTCAAAATCGGTTCATTAAACATAATATTATTTTATTATTCCAAAATCATTAATGGGGCAATTAAGCATCATTCACTTGTTTAACGTCTATATTCTAAATGTAATTGGACACCTTTGGCTTCTTAGAAATAATATGTGGCTTCCGTTAAAACCGGAAGTTCTAAGCATAAGCTTAGTATGCCGCTGCGTGCTATGAATTTTAAAATTTGTTCTAGAATGAAATAAAATTTGTTCGATCTTTGAAATCGACTCGAAAAAGCTTGTTTCCAACTTACAGTTCCTGTTTTTATTCAACTTTAAATACATCCACACATGCTTGTGTTTTTTATTCGTTTGATCTTATTATTTAAAAGATTCTCATGAATTTGGTTTTTGCTAAAGAAAAAGACAATATTTTTCAAAAGGTACCGTAGGTATATAACTGTTATTGTTCTAACATTACCATAGTTTATCGTGACATTTTACTTGTTTTATTTTTCACGGCCGGGTTTTTTAAACACTAAAAATGTAATGAAATGAAATACATGTATATTATTTGATGTTAAAATTATAATATTGAATCAAATGTTCTGCCGAAAACCGTACAAATATTATGGTTAGCTTCAGGCTGGTAGTTATTAGATATACTTACAATTTTATTTTTCTTTTAAAAAGTAACTAGCAACATTTATGCTGTGGCTTACCGAAGAATCATTCTGAAAGTAGCCAGTGGTAATAAAAACTACGAGCGTCGTCTCTATTATCGAAATGTATCTACGAGTACATAAGTTGATTGATGCCGATGGCTCCTCGGCTGATAGCTGGCATTTACCAGTTACCACCATCAGTAGGGTTCCCATGCTATTACTTTTGGTAGAATTGAACAGTAAGGAAAAGTGACTGTAAAAAAGTTATTCTTTAAAAAAAAACGGTTGTCTGTAAAGTCGGTTTACTGACGATAGTTGAACGTGACAACGTCACAAGCATGTCACAAGAAAATACTGAAATAGTTGAATTTTTCAAAAGAACATTTTAATTTTTTTGTTAGATATTTTGTATTTGATGCAGTTCAAGCACCAACCCGCTATGTCTATTAGGTTTTGAGATCCCCTGGGGTACTCCAAGGTCTGATGGTCAAAGTGATGGAGATGCTACGCATTCCCCTCACTTCGATATCGTGATTACTCCGTCATTTCTTGAAATCATAGCCACGCTTGATAATAATTTCGATCGAATAGTAAAGCCATTGATTTTTTACTCATCGTGAAATAGTTCTGTTAACTTATTGTTATAATTTTGTCAATAATAGCATAACCTACAATCGCTGCAATAGCGGACCGATGCTATTTATTTTAATGATGAAAGCACGAATATTCGATAATATATTACTGAACATATATGTAATCACATTACCTTTATCGCCGCAGTTATAGTTGCTATAAACAATTGACACCACATTCACTTTTCACTGCACTTCATACTTGACGAAAACATCTAAATGTATTATTGTATAGCAGCTGTTCACGCAGACGCATCGTTCACTCAAGTAGAAGAGAGACAGATGTCGAACGCTGCCGAACGCGGAGGCTGATTGTGCCTCTTATTGCTTAACTAGTGGGTGCTCGCGGCTTCGCTCAAATTAAGAAGTAAAACTTGCATCCCCTTTTTCACCCCTTTAAAGATGGCATTTCCATAAATCCTTTATTAGCGGATGCCTACGTCATAACATCTACCTTCATTCCAAATTTTAGCCCGATCTGTCCAGTGGTTTGGGCTGTGCGTTGATAGATCACTATATCAGTCAGTCAATCAGTCAGTCAGACACATTTGAGTTTTATATATATAGATTTTCCCTACATAATAATCACATTCTAACAATTTTCCTTGCATTATTAATTGTACTTCTTCTCTTATTACTGGCTTCAAACAACAAACGATTGTTACGTCTCAGACATTGAAGCCAGCCTGTACCCTTATTAGGTAGGTATAATGTTTTCTTACCACTTTATTCCTTGAAAAATAACTCAGAATCATACAATAAAATGAGGGCCACAGGCACTCTGATTACACGATCTGGTAACCCTAACCATGGGTATTGGGTATGTGTCCATAAAATCACGGAACTGGTTTCGTATTGAAGCCTTGGCATTTTATAATGACATTCGACGGCTATCGAATGTTGTACGATACACGTGTGTTTATGGGAAATTGTGTTTTTTTTCTTTATTTTTTCTAATGGAAACTTTGTCGTGGTCCGTCTTTAAGAATAAACTAAGTGTGACTTAACAAAGAAACATTAATTGTAACTTAAAGATTAAATGATAATTTCACTTTTCTCCTAAAAATAATCTCAAAATCGAAAATAATAGGACAATAGGTTTTTTTTTCAACTATTTTCCTATTCTTCCAATCTATTTGTCATGAAGCTTAAAGATCAATTAAGGACAAAAAATAACCACGAAAATTGGACTCTTATTGCTACAATGATTGATTTCCCAAAATAAACTCGTCGCCCGCCAATTTTTTGCCATTTTTCAGCGACTGTGTCTTTTCAAGGACAGACCATTCCACAAAATAAACATTGATATTTAAACTAAGAGACACCTAACATTTCTTTTGACATGATTTTCCTTTAACCTTATGTGGAGTGTGGTTTAACTAGCGCCCAGTTAGACTATGGCGATGGATAAATCAACATGGAGATATATCACATAATATTAATTTTATTGTTACCTATCTACATCAAAGTTTTAAAGTCCTGGTTGTTTGTCATGATTTCAAACATATACTTACAGAATATACTATAAAAATATTAATGAGAATATAACCAAAATTATTATCACTTGTATACCTACCTACCTACCTACCTACCTACCTACCTACCTACCTACCTACCTACCTACCTACTACACAAATATAATTATTTTTTTATTATTGTAGATAAATTTATTTGGCATGTGTCAGAAATATATCCATCCTTTTGTTGAGATGTCGTTGCAAATATTGGACGTCTCTGTTTGGTTTTTTACAACGCATTTATCGCAAGAGCTTTTATAATATTGATTCGAGGATCCGTGAACGATCTGTTTGCTTAAAGATAAGAAATTGAGTATTTATCCTGAACGATAAATTTAAGCAATTTATCCTTTCGAAGAGCGAGGAAATCGCTTACTGCATTAGGTGTCGCTCAGTTTGTGGAAAATTTTTGCATTTTATGTAGAAAGGCAAGGGAAGGAGCTGTCTTTGGGTAAAATGAATGTTCATGTGTTTTTTTATAAAAAGTATCTTAGGATATCAATCTTAGAAATCTAAGGATAAAATAAATAAAGTTATTAATTATAAATTGACAAGACAGGTAAGAACGTTTAATCAAAACACAAATCCTTTCATAATACTAAAAAAAACATTTACTTATCAGCTCAAATGCAATATTACAATTAGCAATATTTCAATAACTATTTTAACTGACATAATAATATGTTTAATTCTGTATTTTTAACTGCATTAAAACAAAACTACTAAGAATAAGCGAGGGCGCAGGTGTATGAACGATTAGTGCCGGTGTGTGAATGCTGACCAAATAAAATTAATGTGCTTCTAGTACAAAGGGTTTATTAATATTGTTTTTACCCTATTGAGGTAAAAAACAAGTGGGTATTCTAAGAGAATTGCTTTTATTAATTAAGATGGTTGTTAATGTGAACAGTACTTGAAAATTATCAAAATGAAAAATATGATTGGTGTGTGTTTTTATATATTTTAACAATTTTTTTTCTCTTTTCAGGTAAGCTACAACAAAGCGCTACATTTGTCACAGGATACGCTGGTACAGTATTGTACTGGTACCTACTGGTAAATATTTGCACTATTTTACTAGAATACATAATACGAATAGAATAAACAAAGAAAATGCATGCACCATATTACAAACATTACATTAGCTGCTCTTCAAAGAATTACGAGTACATTATCATATCAAAGATCATAGATTACAAAACAGCAGCAGTAGGTTAGCGGCAAGTGAGGAGAAAGCGCGCTGCAGTGAGCTGGTCACTGACCCCGCCTGAATTCGGCCAAGGTCGAGCGACACTTCCCGTCCCATCTGCCTACGGCTTCCCGACTACTAATGCAGTATTTAATCGAATTGATTCACAGAAATCACGAGTAAATATTATGATTGTAACATTTTGTTTTAAGGTAGTCGTGAATTTATTTGCGGGAATGCGCTCCACACGCACAGTATAAATATTTTCATGAACATTTTACGGCCGTTTTCACCTCCCATCTGGCAGATGTACGGCTATTTCCAACCGACCGATCATCAGGAAACAAAGTTATGGCGTGAACTTTATCTCCAGGCGGGAAAGTTATAAAACAACGCCACGTTCAAACGTCGAACGTCGAACTTGCGTTTAAAATCGGCCAAGGTCCCCGCGTGCGCTGACCTTTCGATGTGGTTACGAAAAAATCGAATCGAGCATTCGAGAGACTCGATAAATAAAGAAATGAGCGGATCCAATTAAGATTGCGTGTCGCCGCATTCCCGGGCGGCGCAATAAAAGGTCCAAGTCCAACATCAAAAGTAAAACGAGTGTCGGGAATCCGACTAACTGCGGCTAAATCCAGCCAAGGTCTTGGGCGCTGAAGGGCGGCTCGCTCGGCTGGCTCACTGGTCGTTAGCACCGACGCGCCAGATAACAAAGGGTTGACTCGCATGCCTACTCCACTGACTCACGTGGCCGCCGCGAACGCGGCCCCAACTCAGTGCGCGTGACTTACAACTGCAATACAACTTTTAAAACAAAATACATACCTTACAAATCAAATCAGACCACCTGATGAGATGCAAATCGCTCTGACTTTAAAGCAAAATAAGCAACCAATGTAACATGATCTTGGTAGCGCTGATTTTGGGAATTAAGATAAAGTAATGCCAAATAACTTGTCAGGTCTTAATATAGTGGGTTACACAAGTACTAAATGATGTCTAGACATGGTTTTGCTTGAGCGAGCTGAGATGGGTGCGGGAGAACTTGCGGTAAGACTCCTGCTGAGTTCTCACCGCTGAGCGTGGTTAATAAATTTATTTTTTTGCTTTTTAATAAAGGTACGATGCCATTAGAAAAAGAAATCACTGAGTCGAAACGTGTGGTATCACAAAACAACCACCCCTTTGTAAATTACCAAGTCGTCGGTATAAAAACATGTGGGAAGATTTTTTTTATAATGCCAGACGTTCACGCTTAGCTAATGAAGAAATTTTCTGTTGCACCGCTTAATAATGGATAAGACTGAGAAGACAAGCAAATTAACTTACTAATTATAAATACACAAGCAAAGGCTATTAAATCCCACACCACAAATAAATTGTTCATTACAGAACAAAAGCTAACAAAAATATCAACTCCATAACCTGTGACATTGAGCCAGACACAACTAACAATTACGATGACACATCCGCGGAAATAAACCAATCTTTTGCACACAACAACAAAATTTATTAGCATATTTTACATAACAATACGACGGCGTAGCGCATTAACCTCTTGACCTGCCACAAGGTCTGCTCGCATAATATGCATGTACGTACGGGTTTCCTTGTCAAAACTCAGCGTTCCGTTTGGCTGCACGTTCTCGCTATGACCTATATGTTCCCCCAGCACTTAGGGTTTGCAGTGTGCCTGTACATGACCTACCGCAAGTGGTCTGGGTTTGCGTTCATGTGGCGAAAATAAACCGGGAACCGCATGTCCCCTCTCTGTCGACTTCCGCATGCCTCGCAACGATCCTATTCGACTTTTACTGGAATGAGTTTCGTCTGGAACTTTTTAATTTTAATTTTGCGTGTTGATGACTTTCGTTGCGTGGTGATCAGGTTCAGTGGTATTTGCTCAATTGGTTATGGTAACGGTTTTGTTGTAATTAATATTGCAAAGCGTCATATAAACCTACTTTGGTTCTCGGTTCTTGATAAGAATTTCATATGTCATAATTACTTGATAATTTTATTTGGTCATATAAGAATTTTGCGGCCCGTGTGACATAAAGATTAAAACATTTAATGATGTGTTAATATACTTGTAATTGTTTACCAAATGTCATTGTCGTTAGTAATATTTAAAATTAATTAATTGCTTTTTAAGGAAAATTCGATTCCTTATGACTGCCATGTTTAACTTATACTTAATTAACCATACACGTATGAAGTAAACAGCTTGTTTTGTTTCATAGTCATTTATTTATATCAAATATTTGATACACGTCACAGAAAAACAAGTAAAAAATAATCAATTAAATTAAAATTAAAATAAATTAAATATTTCTTGAAACTGACACTGATTACTGGCATAGCTTTACATACGTTATTTATCATAAGAATAATCTCGCGATTTGAAAGATCCTTGCGTTCTTCAAAGCGAGAGAGAATCGGTTCTTACTGGGTAAGCACGTTCCATCCTAGACCGTAATGATTGCTTACCATAAAAAAAGATAAAAAAAAGGATTCAAGAAAATACATATACTTTCTTTAAATTGTTATACCTGCTCTCTTTATGTTATTCATTTTTAAAATCATAAACTATAATTTTATCACACTATACATCAGGAAATCAATTTGTGAATTTGACGAGCCCTATTGTCCTGCGTAGTTCTACCACCCCTGTGTTCGTCCAATCAATATTTCCGCGGAAGTATTGTATTAGTACCACGCTCTACTACGGCGTCTATTATTGATTGACTGGGAGTGCATCGCACAGGATCGATCGCGTCTGCCGCCCCCGCGTCTATTTTTACCGCTTCATTGCCTACTCCCCTCGCTGCCAGTTTCCTGCCTTTTATTAAACTATCTGTATGTTAATTAACAACGGCCTCGCTCGGACCGCTGTTTATTTTTCTATTAGCCAGTTCCTACGAAACGTTTGCCGTTTAAGACGGTGTTTAAAATGCATGTTGATCGTGCTCGAAGCACATTGCAGCTGCGTCCACCATGATGTTTTTCTTTTTGTTCGTGAGCTCGTCGATACCTTGTTGGACAACTCGTTTTTCATACTTCGTCGTTTATTTTTTCGACCTTCAACTATATCTAATTAGACGTCTATGTACGTTGTCATACCTCACTCCCTCTAGGACTGGTCTTGCTCGGTGTATGATAACGTTGTCTCTTTCTATGGGGGCATCTGGTGTACATAAACCTGCGTGTGTTTACGTTGGGTCTACTGGCGTGCATGTGTGCGTGCAGGGGTGCGGGCTGGTGCATGTGTGCGTGCGCGTGGCGTTGTCTACAGCTGTTGTGGGTTTGTAGAGCCACGCCGCGCGCCGCGCGCCGCCATCGCATCGGCTCCTCTAAATTTATGCTTCCTGACCCACGTTCACAACTGCGCCGTAGACACACGAAACTTACTGTTTAATATTCCATTCAGGACGACGGCTAAATAAGAAATATACATTGAAATAGCTACAAAGAAATTCGAAGTCGTCTCTGAATACATTTCTTTGCCGTCGCTAACGTTACCTGCCCGAATGTTATTCACGACATCATCTGAGACGACAACGTTTAGCCGAGCTATGACTCTAGTATTGTTTTGTTGTGCTCATTACGGGAATATATTGAAGTTATTATTCACGGTTCTTTTGTCACGGCGGAATAAAAGAGAGCACCGGTACATTCGATTCCTTATAACCCGCGTTCGCTCCGCTTGTGTTCGATTACTACAATAGTCAAACAGCTGTGAGAGGTCAACGACACGGGTAGCTTAGCTAGTGCAAATTGTAAAGTAACACATCGGGAAAGCAAAAAATAACACCCATTTTGCCGTCTCGGATCCGCATGCGAGTTCTCGGCAAAAAGCAGCGCGTCAAAATGGCGAATGTGCAGATATTTTGGTTCCTTTTATCCTTGTCCGACTGCTCTGATGTAGACTGCTTGTTTACCAAGATGCTAACCACCTGCGGTCTGATAAAAACAAGTGAGTGGCGAATGATGATGAATTGAGTACACAACACGTTAAACAAGCTAGAGGGTTTCAGCTTTGTTTGATACGAAGGCAAGCATTGAACTCGGCGCCGACCTTCCTAGCGGGCGCAACATGCGTGCTATTGAAGGCGCAATCGGTAAGGGCAATGTTATGTGTGACGTCATCGTCCAAAAAGCCCGGGGTCGATGCTCGGGCCCCTACCTGCATTTTTTATTGCATCCCCTATGACGCTATTGGATTCCACAAAAAGGACAGTAATGTTTGTTGCGTCTCAGGCCCGCGTGGATACAACTCTTCCACTTTCATGTCGGTAAACATTACCCAAATGTTTGGTAGGACCAGTTGAATAACCATTATTATAAAACAAAACTTTAACCTGATTTCTTATACGTGAGCCAGTCACCAACTGTGCTAATAATTACGTTTCACGATTCACATTTTTGGTACAATTCTTTTGATCTACAACTTTAGGTACCTACACATTTTGAATGAATCGGCAGAATATTGTCAAACTTATTTCGGTCGTGACGAGTCGCATTCGGCGAAAATAATGAATTGAAATGTGAAATGAGAAAAAGCTGTAAAAAACACAACGCCATTTTCTTTGTTTACTGAAACGTCGTTAAATTTTTATAGACTTTCGTGCGCATAAAAGTAAAATTGCTTTATTTTTGCCCGTGATGCTGAATGTTATGAACGTAGGCAGCTTCCATTCGCAAGAACAAAGAACTTATCTAAAATTGACTCATATCCAAAATACCAAACAAAAATAAACAACCTAAATATGTATAGGTACTATTGTATACGAAGCTTGTAACTTTTAAAAAAGAAAGATCTAGATGAAAACATTCACCATGAAAGACCCATTTCACTTCAATGTCTCAATTCGCTCCCACTTTCACTAGCCAGCCACCGGTTTTTAAACTTTTTACATTCCTTTTTTTAGCTCACACAGGATGCAATTTCACGTGGCCCAAGTGCCATAAAGTTTTTTTTTAACAAAATAATACAGGATACACAGACAGGGCGCATACCACATCGGCACAACAGTGTCTTTATTACGGAGAGGTGTATGCAGTGATATATCAACCACATCCCGTGGGTTACGAGCGATAATACAGACTTATATGGGAGGATTTAGCATTTTAAATATGTTGTTAAGAAAATATGTTAATATAAGAAAATTATAACCTTATACATAACCTTGCCACCTGAACAGATTTACAAACAATCAACAAAAACTTAGCAGTAGATTTTGGTCTTAACAGAGATCACTAAAGGGTAAATTTACAAGTTCAATTTTAATTCCATCAGAGTCGATTTAACAAAAAACATCGCTTCACAGATACATATACATCCATATATTATCCCGAAACTCCAGAAGGTATTGCAGAAATTGTTGCCGTCACTTCGCAGTACACACTGCCAATAACCGGGTTCAACCTTGATATTCGAAGTCCATAAATCCCGTACCCTTTAGGTCTCTTATAGGCCGGTATGCGTTGGCCCGTTGCGCAAGTGTGCCGCGCAGTACAATTGGGCCACATTGGGTCGCTGGCCCAAAAATGTGTCAAGTTGAACACAGGACGTTCACCCGACTGTTTACATCTTCGCTGCACTTTGCAATTCGCTTTCGGGACTATTCAACTTTTGATTAAGTTAATACGGTCGAATTGGGGGTACTTAGAGGCCGGTTTGAGGATGTTGGGAAGTAGTACCTTATAGTATTGTGGTTGAATCGGGGAGAGGTGGCAATTTATTTGAGGGGAGTGGAGACGGAAATTAATTACGAGATGATTGATTGATTTCTTGTAATTATGTAGTATACATTACGAAGATATTTTTAGGTTGCATTTAATGACTGGAAACAATGATATCTAATGTCTTCTCGGTTTCTGTTAGAACATTTTCAATATCATACCCATACGAAACTAAAAAACTTTCTTGTATAAAAAATAAATCTATAGGTATGTTTTTGATAGTACCTACTTGTTGTGTAAAACATAACTCAGTATCTTTTGTATTTATGGTTTATAGATATTGGTCCGAAAATCGACTATGTCCATACCTATAGCACCAAACATATATGGTACTACACTGTAGCTTTTTTTTTTTTTTTTTTTTTTTACATTAGATAGGCTCACGCTTGACTACAACTTGCCTGATGTTAAGCAACGTTATAATCTACGATCTAGCGCGCTTGCCTAGAAGAAACCGGTTTACTCTCGACTTGAAGACCGACAAATTATAGTTCAAGGGGAATAGAGATTCGGGCAAGGAGTTCCACAGTTTGGCTGTTCGCACGATAAAAGTCGAAGTTAAAAGTAGTATTTAAAGTTACTCGCATATGTCGAAGTTCCTTCTACTTATAGATATTAAAACTTTTTTAACAGCCACATACATGTTACCTTCATCTGCTGCTTCAACACGTTCTCGTTATTAAGTACTCGTGACAAATTCCACAATAACAGTCATCATTATTTTTCTATGGACCGTACGAGTGTTTCCTTATTTAGCTTCCACCTTTAGTGGCCACTTCATAAACTTACTTTGTATGATTGTGCCGGCCATAAAACCGTTTTAAAATATCGCTGTTTTGTTCTGGCATGTGCGTAGCTATTTTGCACCTGCTCCTTCGAACTGGCTTAAAGTAAATGATAGTACTTTAACTCTGTAACCGTTGTCTGAGACCTTTGGGTTATCTATAATTGGTCTGTAAATTTGTGCATGTGTTGTTTATTTTTTAATGTGACTTAAATTTACCGTCTTCTACATATGAATTTCTCATCAAATATACAAATTCTTGTGAAAGGATAAAATGAATTAAATTCGCTCGTGTATGTGTTACACAGAGCCTGAGATATAAGTAAAAACGTGGTTCAAAAACTTTTGCGCTTGTTGCTTACATACAAAGTCATCCATATAGAACAAAACTCCTAGAACCACCTTATCATTTTCAAGCATTCCAAACACAAGCGTCTTTTTATGTTTAACGATGCCCTAAATAACTCTACACATAAAAATCTCATCTTAATGTCTCATAAAACTAAACACTTGAATAAATATAAGCCAGGACCTCCATATCTCTCGTATCCTCCATTTTGTTTTGTTTCTCTCGTAATAGATGGTAACGTGGGGTCGGTTTTTTAGACGCATACACAGCTGACTATAAATTTGACTCGGGCCCCAAATCATCGGAATTATGTCAACTGCATCTCTGCATCACAATTAGATTGCATGGATTGTATTCGAGTCTTCTTTTGTTGAGTGTTTCATACAATACGTGTACAATGGTGTTCATTGATACAGAGATACGAGTATCCCTTGGCAACGGGCCCCCAGCGAGGGATGGTGCCCTCGTGGGTTCACCCACAAATTCCGCGCCACGGAAATCCCCCGGTGTGCTTTTTTGTAAAGTGTAAACGGACGGGCGATGTATCACCGCATGGTCGCGTGATCACTCCCATACATGTCGTATTTCCAATGTTTGTCCTCTCATTTTGTTTTCTGCAAATAAAATCATGGACATATTTTTTTTTTAATTCGCCACTTTTTGTTACATATAAATGGCAATGGCATAATAAGAAACCACTACAGAAAGGAACTGTAAAATATTTTTAGATTTCTATTCATGTCTTGGGTCCTCGTGTGACTTTATACATTTTCTATTCAGATCATTTAGCAGGAAACTTCCTTCCCGTGGCGCCTGCTTACATGCATCGCTGACAACTTTCTAAAGAGACGTCGCGTCCTGGAATCGAGAAAAGTTTGCGAGTAAAAGTGCTCTTTTACACCTCCAAACAAATGCATTTCACAAACAAGCATATACACGACGTGGGAACGAGAATAGTTAGATGCTCTCAACAAACTTTAACATCTCAGGCAACATCAAGGTGAATATTTAACTCATCTGGGACACATCGATACCAAAAAGCTTTTACACCTACATCATTAATGTTCAATTTTCAATGGTACTCGAAAGAGTCGAGAGAACACCGACAACAACCACTCGTCGATGACCGAACAAAAAAATAATCTAAAATGCGATGCGGACTTTGTACGGCGAATAATAAAACAACAAAGCTTATGCAACATCCTGCCGTAAGAGGGAGCGCAGGAGGGTATAGATACATTAGGTCTTAACCCGCGCTTTGTCCGGGATGGCCTTGGTTTTTCTGAATGCTGCGCCTGGCCTCGAGCGAGCAGGTGATTAGGTTACATAAACTGGCCCCGGCCCGACTTCCTGCTGCCGCACTCTGCATTTGTCGAAGGCTTCTAAGAAAAACGCCAAATTCGCAGCCCGCCCCTATTGTTTTGCTCCTATTGCTGAACCAGTTTCGCGGGTTCGAGAGTCGAGATGCATTTACATTGCCTAATACCGGATCGGATGACGGCACACCTTACTTAATACACGCAATTATGTATTTGATAGTGCTTTTATTTTTTAATTAGTTCAGAACACTGTTGGATAACTTTCCAAGTGATACACTAGTTAGTTAGTTAACATGATTTCAAGTAAATGCTAGATCAGCGGATGCCGACGATCAATTAAAACGTCATTAAAATGCTTGTAGAACTTATACCATAGTCAGTATAATTACCCCAGGTTCCATTTAAACGCTCAATACAAAAACTAAAAGTGTAATAGGCGTACAGGCTCACGGTGGAATGGAGACCAGCCGACTCCAAACAGGTTTCACTGCACGCAAGCCCGCTGAAGGAACATGCTACGAATAAAAATAAACCTATATGCAGCTCTAGGAAACACTAACCTTGGACGCAAGAGGCACGGCACCTGGCGTTTTTATCTGCCCTTCGAATAAATTGCGAACTTATTTTTTAACTCCTTCGGGTCCCTAGTACGTGGCATTCCGAACCGATTTTTGTGTGATGTAATGGCGTAGTATTTGAAAAGAATTCGACATGGTATTATTTGTGGGTGCTCGACTAATGGAGACGACTCGTCGGACGGGTTTTGTAGTCGTAGGTGGGACGTGTCGGGGCTCGACGGAGTGTTCGCGTCGATATGTCGGTCGTGGTGTCGCTTGCGTAACCGGTGTCAGTGTTGAGGAAAGTGAACGCAGCATTTCGAGGTCGCGTAGAAAGTTGCCGCTGCGACCGCTCCGCTCGCTGCCTTCGCGACATTACCCACTCCGACTCATTCACTCTCTAACTCTATTATACCCTTTGTTGAATGAATATTACAAAACAAAATTTCAAACACAAAAACTCATCACGCAACATTCCTGTTTCTCCGTCGTCGGTGACTGATGCTATAATTCCGAAGTCTAATTTTGACCCATAAAACTGTTGTGAACCTATTAAAATGTTGCTTAATAAGCTATTCAACCCGAAGCCTTTCCGAAATGGTATCAAGGAATTCCAAGGAGTTTTGCACAAAAAGTTACACGTGCCGGTCCAATCGCTGTTGGCTATTGAAATTTTGGCCATGGCCGCGCCGCCCGTCTTGCATATAATGGGACATCAATTCAACCCGCTGAATTAAAGGGAAGGAACGCTTAAAGGTTTCTTTCCCAGCGTTGTTTAGGTATAGGATATTGTACACGTTCGTGTACGACTGGACCGTAAAATGGAGAATTAACTTCGGTATTTATCAATTCGATACTCGTTGTTATATGGATTTGTTCAAAACGATTGAGAGATCACGAGTTTGCATTCTTATGATCGAATTTATCAGTTTCAGTGAGGAAAGCTCCTTGCAGCTAGCCGCCGCCCATTTATCTCAGTCGATTGGTACCTATTTATACGTCCACATTGTATCGCGCAGTGCTCGGAGACACGCTGCATACAAAGCAGTCTCACAGCGACATACAATAGCTACAATAAAAAACCGTCTGTCCTGTACCGACGCGACACACTTCATCTGAGAGACGCCAACCGAGCCGCATTCAAATCGTTACATCACGGGTCATTCGCGAATGGCTCGGAATATCTTGAAGTAATGTTCTCGGAATTGATAATGAAAAAAAACAGAATACGTGATTGAAATAAGAGCAAGCATAGAATTTTAAAACACGTTCCACTTTATCTTTTGAAATCAAATCCTCTCCCAGAGGATTCGGAGATCTCAACTGGCAGACATCAGAGACTTGTGTCATCTCTCGATCGCCCTGCTCGTGTGTATCTCAGACACGCATCGCTCCTATTTGCATATGAAACGAAAATACGTTTCCAATGTATTGATTTTTACTGAAGCACTGTATTTTGAACAGGTCTCTTTGTGATGCAAGGTCTCGCTCTCAGCTCGTTCTCTGAAATGGCAGACCTTGTCTGGGAAATTATTATCTTTATGTTAATGCAATTCTGAATGCGTTTAAAAATGACAGCGTCGAGATTAAAAGCGAGAACGCAATTCTGCGACGCATTAAGCTGTTTGACTGTGTCCTTTTTCATTCTTAGTGAACGTTTCAGACAATGTCAAAGATTCTTTCTCGTCAGTTTCATTTTCATTAAGCTTCCATGATTGGTTTCTGAAAGCACTTCATGATGTAGTTGCTGCGAGGCGGCACGGAGTGTTTAATATATTCAAGTGGCTGTAGCGCCAGGAAGGCGTCGTTATCTGACTATTCTCACATCAAGTGGTCTATCTGCCCACATGTTTGATCAGGTGTCTGTACTGATGGTAACATAAACCACATATTTGCTGGGCCCATGCTCCCAAGGTCCTGAGATTGACCGTGAAAACCCTATCCTGTTTCATGAGTATCAAATTCTTAAGGCTTCAACATTGTTGTTCTTTCTAGGTAACGACAACAAATCTTGTGTTTATGTTTTTCAGTAATTTAATCATTCACTTTGAATATTTAAAAATTCATGGATTTGTCTTCATTATGTAAGCAATTTTTAAAGGCTTTCGATTTACCTGGATTTTGGGAAACATAACAGATATCAATGTTATCTTTGTGTATGAAAAGTGAATCAACACGAAACCGAAATGCTTGTTTATGTCTCGGATCATCTTCGAATGCGATCCGATTATAGACCGGCATTTTAATCTGGTTAAAACTTGCCACTGACAATTTTAAATTCAAAAGGTTAGACTTACACGTGGAATTCTTTTATAACCTTCTCAGATTTGGACTCTCAGAACTGGTTTTGATAACTCATTGAGGTACTTGTACCAGCTTTGGTAGTTATATTTACAAACATTTTAATAATTTGATTGGAGTCTTTTTAAATCGTATTTTCGGGAAAGTTAGACTTGATTAAATCGCTTAAAATATTTCAATAAGTACCTTTTAATTTTTTCACGGCTCTGAGTTTAGTTTACAATAATAAAATCTCATTTATCGATTTCACGTTTGTTTAGGTAATTAGGTATACATGCATATTTCTTATTGTTCAATCTGCACATTTGATATGTTTTTTTATCTTATTTTCATACATAAACTATACGTACATTATATACTCATAATTGTAATGTATCTGTTACATTTACGTAGGCGTTTCAAATAGCACTTCAAAACATCTAAATAGGTATGACACTAGGAACATGTCCATTCTTTTCAGTTTTGGCAAACGTTAGGATGCTGAATCACACAAAAGATTTCTTGGGGTCACACAAAAGTATAATAAGTATTTTTGCACGGTCGTGTGCGAGTTTCTTTGAATGTGTCTCTTTTAAATAATGGTTTGCCAGTTTCATTTACAGTTATCCGAATTGTCTGAACATCTGCACGCACTATTTGCTCCTAGGCATTACGCCTACACTCACATTCCGCTATACTAAACTGTCGCTAAATGAACCTGCGCGGTAGTTTCTAGAACTAGAGTTATTTGTTGACAATAATCAAACCCCTCCTTCTGTTTTTCTCGAGCGCCATTAGTCCTAACGACGGTTGTACTTTGCGACTCTCCACACAAAACAAAGTCTCAAAATGAACCTGGCGTGAATAGCAGTTGATAAATTACACCTTCTACAATCAGAACGAGGTCTTTTAGACCTTTTTTTACGACACTATCCATCTTGAATACTCTCTTTTTACCCGATGATTCATTAATGCATCGTTCATGTACGAAATTCTCTTTTGAATGCTGATTGCTTGCCAAAGTACTTAATAATTATATGGGCCTCGGTACGTATTTTATTGCAGTTAATTTTAGTTTTATCAGATCAGTGTGAAAGTAAGGGAAAATTAAAGGCTTGCCTGAAAGATGCCTCCGATAAAATTATGTGGGCGGAACTCACCACGAGCGAAATTCAAGAATAACATTGGCTTTATCGCCTCACTCGCTACATTTTAGGCTATTACAATTACTTACAACATTCTTGTTTTGTTTCAAAATGGATAATAAAATTTACATGATTGTGTATTAGAATAGATAAGCCTAAATATAAGCTATAATCAACCCATGCTTAGTACTTTTCTCCTTTGTTTCAGGTAAGACTTAAGAGAAAACTACACGCCCGGAGCAGCACACAATTTATAGAGCAAGTATACATCATCTACATCTCGAAATACAAATATCAGGTAGAACGTACTCAAAACAAGTCTATAAATGATTACAAGCAGCAACCATTAGCTAATATTAGACGAAACCATCTTCTATCTGAAAATCACTATAGTGTTAATTTTGGTTCCACTGTGGAAGCAAAAACAACAGGCTCATTATCACTGACGCTATCGTAGCTCACAATAATTACGGCGACTCGGCAAAAACACGTATTCACTTCCCATGACTGAAATAGTTCATTGAATTTCAAGCTACAGTCTCTATACGTGCTAACTATTGGTAGTGAAGTCTATAAAATTTTCTGTAGCGTGATAAAAATGTGTTTATTTGCAACCCGGAACTAGTCAGGTTTAGTGTTTCATGTTTATCAAAAGGTATTGTGTTGTTTTTACGATATTTTGTGTGATTGAGTAACATATCAAAACCTTGCCATATAAGAATGAAAGAAAGACTTGAAGAGATTTGACTGGCCTGTTAGCTTAGTTGGTAGTGGCTATGCCATCTAATCTAGAGGTCGCGGGTTCGATTCCAGCATGACACAAGTATTTATGTACTTTAAAAATTTATAATTACTTGTGTTGAGTCTGGTCGTTTGTATGTATAATAAGTATGTATTTACAAAAGAAAAGTATATAAGTATTATATCAGTTATCTAGTACCCACAGCACAAGCGTTTGCTTAGTGTGGGGCTAGATGGCGCTGTGTGCAATGTCCCGGAATATTTATTTATTTATTTATAAGAAAATATATTTATTGAGACACACACAAAACTTTAACCTTACATGTACTTACTAAACTTACATGCTAAGAAGAGAATGTCTTACATATAAGACGGTTGTCTCTTTTTTGACTAAAAATCTGAAACATTTCCAACATTAGTTTCATCCAAATTATTAAGTTCCTGCCAGTAACGATAAGTATACTGAGGTATATTTGTTGAGCAACACCATCTCAAGCGTAAACAAAATTCCATGCAGTTTTTTGGCACCTCTTAGTTGTTTGAAATTGAATATTTTAGCAATTCACCGGGTCCTTAAAAGCCAGATGACGCAATCCTACGTGAGAATAAACTTAAATTGGGTACTTAACAAAAATACCATTCGTACAAAGTGTTTTAGGATATCATACTATGGAATATTATATAATATGGAGCGAGACTATGGAACTCTATCTGTACTACTGTTATAGGTCAAAAACTTTTCAATAAACTTCCAGAAAAAATAAAGACTATGACAAATGAGAATACGTTCATCAATTCGACAAAAAAACTTCTACTCGATAAGACACTGTACACACTCAAAGAATATTTCAATAATGACTACAGTCACATGACTTTTGACGAAACTGTACCTGTACATACCAATAATAATGAACATACTTATAAAATATAATTGTTATATGCTGTGCAATTGTTTGGATTTTTAGTTAATTATTATTTTTTAATATTATACAAATAATATTATTATTGATAAGGAATTATGAATTATATTACTGACGAGATTTTATAATATGATACACACTGTACATAGGTATATTGTAGTATTCATTTTTATATCAATAATAAATATCTTTATCTTTATCTTTATCTGGAGCCCTGTTCCCAGAAAATTATAACCCAGGGGTCTTCAAATCTAGAGTAAATAGGTTTCTTCTAGGCAACCGTGCTACATCTTAGACTATAGTGGTGCTTAACATCAGGCGGGCTATAGTCAAACGTAAGCCTATTAAATGTAAAAAAAAACATTTTCAATCAAATTGTCTAAATGAGGGTACTTGACCATCTAAAACAAACTTTTAAAAACTCTAGAAGCTCACAGAAAGTGACTTGTAACGTAATAAAAAAACTCCTTGCTCTTCATTCATTTCGCTTAAAATGGTCATATATGTTACCACCTTCTTAGTAGTAGGTACCAGTAAATAAATATATTATGTAGTCACAAAAATTGAACCTCAAACCTCAACACCTCAGACACATAAACCATTGTAGTAAGTAGAGCTGTTTTAAAAAGCCAAGTCAAATAATTCCAGGAAATAATTTCCCGCGTTAATGCCATTCAATAAAATATTCCAAGTCGAATACCTAAACTGAATAAGATCGATTAAGTGCGAGCTTCGATGCCTTCCCACCGCTTTGGCCTTGATTCGATCGCGCTGTGAGACCTTGAAAAGCAACTTACCACAGAATATTACATAGTAAGTACACAATAATTTTGCAAGTGGATAAAATTGGAACCAAAACACTTCTAACCAGATGAGCTTGACAGTCAGTACGCGCATAGACAGTGCTGACATTGTCCGCGTGCGGAGTTGTCTTGCTAATAATACCACAGAGTAAATAATAGTAAGTACACTTAATACGGCAAGTTTTCGTGGCAACATGCGCCCGCGCAGGCCACAGACTTCGCCAAGCGTTCACTAAACTTTAAATATTACGTCACTTTGTATTTTCGTTTGTGAGACGAATAGCCTCCGACCAGAGTTCTACGATCGAAATATTGCCTTGTTGTTATTTTTTTATTCGTTTGACGTATTGTGGTAAATTCGTGACGCATATTTTACTTAATTAATAATTTAGTAATTATGGATAGGTACTAACATCGGCTATTGACAGCTAATAAAAAAAGTGACAGTTTAATTCCTGCGTATCATAGTCACGATTGATTTCTTTGCATTTTTTTCCTTTTTTGTTCTTAAAATTAAGAGTAATTATAATTATAAGTAATTCTTATTAGATATATACAAATCATTGTAATTAAGACACTCCTCATTGAGTAACCAAATTTGATCAAACAAAGACACCATATGGTCAAGTAGATATGTCAAAATGCATATCCATTTACATGTAAGATCCTTGCACAACACATTTCAAGATACATTAGCAACCAAAATCAATCACGTGGTTCAGATACCCATATTTCATAAACATCAACAATGCAACGATAAACATCGTCTGATCTCGTTCCTTCTTATGAAATAACATGTTATTATAAACTGTCTGTCTCTTTTGCACTCCGTGACTTATTTTTGAATATTAATTCTTGAACATGACTGACTAAATGGATAATCGAGTAAGCACGGCTCAAGTTTGGCGTTTTTTTTTCTCCAGCAGTTTTATATGTACCTATGTATATGTGAATTCAAATGATGTACATATGTCAATAATTTTGTCTTAGCCAGTAATTTGTAATTGTTCTTAAAAAAAATAAGTAACGGCAAAATAAAGGGTTGTAATTTTTAAAAGATCAATGATGTCGTATTAGTTAGTAAGTTACGTAACTGTAAAATTACTTGTTAAAATCTTTATTATTATCAAATAATAAAGATTTTACATTGTTTATTTTCCAAAAATCCTCGTTATTACATACCTACTTACATATTTAATTAAAACGGTAAGCTTTGAAATGCAAGCTTTGAGCTTGACACAGAGTCCGTCTACAAACTCAAACAAAAAAACAAACAAATTCCGATAAAGTAAACAAAAATCTTATCAGAAGCACACATTTCCTTCCCAATATAGAGTTGACACAAATTGATGGTCGAATCGATTACAACTCGCAAATAGGTTGGGAAAACTTTTATTGCGAAAGTGTGGGCGGTAAATTTTATTATTCCATTTATTGGAAGTTGGACCGAACAAAATAGCTCAATCGATCGTCGAATGAATGATTATGATATACGATGTTTATGTTTATGTTCGTTGTCCTACAGAATTATATTTGTACATTATTATTTATCAAAGAGCCGTCCGTTTTAATCTAGGATAAAAGAAACATGTGTGCATAGTTAGCTAAGATCAGAATTGTACACACCTTTTTGGTCCAAATAAATTCAACTAAAAGCAAAGAAAATATATTACAATATAACTAACTACTACTTGCCAAACGCAATACATAAACGTGATGTTTTGAAACAATAGACAATGTGATGTTAAAAGCAGAAATAGCTTATAGGTATAGCGTTAATTCAAGATCTCATTTAACTACATTTCATTTTTTATTCAAATCTTTTGTCCAAGGTCGTATGCTCGTAAAAAGAAAACAAACTTACTTAAGTACTCACTCTCATATATACTCTAAAACTTTCGCCAATCGAATAAAATAGCTCAATCGATCGTCGAATGAGCGATGATGACATTCGATGTTTATAGACATACAGATCTATCTCTACATTATTATTTATGTGCGGTTATCACTTTATTTGTATCGCATTATCGCCAATGTCACCGAGTTGTCGAGAGGGCAACGGACGCAGTATCTTACACACACATACACACATAACCTGCACACATACAAACTCATATCAACTCACACATCAACAATTGATATTTTTTCTATCCACCTATATAAACATCTAGCCGCAAAACGGATTTCGTTCATGATAAAAAACGGTCTCAGTACCTAAGTATATGGGTAAATAATATTATGAATTCATTGCCCTTGCTTCTAATCTTTTCAATCACTTGATGCATTGCTTTATGTGAATGTGTGCAGCAAAAACTTGGCTGACGTCACTCTTTACAATTAGTCGCAAACACTTACAAACATATAAATGCTATTGAAGAATTTCTTCATAAATATAAGATAAGCCGCAGAAAATTTTACTTATCTATACATTTAAAGTCATATTTTTGAAACATGTAAATAATAATAAATTATATGTAGTTGCAATCTTGTCATATCATCCACACCCAAGGTTTCTATGTATCACATTTTCAAAAATACATATTCCACACATCAAGCTGCCATCAAGAAAACGTTTATACTTCAGAAAATGATTTTCCTCAAAGCTCATAATATCAAGATGGCGGCCTCTGTAATATGAGTTTATCTCCCATCCTCTATATTCCACAAGGTTATGGTAAACAAGCTAAGTCAAGGGCCGTTGGTAGGTGATGACAAATGATGAGGTGTGCTACCCACACGGCACTGGACCGTGAAGCCTTCGTAGCGCAACCTTACACAAAGATACAATTATTACTTACTTGGGTTATAGGAAAAACAATAATTTTGTAGTTTAAAATAGAGTTATTTTGTCAAGTTCAAAACCCGCACTATGATTTGTACTCCATATTCTGTGTTGAGGTTGTTTTTTAAAATTAAACTTTTTATTGGAAAATGAGCGAAAATAAGACGAGATACCGGTTTTAGGCGGTAATCATATTTCTAGCTGGTAATCAGAAATACGTAGGTTCGAATCCTGCCGGTCGTGATTATTTTCCCTATTTTCCAATGAAAAGTTTAAGTTTAAAATTAAGCTTAAGAATCTCTATTTAATAAAATGTTAATAGTTTTAAAAGACAAACGTGGAGCATAGCTAAGCATAGTTTCATGAAGGCATAGATTTTTCTTTCACAGTGACTTCTTTCACATTGTGATTTTTGGTATGGAAGTAGAACAAGGTCCGCAGATCCACTATTTTTATATAATAGTAAACAATCATTCCATTCCAACGTAGGAATTTACTAATTATATTTTAAAGAAATTCCCAAAATAAAGACAGACTAACAAAGTCAACAACATCAAAATACTAGTCATTTCATGTGGGTGTGCTTACGCAACTAGTAAATACTATATTTGGCCATTGTTATACTACAAATAGTAGGATGTTTGTCTATATCTTTGAGGACAAATATCTTGGTCAAGATATTTGTTAACTATATGAGTTAAATGACATATTTATTGTTTCTAAATTTGGTCAGTTGCAAATTTATCGTGGTTTAGTGTTTAACATTTCAACATTTTTATCTCTTATAAATCTGGGTTATCTGATAATCAAACAACAAATCTAAATATATAAAACTCAAAGGTGACTGACTGATTGACTGACTGATATAGTGATCTATCAACGCACAGCCCAAACCATTGGACGGATTGGGCTGAAATTTGGCATGCAGGTAGATGTTATGACGTAGGCATCCGCTAAGAAAGGATTTTTGGAAAAGACACTTTTAAAGGGGTGAAATAGGGGATGCAAGTTTTACTTCTTAATGCGAGCAGAGCCGCGAGCACCCACTAGTCAGATATATAAACAACAAAAAGTAAATATTTAGTAAACTAATACTGAAAAAGAAATGCAAGTATAGGTTAACAAAAGTATGAGTCATATGTTCAACCGGAGCTTGCCCAAAATATATTACTGCTCACTACTACTACTACTGCAATTTTAAAATAACCGAGCATTATGACTCAAACTCAGCTTAAAGTAGAGCCTTAGCTCAAAGTGGAGCATGGTTCCAAAATTCCTTGTAAATGTGAAATTACACAACATTACGAAGTCTAGAACCTTCGACTTGCATGTTCATTATCATGAGAGGTGGAATGTCATGATCATGATTCACAGGCAATGACGTATGAGATGCTAATTAATGCAAAATCATACAGCCTCTACGTTTTCAGCTTATGTTTTGCTAAATGCTTTTAAGGCTACAGGTTTCACGAATTTGTAAAAACTCACTGCAAGGTTGCAGTTTGCAGCCAGACGAAAAAAAGTCTTCATTTCACGAATAGAAAATATCACCGAGAAATGTGTGGTCAAATATATGTACATCCATATTTGAAAGTTGCCTCACGTGTTTGTGAGCTTAAATAGATTATAATACTTTAATTTAATCTAATTCTGACAATATCACATATCTAGCTATATGTATATTAGGTACATAGTCACTAGTTGAATATTAACCTCCTTTTTATAAAATTCGGTTAAAAACAATCACAGATTGCAATAACTGAGTTTAACAACTGTTTGACAGATTCTCTGTTTTACTCCGAGATTATTATGTGTCAGTTTGTTACCATTTCGTAACGTCAGACTTGGAATACTTGCAACTTCCGTTACACCATCAATATTAGTACCGTTACTGCCTTTACAAAGCCCAGTTTTAAAATAACTAAGCTTAACCTACTGAGTAATCCAAAATGTAATACTTCTGTGTTATATACATACGTAGTGACAGTATATATCTAGTATGTAAATTTTTCGTGAGGAAATTTGTACCTACTGTGACGAATAGCTCAAAATTGTATTAGAAATAAATTTATTTCAAAAGCTTTAATCAATATTTATCTACTTAGATATGAAAGTAAAAATAGCCCATGCATTTAAAATCTATTTCGATCTATGTAGTGGTTAAAAAATTAAATGAACGGTACTCTTAGTGGGTTTTTTTTCTTATCTCCAATTTTCAACCATAATAGAGTTATGCTATGTTATATGTTTACTTTCAACGTTTTCGAGCACAAGTTACACGCTCCAATTTTACCGTAAGCCTTTTGAAATACAGCCTCATAAGGCGAGGCCATTAAAAATCACTTCTAGGTAAAAACAATTTGTTGTTTGTAATGTTGGACATTCGAAATTTAAATGTCGTGTTTGAACAAAGTTTAAAGTTTTTATTTCTACTTTTAATGTTATAATTTTTATCATAACCTTTGTTAAGTAATTTAACACCACATCAATTAAAATGTTACGAGTCAAACTAAAATATTATATTTATAAAGATGACAAAAAGTGAAAACGTTTAATTTTACAAATGCTACGAAATTGTGGCGCCTCGAAAGAGCTACGTCTAATAAAAGACTTTAACGCGAGTTCCTCTACGCAAAGGAACATTCGACACAAGATGTAGAAAACAATTAAAACAATATATCAGACGTCATTGTTAGTAATTCTTTGGATGAAATTATAGTAAATTTATTATTAGATGTTAGGTAGGATAGCCTGAACATAAACAGCATCTTGCCTGTTCTTCGTAAGAAATATATTCTCTAGTGACTTGTAGAGAGTTCTAATACACAATATATTTATGAACTGCCATTTGAAATAGATAATTAGGTATGAAAATTGAGTTTGTAACATTTTAATATTCTTAAGTAACAAACTTTGTCTGAAAATAATTGCATATACATTTATATATATTTTTGTTAACCTATACTATCCCACTCCTGGGCAAAGGTCTCCCCCAACTCCCTCCATGCGTCCCGGTCGAAGTCTTCCTCACGCGAGGCACCCTGAAACCGGCCGAGATCCTGACGCCAGCGGGAAAATTAAAATAAATATAGACTACTACACACATGGATTAAAATAGTTGCTAAAATCCCAACAATAATTAAATTCTAGTTCAATTCATAAGACATATTTTAGTGATAATAACTTTGTAATACATATTTTGCTTTTCAAACCACGAGAGATAGATGTGTTGACCCTTATTTGACCCTACTTTGTTCTACCTATAGCTGTCAATTATAAGCACATGTATCAGTAACAATGATTTATTAGTTTTATCAATTCATTTTATTATTGCAATAAACAAGGGCTGAAATGTCTTTGTACCTATTTAGTGGCATAGGGTTATCTTATTTTGCTATGTTACAAAAAGACAAATGACCATTTGAGTAAATATTTTTTATTATACTACAATTTATAGTGAGGCAATATATTTTTAGTTCTTCTCTCTCTGAGTAGTATTTCCTCATGACTGAGGGTCGTGAGTCCCCCGCAGAATTAATTCGTTAGGGGCAGATACATCGTGGTGGGCGCCCAGGTCCTGACGACGGGAGACACATGTCCTCGAATATTATGAGTTAATTTATTAAGTGCTAACCTGCACTATGGTTATTTTTAAATTAAACTTTTCTTCCTTTTTTTATTTAACTTTTATTTATTTTTTATGGTTTTTTTTTTCCTCGAATATTGTGATCCTCAAACATGTCGGTTTCCTCACGATGTTTTCCTTCATCCACACTTAACTTAAAAATACAAGGCATTGGTGTAGGACCGGATTCGAACCAGGGTGCGTCCGGATGAAAAGCAGACACTTGAACCGCTGAGCCACATTCGCTTTTAGTACTTACCTAATTTGCAACACCTAAGTTAAGTATATACAGTTTACCGACGTCCATTTCATAGAGTTTACTTGCGAATACATAGTTTGACTGAATATAGTAAAGCACCCACATGGGATATCTTTCGGTACTCATATTATTCGTCATAGTATAACACCATGCCTTACCTTTACACCATGTAAAAGGCTTTTTAGGTAGTTAAAAGGCTGAGGTTGAAACATCAGACTTCTCCACTCATAAACAAACTTATCTACTTATCTTATGTGTCCAAAAGGTGCACGCAAAGGTACAAAAATAAAATATAAACATGTTTTATTATATTTTCTTTATATACAAATGATAACAAGGGTGCTAATTATTGTACAATCGATAAAATGAATCATACACAGTGTTCGTTCCACCCAGCACTAAACCACTCCCCAAATACTGTCCAGGGAATTAATTAAAATTCACGCACATTCTCACGAACACGGAATATTTAAAACATATTTGATTCTGACTGTATCGTCACAACGATCAAGCGTTTGCTCGGTGACAATGCACAACTTAGAAATACATTTAGAAATTACAATAACATATCTTTATCGAATAGCATGTGTAGGTAAGGTAACGTATTAAAATTATTATTCAACCTGTATATATTTTTACATGTAGGTGAATTTTTAAGAGAAATTTTGATTTACTAAACAAGAAGTTAGATATACATATACAATAATATATGTACATATAGGTACATACATTACTAAAAAAAAGCATGGCTTCACGTGAAATATAACTTAATTGCTTATAATACATACACGTACATCATATATGTATATTTATATATATCTAAAGGTGTAAAACTACATTAAAGTGTACCTAATAGGCGTACAGGCCGCTATTTATAAATTCAATACAGGTGCACAACGAGGCAGGTGTCTTTATGGCCAGTATTGTTTAAATTCTGCATTAAACTGTTGCAAACTATGCGTAGTCGATTGATACAAAGATGTTGTTAACTGACTGTCCGTTTATTATTAAATGACTACTTTATTTTATATCTTGAATACGTGATGTCTGAGGAATTTTCGTTCATAATTGTACAGAATAAATATGAGCTGCAGCAAATAAAATAGTTGTCTATGTTTATCGTCAGCCTGTTCTTAGACACTGCTGAGCATAGGCCTATCTTCCAAAAGTTAGACTAATGAAATGAAGCCCTCACCGGTTCGCAAAAAAATAGTAGATATTACGAAATTGCAAACACTATATTGATTTAATTGATATTACTATTGACCTTTAAGTATAATAAACAAATCTCTATGAGAACCCATTTGTTTCAGTATCTCCTCTTTTTGTTGTGTACCATCAAATTTATTTATAAATTCACTTGTGTAATTTTATCGGTTTCGTCGCATTTTCGGGTCCGATGACAACATCGGGCCTTGTCGAGCTTATTCAGTAAACAAGAAGCAATTTGTCAGCCGTCATCACGAACCAAGGATCCCGACCATTTTTAACATCAACAACAGTAAATCGAAGCGCAAACAACGCCTTATATAACTCCGTTCACGGATAAAATTGGAAACTAAAAAGCTCTGAGAAGTTAGCGAAATGCGAAGCTGAAATGGCGCTACCATTTGTTTGTCAAGTATGTTGTACAGACTCTAAGTACTATGTTAATTTTCCATCACACCCACATAAACCTTCGAAACGCTTCCTGCCAACTGTCAAAATAAACTTACATTTATATTCATCAAGTTGTGTTGTCCTACATATCTCTGAATCATCTAGACATATCGAGGATTTTATGATCCCGCGAAAAGATGAAACAATAGGTCTAAGGATTATGTTGGCAAATTATACCGTTATGTGAACTGATCCATCATTACGTTGAAAAAATCTAATGAATGCTTGACTCTGTCTCTAGTAAGAAGCAACGTGGATAGAACTGGCGGAAAATCTGCGAAAAAATTGAGTTGGTGTTTGAGAACTTAGTAAACATTGGTAAATGTCCAAAAGTGGATATATTCCGAAGCGATATTCATTTAATATAAATTACATAATAGTAAAAGTGAAATCTTTTGCTAAGTTTACTTTGTAAGTTAAAATAAAAGAGCAATCATATCGTAGTACGCTTTGCAATTTTCCATAGTTTACGGGTAGTTTCAGTTTTGCGCCAGCTTGCAACCAATTTGATCTGCGGTCAGATATTCATTGTATTCAGTTTTATTTCACTCTAGACGCAAATTTTGCCTTTTATGTTTCAAATCGGGCCTGTCTCAACCAAAAAACTGCACGAACATTAAGAAATCTAAATCGAATCACGTCGCGATGATTGTTTTTTGCGATAAGCAACATTTTTGCGACTTCACCCGTGTTTTTTTACACACATTGGACGATAAATTCCTTCGCATCGCGGACTCGATTTATGTGGCCAATTTAAATATAAATTAAATCGTAAAAGGATTTAAATATTAACGTCGAGACAAAGTTGTAGAAAAAGACGACGTCGGACGGCCCCTTTTGAGACCTGCGACTCTTGTAATGGATATAATATGCAAAGTTGTTGCACAGACACATGTCTCACGAGATTAGAACAGGTTTGCGAGCTAGAATCCAGAATGCGGGGTTTTACAAATAAATATTTCCCAGAACTAATTCTCACTAATGCAGCTTGTTAATTAATCTATACTATTATTATTACATATTAATAATATTATAAAGCTGAAGAGTTTGTTTGTTAGGCGCGCTAATCTCAGGAACTACTGGTGCGGATTGAAAAACTATTTTTGTGTTGAATAGACCATTTATCGAGGGAGGCTTTAGGCTATATAACAACACGCTGCAACTAATAGGAGCGAAGAAACAATGGAAAATGTGGAAAAAACGGGGAAAATTATTCAACCTTGAGGGCTTCCGTTGCGTGTGCTGCGAAAACGGTTCAAGATATCAAAAAAAATATGAAAGAATTATTCCTCTTGACATAATCTAACAAAATGTCTGCAACAGTATATGTGTTTCTTTTAAGATTAACTCACTAGAACCGTTTTATGGTAATAACTATTCCATGCGGACGAAGTCGCTGGCACAGCTAGTTGAAGGATAAGACGAACAAGTTGCTGCCTGATTTGAATCACGGTTACTCTTGATATAGGTTTAGACAACTAGTGCTACTTACCCTATTCATCGGGCATAGCAGGTTGTCTGCTAATAGGCATTCGTAACTAACTAGTAGGTACCTATAAGAAAGAATATTACATCAACTAGACAGCACATACACACATATAATAGAGTATTGGATTTGCTTATTTACTACACATAAATGAAACGTTGACATTCTAAACAGAAAGTGTATTACAAAATATAGATAGCTAGCACAATATTACAATCTAGACCACAACTGTCACAGGAATATCTGCAACATGTTAACTGGAGTTCGCACGAAATAACTCGGTCCACTATTATTGAAGGCAGCACTTATCTCAAATTACCCTTCATCATACATTCAGTCATTCCAGTAAGATCTTTTTGTAAAAGAATAAAGAAAGAAACGTATATTATGGCAGATTTAACCGGAAGAATTCACAGCAACAACAACAATTACAGAAGAAACATAAAATTTGCCACAACACAGTCCAAACTTAGCATAATGCTGGTTGTGTGGAAGCAACCAGCATTATGCTAAGTTTGGACTGTGTTGTGGCTGATCTGTTTGGCCTGGGTTTTTAGACAAGTAAATAATCAAAGGCTTTTAGTTACTCTTTTATTCGTTCGCAAAGATATCTAGACTTGCACAGAGGTTTATCAGATCGCCGCGAGATTGCGCTAAGTGGACCAAGGGCAGTGTGTTCTGATAACGCAAGGTTGTGTTCGCAAAGAGATAGGTATCTTCACCTACTTTAGTTTTTAATAGAACCTGCGTTGGAGGAATTTCTAGTTGAAGTTATAAGGGTATTCGTTTGCCCTTTGGTCCCGCACCATGAATGAACAATTTCTTATTTGGAAAAAATGAGCCTGTACAGTAAAAATAATCTCGTAAATACTTCAAAGAAACGTTGAAATGTGAGTCAGGATCCTCTTTTTCGTATAAGAGTGGTTAACTCTAGTGTCGAGAGATTCAAATCGCCCTAAGGGCCAGGGTGCCTGTTATGACCTAGTTATTTCATAATCATTATTAGACATAGCTGGTGCGCGCGACTTCGTCCGCGTGAAATAGTTATTACCATAAAAACGGTTCTAGTGAGTTAACCTTAAAAGATAGACATATACTGTTGCAGACATTTTGTTAGATCATTTCAAGAGAAATAATTCTATGATACACATTTTTTTGATATCTTAAACCGTTTTCGCAGAGCACGCAACGGAAGCCCTCAAAGATGAAAAATTTTCCCGGTTTTTCCCACATTTTCTATTGTTTCTTCGCTCCTATTATGTAGTTTCAGCGTGATGTTATATAGCTTTAAACCTTCCTCGATAAATGGTCTACTAAACACAAAAAGAATTTTTCAATTCGCACAAGTAGTTCCTGAGATTAGCGCGTTCAAACAAACAAACAAACTCTCTAGCTTTATAATATTAGTATAGATGTAGCTGTAGTCTGTTACATATACTGTTGTAGTAGTATTTGAAATCTCATTAAGTAACTGTTATATTTCGTTTTTTTTTCATTTCATGCGTATCTTCACGTCGTAATGTTTGGTTTATATGTTTGTTAAGTTACCCAGATAGTTATTTTCTTTTAAGTCGAAACAATAATTTAACGGTCCAAAAGACAAAAGGCAACAATCTGTGTCAACAACAACGGCCTTAATAATTTGCGTAGCGTATTCATGCAATAATACCCAATTTAAGGTGTTAATGAATATTTATTATGATACAGGATGAAAACGGAGAGATATGAAAAGTCGTATAACTGAAACAGATAGCCAGGTCAAACTTACACGACCGTAATAAACACAGCCACCAGACTTAATTATCTAACTCCCTAAATCAAGAAGGACGCATGATAACAAATGCATATTATTTTTATCGTGGAATAAGGTCACAACTGATATCGCTATCTTGACCTCGACTTGAATACGGAAGAAATCTGTCTCGTATTATTTCACAAAATTTAAGAGTTATTTGTGATTGCGAGTGTGGTGTTATGAAGCTATCATTTTTTTCTGGCCGGATAATGGTTTTGGGTAAATATGTCGCCGTCGAAAGAACTCCAAGGTTGACCTCGTAGATAACGCGCGATAATTTTGGACATAACATTGTTTGTGTGCATTTAAGGACGTTTAGACACGACCGGCTCGATTGTTTCCACTTAACATTCTTATCCTGAGCTTGCATTCTTGTCTGAGACTGTTTCTAAAATTGGTCGTCGGTTTCCTTTGGTTCTAAGTGGCTCTATTTTTACATATGTACCTTGACGCTCAGAGCGAAATGTATGTATATTATGCACGTTGCTGTTAAACTTAAAGCTTGCTTTTTACAAATTTAAATGTATCTAGCCTTTTAAAATGTAATGAACAGTATTCTTCATCACGGAGAATCGTGTCACTCTGGGAGTTCTCTTGGGCAGATAGGTCGTGATCGGCGCCCACATCCTTCGCCGGGTGACATATAGGCTAACAGTCATATCAGTCGTCTTTGTCTATTTATTTATTTTCCAATTAAACGAGAATGAGAAACATTACAAAACCTGTCATCAAAAAGTAGGATCCGTAGTAGATAAATCTTCTGATCTAATTTAGAACAGCGTCCAAGCAACAAGAACACCAATCACCATGGACAGCAGCCATAAAACTGCGGCATCATTTTTCACAGTATCTAGGGCACCTGGACGCACATCTATCCTAGCCAATGCTGGTGAAGCTGGGTCATAAACAACGGCCGAGGCCAGAGCAGAAATAGCGGTAAAACTAGTAACAAAAGACCCCTAATCTATCTGTTCTTTCACAAATGTTATATCACGCGTCTATTGCCATCGGCATCTAGTCCTATCATGCGTCTTTGGTTACGGTCAAATCAGCGAGCAG
The DNA here is from genome assembly GCA_927399415.1 of Macaria notata. NCBI lineage: Eukaryota > Metazoa > Arthropoda > Insecta > Lepidoptera > Geometridae > Macaria > Macaria notata. Next base: position 10,308,436 of record OV656730.1, read on the forward strand.
ATGTATCACGCGACGTTTGTAAACTACCTATTCTGCATTATCTAGCTAAGTATATGGAATGGTATTAGCGATTATTTTCGCCTTAATTAGAGCCTTGGTGACCTAGAATAAACCAGAATATTTGGTCTTTTGCAGCGTGATGAGACGAATCTTCTGAAATCTGTATGAGGTTTGAGAAATTTCTAAATGAAAAATTAAACAAAAATATCATTTTTTCTCTTGTCCCGTTTTAACTCTTCGCTGGCTTCATATAACTAACAATTTGTTCCATCACGATAATATTGCGACGTCTCCAGGTTGTAATATCGTTGAAGAAGCCACGGGAGCTTGATAGAATAATACGTCCTCGGCAGCCTTGCCCCCGATGTACGACCCACTTGGGGCAGGATGCGCTTTTTAACGTCCACACTCCAGACTCTGATAATCAGGACTCAGGAGTCACGTCAGATTGGGCTGTCATTGTCTGATTGGTGTGATGAGAAGATTTGAGGTGTCTTGATTGGCTGAATGATTGACGGTGGCAGGTTTATTGCTTCTACAATGTAAATCCTCTTGAAAATTGACAGGGCAGATGTAGGGACTGAACTCTTCTGCAAAACTTCAGATCGTTTACAGCTCTATACTAATAAACAAAATAATTTATCTTAGTTTAAAAACCTTTGTTTAATAACAGATTTTACGAGAGCTATTAATATTATGTGCTTAATAGCTAGCTTACTAAAATAAATATAGTTATTGCAACTACGGGCTTTAAAGGGTATAGAAGGTAAATTTGAAGTAGTTGTAACATATGGCTAAAATATGAGTGGACAAATCACTGGAATTTTGACTGTTTGGGTTGACAAATCAAGATAAACAGTAAAATTTCCCATAACTATTTAAACTTTTACCGAGTTTGTGGTTTTCCTTCCATCCACATCTTCTTAGTTAATTGTTGTTATCTTGTTTGTAGTCAAAGGTCGGAATATCTATCTCTCATCTCTTCAATGGTTATTCTAATTTCTGATACAGTTTTCCACAAATTTCCTAACTAGATAAATTTTATCTCTTTGATTTTTACTCTTACAGAATTATTCGGTTTCTTCTGAGCACGCGCGCAAGATCGTAGGCTACAACAATGCTTAACATCAAGCGTGTTGTGGTCAAGCGTCAGCAAATCTTTCATAAAAATGATATTGATGACAAACACTGTTTTACCTATTTACACTAACAATGATTCATTGGACCATAATTGTGTAACCTTAACCTCATTTATTGCAACCAATTTCCCGAGGTATTGTTCCCGGAAGTGAGAAGGAATCATCAAGTTGACCACAAAGTCGGCTTCTACTGTACGCACTAGAATATACATAAATAATATAAAATAAACATAAATTAATGTAGGTTTTATTTCGTGGGATAGGTTTACGTTACAGCTGCGTGATATTGAGCATATGTAGCTGCATTTCAACCTAGGATGAAACACGCTTACCTAGAAGATACCTAGATAGATAGAGTTATTACTCTAGATTTTAAGAGTAATAATTGTTTTGCATGGGTTACGGGGTTCTAGGTAATTTTATAACCTTTGTACCGTACTGGTCATCCCAATTATTGCAGCCAGATTTAAAGCCACCTATCCGTAATCTGCAAATGTTGTCAATAACATTCCATTCAAATTCAAATTCAAATTCAAAGCATTTATTTTGACACACAGGACACAACAATATATACATACAAAAGTTAACAACAGGTAGAATATAAAGGTATTATGTTACATTGATGTATCCCGTGCGTCAAAAAAGGTCATACCTCAGCATTAATGCTGCATTCCTTACTTTACAACTGGGGTTTCCCCAATCAAGCACTAATCATCGATGCACTTCCAGCCTGTTATTACGTCTCATTGCCAATAGGTTACCTAATAGTTCAGTACCACGTAATGACGCACGTTCATGGCTCTGATCTACTAACTAGTATCTAATCTGTGGTCTCTGTATGCGACAGTGTGACCTGCATGCGGCTGAGTCAAAGCGAGCCGGCAGGTCAAGGCTGCAGGAAAACTGCGGCTCCCATGCAAAGTTCAATATTCTACACCGGATTCGATGATAGAACGCCGGCGGTATTGTTTTGTTTCGGTTGCTCTATTGTATGTTCAAATGAAACACATTTTGATTTTGAAGTCTATTGTTTTGTATAGGCTACGTGATCTATGGACATTTTTGGAAGCTATCAGATTTTACACAAGCTTGACTTTTATTGTTCAAAATTCCACTCCACCAATCAAAGATGTAAAGTACGTGTTTGTTTGTTGAAAAGTCCTTTACTTTTTAAATAAATTTTATTTTTTCATTACAAATTCTTACAAAATTGCTGGCTAGGATTAGAAGGTACCACTATTCATTTACAGTTTTATTTTTAACTAGTGGGTGCTCGCGGCTTCGCTCGCATTAAGAAGTAAAACTTGCATCCCCTATTTCACCCCTTTAAAAGCGGCTTTTCCAAAAATCCTTTCTTAGCGGATGCCTACGTCATAACATCTACCTGCATACCGAATTTCAGCCCGATCCGTCCAGTGGTTTGGGCTGTGCGTTGATAGTTCAATACATATATCAGTCAGTCAGTCAATCAGTCAGTCAGTCACCTTTGAGTTTTATATATTTAGATTTCGTTTGAATGACCATCATAAAATTTCTTACATAAAGTCTACAATTCTAAAATACCCACTCCCTATATGTACTATACTATCCTTCATGCAATCTCACTGCCCCATCTCCCATGACCTATTTCCAGCGCCCTCTGGCTGCAATTGCCCTGATTTACGCATCCTATTCTGTATGAACTGATTCAATGTAACGGTATATTGATGCAGTATACGTCGGGCCAGATTATATACTTGTATAAGTAATATAAATTCAAACATACTGAAACACTGGAGAAATATGTAGTGTTTTTCCTCTGCGACTGCTCCTTAACCGACATCAAACAACAAACTTGATGGTTTTTAGGTGTGTTCCTCCATATACCACCGCCACACGTCACCTCCTAACCAACGTGGCCTCCGTGGATCTGAAGATTCCAACACCGCACCTTGTGTCTTGAAGCTTTGTTGTTCTCTTTCGGCAAGATATTCTAGTCGACACGTGTTTCGTCTCTCCACGAGGCATCCTCAGGACTCGTGTTGACTCTTCGAACGTCGCCGTCGGTCCGAAAGTTTGTTGTTTGATGTCGGTTAAGAAGCAGTCGCAGCGGAAAAACACTACATATTTCTCCAGAGTTTCAGTAACAATGGATTTCCGCAAAGTAACGCCTGATTCAATATCTCAAATTTAAACATGTTTTGATTTTCTAACATTTGTTTCTAATTGTGTAACTCTATTTCTACCATTTTGCACAAAGAAGGTATCTTGAATCGTTGACTCCATTGCAATGCGATAATTTCTCCTTGCACATAGAAACTGTTGCTCACAATATTTTATTTACTACGTATTTTGTACATCTATGTACTCTGATCCATTTTTGTCGAAAGCATTACATTTTTTAAATTTAATCTAAATATCTTAATATTTCTATTGGTCGAACGAAGCGCTTATCATTTTCAGTCATATAAGGCTGTACCACTCATCTATTCATATTCAGACTTTTATTGATTTATCGAAGTTTTTTACGCATCTCAAGACCGATGTCCAATATTTCTGAGAATAGACTCATTCCATTCATGGGTCTATTTCAGTATATCTGAATCACAGCACAGGTGACAGAGATGTTGAGGTTTTTGGCTCTGGCCTCAGACAGATAGATGCTCGAAATAGTTGTAATAACAACTCTTTATTATGAGTTATAGATGGTTTAGCTATATTTATATAATTTCTATTTAGAATCTAATGAGATTATTGCATAAATTTGATTTTCGAGAGTGAAGAACATAATGTCGTATTTTGTATATAATATGTCTTTTACTCTGCGGAATAGAATAAACAAATTTTATTATTGTGGTGACTTTAAATTTGTGAAATAAACGATTAAATTAAAACTTTCATGCATATTTAGTTCACAAAAAAGTTTAATATCATTATTCTACACAACTTGTCTGGATTTAAGATCAGAAACCATACATTATACAAGAATATCTGCTCCACACCGCTAAATACCTGTATAGTTAGTTAGATACCAAGTGCATTCAGATGTATAGATAATACGTTTGTCGTGGAATCAGGTGCACTTAACAAAGTAAACACCGCTCTCTTACATAACACTTAGAGCGCTTAGAAACCGTGAAGGCTTGTCTTAAGTTATCTTGCTTGCTACTAAGATGGCAACTTGTTGGTATATTAAAATACCCAACCGTGGAATATATAATGTATTTATTTATTTATATATTTGCTGCAATATCTATACATAATGTGCTATACTAATGGACGCACGCGGCTCCGCTCGCATTATTTCAGGATAAAAAGTAGCCTAGCCTATGATGCTCTGAAGGCTTCGATCAATTATAACTAGATGCAACATTCCGTAGTGACACAACGCAAATAACCGGCTTGAGTTTACTATGCCTACCTACCTATTGAGATATACATTCATGTCATGCATATTACTATAGTATCACAAAGCCATTTAAATATTTTAATAATAATAAACCTTATTGCAGTACGCTATGATTTAGTTTTTAACAATGACCTAACCACCTTATGGCGTTTTCGCTACGGCATTGACGAAAGCTCATAAAATTTTATTGCCGTCCGCTGTGGCGTCTAGTCAAATTATACTTTATCTTACTAACATAACGCTCAAAATTACTTATGATACGTCCGACATTAGGACGTTCTTATTACCCTGACTGTAAAAACTATGATAGAACATGGAATCCAGTGGAGTTGCCCACTTGTACTATAGTTGTAATAGAATTGTAAATTGTTACTTTTATTATTATAATCTACAACACGAGAATGTACCAATGAAAAGTGTCTACATCGTAGGGACAACTAAATCATCTTTATAAATTAACACACGTACATCGTAATCAGAATCAGATAAACTAAAAAAAAATAGTAAATCATACTCCTAATGGTTAAATATAAAAATGAATCACAAAATGTAGATTTTAAACTGCATCCATTTTACAGTCTAAGAAAAATAACAGAATGCGGCGACTCCATTAGACTTGTTCTAAATCAGGCCTAATTTTTCTTGTCTCGCGTGTTAACTCTATTATGCGTGCGAAAGAGACAACTGCGAAGCAAATATAAAAGGATTTAATTTTTAGAAATACTAATTTGGAGATGATAACTGGACTATTTTGAATATTAATCACTGTAAGTATTTGTAAAAAGTATAAAACTTACCGAAAATACGAAATCCCATGTTGTTTTCTCTTTGTAAGCGTGTTATTTTTGCAACTTTTCACAGCACACTTCGGCATTGTTTCACATGACGGTCGGCGCGTCACTGACGGCAAAACAGTGCTTAGTGTGAATTTAAGCACTGTTTAGTTTGGTTACTTTTAGCGCGCTTTCGCGTGATCTAGGTTATATTTGATCGAAGTCTGAAGGCCTTATACTACCTAATATGTACCATAAATCATGATGATCCATTGATCCGTTTTTGCGTGATAAGCGTTTATATAAATAGAGACACAGATAAATAGACAAAATTCTAAAAACTGTTGAAACCTATTCTGTTATTAGTGCAAAGTATACCCAAACATTTTTTTCGAATGTCTACTATGTGCATGTTTATTGTATGTATAGATTTATTTAAGTACTTATATATGGCTTCAATGTTATATGTTATATAACTAGTTTGTATCGAACGTTGGCTATCGCATTTTCAAGGGCGTGTTGGCGGAGTATAGGGTTACCATTTAGACCGAACAATCGCTCGAGTTGCCAGCATAAGGAAATAGGGCGCATTGTTGCCAGTTGATCGATTTTCAATAGGAATAAAACGTATTGATTTGAGTGTAGATTAATGCATGCATATACGCATATGATATGCTTTGGTTTTTCGATTGAGTGTGCATTTTAAATTTGTATCTTCGTCGGATAAGACTCGTCTGCTTTTTAAACGTTACCGCAAAATTATTGGTCTAAAGTGCTACTGAATGTATTCTGACAATAGCGTCACATTTTTAATTTTTGGTTCCTATTCTGTCACATCAATGAGATTTAGAGCCGACTTCAAATATTTGGAACATGGCAAACAACACAAATTTTAAACAGCATCACGATTTATTGATGATAGATTACGTAATTAGAAACATTCCTAATGTGAAGATGTCATCAATTTATCATTGACCAATCTCCTTCTAAATAAGAACTCTTTCTTATTTAATAATTTCCTTCCAAACCCATGGCATCCCTGTTTCATTAGGACACCAGTTGTTAATGACTTCGTGAGTCAATGTCATCATGGCCGTCAGTTCCACTGCTGAACTTGGCCAGCTTTATGTCAACGGGTTAAGGTCGAAATTGTGGCCTTTTTGTGGAAATACCAACGTGCAGCGTGGTGCATTCCGAAGATAAGGCATAATGTTGACATGGCTTGTCTAGAAGGTGATGTGAAAATTGTTTGAGATTTTTATCTATAAAATTTTGGGTTAAGTTATTATTCGTAAACGTAATATACATATATCAGGTAGTTAAACTATGTAAAGGATTCATCGGGAGATTTGTAAAAAATCAATAAGTACTAAGTTATTTTAAATCTAGGAATGTCATGGAATCAAAATTAAAATTATTAGTCGGTAAACCATATCACAGACCCTTTAGGCAGTTTGAAAATGTTCAGTTGATAGTTACTGAACAGTTTGGTAAATTCGCCACCATTTCCATACTTTTGAGCCAGGCTATTCTAAAATCTAAAAGGTATTGAAGTATTTATATCGCCAAAAGGCTTAAAAATAAGCGTCGGTTATTAATATCTTATCTTATCTTCTTATCGGGTATGCCTTTGCTTACCATCAGGCAAACTATTGCAACCCCGTTCTAGTTAAAAATTATATTAGTTACCTTTTTATAATCTGTGCTACTGATATGCGCTGTTATTAGGAAATGAGGTTAAATAATTGCGCTCCTTGTTCCGAATACGCGTAAATATACCTATGGTTTAGTTAAATACGTATAAAGAGCTGCAAAATGTAGGACAGGATAATAATATTTAATTTAAACCAGCAAATGTAGGTAACCAGTTAAATCTAATATAAGCTGTAGGTATGTGAGAAATATTTTATTATCCTTATCAACGTTTCCTTTTTATCCATTTTAATTTAAATGTGTAGGTTTGGTGAAACGTAAATTTCTCACGAGTGATAAGTAAATTTTAATTTTGATAATTAGTAGTTTTGATTATGTCATAGTAAATTTTATAAAATATGTGCTTTGATCGAAAATAAATGATTGAAATAATTTTTGATATTTTTATGGTTTTCATTTCACTGAGAGCGCCATCATAAATCTTAAAATATTTTTTTTAGATATCAGATAAGTACAAAATTACATCATAACCTAACTCGCCTGAGTTAAAAGCCAATAAATCTGAAAAAATATCTAATCTACAAAAAAAAATATTTTTAAGACAACTGAGGCAAAACATTTGCAAGTTAAAACGCAGACACAATAATCGCCTATAATAAACAAAACACGCATAAAACTAATGATTTACAGACAGGAAACGTTTCGCACATGTGGCATGTTTGATGGCTAACATACATTCATACATTGTCTTTAGAACTAGTCTATTTTATGAAGACGCCGTGTTATTAAATAATAAGAAACAATATTTACACATATTAACACTGATAGAACTAAAAAAGAGTATTTACATCTAAACTAAATTTAAACAATCTACATGTGGTATGGAGCCAAGAACGCTGGCTGCATTCCCACGCTGGATTGCTATAGAAATCCTTTGCGCAAGGAACCAGCCAGCGTTCTTGTCTCTAGTGATGTCAATCAACATTTTATTTAATTTTTTTATAAAAGACTTCGTGCTTTTACCCCACGGACCAAAAATTTTGAAGCCAAGCGGTACGAAAATATAATCAGTCGATAATGATGTATATTTTCGCCGCCTGGCTTCTTCTTCTTCTTATTAAATTATGTATGTACCTATTTTCTAACAAAATATAAATAAGCATAATATACTAATAGGTGACTTAAGTTCTTTAATCTGCTACTGCTCCTATATCTATAAAATATTCTTCAGATAAAATATTTTTGTCTCCAGTTCAGTGTCTGGAGGGAAAGTGACATACGTTATAATTTTAAAGTTTTTTTTAGAAATACGTTAGTAAATAATGCGTACAATAAAAAAATATTCAAAACAATTTATAATATTCATATATAATACATAATATAATATTAAGTGTACTTAAGCAGTTACATATATTGGACGTGTGAAATGACGAATAAAATATGTAGTAGCTATTTATTTGTTTACTGTAGATATTGATCGTAATAATTTTACTAAGTACCGTTTTATATCAATAAAATAAGCTAGCCTATGTTACCAGAAATTATGCTAAGACAAACTTGCAAGACTTAATCTCTATTTATGGTCATGAAAAAGCTATGTTAAGCAGCACAGGTGCAGTCGAACTAAGATAACGACCTAAGTTATGACGCCTGAGTCGGTGTTTTAACCACACTTGGGTAATTAGTTGTCATAATGCAAGAAAACCAGCGGCGTTGAGATAGAAAGAGACAACCACATAAAATACATTAAATGTATGACAAAGAAAAGGAAAGAGGCATCACGACCAGTCGTAACACCTGTAATTAAAGGCGATAGTCGTTGAAATGTCAAGATTGTAAAGTATAAAGAGGTAGACAAAAAAGCTACCGCGTATATAGAGAACGTACTCGGTAACATTAACGATGGAAGAGGGTAGGCTATAAACAGACCTAAGGTTAACAATGTTTGCTAAGCCGTTTCGCTCTGTAAAAAAATACCATTGACATCTGAGCAATAAGTAGACACCTAAAACAAAAGTTTGAACAGCACTTGAAACAAGAAACATCGGTGTATGAATGCAATTGACGTTGTGGAAGAAAATAAAGAAAAATAAACTGGCGAGCAAGACCTTTATCGCAGAACCGCATTGAAAGAATTGCGCGTCTGCTATAGTGATTTACAAGACTTGATTAAAGGGCAGCACCTCGGCTCGCCTCCTCAGCTATTGTCCGCACATTCAATAATTAAAAGTCAAAAGGTTTCACCATCCCGCCTTGTTTATTGCCGACCGTAATTACAGCTCTGGTTCGCAAATAAATCGCGGTTCGACGACATCTGGCCATTTCAGAAACGAGTAAATCCTGAACACTCCTCGGAGTTTCGTAACAGCCATTGTGAAGAAGTAGCTCGAGTAAGTACGCTGGAATATGTGCGCGGAAATCGCGAATGTAGGAAATGTCAAGCGAAATAGTTTTATGCTATGCAATGCGGCAGTAAAGCTCGCGTTATAGCCCGGGTGCGTATGAAAGGAGAAGTTTAAACAAGTGCACTCGTCGAGTCGTGCGACCATTCCACTTTTATTCCTAGCGAACAATAGGGCTGCACTCGGCCGGTTTGTTGCCTCGCACCGATCATTGGAAGGAGTTACGGCGCTATAAATACGGCAAGATGGCGTGCCCCTGACCCCGGCGTCGTACGACTGTGTGGAGCACTGCAACTCGACCAGCAATAGCTGCAAAAACAATTTTAATAGCCAATAAGGTTTGCGACCGACCGCGACGACTAAACTGCGCGATCGGCGCGTGTACTTGTGCTCATGTTTCTTTAAAACAATCTCAATTGCTGTAAACAATTCACTCGAGGCGTTCAACTCGAATTTACAGACGATAAATCATCTGATTGAGACGACCTCAATTCAAATTTCCTCGGGCGCTTTGGACGGTTTAAGAGATCTGCGGGTAAAGATTGAGATGTCCGTAAATACGTTAAAGCTGTGACTAGGCGAGGCCTTGGCGGTGGTCCAGCGCAAGTAGGGCAGCCATCGTAGGTGTCTAGAAAACCGTTTTGTTGGCAGACGCCATAATAGGTAATAAGGAATTCCCAACAGGAGTCACATTTATTTGTCAAGTGGCCAGGAGTTGTGTGGTTTAGTACTTTCAGCTATTCTTTCTTGGCGTGCATATTTTCTTACTAATCTGGGTGTGGTCATGTAATAATTTGTCCCTTTGCTTTGTAATGTAAACTAAAGTACCTTCCCGTGTGATTGCTTATTGGTGCTTATTGGCCATGACCATGGCTCGCAATTAGATATAATTACCTTCAATTTGTGCTCCAATGCCTGCGGTGGTCTGACTTGATGTCCAACTCGTGCTATGCAATTATTGTGCCTTCGCGAATTAAACCCTACCTTGTTAGATTACTGCGGAAGCTTATTACTTGATACTTTTTGCTCCAGTGTTTATTTCGATTTATTTATACTCGTTATACCTAATTCAATAAAAATGGGGCTTACATTATTTACAACATTTTATATTATTTGTCGTCATCAAAATTTGATATCACATATTGAATAAGTTTCCCGCTTTGCTCCTTTAATTTTTTTGAACTACCCGTCCTAATGTTTTTATTAGTACAAAAACTCATCATTTGTTTTTTTTCATTACATCCTATAAACTATTTCTAGTTTCCACGTGTACGAACATCACCGGCATCTGTTATCCAAATTGCTCGTCCAAATTAAAACTATGATCTCAAAGTAATTAAACAATAGCGCGAATGATCACTTCGCACATGTATGCGGTTAATTATAATGTACACGAACATTTTTTATTTTATATTTAAATTCCGCCAGTTTTTTGTAATTACAAAGTTGGCAAGGAAGCTGAGCGCGACGCATGCTGTCAATCCTCTGCTATTTTAACTCGGAAGGTTTTTTTTTTATTTTGGCAAATTCCACCAATTTCTAGCTGGAGTCAACGTATCCTCTGACAGTCGACACGGCTCATGTCTCAGAAATAAATGCTTTACTTTAGTAATTTAGTTTAAAAATAAATAACAGTTGTCGTCATTGTTCCGGCCGTGGTGTTGAGAAATGTGTTTACTGGGAATTTTGAACGAATATTTATTGGCAAACTGATTTTAATGACTGAATTTTAGTTGGAACCATTCAAAAATATTACAAAAGGGGTTGATATGCTTTGAAAATTGTAGCAAAATACAGAATTTAGTTGTTCATTTGAATATTTTCTTCATACTAGGTCTTTTTTCTGAGACTAGCGTTGACCTCTCGCCATTACATGTTTCCTAGAGGTGCACATTATATCACAGTTACCACAAGCACAATGTGTTACCAGCCCATACATTACGCAAGGGAAGTGCATCGGCACCTTATTATTCTACAATCTGCAGGCGGCGCACGCGCATGAAGCAACGGTCGCCACATAGTCCGTCTGACCCAATTGCAGGTTCATTCCAGTAAATATTGCATTTGTCCTGCGATTCTTAATAAGCGAGCAATTTCGATTCATTGCTGCATGTGCCTATAACATGACTGCGTTGTTTACTCTGTAACTAAATGTGTATTGCGTTTTGTGAATCAATCCAATTTCAATTCAGCTCCGCTATTGTTCGCATTTGTTACTTGTATATTGTTGTGTAGTAGGTACTTTTATTTTATGCTGTCTCTACCGCTAGGCAAATGCGTAATGTAATATTTTTCCAATACCTACTAATTGGAGAACAGCTAAACAGTTGAAAACTCTGCTTATTCCCGAAATTCTAACCTAGCCCTGATTTAATTCTTCTGTGAACTATCAACTGTCTTAGCCACAGGCCGCCTACACGAATTCAATTTCGACTTTCTAAACTAGGCCACCTTGTAAAAGTTTGAGTTCTGTTGTGAGTTCTTACAGTCTTCCCTGTTCGACGCTCACTTTATTAGATTTTTCTAATAATACAATCAATTTCCTGGCTTTGTTTACCCAGGCCTGCAATAAAGCTCGAAACGGCACACAAACATCGATATTTCACATTAAGTTTCCTCGCAAAAAATAACTTGCAAAGGAAACGTGTATTTATACCTTACTCGTAAATAAGCTCGTAAAGCAATGCTGAACCAAATTATTACGTTTCACTGTGTTTAATCTTGATTAATGTCTATTAAGATACGCCTGTATTAAAACAGGTTAATATCCGATTTTCCAAATAAGCCATTTCCTGGTTTGTTTTTGCTAAGCTGGATTGGATTCTAATAATTACCATGCTGAACGTTACTATTGCTATTGTTCTTAAGCTTTTGCACACATATATAGGGAAACTAAAAATATTTTGAATTGAACAAGAAATCATTCCACGAGATTAAGAATAAAGAAACCACAGTTATTTATGTGCTAGCAACACTCCCTTCACAAATGATTGTAACAATACTAAGCATCGATACTCGTGATTCGTTTTCCCAGAGAACACAATGCAATGCGTGCACCAGACCTCGATCTGTAATTTCATATCACAACTCGGACCCAATAGCTACTACACCTCGTAAACTATAGCTTGAAGAAGCTACATAAATCCTAGTATAAATTTAACCTTCCTAGCTTCAATATAAACCCTAGTCTTCTTTGCTGAAGCTTTTATTCCAACTCGCTTGAGAATTCCAACGTCGTACGACGTCGAATGCACGATGCAAGCGAGACTATCAAGCGAAAGTAGAATCAACGCTTTCCACTCAAAGGCTAAGTTCACTCGACATCAGATAACATTGTGCAGATTGCATTATGTAAGGTTCGTGTGACTGCGAGGAACGGTAACGAGGCTCCTTAGCAGGTCACATGCTATCGGTGCGAATGACATCAGCAACTGTCAAGTGCATTCTGCATAGAGTCAACGAACAGGACCTTTCTCGTATGCAATAGACGCGGTCACAGCCTTGACTGCGCGATGGGTGATGGCTCTCGGCCAGATACATTCACTGACCTACAACGCGTCTTCGAAAATTCCATCGGTTTTGCAATCCCACCGTGTTAGTTTTGTAATAGGTGATGTGAAGGCGTGGAATATAGGCATATACTGGCTGGATGGTAATTTTACATTGCTTATGCGGTCGTAACGAGGTGTCTGCTGCCTAGGCGCCGCCAGTGTACAGGCTGCAGCCGGCGTGTTGAGCTCCATTATCTTTTAATACCATCGGCTACATTATTCTTCGGGTTTTTTTGCGACGGCATCGAGGCGCGGCCGGCATAGCGACTCGACACGGGTTTGATAACCCGGAGACCTTGGTCATAATTGCGCTCACTCTGACCATTCCGTGGCGGCCACTTTTTATGCGCCTGCACATCGCTAGTAAAAACACGACAGTGGCTACCCAGCCGGCTCGGAAACTGCGCCGGCTCGAGGAAAAGCCAAGATAGCCGGTGACTTCACAAACTGGTTGGTTCGCTTCGAGTGCGCTCTACCGAGAAAGCCGCACTTGGACTCGCAAACCTTTGCAGATCTTATATGATAAATCAACTTTCAAGTTTATATTGCGCTGTGGAATGGTTTATGGGTAGAACATTACACTCGTACCCTGCCACCGAGACGGTGTTAGGACATTTTTATGACACTACAAGAAAACATGTAGCTTCACGACATAGATACACCTACATTGTATAGATATCGACTTACAGGTATTTCTTCGGTTAGTAGATTTGATGCAATACTGGAAACATTTTTTGTTTATTTGTAATTTATGTTTCATTTCATTGTTTCAGGTAAGAAACAACGCCAAAAGCAGTCAATCATTTCCTTCAGAGACAGGCACGTAAGAAAATCTTGAAAATAATGTTCATAAATATTCTTAAAATATTTTTGTGACACCGTATGACAAATGGTATAAGAAAGCTTTTTTTTAAATTAGTAAACATTTTTCCGTCAACCACAACAAAGACTCGAATGGCTTCGCGCCAACTTTGCCTTTCATTAATCATTCCTCGGTACATAAAATTCGCCATTTGCAAATCTTATACATATCTGAGAACATACCCTAATGATGCTGAATATAAAAATATTCTGTAGTTTAAAAAGGAAACAATCAATGCTTAACCTATAAAATAAAAGAAACGAAACGACTTCTTTTTAAAATAAGCCATTAGCGGATATCAATTTATAAAAGACACCAAATAAAAACTTTGCTAATGCCTTGGATATAAACTGGACAGGTTGAATAAGCTATTGAATAGTCGAATTAAGTATATAAAATTTACCTCCAGTAAATAAAGAGGTGTGACGTCAGAAACAAGTAGTTTTCTATTGTGTAGATTAACCTTGGCCGGTAGATCGATCAATTTCATCTCTCATTTACATTTAATGGAAATCTTTGAAGCAAAAAGGAGCAAAAAATCAGTTAAATACAAAGCTGTATCGAATGATACGACACTACGATTCGATTTATTAGAAGTTATCAAAACGTTTTGCAACAAGCAATAACTAATGCAAATTTTGGTGCAATTTTGTTTTGTACCTACACCGCTTGCATCCAAGTAGGTACCTACACAAAAGAACAATCATGAGTGTTCAACATCAAATTTAAAACAGACCCTATAATAAAGTATATATATGTATGTAGGTATCTTATTTAACTAAGTTGCAAAATTCGATCTCATTATCTGAAATCTTTCGATCGAAAATTTGCTCGTGTAGGTATCGTTAGGGACCTCTTAATACGGATATTGGGCGGGTTTGAACAATGGCGCAAGATTAATCGAATACATCCGGGTATCTGGATATGGACTCGGAAAAGTTTTCTTATTTTCTTACCCATAATGTGATTTAAAAGTGATCTAAAAGTTAGTTAATATGTTGACAGTTTTCACTAAACTTGCTTGAAATTCTGTGCATTGTGTATACTTATACTTCTTTCGTCGATGGATTTATCATAAAACTGAGTATGAGTGATTTTGGGCCCCTTTTGAAAAGGTAAAAGAGAAAGGGACACACCCTCACCCTAAGTGGTTGTAGTTTTTATTTTAAGAACAAATGGTCATCTACAGGCAACTTTGTTAGTTTCTTTTTGGCGGATAAGTATACATATTTAGAAATGTATGTTTTAGCTGATAGATATTTTTCACAAAGATTTTCTAGTTATCTTGCCTTCGTCTACTTTGGTAACAGTATCTGTGTTGAATAGATCAACTGGTTAACCTCAATTTATGTGTAGGCAATTAGATTAAAATTAAACTAGCTGCCTGTTCTATATCAAAATCGAGAACACTCTCATAAAATCCCAAGAATATGATCGATCATTTATAAATAATCGATCATTTATAAATAATCGCTGAGTAATTTATAGGCGAGTGCCTCAAAATAAATCAACGCGAAATAGACGAATATGTTCGCGTCCATTTTATCGAAAACTAATGTATGCCGACTGAGAATAATGTATATCTTGCAATTTAGCATAAAAGATTCCGGGCGTTAAGTGTAGATTAATCTGCTGTGTTTTCTTAAATATTACATGGCAGATTGTCGAGGCAACAAGGTGGTGAAACTTCAAAACATAGATAGGTCAACGCTCCATGGAACACGTGACGCCAAAGTTCGCTGTTTGGCAGCAGCGTTCGTCATCTCTACTTCTATCTAATCTGGCCGTCATCACTTCGACCGCCAATCTCGCTCGTCATACATCGCCGCTCACACCAAGCCGCAGCGCAAATAGTCACATGCATTTTGAACAATCTATATTAAACAACACGATGTATTGGTTATATATTTGAATCACCTTCAAATCATAGCTGCAGAGTGAGATAACCTAAACGCTGCAATTTAGGTCGTCGGTCTATTTTTTAGATTTGTAGGACATCGGTGATTGGTGGCAATGTGTCACACACGCCACTTCTGCCACGAACTAGGTTGTGTTTATCTGACAAATTAAGGGCATGTGCAGAATCAAATAGGTCTAGGTTTGTGATAAAGGTAAGTGGTCCGGTTGGCTGCTAAAAAAGAAATTGTGCAGTATTATTCCACTAAACGTTATCTACTAAAAATATTTTTTGTTATCAACATTTCTTTTTATTATCACGAGGACATCAGATCTAATGGGATTAAGTAAAACCTGTGTAGTTTCGTTTATTAATTTTGGTAAGTACACTTACCTAGGTACCAATTATTATACTTGCATACATATTTTATTGTTTTAATATGGAATTGATTAGGTACAGCATTTCCTTAGTATGATATACCTACCTATGGTACAATAAATTGAATGACATACCCAATGGCTCTATAACAATATTAAAGCAAGTAATTTATCGAAAAATAATAAAATGTCACTTGGTTCAGTTTACCATCGAGTTCTCAATTTTTTTTTATATAAAATCAATTTTTCTTTAAATGTTATTGAAGTTAATTTAATACATTTTGACTACACTTTATCATATCTCCTTAATCACCCAACCCAAGTACCTATACCTAGGTAGGTACCTAGGTATTTAATTTTTGAAATATCTAGCAAACTTAATGTCTCCAATGCGATTTTCATTTTATATAGGTAGAATATCATTGAATGTCTCTCTATTTTTAAGGTTGGTCAGGAAGGCAAGCTATGTCCGAAACATATTTAATTTAATAAGTTTATTGTTTACATATTGTCATACTTTCTTTTCAAGTTCAAGAGTTGCGTAACTACAAACTTGTTGTGATAGAGCGAGTCTTCATAAATCGAGGGTGTTTTATCGGCGCGCTACATTTTACCGGCGAGCGGCGGAGCTCGGGGCGGGCGCGGGGCGCGGGGGGCGCGCGTGACGTCACCGACCGTGGCAGTGAGTAGTGAGAGCGGTCGCCTCGTACTCCGCTGTAGACGGTCGCGCGCGCGCAACGTGCATTTTTCGCTCGAACGCGGCATTTCGTCTCCGCTCCACGCCACCGCATCCACTCGTGAACCGCGCTCACCTGTTGCTCGGATTGTGTTGTGATTACTCGGAAGGATTTGCCGCAGGTGACCCGGTGATTAGTTTCGGTGCGAACGGGCGCAGACGACCGGTGCATGTCCGTAGAGGCGCGTTTAGATCGTTTTGTGCTGGGAAAAAGTGAAGTGAAAGCCTTCGCCGGAGGATGTCCCTCGGCGCTCGGGGAGGCCGGCGCGTGTGAGCTCGCCGACATGAATCGCCGCCGCTGGACCAACAACGGAGGGTTCACGCTGCGGATGCTGGAGGAGAGCTCGCCTGAAGTGACGTCGTCCTCAGCGCTCGGCTCGCTGCCGCCGGCGATGGTGATGTCGCCGGAGTCGCTCAACTCGCCCAGCGAGTACGCCGCGCTCGAGCTGTGGGGCTACGACGAGGCCTACTCCACGGCGCAGTCCCTGCTCAGCACGTGCTCCATGCAGCAGCAGCAGCAGCAGATGACACAGCCCCTACCCTCCATGCCCCTGCCCATGCCGCCTACGACGCCCAAATCAGAAAATGAATCCATGTCTTCAGGTTAGTTCGCTAAATAGACGATCCCTGCAGGTAATTGACCCGCAAAACATGGTGGCAATGACCTATATGCTTATTGGAACGACCTATTTGCTTATAAGATTACTTTGATGTTGCATTTGATTTTTTCTCCGCAATGTTTTTCTCTTTCTTCTGGAAGACGACAAAACATGCATTGGACCGAAATATCTAGAGAAGTAAAAGAAAACAACATTGTTTTTTGAGTGCTCATTGTGTGTTTACGTGATTTTTGGCGGCAAGCGTCGGCCGCGGGCTGTCATTGACCTTTGGCCCGAATACCTTGACCGGCCGCGCTGCGATTGTCTCCTTGCCCTTACTATAGTTTTGTTTACCTATATTTCGATTCTGTCACGTGATAATGACCTCGATTTCGGATAGATTTCCTGCTACGTCGCATTTCTCACGAATGTGTAATGTAGAGTCGGTTAGTGTACCTATTTATATTTGTACATTATTGAACTGCGAACTACAATCCAGGGGTTTTCAAATCTAGAGTTAATAGGTATCTTCTAGGTAAACGTGTTACACCCTAGGGGCCTAGGCTGCAGCCAGGCAAGCTGTAGTCAAACGTATCCCGCGTAAAGAAAAAATGTACCTAAAGCCTAATTGAGAAAAGATAAAAATCTTAGGTTTTAATTTATCTTTCTAAATAGTAGGTACTTACAATTTATTTTATTTGCTCATTGATTATCAAAAATATGACAATAGGGAACATCCACAGTTCCACACATTATCGCTTGTTTGTGTACATATGTACGTATAAGTACATATACCTACATAGGTATCTAAACTAAACCTACCAGACAAAATGAGTAATGCTTATCGCATGGTTACTCAAGGTTACCCGTGGAAAATTTACTTAGAGGAAGTAAAATACGACTCAAAATAGACATTAGATGAACAAAATACCTAGGTGGCTGTTACCGACATAATAAATCCCATAACTTATGTTTATCAATTAGAATTAATATGTAGTTCAACCTTTTTGCATCGAATGACATAAACCTTTTTGCACCAATTGACTATTTGTTGGCTGCCAGTTTGGATTGTACTGAAAAACTGACAGGGATTTTGACGGGATGCGCTTGCTTGCTTGCCCGGTCATAACTGTTGTACCTACTGCAAAATTAAAGCATTTACTATAAAAAGTGTTTCTTTTATCATTAATTACGTAAAGTTTCCGTACGAGTATCTTCATACAAGCATCAATAGTTGCTCGTGTCCCTGCGAGGCATCGCAAGGGAGTCTCGGCTACAGTAGGTATTTGTTAGGCACCAAACTATCAAATATTCTGAAGATTCCATTGATTAATGCATTGATTTTATCAATTCTTCTTAATTTATAGTTTTTGATTATTTATTATATTAATATAGGTAGGTAACTTTTTTTTTTTTTTTTAACATGAAATAGGCTTACGCTTGACTACAACTTGCCTGATGTTAAGCAACGTTATAGTCTACGATGTAGCGCGCTTGCCTAGAAGAAACCGGTTTACTCTCGACTTGAAGACCGACAAATTATAGTTTTATTCGGGCAAGGAGTTCCACAGTTTGGCTGTTCGCACGATGAAAGTCGAAGCAAAACGCTTGGTGCGAGTCTTTGGAACCTCAACTGTATATCGGTGCCTACTTGCCGTGCCTCTACTCGTGCGATGGTGAAATGGGGCTGCAGGAATTAAATTATGCAATTCCTCCGCACACTCTCCGAAATGCAACCTGTAACTATTTTTTAATTTTTGAGTTGCTATAAGATTGAATAGTTATTGTCGATGTTGTTTATGCGCAGATTCAATGAGTCATTCTCGTTTGCAATGGGATTAGATGAGCTATAAAATTATGAATGAACTGAACTGATGTCACATAGCCTAGTTACCAAAGTAAGTTAGTATGATATACCTACTAGTAAGTAGGTATATTGTGTCAAAAATAATGGTCACAATTTGATACTTTTGAATCATTCTTCGTTTATCGTACAAATTACTAAGCTTACATTAAGTACAAAGTACCTGAATGATAATACTACTACAAGTCATAGGTACACATGTTATAATACAGGGCACATAATGTCAATTTTCTTCCAATTGCTTATGGACTTAATACCTACTGAGGTACTTAAATATAAAATAAATAAATATATAGGTAATAAAAATACATATTTTGATTTGAACAGAGAGGCTAATAACTGTAGTAACAACCATGTTATTTTTTGGTAGATTGCTAGGTACCTACGCGACTACCTATCACAGACGCGTACCTATAAATACCTACCTATCAAATTAATCAGTCCATATTAATTAGACCCAATCAATCAACGACGAAAATAAATGCTGAATGAATACTAAATACCTAATTTCTATTACTTTCTAGAATAACAAGCTGGCATAATATAACTATTTGTCAAGCAACTGAGGTTTCCATAAGGAAGTTTCAAGCCAGCTATTCTAACCAATTTTCCAACACCTTAATTTTATTTTCCTTCATAGTGAAGCTCGATTGTTCAAGGCCTAACGAAGCTCTAGAATCTTGATTAAATCGAGCTGTTTTCTTGATTAAAATAATGCTTTGAAAGGAAAATCATTAAGATTTCTGTGGGAAAATCAGATCTCTCTTCAATATTATTGGAGCTTATAGAAATTCTAGCTATTTGTGATGGAAATGTTTTAGTTTACTCTTTTACTTACGCATTTAGTTGGAAAAATAGTATAGATATTTCAAGTATTAACGTAGGTACTTATTAAATACATACCTACCTATAATACATACCTTTTGTATACCTAGTTATTTGATTTCAAAAGTTAAGTTTATTGATTAAAGGTGGGTGAAACAAATAAATAAATTGTTTGTTATCTATCATCTTACCATATTTCATTTGTAACGTAGGTACTTACTGCTTGGAAATTGTTCTGGAATGAGTTGTCCTACAAGGTTTTTAGGGAAGACTTTCTAAAAAAATGCTGAAAAATGTTCGCAACGTAAAAATGACACTATCTGCATGCGCCGAAGAATGGCGTTCCCTGCCAAAACTATTTTCGAGTAAAAGACAAAACACAGATATTAAGACAGATACACAGAATATTTCTCGACGAAATCGTTTCAAATTGCCAAGTGAAACATTATAAACAATTTAAAAGTGAACCGGGCAACATTCGTGGGGCTGTGTCCGCCGGTTCGACCGGTCCTGACCACTTCGGATGGTAAATTGCATCGCCTGACAACGCGTATGCGCATTAAATTATAGTCCGGCTTCAAACGATCCAAATTTGAACTCTGTGACGATATTTTTCACGTTAATATTGATGGGAAATTTGAAACTTCTTTATTGACAGTACCTACTTACATAGTTAAATTATCTATTTACTCGTGGTTGTATCTTATGATAACGCTTTTGTTTTTCATTTTGAACTGTGAAAACAACTTTCTTTGTTGGGTTTAAGTCATTACGTAGGTTTCTTATTAAGTTCCTAAAAGAAATGTAGACTTAACTATTCGAAATCTATTAAAAAAATACTTCTATAATAACTACACGCAGATAAAAACCTAAGCAGGTAAACCATAATCAGCATATTTAACATCTCATAAACAGCAGCAATCACGAGCCCCTGATTTCCACTTTCTTCAATGCCCGTCCATGCGATGCTAGTTTCTCGTGCGCGCCGGGAAAGTTCTAGAAAATGCTCTCACAACACATCTAGCTCCATATTTATAGATCAAACATGTTGTAGAGTTCATCATCATCATCATCAGCCAAATGAGACCCACTGCAGGGCATAGGCCTCCACCCTCTTACGCCAATACTCCCTGTCTTGTGCTGTTCTTGCCCAGATGTTTCCTTCTAACTTTCTAATATCATCCAGCCACCGTTGCACAGGTCTTCCTACACTTCGCTTACCTAGCCGTGGGTGCCATTCAGTTATTACTTTGCTCCATCTGCCGTCAGTACGTCTCGCCAACCCTAGTTAGTTCAGCAATATTAAGTAACTATCGATACGGTCAGTTCTTGGATAGGTGGGCAAAAAGTGGCATTCAAATTGAGCATCTTTAAAATCTCATCAAAATCTATTAAATTGTAGGGCCGTAGTATGGCCACCGAATTCTGTGGTATGTCAGGCAAAATGTCCCTAGCCTATAATTCTGGACACTAGAGATGGCAACTCTTGCACGACTAACCTTATTAAATAGACTGGTAGTTACTAAACTTATGTAAGAATTGAGCAGACTGACTTTATTCCATATAACATAGCTTATCTATTGAAGCATCTCGGTGACTTTGCCTGCAGTTGTTTCTATTTGTAAACCTCATAACAACACTGAATGTAATACGAATAATAAGGTGAAGGTGATGGATAAAATATGCCGTTTAGATGTCTAGTTGTTTATGCATTTAAACGTGAAGGTTTTCTGTTTGCAAGTAACACAAGAAAAATGCAACCATCTTAACCGACTTTAAAAAAAAGGAGGTTATGTCTTCTGATTTTTTTTTGGTTTTTGTGAAATGCTTTCAATGCCGGATATTCCATTGCTTATTAACTTACCTACCTACCTACCTATAACAACACTGCCTAATAATATTCAAATCCTATGAGTAATGAAATCGTTTGTAGTTACAATTTTTATTGCGGCGATAATTTTTATCTAGTTATTTCCGTAAGTTTAACCCTGAATGGTCTTTTAAGCCGTATCATAGTGTACTCAGCTATTTGGCGATCTCAGGGTCTCTTCCTAGTTTAGACTAGGCGGTTTATTTCCTAGTTCTATGTACGTTTAGTTTAATGTATGGTTAGCTAAAGTCAAAAGCAAACAGAAAATCTAAAAGCTAACTACCTAATTCACTTATGAAACTTGCTGTAAACTTTATTAAGTCACATTTCTATTTTAATCAGTAAATAATTTTGTACCTATATGATTTGTAGTTGGTAGGTATATAATAGTGATACTTTAAATTTGAATAAAAAGAAAAATTGATTGACATGTTGCTGAGCCCGCATGGTGTTATCAGCTTAAACTAGCCATGGCTTAGACCAAGTATTATTGACGCATTTGGTACAAATTACATCCAATGCGGGTACGTTTATTAGCTTATTTTTATTTTCGTTCCGAGCCTAATAAGTGTAATAATGCTAGTGAAAATTACGAGCGGTTCTACTTAGTAATATAGGAATTCATTTAGGTCGCCTAATCCATCAAGTATTACTTAGTTCGCGTGACAACGTGTGATGAATGTCCAAGACCAGCTAGAGATAAGAAATATGGACTTTCATTTTACTTTTACTCATGAAAAACAATTAATTTTTTAACTAACATTAATTCTTGCACAAAATCACGGTCTTTCAAACTTAGCATGCTAACTATTCCATTCTTTTGTGTAAGCAACAAAAGCTAATGAATTTAAAACATAATTTGCATTTACCGGTTATTGAATAAAACCATTTTAATTCTATTTTCGTTTCTTTCATGCCATTGAAAATGTATTGAAGACTCACAATAACTTTCATTAAGTTAATCTTTAGCGTCCTTTGTACAGAAGCTTTCAAGGCGTGTTTAGAGTAGGTATAGAAATGTTTATTTTTATGTAAATATCCACCTACTTTGTTACTTAGTAACCTTTTGCGGTCTTTCAGACGATTTGTTTTCGTGAAACTTTGTATTCAATGTGTCAGAAATTCTTGTTTACCACAGACCCATCAATACCTGAGACCGTCCCACTTCTAAACATTACATACCTGTGTAGGTATACCTATCATCTTTAAATGGGACGCTTCATTCTATACATAGTAGAGTTGTATAATTCGCACGTATAGGTATATAGTTGTGTGTTGCATCACATCTAATTGGCATAATATGACAAGGTGTTATTTAGTATCGGATCCAGCCCCTCGGGCCCCACCTGAGGTGAACGTATCGCGGCCGCGTGGGGGCGCCAAGGTCGCCACGGTTTTTTGACACTCGTCGCATATAAATAGTACACGTACTTCCAACTATCGGGTACTAGCTCTAATTACTTCGTGCCACCACTAGTCAGTAAGCCGGAAATCGTTCGTTTCTCCATTTGAATAATCGTTTTGTTTCGCCAAGGTGAAAGGCTACGGACCCCTCGGCCTTGCCACTGCGACCGTCACAATACAAACTGCAAAAGAATAGAATTCTAAACTCTCATACGATATACTTTCACACGACTTCGAGACGTGGGGGCCTAATTCTCACTCGAAAGATAAAGTTTGACTTTGACCAATCACTTCTCATAAATGTGTTCGCGGGGAAGTGTGAATATGACACTCGATTAGGATAATACATACATGTCTGTAAGCAAACGCTACCGATCCATACATATGTGTGAAATGCGATACTCTCCGTGTGGAGGCATGCATGATTGATGATTCCTTAATCAAAGGGGTCACAGACCTCCGCTTCCATACGCCCAGATAGCATATGACTTGAACCATAATAAACATCGAGAAGTTATTTACAATATAACGACCCGGGCCGTGATTATGTAGATAAACGGGCGCGATTGTTGAAATAATAAGCTTAGGTCATAAATGGCGCTCATTTCATGTAAGTCGGACAGGACCTGCGGAATTAGCATACAAATGGGATCAGCGCAGCCGCCGGTTGAGCCGCGGTGTTAGAATAATATTAATCTATGGGCAAGCAGCTGCCACTCCTCGCATTAGACGAGGGTCCAATCATATTTTTTCATTAATAAAAGCGCTTAGATTTGGCAACCCTTTGAAATAATCTATTCGGTTCCTAACCCTCAAATTCCAAGCACGCGGCCCTTTATTATGCGCGTGCCTATTTTAGTTACCATTTTGCAAATAAAGTACAACATTCGGTGGTCTGACGATGACTGTCAATTGATTAGATTTTAAAGTTTGCGCATAATTTTGGTTTTTGCCTCTCACGAGTTCGTTGACTTAGTTGACACACGCGTCACACCTTGTGACTTTTCCACCATTTGACAGTATAATAGTTTTAGGTTTTGTTAACTACTTTGAAATTATGATTTTATAACTGCTACTATTTCCTTAAATGACTCTACCTTTCATTTGGTGACTATTTGTCTCCGCAATTTGATGGGATAAAGGAAGACACGTCTACACAATCCATTTTATCTTGAAAAATGTTGCAAACCACGTTTAATCGTTCAGAAATGCTAACGTTATGCCCTTACATGTCTGTTATTTCATACATTTCATAATTAATCAAAAATCTGTTAAAAAGTGAAAAAATGCGACTAGAAAAGGTTGTATCTTGTACCTAGGAAGGCTCCGAACGGAAATGCGGTCGAGTGCTCGGCTCGCTCGGTTGCGCGTGCGCTGCCAACGCGACGCTAGTTGCTCCTATACTCCCAACACATCCTATTAGACGCCTCATCATTATGGAGAAAATTGCGATACATATATCAATGAAGCTACTTGATAAGTCAGGTTCAAATATCATGCATTATGCCTTATAGATACCGTCGTCGTTGCCATAAATGCGTGATAGCTCTGAGTGCTGCTAGATCAATTACGTGTATGGGTGTAAAGTTAGTAGTCCCTGGGTAATATTTTCTGTGTGTACTCCCATTATCTCGTGTAGAGTCGCCCTCTGTAACGATCTTGTAGATCGGATATCTTCAGAGGACTTACGGACCCTTCTGTGACAAATTTATGTCGAGACGTGGGCCCCGCTACATTGTGATATTAAACTCTACCGTCCAACTACGATGTATCGTAAAACTTATGTTGTACAGTCATCAATTAGCGGCCTTTTCTTTTCTATCTTGTAAATTCTAAATTACCGTAACAATTGCAACTAGAGCTTTCGTTTTAAATTGAAACACCCGATACAAATCTGGTCATTATCCTCAAATTTCATTAATCTTGGTCGAGCATCTCTCATTAACGGTTGAAAGCGTCTCAAACAACGCTCTCTGTTGACTGAATGTTTAACTTTAACTGTTCCCGGATCTCACGAGCCATTGATCTAAATCAAACGATTATTATAACGGTCTTCTTCAAATCTCGCCTCTTTCACGTATTGTTACAAGAATAATGTAGTTGGCATACATGCCATATGAGATTCTTTTGATCTTTGACAATCAAAGTCGTATAGGACGATGATCTCTTATGGCCGTTCTCATTGTCGCAAAAGGGGCTCGTTAAACCAGTTTAGGATCTGAATGTTGTGCGAGTTGTTTTTCGAAACAGCGTTTCTAACGACCATAAAGTTTGAGAGACTAAACTCTGAAGTACTCGCATTAAATTGATTTCCAAGTTAGATAAGAATAGTTTTTCTGTGTCGTTTTTTACAGCTCATAGACCGTAAAAAACCGAGGTACGTCTGATATCTTGGCTCGTTTGTTCCGAAGCGCGAAGTCATCACGATGTGCTTGTTCCATTATCCGATACTGAATTAGGCAGCGCTGGTTTTTAGAGCCCTTCCTACTTGAAGAGAACAATTGATTGTGTATTGGTATCGAAGGTCGTTACTACTATCTCTACCTTGAAATCGATTACAATACTTACATATCTTCGGAATTTTAAACATTGTTTATGTTACATGCAGATTTTTGTTTAGTGGCATGCATACCTTGACTGATTGACATTGACGTCTGTCACATCCAGAAGCAAAGTTGCATTGAGTATCATTGTGCAACATTTTCCTATAAATTAAACAGAAAAGTCGTGACTTTTTTCGCTAGCCAGTCCAAAACCACGCTCTGAGTTGCCAAAAACAACCAACACTAAAATCAAGATTCAAGAAATACGTAATCGCGTCGATTTACCTACAATGGAAACGTTACCTATGCGGAACTTCGTCTACGAATAACTACGTGACTTTGAACTAAAGCAAGCATAGCCAAAGGAACTGAATCTAAATCTGTGACCAGTTTTACCACTTGCAATGTCCAACAATACACTTTATTACCTTGTAATAAAGACAATGTTCGAATGGCCCGGCTGTAATCTCCGAGTATCTCTAGACTTACATGCAGTGAAGACATGTAACCGCCTCCATATCCCTAGACGGTTTATTGTGCCACATCCTACACGCTGGATTTACAATAACAGCAATCGGTTTCGAAGTTATTGTGAATCGAGCCGGGAATAACAAGCGATAACCTTGCGAGCTACGCGAGTTTAATGCAGTTTTTTTCAACTTATTATTTGATTTATTCCTATTGACTGATTTACAATTTCCTTCCTCTTTAAACGTATCCTTTCGAAGCAATTCAATATGTTTAGGCCCCTGATATGGTTTTACAAGCGCCAAACACTCATGACTCACTGCCAAATTCTTTAAATAACGCGCAAAAGACTGCTTCGGTTTTAAGTTACCTCCTAATGGAATAACATTTAGGCGAATTCTTTCTTTGATTCACCATACAGGTCCCATTAGACCGGCCAGTGTCACATAAACAATATTAATCATGACGTCAGGGTGTCATTAGTAATACAAGCCAATATGTTTTAATCGAAGATGCGGCCATTAAACAAGATGTCTTTAACAGGTAAAGGATCGAAGTCGCTGTTTATTTTGACATTGCTTCTTATGGGCAGTGAGATCAGAAGAATAGAGTCGTGAATCACTCGAATTGTTTAATATCATGCCAAAAAAACTCACAAAAAATACGACATGGTAATGAGCAAGTATTCTGGAGACTGTTTAGGTGACTAAAACTACTTAAAGTAGTCACAATGAAACATCTTTGTTGTCTGTTACAAAATTAAATGAGTCCAGCGTCCAAGATCTAAATTTAAAAGCGTACAAATAGATCTCGCATCTCAAAACACGACACTCATGCGTATCGCGGACACTACAACATCATTATGAAGACAAATATTCAAATGGATTAAGAGGCAGTTTTCATGGGCGATATCATCGAATTAATCACCAATAAAAATGATTATGCTGAAGAGCCAAATTCCATAGTCAATTTACTATCTTGTCAACTTTATTTTACGCATAGCTTTGGCAACATTGCTCGCATTTCGCTAGGAAAAGATACTGTTTTTGCCTTCGAGTCCAATGTTTCTGAATTACCCTTGAAAATTGCCTCTTATTTCTGATGTCGGCTTGTTGATACAGCAAATATTAGACTCGATTAATTGGCATCTGCCTCATCAACTTCACAAGCACGATTAGCAAAACAAAATGTACATTTCAAACTACTAATGAGTTAACACACACATCAAAGGAAATATTTTCGCACTCAAATAGACGGGGTCATAACTAATCTTTGCATGATTAGGTACACACTAGATTTATAATATCATTAGGTTTTTATAGTTTTTAGACATTTTAAAATACATAATTGTTTGTTCCTGTACCCACACAGATACATTATAAAGATCAAAGAAATATGTTATGTAGAGTTGGAAAGCTACTGGTAGCAGAATAGAATACAAATAGTCAGTTATGCAACGCTAATTAAAAGTACATTACTAATGCAGTTGGCATGAAAGCAATAGTGCATGATTTGATGCTATAAACGAGTTGAAAACAAGTCGGGCCATTGCAATTTGATATCACTTTCCACAGCAGTAAGGTGTAAAGATATTTTGCATAGAAGTGCAATGGGTATGATAAGCCGGCTGGGCATTTGCACTGGTGGCGATAAATTGAGC
The DNA here is from genome assembly GCA_927399415.1 of Macaria notata. Lineage (NCBI taxonomy): Eukaryota > Metazoa > Arthropoda > Insecta > Lepidoptera > Geometridae > Macaria > Macaria notata. The sequence continues at coordinate 10,336,447 of OV656730.1, forward strand.
TCGGCTAGCCTTGGCTCGCATCAGCGAGCTCTGGCATTCACCTTATCGTGTGTTGAACTATATGCAATATCAAATTGTACACTTGCATCCTCTGCCACCAAACACATGCAAAACCGTGTCTACATTTAGGCGGAGCACACACACACTCGCAGCTTCGCGTGTGTGGGTGCCGTACATGATGCAGTAGTCAAGGTCGTCAATGTCATTGTACGAACGAACCCAGCGCGAATTCGCACACACACATACACACTCTGCATGTTGTACTGTGTGTTTAGCTATTGAAGTAATCTTATCATGTAGGTCACCTTACTTTGTAGATAGCGAGCTAGCTATGCACTTAGTGAATGCATGAGTTTCCACTTCTTTTAAAATAGTGTTATAGCGCTATTTTACGACTTTTGTCGCTGGATTCGGATCTTAGCATTATTTAGTGCAACAGTAAACACTGGCAGGTGCACAAAAGCATTTAAAATTTAATAGGTCATTCTGTAGACTTATTTATCTATCTGCTGGAATGCTACAAATAAATTACAGTAGGTTCACCGAGAAAAACAACTAAATCTTTGAACACACATTTTACTAGCTGCGTTGTGGCTGCGTATAGAATATAATCTAATAACAGAAAAATATAGATAACTAGTTATTTCGAATTTTCTGCCAAACGTTTCATGAAACATCATTGAAACATGAACGTTCTGTGTTATCGCATGTCTGTTGTTAACGATACCTTTGTAGGTCATCTTGTCAAGTTCCATACTAGAATATTCCTTCATTCTTTTTTACAACGTTTCAGCACGCTAACCCATGGCACATGAGATGAGAAATTCGATTCGATTCTATTCAGAACTAAAAAAAAGATATCTCTGATATTTCAGAGTCTGATGATAGAATTTGCATCTAAAAATAACCAAGCGGGCAGTTTTAAAGCGAACAATGCGATATAAAAGACACTCTCATGCTTATGACTTCACTACAGTATAATAGAGTTCATTCAGCTCAAGGTTTCAATGTCATCGGAACACTACAAGAAATAAAAATAATTCCAGCGGTAACAAGTCGTCATCAAACTGGTGACGAAACAAATTCTTGAGGCTCGAAAATAGCTTTGCGTCATCGTGTGCATAGTGAGTTTTCCATTCGACTAGTAAATGTTTGCTCGCTCGAAATAGTCCGGCAGCAGTAAACGGGCACATCAATGGTGGCGGGCGCAGGCGCCGGTAGAGGCTGAGTCCGTGCAGCGATTGACGCAAGCGCCGTCAGTTGTTTACAGTACAAACGCCTCAGGTTATTTACATCGGGGTCACAGACACGGCGCAAGGAGACCGGGGTTCAATCGATATAATTATCTAACCTGCTAGTTAGTTACCTGCCTTCACAGCTCCAGCGGCCGCGCGCCGCCACTCGACGCAACGCGACAATGACCCCCTTCCACACACTAGGTCGTTTATGCAACGAATTGGCAACAGACGGGGTTAAGTGGGTGACTCCAGCGCAGGCGCAGAATGTAGATACGGTTGAGTAAGGCCATCGCGGTATTGGGACGCGAAATTGTGAGCGTTACTCGATTACATCTTCACGTACCTACATCTAAAATTACTTCAAATTTGTTTTGTTGTACGTGCCGAATCATTATCGCTCCGAAATTCCGTCGTTATAGGGGCGGAGGTGCGTGATAGGAGTTGTCTATCAGCGTCACTTGGAGAGGTCAACGCTCCACGCTCCACGTGGTGGGTTATGCAACACACATGTTCTCGCGATACTTATCGCTCGGCCTAAATCCCCGATATTAGGTCACCATACGTTACAATTGTGCTGCGGTTCCAGAGAGACTAGAGTTTTATTTGCAGTGAAAGTAAATAGCTGCAACCCGCGAGATCGCCCGTGCGGCGATATATACTCAGATTTTATCAGTGGTTTCTACTTGTTCACAGCTTACAGCACGCACGCGAACTATAAAGTAGCAGATATCGATCTGGTTGCTGGCCTGCCGTTTCTTGCATAGCTGCCTAGGGCACTCTGTCACTCCATATCGGCCGCGCATTGATTAGATTGCTCGCTTTATGGCCCTGTCAGCATGTCAACTTCTTAACAAGGCCCATTGTCTAGAATGTGGCTGCCGTTCAACTTTTAAATAGTTCCAACTTTATAGATATCTGTGGTATCCAACCATCATTTGCGATGCGAAAGAGTTCGATCGATATGTATCCCATACAAGGACAAAACATGTTCATGTCCCTAGAAAATAAGTGGAAAAAATATTGAACACGACTCTGCAAACTTTAATTTTAGTTCCATGCATGTTTACGAAGCTGCAATAAATGATAATGAGAAGCGAGTCTTGCAAAAAATATTCGCATCGATACACCTAGCAAAAAGACCGAGGAGATGGATGGTTCGCAGCGCATCTATTTATATCTGGTCTGGCCATAAACAGCTCCGGAACCGGTCGGTCGGCTCGCGGAATGCTCTTGCTCTCGGTAACTGCTAGCCCGACTGCCCCTACCCTGCTACTGCACAATGTACTTTGTTTCAGTGGCCTTCAGTGCGAACACTTTTTGCACTCTACCTTGTTTATTTTTACATTGTTTCTAGTTCTTGAAATGGTGATTGTGAATTGCCATTATTGTAATGTCCACTTGATCTTTATTTTACACTGTTTGTCTATTGTTACTCTTTGGACATAAATAAAATCAACTATCATTGTGTAGCGCCCATAGAATTTCAATTACTGACGTGACAGCCAACACCTATGAGATTAAATGCCGTCAATGTCCAAAAAACATTAATCTTGGCCGTGATCATTGCTCAGTTCCATTTCGAGCCTGAATACGAATTCTTCCGCACACAATCCGACCTCGTGTCGTCATCGAATGCGCTTGAAATAATCAATCTTCGATCGAATCAGACTAATATAGCTACTGACTTAGGGTATCTAGCCATAGTTTACATTATTTTTAACCCAATGTTACAGTCTGTTTTATAACGTCATGTAAATGTGAGTTGGTAGCCTTGATGAGCGAGTACCGTGTGATTGTGGCCAGAGATATTTAGGCCAAAGGTTTTATTCCTGATGACTGCAAAGTCGTCGACCTTCCTACCTGGCCATTACTGGCCAGCCGCCGAATATTTTGTTAATACCGCCTAGACAAGCGTTACCGTGTGTAATGTGTATTAATAATACTGAGAAGTACAGGTGATGATAATACTAATGCTGCAATATAGCGTAGGTTAGAGAGGAATCAGTGTAATTTCCGGGTTTCCCACACGGCAAACGAAGCGTAGGCGAGCAGCGGCTTTGTCAAAGTCACGCGAGATGACAAAACATCGCATCATTCATTTTTTATTGCACATCCATCTTCGTAATTGCAAACACTTTCAAAGACAGAAAGCTTCGCGAGTCTCCACTTATTTGTTCGAATGAATCGAGTTTGTTTGTCGAATTGAATCGCGTTCCTCCGAATAAACGAAGTTAGTCAAACGTGCCAGTGAGTCTAACCAGTTCTCATAGTACGGGCAACAATAAGTCTTTTAATAAAAGGTGTTTCGCGATGTGATTATCATTTCAAATTCGAAGAGCTGAATGCGTATTAAGCGCGAGGGGTGAAAGGGGAAAAGTTTCCTATATCTGCGCTCGTCATGGAGAGCTCCTCCATCAAGCTGACAGCAGCGATTATTAATACCCGTACTATGCTCACTTGCTTGTACGCGATGTGTGAGCCTTTCACCGTAATACACGCGCATAAAGGGGTTTTAGCCAGCATCGTTATAAGCTCAAATTCGGTAATTCTATCCACGATCGTCGTAAAATTCAGCGATATTTTTGGTAATGTCATCATTGATAATGTCAAGTAAAAAAGTGCTGATGTGTCAACATAGAGTGTAAATAATTTCTAATAAGATATCTATCTATTTTAAATCTTTTGCGCCTCTCCTCAGAACATCTTGTATTTTGACATTTCGATCTCATACAAGTGTGAGCCGAGGATGTTGCTACTTGCTAGAGTGGAGTGACATTGGCTGCTGCAGACGTATTTATTGAGTAATGAGAGTGCACGGAGGGCGGACGACCTTCCGGCCGGCGTGGGCCGAGCCCATGACACAGTTCACAGATGTACTTCAACATGGATGCTATGTACATTATTTCTGTCGCATCGTTTTTAGTTCACTTCAACACGGCATAGCTATGATGGCCTCCGCTCGCAGTTTTTGTTAACTACGGTCAATTTTATGCTTGTTAACGATATTGCAACGTCATCTAAGGTCAACAGTGTCACTGTTTTTGTATTGTCAGTTTGTCGGCCTTCCGACTAGACGTTAGCATGACGTAACTTTTAACTCTCATCTTGTGTCCCTCCTAAAACATCATCTTGGTCTTTCCTCTTTCATTCAATTCACTCAAATCTCTTTGGAGGTAAACGAAGTACCTACAGGTTTGTTTTTTCCAATCTCCGCATCAGATGTCGTTATGTAGTTTTTGCTCGTTACCGAGATCTGGTCACGCGCTGAGAGGCCCTGCCGGTGTGACCGCTTCGCTATACATTCCTACTTCGGTGTCTGTACACAACACACTGCATAATTCGATAAAGTATTGTTTGCTGTGGGCGATTTTTTGTTTAATCCTCCATCGCTCGGGTCATTGGGCGTTTCAAAATTTGAATCAACAGCGATTGAATCAATTACTTTAAATTTTTCGTTTGCAGCCGATTCATTTTAAACTTTATTGCAATGTAATCAGAATATAGAATAACAATTGAGGCACAATATATTCAAAAACACATACAAGCGGTGACATCAGAGGCTAAAGAAAAGATAAGAGTGAAAACCTTTCAATCTGGAGGTTATCGGTTGCCAGCGAGATATCATAACGAACATTTTCAAGAGCGGAGGTGGCGCTGGTAACATTTCGCCACCAGTGACGTGATTGATCTAATCAGAACGACGGTTCGGTACCGAATGCATCGAAAACAAAGGCGTTCTTTGTCGGCGATAAGCGTCCCGTCGCCGGCTTATCTGAGTGATACTCGGTTAGCGACCCGGACTACGTGAGATACTACTTTAAATACAGATATTTTCATATGTGTCCTATTGTAATCACAAACATTTATTCAATTCGTGATGAATTTTAAATTATCAGATTCTGGCCAATCGTGACTGAATTTTGTTTCCATTTCAGTGTATGTTTCTTATTATTCTTTCTTCGCTGTAGACCGTTACCGCGATAATGTATATAAAATATACATAGACGTGTTCATTGTTATACGACCTCTAGGGATCGGGCGAGAGAACGAATTAATTTGTGTCTCCCTGACCGCTTCGTGGGAAAGCTCACAAATCATGTTCGTGTCGGAGGCTCGTATAATTCGGTATTCGGCGACGAAATGCCGAATTGTTTACGTAGCGAGTTACTCCATCGGTTACTTCACTGTCACAACACTGTTATTTCAGCCTCGTTCGCCGAGTGATACATTCGACCTACTTTATTTTCCTCGTTGGCGTTTGCAAATTTCTCAGAATTAAAATGTTAATGACCCAGATACGAAGAAAACAAGAGCGAGTCGAGGAGGTCACCCCGTTGGTTATTTGCGTCGAGTCGCTCGAGTCGATATGGACTCGATCATTAGAATAAAATGTCTTATCATCTCCGTAAGACAAAGAGTCATTGACCTAGTTGGTCAGCTCGATCGCTAATTACTCGACCGCTATATTCTTATTTCTTAGGTACACTTAATACTTTGTGACGCCACCTAATCGCGCCTTGGCCTACTTTGTTCTTGCTGTATTTTCATCGCAATAAGGTTAATATTATGGTAGCATTGTTATGAGATGTCGATGTTAACCTTCGTTGGCAGTGAAACTAGGTTGTTAGCATTTTATCGAGCAGCAAATCCGGGCAAATAATAACAGTACGATCTAGAAAATCTTAGCCGAAAGTTTTCAGACGCTATTTTACCGGAGCTTAGGAGTAATTGTTTCCTTTGAAGTTGGTCGTGGTTCTGTGCTTATTGGGAACTAAGCGAGCTCACTTTGTTGAGGTATTTCCGGGAAAGCATTTAGAGGTTTTTAAATTTCTATTTGGCCGAGGGAGCCGTGAAGCATTTATTCTAATTATATCTCCCTCCCTTTTCTATTTACCCATTCCGATGTTTACTCGAAAAGGCGCGATGGAGCGTGGGTGCACGTTTAACTAAATTGGGGGGTAGAGCGAGACACAGATGCACATTTTTGTCTAGGCGAGAGGGAGATGGGTGTCCGTAAACCAGCATTGTGTCAATAAATGGAACAGTCTGTTAGGGAGTCTTGGTATCCATTACCTTCGAGGTAACTCTCTAGACGTGGTAAATGATGTTACTTTCTTATATTTACACGCGAGGTGACAAAAGTAACAAGATTTTTCGTTTCAACATTAATGAACACATAAAAGATAAAATGGAAAGTAATAAATGGAATTAAGTTTTGCTTACGTATGTAAATTGAACGCCTTTGTTAGGTTTCTGTGTCACCTGGTTTAATTGTTTGCAAAAATGCATCTGTTTGCACAAAAGGTGGGTTTACTGAATACTCGAATAATTTACACAAAATGTTTTTACACGAGAAACTACGAAGCCTAGTTTTTATTGAAATGTAGTCTCTTTGGGTTCTTTTCATTCTGATAAGTATATAGAACTTTAATTCGTATTTTCTTTAATATTCTACTGAACATTTAATTCAGATCACATCTATATTGGATCAACTACTCAACTCCAATGAAAATTAAAGCCTACTCTCATGAATAGCAAGCTACACGTAACTCCATCATAAACAAAACTTCCATAACTATAACAGTCCTGAAACATAATGACTGAACTTTTTATTTACCCGATGGTTCCGATCCCACCGGAAGTGAGTCCCGGTTGGATGTGCCGGGATCATGCTGTGTACGCATCGCCGGATGTAAACATTTCCACGTGCGATGCTAACTATACCAGAACATCATCTGCAGATGATCCCTTTAAAATCATGCGCCTATATTTCAGTTATTTTATACTGTATTACATTTTATCGGCAAAGAAATTAAGTTACGTACGGTTGTAAATTCAAAATACTGATTTTTCTTTGCCTTAAGCGGCACGGCACTTACTACTACTTAGTAAGATTTATTCTAAAAGAAGAGCAAAAGTTAATGATTTTGATGTAAATGGCTCCAAATTAACGAACGTGCAAGTAATGGTCTGTTGCATTCTGAATGTGACTTTGATTTAGATTTCTTTATCTCGAAGCCAATCTTTAACTCATCAGCACAGAATAAACAAGCCAGCAAGAAACAAATATCTCGTACAGCGATTAACTTTTATTTTACTAGCCGAGTTTCCACTAGCGTGCGTGGTGACGTGAAAATGCCATTTTCACCGCGTTGCGATTTCTATTTCAATCCGATTTTCCCGGCGTGCGGAGAAACCGATCGCTCCAGTTGCTGCTGCGGCGGCCCACATCTCTTGCTAGAAAGTATCGTAGAAAGTAACATCGCGCTATGTCCCCGCCCGATCCGATGCATCGATCACGCGCGCAATACTTTTTCTGATACACTTTTTGCAACGCCTGCATTAGAGATGAGCCCGTGCGTGCTAATTTGCGCGTGGAATCGATTTCTTCATGTTTACTCGGCGACTCGCGTGTTGGCCCTCTTGCCCAACTGCCCAATTCACCGATTGGAAACCCAAGCGCACGTCGAGGCGGCCGATGAATGCCAAGCGACCTCATGTGTGATGTCACAACGCATAGACCACTTTCGCCGTACCCGAATTTCAATTGTGCGTACTGTGGCTTGTGCAATACCTACTTTTGGGCAACTTTCACTATTCGCTTACGCGGCCCGCCTGCAAAATGATTGCGTTGTCTGCTTTCCGGAGGTCAGTGAAAGTTTTGCGTATTGTTTAATCAGCACCTGTCACCATCTCGTGAATTTTTTGCGCGTTGCGTGCAGTAAAGGTGTCTGAAATTTCCAAGGGATTTGGTTTGGGTGCTTGCCATCAGGCCATCAATCAGTTTGTTCGTATCTCTCGTAGTCATTGAGAAAATCACCGAGTCCATAAAAAAATGGAATGGCGTGAGAGGAAAAACGAGTTTATTATTAGGTTGTGGTACTTCAGTAGAGAATCGCGAGCTTGCTTCGAGTGCTGATGGTATCATAAATAATGTGGCTGCGCGGCGAGCGTGGCGAGCGGAGGGGGGATGGCGCTGCGCGGGGGCAGGGTGGGGGGAGTAGACGCAACTCAAGAGTCAAGGCCGCACGCTGCCCCCGGTCGTCGCTCGCGCCCCACTTGTCGCTCTCGGAGCGCCTCTCGCTCGCCGGCCCGAACGCGCCCGAGCGCCACCGAAGCGGCACGAACTAGACCTTCCTTTGCGCGAGCGCAACAGAACAGCTGAGACCTGAGACGTAATAACATAACACACTGACTCGGTCATCCGTGCATTCAACTTTTGATTAGCTTTCTTTTTCACGGGCAAATATTCGATAGTGATGCTAATTATAAATGTTGGTTATATCATACATCGATTTGCAACCGTTGTTTTTTAAAACAAACTGATTACACTGAAGTTCTGGCGATATGTACTTAATATTATAAATCGACAGTCACGATACTATAAAAGGTTTTAAGTTATACCTAGGTAGGTACGTGCAGAAATGTGACTTTTTAACGACCTTACCTAACAGGTTGGCGAGACTTTCACCGCAGTGATTAATTGCGTCATTTCTCCAGACGCTTTGCTCTACTAAATTGTTATTTAATTGCTCCACTTCACGACCGAGATTTATAGGAAAATTACCATTTATAAAAAAACTCGTTCTTTAAAAGTCAACGTCTATTTCAATAGTAATTTTTAGATCACGATTCAAGGGCACGTTTAGTAAATGACCGTGCTCGGATTCATCGAACTCCACTACGAACTCATTGCGGTGACCTCTCGAGTCTCGAGGTATTCGCTCGAGAATAGAAACCGCACTTGTTTCAAAGAGCCGATAAAAATAGCCCGCCGTGCGCAGGTCAGTGCAATGATATGCTCTCATATCTGTGTACGCTGCAAATACCCATCCCGACGCACGAAAGCAGCGCACTTGACCTCATAATGCTTGTGCCACTTTAGTACGAATGCCACTACATATATGTAGGTATCATCACAATCTGCTGCCTCCTAAAAGCTCCATCGGCGATAGATTCCACGAATTTCTCAATAGAACGAGCGAGGTTCACAATACACGGCGTGGCCTCAAATCTGGCGCGGATCCCACGTGGAAAGAAGCAGAACTAGTTTTTGGCAGCGGTTATTTTGAACGGTTGCGTAATTGCTTTAATATGGGTATAATATAAACCTCGCCACGTCGGCCAAAGACCCGGCTAATGGACACTATAAATATGTAAATAAAATTAATGGCTAGATTGCACCTAAGATAGACCTTTTATGCGAAGTAACTGAATTAGATTTATTCTATTATTATATTAGAACCTTAACTGCAGGTGCGATTGCGTATTTAAAAACAATACATTTATGAAGTAGAGATTTAAAAAAAATGCCATTCGATAAATAAATAATAACTGAGTTAGATAAGATAGCGTGTGTAGTTTTTCAAATTATGTAGTTTTCGAAACTTGTGATTACTGTGTGTTCCACGTCATAAAACCAACTTGATTACTTCATAATTATATGCTCTTATTATATCCACCGCGCGCTGTAAGAATATTAACTCTAAATCTTATTACACATGACATGGAAGCAGTGTTTACTCTTTTTATGGCACCAATTATAGTTTACGACTTTTAATTCAATTAGACCGGCAGATGGCCATAAGGGCTCGAAACTAATATACATATGATATAGCATGCACGGGTAGGTGTGGGACGGACCAAATGTAATTAGATATTCATCGATAGGGGAGGCCTCATTCGGTTTAGAAGCGGCCGGAAGTGAGAGATGTCGGTTATATGGGAACAGAGCTCGGCCACTACCGACGATGGTGTACAAGAGTTATTAATAATTCCCCCTGTTACTTATTATGGAGTTCCGACTGCGTGATTGACAATTGCCGATTACATTTCCATCGCGCATCCACACCCCGCTCCCGCGCACTGTCGGAATACAAAACCGATGGCACCAGTCATTTGTATGCGCGCCAAGATACCACCACCTTTGTTTGGGCAGGAAACGTCCACGCTGCTGCCGAAATACTGTCCAGAGTTTCGTTACAAACAACTTTTCGAGGAACAAACACGAAAAATAAAACGAACATCGACCATCCGACTCGACAAATGGTTCATGAAACTTATGCAAATTTTATAGCGTCCGATTTTAGACGTTCTCGGCGCTCCAGCGTCGAGGCGGACCACTGAGCTTGATTTTATTGCGCAGTGCATTATAGCACGTACTGATGTATGCGTCGTATTGTTGCAGGTCGGGAGGAGCTCTCGCCTGCGTCCAGCATCAACGGCTGCAGCACAGATGGCGAGGCGCGGCGACAGAAGAAGGGCCCCGCGCCGCGCCAGCAGGAGGAGCTGTGCCTGGTGTGCGGCGACAGGGCCTCCGGTTACCACTACAACGCGCTCACTTGCGAGGGCTGCAAAGGTATGACATCACCGCTCCGGCGTCGAGCCTGTAAAACTACTTCACCGCTGCGTGCGAGAATTAAACTGCGCCGCGCCCAAAACGCAACCTGCATTTGAATTCCATTTGCATGGTAAATGTTCGCGACCAAATAAAGCTGCAAAAGTTGTAACACGAGTAGGTCTATATAATTAGCGGCGGCTCGCCTGTGTTGCCGGGCTAGTTATTCCACATGTGGCCCTCGCGGCGCCCACGACGTGCCAATTCAGCACTAAATTGGCGCATTGTGTCGAGGCTGTTCACTGCTACGGTGCATGTACCTACTGGGTGGAGGCGAGACGGGACGTCACAATAGCCGTCTGCTGGGCGTCTGCTCCTGCCTGATTCACCACCGCCTATCCGCCATCTCGCACGCCGGCCGTAAACATCGCCGCTTTATTTGGCGAGCTGGGACAGTTACTAATATACCGCCCCGCACCTTGACCACTCCAATTATGTCCAATTCGGGCCGTTTACGCTCCTTCTATCTTGTTTGTTTTGCAATAAAATCGACATTATACCGCATGCATAGTCACAGCCCGCCGCTGTCAATGACCGCCTTTCAGGCAACCTTTGAGTTCATGACTACATTATCTTATCTCTAACGACCGGTTTCGCGAATTCTGTGTCGTCATTCCATTATCCGAGATCGCGTCGTGATTATGCGGTTATCGCTGATTGCTACTTTCATGGGTTTCAGGTTTCTTTAGGCGGAGCGTGACCAAGAATGCGGTGTATATATGCAAATTCGGGCACGCCTGCGAAATGGACATGTACATGAGGAGAAAATGTCAAGAATGTCGACTGAAGAAGTGTTTAGCGGTGGGCATGCGGCCCGAGTGCGTGGTGCCCGAGAACCAGTGCTTAGCTAAGAGAAAAGAGAAGAAGGCGCAGAGAGACAAAGACAAGCCGCCTGTGAGCACGACCACGGTGGAAGACCACATGCCGGCCATCATGCAGTGCGACCCGCCGCCGCCCGAAGCGGCCAGGATTGTAAGTGTCCCCGCCTCCTATTGCCGCTACCGCTTTAATCGACTCCATCTATCCAAATCCAAACCGCTAAATTGCATGTTTATTTTTAAGACTTGTTTTCGACTACTGTTCATGGACACATCCGCGTAGCTATGTGACATGTTAATTGTAATGGGTCTGATGCGAGTTCTAATCGCACGGTTTCCGACGTGAAGTTGGACTGTTTGCAGCACGAGGTGGTCCCGCGGTTCCTGAGCGAGAAGCTCATGGAGCAGAACCGGCAGAAGAACATCCCCCCTCTCACCGCCAACCAGAAGTCGCTGATAGCGAGGCTGGTGTGGTACCAGGAGGGATACGAGCAGCCCTCGGAGGAAGATCTCAAAAGAGTCACGCAGGTGAATATCAACTTTATACCCTCTACTCGTATAACTAATACGCTCCCAAACATTATATTTTTTTTTATGAATACATTATTTTCAATTCAATAAGAAGATGAGTATATCATAAATACAAAACATGCAAATCATGGATTTATTAAACCCTTCCCCCTACTATATAAGACCATCCCCCCGCGTCCAGTGGTAACATGGTACGTCTCTTGCAGACGTGGCAGTCCGAAGAAGACGACGAGGAAACTGACATGCCCTTCAGACAGATCACGGAAATGACTATCCTCACCGTGCAACTCATTGTGGAGTTCGCGAAAGGACTGCCTGGCTTCGCTAAGATATCACAGTCCGATCAGATCACGTTATTAAAGGTAAGATTTGGGCTTCTTTGTATTTCTTATTCCTTCATTAGTAGCGCTCTACGATGCTACCCGTAAATCCAAGATTAGAATAGCTATGTGATAATCCAGAAAGTAATCTATGTCGAAAACCGTTTAAAATTGCATCTAAATAGGTTCAGAAAATTAAGCCAGTTTGTGTTTACAATAAAAAAATGAAAATTCAGTCGCATTGGCTCTTACTGTGGATCAATCGGGAATCAACTTATCTTTATCATATTTAATTTACACTGTAATTCATTGGAAAAAAAACTAGTGAAATAGTTTATTTTCAAAATATTCTTAAATAATTTCACACAAACATGTTCGATATAACGAAAAGGAAATGTGTACCAAATAAAAGTAGATCGTAAATCGAGCCCTACCTAATCAATTTATTATATCTCGCCGGTGACCGGTCGGACCGGTATGGTTTATCGAATCAAACACGGTTTTGGTAATCAGAAATATGGGACTGGACCCTAAAACGAGTTTGTTCAAAATGTTCAAATCAACTTGTCTAGGCACCTTACACAAGCATGCTCCATCTCAGATATTTTATTTCGATAGCAAGTAATATTTTACTGTCATTTTGAATTCATTTTCAAAACATTAGGTCATTTACAATGTTTCATTAGGTATATTTTTTTTTTACATGAGATAGGCTCACACTTGACTACAACTTGCCTGATGTTAAGCAACATTATAATCTACGAATATGTTATAGGTATGTATATGTTATGTACTCTGAATTCAAAGCTCTACAGACAAGTACTTAGTTTAATAACACGGAGTGAACTTAGCATAGCTTGACTTAGATAATATTAAAAATGTATGTCCTTTCTTAACGCGGTTCACGTCGCAAAGGAAAGACTATTTACCGCATGCATCCACCAGTAGATTGTATAAAAAACAATAGACCAAACTAACCAAAACCATTTCCCATTCCAGGCGTGTTCAAGCGAGGTGATGATGCTGCGAGTGGCGCGACGCTACGACGCGGCGTCGGACAGCGTGTTGTTCGCCAACAACCAAGCTTACACCCGCGACAACTACCGCAAGGCAGGCATGGCCTACGTGATCGAGGACCTGCTGCACTTCTGCCGCTGCATGTACTCGATGCAGATGGACAACGTGCACTACGCGCTGTTGACCGCTATAGTTATATTCTCAGGTAAGATATCATACACTAAACAACTTAATACAGTAAACAACCTAAGAAACACTCGACCACTGAAGAGACAGTCGATAACCCAACAGGCAGTCGACAACATAAGAGACAAGCATCAATCAAAGTGAGATAGTCAACAACCAAAGTAAGACAGCCAACAAGCAATCTTACACCCGCGACAACTACCGCAAGGCGGGCATGGCCTACGTGATCAAGGACCTGCTGCACTTCTGCCGCTGTTGACCGCTATAGTTATATTCTCAGGTAAGACTTCAGCTTCTAAACAACTTAAAACAGCTGACAACCTAGCTTTATCATCATCATTTGAGTCGAAGTTCCTCATGACTGAAGGTCGTGACTCCCCCGCAGAATTAGTTAGCTAGGGGAGTTCTCTTGGGCAGATACATCGTGGTGGGCGCCCAGGTCCTTCCACGGAAGACACATGTCCTCGGATACAACCTAGCTTACACCAACTATAACTAAAATCAGAATCTAGTCTTAGTTGAAGGTAATAAAGAATCTGTTTGGAAAAAATCTAAGAGTACTAGTACGAATAACTACGGATTATAGTGAAAATAGCTTGTGTTGATGAATAGTATTTGTGCTAAATATCTTTAGAAGATCAGTTAAAAGATACTGAATAATCATCGTTTATTGAGTATCGATAATTCGATAAAGATATTTTATTAGAACGAAAACAATAGTATGAGTCCCAGATAAAATCAGGCCACTACAAATAGTAGTATTTACTAGATATTTACTTACAATTTAGAATTATCAATACGAAGCAGAGATATCCTGAACAAATACTGATGTGTGCCGGAATATCGTAATAATGAGGAAATAGGGATAAAACCAAACTGTTGTTTAATTAGAGGGTCAGATAAAGATGTTGTGTTAGGAAGGTTAGCAAATGTAATATTAATTGGAGCATCTTGGGCCAAAACAGAAGCAATTCTGCTAATCTTCTGTCAATAAATTTGGTCAAAACATCATTTAGTTATTACTAAGTTGGGAAATTATCGATTCTTGAGCCTTATACATACAAAAACATAGCAAATTATAACACTTAAAAATCGGCACAAAAAATTATTGCCATTAAACCTTCGTTTTTACAGAGTATATTAGATTATAGAATACAAGTAATAACTAGGTATCGGATTGACTTATAAAACCAATTCATGAAAACCTGACATGAGAATTCAATGGATACATATCTTTTAAGTACCTTCTACGACAAACTTTATATTCCTTTCTCACTATCCATACCTAGTACTAACAAAGCGTCACTCTTCGTTGCAGACCGGCCGGGGCTGGAGCAGCCGCTGCTGGTGGAGGAGATCCAGCGGTACTACCTGAACACCCTGCGCACGTACATCGTGAACCAGCACTCCGCCTCGCCGCGGTGCCCCATTGTGTACGCCAAGATCCTGGCCGTGCTCATAGAGCTGCGCACGCTCGGCACGCAGAACTCCAACATGTGCATCTCTCTGAAGCTGAAGAACAAGAAGCTCCCGCCCTTCCTGGAGGAGATCTGGGACGTGGCCGACGTGGCCACCACGCCCACGGCCGCCACCGTGGTGGAGAGCACGCTGCTCTAGCAGCCCCCGCCCCGAGAGACTCAGACTGGCTAGGTTTAGTGAAGTGCACGCGCGTGCACGTCTACGTGTTGTTGAACGTTCCGAGATATATCGCGGCTAAATAAGCATCTATGTTTACGACAGTTATAGAGAAAAAAATAATATATCGAGAGTTTCTATTGGGTGAAGAGTTGATAGTTACAGTTTTATTTACCGAAATTTTTGTCGATTTCAAAATCTATGAACGTCTATTGCATTGAACGTTTTTGTGGTGATAGTTTATGTGAGACGTGTTATCGTGTCCCGTCGACTTAGTTCCGATACTTTCCGTCGTCCTGTCGCTCGAGTCGATCGTTAATTATAATTATTTGTTGCTGTGATTACATTTATAACATGTTTGTTGCTGTAGGCTGACGTGCTGTCTCTATTCGTGTATACTCCGCTCGCGGAACTTGAAGAATTTTTGTATCTGGTATATTGCTGTCACACTCGCTCTGGTGCGAGCGTGACGACAAATTCTTCCTGGTCCACTACCGGAGTTTAGCTTGCACCTGCCATCGATTACTAGCCGCGACTAGTACGGACACATCCCGGCTCGTACAACTTTAGACAAGCATCAACATATATACATAGGCTTTAGGTATCCGTTAACCCGATATACTTAATGTAATGACAGTCAGTGCGATTATGTGTATTTTACCTGTATTGTTTGTAGTCAAATAGCGTGTAATCTGTATGTCGCCGTACTTATGTCACTTTTATGATAATTTTATAAGAGACAGGTTTGGTCTGCCTCAAACTAAATCCCTGTAAAAATCCAGACACTTATATAAGAGTTATATAATTATGATTGAGATCGCGTGCACGCCTGCGGCAGCTGTTATGTAGATGTCGGCTTAGAGCAGTAGCGCCCGTAAATTAACTTCTATAATGAATATTTATTTTAATTAATTAGATTATAACATTCCGTATGTATAATGAAAAGTACAAAATGGCAGCTTGTTTCTATATTGGAAGGAAATAGATGCATTTACTCTCTACATTTGGCCGAGCTTACTCGTGTGGGAACAATTCTGGTGTTTTAGACACTAAAAAGTTTAAAAAAATGTGTTGACTGCGTGCTCGCTATGTCTCATATCTATGGCGGAACAAACCTGATTCTTTATTTATGTTGTTTGTGCATATATCTTGCAGAGACATTGGAACTTATTGACTAATGATATAATCACTAAGAATCTTAGTTTTTCATGGATATGTGTGCATTCACTTTTAGTAGCAACAGGGGTCCCATTTTGTTACCATTTCTAAATGCTGATTAATAAATTTTAGTAATTATTAAATCGGTTTTTTAGAAATCGGTGGCTCAAAATAAGACTCATTATATGGCGATCGCATACTGAGCATAGAGCAATAATACTTTTTATGAGCGTTTACATTGATCTCAGAGACATTAGATTAATATTGTTTTTTATGCGTTTTTGCTTGATTCATCGCCTGATTATCGGTATAAAAACAATATCAGTTCTTTAATGTTTTAAGGATTCTTATAGAAGCTCATTCAAGCATATTTATATGTACAAATGTATTGCACTTTGCTTTGTACGCCGACTCATGTTCAAAAGTAAACAAACTGCCGGCAAAATATTACAAACAAACATACGAATGCCTTATTTCGTTACCTGTGCTGAGTACCTATTGTTATGTATGGAAAATATAGTTTAGAAACTAAAATTAATCGATCTCAATATATCGGCAGGCGCGTGCGTCTGATGATCATTGTCTTTTCGTTCAGATCATCTCGGTTCCAATTAGTGTCACGTTTATGAAACATTTTATCTTACTACTGGGCTGTTGGACCACTCAAATCACAACAAATTATGCTCTATTAATTAAATCATGCCTCAACCACGTAAATATTGTGAATAATATATAATGAATTATTGACAAAAATCTAAGATATGATTCAGGGGCCTAGCATGAGGTTTACGTCAGATGTCAAGTTACTTAATTCGAATTTAATCACAATCAGCGCCTCTGGCGGAAAGTAGTGGAACTACTTGCCTTCATTAAACAATATACATTTCTAGATAAACAATCGTGGTCTAAAAATACAAACTAAATCATGTGATCATCTCTCTTTGAGTCGTATTTCCTCATGACTGAGGGTCGTGACTCCCCCGCAGAATTTATTCGTTAAGGGAGTTTTCTTGGGCAGATACATCGTGGTGGGCGCCCAGGTCCTTCCACGGAAGACGCATGTCCTCGGATATTGTGGTCCTCAAACATGTAGGTTTCCTCACGATGTTTTCCTTCACCGCTAAGCGAGTGCAAATCTACACATAACTTGAAAAATACAAGTCATTGGTGTAGGGCGGATTCGAACCAGGGTACGTCTGGATGAAAAGCAGACACTGGAACCGCTGAGCCACACTCGCTTATGCATGTGATCATATAGGTTAATAATTAAATATATGTATGTATGTGTCCAAGAGCCCAGCAGTACGTGCCGGTGCCGCACACAGTGACATGACACCTCGCCACTTCATCGTTACGGTAGATGTAAGAGTCTGATTGGTGCGTGCTGAATGTGTCTTCTTTACATGCCATTGCGTGTTGTCTGTCTTATTACGTACGAATGCGGAGTTTTGGAAATGCATTTCTTAAAGTATCGATATTGGACCGCGAGGCGTGCACCGCGGGCCGCGCAGTCCGCGCCGTACTTGGAGTATTGTTTCCGTAGTTGTCGTTCTAAAGCACAAATGTTCACGGAGTGTCTTAGGGTCCTGCCGAGGGGCGTACTGAAACCAACACACTGCCATTATAAAACGTAATGAAAACGTGGTGCGATCTCGTATGCGTGACTCATAGATGGACTTTTCTATTGAATATTATTTAAGTTGTCGTCTGTAGATGTAAAGTCGCGGATTCTTGCGCTGATACGTTGCCTTATGCCGCGAGTGAACGATCAAAACTGCCATTCGATAAGTAATACGTCATCGTAGATTCACAGTAGCTTTATAGTTACGGCCTCGTCGGTGCACGACCCGTCGCGTTTCGTACATAATATTCAATTTCGAAATTGTAATAGATTTATTAAGTATTTAATAATCTCACACGAGAAGTAATAAGTAAACCGTAATATAATTTGTGTCTTAGCTGATAATGGAACGTTAGTAAGATGATAAGTTTATATCGCTCGTGATCGTGACGGAGTGTGACGGCGCACAGGACCGCGGGACCGACAAGACTGGCAAGGATCGACTGGCGCTGGCATGTGCTGGCATGCTGGCTGGCGCTGGCTGGCTGGCGCTGGCATGTGCTGGCATGCTGGCCGCGCTGGCTGGCCATGCCCCTGTATTTATTTGACCCGTAGAAGCGGCGCGTCCAGCCGCCACGCCGCCCAAGTGTCCATTACAATTTGTACATAGGTACCTTTAGATTCTATTGTCATATGTTTGACATATGTACGTTTAATTTTATTCATCTAAGAAAGTACAGATGGCTGTTGTTATTTTTATATTATTTGGGTAGAATTATATTTTTTGTAAATGACCTCTGTATTTATGTCTTGTAAGCTTTGTAAGCCGTAGGGACCTAGATTAGTGTACGAGCTACGAACATGTGATCGCTGATGTCTTTTTAATTTGTATTTACTGAAATATTTCGTTCTGCGTATATATTCTTCGTTTCGACAGATATTTCTAATGATTTATTACTTCAGAGTGCAATATGTACAAATATTTACATATAAATGTACAGTAATTTTTTTAGTTTTAGATGTGTCAACGCAATACCTTTCGCTATTATTCGTTGAATGTACACTGAAATGCATAATAAAGTATATCACAAGTGTCGAGTCGCGGGCAGCCGCTCTCGATCACTCAATATTGTGTTTTTTTAATACTTAAGTGATTAATTTTATGATAGACGGAATAGGTGATCTTTGTATTTAAATTTGCTAATTTTTTTGTAGCAGATTAGATTTGTTTACATTGGTAAGATGGAATAATGAATAATGTACATTTTGAATTGATTTTAAACGTGATTTAGTTGTTATATAGTAAAGAATTTTCTTATTAAGTGTATAAGTGGCAGCCCCTAGTGTCTGCTCTACCAGTGCGCGCGTGCAATGTCGGCGGCCCTGGGCGCCGCGGGCAGCGCCTCCACAGTTACCATCCTTCATATAGCTCACGAGACTGCTCTAATGTCACTGTCACTGTCATTAGCACGACCTTGTACGTAGTTACTTCAATTTAACTTGCGTTCGATCAGCGCCCCGGCGGCGAGTTACAAAACTAATTGTTTTGAACGAAACTTACGAGAAGCTCGTGCTAAGGGTAACGTTATTAAATTCCTAAGCCATCTTGTTTATGAACGAGATGATTTCAAGCCCCAATCGTGAGACTCAATGTCCCAGCATGCCTGTACATTGACTCTCGTGATTGGTACAGACAAGGAAGGCTCGCTCCCGGCGCCCAATCAGAGCTCGCCGAAACACTATTTTTGTATAATATTATTTCTATCGTTTAGTCCGCATTAACTACCTATTGTTTTCCTCCTAATAAATACTTTGCCTTAGTATCCTCTTGTTTAACAACAGCGGTGAAGCGAATTAGATATAGGGAACAGAAATGACGATATGTTAAAATTTTAGAAGAGTCAACTTTTATAAACGATAATACAAAAACAAATATGAGAAAAGGTGTGTACAAAATGGAAATTTGTATTGAGAAATTGTTATGCGAATAAACTTACACCTCAAGTAAAAAATATAAAAATATTCTTGTTTTTTATTTGCTAAGAAATCCTCTAGGTAAACTTATACTAAGTAACTCTGCAAGGCAATAGATACATTAATATCGAATTAATTACAGAAGTATTTCTAAAAATACAAAATAAAGATAATTATGTTTTTATCTAATAATAAAATATGTAAAGATAGTTACTAGAGTTTTCTAAGGAAGAAAATCTTAATTTATAGTGATACTGAACAGAATAGAAGTAGAACAGCAACAAGTACTCTGGTGTCAAGACTTTTCAATAGGTAGCCTCGGACATGTTTTAGCAACTGCAGTATAAAGAGGTGCTTCATATTAACACGAGGTATCGTCCGGTGACGCAGCAACGGTAGCACTTGGCAACTAGCTGCAAGTCTTTAAAAAAAAAACACGAGGTAGAAACACTGAACATGTCTGGATGAAAACTTTGCTACTAATTCAGGAAATAATGCTAAACCGGATGGAATATTACCGGACGATGAACAGTGCTTTAGTTAATACTAGTGGACGCCCGCGGCTTTATTAAATTGCGCAGCGCATTATTTTGAGATAAAAATAACATCATTATCAGCCTAATGGGACCTACTGCAGGGCATAGGCCTCCTCCCTCTTACGCCAATACTCCCTGTCTTGCGCTGTTCTTGCGCCGATGTTTCCTTCTAACTTTCTAATATCATCCAGCCACCGTTGCACAGGTCTTCCTACACTTCGCTTACCTAGCCGTGGGTACCATTCAGTAATTGCTTTGCTCCATCTGCCGTCAGTAGGTACCTACGTCTCGCCAAGTGTCCAGCCCATCGCACCTTGAGTTTCGTAATACGAGACCCGACGTCTTCCACTTTCGTACGTTTTCGGATCTCAGTATTACGAACCCTGTCGCGTTACGTAATAAAAAGATAGCCTATGACAACCTAAGACCTCATACTACCTGTATACCAAAATCATACTGATCCGTTCGGCCGTTTTTGCGTGATGAGCGTTTAAATGAACACACAAAAATCTAAAAATTGCTGTAACGTGTTCTGTTATGGATTTAATACACACAATTTTTTACTTACCTTATATTCTGTGCTCGTGTATGGTACTTTTGTTTACTGTATATTTTTTAATATCGCAAAAAAGAAGTCAGCTGTTTCTTAATAAATAAGTTCGATCCTGTTTTTGAATGAGACAAATAAGGAAAACAAAATGCCGTGTAAAAATATATATTTTATTTAAAAAAAACGTAATATGAATCAAAATCTGACTTAGGCTTACTATTTCAACAACGCACGATGCCTTGTATTCCAAGTTAATCACCTGCACTCATAAATAAATGATTTTAATGATTATTGGTCCCAGTTTCCCTCAATAATACACATTTATTATAAAACTTCTTTACATAAGTATAGTTTTATACATCTTACATTTAATATCTTTACAAACAGTAGGTATAGTATAGGTACATTTAATTTAACATATTTAGGCCCAATTGCGACTCATAATCACATATAGACTCATATTACCTACATCACATTAAACTAAATGTGTTTAGAAATCGTAGTACCAGTAAGATTCAATTTATAATATATAGTTTTCCTTCCTTTATATTACATGTTTACTTAAAAACCTCACTTCCCACGAAGGGTAGGCACCTGACGAAGGGGCCGCCCAGTTTGAGCGCTTCCTTGAGGGGGGTGACCCAGTACACCAACCAACTGATCAGGAGCAGGTAGAATAACACGCTTACTATCCTGTCCAGCACGTATAAGCTGAAACGAGAGAAAGGTAATTTAAAAATCTATTTATTCAATGGACGAAATCCTAATAATTATCCATTATAAGATAGATAGAAAATTCTTGTATTATAACACACGAAATAAAATACAAAGAGAGATTATAAATAACTAATCCACAAGTGGCGGCCTTACCGCTATAAACGAGAATTGAAAATAGGATTGTAACGCAGGACGTGGTTTACAACAGAAATAGATGAGATCAGATAAATACCACAACAAACAAACATACTTTTGAATAGACAAGAATAAAAGAATAGAGTACCGATCTCTCAATAACTGGACCCTATTTTTATGGAACGATTTTTTTCTACATTTAAACAAATAAATAAATATTCCGGGGCAAATACGTAGGCGCCTATATTCTAACTTTAGGTACATACTTCATTCTATTTACCTCCCCTTTTTGAGTGTGTTAATATTTATTAATATCTTGTTTTTAGAACTTAGAAATTTTCTTAGGACTGTACAGCAGAGTCGCTCTTTGACTTGGATTTATGAACATGTACCCAAATATCGGTAAATTAAATATAAGTATGTTTGGTCCAGGACACACACGCTGCTTACCATCTTTTTAACTACTTGCTCATCTTGTTAATTATATTTAAAAAAGCTATAAAAAATCTTAGCAGAGCGTGGTTTCGATCCACGGACCTCTGGGTTATGGGCCCAGCACGCTTCCACTGCGCCACTCTGCTCTTTGAGACAGGTTGCGAAATTATAAATGTACTTGAGTGAACTATTTAGACTTAGATTTTCTTACCAGTCCTAAACGGCACCTACTCTTATCCTATATTATAGTTCAAGAGTCCAAGTATACCTACCTATATATAGTCGACTGCATAACGCTCTTATCGCAACAAAGAAAGTTAGAAGTAGCAAGTCTGAATCGTAAAAATAAGATATAACTTGTATAGTAAAAAACAAATTGCTTATTTATACATTGCTTATATTTTATGTACAATACGGTCACTGGTTCTTAATGCATAGCCTTTCAAAGGTGACTTTAGTACTTATCCCAAAATTTATTACCTAAGTATATATATTTTTGGTTGTTTTGGTTTCATGTTTTAATAAATGGTTTTTATTCTTATTCTTATTCAAAAGCAACAATCTTTGTTTTACAACTTTGGGAGATTTGCGAAAAATCATTTCTTATCGCCCTTTTTTGTGGAACCACTTATTTATTGTCGTTAATTTCCAAAAGTCGTTGATCAGAAACGATATAAAGAAACATCATTCTGAAGAATTAAGAACTTTCATTTTTCTAAGTTTTTAAATATACTAGTGGACGCCCGCGGCTTCGCTCGCATTATTTTGAGATAAAAAGCCTATGACACTTCTAAGACCTCATAACCTACATACCAAATTCATGATGATCCGTTCAGCCGTATTCGCGTTATGGGCGTTTGAATAAACAGACAAAGAGATAAACAGACAAACTGATAAACAAGATAAACAATTTAAAAAACTGCTGGTTTCAGCAGTTTGGGTATACTTTAAATCTATAACGGAACACAAAGGTGTAGGTACCTACGTGAGTATACCCAAACAGCTTTTTTCCTGATAACTTCTATGTTCAGATTTTTGACCTTCTTCAGCTTTATTATATGTATAGATACATAGAAAATAAAACCAACTGACATGTTATTATGCAGCCTGGCCTTGGGCAGGTTCTCCAGCTTCTCCTTCATGCAGTACAGCTTGCCGCCCACCATGCAGCTCTCTATGTAGGGCTCGTCTTCTATTATAGTCAGGTCCATGGGGTATTGCTCCTGGAATTTGTAGGAAAAGTGGATTAAGATATTTTTTTTTAAATTATTAGTTATACTCGTTTTTAAAATTAGTTTATGAATAGAATAGATAGGTGCGGGCTTCTGATACCAAATGGTACCTCTTTTTCGGTTCAGACCGGAATGACTTCCACATTTTGTGTTATTTATAAATAAACAGCAAATTAAAATAGGGAAAGCTCTCTCCAAACTTACAAGTGGTATCGAATACTGAAAGTTTCATCAAAAGAAAGAGAACAGAGAGTTTGTGAAATCATAATATCAAAATATCAAAATAAAAGTTTAGTAAGTTTGTGAAATCCCCTGTAAAACTAAACCTAGTATTTACCTTATCGACAGGGTTGAGGTACGTGACGAGTGCCTTGAAGTTGTGTGTGTCGAACCACCACTCACGCGTAGTGAAGTATTGTAGCACCTCCAGACCAACTGAGATGCGGTTCTGGACCCGGACCATGCTAGAAATAAACGTCACTCGTGTTAAACTGGTCATCCCTAAAATTATAGAGAGTTTTGAAACAGCCCCAGAGGCCAGGCTTCATAATCGGAATACTTAATTTGAATTACTCGTACCTTTGAACATTTTTATCAGCGTAGGAAATCCTAGTTTTCTGTGGTATATTGTGGCAGATGATCATTGACCAAGTTCTTCCAAGGACCACACATGTCTGTGTATATTGTGACTTTCAAACATGTGTGTAAAGTCAAATAATACAGGCTATCTCACACAGGCACCCTCCATATATTATGTTCCCGTTAGGGTGCCAATGAGACCACTGCAAGATACTTGCAAATCAAAAAAACGTTTGACGGAAATAATACTCACAATCGTTTCTGCCTGAAGCAAAACAGTAGGAAATCAATAAAGTAGGCCGGTATGATGTGGTAGAAGAACACACACAGACTGTGTATGAACTTGTTGTGCCGTATGTTCCCGTCGGGGTACCACAGGGGACCCTCGAAGGGGTACTTGCGGACAGTCGCCTTGCCGATGTCCAGGACTTGCTTCCACGTGGTGTTGCGGTCGTCGCCTGTCGTCAGGTTGTACACGGGGACATCGGGACTTCTGCAATTGAGAAGAAGTAGTTTCAGTTTGGTACTCACATTGTTACAGGTTAAAATATGGCAGCGTAATCTTTGATTGGTATTTCGTTTTCTAGTCTACAGTTGTTTCAGTCATTTAGGAATTCAAAACTGACAAGGGCGTGTTTTTATTCGGAGCTAGGTGATTCCACGGGCATCGACTATAATCAACCATACCTGCTTTCACTTCACATATTCTCAACTCAAACTTTCTTCCTTTCACAACACAGGATTCCATCTAGTGTGGGGGGATAGGGATCACAAACATAATACAACTATCTGCCTAAACAGCACATACTTTAGTTTCGTACTCTAGTTTTAATTTATTATACACTATGTACTGAAGATTTTATTTATTACATAGACACTGTTTGTTTTTAATATTTACTCACCGTTCCTTAGTAACTCCAGTCCTGTAAGCGATGATGATGATGCTATTGATGGCGATGTCTATGGGAATGACCTCTGCGTGGTACTGTCCGTAGCAGTGCATGGAGCGTATGACCCCCTTGCCGGCGCCCACCATGAGACCGATAGGACCGTTCAGATTGTCCACCCAGCCGGGGGTGGGGTCTTTGTAGGCAGGGGTTACTGGAATAGGAAGGAATATTTTTAGTATATCAATCGGTAATTAATATATCTTCTTACGTAGTATCTTACTTTTTATACCGTGTACTACTCCTTCATATAAAAAAATTGGCGGAATCTAACTCTCAACATGGTGTGTTAAAGTAATTTTAAAAAGACAGCATTACAGTACTGGCCTTACATCAATAATTAAAGATGCTTAAAAGAAAAATAGGACCTCAGTCAATCTATTTGAGTAAATCTAAATGTCGGTGTTTCCTACGGTGTTGTCAGTGTCTTTTACTACATAGATGGCACTTGCACGTTTCGAATGATATTAATGCACAAGATAGTATAAACATATAAATAATAAACATACCAATACTAGGTCTCACTACAACTGCGGGTAGTTCAGGATAACTTTCTCTGACGAGTGCCTCCGCCAACCTCTTCGAGTAGGTGTAGGAGTTGGGGTGTTTCTTGTAAATAGATGGCGCTAGTAGTTCCAGCTGTTGCTCGGTCAACCAGCTCGCGGCTCGGATCACTTCGTGCGGGTTCGCTGGCGGGTCGTGGACCTGAAGTGTTGGATATTGATCTTTAGAGATATACATATAAAGATTATATTTATGCTTACAGATTTTGCCGCGACTTTAAAACTTGCTTCTATAGATAAAATTATAAAATAGGTACCTACTGTTACATTTTTACTAATAGTTATTAACCCTTAATATTCTAAGCCAATGAATAGCTTCATGACGAGGTTAGGTGTCAGGTGTGTAAAATCTTATTTCCCTTCCTCAAAACGAATGATGGGTTAGCAAATTTTTTCTTCAACTTTTCGTAAGTAATAAAACAGAAATGGTCACTCTTGTTGGAAAGACAATAAACGTACCTTCTCAGCCAGCCTCTCGTAATCTGGATAGCAGAAAGCCGTCGAGAGATGTACAAAAGCCGCCAAGTTGGGCATATTCTTGGCCAGCGTGATGACACGGAGGGTACCACGAGTGTTCATCTCAACTCCTTCCTTCATAGGCGCCTCGAGACGCAAACTTGCCGCGAAGTGGAATACCACGGACACCTGGAAATTAACATTGTAGGATTTTAGGACATATAAACATAAATAGATGGATCGTAATCTACGAATAATTTATCAATAAAAAAAAATAGCAAGAAATAATCAGACACACAAAAATGTATTACTATAAGACTATAAGATTAGTTTTTTTTTATGTTTGTCAATATTTATGTTCGTCGATCATGTCTCCAAATTAGAACACAAAATGATATAGGTATGAAGTTCGATGTCTTTGACTTGTATCCCTACTTGTGTGAATGCAATTCTCTGGGTACACCTGTACATATCATATACATAATATCATACAAAAATTCAATTTCCAGTAAATTCGTGATATGTACAGTACAGATCGCACATCACCCAGAAGATAAATGAACGAAAAATAAATCGTTTTTTCACCTATTACTATGCTTACAGCGTATATACTTATATCACTTTCAAAGCCACAAATACCTACTTACTTACTAGAAAATCTAGAAAACTTACTGTACAAGTTAAACTACACGTTACGCGCATACATTGTAACCAATAGTTATGTTATCCAATCAGTTAACTCGCTAACTGCGGAACACTGGTGCCTACTTAACCGTGTAAATATGTAGTTTTTGTGTGAAAAGTGATCATTACGGTTAGTAGGTGTTTTCTCTTGTCTGCTGCTGAGAGGATAATGATAGGTGTGACAGATACTTTATTAGCGACTGTAATTCAGTTCAGCTTAATGACATAATAATATATTTAGAAATATCTAAATACGTCTCTCTATGAGAGCAATTTCAATTTCAATTTATTTATTTGTGCAAAACATGGGTATCACAATAGATGTTATATATGTCGTAGGATAATTCGATACTTCGAATCTTCGCGGAAATCCTAGGGGTTTTGCGAAAACGCGGATAATTAGACATAGGCGAAAAATTATCAAATCTTACTGGACAAAGTCAGGATTTTTGCCCCACCACTTGCACTACAACAGGACTTGGCTCCTCCTCGCTTCGCTCGTCGTCGCATGTGCGTGGTAGAAAGCAACCTAACGAACCTAATCTACCTTCTGTCACAGACAAGTGACTTCGAGTCCAACACTAGCACTACAACAGGACTTGGCTCCTCCTCGCTTCGCTCGTCGTCGCATGTGCGTGGTAGAAAGCAACCTAACGAACCTAATCTACCTTCTGTCACAGACAAGTGACTTCGAGTCCAACACTAGCACTACAACAGGACTTGGCTCCTCCTCGCTTCGCTCGTCGTCGCATGTGCGTGGTAGAAAGCAACCTAACGAACCTAATCTACCTTCTGTCACAGACAAGTGACTTCGAGTCCAACACTAGCACTACAACAGGACTTGGCTCCTCCTCGCTTCGCTCGTCGTCGCATGTGCGTGGTAGAAAGCAACCTAACGAACCTAATCTACCTTCTGTCACAGACAAGTGACTTCGAGTCCAACACTAGCACTACAACAGGACTTGGCTCCTCCTCGCTTCGCTCGTCGTCGCATGTGCGTGGTAGAAAGCAACCTAACGAACCTAATCTACCTTCTGTCACAGACAAGTGACTTCGAGTCCAACACTAGCACTACAACAGGACAGATAATTTTTCGCCTATGTCTAATTATCCGCGTTTTCGCAAAACCCCTAGGATTTCCGCGAAGATTCGAAGTATCGAATTATCCTACGACATATACATAATAACTTGAGAAACAATACTATTTTTATGATCTAAATATTTTTAAATTTGCATTGTACTTACTTTATTGAGTACTAGTGGGTGCTCGCGGCTTCGCTCGCATTAAGATGTAAAACTTGCATTGCACCCCTTTAAAAGTGGCATTTCCAAAAATCCTTAGCGGATGCCCACGTTATAACATCTACCTTCATTCCAAATTTCAGCTCAATCCGTCCAGTGGTTTGGGCTGAGCGTTGATAGATCACTATATCAGTCAGTCACTCAATCAGACAGTCAGTCAGTCAGTCACTCAATCAGACCTTTGAGTTTTATATATAACTGTTAAAAACCAAATCTATATGCTGATATTGAGAGTTCCATTTCCGTATAGACTAGACATGCTACATTTACGATTCACCAGTAATATATCTTTTTTAATTCATACTTGTACAATAACAATTTTACAAAAAATTACATGTGCCCATCCGAGTTATCGACATAGCAAGAAACACTGACTATATGCTAGCTATTCACAAGTGCCCTAGAAAAATGTCGGCTATATTATTTCTTGTCTTATAAATGCGATGTAATTGTCCAGAAACCACAAAACGGTTAGGAAAATCCTCTCATAATTACTATTTCAAAATAACCACTGAAGATCTTAGTGCCATTAAACCAGCCTCATTTTCTTAAATTATTCTGTCCACTTAGCCATGTAAATAACCAAGTTATGGTTAGCAAATACTATGGGTAAATTGTAGAAAGAATATATTTACTGTAAAAGATTTACCTAACATAATATATACAGGGTAAGCCGAAATTATTTTGGTAAGCAATATGAAAGAAACAAAAGTATTTCGTAAGATTGTCTTCTTCTTATCGAATGAGGGTAGCCAACTCTGGTCTGAGATTGATAATTCCATAAACAAAAATACTACCAAAATATAGTATGTTAGACAATGTAACATCAAATACTGATAACATTCATCGTATCACTACATAGTATAAAGCAAAGCCGATTCTCGCGTCTCTCCTTATATCTGTATATATTCTTAGATCTTTCAAACTACTCAACGGATTTAAATGCAATTTTTTAAATAGATAGAGTGATTTAAGAGGACGATTTTAGTGTATAATAACGCATGTATAGTCGCGGACAAAACATATTATATAATAATATATGTATATTTATTGCGATTTCCCCAAGCCCCATTCTTATGGTGTTTTGTGTAAGACTAGAAACAAGTAATTTCACAAATTAACTAAACACATACATAGTAAACAGTAGACACATTGCTAACCAAACAAGACGGTTGCTGTCCAACCAATTAGTTGTAATAGTCATATGTGGTCGATTTCACTCGACTTGTGAAGGTATTAGTGAGCGCTAGAGTACGTACTTTCCATGTTTGTGATGCTTTCACTTGCAGAATAAATAGAGTATGAATTATATGACTACTTATATGTAAATTTACTAGGTGTAAGTACAATATAACAATATAAGGTGTATAACTTTTATATAGTTTATAAATCAAATTTAGATACGAACGTTGGTAAAGCACATTTCTATAACGGAAAATGTTTTGCTCTCATATCCTACACATGTAAGTACCTATGTTGTTCATACTAATTAAACATTTTTTTTTACTAGAAAGCGCTAACGCAACACATAAATATAAAATCTTCTTAGATATTGTTAGCATTAAGCTTGGTTTTCTAAGCAAGTATTTAGATTCACAGATGACGTAGATCCGATAAAAACTCCTAAGTAGGTCTTGTTCTGTATTTATAGTATTGATCTAATTATATAAATGTGCTACCATGTATAACTGTACTGTACTTAAATAAAATATTTGATTTATTTGAGAGAGTTTACGTGACACACGGAAATAATGTCATTAAATCCGAAATCTCAGCCACTGCGACATGATTATGGGTATTTTTATAGAATTAATGGTCAGCAGTCCATGACTACGAAACAATGGAAAGCGGACGCATAATTTTTGGACTTACTTGCTCTGTGTTCGATAAACAAGGTTAGTAATAACCAATAACTGATGAGCAAAATTGACACGTGGGTCGGATGACACGTTAAATTGTAGGTGCCGGCTGTTTGTAATATAATAACACGGCAGTCGCTTAGCCATGTCGGAAGCCCTTAGGGCAATTTGAAAACTCTCGACATTAGAGTTCGCCAATCTCATACGAAGAAGAAGAAGCAGCGAGTAGGGCAGTTCCAATATTCTCGACACTAGAGTTCAGCACTCTCATGTACGACTTTACTTAATAAGCGACCATGAGAACTTTAGTTCAGCATTCTACCTATATATATCATACAGAAATGCTACTACACAATATAAGACTATTTTAATGACGAAAATAAGGAATAGGATATAATAATGATCTCAATGTAAAATAGATTAATAATAGATATTATAAGAAAATATTGTACACATACATACTAGTTTAAGTTTAAGATTTTAAATTTTATATTAAGTTTTAGATTTTAGAATATTTAGTTTTAATTTTAGCAACGCCCTAATTCCCCTCTTAACAGGGTAAATGTACGTGAATTTGAATTTATTAACTTTTGTTTACCAATTTGTTGCCTGTGACTTTTTTTTTAAACCGTGTTTTTTTATTAATATTGTATACCGAGTTAGTGAAATCTCAGGATAAAAGTAGTAGGTAGGTACATATTAAAAATATAGAAAATATAAATAGAAGTCTCATATCTAAGCAAGTTCTCTAAGGATTGTTTACCAAATAAATAGTTTATTAGGTAGTTTCTATAGCTCTGTATAATACGCGTATAGAAAGTTTTGATAAATGACGTTGCGAATTTGTGCCGAGAAGAGGTCGTCAAACATGCTGGTCTAGTTTGTGATTACCTAACCTTTGCCCCTTTGCTCATAAAATCATGTTTTTAGACCATATCTGTATGTATTAAAACTATTTAGTTTCATCATAATGTACTCGCAGCTCTACCAGCTTTTAGGCCTGCTTGCATAACACATTTTAGCCATATATTGAATGTAGGTAATTTTGCTTGAGTTAGCCTAATTATTAAAAAGGAATCCTATGTATTAATTTAAAATAAATCTTAGTTTCTGACAACACAATTCACAATTTTAGTAACATTTTACGAGCTATGAACCCATAACAGCGTGCATTGCCATGTGCAAAAAATATTTTAAAAAGAGAGTGTTAGACCTGTTATTTTAAATTTTAAACACATCTCCTATGCACTATTCATATAAAATACCAACATTCCGGTGCAAAAAGCCAACATTACGCGGTGTTCCCAGGCGGTCACCCATCCAAGTACTGACCGCGCCCGACGTTGC
Organism: Macaria notata; assembly: GCA_927399415.1. Lineage (NCBI taxonomy): Eukaryota > Metazoa > Arthropoda > Insecta > Lepidoptera > Geometridae > Macaria > Macaria notata. Next base: position 10,367,624 of record OV656730.1, read on the forward strand.
TTAACTTCGGTGATCGGACGAGAACCGGTGTTTTCAACGTGGTATGAACGTTGACGATGTTTGAGACGAAATTAATAACGTATTTTAATATTGAAAACTCGTGACGTAATATTTTAAGTGATATAGAATCAAGTAGGCCTGAGAAAATGGTTTCTATTTTTTGTAAACAAAAGTAGCCAATGTGGGATTTCAGTACAGTTACATTACTAAACGTGACATGAGCATAGTACAAACAGCATTATTTTAACTATTACAATAAATATGATTTAGGTACGATGGAACTGACATGCCAGTATTGGCCAAAGCTCCAATAAATAACATTATAAAAAAATAAGCAGCATAACCCGCTCGAAGAGTTAATTGCCTAACTCTTTGTATACAGGTGTATTCTATTTCTATTCAGGTGGGCCAATATTTTTTTTTATCTACATACTAATAATAATAATAAGTATATATAAAACTCAAAGGTTGCTGACTGACAGACTGATATAGTGATCAATCAACGCACAGCCCTAACCATTGGTAGGATTGGGCTGAAATTTGGAATGAAGGTAGATGACGTAGGCATCCGCTAAGAAAGGATTTTTGGAAATGCCACTTTTAAAGGGGTGAAATAGGGGATGCAAGTTTTGCTTCTTAATGCGAGCGAAGCCGCGAGCACTTACTAGTTATTTATATGATACATACCTCTGCCTGTATCTGTTTGAGCATGTCCTTATCAATGCCGAGGTCGTCATGCATGATGTCGCCGGACACTGCGACCACCTTCTTCATCGCGTGAGGCTTCTCTTCCCTTATCCGGGCGAATAACTGGAAGGAAACATTATGTTAGGACAAAAATATCAGGCAGGCTAAATCTCTGTCGATTTTCCAGAGTATGGAATACAGCCATTACATCTCTACGTTGTAAACTATCAATCGCGTTTATTGGTGTTAAATGTGTGTGTTCATAGTTTATTAATATTATTATTTGTAACATGTAAATGTGTGTGTTCATAGTTTATTAATATTATTATTTGTAACATGTAAATGTGTGTGTTCATAGTTTATTAATATTATTATTTGTAACATGTAAATGTGTGTGTTCATAGTTTATTAATATTATTATTTGTAACATGTAAATGTGTGTGTTCATAGTTTATTAATATTATTATTTGTAACATGTAAATGTGTGTGTTCATAGTTTATTAATATTATTATTTGTAACATGTAAATGTGTGTGTTCATAGTTTATTAATATTATTATTTGTAACATGTAAATGTGTGTGTTCATAGTTTATTAATATTATTATTTGTAACATGTAAATGTGTGTGTTCATAGTTTATTAATATTATTATTTGTAACATGTAAATTAGTTTGATTTTCTTCTATTATAGGTTTTATTTTTAAGTATTATCTATTTATTTGTACGCCACCGACCAAACTGATTTCTGTCATCGTTTTCTTGCTAAGGTTGCCTGGAAGAGATCACTCAAGGTGATAAGGCCGCCCACTTGTGCATTCATTTATAGTTTAAGTTCAATTCATATTGTAATTTATTTTTGGTGTGCAATAAAGTTATATTGTAAAAGTAAAAAAAACGGGGGTGTTTCACATTGAGTCGGATACCGGATCCGATTCGATTGAGACACTGCAAGCGGTACGAAAGTATCACATTGCTTCCATATCATTCCTATAACAAATCTAAAGGACAGAAAATTCTAAAACTTTCCCTGAGCCAAAAGCTAGCGGATTCGTTTCCGTTAATGATAAGTTTGAGTTTTTTTGTTCATGATAATATAAAACCCGATTTACACTTCATTATTTATATCATTATTCATATGAAATCTAAAGTAAAAATTGTGAAATCGTCATTAAAGAATAATATTTAAGATTCTAATAAGCTAAGCTAGGTAAGCGAAGTGTAGGAAGACCTGTGCAAAGGTGGCTGGATGATATTAGAAAGATAGAAGGAAACATCTGGGCAAGAACAGCGCAAGACAGGGAGTATTGGCGTAAGATGGTGGAGGCCTATGCCCTGCAGTGGGTCCCATTAGGCTGATGATGATGATGATGATTTAAGATTCTACAGATACCATACAGATATGATATACTGATATGTTTATGTGATCCGGGCACATGTGTCTTCCGTGGAAGGAGCTGGGCGCCCACCAAGATGCATCAGACTAAGAGAACTTCCCCTAATGAATTAATTCTGCGGGGGAGTCACGTACCTCAGTTATGAGGGAATACAGCTCAAAGAGTTCACTTTAAGCCTTTGGCGACACTGTCTATTCTTATTCTGATAGAAAATAAAAATGTGGCATTTCACTCAGACGCTTCGTGGGTCGGATGACATGTTAAACTTGTAACATATGTCTTTGACATTGAGGCGCTATAGTGGTTTGAAAATTCAAGAAAGGTGTAAGTTTTTTAACCATTTTCCTTTTCCAATATGTGACCGCGATGCTTGAGATAAAATGGCTTTTGCCACAGTTTTGTTAATTTAGTTTCATAAGAAATGTATGATATTCACTTCAGAATTTAATCAAACAAACAATGCGTTTTAAAAAACCTTTTAAGGCGTACTTGTCTTCTAAACTTTTCTAAGTGAATTAATAATTATGTTGATATTGAATCGTCTTGCAAGCCTTTTCACCACTCACCAGTGTCACTATATGAGAAGATGATTTGATAGGTAGTTTTATTACGCTATGTTCTGTATTATTGATTTACGGCGCAATTTTCCGAAGCTACAATTACGTCTAATAGATACCTTTTAGCGTTTAACACACCGGCTGTTGCAAAACTAGAATTTGCGATTTCCACAAACACACGATGCGTGCTTGGGCCGATTCCTGTTTGTATTAACCACTAGTATTTCACTAGTGTTTAGAGCCATGGCCTAAATATATATATTTCATTATTTAGCTTCATAATTACATCGAAATCTGCAATCTTTCACTAGTAGATATCACAACACACATCACGGCTGTACCATAGACGTGGAATTAATCCACACCAAACAAAAAATCTAAGTAGGGTTGCGATACCCTTATCCTTAAGCTGAGTCTGAGGAATGCCTACGAGTGTAAAAAATCTATACGCGGAGTTGTTAGTACTATACCCTGCCACTTCGGTCATATCAGTACCCTGCCACGGACGGATATGTCACTACCTTGCCACTGACGGTGTTGGCAGTCAGTAACCTGCCATCGACGAAGTGCCATACCAGGCAGTACATGGATTTTTAGCTATGAGTACCTACCTACATATGTAAAACTTTTACGCATTGATGTAGTAAGTACTTAGTATTCAAGACTCAAGAGTTTAAGATACATACGGGCAGTTTCCACATGTCTTCAACTGTTGCCTCCGGTGTAAAACGAATCATGGTCAGGCAGGAGCAAACCCATTCGATAATAAAAAAGGATAAACAGTAATTTCCCTAACAAGCTATGAGTACCTATGTAAAATCTATACGTAGTGTTGTAGTAGTGCAAATAAGATACTTATAGTGTTCAAGACACTTACGGGCAGTTTCCACATATCCTCAACTCTGGCCTCCGGCGTCTTGCCCCGCTTGGTGCGCACGAGGGCATAAATTGCCCCCAGGTCTGGTACACTGTACAGCAGCTTCTCGATCAGCACCTTGCCCATGAGGCCGGAGGCGCCCGTCACCAGCACCTTGCGGCCGCGGTACCACTCGTTCACTTCTGACGTCATTGTAGATTCGCTGGAATTAGGTAAAGAAAAAAAAATGTTTCAAAAGAGACTTTGGTAAAGTTTTAGAGAAATTAGGTGCTAGGATGATGCAAAGCCTATCCTATGTTCACAGATCAATAAACCATTATATTTATACTAGCTGATGCGCGCGACTTCGTCCGCGTGGAATAGTTATTACCATAAAAACGGTTCTAGTGAGTTAACCTTAAAACATAGACATACTGTTGCAGACATTTTGTTAGATTATTTCAAGAGAAATAATTCTTTCGTACACATTTTTTTTTATATCTTGAACCGATTTCGCAGCGCATGCAACGTAAGCCCTCAAAGATGAATAATTTTCCCCGTATTTTTCACATTTTTTATTGTTTCTTCGCTCCTATTAGTTGCAGCGTGGCTAACGTGGCGTAACTGGTCTATCCAACGCAAAAAGATTTTTCAATTCGCACCAGTAGTTCCTGAGATTAGCGCGTTCAAACAAACAAACAAACAAACAAACTCTTCAGCTTTATAATATTATCTAGTATAGATAGAAATATTTATTTAAGTTCTAGAATTACCTGTTGCCCATCGAAGTTATGCAAGTGCAATCCATAACATCATAAGAAGTTCGGAATAAAAAATAAACTCGAAATTAAAATGCGATATGCTAAAAATCCCTACGAAAATCTTTTTGAATCACCTCAAAGTAACACAGAATGTGTTTACTTTATAAAAACTGAATCAAGCGAGCGGACGTTTATCGCAACAAAAAAGTGGCCTTTATCGTCAATATCGACATGAATGAATAAACGATAAAAACAATCTAATGTTGTGATAATTCATGTGTTTCATAGTTGGCAATTTGCTGGTAAACGGTGTGCAATAAGACGTTTAATTTTGTAATGTTTTAATGAGGCATGACCATTTGAACACCAACCTACATTTTGTAACAGAATGTGCATGTGTACTGGGCAAGTATCACTTATAACAGAAATTAGAGCTAAAATCGGAACTTCCTCTACCATATTAAAAAAAAACTTTTTAAATTATTTTGAGTTATTTATTTGTTCAAAAGCTAACCCTATGATCGTTTTAGGAAGCTTCAGGGCTAAAAAAACAAAATGTTTATAAGACAAACATGAAAATAAAAACGGTACAAGCAATAGTATCTCTATGCATACTAAAGTATAGACAACAATAAACTACAAAGCAATTAAAAAATATTCCACAGGAGTAAAATTAACCAACTAACAATTTTCTACTAAAATTGCCTAACTGTATATTGTTTTGTTCATGTTCGTTTGACGTACAATTTTTAAAAGTAAAATAATTGCTGTTAATATTACATAAAGTTGTGAAAGCTGACGTTTTGAACTTTAATTGAAACATGCGGTAATCAAAACGGTTATAAAGGAAAATATGTACCAAAATACGTTGTTGAGATTTTTAGTCATTTTATCAGTACTCGTAACTTGGATAAATTATTTGATTATGTACGATAATAAAATTTGAAGTGATTGGTGAAATCCATGGAATATAATGAAATGTACGGTGAAATAAAAAAAAAACAATGGGGAAAATGTAAAAACAAACGTTTCACCAATACGACTCGCAAGTCAATAAATACATGTGTATGTATGAGTTTTGATGTATGTACGTACATCAAATTCCAAGTAGGAGGTAGGTACCCAAGCCCCAAACTAACACAAGAGCCATTTTATGAAATACGAATATTTGCGCTTTGAGCAACTGCATACAAATGTAAGTAGGCATAAGTGCATACTACACATAAATATAATATAATGTATTTATTTGCCTACTGCTCACTTTCTAGTCGAGAGCGAGTAAAGTGTGCGCTTGCGCAATGTTCTCGAGACTGGCAGCCAGTTAGACTGAGTGCGGTTTGGAGACTTGGAGTAAATCACGCATAGATCAACACGCACAATTTAGTGCGGATTGCGAGTCAAACTGGTTTATACATACCGGGTTATTAAAGCCACCCAGCAAAATTGTAGTTAAAAAAACGTAAATTGACAAGATATCACAGGCTGTTCTGGCAGAACTGCTAGTTATACTTCTTCTTCTTCTTATCGAATAAGAGTGGCCAACTCTGGTGTCGAGAGTTTATCAAGCCGCCCTAAAGGCCTCTGACATAGCTTATCGAATGCCGTAATATGACAAACATCCGGAACTTACAATTTAACGTGTCATTCGACCCACGGAAGCGCCCAGAATGGAATGCCACTTTGTGGTCACCCATCCAACGACTGACCGCGTCGACAATGGCTAAACATTGGTAAATATAATCGCAAGCGATTGCCTCTGCAAGCTGAGCTACGGGTGCTTCCTACTAGATAAACTGGAATAGTTATTACCCAATGGTATTCTATATAAACTGAGGTAAAACCTCATTGTTATTACCAGCCTACAAATAAATACTTATTATACAGGTAAGTGATAACTAACACAAAATCTTTTAAGTGTGACTGCAGCAAGTTAAAAGCAACAACTTTAAAATTTGTTCTAAGTACTGATATTTGCGTTTATAATAAAATTAGCTGTTCGAAGTTTGAAGGATATTTTTTTTTTAATTTTGCTTATATATAAACAACAAATTTACAATGTGACTTGTAACGGTTTATTTATACCTATATGATTTGTTTTTGTTCCATACATAATCATCGACTCCTGACAAATGTTTGGAAAAGCTAAATTTTTTCGCGAATTTCCAACTGTCGTAGAACAAACGTTGTTGTTTTGACACTTTTGATGTAGGTACAAAAACCAAACTCGTTAGTTCTTGCGAAATAAAAGCCTTATAATATCTAAAGATGGCATTACGAATCAAAGCGTTGTAAGTCAGTGTAATATTCTTAATGTGCTGATTTACAACTTATAAATAAATAATATAATTAATAAATATTTCAGGACATATCACACAGCGTTATCCAGCCCCTACAAAGCTTACGCTAGTATCATGGGTACTAGATAACGGATATAATACACATATGTACTTATTAGCTATACATAGAAACGACCTCACTCAACGCAAGTAATTACAAATTTTAAAATTCATAATAACTTGTGTTATGCGGGAATCGAACCCGCACCCATAGATTAGAAGGCAGAGCCACTACAAACTAAGCTAATAGAGCAGTCATTATTCTTCATATTACTTCAATGTGTACCTACACTACCTACAAACTTATTATTTTAATATGTATTATATCGCAAGACTTACAAGTACCTAATAAAGGTGCCAAATAATCACTTCAACGTATTACTCCATTCTTTCCGCATTTGCTTCGTTCAGTGATTTGCAAACAATTAAACCACTGACAGCTCCGGATATGTGCAATTGCATTTGACCGAGCAATGTTTTGCGATTTGCGCCACTACAGCACATCACTTGTGTTGATTGATTCATTTATAATGATTTACGACTTTTATGTTTTACTAGTGGACGCCCGCGGCTTCGATCGCATTATTTTGAGATAAAAAGTAGCCTGTGACACTTTTAACATCTCACACTACCTACATACTATACTTGGCCGTTGACTTGTACCCACTAACGTATAAAGAATGTTCAACGGTTGTCTTGTCAACATTGTCCATCAAACGTGCCAAGTGTAAGGTTCTTTACTGCGATTTCTTTATTATTACAGTTAATGTTATATGACTGGCCATTCAACGTTCTTTATACGTAAGTGGGTACAAGTCAACGGCCAAGTCACACAACATTAACTGTAACAATAAAGAAATCGCAGTAACGAACCTTAAGACTTGACACGAACTTGGCTAGATTTAATTACTTTTTTGAGATAAACTAGCAGCTCCATCGAGACTTAGCTAGTTTTTTACAGAATGTTTTTGGTGGGATTATATGTACATATAATGTAAGTAGCAAATAGGCATACCACTCCCCTGATGATAATCAGTGTAGTTACTAAGTACTATTGCTGGTTTGTAAAATTAGTAACCCCCACGGATCCTGAGTCAGAATCCTCTTTACTTAGGGTTGTAACTCCCCCGCAAAATTGATCCATTAGAAAGTTCTCATGGCCAAATACATCGTGTAAATTATACACATAGGACCATCTTAAAATAATATGTTGAAAAAACTAATTCGTAATTATGCATATTTGTATAGCATTTAAAAGATATGTATGTCACAAAAATGTGTTAAAAATGGTCCCTATAAACCGAACACAAGGTTCAAAGCATCCCCATTTCATTAGTCACAAAATATTTTTCTAATTGCCAGCTATAAGCTCGCTAAAATCCATAACAAACACATTACGCATTAGGGCTAGACCAGTCTGGTTACTTTCCATCAGAATGCCAGTTCAGTAGAAACGGAAACCAGTATTAGAACCAGCTCAATGCTTTCACTGGTTACCACTACCTTTAGCCTTTAATCCTTTAGGTCAGTTTCACTAAGATATACCTATCTACCTAACATCCACTAACGCCGTCTAGTTGTGTAACAGTGTGGTAACAGGCGGTAATCCGAGATAAAAAGTGTGTTGTGTTAAATCTGATGTAGCTTCATCCCAAGTTTTACACAAATCGGCCCAACCATCTGACCGTAAAGAATGTATCACACTTGCTCGCAAACTAATGTGATTGATATTTGACTGGCCTGTTAGCTTAGTTGGTAGTGGCCTTCTAATCTAGAGGTCGCGGGTTCGATTCTCGCTTGACACAAGTATTTATGCACTTTAAAAATGTATAATTACTTGTGTTGAGTCTGGTCGTTTGTATGTATAATAAGTATGTATTTACAAAAAGAAAAGTATATAAGTATTATATCCGTTATCTAGTACCCACGACACAAGCGTTAGTGTGGGGCTAGATGGCGCTGTGTGCAATGTCCCAGGGTATTTATTTTTATATTACGTTGATACTTTTTAGCTTTAAATTGTCAATCATGCCATTATAATAAAGCCTTAGTGAGTTTGTTGATGATATTCCCTTCTTTACGACTCAAACAAGCCTAGGATTACTGTAATTATTGGTGGCAAGTTTGTATAGGGTCCCAAAAGCAACATACTCTTCGAAGTAATTTACTTATATACAGATATCTACCACGCGGACGAAGTCGCGGGTATCCACTGGTTACGTATAATACAGCCATTAAATTCCAAACATTTCCAAGAATAATTTTATTATATCTGTTTTAGCGATAGGTTACGAGTGGTGTGGTGTGAGATACTAATTGTTATAAATTGTCCACATACCAATAAAACGTATTTTATGGATGTTAGAATTATTTTCTAAAGACAAATAAACTTCTGTGACAATGAAAGCATTGTATTCGTTTTACTGACTCAAGCAGTAAAATAAAGTTCAGATATCTTTATCTTTACGTTTTAAGAAAACAAGCTATGATTATTCATTTAAAAAATTTGCCGTAAACTGTGAGAATGCTGCTAGTACTAATGTTTTCTTCAAAAACGCCTCGACCTTAAATATCGAAAGTACCAAAGAACGTTCATTATTTTCGCACCTTATTAGCGCAGTAATGCAACATCTTACAAGTAGATACTTAGGTAGGTTCATAAGTACAACACACTAGTAAATGAAAATATATAACCTAATATTAAAACCCAACTACATAAATATATGTATGAAGGTCTTGTAGGGCAATTAGACTAGTATTATAACCCAGGGGTCTTCGAATCTAGAGTAAATAGGTTTCTTCTAGGCAAGCGTGCTACATCTTATACTATAGTGGTGCTTAACATCAGGCAGGCTATAGTCAAACGTAAGCCTATTTAATGAAAAAAAAAGAGTAGGTAATGAGATATGTAATCTGCAATGGTCACATACAAAATAACATAAAATCATTATAATCTATAACCTCGTGGCGGAGACCATTATATTAAAAAGTAATAAAGGTGCTCTAACAAAAAAGAAGCAACATTTGAACACATTGTATATTATTAATCTATACTAATATTATAAAGCTGAAGAGTTTGTTTGTTTGTTTGTTTGTTTGAACGCGCTAATCCCAGGAACTACTGGTCCGATTTGAAAAATATTTTAGTGTTGAAGAGACCATTTATCGAGGAAGGCTTTAGGCTATATAACATCACGCTGCAACTAATAGGAGCGAAGAAACAATAGAAAATGTAGAAAAAAGGGGAAAATAATTCATCTCTGAGGACTTCCGTTGCGTGCGCTGCGAAAACGGTTCTAGATATCAAAAAATGTGTCTAAAAGAATTATTCCTCTTGAAATGATCTAACAAAATGTCCGCAACAGTATACGTCTATATTTTAAGGTTAACTTACTAGAACCGTTTTTATGGTAATAACTATTCCACGCGGACGAAGTCGCGCGCACCAGCTAGTCTAAAATAAAAATAATATCTTTTGTTCAAGCATCTATAGAAATCGATGTAATATATCTTAGATTAGGAACAGCAAATCATAATGATTATAATATCCAAAGGTAAATTGCATTCGTATAAAAATAAAAACAAAGTTCAACCGGTATTTCTAAGAACATAATATTCTTAGAAATACTTACACGAACCGCGAGTTATCTTCATTATTTGTGAGTTCCTTCAATGGAAGGATGCACATATCCGTGTAGCAAGGTTTTAACACAGCTTGAAATATAAGTCAACAAACGTTAGTAAATAACTTAGTTAATATTATTACAATAAAATTAATATCAAACCTGTTATTCCGTTACAATGCTCCAGAAACGAACATAACACAATATCCAAACACGTCACTTCACAACAGTTTGCGCGTCTAAATTTACTGTACCAAATAAATCATAAAAAAACAGTCTAATAAGCAGTAGCACGAGGAAAAGTGAAAATCTGCTCCAGTGGCGTGGAGACCGGTATTCCTTTCCGACTGCTGGTTTAGATGTGGCTCTGAGAAGCCATGCGCGGGCGCAAACGCCGACCGAGGTTGTATAACTACTTTAGTAGACCGTAGTCTGCCGTTAGAAGCGGATAAGTAGGAGGTAAGTTGCGATGCTTGAGAACTTAGATCTGATGTGATGATGACTACTTAAGTGTAAGTAGAGGAACGTAAGAGAACATTGATAGTTCTTTTAAAGTAAATAAATTAATATGTACATATTTTGTTAAAGAGTAAAACAATGACTTTGAGAAGGCAATGAGATTTTTTTTGGATGTATGCTCGATACGATAATCATAATCATAATCATCATTTATTCATAAAGCCATTTTACACGTCTCATTGTATAGTTGTAAATAGGTACTAGATAATAATTACAGTACTATTTAATATATGTAAATTTACAAGTCAAAAACTAAATTGTATTACTTAAGAGTAAGTATAAATATACAATTCAAATCATAGTAATTAAATTAATAAATAATAACTTTGTTACATTCAAAATTATCAAGTGAACTTCATGAACTCCTCGATAGAACAGAAGGAGTGCTCCAACAGCCACCGCTGGAGGCGGGTTTTAAAGTTATTGACACTGTGTACCTATGTTATGTACCTGATATTATGTACCTACCTACTTAAAATGTATTTACCGATACATGAGGCAATGACTTAGGTACTACTGCAGATTATTATTTTTGCGAAAACACTATTAGGTATGGAAGATAGATTTAATAACAAAAAATAAAAGCACCTAACCAAAATTTATCATAACCATTTATTTAAAAATAAAGTTTTGCATTTTTTAAACCGGCTTTTGTAGTCCTAAAGATCTTAGCCTAGAAGCTCTTCACTGGTGTTGTGTTGAGGTAAAAACTAGGCTATGCCACTTACAATATTTTATTCTACGACTGGCACAGGCTGGTAGCTTAGTTGGTAGTGGCTCTGCCTTCAAATCTAGAGTTGCGAGTTTAATTCTCGCATGATACAAGCAATTATGAATTTTAAAATTTATAATTACTTGTGTTCAGTCTGGTCGTTTCTATGTATATATAAAAATTTGTATTTACAAAAGTACCCACGTCACAAGCGTTTTCTTAGTGTGGGCCGTGGGGCTAGATGGCGTTGTGTGTGATGTCCCGGAAAAATTATTTATGCAACCACCATATCATACCAATTATGACAAGAAATCATAGTGTTACATGATAATATAAATTATTTATTTGTTTTGTAATATTTATGATTTTAATAAATATTTCTTTCTTTCTTTCTTTCTTTATCAAAAATCACGATGATCCAAAACTCTTTTTCGACGTTAAAGACGAACAAACAGACCAAGACAGCAACACAATACACAACGGTTTAATTATAAATAACCCTGTAGAACAGAATACAACCTTATTTTTCGCCGATTCATTCTACCTTAGGAAGTAAAGTAGGCTGTATTAGATAACAAATGCGTCATAGTGTTACTTAATGATACCTACTACGCCGTGAATGGCAAAAAGAGAAAGAGGTTTTAACACTTCTACGATAATGAAATAGCTCTGAAGATAGGTACTCATCTGATGGATTCTGGGAGTAGCGGTTTTAACGTCTTCTGTCTCATATCGCTTTTAGCGAGTCACTGTTGTAGCCGACGTATTAAAAATGAGGTTTTCAAATCAACCTGTATCTACGTAATAAGATTGTAGGTTGATTTGTTGTGAGGATTCGATGAAATTTAAGGTACTTATATGATATGTGAGGATGTATCTTTGTCAAGGGAATTCTCGGAAACCATAAGTGATTTCAATTTGAATCTGTTTGCATCAAATTAGGAGTGTTCGACTTAGGAAACAATGCAAGTGTCATCAAAATCATTACCTATATGTGCCACGACAAGTCTGTGTAATTTTCGAGAATTAGGTACCACATTTATCAATTCATTTCAAATTTCATTATTAGCATACTTAAATGTATTTACATTTACCCTGTTATGAGGGGAATTAGGGTGTTTCTTACAAAAGAAGAAATCTCAGAATAAGTCAACCATCATAATTTTCAAATGCAACATTTCATTACATTCACTCTTTGGTTATTCTACGTAACCACTTAACAAATCCAAGTATACCTCAGAGATGGCTCCGAAATACGTAATTATGTGAATATCTACTGTCAATCAGTTAATTACTTACACAAGTCACGTGGGCGACCTCGATCTTTGACTGTGAGAAATATTATGAGATTCTCATATGAGTAAATAACTGTATACTAATCGCTCTTACATAACCTTATGTACCTTATGTAGCATTAAAAACCATATTGCAAAATATGAAATAATTTATAAGAAATTCCTTTGCTTTATTCCATGTAGGTAATCGAGTAGGGACTACATATTATATTATGTACTTTAGAGAGTACCTATGTCCGTGCTGTGACTAAAGGAAAATAGTTGTTTTTTATTCCTTTTATAAACGTATTTCAATAGGTGCGTAAAAGAAACAACATAATCTTAACAATGGCAATATGTGCGAAATCAATAAAGTAAAAAGATAGTGAATGCAGATATTAACATACCTACAACAGTATTGCGCTTGCTACTCGTAGATGGGCTGCGATTACGGAATTAATGTCCTAAATTTGACTAACTAAATTCAAAATCAAAGAGTCCTTAGACAGTTTAACATTGAATATATAAATAAGGGACTCAAATTACAGCTAAATCAACTTTCAGCACAGACCTAACAGCCAAAGCCCCAAAGTTATCAACAAGTAATATTACTTTTAGCTCCATCTATTAGCTACGCTTGACACTACATTCTATAACATCATGCTAACAACAGATATGTAGCACATGTACTCGTATAGTTCATGCAGTTCAGTGCCTTTAGAGTCGTAAAAGTACAAATGAACTTACATAGATGGCCTTATAAGAAACTGTACAAAACTTTTTTTTTAAGTTTTGAAGAGTTTCTTATAAGGCCATCTATGTAAGTTCATTTGTACTTTTACGACTCTAAAGGCACTTTAGTTCACTGAACGGATACGCTTTTGAAAAACAGGTGATGTTTTCAAGTCGGATTAATTTACTCACACATAATAAATCCATGATTTCTCATCGCTGTAAATAAAATTTAAATGAAATCTCGTTACAATTATTTGAATCAGTGTGCGGGTATGGGGTTCTCTCCTGATGCGCCACCATACACATACCTTTAATATTGTGCTAGCCTTCATTCAGATTCCATCAGCAAACAAATTTTATGTTGTCAAGATATTTTACCTATAAATGATTTAATTACAAAATCGGGCTCAAATCAGTCATCAAAACATGATTTTTATATGAGGAACGACCAATTAAAAAATCGACTAATCACAGTCATTACATTTCATTCATTCATACAAATCAAATCAGATTCGCTGATTGGTTTTGTAAGTAGGTGCGGTAAATCCGTTTATGGGTAAACCTCAACCCATTACGTTATGAGTAAGCAGGTAATATTGCAATATTAAATTAAGTTTTACGAGTTGTTACGCATAATAACACCCACATACATACAAAATCGTAGTATTTATGACCTTGAGTTGATTCACTGTTTACAGGTAACTAGACGAATACAATATTTTTTTCTAAATATATTTTTCAAATTCTACTGCTATGTGAAATACAAAAAAAACTATAAAGCCGCGATTTTTCAAAAATAATACTAAACCTGTCTCTAAAATTTTCTATCTTTTTTTTAACTTGAACGGGTTTGCACTTGACCATAGTTTACCTGAAAGCAAGTAAGGCTATGGTCTAAGATGGAGCGTGCTAACCCGATAAGAACCGATTCACTCTCGCTTTAAAATAAATCTAGGTAAAAGTTAAAAGTAGCCCTGTGTATCATAACAATGAAGTATTATATTATGATATTGTTATACAATTGTATCCAAACTAAGAATTATCATAGCTGTGAAAATAAAAAATGAAATTGGGTAAAAAAGAAAATAAAACATTTTATTAAATTTATTAAGTACATTATATTGTGTACTTATTAGGTACAAGTAAGAACCTAAAAAATGTCCCCTACAACGTAGGGGGATTAAAACTTGTGGAGGAGGAAATAATAAAAAAAAAAAAAATGATATAGCTAAATTACTATTCTTTGAATTTATGGACTCGGTAATACAGACATTAAGAAAAGTAATATTACAATTCAATGTTGCATTTTATGTTAATTCGTTCATGTTATGTTTGTCTAACCTCGAGTGCAACCTCGAATTACTTTACCGCAAGCTCAGCCGTTATGAATTATTTGTCAATCACTATAACGTACGGTCCTATATGCTGAGACGTTTTATTAAAGAGAAAGTTGCCCGCCCACGGGTGGAGTGCGCGCAACATTTCGTCCGACCTTAAGCTCCATCATTCAGTGCGCGATACTCCGCCTTAAGTGTGTACCGAGGTGTTTATTTGGACAGAGCCTGTTAGCGGCGCTGTGAGAATTACAGCCAATAAGTGCTCCACGGTCAATACGGAAACAATAATAAAAGATAAGTAGATTGTAAATTAAAGTGATATCCATCGACACGAGTGCCTATTTATCATGCCCGGTATCGCAGTCTGGGTTCCTCGCTGCACCAATTGAATTAACCTTTGCTTTGGCATTTTTAAAACGTAAAACTCAGATTGTATCATGGATCTTATCGTGCATCTGGACGTGGGTGGATCACCTTCCATATTATAATCGCGCTAATGTGGCATGCACACCCCGGACAGTGGGTAAGTCGGTCGTGCTCAGCGTTGCTTGCCATATGATATATCATCTGGTTGCGTCCTTGCAATCTGATATCGACATTCGATCCGATAGAGTCGGATACGGATAGAGCACAGTTGACATTACATGCTGGAGAGCTGCAATCCCTTGCTTCAGTTCGTTGCGAGACCCATGCAGTTTCACACGTTCGAGACAAATCAAGTGGACAAGATAAGTTTACGCTATGAAGCGCAAGGAGCCATCTGCGGCTCAAAACACGGGTCGAGGAAGAACCTTAATATCGACGAGAACAAGTCAGCAGCAACAGAGGAAAATGCAGAATGTCAGCGCTCGAAGCCTCCTCCCAAGAAGCTATTCCTCACCAGCATCTCAAACTGACTACGAGTATCGGTCACCACAACTTGCCAGAAAAGACTACGTGATGCGAAGCTTCTCTTCTCCAGAGTCGAAGCATCAAGACCATAGACGTAGTACGGAGTCGTTCTTTAGACCCAAGTCGCACGGATCGAGAAGCGAATTGGATTCAGATCTTGAGAATTTCGAGCAGTTTGAAGAGTGTTTGATCGATATAGATGCAGATGAGGAGGAGCATGCGAGTGGGCATTACAGGAGCAGTCCTGAGAGAGACGAGCCCAAGAAAGTGGTAGCCGCCATGTTACCAGGCAGTGGGCTACAGAAGGTGTACATGAGGCCCATAGCCGCCGCCACGCAGTCTCTCTACAACGCACGTGAAACTATGAAGAAAATACAACAAGACGACAACAAAGGTAAGGAACAATCGTACCGACACTCCTCATCATTCACAATCATGAACTTGTTATTTTCCCGTTCAATGTACTGTTATTGATAACACTGTGATAAATGTGTCAAGCTCTTGAAATGTGATAGGTATATGTATTTTAAAGCAAATATACAGAATAACATTCCTATCTCTCATTACTCTCAAGATAGGTAGCAGTATGATGAAACTGTGGAACATTTCTTGTTTGTATCGTTTGAGTGAGTAATTTAGATTGGCATGTTTTTAAAATCATTTCTTTTAATAGCATAATTTTCATCTGAAATCTATATAATATACTTAGCTATGTATATACATATACCTAAGCGTTCTATAAATAGCTAAGTATAATAAGCCAGCAACAATAACAATATCTTGTCTGTGGCCAGAGAAAATGAACGAATTCTATCGCCTAATTTAAATATTCATTTAATAATAAATAATAATATAATATTTTTTTTATTTATGATAAACTTAAATCTATGTACAGTTTTAGAATTTGCAAAACCTACACTAGGTACCCAATCGAATCCTTTATTGTAGGCCTACAGTTCTTCTTACCGCATCTACAACGTACCTATTCTACATTTACTTACATATAATATTAATAAGTACCTAAATCATTTTGAAGTGAAAATTTAAAATTAAAAGCAAAACAAAACAAAATTTCAATAAAGTTTGCATACATGGATGACAATTTTGAAACGTAGCTATTTTATTATGCGATCGCTTCATAATCACGTATATAGATTAAAATATGTTCCGGCTCAAAAGCTTACCGAACATTTTGTTTGGGAGTAGGCCGAGAGTATACCGCAAGGCTACATTACGCAACGTGTTTACAATCCACTATGTAAATGCGAGATTTGAATTAGTAACTCATACATTGTCGTGAGGTTTAAAATTGAATTAGCCCGTAAATGTCTGGTGCTGATGGGATATTAAAACGGCACTTACGCAAATGTAAACCAATTGGATTGGGTTTAAGATCTCAGCGAGAAGTTGTTAATTTAAACAAACCTTTCTGATGTCTAGACAAGAAGGTATTCGATCGTTTCTTGGCTACAAATAATTGATTTTGTGGTAACTACAGAAGCATTATAATGCTTAATCAGAAAGAATAAAAAATAAGACTCAGATAGTTTTTTTTTTACACAGATACCTTATTAAAACATCATAAGCATGAAATTAGAAGCACACATTTTTAACAGAGAAAAAAACATATTGAATATCAAACTTTTAAGCAAAAAGTTAGTAAGCTGTATTAAAACTGTAAATTATTTAAGTTTTTCCAAATCTCAGACATTTAACAGATCACATCAACAGAGCTAATTTGTCAACTTACTATCAACAAATCTAACCTGAGATCCTTCAATACACTTCCAGTGGGCAGCCCCAACCGCCTGAACTTCCGTCCCCTGGTGGTGAAGATGCCAGCTCGCCACACGCTCCAGGACCCCCTGTCCCCCGGCGCCGAGGAGCTGCAGTCCTCTCCGCAGCTGGAGACGGAGTGCGACGAGCTGGAGCGCCAGCTCGACAGCGGGGAACAACACCTGGAGAGTGAGGCTGCATTAGCTACCGAGGAAAGTGATGCTGATACGGTGAGTTTATTTGTATTGCAGATTTGTCTAGTAATAATACATAAAAAAAATTAAAGACATTTATTTCAGGCTTAACCCAAAGTTACTAGATTTCGCATGGTACTAGGCCATGGCCTTTACAGTGTCCAAATTAGTTTTAGTTACTTTGGGTTTAGCCTGAAATAAATGTTTTTTATTTTTTTTTATTATTTACTTAACCCATCTATTTAGAGATCTATTTGTTAATGTTAGAAAGACATCTTAGATCGTACCTATTACTTACCATCAGGCAATTTGTGGTCAAGAGCGGTTTGCATTTAAGTACGAGCAAATTTTTTTTTTAATTACTTAATCGGCTCCTTCTTGGAAAGCGGTCTTCGCTACCTGTGTACATTTCTGGAATAACGGTGTGCTCATGTGCTACGATAGTACACAATTGCATCAAACGATATTGATGTATGGCAACGAGGTAAAACTGATTTATTACCAGACATACCAACCCAATACCCATATTTTACTTAGAAGGTAAACAAGGAAATTACTGGCAAGAATCTTGCGTTCCTAAGTAAACAACAATACCATACACCAATACAATACAGATAAAATCCACCAACACTCGATAGAAATTCTCGGGCTAAGTTCCAAGAATGTTAAACGTTTTGCTCTAACCAATAGGTACGTCTGATGCTATTAAATCATGATTTTTACGGATCCAATATTTGTTGATCGTGACTTCATGATATAAATGGATTTCTGAGTAGGTAATACTGTGTTGTCGCAATCAGAACCAAATCGAATTTCGTGTTTTTCCGATCGCTTTCCAATTTAACTCATTCAAGCTAGCCTAGACTAATAGTCATGTCTGTAACAGGCAAAGGTACAAATATTTATTCTTTATCATGTTACTTATAGTCCCTAAGCATAACTGTATTTTTTTCACATAAAACCCCATGCCATGTGGCGTTCAGATCACATAAACAACAGTCACTCACACTATTCTGTTGACTCTGGTCGAAGATTTTTTCCCTCGATCTTTTCGCATGTACTTAAATGACAAACCCACATGTCAAACTGTGTTTGAGAAAGCAACTTTAAACTGACAGAAGGTTCTGTTTGCGGGAAATGTCAGAGCAAACAATTTTCCTTCGCCTATTACCGTGTTCTGGGCAGGCCACGCTCCATTTTCCACCCGGTCGCATTTCGGCCACATTACGACATCGTCTCGACCACGTCCCAGATCTTATGGTTACGTAACATTTGTTCCGAGCAGATGGTCCTTATTATCTTCGTTAATGGCTGATCTGCAATCTAGATCTTCTTGTAAATGTCAGAGAAATCTGGCACCTTTGGGAGCTTTTTGTATTTGCCTGGCTAAAATTTAAAGGCATGTCTGTCTATTAGCTTAGCAGAGCACGTATGTAGGGTTAATTAAAATGTAAATTACCATTTTTACGGCCTGGACGAAATTAGACTAACAAATTCTACTAGAATTGTTATCATTGCTAAGATATACCTAATAGGATAAGCAAGTGTAAAAATTATGTCTTTTCTCTGATAACCATCTAGTCTTTGTGTTAGGATTTAACAAGGTTTTAGATATTTTTGCAATACGTATAAAATAAATAGATGAGGGTGTTAATCAGCTACCTACTACATTATTCAGTACGGTTTAGCCTTGTAGGCTAATTACCTATGCAGCTCTATTAATGTGAAAATTAGCACTGTGGTATTGCAAATTACTAATAATGCTGATGTACCTTGAAGGTAAGAGACTTTCCATTAAGTATTATTTTATAATTTGTGCAATTTTTAAGTGTTACAGACTTAACCACGGAAATCTAAATAAACAGGTACCTTAGATTTCTGTGGACTAAACCATGCCACATAGGTACCTACATCAACATGGCAACTAAACCTTACCATTCTATAAGTAAATTAAAAACTCGAAAGCATCCTTATTTTAAAATAGAACTTAATCAATAAAGGAACCCTCATTAGCAGTTTAATTTCCTCAATAAAGTGTAGTACGTCGGTCGACGCAACAGTGGAGTGTTATTAGTCAGTTTATTGTTGTCCATAACAGCTTGTTTCCGACGCGTCTCGTTTACGAGCCGGTATTTACTACGACACGTGCCCGGTATCAACCTCCGCGCACGCGTCCGATAACAGCGCTGCACGACAACAAAACTCCGCGCGTTCTACAATAAACCACACGTTCTTTAAACTACTCTTGACACAGTACAACGTTAATAGCGCCGCGCAGTGAAATATGTAAACCAAAAGTTCAGCGCAATTAAATGCATATCAGAGGGCGCGAGTACCGTCACGCTATTGGACAGGCGTCAAGCCGCGGTTCCCGTGGCAGCAGAACATAAACATCGCGTGATCGATAGCAGTTTGGTGGTGGTCGCGTGGCTCGCTGTACAGTTAGCTGGCGCTGCTGGCGAGAGCTCTTGTGTAGTTTGCTGCGTCTCGGCACTCGGCAGCAGCTCGGGAACAATTGAGCGCGCCTTGACCTTGCGACGCGCGGGGGGAGACGCGCGATGACGCCACCGCGGCCGGTACGCGCCTCGGCTTTCGGGTGCGATCCTTCGCGGACGGCATCCGCGTAATCTGCGGTCAGCGCGAATCTGAAGTTTGTCGAAAATACCGGGCGGGTGGGCGGCGCCTCGACGCCGGGGACTCTCGCGCCGCTCTCATTCTGCGAGCCGGCGCCGCCGCCGACGCGCCTCGAACGACCGACCGACCGAGCCGACTCCCGCCGACCGAGTGAACCGCGACATGCGCGCGCTCCGACATGGGTAACGTGCAGTGCTGTGCCAGCGGACGCGCACAGGAAGGCAAACCGCAAAAGCCGAAAGAAAAGAAGAAGAAGACGAAGGGACTCAAGGGTGTTTCCAAAAAGACTAACGGTGTCGGAGGTGCTAAGGGGAACAGTGGTGGTGGGAAGGTGACCGTGGCTGAAGACGCAGCCGAGCGCGCGCCACCGGCACAGCCCCAGTCCGACAAGCTGGTTCAGGCGACGCCACCGGGCGACGCTGGCCCGGAGCTCGCTCCGCACGAGGAGTCCGCCACCGAGCCTGATGGATCTCCGCGCAGTCAGAGCATCGCCGAGGCGCGAGAACGCTTCTTTGGTCAGGTAGGTTCGAGTTTTATATAATTCGGGCCAAAAATACCGCGATAGCAACTATAGTAACAAAAATTGAACACTTCAAGTGGTAGGCAGCGTGACGACCTAATCCCTTTATCGTAGCGGAACGAATCCGCAGGCGGAGGTCGCTCTGCTTTACATCAGGCTTGCCGTGTGTACATACACTCGTAGAGCTCGGAACTCTCGATAATAACTCTTAAACGATATCTGTTTACTTACAACGTTATCTCGACCACGTCTCGATCGGCGTCAATAAAACAGACTGTTTCTATATTTGTATACAACCTGGTTTTTTTCCTTTTGAAATCATATCAGTGGTATACAAAGTAGCGTATTATGTTTGAAATTCTTATGTGCACCGACTTGCTTCATTACATCACCTAAAATTTGAATAATTAGTAACACAATCACGTCGCAAATGAGTGCAGACTGACAATTCTGACCAAATCAATGCTCTACAGTTTGTGCAACTAGAAAATGTGGCAAGAGGAAAAACACAGTATTTCACCAATTACTAAACAACATAACACCAGACTATTGTTAGAAGAGAATAGTTGAATTAAAATTTCGTTATACGATATTTGTTATTATTTATTTTTTCCTAAATTACATGACACTTTCTGCCTTTTAGTTCAGATTTTTGTCAGCACAAACGTTTTTTGTAATATTGTATTTTCATGCGCTTGCCATTTTCTCCAGTCTCCGTGAAGCGGTATTAACTAAATAGGTACATAAATGCAAACGTCCGCTTATCTCATTAGCAGACGTCTTATGTACTCAAAGGCTATGTATTGGACAGGTTCTATGTGATGATCTAACGTGCATAGATTAACTATCAAGGACTTTAACAACTCGTAAAGGTCGTAAAGTCGATAATATAAAGAAGCTCACGCTAATGAGTGTGTTTAGTTGTAAAGCACCGGTAACCTACAAATGCTTGCTATAAATCTTTTTTACCAGACAGCGTAGCATCAAAAACTTTTTGTTGGAATATTTTTGATGGCATGTAGGCCATACAGAATAAATAAATTTATTGTTATCATGGGAAAAGCTTTCTTGAAAACATATGGGACACACATAAGTCAGTCTATAAAATATTGTTAAGTAAATATCTAGCAAATTTAATATTAGTGTTAATGTTGTACGATATTTAGTACACTCGAAACAAAGAATAAACTGTTAATTTAATACATCCAAACCGATTACTTCATTTTAACACCATCTTTCTAATCCCCAGTTCATTTACTTCAACGCTCAGTTTAGATCCAGTATTAATAGCTCGCAACGTCTTGATTCCACAAATCTTTTAACTTTGGGCGTAATTCTTCTAAACCGGTCATCCGTAAGACGTTGAAATATTGTTCTCTCAAAATTTCAGGTAAATTCGTGTTCTATCTATGTTCGCTACGTCATCCAGAGATTCTGACGAACCACTGATACTGTTGAGAATTTTCTCGATGATGTTTTTCCCTATCGCGGTATTAAAAATAGATATTTCGTTGAATCGCCCCCTTTCTGATATACATATGTACGTATATTCAGGACTTCACGGTGTGACGCGATTTCATGTCATTGACTCACTGAAGAAAGTGACCGAGTGTTTCTGATTCCACATTATACGAGTATAGGTACTCTCGTTTTGGAATGAGTCCAGGCGATTTACCGAAATAACTTCGACTGTTCCGAGTTGCATGGTTTTATTGCCGGTCGCAATAGATGAATCCGTTTACGAATCATAATTTCGTAATTTATATTTCACAGGTGAACGTCCCACCTTTTACTAATCAAAACAATCGTATTTAATCGTCGAATAAAGATAATATAATACATGTTCAGGTTGAAATGATCATATAAACCCATCGTAACGGTGGGCGGCCTGTTGGTCTGATGTCTGCCCATGGTCTCCACACTACTAGTCTTCGTGTCCATCGGTGACAGTCCATTCGAGCAATATGGCCAGCCCATCTCCACTTTCTTCCCGCAATGACTTCTACTACGTCTTTCAGTCACAGAATCACGCGGGTCACTACTGGATGGCTAGAGCAGCAGATCGCGAGTCATGGAAAATATAGGAGAGGCCAATGTTCAGAAATGGACAATTAATGGCTAAGAAAGAAGAGAAGAAGAGATCATATAAAATGGAAATAACACAAATTGCTTGTAATATTTATGTAAAATACACCTGCGAAGTTATTTCTCAACAAGCCAATGTTAAATAGACAAACAAAGTCATATCTCACGTAATTTTATGCCATTCAAATACATAGGCGTAAAGATATACCTACAATATAGATTAACCGTAGTAGGTATGTACGTTTGTAATCATAATCATAATCATAATCATTTTATTTCGTAAATTATTTACACGTCAATACAAAAATTACGTATATGTGTACGTACACTACGTACATAATAACACTTAGAACTAGTAGAAGCCTACGCTCGACGTTTTTGAATTTAAATAAATTGTTTCGGGATTAGGTAAGTAGCTTGCTTCGAACTCTGTATACACTAGCTCCATATCAAAAGCCTTTATAAACTTTTACTTTGTTGAGGAAAAAAGAAAAACCGATGAAAACATTTGCGTTTTTATATTATGAATAGTTAGATAACTTTAGGTTGTGGATATGATCTACTTTTGATAACAGGTACGGTGTGTAATTTAAGTCTAATAAGTGAAATAATGAAACGAAATTCCTAAATGTTGGCAGTTGCAATTTATTATGTATTTCTATTACACGACGAAATTTAAAGAAATAGTGTAATCTCAGATTTTTTATTTTTGCTATCTTTTCTTACATTAAACAGCAAGTCAGCGGAATGGTGTAATATTTAGTTTTTATTTCTAACTCGGTACCTCTTATTTTTATCTATCTGTACATATTTCTCAACACTATTTGTTCAGTAACAAAAGAAAATATCATAGAAATAGTTGCTTTCGTAACATTTAATAAAACAGAGGTAGTAAAAACTCTTTGACACTTTGCCAGCGATTTTCTAACAATTTATTTCTTCAAAAAATATTTGTATACGTTATTCAGGATTCGAGATTTTTATCTATGTCTTCGGCGACTTCGGCCATACAACATTTCTTTCGTCATGGAGATTACATTTATTTGGCTAGTACTGAGGTAAAAAAAAACCGGCCAAGTGCGAGTCGGACTCGCGCACCGAGGGTTCCGTACAAACCTGCAAGGTTTACAAAGTTCGTTCATTACGACAATCGAGTCATAACTATGGTATTTTTATATATTTTTTAATGTAACTAAAAATTTAAGGTTTTCGGAATTTTTCCTTTATGTGTGGTATAAAACGTTGCTTCATGCCAAATTTCAAGATTCTGAGTTCACGGGAAGCACCCTGTAGGTTTTGATTCCCTTGCAAGTGTCGAAAATTTGCGGCATAAATGGCTGTATCTTTTGATTGCGTTGGCTTAGAAGTTTGATTTTTTCACAGCTTCAAGGCACAGTAGATCTGAGTAATTGATATAAATTTCAGCTTCATACCTCTACGCGTTCCTGAGAAAAAGGGTCTTGACAGACGGACGGACGGACGGACAGACGGACAATAAAGTGATCCTATAAGGGTTCCGTTTTTTCCTTTTGAGGTACGGAACCCTAAAAGTAACGAACTCTGGTGTTGGCCGAGAGTTTTCACACCGCCCTAGAAGCAACCGACCGATTTTCCGACATTGTAATATGATGTACAAGGATCTAAGATCTACTTTTACTAACTAAAATGAGCTTGTACTTGCCCACATGTTGCCTGATGGTAAGCAGCCATTCATCATTCCATGTGATCCACAGTAACGCCCAACTGTAAATATTCAGCGCTATTTCAACAGTTTGCCTAAATTCACTATTTTTCGCTACCAATTCTTATCTGATCCAGGATAAAGAAGCAACATGCGTCTGGTGACATACAATAGGTACATCACAGGCGCGCAGGTCAATGGCGCGTGACGTCATCACAATAAATACACCTCCAGTTCATATGCCACGTAGTATACCTATATACATAGGCAAGTCTGGTATGCACTACAGATGGCCGCACCCAAATCTTGATGCCGCGTCTTCTCGTACAAGGATGTCGTCAGAACAACACTTTACGCATCAAAACGGTTTGAATTCATACGAATGAATCACCGAGTTGAAATTAGTTAACGTAAACATTTAGTGAATGTGTAATACGGCGGTTCATATTATAAATTTAGTTTAGGCTGACCTACGTTTTATTTTCGAGAAAGTTAGTCAACGGCTGCGAACGCTCTCTGACCAGAAAAGTCTGCTTAGTTAAAGCAACGAATAGGAATTCTTCTAATTGTAGTTTTCCATGTACATAGATAGCACTTGTACAAGATTATAAAATACTAGTGGGTGCTCGCGGCTTCGCTCGCATTAAAAAGTAAAACTTGCATCCCCTATTTCACCCCTTTAAAAGCGGCATTTCCAAAAATCCTTTCTTAGCGGATGCCTACGTCATAACACCTACCTTCATTCCAAATTTCAGCCCAATCCGTCCTGTGGTTTGGGCTGTGCGTTGATAGATCACTATATCAGTCAGTCAATCAGTCAGTCACCTTTGAGTTTTATATATTTAGATAGGATTAACTTTTGGTCATTGAGTGTATCATCAATTAATTACATCACACATACATATTTCAAGAAGACAAAAGTTTCGCCTAACCTATCGCATCAGGAACATATTTGATTTCTCTCTCTATATCCTCATGACTGAGGGTCGTGACTCCCCCGCAGAATTAATTCGTTAGGGCAGTTTTCTTGGGCAGATACATCTTGGTGAGCGCCCAGCTCCTTTCACGGAAGACACATACATGTCCTTGTTTATTGTGGTCCTCAAACATGTCGGTTAACTCACGATGTTTTCCTTCACCGTTTAAGCGAGTGCAAAATCAACACACAAACCAGGGTGCGTTTGGATGAAAAGCAGACTCGGAATCGCTGAGCCACACTCGCTTCAAAAATTTTAAGTTTAATTTATATTTTGCGATAGAATCACTATTGCTAGAATCTACTTTCTAATCTATACTTCTTTATATTATAGCTTTATAATAGTAATTATAAAGCTGAAGAGTTTGTTTGTTTGTTTGAACGCGCTAATCTCAGGAACCACTGGTGCGAATTGAAAAATTCTTTTTGTGTAGGATAGACCAGTTATCAAGGGAGGCTTTAGGCTATATATCATCACGCTGCAACTAACAAGAGCGAAGAAACAAAAGAAAATGTGGAAAAAACGGGGAAAATTATTCAAGATATCAAAAAAATGTGTATGAAAGAATTATTTCTCTTGAAATAATCTAACAAAATGTCCGCAACAGTATATGTCTATGTTTTAAGGTTAACTCACTAGAACCGTTTTTATGGTAATAACTATTCCACGCGGACGAAGTCGCGCGCATCAGCTAGTTATATGATAAAATGTATCATTGTTCTTCACTGAATACGTAAACCTGGGTAATTTGTACGTCTTAATTGCAGAATCGTAAATGTCGAAACAGGAATAAAACGTGTTATGTAAACCAGTGGCGATGAGACTTCCAATATAATCGATTGATTTTGATAGTATAGAAAAATCGTAATACACCTATTAATAGACCATTACATAATATAGATTTATATGCTGTGATTCAGAATTAAGAGCGTTGATCTAATAGTTTTTATTCATACATTTTTATCAATGACTCATTGGTATTTTTTAGATCGAGTACAACAAACATACTAGAAGATCACGTTCCTATTATGTCAGTCAAGAAAATAATAAAATAAGTTTTTAACGTTACAGTCAGGGGTCAAATACCAGCATGGTGTTTCACAATGAGTCGGATATGATCCGATCCGCTCGTAGTAAAAATGGTAGAAATTAAATACAATGGTAGAAATTTAAAATATAAGTTTTAAGGCTAATTTTACCATTTTTACTGTAGATTTCATATGAATAATTATAAATAGAAATAAATCAATGTATAATTATGTGTAAAACGGGTTAAATATCATGAAAAAACAAAATCGAATTTATCATCGACGGAAACGAATCCGCTAGCTTTTGGCTCACGGAACGGTTCCGATTTTTCTGATGAATAAATTTGTTAAAAGATTCGTATGGAATCATTGTGATTTGGAAAAATCCTTTCCGTGCCAATTGATTTCCGTCTCAATCGAGTCGGATCCGTATCAGACTCATTGTGAAACACACCGCAGGTCACCTGAAGCGATTTCCTCCACGGAAAAAAGATCACGAAAGCGACAATGTACAAGCGAATAAGTACTGTAGTGTAAGGTGGAGAATTACTGTCATGGAATGAAACTAGCACTTAAATGAGGCTGCCGGTACACGCTATATTAGCGACAGATTTTGAACTTTAGGTTTGATTTTTTACGATAGTCATTTGAGATAACACAAATATGTTTTAATTGCGCGTTAAATTATGCATATCTTGATTTAATTAAAATCCCCGGAAGGCCCACCCATTAGAGGACCAAAAAGTAATCTCAATAATTTATAACATGACCAGGTTTTATGCAACGGAAACATAAATATGCATGGTTAACTAAATACCAACGAGGACACTCGAAAGGTCCTTCAAAGGTCTTGAGTTGACTTTGCTTGACATTGCAAAGTGGAATATTTTACCTGCACGCAGACGCATGTCCGACAATGCAGTTGTTATATGCAGAATGAAGGTATACCTTTATAAGGATGCATTCCGGTGGAGGTACCAAGTTGGAATAGACACTGTCGTCTCGCAATGCCGTCAAAAAAGTTCTCAGTAACTGCATTGGGCTTATCGTACCTGAAATTACATAATGAACAAATTTACGGCTCAATGAAACCTATTTTCGTTCTAAATATTGTCAAACGACTGTTTGGTTGTCCTTTGAAATTTAAATAAACAACGTCTAATTAGAGCAAAAAAGTATTACCCTGGTAGGTACGAATAATTTTTAGAGCACTGGGAATAAATATTCAAGCATTACTTATATATTTTACTAACAAAAATCTAAAGTTAAGAGTTTCAGTATTAGCACGCGTCCCCAAGACAAAAAGTACAGAAATGGGACAACACAGTTGCTTTCTTTTAAGCTTTAGAATCCTAAAAATCGTAATTTTACCAAACAACTCAAAAACCAAACTAAAAGCAAGTAGTGAAATGCGTAAATTAGTATTTTTCAAAGCTGTATACAGAGAAACCGATACACAGTTTTCAAAAACAACATTACCCATCCTTCAGTTTCCCAGACATTAATTTGGCATCGCTTCAAAAACAGCGGTCCTGACATGCCATGATGCATTACCAGCTAGCTCACCATGTGCTACTTGTAATCAATGACTTTGAACATCAATACTCTTAGCAATCTATAATATTTTTAAGGCCCTACAACACAGCACAGAGAAGGGAAAAGCGTACACCACAAGTATGTTTTTGTACACCAAGCGTACAAAAACATACTTTAGAAGAAAATGCAATCTGCTCTTGCGTATCTTAAAAAATGGTGTAAATTTTGCAAAAAATACTTGATAAATCCATGTACGCAAAACTTTCCCAGTAATATCAGTTTAGGAGAGGTAAGAAGACTACAAATGATCGTATTATAATATAATGTACAAAGCATAGAGAATATACCAGTAAGTGTGCCCAATAAATTTATTATATGTTCGGTGCCAATAGTCTAATGTAAGGTTAGATAATATCATTTGGTCGTTCAGTTCACCACACATGCGGCATCTACCGGGTATATGCTTTCTTCAATAACCAATTCCCCATGTTGACTCTTCACGCGTGTGGTCTCCAATGATCAAGTGTCATGCATTAATTAGGCAGCCTTCAGACCATAGAGAGGTCAGAGCTCCACTGGCGCCTTTATAAACTGTGTCAATCTTATTTAAACGATCCCGTATATAAATTAGTTAGCGCACAGTTTCGTACTAACAAAGTATTGGACTGGCTGCAGCACTTTTAAACATTCAAGATCGTATTCTAGTAAGCACTGTTAGTTCCAATTTCAGCCAGACGTAGTATTATCTTGTGCGCTCTCTACATCTACTGATTGTTGTAGATCTTCATTCATTCATTGTTTCGTATAGTTCAGTCTTGAGGTTATCCGCAAGTGTTATGTTAGTGTTTCATTAATTGCTGCGGTCTGGTGCTAGTGGATTAATTCATGCGGTAGTTAGGTCATATGTTAATCTTTTGGTCAATTTAAATGAAGGCAATCGTCAGGAAGTCGTTTCTTTAAGTGCCTTTATTGAATTGGGCGGAAATTCAAGTTTTTTATTTTAATTCCATCCCATCCCATTAAACAGTTCTGTTCACAGTTCATTTAATGTCACGAATCGGATGTCATAAGTTATTTACATCCCAGTAATCTGACCAAAAATTCGCATCTACGATCATCTACTAATATCTCGTCATAGAATGCAGAGGTACCTAAGAAACTGTTCAGATAGAATAAGTTAACGCGAATTTATCTGTTCGCGAACTCCCTCGTCTAGACGTATCCATTGATATAGGTCGTATTCTGCGGGCATCCAGAACCGACGTGGAGCTTTACGAGCCTAAATTGCTCGCCAGACGAGAGCAGTAAACACATCCGTAGCTCTAAATTAAAAGTTCCTTCATCCTGTTTCCTATGACCTGAAAATCCTGGTTCTTTACTAGCTTCTGACAGAGATCACAGAGGTTTGGTCTGATTGTGCAATGTCTCTTTTGAGGAGGCAGTCTAGCACCACACATTGTCAGTCAGTTAATTTTACATCTGTCAAACTATAGTGTGCCAAACATACTGTGTTCTGGTTAGAAATACAGTTTCCGGTGTTATATTTTTGAGCTACATCTATATATTTATCTCGCGATTTACAATACAGACAGTGTACCTACTTACACAATCTCCATGTAATTTGTGTGCTTGTGCTATTCCTGAATTTTAAAATACGCCTTTGTTATCAAATTCAGTTTGAGGCACATATTAGTACCGGACTACAAGACGACTAAGGCCAGTTTATGATTGAAAATATTGAAATACTCCCAGTTTTTATTCGAAAGTGCTTATAATCATATAACGAGACAAATCTCCGACATCCTAGTAGTTATTTCTGATTAAATCAGGGCAATTTTTGTGGGTTGTAATTTCAGGCATTCGGCAATTGGCTGCTAACAAGCAGAGGGAAATAAAGTAAAGATGTATTTCCACTGTTTGGCCACCTGTAGTTAAATACTCGTACATAATAACCACAAACAAATAAAACAAAGCAACGGTCAAAGCGATAATTTCTAGGGCAGGTGATAAAATATTGCCACTTACCTACATCACATCAAGGCGCTTTCATGGGTTTTCACGAACTCATCTCCCAGTCACCTACATATTTTTTTATTATAAATACATCATTTCACTTTTGTCAAAGGCCTGCGTGGAGAGATAAAAATCTTCTCCCCAATTCACAAAAGAAAAGGTGGCCTGAAAATCTCTAACACTAGAGTTTCCAATCTACTCGAAAATAAAGACTCACCGCCGGCATTGAATGTTCATAGAGTTGCAACATTGTAATTGGTCGAGACGATTTTTTGATGGGCTCGTTGGGCAACTCTAAATTAAGTTTGATGACTGATTGCCAATGACTGATCGGCTTAATTGGTTACACAAACCAAATAGATTCTCAGTAATAGCCCAGTTAGCAAATTGAATTGCACTGTCGTGAGTTTGTTTATTTACCTATATATTATTAAATGCCCGTTTCTTCTAACCGTACAATTAATATCAGTAACACGTTATGCTATTTATTTATACGTTAAACTGAGTTGTCTAGTACTACTTATAGTTATGTTGAACTGAACGCTTGCCTAGAGTCTTGGAAGTTAGTTTTGCTACTGTAATGGAAATACGCGTACACATGTCTGCTATGTTTATTAGTTTATTATTATAATAAACATTCACTATAGTCATTAAACCATGCCATATAGGCCTTTAGGTGTTTTTAGAACTATTTACACCAGTATTGGCCACCCTCATACTAACTTAGAAGATAATTATAATAAAAATTAAAGTGCCATGTCAAAAATAATCTTGCACATGCCAGGTAATAAAGTGCTTATCACGGATTAGTTTACCAAGCTTCACAATCCAACCCGTGACATTGTGACGGCAGCCTTACACAATAAGGCTGTGTGCACAAGAAACTGTGTCGTGTCAAGTACTCGGTGTCATGTTGCGTCTTCATTCAATTCCGCGGACTGACGTGTCCGGTCTGACCGCGTGGGGGTATCCGAGGGAAGAATAGATAGTACCTACTCGTAGATGATAATGGCACGTGCTGAAGATGAAAGATGATGATAGTAGAATAGTATTATATCCGAGTGAAGGAGAGGTGGTAGCACGTGCTGGGGACTGAGATATTATGATAAGAGAATGGGATTAGGAAGTGGATACTGTATGTAGCTTTAACCTGGTGGATCAAATGCCTAACTATCAAGAGTAAAAGAAAGTGTGTACTATAGCTATTGTCAGGCTTTCTCTTGTTTTCATGTTGATACGGCGATAAAGTGCGCGCAAGAAATCATGAGCAGGCATTTTTTTTCTTTACGTGGGATAGGTTTGCGTTTAACGATGTTAAGCATTACTAGCTAGGGTAGGTATAGCACGCCTAGAAGATACCTATTTAGCTAAGACTATGACTTTTCGCTTCGTTTGGTCGGCGAATTCCTCCTCTTACATAGATATAATATATTAGCTAGCTATAATGATGGCGTTACTAAAATAGAAACATCACTTTTAAGTACATTTTTTATTCTCATGTATCAGACAGAATTCCTAACGGTCTTGAAAGTACAAAGTTCAAAGAAATAAAATAGCCACAAAAAGCCGATTTAAATTCCAGAGAGCTTTTAAAGATTGAGTGTTTCACCTGACTTCAATATTAGGAATGATGTAAGAGCTTAAAATAGCTGGATAGTGTTCAAAACTAGATATTTCGGGCCACAGCGGATATACTCGTACAATAAATATACATTTAACAACACTCAATCACTTGATGGAGTTTAGAACATATTAAAAATTTTGGTAGTGAAAGATAAATGTATACCTACCTAATTAATTAAGTGATAAACTATTTTGAACATAGTTATATTCTATCGATTACAAAAAGTGTACTATATATTTGCTATGATTCTGTGCTTATAATACCTTTTCTACAAAAAAAATGAATTACGAATTAAATTGTGAAGTAGAGGCAAACTATGGTCAAGTGCAAACCTGTTCAAGTTAAAAAAAAAAAAGGCAAATATAGACAATCAATAACGTAAAACAAAATTATATACCATAGCGGACTCCTTGTATTGTTCTGTTTCTAAAACACTGCCATGGCAGTTGCCTTTTATTTATATTCAGGCGTTTGCTCAGGATACGTTACTGGAAATAAGCAAAGGTTGGTAATAATAAATGACATAGATATGCACTAGTCCAGTTAAAAGTAGTTTATGTGAAAGAGTATGTATGTAAGAATTTTAATATTTTGGGATGTAACTGAAAAATCTGTTCCCTCAATCTTACAGAATTACAGACATCATATCATATCACACCTAATGAACTTAACGAGACTAAACATAGCCTAACTCACAATTTATTATAATCAAGTCATACATCATTCAACAATGTATCGGACATGAATGAGACCAACCTCACGGTACAATAAAGTAAAGAAACAAGCCTTGTATTGTAAGTCGGCGCCAGCGCATGCGTTGGCGACTATGAGGACATTAACAGTACATTATACATAAAGACAGCGATATAGGGCAATAATTTGTACAATATTATCGTTTGTTCGCATACAAGATGAGATTTTTTCGAGCTTAGTCATAGGAGATATGATGAAACGAGTTCTAGGTGACCCGTGTGGCGAGCAAGGCTTTATCTAATCGTCAGGTTTGCCAAACATTCTTTGAAAGCTATGCTTGCGATGTGGTAAATCGATGATATAGGTATTTATTATGTTAAACCTCTGATTATACCAGAAAAGTATAAAAAACGCAGTGATAGAAGAGACAAGTGCAAAATTTGACGAATTGCGAAATTAGTCTTTGCGTTTGCGTCACTCAAAATTGGATCTCAAAACAAAATCACCATTGGTGTGAAATGCAATTTTGCTTGAGGAACATTTCTACACCTAGGTACATCCCATTTGATATGTAGGTTAACCAAACGACGTATTTTGGTTATTTTTAGCACACCATTGAGCTCAGCCATCGTTTTAGCCTGCGGAATTTCTCGTAGGAATTTCTTTTGGTCGTACATCCAAGACAATCGCCTTTCTGTTTATGTGTTCTAAATACCAAAGTCGAAATAGAGTTTATTGAAGGAAACGTTATATTTGGTATGTTTACGGTCAAATAATAAAACACAGAGAACCATTAAACTTATTCGTGTTTTATTGTTTGCTATTATTTATTTATTTATTCAAACACATGTTATACTAACAGCATTATGCCAAAACATACAACAAGTTATACTTAAGGTTAATATATCATACACTTAGTAAAACAAAACAATATAAAGACCTACATATACAAATAATAACTTAATTTCTTAATAATGGGAGGACCATATCACTTACAAAAGGGTACACATTCACTATAAGATACTCTAAACCTACAACAAAACACATCAATATCAGTGTTGTGTATCATGTAAATTTGCAAACCTTATTAAATCTAGTTTAAGACAGAATAAGTAGTATACATTTTTCAAACTTTAAGATTTACATGTACTGTGTTCACATTTTCATTCCCTACTAATATTTATACAACACATAATTATGTTTGTAAAACAAGTTTTCCTAATATCCATAGAATGAATCATCAATTTTTAAACTTCTTTGGCTTTTACCATTATTCTGTGCTTTTACTTCATTTGACTTTTATGTGTAACGGTTTTTATTCTTAAGCAGGATGAGAAATATAACTAAACCTTTAGGTGAGTCACTATTATTGACAGTTTTTGTGGTTAAATCAGAAAATGTAGAAGTTTCATTTAAAGTTTAATTATTTTTCAAGATGTTTTACCTAATTAAAATTATTTTTAATTTTGAGTCTGAGTGATGTACCTATATTTGTTATGATTGTTTACATGTAAGTTTTTTATTACGAATTTAAAAAAAATAAATTTCAATATTTATTCTGTAGGTCTGGTTTTATGTACTTTAGCTAGCTTTTGCAACGCTGAGTTCGAACAAAACGACTCTACATTTTCACACGTGTTTAAGTTGCAAATTGTACATGTTCCTTGTATTATCATTTATTCTGTGCAACGTGGGATAAGATTTTTTTCTCAAAATAATATATTTATACCCAAAATTAGACCGAAATCCAAAAATTTCCTCAAATGACTTGCATTAAAATCCCTAAATGATTCAATACTCATTGAAGAGTTACTCAAGGCATTACTAATAAAGTAAACCAAATTTTAGTGGGCTTGCCTCTACTAAAAACCTTGACTAACTTATGAATCAGGACGATAACATATGTACTTACAAGCAATAGTGCAGTGACTGATTTATTAATAGATTTCCTCTTTTCTCAATTCCTAGTTTCTTTATTGAGTGTGGCTTAGCGGTTTCAGTGTCTGCTTTTCATCCAGACGCATCCTGTTTCAAATCCAGCCCGACACCAATGGCTTCTATTTTCAAGTTAAGTATGTGTGGATTTGCACTTGCATAGCGGTGAAGGAAAACATCGTGAGGAAACCGGATATGTATCTAACCGGATATGGATCTGGGCGCCCACCACGATTAAACTGCCCAAGAGAACTCCCTTAAAGAATTAATTCTGCGAGGGAGTCACAACCCTCAGTCATGAGGAAATTTGAATAGAAGAGAGAGATAGAGAGAGAGTTCTTTATAAGTTACAGCCGCGGCGCTGAGTTCGCGTTGTAATGATTTCAAACTATCGTAAATATTAGTTATATTTTTTTACGAAGGATTTGTTTCATAATGAACTATAGTTAGACATTCTTAATGCACCAATAAGATGCAAGGCCTATGTGGTGTGATACCTGCATCTACCATGACTCAAATACCAGGAATACTAGGTTAGGTAAACAGGTAAAGAAGAAATATGCAAAGCATAGGAATCATGCGACACATTTCTATACGTGTTATTATTTTGTAATGCTGATTTTTAATCTGTTTTTGTAAAAACAATCATGTAGAGTAGTTATATCATTGTATCATTGTTGAGTTAAAATATCTTATGACAGAAATCAAATATAGTTTGCCATAAACGCAACATTAGGTTTCTGACGAGCAAACGTGCCCTTCCGGATTCCATGAGATAAGCTTTGATCAAATCTCCATCCAAAATCCCAATAATAGTAGGTAATCGAATACACAAAATCAGAACACTTTATTTTCATCAAGATTGTCTCCTATTCTTAGCTTGATGTTGATAAAGTTATAAATAAATGTTTGAGCGTTATTCCCACGACAATATCCATCAATTTGTGCGAGCAGCGGCCGGCCACAAATAGATCTAGTTTAGATAGTTAGCCTGTCTATGAATGAACGGTGCTAATTTAGGAATACATAGGTTTCGGGTTCTATTAAAGATAAAGATAAAATATAAAGAATCTTTATTGATAATGTAAAGTTGTAACATAGGTAGGTATAAGTACTAATATCATAGAATATGCTACACAAATTACAATATCTCGTCAAATTGAATTTATAACATTTAGTTTTAATAAAATTTTAGAAGTTACAATGTCAAGTTTTATTAATACCAAAATGAAATTTTTTGTTATTAAAATCATGTCAAACATAATAATAGGTATGTAATCATACAATATGTCAACTTAAATAAATCTAGATACTGTCACTTTAGCTGTATATGGGCTAAAATGACAATTTGGCATCACACTCCTTACCTAGTAGTTAATTACTTAATTTCTAAGCAAGATTAGAATCAATTGCTAGTTGACCGTAGTCATTTTCAAAGTATTCTTTAAAACTGTATGGTGTCTGATCTAACAATAATTGTTTGACGCTATTGCAAAATTACTGATTGTTATTTATAGACTGGTATAGGGTAATATATGTTAGGTATCAATCGTTATCTTTATGTTCGTTGGTACCTACAGACATAATCCTTGGACCACAGGGTTAGCTTGTGTGGATGTCGCTACAGATGATCAGGGTGGTCAAACGTCTGACAGTTAAGTGTAAAAAAAAGACTTTAAGATTCAATTTGAATCAACATAGAGTAGTGTAACATTGGTAGAATATTAGCAGCCCCTCTGCGGCCGCAGTCACAATAGCGCAAAACGAAGTGATGATGATGATGATGATGGAAACATATATCAAGTTAAACCTTTTTGCTGATACAAAGTACCACACTGGCTGATTAATTAGGATCATTAGCTTATCGTTTCAGGAACACATCCTTATTGTATATCTGACAATCAGACATGCGATTCTCTCGTCATGTCATGGAGTGTTGTCTGTATTGGATAATTTAATTAGTTTTTTTAGATTGGTACAGTTTAGGTTCTATAAAAATTATGTAGAACCTACTTGTATTATTATCTGTACACATTATGATAACTCATTTAAAAAATCTTGTTTTCTTAATTAACTACTTATAATATTATTATTATTTTTTAATATTTCAGGACATATCACACAGCGCCATCTAGCCCCATACTAAGCTTACGCTTGTATCATGGGTACTAGATAGCGGATATAATACATATAAGTACATTTTTTTTTGTAAATACATACATAATATGTACTTATTATACATAGAAACGACCAGACTCAACACAAGTAACTATACATTTTAATATGCATAATTACTTGTGTTATGCGGGAATCGAACCCGCACCCCTAGATTAGAAGGCAGAGCCACTACCAACTAAGCCAACAGAGCAGTCGTACTATATCTATTAATGTATTGTATAGTATATTATGTTAATTTACATAATTATCCTATGTGAGTCATGCTTCTAACGTGTTGAATATAATTATGACTCGTTTTTAGATTCTGTAGGTATTGCGTTAAAATTTAAACATCTAATCTATGATGTTATCAAATAAATAGCTATTTGTATAATTTTATTCTTTGTTATGCATGAGGTGACATCATTGGAATTCGTCAAATGACGAAACAGACTAGATTTTAATAGGTATTGAATAAAGGGAATATTATTCCAAACATAAATGATGACGTTAAACATATTATGAGGTATAAATAAATATTTCAGAACATATCACACAGCGCCATCTAGCTCCATACTAAGCAAACAAACACAGGTATGCTGGTTTTATACAAACACTCTGTTTAAATAGTCTCTAGACGCAACATTTAATTTTAAAGCGTGTAAAAGTAACTTCACAGCGTAATAACAAACGGATAAAGACCCGTTGCGTGCTACAAAACTAATCTAAAAAGGCAAAACCACAACAGATTTGGCATGAGTACGTACTGAGGAAACGAAGAGACGTTCAACTTTGGGAGTTTACAAGTAATAAAAACAAAGCAAAATCAGGAAAGTGCCAAGTGTTTTTATGATCACAAAACAATACAATTTTAGGCAACTAAGACATCCATGTACCTACATATAATAAAGCTCAAAAGCTTTGAAAGCCTGAACACAGCAGATATTTAAAAAAAAATGTTTGGACCTTATTCATAGCAGAACAAGTTCCAACAATTTCTAGAATTTTTGTCTGTTTATCTGTGTCTCTGTTTATATGTGTCACTGCTTGTCGGTTTATTTAAACGCTGATAACGTAAAAATGGCTGAATGGATCTTCTTGTTTTTTGATATGTAAGTAGTATGAGGTCTTAGGAGTGTCATAGGCTACTTTTTATGCTGAAATAATGCGAGCGAAGCCGCGGTCGTCCACTAGTTTTAAAATAAACTAAGAGGTATTTAAACAGGCAGTCGAGCCCGCGCTTTAGAGATTTCTGTCCCTTGTGAAAAATAATAATAAAAGGAAAGTTGTTTTAGATACAAAATTTCCAGAAATAAGTACTTATAGTTAATGGGCTAGTACAAAAACATTTTTTTAGCTGTCCCCATGGCTTCAGATTTAGCAGTTATCATGCCAGTCCGTTTCTAATAAGCACACAACTGTAATTAGGTAGAGGATCACAAAGTGAAACAGATACAGTATTGCTTGATCTAGAACCTACTATGCAGAATACGATACCTGTCAAACAATATACAATAATAGAAACACACCTCATTGTCACCTGAGCACGGCTCTATTTAATTTTACCGTCAATATTTCCACATTATCTAAGATAACATTTCCACGTTAGTTCGCAAATGTTTTATCTACGTGTAGTTTTATCTACGTGTTTACGGATATCGGGCACTGATGTCTAAGCCATTACTGGGAAAAGGCATAACGTTTCTATATCTAAATATGATATGTATGATTCTCCTTTCCTTTTTTCTTTATTTAACTAAGCTGATGATTTTATTTTTTTGTACAGTGGATATTTAATTTCTTTTAAAGAACTCTTTTAATAAATTTTTTCCGATGATTTTTTTACATAATATGCTTAAGTATCTGATTGTATTTGAATCGTGTATCATATGTAGAACTAGTGGGTGCTCGCGACTTCGCTCGCATTAAAAAGTAAAACTTGCATCCCCTATTTTACCCCTTTTAAAGTGGCATTTCCAAAAATCCTTTCTTAGCGGATGCCCACATCATAACATCTTCCTTCATTCCAAATCCAAAATCCCAATCCGTCCAGTGGTTTGGGATGTGCGTTGATAGATCACTACATCAGTCAGTCAGTCACCTTTGAGTTTTATATATTTAGATTAATAAAGACTACCTTTGAACTGGTGCTAAGGGCTTTGTGTATGTTTTCTTTTATGCCTGTGTACTTTAAGTTTTCTGTACCTTAAGTCAATAAGGAAAATACCTGCCAATGGATATAACGGATGCGCTCACCCACAATAGTTGCATTCAATGAATCACAAATTCTTGATAACGTTCATTCAATGTTTAGTGATAGCAATGAAATTGTTATGTAGTACCTAAGTACCGAGTAAAACCTGCATTACACACTCATTCATAATTTGGTGTTTCTAAGAAGATAAGAAATGAAGGAAATAAGTGGTTAATTCAAGTGGTTTTACAAGAATTTGGAACTGCGTTAGTACTAAGCAGAATTTACGTCAGGCTGTAGGTTATATATTAGATATTGTTTTGAAATCAATATACAATTCAGTGCACGTAAGATATGTCGCTGGATGAAATGACAAAAACTATCGACAAGAAGGTTCTGTTTTAGCATAAACTTCAACTAAAAATGAGTTTTTTCAAGAATTTCAAAGCACAGTGCAAAGTGTCTTTTGACAAACTTTACAATTTAATCCACATTTTTTGTTTCAATGCTTCAGCTACATATTTATCAATATAAATATAATCTAGGCGGCGATACACCACATCGGATAGATACAATCTTATCGAAATTCATAGAAGGATGGAAAATATTTTCTAAATAGTTATAAAGTGAAGTACGACATGAAATATTTGAGACGAAATCACAACAGGAACAAAAAGATCGTGAAGTGGAAATGGTCAATGAAAGAGCCACAATAAAACCATAACGATGTTAGTCGTTATCATAGACAACACAAGTTAGATGTTACTTACAAACTCTTAATCTGTTTAGCACAATCTGTCAACCTCAAGTCAAGCGCGAGCTAACCATCATGTAAACACATGACCTCTGAGTTAACCAGCTCTGAGTTATTTTAAAATATATAATGCCGCGTGTCATTTTTATTGGACTTACATACACGACGACACGCCGAGGTAAGAGAGTGAGAGAGAGAATCATTCCAGTCTGACACAGACAGATCCGTTTGTAGGAGAAAAACGGCTGAAAAACATCAGAGGTATACTTTTGGCTGGTGGTAGACACGACCGTCAGTGTTTTTTTACACTACAGTCACGTATTTCTCCACTAGGATCATAAGATGAGGTGTTGCAAAAAGGAAGGCGTCTTCAGAATGTGATGTCGTTGGTCGTTATATTACACGTGGGATGGCACTAAACTTAAACAAATAACCTTATGCCGACTCTATCGGGATGTCCTGTCCTTAAATCAAATACAAGGCTGTTTTGTGCTCCAAACTGTTTTATTGTACCAACATTTTGTAACATATTTTTGGACTACAACACAAAAAAATAAAAGGACATCTTTTGTTGGTCTTAATTAATATCCGAACCACCTGATAAACATTAATTATAATGTCAAGCAATTTGTCGTTGGGTTAAAATGTCTCAAATGTAAATTAGGTATGTATCGTAAAAGATTTCTAAATAATATTTTTAAGCATAATTTAAAACGAAGAAGAAACTAAAATTAATTAAAAGTGATTGGTATGATTAATTCAAGTCGCCAGTCCAAGTCTATTTGATTAGTGTGCTCCGCTGGTTGTCACTTGACAATTTGGAAGTCACCATTTATAATTCTCGTATCACTTTATGAATGAAGCTATCAGAATCAATTGAAGCTTTAAAGCACGCCTACAAATGCACAAAGGTCGCTATTACAATGTCAAAGTGATTCATATTCGGATGGCCAAGTTTTTTATTCATCATTGTTTAGTTCCTTGACTCACCTTGGACAGAGATTAGGCTAAAAGCATCTGCGAGACGATAATATATTAAGCACGAGAACAAAAACTTGGGAACATTATGGCTATCAAAAAGATCAGGATGTTGGTACAAACATTGTGAAAAAAAATTCATAATCACCTTTGACATAAACAATTTGAAATGCGTACAGGTATCGTATTAATTAATTAATTATTTAATCATTTCTTTTGCTGAGATAAAAGGGGGCCTACTGAAATGCAGATTTGATCTAATCAGTCATAATAATTTATTCCTTATCGGCTCTCATTGATGTTTTAGCTCACTGGTCGTGGATTGGTGATAGAAAATGGTTTATTAGTCCTAAGCATTGCTGTGGGAACCAATTGCGCTAAATTTTAGCTGAGATAAATTACCGAGGTTGAAAAAAGTAGGCAGCAGTAGCAAACGCAGGGAAAATTAAAGACACAAGCAAAACACAGATTATAATTAAACTTCACTACTTCTTCTTATCGAATGAGAGTGGCCAACTCTGGTGTCGAGAGTTTATCAAGCCGCCCTAAGGGCCTCTGACATGGCTTCTTTTGTTAACTGTACTAAGAAACATTTGTATTGTTTTAATGAAACTATTACGATTACTGTTGCTAGTATTAAATAGATATTTAAACAAAAGTACCTACACATGTCAAAACACAGGTGCGCATGCCCATTATCATTCAGATAGTAGCGTGGAAACCTACGGCTTGTTTTGGTAAATTCTCTCTATGTTTACTAATATACCTGCTTCTAATGTTCTATTATGCAAGCAGTATTTTGATTTAGAACATATTAGTTTCATTGATAGAATAAAAATATTTTGACAATAGCCAACGAGTGGATAAGAATAGTATTGTCTAAATATTATATTTTCGGCGGAGTGCACCCACAGTGAATGTTTGGGCCTATTGTGTAAGAGAAATGAAACTCGAATGTTACTTTTATGATTCAGCTTCAATTCACCGTAACAGCTTTGTCACATGCTCATTTTTGGTAAAACGGATAAATGATGCCACATAATTTTAATAATGTAGCTCTTTCTAGAACTGCTCTACCAGAAAAAATGCAGTATTATAAAAGTATCTTACTTCTTTAGCGCAGCGACCCAAAGTGAGTCTTAGCCTCCGAAACAAGAACATCCTCGCCGGTGTTGAGCCACCTCCTGCCAAAAAAGTACATAACTGGTTAAAATATTTTCGTATTTTGTTACAAGTTTGAAAAATACAAGTCTTCTTCTCCTTCTTAGCGAACGAGAGTGGTCAGCTCCGGTGTCTAGAGTTAATCAAGCCGCTCTAAGAGCCTTAAATAAAAGTCATACTTTAGAAATAATAGGCTCATTAACAATAACTTTATATTTACTCAGGTACGAGGCTGTAGGATAGCGACTAAACATAACTAAGTAGTTTCAAATACCAATTTATGTATGTATATTTTGCTAATGTTCGAAGTAGGTAACATAGACACAAAGTTCAAGTAACAATATATAAGTAAATGAATCATTGCAAAATTAACATGAAACGGCAGTAGTTTTACATCTAAAAGAGGTTAAGCTAATTCAGCAAGTAAATAACTCACTTGTTTTTGTAAATTCGCTGAAAAACGTGCAATCAACACTTTGCACTTTATTAGTACACTTTCAATGTGTTGAAATTTTGCAAAGATGAAGGCTTTGGTTGTAGCAGACTGTATGTCTGTTTTAATTGGAATTTGCTAAATTGATTAATTGAGGAGTTCTTGCCAAATTATAATTAGCATAATTTGCATTTTATGTTTTCACTTCAGTATAATGAAGGTTTATTTTATGATAGTGTCGTTAGTTTTTGGCATATTGTTTACAGTCATTGTTCACCTGTTTATCTGCGTGATACTCTGCAAATAGTCAACTAACTTTAGTATATTTGAAACGGCTATTGTAAATACATATTAGTTACATTTATTTTTTATCAAACGTAAAAATGGTCTAAGTACAATCTCTCTTTGAGTCGTATTTCCTCATGACTGAGGGTCGTGACCGCCCCGCAGAACTAATTCGTTAGGGGAGTTCTCTTTGGCAGATACATCGTGGTGGGCGCCCAGGTCCTTCCACGGAAGACACATGTCCTCGGATATTGTGGTCCTCAAACATGTCGGTTTCCTCACGATGTTTTCCTTCACCGTTAAGCGAGTGCAAATCCACACATAACTTGAAAATACAAGTCATTGGTGTAGGGCCGGATTCGAACCAGGGTGCGTCTGGTTGAAAAGCAGACACTGGAACCGCTGAGCCACACTCGCTTAAAAAAGTACAATAAATGCCGCTAAAAAATATGAATGTACTCATTCGAGTATAAGTATGAAACTGAATTCATCAATCAAAACTGATAAGATTACTTGGAATAGGAGACGAACCGGATGATAATACTAGAAGACATAGATCGTTGACCGAGCGAAGGGAATATACCATCTAGTAGTCCTTATGTAAGTTTGTGCATATATGTATATATTTAGCTTATGAAAAGTTAACTTTTATGAGCTTATTGTCATAATAGAGGAGTACTTTTAAGTCAATACATTTTTGAAAAAATAGTTTATAATACAAAAAGCTGAATTGCTAATACCTAACCAATAAACTAATATAAGTACATAATTTAGTGTATGGAATAAAGTTATGTATGTACTTGAATATAAAGTTAGTTTTTTTATATAAATAGAGTGTTTGTTTGCTGGTCACCGCGACCCAGGTCAGGCTAAACCACTAGTATATTGTCTAGCATAAACCATTCTGCACATCCATATCTCTATAGGAAACTCTACACCTTGCTTGTTGACACAAAACGGCACGCGCTTCTCAGATAAGGGAAGGAAATGGCAAAGCTCAGTTTTATGGACATAGAAACAATAAACTTATTATGATCACGTGTATTTGACTCACGAGAGGAGATTTTAAGATTTTTACCTATAAAATAAAATAAAAAAGTTTTGAATAAAAACTTTTCTATTTTTACAACTGAATGATGCAATCATAACATATTTTGAAAATTGCATGTTGCAAAAAATGGTTTGAAATTAGTAAAACATAAGATAAGATATTTCTTTAATGCACACCAAAAAATTACATAATGAAAGAAATTTAAAAACTATTTAAATGCACATTGGGCGGCCTTGTCGCCTTAGGCGATTTCATATGTATTATGAAGTCAATAAATTAATAAGCATGGCCTCTTTTGACTATAAATACTTATAATTAAGATCAATCTGGCTCTAAGTGTGTAGGTTAGGTTTACTACATTCAACCCGACAATCAGCTAGATAAATAACTATTAGGTACGTTTGTAAACTCACGGCCACTATTTTTATAAGTACATTGTGCATAATTGGTAGCTATTAATCAACTCCGCAAGTTTATAATTGTAGCCCAAATATTGAATGTAAGTACTACTAATAAAATAAACCAACCAATGATACCTACAAGTGTATAATTATGTCTGTAATAATTATATCTTACGACCTTTGCTCATATCGGGATGGTTTCCTATATTTCCCACGCGTCTTCGAGTCTCATATTTAATAATGGTGAAATATCCAATTACTAGCTAAGTAAGTACTTTAAGTGCTATTATTAATTTGATATTTGAGGATTGTAATGATTGGGCATGATATTGGCGCCGGTGTTCTGTGATACATAGGTATAGAAGGTACTGGAAATACCAAATTTAAAAAAACATGCGCCTACGCATGTCTCTCCTAAACCTTACATTATTATTTAATAGATTCTTACTTCGGTAACATAATGCATTGCTACACGTATCATCTAGCAATTCATTTGCCACATTTTTTTCCAACAGAACCCTTAACACGGAATAACAGTAATTTATTCCTAGGTACATTGCCTATAGTGTTGTGTAGGTAACTGTCATCCTACACAAAATTACCACTGACGCAAATTACATTTACGAACACTTGTTTTTCTCTCGTGGCGAACAATGTTTGGCTTTTCAGCAATATTTTAAAATCTTAGTTTTCAACAAGCGCTACAATTCTGCATCCCAACAGCAACGTGATTCCGACTGTAAACACTGCATAGTTGCTGTTTGCATCGCGCGTGCAAAGTAGGTACTAATGCACCTACCACCATAATAATGCAATAAAACAATCATTCCAATTACATTTATTTTTCAAAACAGATATTTTTTTGTAAGGTTTTTTAATTTTATGATGATATTGAATTTATTTTCTCAGTGTTGGTAATTGTATTTGGAAATTAGGAAAGAAACCTAAAGTGGATT
Source organism: Macaria notata (assembly GCA_927399415.1). Taxonomy (NCBI): domain Eukaryota; kingdom Metazoa; phylum Arthropoda; class Insecta; order Lepidoptera; family Geometridae; genus Macaria; species Macaria notata. The sequence goes on from OV656730.1 coordinate 10,412,371, forward strand.
AAGTTCCCTCCAAAGATAGCATTCTAGAAAATGATTGTTTTATTAAAACAGTGTTTGTTTATAACGATGAATTTAACAATCTTAATAAATTACCAAAAATTAATACAAAGTCCACAAAACCAGCCCATTTCGTGTAATATTTAGCATTATACTAAAGGTCTCATTATCATAGTGACAAAACCATTGAAAGGACAATCATTTTCCTAATCAAGATTGAAAGAGTTACCTAAGAAATCAGAATGACAATTAATGATACAATCTCAAATGCTGCTGCTCTAATTTTACTAACATATGCATAGAGTAAAACTGTCCCTAGAAAGTGAACTGCTCTTTCGCTGAAAGCCGTTACCAAAAACATTTTTTGCGTCAATAATGAGTTTTTCTAAATGCGTAATGGACATTTCTTAATATCCGCACGTTTGTGTTTACTTTGAAAAGGCAGAGCCAGAAAAAAAATCGGTGGTCAGGGTGGCAAAGAACAAAGCCGCAGGTGCAATGACCGGCCGAGGAGGCGTTCCATGCCTACGTAGGTATTAAATTAAGCAAAGTTAACGTGCATGATTCTAATCCAAACAATAATTTCATATGGACAATGAATCAAATAACAAACCCATACACGCGGTATTTGGTAAGTTCACTGAACTAATTGGATAATTTATTATGGACTGTGCATGTCATTAAGAAACCTACTCTTGCTTTTAAAGAATGAACTCTCCAACGAAAATATGGAGTTAGAGGTTTGAAATGATTTATTTTGCATGAGCTTCGCGTTACAGTAAAGAGTACATAGAGGCTTTAGAGCCTAGAAGAGATACGTTGAATAATATTATTCTGATTGTGCTTATCTACAATTTCCGAATACCCAATACCCACATAAAGGCCAAAATAAACAAGTACAAAGCATTGTTATCTCCGTTCACGAATTTTCTATGTACATACAACATGTAAAAATTCGAAACGATTAAACTTATCTCAATGGATAAACCCGAAAAATACAGAGGACTGGAACATTTTCAGAGTACAAAGTTCACTTCCTACCTTCCCTGACACGAGATGATAGTAGCCCAAAATAACAATATGTACTAGTTTTTTATTGCATAATGTCCAAGAAAACCGCTGTGCAGCACAATATGTCGGTCGTGCAAATGATTTGCGCTGATGTGAAGAATCGCGCATTAAGCTGTTCTTGACACTTAGCGACAGAGTTAATTGGACCTTTGTTGAAGGAACACGCACGTGTGGTGGCAATAGTGATTTAGATAATTAGTTGTTGAAAACGAGTGTTCATGAGAAATATGAAATTTAAGAAGACAGTGACATGTTGCGTGCGCGGGAGTTCGTTGGGTATGCAGTATGGCAGGAGCTTGATGCCCAAGGTAAGGGTTGTAATTAGCAAATTCACATGATATACGATTCGCAAAGACTTTGAAATCCAAAATTTGGAGTATCAGTTGTAACTGGAACAGTTTACGAATAGCATTATACTTTACACTAAGCTAACATCTTGTCTCAACGTTAGTTTATCATGCCATCTCAAAAAAAAAACAAAATTCGTTTATTTTACAAAATCCTTAGGCTTTAATCTAAATATATCTATTTGTATAATTATTTATGGGTTTTTATCATGTAAACTGTAAAGTAATATAAAGTTTTTGAGCTGGTCGTTTTTTACATTGTTTAAAATTAAACAAAGCCTTTTCACGTGAGGCTTTAGTACCTAATGTTTGGGTAGCGCCGTTTATGGGTATAGGGGACTGTAGGTAATAACTTTGAGTCTCATATTCCAATGCTTGCTTGCAGCAGTATGATTATCATATAAATCACTGGTTTTATAAAATCTCTTGTTTGTATAAAGTGTTAATTTGGCTTTTTAAATTAGCTTCTGGTGCTTACTTAAGTTTTCAGACGACAAAAGCAATAAATTACGTTCCCTACGGCAGAGAGCACTGTCTATTCTAAAGCTTTCGATCCCCTTTTAAAGATATCTTTGACTCGTTAAGATCTATATAAGTGAAGTTGTCCCGTATTGCAGTAAATTCTCTTATTAGTAATTTATCTCTCTTGTCGTGAATATAATACTACCTAAACCGCCACATAATTGCAGTTCCAAGCGGAATTGCAATAATAAGACGTGTTCAAAACACGTCCGCGCTGAACAACAGATGTGGCATTAAGAATAACAGCAGCTAATTAAATAAATACCTATTACATACATACGTGTGACTATTTGAAGAATCATTTGCGTCACGTTTTCTGCCACCCACAAAATTAATGAATGGGAGGACGATATTCTACTAAATACCGTCACTAAATATGCCATATTGGTCGCTATAATAACTACACTTAATTGACAATCTTCCATATATACACAGAATTAATCGAACGCTTTTAAGTACCTACCTATATCTCCTTTCAAGAATTTACGCCAACGCCATTTTTTTCTTCGCACTAATCAATCGTCTGGTATTAAATTGCTTCTATCCATTTTCTGTCACAACAATCCATAAATGATACAAAGATCTCGAGATGTTTTTATCTAAACGCTTTTAGAGATGAGTTAAATCCAACTATCGTAGAGTTCGCGCTCACTCAGAGAGTGATCTAGCGCCTTCTTCGGTGATCACAGCTTCCCAAGTTTTTGTTCTGAACAAGTTTCAACGTTTGTAAGTTGAATACTCTCATTAGCAACATCCATTAGAAGTCGTGTGATTTATTTTTGAAATAAGAAGTAATGTCCTGGGCGTCCAGGCGCCGGGCGGTGGCGACGGCGGCGGTTCCCGTCCCGCCGTCTCTTCCCGATGTGTCACTGCTTTCTATTTCAAACCGGGCGCCGCTGAGCACCACCTATGATGACCACCTCCGAGGATTAAACAGAAATAAACGTAGACTGCACTTCTTTGAACTTCGCAGTCATCGTGATTCATAACATCCTTTGTTCGAGGCTCTCCTTTCCCTCCTTTACCAATTTCCTACTTGATACGCAAAACAATAACAATGCCGTAGCAATATCGCAATTTTGTAGTCCCCTATACAGACTTTAATCAAAATTTCCCCTTTATAGCCTTTGTTGTCGCCATAAAAGCGTTTCAAAGAAACATTAAACATAAATTTGGAGGAGCGGTAACATTAATCGATATAGAAAAGGAAATCTCTGTATGCACTTATCTTATTGCATTTTTCGGAGAAAATTCATGAGTACAATTTTCCTCAACATTCCCCTCACTACTCAAAAGGCTCTACTATAACTTTACCTTCTGTATGTATACTTATGAATGTAAGCGGTGTCTGCCATACATAATGTCCTATACACATTCACTATCTGTATAGTTATGTAATGCGTGTGTGTGAGCATGTAGTATGCTCTGTCACTTTTTTAAATTTGCCAAATGTGAGGTGCGAGCGAGAGGGAGCACAGCGCGGGGGGAGGATGTCTGAATTGATAAAAGCAACAGTTGAACGCGTCGAAAATTCAGTTTGAAAGAAACACAGCGCGTGGCTCCGTGCACGCGACTCGTTACGAACGCGGCAAAGTTAAGATGTGACTGCGGATATTGTATGAGTGCTTCGAATTATTTCATTGGTATTATCGAGTGTGTACGTAACAGATAGACGAGTAGCAGCGCGACAGACGCAGTGTCGCGACGCCACAGGTGACGTGGACGCGCGTCTTCAAGGATCACAAACTTTATTGCGACCAAAATCAAATCGAACAAAAACATTCGCCGCGATAGATCTCGGTCCGTGCAAAAACTCTATAATCATAAAGTGTCACTATCATTTTACTCTCACTGCAGAGCACGTGATTGTCGAAAACTCTAGAAAAACACAAAAATACGTATCGTGCACGTATTGCTGGTTTTGGCTGGTGTTTACTCGTGCCGGGTTAAGTTTTCTCAAACGAATTATGGTTGTGACGAAAGTCGATAAAATGGCTTCGTATTCCACTTATACTGGAAAACCGAAGATATTCTTCCCTAAGAAGGTAAGACATACAATTTTTGCATAGCAACTAGTAAGACGACCAAATATAAGAAGATACTTACATATGTATAATACACATACGACCATATATATGTTACGGTAAATGTGGATAATCGGGAATTATGCATAATTCCCAACGCACACAGTAAATGTAGTGAATTATCCATATTTACCGGTAATTGTATATAATTACCATACCCCTTTGGTAAATGTAGAAAATAATGAAATCAAACATCAGAATCAATATATTATTAGAATAAATACATGTACAAATAAAATAAATAAATCGCACGAGTAGAGGATCAAGAGCTCAAACCTTCTGTTTGGTGTTTGGTTGGCAAAACATAAAATAAAAAGAGTAGAGTCGAGTAGAGTAAAGAAGAAACCAGTTTGCTTTCGCCTTGAAGACCGACAAATTATAATTCAGTGCGGTGCCTCCTTGCCTGTTTTGTTTTTTGCCATGTTTGATTTCATTTTTTACTACATTTACCAAAGGGGTATGGTTATTATGTATAATTACCGGTAAATGTGATTTATTCGAATGTTTTTCTCACTTTTACCAAGAGCACTGGTAATTATGCATAATTCCCGCATTACCCACATTCGCCGCAACATATATATATACAGTAACGTAATCGTGTAATATCAATAAACATAATATCATATCAGTCAATACACACGTAAAAACTTATAGACGTCATTAAGCCAAATTACTTGGATATTTTCTTGTAAAACAACATAATTAGCCATTCGCTACATAAATACTAGAAGGAAGTAGGTATAGCGGCGTGGAGTTTAATGGCAGATGATAGTTAATTATGGCCAAGACTGTGATTAGATAATAATAGAAACGTGAAATAAATATACATAGGTACGTGGATTAAAACACCACACAAATGAAACAAATGAGAATCATGAGAATTATATTCCGCCGATCCAGTGAAAACGAAAAATCCCTTGTCTATTTAATCTCAAAGTCCTTCTTTCCATGGCAAAGAATAAGAAAACAATAAATCATAGAAATATAATTCAATAACCTAGCTGCTTCAAGTACTGTCATATATCACAGTATTATCTAGGTCAGTACTAATTAAAGGACATAAATGTGAGCAGTAAGTTATCAACAAACGTCATAAAATCTGCATAACACTGGCTTTTATCACGACATGTGAGTGATAGTCTGGCTCTAATACATGTAACCTACGAGCAATGACTTTGTTTTCTTTAGACACTATATCGTCGGTCTAGATGTGACACCTCGTAACTGCAAATTTGAATATTTTTATTTGTTGATGTATTAATATTCACTCAGTATGCCTGGTGTGACCTCGTAAGTGCCTGCAGTCAATTTCATTCTAAATAACGCTAAAAACGATCAGTAGTGACCTCTCGTAACAAACATATTTGTTATTTGTTCTGGTGTTTCCTCGTTATAGCTTCTAGTGACATCTAGTATAATACATCGAAACTACTTAGTAATGTGAGACCCCGTATGAGCATTATTGTGATTACTTGTATCTACATCTTGTCAAATTCACTAAGTGAGAACTCGTAACAACGCAGTATTCCAAAATGGCGTCTAGGAATTGCAGAACACAACAGGTCAGTCTTTGTTTTTCCTAAATCTAGACATAAATCTATCTGCTTAGAGCTAAAACCACTTTGAAATCTTATTCTGCTACTTTTAGTTATCAAGTGTACTAATTACTTTACATTTATCATTGTTATTCAAGCTAATTTTTGAAGAAAGTTTCCAAAATTGTATGAAAAGCAGATCCTTCAGAATGGAACGACATAAAAAACAAAAAAAAGAGAATGTGGAGAAGCTTACCAAGGATGGACAAAAAATAAAGGAGAAAAAGCAAAAAGAGGAGCAGAAAGAGGAGAACGGAAATTGGGACCTACTTGTACTTCAAAGCATTGCCAGAAGACACGTAGTTGTATAATGTAACACAAGTTTGTACTTGTGAGAAGGAGTTTTTAATTTCTTTTGGCAAAAAATGAATTGGGATCAGAAGAAAGTTTCTGTTGCATCTCTCGTATCTCACATAACTCCAAAGCGGCGAACTGCACTAGATGGTAATACGTCTAGACGGCAGGCCTCACTTATATATAGATTGAAGATAGATGGAACGATGTTGAAAGTATGTAAAAGAATGTTTCTCTCTACATTGGGTTTAAATGAGTGGATGGTAACAAATTGAGTAAAAGAATCAAAAAGTGGGATGTCTAAATCTGGAAAAGGAAAAAATACCGAAAGACAATTAAGAAAAACGAATAATAATGCTAACAGAAAGAACCTAGAAGATTTTTTAGATGAGCTTCCTAAATTACCTTCAGTCGAAAATCTTCGTCAAAACAATATCTGGAACCAACATTCAGGAACTTAATGAGTGAAATATATTAAGGAATATGTTAAAAAGTGTGCATCCTATGATCCTCCTCAAAAACCATTGAGTCGCTTTACATTTGATATGGTAATCAGGGAGAAAAATATTGGGTTTTAACCTCCAAAAAAAGATCGATGGGATTTGTGCATCAGTTATGAGTCAGGAAATACTGACGAAGAAGCATATCGCAATCATATTGCGAAAAAAGAAAGAGCACTTGATTAAAAGAACAAAGACAAAATTGCCGCAGGAGAAGGAAAGTGTGTCGTTCTTACAATGGACTTACAAGCTGTTAAAATTTGCCCAAGTTTAAACGCATCAGCTTTGTACTATAAAACTATACTCTGTTTCCACAATTTTACAATTTATAACATTAATACTCACCACTGCCGATGCTACTGGTTTGATGAGACTGAAGCCGATTTAACAGCAAACACTTTTGCTAGCTGTCTGATCGATTATCTGCAGAATACTTTAGGAGGTAGACAAGTATCTGAGGTAATCATTTGGAGTGATGGATGTACCTACCAAAACAGGAATGCAACACTTTCAAATGCTCTTCTATCACTCAGCGTAAACAAAAAAATAACAATTTACCAAAAATACTTAACCAAAGGGCATACCCAGATGGAAGCTGATTCGGTACATGCCACTATTGAGAGAAAAATAAAAAATAAACCTATATATTTACCAAGCGATTACACACGATTCACTTCTGAAGCAAGACGTGATCCCGAACCATATGAAGTCAAAAGCCTTGATTTTGCTTTTTGTAGAAATTATGGAGATGAATTGACTTACCCTTCCATCAGACCCGGAAAATCTGTAGGTGATCCTCAGGTGACAGATTTAGTTTTAATAAAGTATACTTCAGATGGCATCATCTGGGTAAAAACTAATTTTGATGAAGAGTTTCAGAACGTCCCTAAAAAAAGAGGTAATAAATCGTCCGTTAAGGCCTTGGAGTGCTTTACACAGTTGCATAGACAGAGAATTCCAATCAAGAAACAGAAATGGTTACATTTGCAGAACTCCTTTTATGATAATTTGCCTCATAAATAAGAAGGTAACTAAGGTATTAAATAGTTATTATGGTAACTTTATCTGACTGATACCATAAAACGATATGACTGAGATTTAAGTTTTGTTTGTTAACTAAAGTTGTTTCATTTATTTTTTTGTTCAAGGGCTTTATGAGCAAATTTTTTTGAGGTCGTTGAAATCTCTTCTGGATAATGGTTTAGTTTACTAAGTAATAACATGGAAAGGTGCCGAAACGCTAAAGCAGAAAACTTAACTAATTTTAGTCTAAAGTCATAATTGTTATTTTTGTATAGCTATTATGTTTAACTACGGAGAATAAATAAATTCTCAAATATTATAGTCTAATAAGTATTCATTAATGTGAATAAGTATTATACATTTAGAAATATAAAAATTAAGTACATTTCGAGAACTTTAATAGTAATAAGTAAAAGTAAAATACTTATCTACCTCCTACATTTTTTTTTAGATTTTAAGGCTAAGTGCCATAATTTAAAATTGACAATAATAAGATAACATTTCTACTTACGAAAATGATGATTGTGTTTCATTTAAGTAGTTTCTTAATAATTTGGTTCTAGTGACTCTACGTAAGTGACGTCTGATTACAAAAAAAAACAGAAGAGTTACCACGTAAATAGAAATTCATAACATAAGGCTAAGAATAAAAAAAAACTGTTTATTCGTAACAAAATAAATCGTATTTTATAATTAAATGAGTAAAATAAACATAGATTTGTAGGAAACTCAAGCAATCAAGATGTTTTTTGTCTCTCCTGTAAAGTTAGTCTATATGCATATACGAGGTGTCACATCTAGACCGACGATATGTAACACGATTTAAATAAGAACAGTATGTAAGTCTATTGATACAGATTACATGCAGGCAATACGCTACATAAATCCACTAAAAGAATTACTACAACTAACTATGTACTTACTTACTACTTATTTATTATTTGCTTCGGCGCGATCCACAGAAGTTGCGTCCCATATTCCGCCCCCTTTCAAGCCTTTTGTGAGAACCATGATATTTTTATAATCATTTATTAAATTTTTTTGTATATTATATTCAGTCAAAAAATATCCATGACTTATGTTGAGGGAAACAATGATCGAACGATTAAAACATGTTTTAATTGAAATTACATAAATAGGTGGGTAATTTAGGTGTCAAAAGATTTTAAAGTCACTGGTTATGAATATGATTCAGTTACCTACATGCAAAGTGTGTGCCGTTCCACTTTGTCGACCTACTTCAGAAATATTTACTTTGGCCTTGGTTGGATTCTCAGAAATCACATAGACCATTGTGCGTTTCCATTAAACTGAAGTCGCTTCAAAATTCCTAAACGAATACAAATTCGGCAAATGAACTCTCGAAGGCTACTCTCGCGGGAGTCTTTACTCGTGAGAATTGTTTATTCGTTTGTTTTGGTATTATTGCCGACACGATTCTCTATTTCTTTATAGCTACTTATCATAGATTCTGATTTATAATTTACGTAATGTTTTACGTATTGTTATTTATGTAATGTTTAAAAAATCTTCAATACACATGCTCAATATAAGCAATTTTGGTGGTTAAAATGATCTTTTTCCGGTACCAAACAATCTGTATCAAATTCCCAAGCTTCTCGAAACAGGCATATGGTTGTGGATATTAAATGCATATTATCCTCTCAGTTTTCACTGCATCCGTGTCCGTACACATACTGGTTATTACACAAGGTCCCCAGTGCAATATCTGCGACCCACAAATGCTTAGTCGATACTCAGATTGGACCCAAAGTCTTGGCAGCTAAAGGCGAAATTCTTCCATCACGCGGTGAGGTCAAAGTTGCAGAGATTCTTACATCTGGATACACGCAAGATCAAAATGCTCAAATGAATGTAAGCCTTGTTGTTTTCATGACAAGAAATTAAATCGTTATTGCCGTTGTCTCCTTTGATATCACCGCGTCCTCTGATAACACGTAGGACTGTTTAGTTCTGTGAAGAAGCTTTCTAATAATTTATAGATGCACAATAGGTCGTGCAGTTCTCTCCCTTTATGGCACAAATTATAATTGATCGCCTTTTATATGGGTCACGGTTGCAAGTAACATTACCGCTTGAAGATAGGGATCGCAGACGGAGTTACGGAGTATTAATGCTTTTATAACAAGACTCATGACCACGACAAGTCTCAGTTGCTACCTCAACCTCATTCCGTTTTATGACGTCGAAAGTCTCAATGGAAATAAAACTTTTATATTTATACTGAGGTAATTGGATATTGCAATCTTTTGGATATAAAATAATAGCAAAAACTAGCTCTTCCAGTTTTTTTTCGAACAGGTGTTTCAATTCTTGCTTTTCAAGCTTGGACAAATTGTGTCTCAAGACACATTTGTTCTTACCTAAAATTGTATCGTTATAATTTCTGGTCATCCGAATACGTTAAATTGCAAACGGGCTATGACTTCCAACTACTTTCCTCCTTTCTTTCGTTTGCGAGACAGTTTGCAAAAAAGCGTCATCAATTACGTCTGTAACAGTTAACGTGCTGATGTGTCATGCGTCAAAAATTTCATTATGTCCCGGGTTAAACCACATTTCATTCCACAACAGTGTGTTCCGGTGAATGCGAGTCCCGGTGCATTCCCCGTGCCATTAGGGCGGGATACAATGGCTGGAATGCAGACTGGACCCGTCAGCCCACAGGAATGTTGTGAGGAATCCACTCGATACCTTCCTGACTGACCAGATGCATCACCCTCATTCGACCGCTCTATCACGCATTCAATGTAAAACAAATAGCACAGTTGACAATATAATTGATGCACTTCCCACTGCTTATAATTTCCTATTCACATTACGTCTGCTGTTTGAAATGGTGTGTTATAATTACTTAATAGATGATAACCATGTTTAACAGCGTTAGGCCAGATGTCAATGGATATTATAATAAATGCTTTTCGCTTTATATGAACTTCCTTCTTTTGTCCTCTTCAAATGTAGAGGTCATGGCATTAAGTGGTGTCACATGCTGTTATTGCAATATTTTACCTAAAATAGGGATCATTGTCATTACTTTACTATATTATTTACATATCAACAATATCTTATTTGTATAGAACAAGATCAGAAAGGAATTCGTATCAAAAGAAACGATTGTATTTTGCTGCCAAATATAAGGGTGCATTGAAACTCAAAAGTATTCTCAGTCAGTCTTTACCAGTATAACTATTACAATATCTTGGGTAATGCTCCTATAATGTCCGGATGGGGACCAAGATTTGATCACGCAAGTGATTGCAACTGTCCACTTGACTTTCCTCGGAGGAAGCGGCGGTGGGCGCCAAAAATAGCGTATCCGCCGAACAGCGACCGTTCTAAGTAGGAAGTCGCTTAGCAGTCCAGTTTTCCGGCCGCCTACAGCCGTCTCGACGCTTATTGAGTTTACAACGCACTTATGAGCTGCAATGTGCCTAGGCGTTGTCTCTTAAGCTGAATTAAATTGCTCATACATTGATATCGTGGACCATTAAGAATTCATTCATGGCAGGATTCAAAGAAATACTTGCGCAACTAAAGGTTTATCTCTTCACGATACGATGTTCAAGTTCAAATCTGATTTTCTACTTATGCTATTCAAATATCATATCAAATACAAAGAAATGGGGCATAGAATATTCAGCCACACTTAAATTTCCGTTCGATGCAAATGACGAAAGGCACGAGTACGCTATAAAGATCACGTATCACCCATTCCCAATCTATCAGAGGATTAAATATTAAATTCATCAAACAACTCAAACAGGTATAGGTACTGTATGCATTACCGTCATGTAGGTATATACACATGTACATGTATAAAATGTTGTTTGAAATGTCCATACGAGGTAGACCAAGGTAACAGCGACACCGCAAAGCTTGGACGTTAAAGACTTATTGTCTTTACCAAGATTTATTGATATGCGTTTAGTCGTTTACTGTTAGTTATCAAGTACATTTCAATGGTGTTTACTTATAAATCACTTAGTTAATAATCTTTTAATAATTTATTGCTCTATACACTTTTGTAGTCATATCCAGGAACCATTCAGAGTTCCCAGTTTTTAGGCACTAGGCAGTATCTAATATTTGAGCGATAAGTTCTGGTTTTAAGGGCCATAAAAAATGTTTTAAAATCGCAAGGATGAAACTGTTAATTACATTGCATACATACGTTGCGTTTTATTATGACATTCGGGATTTCACTGCAACAGGGCATGCATGATGTTATTGTTTACCATCGATCGTGGCACGCTTTTTACACGTTCTATCATTCGTTTGTACAAAAACGCACTACCAAAAGTAATTGTAGCGGAGAGTCGTTAATTTAATCAGTAATAACAAAGGTGACTCCAACAATTAGCGATATTATGTTCAACAAACACAATTTAAATATAAACAAACGAGGCAATATGCAATCAAAATGCATAATAGAGATAATTACAGAGACGGATAATATAATCAGTATGCATGTTTTGAAGCAAAAATAAAAGGGATTTGACGAGTAGACAGCTCTATTCTGTTTTATTATTCAAGTAGGTAAGATTAATTTATTATATTTAAAAAATTCTCGCATAAAACAATAAATTAGAAACCGAGCCACACGCTGTGAGGTATTTAACTTCTTTTTAATCACAATTTTTTATGATAGCAATAAAGAATGATGGTCGCGACGGTCGAAGACCATATATGGTGTGCTTTTACTGAGCAATACCACGCTATACTAGAAGAGACAAAAACTAGTGATGTAACACGACAAACTGGTATATAAACATTGGCAAGTAAATGAACCCTGAGTCACTGGTTCAGAATTATTTTGATGAGTCACAGGTAAACCTAATCATTAATGAGCTCTCAAACCAACTATACAACAACAGACGTTTTACTTTTGGATAGAAATAATAGATGAAACAGAAAGTACAACGATTGTAGAGAAGTGCAGAAAGTTAAATCTACAAGTACCTACGTGTTTGACGGTCGATAAAAAAGGCATTCATATTAAGTATTCGGAAGAAATGGTGACCCTATATTTTTGTAAGCCACTTGTAGTCTTACATAAGTTCTTCTTCTTTGTTTTGTGTCTGTACTAATTATATTTTTCTTTTTGTCACAGGTACGTTCGGAAGAGTCTCTTCTTGCACCAGAAAAGCCACCAAAAACCTCACGATGGGTATGTCTAACTTTGAACTCAGGTGGCGGGTTATGTTTAAAATCATTAGTTTATAGAACACAGATCACAAAATTAAACCATGACAAACGTAGGTATACTAATGATAAAATATTTAAGAACTGATCAAATAGAATGTGACATTAAAAGTAGGTAGTTACCGTATTTTAATTGTACATTGCCACATACAACGTAAAAGAAACCGCAGGGCTAATGTCAAGATGGAATAGGAAGAATAACATATTAATACATAATAACATGCCCAAATATAAATATATCTTGTATCTTGATCATTAGTTGATCAAACAAGTACAGCTATTTATAGCCTTTCTAAGACTTGGAAGGGCCTGTGCTCACTGCCATTCACGGCTGCCAGTGAGGTTTTGTTTATAATGAGTAACATGATAATAACATAAACATTATACACAGTGGATATAGTAGGTATGTGTGTGTGCAGAGTATTGTCAGAGGCGTAGGCGCGTCATTTTGCAAACATAAGTCACACTACCTACTTAAAGGTATATGTGTACAACACAATGGTGAGGTTATTTAGTGAAACAAACCGCAGGGTGAAAAATAATGGCTAGGGAAAAATCGCAAAAATTTAGGGACTTTGATTGAGTTTAGATCTTGCACAACTGTAGTTTAAATGTATAAATTGATGTATTTGATTAGTTGAACATAAGTAATTATATAAGCATAGACAATGACTGGTTACTGATCAAAAGCATTAATCAGAACGGCCAGGACGCAGGCCAGTAAAACCCCTTGGATTTACCTACAAATCATTAGTAAAGACATGTAAATAGTTTAAGTATAAATTATATTATTATTCACCATTTAGTAAACAAACAGCTTATATTTTTACAGAGTATTATAAAACATTTGATTAAATTTTGCAACGAATGTTAATTTTTTACTTCTCATAAAAAGACGTTTATGTTTTATAAGCAAGTTTTCCGTTATCTGTGTTAATATGATTGTTAAACTAATACTAAAGTAGTTACTAATTTAGAGCAAAAAGCTGCAGTAATAGTGATGTGATGGAGTTCCCGGGCATAGAAGTTCAAATAGACTTAGCGAATGCAAATATGAACTAGTTCAGAAATGACCACACCAAACTGACGCTATCGTATCCTTTCAGTTGAGTGATCCAATCCATGTAATCTCTTGTTTGATATTACGCAATTTCGTGACCAAACATCCGTTTTCCTTAATGCTAGTCTTCCTTTAAGGCTTAGATATGTGGAGTCGTAATCTAACCAACAATCACGTTAGATAGTGTAATCACTAAGTGCCATTCATTCCGTTTTGTTTGAAATCTCCAGTCTAACTTTGTATGACAGTATGAGAGATATTCCGTTCCTTTTCATGCAAACTATCATTTTTAAAATTTTCTTTTCTTTTTGCTATACAAAACTTTTCGACGTTTCTTAGTTTCTCTTTTCTTTGATTGTATGTGCAGTTTTGACTAATAAGTTTGTATCCTTGTTTTTCTCTTAGTTTACATATGTGTCTCCGGCTTTGTTGTTATAGGTGCATAGTTTGTATTACTCTACCCAATATTTTTAAAGAAGGAAATTAAATACTTAGTACAAAGTCAAGACTTACATTTTACTTGTACTGAATATGTGCTAATTCACCCATCCATACAGTTTTTGTTATGTTCAGGTAATAGTGAGTATAATAACAGTATCATGAACCTAGCATGGAGTTTAGACCTTTTTTTGTGCAAGATTATGAATACTTTATAAATATCGCCAACGTAAGTTTTATCACTGATTAGTATTATGACTTCACCTTACATTTTTTTGTGAAATACTTAAGAGATATAGTAATATCTTCGAAAAGCTGAAGCATTAGTCATCGACAGTATTGTATGCGGAGTATCTAGAGATACACTATCAAAGGAATTTGCACTGCAATATAGGTAATCAATGGAATGTACAAATTATATTTACAAAGCACACAATTCCGGCTACGCATACTTCGCGATCCACACCTATCATGATAAGATAAAGCCGTATTAATATAAAGAGACAAGTGCATTATTTCATTGCACGATAAACATGAAATGTTTACAAACAAAATTCATTAGAAAGAGGGTAATAAAACTAGTAAAGTTGACGGGATTGTAAAAATGCGAGAAAGTCTAACAAAGTGGAACAGGATGTGTGAGTCACAGTCGGAGGTAACCGGCGCACGCGCAGGTATCGTCTACTACACTTATATGCCGTAACCGCGTATGTATAGGTCTGTGTGATAAGCCGCCACGTGAGCAACGGATGACTCAGCAAACTAGTTTGATTATAAACGCCGCTAATGCATGCAATTAACTGAATCAGGTCTGGTATTTCACAGATTACCTTATGTGAGGGAGATGAGCTGAAAATACGTTGTGACATGGATTTATAGAATCGTATAAGTTTAGAACGATGAGGTATTTTATGCTATGGTGTTGCTGCTATAGTTTACAAAAATTTAGAAGCCGTTACTACATGGAAGTTGCATTTTTGGTTCAGTAATAATTCCTTCTTCAATCATAATTTGTATAATCTCTGCGTCACCCAGATCTGCTGGCTAAATAACTGGCTCAACCACATAGGCCTCAGTCACGCCTGAAACATAACAATAAACCGCATGAACGTGTGTCATAAGTTACGAAAACACAATAGGTACGTAAGTTAAGTTATCAAGGGTGACATAACTGAATCAACAGGCAATTGGACTTGCCAACACCTAAACGCACTCATAAATATATGTCATATCGCGAAACAGAATACAGACTTTATGAATGAACACTACTCATAATGGTTAGTCATATCTCCGTGAAACAGTTACTCCGTACGTAGAAATGCACAGTTTACAAATGAGTCAATACGAGTGACCAAAGAATAATGTTGTTTGTTGTTTTTCTGTGCAACGGTGGTTTTGCATCGTCAACCGTAGAGAAACCGCATAACCCATTCATTGCGATTAGGCTTTCTAGCTATGGAACATTGAGTTTCATGCTCTACCTACATAATTTATTACTCAAATAATCATGATTATTTCATGAAACCCGGAGCATTATATTTTAAAGTTTGTCAGTCAAGCATTTGACCTCCAAGTCTTATGAAGTCTAAGCCGAAGTATAGAGGTATATACTAATGAGATCTCTCTCTATATAAAATATTACTATTTTGATCTTTTCTTCTCTCTTTGAGTCGTATTTTCTCATGACTGAGGATCGTGACTCCCCCGCAGAACTACTTCGTTAGGGGAGTTCTCTTGGGCAGATACATCGTGGTGGGCGCCCAGGTCTTTCCACGGAAGACACATGTCCTCGGATATTGTGGTCCCTCAAACATGTCGGTTTCCTCACGATGTTTTCCTTCACCGCTAAGCGAGTGCAAATCCACGCATAACTTGAAAATACAAGTCATTGGTGTAAGGCCGGATTCGAACCAGGGTGTGTCTGGTTGAAAAGCAGACACTGGAACCGCTGAGCCACACTCGCTTTGATCTTTTACCTTATGTATTACCTATTCATAATAATATACAGAATTCATGAGAAAATCGAGGTGGATCATAAATACATGAATGTTAGTAAATATTAAATTCGCTGCAGCCCTCCGAGACAAATCGCCCACATTAGCTTTGCTTCACTTGTTTCCGAGGCACTTCAGCCTTTCTGATTTCCCGAGATTCTGACTCACAATTTCGAGAAATATTGACTGAATTGGAAACAGGGCTAACAGTAAACTCTTTGTTCGCAACTTCTAAAAGGATGACTTGGCCTACCTGATAACATAAATCTTGTTTATTTAGGAAAGCGGCCGCTCAGTACATATAGCATTAAACGTTTTCGCGGAATTTTAAATGTCAGGTATAATGTTCGTTTGCAATTCTAATAGCACACTAACATCGCAATAGAAGTAATACTTTGCACGCCACTTTAAACACATGGTAAAACATCGTCCTTTATAGGCCCGCGTGGGAGTTATACAATAAATATTGTTCAAGCACGGTTAGAATTAATGATGTTCTTGTGGACATGGGAATCTTGGACTAATGAAACACATCAAACTCCTTTTAAGGTTCGGCGACTTGCTTTAATGACTCTACGTAGGTAAGTGCAGGTTATAAATTATTTTATCCGTCAGCGAGACCATTTGAATTGTTACGTTAAGATAGGTATAAGAGATAATTTTCTCTTACTTTTAAATTATTATGAGCGGTCTATGGTGATACCAGTATTATTTCGAGATAAGTTGGTCTATGTTATTGATAATCCATGATGATGATCTGATCTAACTCCACGTCAATTTCATTCAAATGGCGCGTGAAAAAAGGACAAACTTACAGATTTAGCATTAAGAAATGACTGACACGCATTTTACAATAACTAAATTAACTCACTAACAAACTTTCGCCTTCTTCTTCTTATCGAATGAGAAAGGCCAACTCTGGTGTCGAGAGTTTTTCAAACCGCCCTAAGGGCCCCTGACATGGCTTAACGACTGCCGACTGACTTTCGCCTTTATAATACCTATTAGTGAGATAGTGTGGTTTGTCGGCGGATCGGCCGCGACGTACCGTACGCAAGTATCTGGCTGACATTGAAAGTTCGTTGACATATTATTACGACTGAAGCTGTTCTCCCTTCGCTTGCTGGTTTTTTTTAATATAACTAATCTACAGCGGCACAGATAAGCCGACAATCAATTTGTATTTTTAATATCCGGATATTAGCAGATTTTTATGTTATAAAATATTGATTGGTAGATACAATAATTTAGATAGTAGCTGTACACACATGACACTCGGTTTAAATTATTCTTACCATCGGCCTTTTAAGTTTTACTAAACTGAAACGTGAAAGAAAAAAAAGAAAACAAAATTTTAAACAGAAAGAAACAGGAGGATTAGGTAACACAACATTATGACTACGGGCTCTATGATTACACACTATGTATGCAGCATTACTCTATTGTGGGTCAATTATTTAAGCTGTCAAAAGTGACAAGACAATGTTGTGAGTAAGTTCGTTGATAAGATATCGAAGTGTCTCTTCAGTCCATGAGGCGGATGCAAAGGTCCGTGGGTGGAGCGAGTCCGCGCGGCCGCACGGCTCGCTATTCTAATTAGCCCATTGTGGTCGAGAGACTGAGTTTAAAGTTTGCTACGCGCCGGCCGGCAGTCAGCTCAGCCAGTCACGCCGGTGCCGCCGCCAGGGAGACACGCGTCTCAGCTCGCCTCCGACCGCACAACACGCGACTGTGATGACGATAAGTGATAGACAGTGCTCAACAAACTATCCGACACGACAGTACATCCAGAATGTGAATAAATAACCGCGCAGACTGTTAAACTTTAAACACAGTTAAACTTTGTGTCGAACCCGCAGTACAAGGTAAAACCATTATGATCTACTCGTTTTCTGCTAAAACTGGGACCATTGTACGACTATCAGCGGATACAAATCCATGCGCCAAGTAGGTATGCAGTTAATTTGTTGCGCACAGTCTATTGTTTTGAGTTTATACTCCTAACCTACTTGTGGCGAATTTGTTGAATTCATGTGTTTAACTTTACCAAAAGCAGCTTCGTGCTAATAGATTTTATAACTAAATGAAGCTAATGTATAAAGAGCAAAACCAAAACCCATTTATGGAAAAAATATGTGACACTAAATTTAATATAGGTAGGTAGGTACACATAGATAAAAATACCCAAAGAACAAAATGTGAACGATCGTTACAATGAAATACCAACCAATAAAGACGATATAAGTACAAACATTATTCAAATTTTATGGAAGTAGTTCCAAATTAGATACAATAATTCTGAGAAATCATTCAGAGTGGCGGCGTTCAACCAAATCTTGGTTAATGAATCCTAATTTAACCTTGAATATGAATCAGGTCGTTGCTATACTTTTATAATCTCATACATGGCATTTAATAGGAAACGTTAATTAAAAACTGATATCTATTCCATGTTTGATAAGTATCAATTCGCTGCCACATGCAGACATTAATATCAGACTGGTTTTATGATACAACACCGATATTACAAAACACCATGAAGATGGATGATAGCAATAGATTGTAAATCAAAACATTCATCAATTATGCAGTTCATATTCTTTATGCACAATTCTGTTTATCTATTAAAATATCTCGAATCAAATTACAATAGAAATAATATGACTGATTCTATTTGCTTCGATAATCGAAATCGAATCAGAATATCTCAAAATAATTTAAATATTAAAACTAGAACTAGTAAGTAATAAACTCCTACTAGTCTCCGTCCGTCCGTCCGTAACTCCGTCTAGTCTTTTTTATATATTTTCCTCTCCATCCTACGATTGCCTGGAAGAGATCGCTTTTAGCGATAAGGCCGCCATTTGTGGCATTAGTTTTAATTATTTGTTTTTCCGTTGTGTATTATGTTTTTATGTGTGTCCAATAAAGCATCAATCTATCTATCTATCTATCTATCTCCTAGAAACAGTACACCTACCAGCAATTATACAGTTTATTCAAAACGTAATTTCAAATCAAAATATTTATATTGCATTGTCATCATTGCTCTTTGGCAATGCGAGTCCTTGGTTAATACTCTACCGCGTGATAGCTGCATTGCGTTGCATCTGGCATTAAACAGCTTGTACACATATTAATAGCTCATCAATCATCACAGGAAACCGACAACAATATCTGAGGGTTTAAGGACGACATTTGTCTGAAGCCGTAGTAGAGAAAATAAAATCAATTTCAAAATGCAGAATACTTAACCGTGAAAGCTGTTCTCAGAAATGTTCACTGTAGGTGAACGTGTACGGAATAGGCATTGCGGTATTATTTTCCTCCTCATTAATTTCTATTTATGTCGTTTAGGTAGGCTTATATAGGCACTAGCCCGTGTTTAAAATGACAACCGCGCTGTTTATCTACTTCACATGAACGCACGATACAAGGAAGGGCACTCTCTCCGCAACTTGCACTTTAGATCACGTTCAAGAAATCCGAGTCATTTAAGTAAAGAAAGCATTAAATATAATGAAAAGCGCTCGTTTCTGGAATGACTGGGTGACAATTCATATATAGTTTGTGCTAGAAGTATTAAAAGATAAACCAATAGAAAAAAATTTTTTTTTGAAATTAATCATATTCTCACCTAATAGTCGCGCTCGTAAACTTTATAGAATGGCAGTGTTCATGAATAACTAAATATTTTATTTTATTATACCTTGTGCAGGTTAGTTCTCTAATTTTCATCGGCATGTTGCAGTCGAGGCGTCATCATAACCATAATTCATTATGTTTATTCGCTTTAATAACACAACACAACTGCAACGTTTACAATAGGTGCTTCGGTAATAGAGCAGTGAGTGATGGAATTTGAATAAATATTTTACATACCTAACTATAACTACACAAATTCCTGTTGTACCTTAGCCGTGTTTTTATATATATATTTTTTATAATTTTGTTTAATATTTACAATTAACTGTAACTTCCATAAGTATCGTTATATATGAATTATTTTAATTGTTTTAGTTTAGTTTAGTTAACTTACTGAACTTTGTCACTGTTTATAATCATGTTGTGCACACATGTGTTTGATGCACAGAATAGATCATTACCTTTTATGTGTTTTGTTGTTAATCATGTATTTTCTGTGTATTGTGCCTAATAAATAAATAAATAAATATAAAGCGTATATAGCTACATATATAAGAATGTTGTTGGTTTGAGGAAAGAACTTCAATATTTTAATTCGGTGTTGCTGACTTGTGCCACTGATAACTACATTCGGTCGGTAACATTGTAGCCTAAATCAGTAAAGTTAAAGGCGGACTAAAAATATTATAAGTAACTTGAACATAACTATAGTGAAATTATCCTCGTAATAAGTCTACTTAGTTAACAAGAATTATGAAATCTATTTTCCGACTTATTTTCATTTAGAACATAACCTTAAAACTTTCTAGTACTTGAGCTCTGACATGCAATGCAAGCGCTGTCTAGACGACAAATCCATGGATAAAACATGCAATGCAACTAGAAGTGCAGACTATCTATACAAACTGTATAGAATCTAGATATAAAGGTAGCGGAAACTTCTTCATATATAGTTTGTGCTAGAAGTATTAAAAGATAAACCAATAGAAAAAAATTTTTTTTTGAAATTAATCATATTCTCACCTAATAGTCGCGCTCGTAAACTTTATAGAATGGCAGTGTTCATGAATAACTAAATATTTTATTTTATTATACCTTGTGCAGGTTAGTTCTCTAATTTTCATCGGCATGTTGCAGTCGAGGCGTCATCATAACCATAATTCATTATGTTTATTCGCTTTAATAACACAACACAACTGCAACGTTTACAATAGGTGCTTCGGTAATAGAGCAGTGAGTGATGGAATTTGAATAAATATTTTACATACCTAACTATAACTACACAAATTCCTGTTGTACCTTAGCCGTGTTTTTATATATATATTTTTTATAATTTTGTTTAATATTTACAATTAACTGTAACTTCCATAAGTATCGTTATATATGAATTATTTTAATTGTTTTAGTTTAGTTTAGTTAACTTACTGAACTTTGTCACTGTTTATAATCATGTTGTGCACACATGTGTTTGATGCACAGAATAGATCATTACCTTTTATGTGTTTTGTTGTTAATCATGTATTTTCTGTGTATTGTGCCTAATAAATAAATAAATAAATATAAAGCGTATATAGCTACATATATAAGAATGTTGTAGGTTTGAGGAAAGAACTTCAATATTTTAATTCGGTGTTGCTGACTTCTGCCACTGATAACTACATTCGGTCGGTAACATTGTAGCCTAAATCAGTAAAGTTAAAGGCGGACTAAAAATATTATAAGTAACTTGAACATAACTATAGTGAAATTATCCTCGTAATAAGTCTACTTAGTTAACAAGAATTATGAAATCTATTTTCCGACTTATTTTCATTTAGAACATAACCTTAAAACTTTCTAGTACTTGAGCTCTGACATGCAATGCAAGCGCTGTCTAGACGACAAATCCATGGATAAAACATGCAATGCAACTAGAAGTGCAGACTATCTATACAAACTGTATAGAATCTAGATATAAAGGTAGCGGAAACTTCGAAGTAATACTACAGGAAATAATATTCTAGACACTTTAGAAATAGATGTAGAGGACATAATTAATAATAACTCGTTACTCGATATAATGGCATTATAAATGTACATTTACATTTGCAATCATCTATCTATGTTAAGAGTATATATAGATCACCTAGATAACTTCGTTTCAATATTTACCGACATGTATCGAACGATTAGTTCATTTCGACCAATATTGAAACAACTGATGTTTACATTGTATAATTAATCGCTATATTTTTGGCTTCTTTTGATAAAGAATTTTCATTAAGCTTATATTTATATTATAAGTATACTTAGATAATGATAGTCAAGCTTATACCAATGCAAAACAAAATAATCGGAGGGTCTCATAGCCACGAAAGAGAGAGTGGAAAATTACAGAGGAAAATGAGATCAGAGTTTAGAATATCTCTTAATCCGAATTACTTTATCGTATTCTATCATTGACGGGTAGGTAATAGAAACTTGTCAATGTTTTCTATGAAGACAATCTTGGCATTTTATCAGAAACAGTCGGCGCACTTCAATCTTTTACTGCGAAACAAGTTACTGTTGACTTTACTCAATGGCTAACCCAAAAAGGGCTTGGAGTACCTGAAAATCAAATAATCTATATCGTTATCGTGTACTATCAACACTCGACGTGATAATGTTATCCTGTGACGCTACCGTGACGATTTCACTGATGTAATTCTCTACATATGTACCTATTACCGACGTGATCTCTTGAATTGTGACGACATTTCTACGAATCATGAGTCATGGGCTACAGATGACCCTGCTGTTACGATACCGGAGTTGAATAGTGTCTTTTTTGCATCGGCATTACTCATCGCCCATCGGGATAGCTAGCTACAAGCTTATCAATGGACCGACTCGTAACCTCAAACAAGTTCGCATGATAGCGCATCTTGAAACATTGATAAAAACTGTGAGCTAAAATCTTTGCTTCTTGGAATTTATCAATTTATTTTGAAATATTAAAAGTCTAAATGGTTATCAGGTTAGCCACATGTCATTGAAATTCTAGGTTTTTCAGAACGGTCACACTGAAATACTGAACACTCTATCTCCACATGTATCAATATGTTGAAATTCTGTGAAATCGTACAGATATGGTAATATTAGATGGCTAGGTGTGATGACGCCTCGCAGTCAGCGTGGCCATGACATCATGACGGCCGCGTCAGTGCGCGTCATCCGACGATCTCCAACTGTTTAGCTGTATAATAGGTTAATCATCGCGATGTCATGCACCCAATCAACGATCTCGTTATCATTATTAAATCTTACGATTGTGCAATCATAAATTACGGCACAGATCATAATAGTGATGACGCTTTACGCCTCTTGATGTTATAAGTAACATGCGATTCGAATTCATAGTTGCGTAATCGATTATCGGCACGTCCTTTGAAATTCCCATAGTCGTTCTTTTCTATACTCAATTGGACACTTTCAATGGTATCGGCATGATTAATCGAGAGGTACTCGATTCGATAGTCTCGATCAAGTTCTATTGTTAAGTGGTTGACTGGCAGATTTCAAATACGTTGGCGTATCCAAACAGTGTTGGCTACGGATGTTCCGTAGGCGGGCCCATCAATATGCAGGGCCCGTCTCCTTGCGTTCTACACTTGGGCGCGTGAAAAGAGTAACTGATTGATAGAGCTACATGTTACCGGACTCTCCGGTGACTCACTGGTCGATCATGCATCACACTGCCGATAGTTCCTTTGACCCCATTCAACGGGTTCAATTATTGCAACCCATTGTCCTTGCGCTGAATTCGAAGCATATTCTTAGTAAAAGCAATAAAGCAATGAGCGATAATTAAATGGATCAGCGCTCTACATCTCATCGCCACACATTCTCCAGTTATTAGATGCAGAGATCTTTGAAAATGGTATATATTTTACTCAATAAACTTAATTAGTTCGGAGAAACCTAGCAAACCTGGGCAGTAAAGTAATTTGAAGTAATCTCGTGTTGATAAGCAATAAAGATTAGCGTCCACTTTTAAATCTCTTGGACGGAGCGGTGCGTAGTTTAATTGCGTAAGGTCAATAGTTTTACGACTAATCAGTGTCAGAAGTAATTTAGCCGTCGGATTATATTTGCTGTCGTCGCCCTGCTAAATTTTAGTTTAAAACTGGTAGAGGTCAGTCAGAAAGTAACCTCAATCTTGATTGATTTATCGCTTTACAATTTGTCTTAAATCTTATGAGGTGTCTCCATTTGTTACAGATACCAGAGTTCTCTCTCGATGGGAGCAGCCTAAAGCACAACGGCAGCGCCAACAACCTGGCCTCCGTCATGGAGAATCTGAAGAAAGGCAGCCTTGTCTCCCGACAGAATCAAACCCTTAACACACAGGTCACCAGTTCGTCGTCACAACAGGTAAAGGCAAAACATTTTCCTCAACCACTGTGAAGCGTTGTATGGCGAAATAATTTTATGCTATAAGGATAAAGTCCTTTGTTGATCAATTCCACCAATTGCTGTTCCACTGGGATTATACGTTTTGTCATTTTTGTCGTCTTCTGACAATGATATTTACATGTTGCGTTATAACACCAAGGTTTTACATTGCAGCTTGAGCGCTTCCTTTCGAATTCCAGGTCATTTCTCATTGCTAAATTGAGCACCAAGTTATCTTGTCTTATTTTTGCCGGAGACTCCGACTCGATTCGTTCCATCTGAACTTTGTAGTAACTTAAAATTAGCTGCACGAGCGCCTAACGCTTCCCTCCTTTGAAGTCCAGTTTTAACCTCACTTTATATTCAAATGCATAATGAAAATGTTTTATAATATCAAGTGATGAAATTATAATTGACCAACCATTGAATTATAGTTTTCGGTTACTTTATTGTCAGTTGTAATATAATACCACAAACGATAGAGATAATATATTTTATATTTAAAATATGTTCACACGTGACAATTATTGTGCGAGATAAAGTTTTTTAAACCTCAACGATAGAGGTTTAAAACAGTATGAGGAAAGTAGTCAAACTGCCATTTTATAGTATGCAATAACTCACTGTTCCACACTTAACCAGTATATATAATTTGTTAGTGCTAATAATTGAGTAATAAAGTAACCGATACCTATGTCAGGAGTTAGGAGCTTATCAATTTAGTGACATGCTAATTTCCGGAATAATAAAATAGCCGGTAACTATAAATAAAGTCAGGAGTTATTTCGGCAACAGCCTCGGTTCATAAAATGGCCGTGTTTATTTTGAATTCGTCCAACGCGCGTTACGGAAAAATAATATTTAAACACAAACCGCGTCGACACCGCGACCGGTGCAAGAGTATGAAGTATGAACCTACCTACAACCTACACGTATGATACCTATTGGCTTGGCCGAACAGAACGGGTGACGAGGTCACTGAAATTCATTATTATTTAGCAGCTGGACAAAATTTACGCGTCTTTGTCTCACTAACTGGAACTTGACCCAAATTATGTTCCGAAGTTATAATAAACGCAATGTCACCAATAATTACAAGAATGAGTTGCTAACTGGCACCCGCAAAAATAAATGAAAATACGACATGTGTTCGAAAACAAATAAACATTAACGCTGTTTCTGATCAATGTCCAGTCGTGAACCAGTATAAACGAACGAAGACGTTCCGAGTTGGAGGCTCGCCAAAAGCGATATGGCGTAATGTAGGGCCGTGGACACGTGCCGTCAAAAACCCTTAGACCCCGAATATGACAGCTAATACCATCATCATAATATACAGAAACGTCATAGTGCAAAATTAGAAAAATGATATCGTAGCGGCGGCATTCGTCGTCATATCCATAATATCCAGTATATATGGAAATGAAGCGAGTAATGGGATTCAAGAAACAAGATACAGTCGGTCGCGTCGTATAGTGAATACCAACTCGATCTCCCACGCCCAAGACACAGACAAAATAATATATCGGTAAGCCGGTAACGGGTATACATGAGTAGCGGAGAGGTTCAAGGCCATAATTTGTTGCATCCCAGCGCCCACGCACGCTGATTCATTTATTTAGCTTCTCAATCACGTCGTCAAATGCCAAAATGTCAAACAATATATAAACGTACCCACTTCTGAAGTGATGATTACCGCAGCTTCTCTCAGTCGCTACATGTGCTCACGTAAACGAATAACAAAGAAACAGAAATATTCCACTTTTAAATCTTATTAATTCGCACTGTAAAACGTGGATGTGGCACTTGAAATTTCCGCTGTTTCGCCACATGCTCGTAAAATCTAGAGCAAAATATCAGCTACACAAACAAAGTAATTATTCACAAAATGGTGTCTGAATACTGAATCGCGGAGAGCAATCGGCTGTCAATTTGAAAAACAGAATTTTGAGATTCAAGCTATATTTACACGAGCCCTGTTATTTTCGTATTTCTATTTTGTATAGCCCTGGCTTTATTTACTTCGTATTCGTACGTGAGGTGCGCCAAGACGCGTGACGCCCGCTGTTACAACTTCTGTAGCATTGGCACTGAACTCTTCCTCCGCTCTAGTCTAGATAACGAATGTGAACGACGAATACGTGTTATACGAAATAATAGGCGTCCTATTTTCTGTGCAAGCCGAGTTGCAGCTGCTACGCATTAAGGTACATTGATTGATCGTTTTCTTGCAACACGGAATAATATTGGTGAAGGGAGCAAGTCCGCAGATCCCGTTATCACTGCTACACAAGTTTGTGTACGATGCAATGTTACATTTTCCAGATGGTCTCCAGCAACACGTCCAGCAGTGCTGCGTCGAGCCAGAGGATACAGAGCTCGTCGCAGCGCTTACAACACATGGCAGCGTCCGAAATGAAAGCGAGCTCCATGAAATCAGACCTCTCAGAGCTCAAGAGTTCCATCTCCGAAATGAAGAATCTTAGCAACACCGCCGCTAAGAACTTTGGACAAAGGTGAGTCTAACTATGTCAATCGCGACCAACCCACACTCGTTTTTTACACGCCCTGCAATGACTACCATGTTGCATAATAAGTCAAGATGTGCCAATGTTTATTTCATGGTTTGGTCAATGGGCGTTGCGATAACACAGACGGTTTTTTAAGAACATTAAAGACGCTTTTTCCATTAGCCAGGGAGCGATAAGAGCGAGCTCACCTGAGAGACCTTGGCTCCGTTCCAATTCCCGCCCGCTGTTTCTCCGATCTGTTTGCAGTACCACGCCGACAAACAATAGCAACAGTACGGTTTCCAGTGACCCTTACGAACGTTCCATACGAAATTAGTCTTGTTTCTAAAATATTCACCCGTACAGTTAGTGGTCGACCGTTTATTGTATTTAAACATTTTCCGGTTCACAGACTAAGAAGTTCAATGGAGAACATAGTGGATCAAGATGACTTAGGAGAAAGACATTTGCCGGACATCCGCGATCTCAATGACATGGGTGAATACGGTGACATGAGTGATATGAGTGAGCTACAAGGGGACGGTGGTCCCTTGGTGACGTTTCCTGAGTCAGATACCCCTCCGCCTATCAGTGACAAGCCTTCCTTGCTGAGCGGGAACTCTGCTATAGTGGGCTCCAGTGCCGCGAACGAGTTGAAGTACAGTGCAGCGCGAGTGACTTCAGCGAGTTCAACCCGAGTGGTGGCCGACGGATACAGCGCGTCGCGGTCTGCGGCCAACAGCGCCAGGATGCGGCGGTTGCAGCACGGAGACATGCAATACGCAGAGAGCAGCGCGGCAGGAGCATCACATCGGCTGTTGCAAGCGGAAGGACTCACAGCGGAACAGAACGCCGCATATCTACAAGTAAGTGTGTGCTGTGTTGTTTGTAGGTACACAAACAATATCAAAAAGAAATTTTCCAATACACAAAATGTATATTGGCGCGGCGGTACATTTTATTTTTTTTAGCTGTAAAATAATTTCATTACGGAAAGTTTCGTAAGTAAGAAACTATCTATCGCGTCTAACATACCATGTTAATTCGTTCTCTCTTTCGGACGTCTGGCATTGCCGACGGAGTCAGAAAGGCGCGCCGAAGGACGCGACCTCGCGTGAATGCGACCGATCAATATCCTAGGGTGCCGCGTCTACACCACCAAACGCGCAGTGTTGGGGCATTTCTTGAGCTGGTAACATGCGAGAACGCGATGTGATCGTGGAGAGATAGTTCGCGCCTGTCCGCCATGGCTGCGCGGTTCATAGCTTGGACCAGCAGGATGCTGCGACGCGGAGGATCGCCTGGAGCGGTGAGCTCATTTATCTAAGGCGCTTATCGCCGCAGTAACTCAAACACTCTTCTCAGTCAGCGCCTGACCGTCGCGCGCGCTAACACACGCGGAAGTCAATTATTGCGCGTGCGCTGTACCAGTACACGAATAGTTCGTATTAAATTTAGATCCGGAATGTTCGCGGGAGGGGCGTCCGCTCCGTGGCCCGTCCATCGTGGCGTCCTGTCGCGGTTCCCTCCGAGCTGTCACGATCCTTTGGTGAGAGTCCATTTCTTCGATGAAAATGGCGGGCGACCTTCAATTCATTACGCGACGCTCATACACAAAACTAAAATAATCATAGAAAGCCCACGAGTTTCCCGCGATTGGCCTATATCCAATAAGAGCGTTCGGAATATATAAACTCAGCGGTGACGTCCGACTGTTGTACAATATTAAAGTGGTTTTTATTCCGGGACAACGTGCCGCGGCTTCCGAGCGTACAGCTATGTCTTCCAAACGTCGTTCGAGACCTAAATTACGTTTAGTTATTGCCGTAACTATCAAATATTTGTTTTGTGATTCATGCTTGGAACGTAGTGCGCTTGATATACGCTAAATATAAGAGTGATTTGAGTGATAACGAGGTCATATCTCCTTAGGTCGTCTTTATAAAGTTTCCATAGTCGGACGCATTGTTGCTCGATACCTACTGAATCGAGTCTAAGTGTAAATTTATAAAGTGATTCGAATAAATTGAGTGGTACAGTGGAATATTTTGTGGTTTCTAGGAGCAGCGGTCGCTCAAGGCGGGAGAAGTGACAGCACAGGAGGCCAACAACATGTCCGCATCCAGCTCGCGGCTGCAGACGGAGGCTTTCAGCGCCGAAAAGAAGGCCATGGCTTCGGCACAAGCTCGCCAGACCGTCACTTCCAGCGGCATGTTCAGCCACAAGGAACACTCCAGTGTTGCTCACTCTAACATGACGATCTCCAAAAACCTTTCCACAAAGTCGACGTTGCTTTCCTCACAGGTAACCATCATTAACATTCCCATT
Source organism: Macaria notata (assembly GCA_927399415.1). NCBI lineage: Eukaryota > Metazoa > Arthropoda > Insecta > Lepidoptera > Geometridae > Macaria > Macaria notata. The sequence continues at coordinate 10,441,421 of OV656730.1, forward strand.
TACATATGATTTACATTCATACTAAACAGCAATTGTTAATAAACGGTCGTTGTGGTTTCAGATGAGTCAATTACTAAATGGCACGATCAAACCTGGTGACGAAGATCTAACTAATTTAACATTTGAGGACTTGGATAAATTAAATGCAAAGTCGATGCAAAAAGACGTCGAATTAGCTATTCAAAAATATTCTTCTCGAATGAACGCTTTTATTACTTCCATTAAAAATAATCAAATTGACATGAAACATGCATCCGTACATTTCAACAAACTGAACGAGATGTTGCGAAGAGCTTGGGCGGTGCCCACTTATGGACATGAGCTGGGCTACTCACTGTGCAACACCCTGAGAGTATCTGGAGGATTAGAAATTTTAATGGCCAACTGTTTAGAATCAAGCAATCCCGAATTACAATTTTCCACAGCAAAACTCCTGGAACAGTGTCTCACCACCGAAAATAGAGCTCATGTCGTAGAAAACGGTCTGGAAAAAGTTGTAAACGTCGCGTGCGTTTGTACAAAACATGCAAATTCAGTAGATCATTCACGAATCGGCACGGGAATATTGGAACACCTATTCAAACACAGCGAGAGCACATGCAGTGATGTCATTAAACTGGGTGGTTTAGACGCGGTATTATTCGAATGCAGAAAGAATGACGTCGAAACACTAAGGCACTGCGCCACCGCTTTGGCCAACTTATCATTGTACGGAGGAGCTGAAAATCAAGAAGCTATGATCAAAAGGAAAGTACCGATGTGGTTGTTCCCTCTAGCCTTTCACAACGATGACAATATCAAATATTACGCTTGCTTAGCCATTGCAGTTTTAGTAGCTAACAAAGAAATTGAAGCTGCTGTGCTCAAATCGGGAACCTTAGATTTAGTAGAACCTTTCGTAACATCTCACAATCCATCAGAATTTGCAAAATCAAACCTTGCACACGCACATGGGCAGAGCAAGAACTGGCTACAAAGGCTCGTACCAGTGTTGAGCTCAAAGAGAGAAGAAGCGAGAAACCTCGCCGCTTTCCATTTCTGTATGGAGGCTGGAATCAAGAAGCAGCAAGGCAACACAGAAATTTTCCGAGAAATAGGAGCGATAGAGTCGCTGAAGAAAGTAGCGAGCTGTCCAAACGCTGTCGCTTCAAGATACGCCGCCCAAGCATTGCGCCTGATCGGCGAGGAAGTACCGCACAAGCTGTCGCAACAAGTGCCGCTCTGGTCAATAGAGGATGTCCGAGAATGGGTCAAACAAATAGGCTTCTCAGAATACGCCACCAACTTCTACGAGAGCAGAGTTGATGGAGATTTATTACTACAAATCACAGAAGAAAATCTCAAAGAAGACATCGGTTTGCAAAATGGAATCAAACGGAAAAGGTGACATATTAACTAAAATCATAAAATATTCTGATATGTTTGAATATATTTGAACGATTTGGTTATTGTTATTTCTTCTATTTCCAGATTCACTCGAGAACTTCAACAACTCAAGAAGATGGCGGACTACACATCACGGGACACCGGAAGCTTGAATGACTTCCTCCAAAGTATCGGGCCAGAGTACACTATCTACACATATTCAATGCTAAATGCGGGCGTCGACAAGGAATCCATCAGAGGCCTCAGCGACGAACAGTTAGAAAACGAATGTCGAATCGGCAACAGCATCCATAGATTACGGATCTTAAACGCCATCAGAGGTAATGACGACCGCTATCTACTATATTGATAACTTCCCTAACATGCAATGTTGTGAAACATAAACAGAATGCCGTACGACGTTGTTTTATTTATGACGACCGTTATATCTCTACCAGTTTCCTAACAGCCATGAATGCTAGCATACTTTCGTAAATTTGTTAATAGAACGTAAACATGTGAGGCGATCAAAGACTGATTATATAAATAGCGTCCCATAAAGTATGTATCTACAGGGTTCCGTTATTTTTACAGTGTACGAAAGCTCTCTGCCGAGCAAAGGAGAAGAGAATATGGAGAAGAATTTGGACGTGTTTGTGAGCTATAGAAGATCTAATGGCTCTCAACTGGCCAGTCTGCTGAAGGTCCACCTCCAGCTACGAGGGTTCACAGTATTCATCGACGTGGAGAGATTAGAAGCGGGCAAATTTGACAATAATCTGTTACAAAGTATAAGGCAGGCCAAGCACTTCCTTCTTGTCCTCACACCGAACGCATTGGAGCGGTGCAAGAATGACACGGATAGAAAAGACTGGGTTCATCGAGTGAGTATTATTTTACACCATAATTATTGACCAAGATGATTTATAGATGACTGTTGGGTGCTCGCGGCTTCGCTCGCATTAAGAAGTAAAACTTGCATCCCCTATTTCATCCTTTTAAACGAGGCATTTCTAAAAAATTCTTTCTTAGCGGATGCCTACGTCATAACTTCTACCTTCATTCCAAATTTCAGCCTAATCCGTCCAGTGGTTTGGGTTGTGCGTTAATAGATCACTATATCAGTCAGTCAGTCAGTCACCTTTGAGTATTATATATTTAGATAATACATACTTGTATTAAACTTATGGGATCAATTAAAGTTTAAAAAAAAATTGCAACCTTTCTTTGGTGATGCTTAGATCATAGTAACTGCATGCTGAATTACAGCTCGATAGTGTGGCATCCTGTGGTTTGGGCTGTGCGTTGATAGATCAGTCAGTCACCTTTATTTTCTATATATACAAATAGATAGGTACATATATGAGATACCTACCTACCTATAGTGATCTCACCCCCAAAATTATATCGTTAGTAATGTTACTTTTTAGGGTTCCGTACCCAAAAGGTAAAACGGGACTCTATTACTAAGCCTCCGCTGTCTGTCTCCAGGCTGTATCTCATAAACCGTGACAGCTAGAAAGCTGAAATTTTCACAAATGATGTAATTCCGTTGCCGCTATAACAACAAACACTAAAAATAAAAAAAAATGAATATTAATGGAATACAATAAACGTGTCTTTTTCGTATTTTTTTTTGCTCAATATTAAAAACGGTAACAGCTTCAAATTTTCACAGAATATTTGCTTGTATATTACGTTTCAAAATAAATCATTAAATAAAGTAAATATTAAAGGGGGGCTCCCATACAACAAACGTAATTTTTATACTACTTAACTATATAAATGTCGTTCTAAATTCAGATCAATTTGTTTTGCAGGAGATAGTAGCGGCGCTGCAGTCGCAGTGTAACATCGTGCCCATTATCGACAACTTCGAGTGGCCGAAGGCAGAGGAGCTCCCGGACGACATGAGGGCGGTGTGCCACTTCAACGGAGTGCGCTGGATACACGACTACCAGGACGCGTGCGTTGAAAAGTTGGAAAGGTATTTTTTTTTCTAACTTTTTTTTTATATTATTTCTATGAATGCGCCGTTCCAGCAACGGTATACTTGTGGCTGTCTCTGACGATGTCCGGAATCCAGTGTTTAGGCGCTGGATATCTGTTCACATGGACCGAAACAAAAAGAAACGCATAATGTGCATTATTTTTTATTTTATTTTTGTAACTTGACTATTAAACCCTTAAACAGTGTATTAATTTAGGTAGTTTAAGTTTATGGGTACAAGCCTGAAGTAAATGACTTTTATTCATTTTTTTATGACCGACACACAATTACTTTCGGATAAAATTGGCATGTGAGAACTAGTTTTAGGTACATCCCATACCACTTATATGAGAAAGGTGAAGTTTAGTGCGCGTATGTTTATGTTTACTTCTTCGCACGCAAAAAGCGAAACATATTCAAATGAAATTGATTATGAATATAGACTATCCTTTTCCCAGGATAAATGCCGGTGAAACCGCAGGACGTCGATAGATAGATATATAAATTGAATTAGAATTTGACCAATCTTGAAACTATTCAACTCTAGAACATAGGTACATTTAAACCTGTACCTAATGTTTCATTGTCAAACATTCCAGTTTCCTCCGCGGCAAGTCGAACCTGGCCAACCGGCTGGAGAACCCTCTCCGCGGGCGCGACGTGCCGACGCCGGGCACCGCCGCCATCGGGCGCGGCCCGCCCAGCTACCAGCGCATGGCCTCCTGCGAGAGCCGGGGCAGCGACAAGGCAGATTGACTAGAGCCTTTACACACGCTACCGCCTGTTAGGTACGATACAGTTATTTTTATAGTACCTCCTAGCCTAAATCATGATATAGGTACATGATTGCCGCGTGAGAGAGGAATCTGCTTTTAACAGGTATGCAAAAATAATTCCATCCTTTTCACATAATACAGCTCTTCTTCTCCATCAGTGTAAAAGGAATGGGATGATTTTCGTCAATGCTATTTTAATTCATTTTAAATCGAAAAAACCTGACTTTGTTAGACGGAAACTTTGGACTATCTGGTTTGGAATGATATTTTATCAGTCTACTCTGTTTCGAATACTTTTTTAAAACAAAACTAACATAGTTTACTTCAACTTACAGACCACGAAGACACCGCCAATCATCCCTCGAGAAAGCTTCCGCCGCCTCGCAGAGCTGCGAGCAATTAACCAGCAGCAGTAGTAGCAGTTCCAAGCACGCGTCTCCGGAGAAGTCACTGTACAGTCTGCCCGAGACTGACCGTCATAGACTGGTCGAGAGCAGTGACCACCTGGAGCTGGCTGGTGCGCGCCGCTGCCGCAGCTGCGAGGGCATCCTGGAGGCCGAGGAGCCCCACACACAGCTGTCCCTGCCCACGCCCTCCCACGCTGCCACACAAACCAAGAGGAAGAAAAACTTTATGGACAGATGTGTCAACAAAGTGAGACTGTGCTGATGAACGGTTCCAAACATGTGCCTGCGTGTGTACCCCCATTGGACTTCACATGAATCTTATTTAAAAGTACAAAAGTGCGCAAAATGTGTATATTTTTGTGTATGCCTCAGTTTATGTGTTTGTGCACATTAATTGGTAAATCTAATTATGCTGTAATCTCAACGAGTGTCTGTTATATTGTCTGGTCTGAGTGAGGAACGTGCTCTACCCTGCCGTGTTTCAAGAGCACCGCACGAGGTGGTGACACTGATGTATATTGGCTTGCTATTGGTAGATGGCAAATTGCTTCAATATCCTTACGTCCTTGGCATTATTATCTCTCTACTCTTCACTCTCTATAGACGTTACGAAGAATTTATGGATGTACCTATTTTATTTTTCGTTTTTAGTATCTTGCCAATGAAGTATTTGTAAAAACTTACAAAATTATTATTTGCATAATATGTGATAGCTTAGATCTTCTAGACATTATAAAATATTTAATGAAACCACTCGAAATGAAATCGAAATCTTAGTGCCTATGTAATTTATTGCTGGTTATATGCTACTTTATTTCCAAACCGAACTGTACGTATTTAATTAAAAATTGTACAAAATTTTACCATAGATTATATTAGTTGCTAGAGTATGTAGTCATACATTTTATTAGTTAACCATATTATTTTATAAATAATTTTACTTGTCGAAAATTAAGTTGTGTATTTATGTGCTAGCTCTAACCACAAAATAAATGGTATTATTAAAATTTTATTCTATGTTTTAATGATTATCTAGTTGTCAAACTACATTGCTATTTTAAATAAAAAATCATTTTTGTTAGGTATAAAATAAGACTCTTTCAAATCTTACCAGGATTTCAATAACATTACAAAACTCTTATATAAAAAGCCAGATTTTTTTATTGAGAACTGAGGACCTCCTTTTCTTAAGACATTTAAAAACTTAGGTATCATGTATCATAGCATCATTTTATTCTGCTATGGCTCTAAGTTATAAACTCTTGTACAAAAAGTAACAATTGTATTAAATTAGTTCTTGGCATAATAAAACAAAACAATTTGTATCTTCATCTACTTTACACACAAACAGCTTACCTATGAGTCCATGGGTAAATAGAAGTTTGTCCAAATCATTATCAAAAAACCTTAACTACTGTTTAAATACCTATATCTGGTCATACATTTATTATAATATTGACAGTTCAAATAGTAATTCAGTTCTTATCAGGTAAGCACATTCCATCTTAGGCCATAGCTTTTGCTTACCATCATCAGACTAACTATGGTCATGTGCAAACATATTTTAGTAAAAATAAAGAAATTACCCTCCTCTTACTACTAACCTAATTATTCAGGGTATCCAAGCTAGAATCAGTCCAATCCTGGTTTTTAAATTGGATCAAATTCTATCCCAGATTTCTTAGATATATTCTATTTCAGTCAGCTAGTAACCTGATTTTTTTGCAAAATTTATGAAAGTGACGAGATTTAATTACAAGTGTGGTGTGGCATCTCTTGCTGAAATGTTATTTGTTTTTTTATTTTCTCTTTTTCGTCAAGCAAGTAAATCAAAAGAAGTACAGTAAAACCAAAATATGTAGAATTTTCGACATTAAAATTTAAAATCATGCTGTCCAAGTCTATGATGATGCAATAGTTTAAAAAGGATGTAAATAAATTGAACAAGTACTAAACTACAAGTATACTAAAATAAACCATATTTTATACACTTGACTCAATACCCATGTTTTACCATAAAAAGAAGGACCCCTATATAACAGATTCTTCTTTTCTTATCATTTTCACTGTGATTGAATATATAACTTAGTGTGGATCTACTAGTCTAGTTTAATAGTGTTCTTACAATGGCTCTGCCCACTTCGTACAATACTCCCTGTTCCCCACTTGCTATAATCCAGTGATCTTCAAAGCGAGAGTGAATTAGTTCTTATTGGGTAAGCACACTCCATCTTAGGCCATAGCCTTTGCTTACCATCAGGCAAACCATGGGCAAGTGCAATCCCATATTAGTTAAAAATATATATATATAAAATCATGTAAATCATAAGATGTATAGATCATAACCAAATAATATATTGACATGCACTATACAATACACTGCAATTTATTAAGGCTAGATCCACACCTCAATAACTATGAACTAACTAAATACATGTAGATAGTTAGTAAATCTTGTATTAAAATGCATGCATAATAAAAAATACACTGATTGAGATGAGAATCACTTTAATTTCTCATAAAGATAGCAATAATAACATTCATTCTTATATCATAATATAATTATACCTACATATTATACATTATAAATCATTTGTATACATTAGTTTTTATACACCACATACAATAAAATAGAATAGTCTACACAGTACCAGAATTACCTATCTATGTACTAGAATAGAAAATGAGCATTCATCACAGCCAATGATTACCTTATCTGAAACTGAGTCTCCATCTTCTAACAGATACATTCCTCCACAGCGGCAACTGAATGAATAAAGTTTTTCCTCTTCATCATAGTTCATTTCTGACAAACTTATTGTATCATAGAGAAGATGGTCACTATGCTCGCGGCAACTGAGCTCAGCATCATATTGCTTCCGGCTTTCAGGATCCCGTAGAACAGACCAAGCTTTTTGTATCAACACAAATCTTTCATCTGAAGTATTGGTTTTGTCTGGATGTGAAGACAGCACAAGGCGTTGATAGCACTTCTTTACTACTTCAGCAGTTGAGGTCTTGTCACACTCTAGGACTTCGTAATAGTCGGTGAAGGAGTTCTCTTCCATTTTCCATGTAGAGGTTATATGGATTGATCAGTCGATTTATTTTTAAATGGGTAGGTAGGTATTATAGTATTCTTCGGCATAAAGCTTTATGTTTTGCGTATGGGGGTACCTTGCAGTTATAAAATACTTCACAGTTTCGTATAAAACTTTAAAAAACTCTTGATTGTTTATTAGTTTTTCTTTTCAACCAGTTTTCGAACTTTTTGACATGTAAAATTATTGTCTCTTTTTTCTCTGGCCATAACTTAGTATTGTGCCAGTTCTCGAGTAATAAAAATACTGACTTTGACAGTAATGACAGTGATTGCGATGTGATAACTATAAAAAGTTTTACTGTCATGTCAGGTCAGTCCAGCGTTGCCTGATGTACGATTTAAATCGTATTCATACGATTTTTTGCCCGTTTTATTAATGTACGATCGAATCATCGAAATCGTACACGATTTGTACGACTTTTTAAAGATTTTGTATGACCGATTCTATGCCCATATTTTCGAACGGTGGTCCTAGAAAAGTTAACTATCAATGTCTTGTAATTGTTATTACCTATCAATATACACCACGTCAGTCATGCATGATCAATCAATCAAAAAACCAAAAGCCACCAAACAAATGTTATTGGCCCATCACTATTCACCGAGTACTCCCATTAGTAGTCGAGGATTACCCTTTTATTATCGCGGCGGCGGTTCATATTATCCAACCGATTTCTGAATCCTGTGCTAGTTTGAAGACAGGGATATTTTACGATGCAATTTAGAACGTTTGCTTGTTTATGATTGTCGAATGCGGATTGTGAGCGCTATTTTAGCTCAGTCAATTTAATAAAAACAAAGAGCCGCAACAAACTCAATAGCAAAACTATAAATGGTATATTACTATCAAAACAGCATGTTAAGCGTTTCGGGTGCTGTGAAAATTATGAACCAGCACCTTAAACGCTCAATTTGATGACCAGTAAAAATTTGTGTAAGACGTAGCTAATTTTATTAATACACTTTCTTACCTAAACATATGTACGATTTTTTTATTCACCTCTCACTATGAAATACGATTTTTTTCCATACCAGCGTACGATCGCTCGTCAAAAATATCTGGCAACACTGGGTCAGTCAAACTCAAACACTAAACACAGCGTTGCCAGAACGTTACTTTTGTAACATTTTTCGTTACTTTTGACCCTCCAATGTTACTTCCATGTTACACGACACAAAATGTTACTTTTGCGTTACTTTTTAGATTTTCAAACAAATGGTGGGTGGACCGATGCGAATGCAATATGCGATTTCTAGTCGCATTTATATCTGTCGAATAGATTTGGACAGCCCTGTAATCAGGACTTTTGAAAACTACAATTTAAATACACTACACGTGAAACTTACGTACCCCTTTTATCTAAAAAACTGGCCTGCAGTAAGTCCTCCTGCCTGCGGTCGCTGGCGAGTCCTGGACGCCTCCTCGCATCCAGGTAAAGTCCAAGTACCAGGAACACTGTATATATGTCCGGGAGCACTGATAACGTTACACTCGCGAGATTTTAGATAGTTTTTTGCATAACGTTCTTTCGGGTCAAAGGTTGGAGCAGCACTGTCGATGTATGAAAATGTCATTCATTTTAGAGATGCGCGAGCGCGGGGTGAATGCGCGAGTGACATATATTCGATTGTACATCGACTTGATGAATGTAGATTTTAGGCAAGCCAAGTCCCTACAAGATTTATTTATTCACTCGCGTGTATTTCTCTATCTTTCATCCCGTTTACCCATGCGACCATGCGTTGGTTGTTTGTGTTGTGATCGCTCGCTCCCTCGGTTCGGTTTCGGTCCGGTAGGCTCGGCACTTTCTTCGAATTCGAAGTTTGTTTATATATTGTCTGTGTTGTTTGTTTTGTTAGAGACTTTGATTTTAAGTGATTTGGCAAGTAATAACTTTGTTTTTCACTAAAGTTTTAATAAATGTGTAGGTAATAAAAGAATCAGTAATTTAACAACCAGTCGTATTTGCAACTGAACTTAATATAACTATGCAACTTAATTTTGTGTTGTTATTTATGTTACATTACAAGTACCTACAAGTTAGTCGCCAACCGATACTAATCTGTTGTTGCACGACTTGTACGATTTTTTACGTTTTATAAAAGCGTATTTAAATATTATTTTACAAATAAATTGCGATAGTAGGTAATGTATTTCACCAGTTTCCACATTAAAAAAAGGTAATGTTACTTTTTTCGACAAAATGTTACTTTTTGGTCAGTGTCGTGTTACTTTTGACTATCTGCCACTGGCAACACTGACTAAACTAAACAGCTTCATGAAGTGAACTAACTTCATGAACAGCTTCATCTCATCTTGCTTGATTGTTTGGTTACAAACTAACCTATATTTTATAAATAATCGTATGTATTGTAATTAATATCTGACAATTTACATATATAACAGTTTAAAGAAAATATACATTCATGTGATTAAATATTAAGCTATCACAAGTATTCTAAAATGCCGACCTGGAATCAAATACAGTCCCAACTTAGGAACCCAAACAATCCGGTTGTTTTCTTCGATATTACTGTAGGAACTACTGTAAGTATAGCTCTAAATCAAAACCCATTATTCAACTCTACATATTTGATCTGTTATTTGTTTATCTTCAGGAAATCGGCCGCATGATATTCGAACTGTTTGCTGATGTTGTGCCGAAAACAAGTGAAAACTTCAGGGAATTTTGCACAGGAGAGTATAGAAGAGATGGAGTACCGCTAGGTTACAAGGGTGCAACGTTTCACAGAGTTATCAAAGACTTTATGATACAGGGAGGCGATTTTGTAAATGTAAGTAAAAATATTACGCTACATACAATCTAATGAGGGAAAACCTTGTACAAATCTTGTATACTACAACTGCTACTAATTTTGAAAAACATAAACCTACCTATCTACTATGTTTTGTTATTGATGTATAATTTGTATATGTAAAGTCCCTTATCTAACACAATTTTGACATTCCAGGGTGATGGCACTGGTGTAATGAGCATTTATGGAGGAAGCACATTTGCAGACGAAAACTTTTCTTTAAAACATGATTCTCCAGGCCTCCTCTCCATGGCAAACAGTGGGAAAGACACCAATGGATGCCAGTTCTTTATAACATGTGCTAAATGTAACTTCTTAGATAATAAGCATGTAGTGTTCGGCAGGGTAATTGATGGACTTTTAGTAATGAGGAAAATAGAAAATGTACCTACAGGACCTAACAACAAGCCAAAAATACCAGTAACTATAGCACAGTGTGGGCAAATGTGAATAAAACATTTTACATGACTTCTTAACCTGTTTGTGTTTAATTTCTCTAAAATAACATCACAGAAGCTTGGCTTCGTGCTTAATCAATATACACTTAATAAATAATACACAAGTAATCACAATAATACCATCAATCAAGGTAAAATTCACTATATATTTGGCAAAATTATTTTCGTCAACTTTTTACTGCATCATGTTTATCGAGAAGTAAATTTCTTGGTTGTAACGCTGCTGGGCCATACCGTCTGCCAACTTCTTTGATGAATGCTCCTTCCATTTGCCTTGCTACTTGGTCAAAGAACAAATTCGATAAATGTGAGTGGAAAGCCGAGCGAAATTCAAATGTAACTTGGAAATCAACCACACAAGACTGTTGTTCTCTTTTCAACCCTGGACTGAATCTCCACATGGTTAGTAAATGATGAAACAATTTGCCATCTTTACATTCTGCTTTGACCAAGTGAGGTTTGACTAGAGCCACATGGGATGTGTAACTTTCATTGATTGGGGGAAAGCCAATGATCAGGTCCGCTTTCAGGTTTGATGGTGATTTAGTTATCACTATAGACTTCTTGCACCACGGTAGGAACTTGTAGTAGCTTCCCACATCTGATACTACTTCAAACATTTGGTCCATAGAGTACCTGGAAGCAAAATGACATTATCTGTAAAACATGTTCTTATTATTTATGGTAATACTCATCAGTGCACTGATATGTGTAAACAATTATGCAAATAACTTGTTTCTGCCACATACTATTTGTTCCACATATCTAGTCACCCACATATAGTAGGCAACTCAAGAAAATACATTCCAACATCTTTTTACAAGTTGATGAGAAAGAATTCTTCTAAAAGCACAACATAGTAAATATTTAATGAATCTACCAACTTATACCTACATACGGGTGTAATATGAAATTCTTATTATTTGTTAATTTACAGGTAAAAGTATCCTTAACACATTGGCTGCCCATAAAGCGCTTTGCATTTTCGGAGAAATATCAACATGCCCGTGACACATTTGTGTGTTTACCATAAGCTTCATAATTTGAAATTAAAAAAAGGGGGCATTCAGAAATATGCAGTTATACAAAATAGGAGCGCAGCAAATGTATTATGTTTATTTTTTACCCTTGTTTGTTAAACTCTGTTAGTTTTCAGTCATTCATAAATGGTATCTTGAAAACCATTATTAACTGTTTTTTATCATGAAATAGGCTTATGTTTGACTGCAGCTACTACATAAGTATATGCCCTTGTTCTGAGAGTAATATAAGTAATGGTTGTATTAGATGGAAACACATTTATTTAGACTTATCAATAGGTATTCATTGATAAACTATAAAGACATTACATTTCTTTAGTCAATATATGAAAGTAAGACATTGATTTTTATTAAATACATGACTTTTTTATACACCATAAAGTTGTATTATTTCTGAAATTACACAGTTATTGGCACATGCAAATACTAGTTGTGTCAACTCAATAGGTACTCTATCTAGCATTTGAATAATAGAGGTCTTGTGAAAGAAGTTTTTTGCCTTCCTTGTTTTGAGTTTTAATTGTTTGGTGTTGGTTCTCATCTAAATTATTTAAATATTCAGCAGATAAGTGCTGATAAAATAAGTCATTAGGTTACTTACCCTACTAGCTGTCTTCCACAGTACTCCCTAGTTCGGTTCGGTGTAGGAAAGTTTAGAAAGGTGCGTCTCTGTTCCAAGCCATGACATTGATTTTGATGAGCGTCGCAGTTATTTACGTAATGACCCTGAAAACTTCGGGAAGAACATTTTGAACTAATTCCGCATGCCAATATATCTATAGGTATTTGATCACGTGGTGTTAAAATTCGAGTTACTTATAAGCTTAAAATATTATAATTAATAATGTTAATAAAATTACCTCAGAAACACACGGTTTCCTTGAATAGCCCATCGGGCAATGTTGGGATATCTTGTTGAAATCATAATTTATTTAGTTAAACGTAGTTATCCTTAAACTGGATGGTTCACTGCCAGCCGTATAGTTTTTCTCATTTTCACAGGAGTTCCATTTTTGTATTTACAATGTTTAAAAACTCAGTAAAACGAAAAAACTCGATCGTCATTATCGCGATTTTACAAAAATACGTGCAAATCTTGATGCAATTTTAGACGAGAATCTGCTCGGAGGAAGGACAAGCCTGGAGTCATAGTAATAAGTTGAAGTGTGGCGCACTATCGGAACCTCTCTTTTTAATGAATGTTTTTAGTGTGCTAAAAAGAGACAACTATATACAATCTGTTCGGCCCTTTACGTTAGTGAAGCCGGTTTTTCTAGCTCGAGTAACCAATTTGGATACTAGCTGTGGATTTGGATTTTTGGCGAATATACCGTGAATCTTTGGAATATTTGGTTAAATGAGTTTGTTTGGGAAGTGTTTTATACTGAAGAACAAATGGCGTGCGTTGCCTATGGCTGTAAGAGCCATGCTTCGAAGAAAACTGACGAAATCCAGAGCTTGTCATTTCACAGGTTAGAGTTTTTTATCATTTTCCACAAAACAATACAAAACTGAATCAAAATATTAAAATATAACAAATTTCTACTCTTTTAGAACCTCATTTTGGAGGAAAACAATTAAATTTTGCCATTATATGTTAAAAATACGCAAAAGTTTGGTTTATAGTGTTGTGCACAATTGTTCTGAATTCGGTTAAAATCGGGTCTCAAAATCGAAATTATATTTCGAAACCAGTCAATCCAGCATGTTTATGTCCGTCATAATATAGTAATTTATTCGAACAATTATTTCAACATACTATTGATCAGTGGAATATTGATAATCATAGAAATCTACTCATAAAAGCCATAGCCGAGACATACTTAAAAACGAAAATTCATTATATGACTAAGCAACTTATACAACCACAAGATAAAGTACGTAATTTTTTAAATAAAACTGTATTGTTTAAGGGTCAGTAAATAAAAACCTACAAAAGTTATCTGAGTTATTTTATTTATTTCGAACTACACAATCCTTTTCCAGGTTTTCTCACCTAGTTCTAACTATGCCTAAAAGATGGATTTTGAAAACATGTTACAATTACGTCACTTTAATATGGTTTAGTTAGCGAAACTACTAGAATAATCGTTAACGTGACAGAACAGAATGTATGTTTCGGTTCGGTTTCGGTTTTTTATTTCGTACGTCGTAGGCACATCACTAAATTGAGGTATTAAAAAACGGCTACACTGTCATTTGAAGGTGATCTATATAGTAACTAGTTATCTCTTTCTTCCGCGTTGGTGCGCACATAAGTCGAAAGAGTGCAGACATACAGAACACGTTCAATTTATTACTGACTCCAGGCTTGTCCTTCCTCCGAGAGAATCTGCGACTTATCTGCGATGTCGTGGATTTGTCAATTGTCATTTCTGACATTGACAGTGACAATATTATCCGACCAAAACATTTTCATGAAAAAATGTTGCCAAAACAAGCTCTTACCCTGTAATACAAAAAAAGCATAAATAAATAAATAAAGTTATTTAAGTGATTGTAAATATTGTGAGTGTAAGGTATTTAAATATTTGTAAATGAAATAAATAATGTTATTGGTTGCGAAAAAAAAATAAAGTTATCAGATGGGCTCTTATACCAAGAGTACCAGAGTACAGCAGAATCCTATCTCCCTGTTTAGTCCAGTCATTTTAGCTTAAATTTGGTAAGAATCTCGGAATTCGAGATACCCAGCTGTAAGTCTGTAAATACTTGTATATTGACACCCTAAAAGTTGTCTCAAAACCTATACATGGTAGGGTGTACGCGACTATTAAATTTCAAGGTCAAAGGTCACAAAAATCGGTTTATTGTAAATATCTCCTTCCCTATGGGTTTTTTGCTATTTGTATTTATTATCAATTTTGTAGAATACAAAAATTTCTATAAATTTTGTTAAAAAAAAATTATACGGTGAACCTTTTTCGAAATAGAGGGCGGAGAGCGCGCAGTTAACAAAGGCATTACAGTTCCAAAATAATTGTTATATATGACGTATATTCAGACTACAGTAAGAACGTAAGAGGTCCAATGCTCCATAGGGAGCAGCAGAGAAGAACTGCAAAAAACCCATAGGGAATGAGATATTTACAAAAAACCGATTTTTGTGACCTTTGAACCTTGAAATTTAATAGTCGCGTACACCCACCATATGTAGGTTTTGAGAAAACTTTTAGGGTGTCAATATACAACTATTTACAGACTTATCAGCTGGGTATCTCGAATTCCGAAGTAAACTTACTATAATGACTGGACTAGTTTCGAACACGCAGCTAGAGGAGGGCACAGTAAAGTACGCTCGACAGTCGTTTCACTCGCTTTCTGACCGCGTCACCTAAGTATAAAAAATATAATTGAATTGTATCGGTAACAATGTCTAATCAAATATATTATATAAGCAATAAAAAAATTTGCAAATATATATATTTTTAAACAATTATTACTAATAGAGTATGAATTTGACAAATAAAATTTCACCATTGATGAATATTTACTTAAATACTTACCTACTAAAACTTTAAAATTTTATAAGTGTACATACTAAATCCGCATTCATAATGGCAACCATGATAGCTTTGAGAGAATCAAGCGATATGCAGTGAACTGTAAATCCAAACTTTAAGTATCAAGTGGCTTGCGCGTCGGGTTAAGAAAAGAACGTGTTATGATTGTGTCGCACGTTTTTGTTAGAAGTTATCTTAAGTTACCTACCCTGATTAGACTACATAATATATAAACCTACAAGTTCTAACTTCAAAAACTCTTCACCTTTGTCAAAATGTATAATTTTTCAGATCCCATGCAGAGCCAAGATTACTATTATTTTATCATTTTAAGATCTACGCACCCTACCTTCAAAACCACTGCCTACATTCTAGTTATGTTTTAGATTTTTTCCGTCGTTTGTATGCTAATAAAACTTTAGTTATAGTTACTTTAATTGTTAGAATAGTAAATACAGTTAACTCAAAATTACATGAAAATATTGCAATCAATGAATAGCTGGCGTCGCCATCTCATGAATCGAAGTGAAATATAAATGGAAAGAATTTGTTGTGTTATAGCAACATTAAATTTCAATGTTTCTCACGTCAAACTGTCAAAATATATTTTTCATGCCGTTTTATAATCAAACAAATGTCAATGTCAATGAGTTAACATTCACATGTGCGTTTCGTGTTCGTGTGGTTTTCCGGTAAAAATAACCAATAACTGTGCAATTCATAACATAATATCTGTAAAATGGGCCGTAAAGCTAAATTTGACGAGACCAAGAAAGTAAAAAAAGGACCTGGTAGAAAGGCTCGAAAACAACCAGACCCAGTCTTCAAGAAAGAACTATGTAAGTCAACAAATTTATATAACCATGGATCTATCACACCACACGTCTTTTTTCTGTCTAAATAATATTTAATTTTCTTTCTCTATGAGTCAACAATTGCTTACTAAACAACGATCGGATGCCTCGCTAAATCACTAAAAATCATGTTAATTTGGACACATGCTGTTTATCAGAGTGATTACTGTTTTCAACTCATGTGGTAACATGAAAAAGCTACCACGTTACCTATTGAGTTAAATATGCAAGATCATATATATTTAGCAGCAAGCAATATGTGATAGTTTCAATTGGTCCTTCCACAGTAAGCTAATTAAACATAACATTGACTTGGAGAAGCATAGGATTGAGACTAGGTTTTTATCACACTCGCCCACTATGCTTAAAAATATATAATCATATTCTGCAAATTAGAACTCCACGAAAACTTAAGATTCCTTGGAAGATTAGACTTGATATTAAATTTAACGCATCTAGCACAAGATATTGCAGTGTGTTACTTTACACAATAATTTTTTTTGTTAAATATATAGATATTTAATTGTTTATGCCGTGCTTAACATTGACATAAATGTAAAGTTCTTGTGTGACCATATATTCTTATAACAAAGTCAATTTAATAACTGGGTTACATACTAAAATAACTACACACTGTCTCATACAACAGATAGTATTTTAAATTATGTTGCTAAAAATTTTAAATTTTTTATTGCAGTCATACAGGGACTCAACTGTACTTTATTTATATATGTGTATATGTAAGGGTAAATGTGGATAATCGGTAATTATGTATAATTACCAGTAATTATACATAATTACCAACACACATGGTAAATGTAGTGAATAATCCACATTTACCGGTAATTATATATAATTACCATACCCCTTTGGTAAATGTAGAAAATAATGAAATCAAACATCAGAATCAAAATGTTTATTAGAATAAATACAAGTATAAATAAAATAAAAAAACTTACGAGTATAGGATTGGCAAGGAGGTACTTGCCAATCCTATACTTATTTATTATTATTATTATCTTTATTTCTCTTCACAGACTCTCGGGCCTTACGCCCGGTATTTTTAAGGCATCAGTGGGGCCGGAGCCAACACTGAGAGGCCTTTTACAATATTATACTTAAAATTAAGTAAAAATTACAGATAGAGGATGTTAGGTATATAAAGTAACTATTGCAGACATGGTATTAATGTTACAGGCTATTGTGTTGAGTTGTTCATTGACTTAATTAAACTGGTCTATTGTACGAGGAACGGCACCCGCCAGTTATGCCTCATTCATAATAAAATATAGCGGGTGATGACTTGCCACTCACTAAATGGGCCCTCCACAAAAGGCAGCCTAAGATGACGCCGGAAGGGCAACATTGGTGTGAGTGGCTTAGGGTGTCGAGAGGTGTGCTGCGCGTTCTCTGAGCGGTACTAGCGGCGTTATGCCCTTTAACACTTCCACCCTGGAGCTTAGGTACTAAGCTCTTGCGTCTTCCACTCCCGGACGGCCAATCAAGGCAAGCCGGGAGGCAGGGGGTCTCATTTAGCCCCCAGGGAATCGGGGTCCGCGGTGACGCTACTCACCGACGACTCGCCATAAAGTCGCCCCTGCGGTTTTATTATTATTATAGGTTCCAAAGACTCCCCCTGAATTATAATTAGTCGGTCTTTAAGTCGAGAGTTAACCTGTTTCTTCTAGAGAGCGTGTTAACGTTGCTTAACATCAGGCAAGTTGTAGTCAAGCGTGAACCTATTTAGGCAGATACCGAATGATGGCGACACTTTAAAGCTAGTACGAAAATTTCACCAACTAACTAATACATTATATAAATAAATTTATTTAATAAGAATATATTTTATGTTTTGCTAACCAAACAGAAGGTTTGATCTCTTGATATTTGAAGTATTATTGTTTGACTAATTTTGTTTGTAACCAAATTTAATTATAATTAAAACTAAGAGTTTTTTTTACATAAAATAGGCTCACGCTTGACTACACGTTAATCTACGATCTAGCGCGCTTGCCTAGAAGAAACCGGTGTACTCTCGACTTGAAGACCTACTAATTATAATTCAGGGGGTCTTTGGAACCTCAAATTTATAACGGTGCCTCCTTGCCGAACCTCTACTCGTGCTATTTATTTATTTTATTTATACTTGTATTTATTCTAATAAACATTTTGATGCTGATGTATGATTACATTATTTTCTACATTTACCAAAGGGGTATGGTAATTATATATAATTACCGGTAAATGTGGATTATTCACTACATTTACCGTGTGTGTTGGTAATTATACATAATTACCGCATTATCCACATTTACCGTAACATATACCTAGTCAGGTCATAAGTATTGTCACACAGTAAAAACTTTTCTTTTAGAATGCTGGCCACAAAAAAGTTTATTGAATTCGAATTTCGAATTGTTCATGAAAATAAAAATGTATACTTTTTAGAATTTTACTCATTTTCAAATATGGAGTGGACGCTTAAAGAAGACCGTGTTGCAGTTATTGCATTGCATCGTTGCGGTTACGCGCCAATTCAAATTTTTGACACACTGAAAAATTTGAATATAAATAACCAAAAGATTCGTTTATCGTACCATCAAACGATACAATGAAGACTCTAGTGTAGATGACAGGTCAAGAAGTGGTCGCCCTCGGTCTGTTAGGACTCCAGCAGTGATAAAAGCTGTGAAGGCGCGAATTCAAAGAAATCCCAAACGTAAGCAGAAACTGTTGGCCCTTCAGATGGGGTTAAGCAGAACCACGGTGAAAAGGGTGTTAAATGAAGACTTAGGGCTTCGGGCATATCGAAGAAAAACAGGACATCGTTTGAATGCTCGTCTAATAAACCTGAGACTGAAGAGATGCCGCGCTTTGTTGAAGCGGTACGCGGGAAAAAAATATCGGGAAATTCTTTTTTCGGATGAAAAAATTTTTTTCGTAGAAGAGAGCTACAACAAACAAAATGATAAGGTGTACGCACACAGTAGTGAAGAAGCGAGCAAACGTATTCCACGTATCCAACGAGGTCATTTTCCATCCTCGCTCATGGTATGGTTGGGAGTTTCTTATTGGGGCTTAACAGAGGTACATTTTTGTGAGAAAGGTGTAAAAACGAGTGCAGTTGTGTATCAAAATACATTCCTGACGAACCTTGTGGAACCTGTTTCTCATATCATGTTCAATAACAAGCACTGGGTATTCCAACAAGATTCGGCGCCAGCTCATAGAGCGAAGAGCACACAAGACTGGCTGGCGGCGCGTGAAATCGACTTCATCCGGCACGAAGACTGGCCATGTCCTCCAGTCCAGATTTGAATCCGTTAGATTACAAGATATGGCAACACTTGGAGGAAAAGGCGTGCTCAAAGCCTCATCCCAATTTGGAGTCACTCAAGACATCCTTGATTAAGGCAGCCGCCGATATTGACATGGACCTCGTTCGTGCAGCGATAGACGACTGGCCGCGCAGATTGAAGGCCTGTATTCAAAATCACGGAGGTCATTTTGAATAAACTTTATTGTCATAGGAATCTATGTTTTGTTAAGTTCATTTCGGTATATAAATGGTTACATAAAGAATAAAGTTGTTTCAATTATTAGGGTTCCGTACCTCAAAAGGAAAAAACGGAACCCTTATAGGATCACTTTGTTGTCCGTCTGTCCGTCCGTCCGTCCGTCTGTCAAGACCCTTTTTCTCAGGAACGCGTAGAGGTATGAAGCTGAAATTTATATCAATTACTCAGGTCTACTGTCCCTTGAAGCTGTGAAAAAATCAAACTTCTAAGCCAACGCAATCAAAAGATACAGCCATTTATGCCGCAAATTTTCGACACTTGCAAGGGAATCAAAACCTACAGGGTGCTTCCCGTGAACTCAGAATCTTGAAATTTGGTACGAAGCAACGTCTTATAGCATAGATAAAGGAAAAATTACGAAAACCATAAATTTTTAGTTACATCACAAAATATTTTTTTTTTAATAATCTTAAACTTACTACCCATTTCCTCATAAACGCGTAGAGGTATTAAATTGAAATTCATACCAAATACTCAGGTCTATAATACCTTTAAGCTGTAGCAAAATCAAACTTCTATGTCAACGCAATCAAAAGAAACAGCAATTTAAGCTGCATATTTTGAAACTCGCAAGTACTTGCAAGGGAATCAAAACCTAAAGGGTACTTCCAGTCGACCTTGAATCTTGAAATTTGGCATGAAGCAACGTTTTATACCACACATAAAGGAAAAATTCCGAAAACCTTAAATTTTTAGTTACATTACAAAATATATATTTTGTAAACCTTGCAGGTTTGTACGGAACCCTCGGTGCGCGAGTCCGACTCGCACTTGGCCGGTTTTTTTTATATTAAACATGTGACAGAATTTATGTCCTGACTAGGTATATATCTACCTGTTTATTCATGCATGTGCCCCAAGGTATTGGTGCATAGCAAGAGACATTTTTTGTGTCGTATGATAAATGTGCTAACAAAAATCTTTAATTTCAGTGGAAGATGACAGTACACCCAAGAAGCTGTCCCACAAACAGAAGCAGAGAGCTGCGAAGCGAGCTAAGAAGAAGGCAGAGCTGATTGAAAAGAAGAAAGCCCTGAAGCAAGCCAAGAAGAATGTTGCAAAGCAAACAGAGGTGAAAGTAGCTGACGCAGATGACAGTGATTCAGAGACTGAGAATGTTAAAGGTGTGTATTTAACACTTTGACTGTTCATAGTGTGTCTTTACTCTTTGCGTTTTCGGAGAACTAACGACATGCCCGAAACGTAAGAATGCATTTTCAATATGCTTTGTAAATAGAAATTCAAAAAGGGGGCATGTATAAATAGACATACAAAATAAGAGGGCAGCAAATGTGTTAATAAGCTTTAGTAATTAACGTGATTAGATATCACACAAATACTTAACAGTTAGACTTGTCAGACTTTACAATTCAATCTTTAGGTCCATACCACCAAATGCTGTTCTGGTATAGTTGTACTCAAAGCCTTTATTTAGCTCAGATATGTTTCTATGGTAATCAAGGACACATGTTTTCATGGAAGGACCTAGCACTCACTATGATGTATCCACAGAAATCTGATGAATGAATTTTGCAGGGAGTCACAACATATCATGAGAAAATACAACTAAGCAAACAATTTTACCTATATTTCCAAAACAACTACTCAGATTTTGATGCAGTTTTCTGTGATGTGTTGAAGTTTGATTTGTATGTTTCTAGCTGTGTGTATGATGAAAACTCACTATGGGGTGTTGCTGTATACTTACATTATATCTTCTGAATAACTAGTCGATTTTGATGCAGTTTTCTTTGTAAGGCTATTTGTTCAGTAAAGCGACAGTAGACTTGAAGTCGGTTTTTTATATTTCAAAAATATTAATTTATTTTTAAGGTTTCACTGATGATAACAAGGAGTGGTTGAAACCCAAGCAGAAGCAGAAGATTAAGGCTAAACAAGCCAAGCCTGAGCCAGAAGAGGACAGTGATGAGGAAGTATCTGATGCAGAAGAAGCATCAGATGCTGAAGAAGCATCAGATGCTGAAGAAGCATCAGATGCTGAAGAAGCATCAGATGCTGAAGAAGCATCAGATGCTGAAGAAGAATCAGACGTTGAAAATGGTACAAACGCAGCTGGCTCTGATGATGAGTCTGAGGCAGAAGTATCAGTTGCAGAAGAAAATAAAAAGGGGAAGAAAGTGGGAGAAAAGTATAAGGTAAGTTAAATCAAGTGTATAAACTGCGTAATGGGGTTGACAGCTGATTTGAATATTACAGTTTCATTATTATGAATATGAACATTTTTTCTCTTGAGAGTACTTTGGTTTACTTGAGATTGTTATTACAGTTATAACTCTCAACACCAGAGTTGGCCACTCTCATTCGATAAGGAGAAGACTTGAGATTTTAGTAATCTTAGCTACAAATTTTTGTTTTCTTTACTGTCAAATAAGTTACAATGTTTAGTAAGATAGTAAAGTTTGTCTCAAAAAAAAACTTGGTATCCCTAACTATTTATAGAAGTAGTCATGGCTATTACTTTATGCATAAAGTAACTAAGTCATGATGTTATTACTGCTTTATCAGTTTAACAACTATCTATCATTTCAAAGCAGTGTAATTTTTTTTAAACTTGGTATGTTTCTACATATGTAATTGTTTCTGTTTGATATTTTGCAGGTAGGAACATTAGATGACCTGTTCCAAGACTCAGACCAAGAAAATGGAGATGCGGCTTCATCTGAAGGTGAAGAGGCAGACAGCAGCAATGCAGTGGACTACAACTCTGATTCTAGTGAACAAAAAAGTGACGATGATGATGATGATGACGACATGCTCCCCATAGAAAAAGCCAACATCAAATTGAAGAAAAAACAAAAGGTTGACAAGAAACTTGCCGATGAAGAATTGCAACTGAACATTGCCAAGCAAGATGTGTTTGCTTTTCCATCTGAGGAGGAGTTAGAGAACCCAACGAGTCTACAGGATGTCCATCAGCGGATTAAGGATGTTGTCACGGTGTTAGGTGACTTCAGTAGACTGAAAGATGAAGGCAGGTCCAGATGTGAATACACAGAGCTGCTACTAAAAGATCTGTGCATATACTACAGTTATAATGAATTCCTGATGGAAGTTCTAATGCAAATTTTCCCAGTACAAGAACTTGTGGAATTCCTGGAGTCTAGTGAAGTGGCGCGTCCTGTGACGATTCGTACTAACAGTTTAAAAACTCGCAGACGAGATTTGGCCCAAGCTCTTATAAACAGAGGTGTGAATTTAGATCCAGTCGGTAAATGGAGTAAAGTAGGTCTCGTAATCTACAGCTCAACAGTACCTATTGGTGCTACTCCAGAGTATCTAGCTGGTCACTATATCCTGCAAGGAGCTTCTAGTTTCTTGCCAGTAATGGCGCTAGCTCCACAAGAAAACGAGCGGATTCTGGACATGTGTGCAGCGCCGGGCGGTAAAGCCTCACATATTGCAGCTATCATGAAAAACACTGGAGCGCTCTTCGCCAATGACGCGAACAAAGAGAGAACGAAAGCTGTTGTCGGTAACTTCCATAGATTGGGAGTTGTTAATGCAGTCATTTGCAACTACGATGGGAGACAGTTCCCGGAAGTAATAAAAGGATTCGACCGGGTACTGCTTGATGCTCCTTGTACAGGAACTGGTGTGATTGCTAAGGATCCAAGTGTGAAGACCACAAAGGACCAGAAGGACATTCAGAGGTGTTTCAACCTACAGAGGCAGCTGTTACTCGCTGCTATTGACTGCTGTAATGCTAAATCTAGTACTGGAGGATACATCGTGTATTCTACATGCTCAATATTGCCGGAAGAGAATGAATGGGTTGTCAACTATGCATTGAAGAGGAGGAATGTGAAATTAGTACCCACAGGCCTTGATTTTGGTACCGAAGGGTTCACTAAGTACAGACATCATAGGTTCCACCCATCGTTGAAGCTGACTAGAAGGTTTTACCCACACACTCACAATATGGATGGATTCTATGTCGCGAAATTGAAGAAGTTCTCTAATGTTATTGTGAGTATGGAGTTGTTTTTTTTCTACACACATATTTTATGTTTCTAAGTTATCACAATAAGGAACTAATTTGTAGTACATTGCAATCCATCATGATTTTACATGGTAAACTGTATGTTCTAAAAGCTGAAAGTATCATGTTCAGACTCAATTGCATAACGATTCTTAAACGCGTTTTATAACTTTAATGCAAGCAGGCCTTCATGTTTTCAAATCTTAATCTAGGAACACAATTAAGACACATTTGTAAAGCTATGAAGCTAAAAAAATGTGTGTAAAATATTTTTTTTATTTTGAGACGAATCACCCCCTTAATTATCATATTTTATCATTTTAACAAATAATTATTTTTTATTCTAGCCTGAACCAGTCAAAGACGATGATGACGAAGAAGGAGAGAAGAACGAAAAAGAAGAAAGTACGAAACAAAACGGCGATGTTGGATCAGAAGATGAATCACAGAGTGAATCAGATAAGAATCCCAGTCCAGTGAAGAGATCCGCGCCGAGTGACGCTGCAGGACCACAGAAGAAAAAGAATAAACCTAATACAAGTCAAAAGTAAGTTATTTCTTAGAACTAATTTATGTATGTGTAGACTGCTTCTTTGTAGATATACTGGCTCACATTGATATTCAAACAGTGAACTTGCATGATAAGGATGTATGTATTTGATTATATAATAGTGTAAGATTAAACTATCGTGAAAATTAATAGACAATTTAGGTGGTCAGAATAAGACAGATTTTTCTATACACCACAAAACTGATTTTAAGTCCCACAAATTGAGGGTAGTTAGATATTAAAATAAAATAAAAGCATTGCTTGTGCAACCTAGCTCATAAGACGTAATTATAATTAAATTAGAAACATACTTGGAGATGACTCTGGCCTCGTAACACAGCCTAACAGCTACCACGAAGTCAGAGGATTCGAAACATTTTGTGTCAAAATTTCTTTGGCAAATTAAATGATTTTGTATTTGTATTTAGATAAGCGTCTCATATGTCAATGAATCAACCTACAATTTTATTTCCCTATTTTAATCAAGTATGTTTTATTATACAGGCCACAACAAACAGAAAACAAACAACAACAACAGCCAGGAAAGAACAAAAAGAAGCGCAACAAAAACAAGAAAAACAAACAGAATGCTGACACTAGTAACAGCCAAACACAAAATACACCTGAGAAACCTAAACCTGTAGCTAAAGTAGAGAATAAGCCTGCAAATGTTGACAATAAACAACAAAATGAAAACACACAAAGTCCAGGTAAGAAGAAGAATAAGAAGAGAAACAAAAATAAAGGCGGGAAGGATCAACAGCAACCTGCTCAACCCACACCCACAGCTACAGTAAATAAATCTGAATCAAGTAAACCACAATCAAACCCACCGAAACAAAACAAACCTAGTCAACAGAAACCACAGATTCAGCCCAAAAACAATCCCAAGCCAGCCACACCAGAAGGAACCCCAAACAAAAAGAAGAATAAAAATAAAAACAAGAATAAGAATAAAGACACACCCCCAACACAAATCAACAAAAACGAAAACAAAATAACTGAAAACATAGCAAAGGCTGCATCGCAAAAACTGAAAAATAAGGACAAAAAGAAGAAGCAAATTGGACAAATGAACCCCAATAAAGGAAGCAAAGATAACAGGCAACAGGCGAAACAGGGCCCAGGTATAGGAAAGAAGTTTAAAAAGAAATAGGATCATTACTATAAGTATGAATTTTAATGTTATGTTATATTTTGATAATAAACGTATCAGTTCAGTTTTACGACGTTCTAGATTTTGTTTACCAATGATCAATACGTTAGGATCGCTAGGAAAATATTAGTCTAGAGGCGTAGGAATCGGCCGAGAAGCGAACGAAAGAACGAAATCCCAAAGTCGAAGGGGCTCTGCGTAAAATCGTATTTCTTTCTAATCGTATTTGTTATCTGTCCGTTATTTATAGTAATGTTGCATTTTTTACCAATTTTTTGTATGTAATACACTGAACAGCCTGTAGTCCAAGATGTAGCCATCATGACTAGAAGAAACATTTTCCTATATTGAATTTACATAAAAATATCAAAAAATATATCTACAACTATATTTATTCGCAATGATAACAAGTTTACTAATCAAGCATATTAATACAACATCTGAGGCAAAGTATTTATGTTTATTGTAAATGTAAAATACGTATAATTATGTAAAATAACCTACTTATGTAAAATACCTCTAAAAGTAATGTATTCTAGCTCTTTATAAATGGTTACTTGTCAAATATTGGTACCCCTAGCGTAATTCATGAAGTTATAATCGGTACTGTCATCAATAGAAGAGGATTCCCCTTCAACAGATGGCTCTACTGTCGCTTCTCTTAGAGCTCTTTCTCGTTCTAATGCTTCTAATCTCACTCTTTCTGCATGCATCTCTTCCGCTTCTAACTTTCTATCCTCATTGATCATCATATCGTGGTGGTATTTCTGTAATCTCTCTCCTAAGTATTTGACTGGATCCTGCGGTGTAAGCATACAAACTTCTGCTATACATTTCTTCAACGCTCCACCTACGGTTTTCTTCAAATACAGGCTCTCTTCAGTAGCCATTGGTTCGACGTGACAGTAAGTGAGGTGGTCTTGGTCTTCGTATCGAATTTTCACTAGATTGCCCAAACCGTCGCTTATATATTCGTCTGATGAATCAGGATCGCAATAAATGCGTTGTCCATCTTGGACGTAATATCTGCCTAGATGGTCGTAGCAGTACTCTACTCCGTCGATAGTTTCCTTCAATTTGAGGAGCTTTCCAGTGTAGTGTAGAATGTATTCGCTGGCTCGGGCGTGCGCTTTGTATATTCTCTCCCTGTCTTCGTTCAAATAATAGCGTCCTAAAGCGTCATAGAAGTATATGTGCTCTGCGTCATCGTCCAACGGCACAAGAGTGTTGGTACCGTCCAGCTGATATAGAGCGTCGCCGCTTTTGCTCTTATAGATTTTCCGCCCATAGTCGTCAACTGTAAATTTACCATATTCATCGGTATATTCTTCTTCTGCATCACCAGTGTTCATAACCGAAATGAGAGATTTGGCTTGAAAGTTGTTTATTGCGTTGTACCATTCTTGAATCAAATCTTCGACGAGCCTGCAACGATGCTCGTGCGGAAGCAAATGCTGAAAACATACATTAGCTTTGTTTGTATCGCCCTGGTTTTCGTCATTCTCATCACTTTCTTTCCTTTTGAAACAGCAAAGCGAGCTCCGTAAATTTTGTAGTGATTCTATACGTTCCCTCAAAAATATGACTTTATGTTGCACCGCCAAGGGGTTACTTGCTGCAGACTTTTCAGTTTTTAGTTGAGATATTTTGAATTTTAACCTGCTTATTTTTGTGTTGATTTTCGTAATATCGTATTCGTGGACAGCAGCAGGCTGAGAAGTGGATGACACTGACTTCGATATGTATAATGAGCTGGTTTCTTTTAAGCTGCGAGTCAATTTGTCAATAGCGTCCTTCAGGGTTCTAGTGAGATCTGCGGGTAATTGTTCTAACTCCAGTAGTGTACAGGTCTCAAACGCCACAAAGTTGTACAATCTATCTAGCCAGTTCAAGAGCTCGCTAGTCTCGTCTGCAACCAGCAATGTAAATTCAGTTTTATCCACAGCGTTGCCGAGACATCTTCGTTTATCAAGAAGAGCCGATATATTGATATCTCTCAGATCTTTTATAACACTAGTTTCCGCGTCTATTGATTCTTTCTCAACTTGTGTCAGTAATTTGAGTGTCCGTTCAAGGAAACTTTCAAAGCGACTGTGTCTAAATGTGATGCATCGTATAGTGTAATCTGGCATTTTTAAGATTGTTTCTCTCGGTATGTCTTTAGATCGTTTCTTCCAGATTTCTATTTGATGAACGGCGTCGAGCCACGCGAAGTGGAAGGCGTTTATTATATCTGTTATTTTTTCCTTTGCTTCGTTTTCAACAAGTGCTGTGTACAAATTTACCAGAGTCCTATGGAGGTCGTCTCCATAGTCAGTCTGGGTCAGGAATAAAACGGGACATTCATAAGATATCCTAACTTCCCTAGCTATTGCAAACAAGAAGTCTATTTCCTTTTCTCTATTCATAGCCTAATACGCCTACTCAAAACTGAACAACATAAATTATAGCAATTAAAATAAAGAGTTTAAAAAAATCTTTTGTAAATTATCCCAAAAATATTTGGATTTCAATTTCTGTCATATTTATGTTGACATTTTCATTGAAATGACATGAAATCTACAAAAAGTAGGTATTAATATCTCCAAAAGTATGTTACTACTACCAATCTATCTAGTATTATTAATTAGTCCAGACACACGAGATCCTTGGTCCCAACTAAAGGCGGCTTAGAATAAATCTCAACACTTATGTGCGTGTAATAATTACTCATTTAGCCGACCTACATAAAAACGCGTAGCACGTCGTAAGGTCGTAGCATATTTTGTCTACGAGATTATAGAGCCTACAATACTAGCATCATAATACAACAGTCATAAGTACCTACCTGTATCTGTATTATCCACATAGAGTCTATATTCAATAGATAGCCTTACCTTTCACCTTTAGCCACGCAAAACACGTAGTAAACGCTGAAAGAGATCAAAATATTTTAGAGAAAATGTTTTCCCACGGGTTTGTAGCGGGATAAATCAGAAGCTTTCCTCGGCCGGGGCGGCGACCGGCGCTCCGGCGGGGTCGGGTAGTGGAGCCCGGGGCACAGAGTGCGAGCTTCAGAAATATACATTTTAAGAAATAAATAAAGTGAGCAGATATTACGACGTATGGGCGAACTAGACATGCTAACAGGTACTTTTTCCTAGAAATAAATCACTGTAGGTATTATAGTTACCGTAAGGCATAAATAAATTATTGACGTAAGTGCTAGCCGGTTATTACAACTAAATTTAGAAGTAAATCGTTTGTCTTTTAACTTAATACTAAAAAATAAAACATTTTTAATTATTGTTTGATACGAAACACGCGAAATTTGCAAATGACGCGGTTAAAAGCGATTTTCGATGGGTGCATTTTTATGCAAACCAGTGTTTTATATTCTAGTATTGAATTTCGCAAACGCGACAGTATCGTGTAAAAGGTCAACGTTTGATTTATCATTATTAGTGTGAGATTTTCGTAATTGTGTAATGTTGTGTGGAAGCGCACGCAGCCCCTCTCGGGCTCGGAGTCTGCTGGCAGTCGCTCGGTGCCCGCGCCCTAGACCGTACCTACGCCGCGTCGCCGCACACGTCCCCTGTACGTTTGAACCATTTTATTAATGAAAAGTGTAAATTAACGTCACCTTGTTTGATAAAAGTGCTCGCTTCCCACACGAGTTTGTGAGATATTGACCGGAAGGAGGGCTACAGTGAGTAGGGCGGGTCTTTGTTCAGGACGCGCGGGGAGGCTCTGCGCGCAGCATCCGCACGCCATGTTGATCTCAACTCACCGCCCTTTCCTAGTAAAACTACGGATCTAGCTTTACATCTTTTTGTCTGAATAGCTGAAACTTGCTCTAGATTGCTGAGCAAAATTGATAACGATATTTACTTTCGGCGATAGTGATGCATCTCTAGGAAAAACGGCGGCAATTTGTTATCTGTATAGCTATGTATGTATAGCGTTTTCCCGGGCATAGGTGGCTGGCGAATCGCTGGATAGTTGTTCAACGACGCTTTTGTGTTGCTGTTCGTGTATAATTAATTTCATACTGTTAACAACAATGCTACAGTTAGCTAATGAATTGATTTATGTAGATATGCATATTCTGAATGCATTTTGCTATTCAGTTTAATTCGATACAATTTATTGATGATACACTTGACCTTTTCATTTGTTTTTAAATCATTTCTAAATCTATTTAGATTGATTTTAGAAGCATATTTTTTTAAAGCACCACATTACAACATTGTTCTACATAAGTATACCTAGTTCGAGTATGATTATACAGACTGAAAATGTAAGCATCAGTTACAAATAAAAGGAGTATTCATTCCCACTGGTATCTCGACACATCTGAGACATCCGGCAACACATGGCTACGATACAGACTTCCATTTACAGTAAGTAAATCCATTTCCGCGAAATTGATCTTGAATCTATTCACACACATGCTTTAGTAATCCGTCTTCTTACGATTTTGTCTGAAATTCTTTCAATAGGTTATTTTTAATGTGTGAACAAATGGAATTAACATCTGTGGCCGTAGGCAAGTTGAAGTTTCATGCGAAAGGCATTTCCTTTTCAGGACATTTTATGTTTTTTTTCACATTTTATTTATTTACTAAATTTATTTTATTATACTTTATTTCTAGAAATAGTCTAGAAATAAGTACAAGTATAGAAGAGTCTAGATGATTTTGTAAGCAGACCTTTATTAATATTACTTTTTCTACAAATCTTTAATAGACAAAACATTTTAAACAAATATATGAAAGTACACATATAATAATGTATATATACGTATGTATGTACTCCAACTCTGTTGTCACCAATTTTCAAAACGCCCTAGACAAGTGAAATTAAGTAAACATTTTATACTTAGGCACATAAAGTGATAGGTTGGTTCTTGGGTTCTCACTGGGTAAGCACGCTCCATCCTAGATCGTAATGATTGCTTACCATCAGGGGAATAACGGTCAAGTGCAAACCCATTCCTTGTTAAAAAACATAGATCTAAAATTAGTTAATTAATTAACTTACGTCCTTCCTCATATCGTCTTCAAAATATCAATCACACGTAGAACATTCACTGTAATGTATCGCCACGTATCGCACAACAAACGGTACGCAACGTAACCGGTACGTTACATCAATGGATTACGTGTTTCGAATCAAGATAATCCGATCAAATACTCGTATATAGTTTGGCTTTATTAATAGAGCTTAGTATAAATTGGGATAAGGTTGTGTTTATCTGATAGCTTACTTAATGCTGATAGTATCATTTGAGCTATTCCCGCGCATCTTCTGTTAATAACGCATCAATAAATTGTTTGATATTGTTATTTATTATCAACAGTGGGTTCCAGCATTTACTTAGGCTGACATAAAATTAAATACCGGCGCCAAGCAGTAAGAATTTTAAGCGTAAAGGCTTATATTTACTCAACAAATAAAAATTATTAACATTTTCTTAAGAGATAGACATAATGTTCGCACACAATTCTTTAAATTTCTCGTCTTAAAAATTACTGCTTAACTTTTCCCAAATAAAGATATATTTTCCCTAATCTAATTACAATAATTAGCTCCGCTACAATTACTTAATCGAAAGTAATTGTTTGTGCCAAATGAACTGTGAATTCTAAGCCACTGACTGGTATGATTGTTGTGGGTCTAATCTTTTTATGGCGTGATCTTGGAATCTAGTTAAATGACCTCAAAATATCTACCCCTTCAACCCCCGACTCTTGTTTTGCTTAGAGTTATTTGAGTTAAGTGGAGAAGTAAGAGAGTTCTTTCGCCAAAATCAATTTGCTCTATAAATAACGTAACTAGAAACATTTTATTAATTTTACAAGTTCGAGTTTTACAATTTTAAATATTTCTGTATCACTAAGCATCAAACTATTCACATGATGTTTGATGTCATAAATAAAACATTTTTTATAAACACGAAAGTTGATCTTAGAATACAAATCTGTATTTTTGTACTACGCAAGTGGCTCTCTGGGTATGGTACGTTTGATGCTTTGACTGGTCCGTTAGCTTAGTTGGTAGTGGCTCTGCCTTCTAATTTAGGGGTGCGGGTTCGATTCCCGCATTACACAAGTAATTATGAATATTTGAATTTGTATTTACTTGTGTTGAGTCTGGTCGTTTGTTTGTATAATAAGTATGTATTTACAAAAGAAAAGTATGTATGTATTATATCCATTATCTAGTACCCATGATAAAAGCATAAGCTTAGTATGGGGCTAGATGGCGCTGTGTGAAATGTCCTGAAAAAAAAAAAATCTAGTTTAAAATATTTATAAGCGAATCCCATTGAGATGTCTAATATTTTGATTAGACATTGCCCCAGATTTCAAATGAGGCACTTATATCAACCTACCTATTTCCTTGAACATAACTTTAAACAAATAAAGATCCGCATCATTTAATCTTCTCAGAAAGACCTACCTACTTTTACAAACAAACAGACACGAAACTATGTTAGCTACACACTGATAGATACTAATATACTTGGAACAATGTATAGCAATCTAAGTAATAGATCTATTAGAAAAACTACCGGTAAGCCATAAAATCAATGTTACATAAGTTTCGCAAACTTGTTCCTTGGATGGATCGTAAATATTATGTAAGTGGTGTAGCATATTACAATATGAATTGCTACGGAAATGGTTATGAATTGGGACATAATTTCTTTAATTTTATTGTTTTGTTAACTCTGAGTAGATTTAATCTATTTCTCATACAGGGTGCTAAAAATATTAATGGATCCAGTTTAGTAATTGGTGATTGGAGGAAAGTGTTAGAAACATCTGTCTATTTTTGTTTGAATTATTTCTTTGTGTTGTTCCATTTTATTAGTTTATTGTACCATAGATAGGAAATTAATGACATGCCTCTTGGATTAGCAGATTAATTATCAGAATATTTGCATAACTTAATAATATCACACTCACAAATCTTTCGTAAAATTAATAGGTGTAGGTCATTTATCGTTTCTTAACACTGCATTTTGGATGCATCTGTATTTTGTTAAAATATTCGCGACATGTTAGCAAATCAACGTAGCCTAGCTTTGCAACGCCGCTGATACATATTTAATAGATTCATTAATATTAATGAAGCTTGCTTTACAGGTTTCGTTTAAAGTGGCTTTATAATAATAATAATAATAATAATATTTACTTTATTTACACAAAAATCCTTAGACTAGTATACATCATTTGTACTTAAAGAAAATTGGATCAGAAAGGCTATATAAAAATAAATGGGTAAATGATGTTGACTGTGATCCCCACACTAGGTTTCCCTGTGTCGTGGGAATCATGCTCTTCGAAAAGGAATATCTAAACATAAATGATAGGAAACTATCATATTATACATAATATATAGGATCTGTATATACAATTTTTTGATTAGTAAGAAATACAAGATTATCTAAAAAATGAAAGGATCAATTTCGAGCAAGTAAAAGACTGACTATATTAATATAAAGACTTTATTTATTAAAATGGCAGGGTAAAATGTGCTATGGAATACGTATGAGTAACTTTACTATTTAGAGGTATTTAAAAAAAGTTTAAAGTAAAAATAACATATCCATAAAATATTGAATACTTATATTTTCTACTCTATCCTACCCACGTCTTTATTTCGAAGACAACTGTATACCTACATCTCTCAAACTAAGTGATTTTTTGTGTTCTCTTTCACCATCATTCATCCTTTGCTTTGAGATGTTTTCCAATCTCTTACCATTTGTCATTTATAGCCATTAAAATGAAGTGGTACTTTGCCACATTAGACGGTGTAGATACCTATGATTTTTAATCATTAAAACCTGGAGCTACATTTTCTTTAGGTTAGATTTGTGTTGTATAATATGTAAATTAGCGAGTGTGGCTCAGCGGTTTCAGTGTCTGCTTTCCATCTTGACGCACGAACGTCTTGTATTTTCAAGTAAAGTTATGTAAGAATTTGCGTTCGCTTAGCGGTGAAAGAAAACATCGTGAGGAAACCGACATGTTTGCAGACCACAAAATCAGAGGACATGTGTCTTCCGTGGAAAGACCTGGGTGCCCACCACGATGTACACAAGAGAACCCCCATGACGAATTAATTCTGCAGGGGAGTCAAGACTTATGACAAGAGTTATGAGGAAATACGACTCAAGAGAGAATATTGTATAAATACATAGATTCTGTCACCAAAATACGATGAAAGTTTTACAATACTTTCATCGGTCAATTTGCATTCGTTATTCGTAAGTTGCGAGGATGCAACCTTTTTGGCTAAATTCCAAATACCTCTCCACTTCAACACTAAACGGCGAATTTTAATTCCGAAAGTTGATCCAAATTTGCTTACTTTCAGCTCAAATGTAATGTAAAGAACACATTTACGTATGAAATGGATGAGTTTTTATTTAATCAGGTGATTTATTAATATTAGCTTAATTTTTGCGAAACTGATGTATGATGACGTATCTTAATTTGTTGATTGAAACACATATATAATTTAAACTAGTGGGTGCTCGCGGCTTCGCTCGCATTAGAAAGTAAAACTTGCATCCCCTATTTCACCCCTTTAAAAGTGACATTTCGAAAAATACTTCCTTAGCGGATGCCTACGTCATAACATCTACCTGCATGCCAAATATTAGCCCGATCCGTCCATTGGTTTGGGCTGTGCGTTGATAGATCACTATATCAGTCAGTCAATCAGTCAGTCACCTTTGAGTTTTATATACATAGATAATTACAAAGTTAACATGTGTATTTATGTACTGAATACTTAACTATGAGTTATTTTATAGGCTCGATAGATTAATGTTTGATTTTAACTGCGATATCAAATCGCGTGTTTTAGCGCAATATTCTGCAACTTTGTCACACCACAAATTATAGGTATATATTTTTCACTGAATATTTCTGATTTTAAAACTCGAAATATATAGGAACAACCTCATTTTTTATGCCTATTTTTAAAAAGTATATTTAGGTACAATACATAAGTACATAAAAGAAAGGGAAGTTTTGTAGTTTTTTTTATTTGTCGGCAAAATTTAATTTCACTATATAGTGTGATATAGTCTTGTGCCACAGAATAACATCTTGTGTCTAAAATAAATTAAGGTTCCTAATTAGCATTATTGTTACCTGATAACAGCCGAAGTATACATTTTTATCAATAATACAGTCTATCAGTATGTCTGCTTCTTTTCTGAGCCAATAAAAAGTTCCCATGCAGACCGCGTCTCACTTTCCCGACGCACGCGCCATCTTGCAATCACAAGCAGGCGAATGTTTATTGATAATAGCCGAAGTTGTTTCTTATTCCGCATCCGTATTCGAAATTCGCAGATAGAGGAAAAGTTACCTCTCGCCCGAACGTTCACAAATGCAATTATTGTTTAGGAAAGTTGGAAGTGATCAGACGATCCGTTCGCTAAGAGCTGAGCAGGTTGTCCTGAGTTGTTGATATAAAAATACATACATATGTAATTATATAGATAGATAGATAAACTCTTTATTGTAACACACATTGAAAATAAAAAAGACAAACTGAAACACAAAAGACTTAAAAAATAGTACCACAACTGGCGGCCTTATCGCTAATAGCGATATTATTATTATATGTGTAAAATGTTCTTCGTTTTCACTTGTAATACCTAAGAGTAATAATTGTGATATAAATTTAAGGTGCAATTCAACTCACGGTGGTACTATACAAGGTGTAACAGAAGGGTGTGACAATACTTATACTATACATACCTATGTATATATAGAAAACAGCCCACTAGGTTTCAGAATTCTAAGTGTCATAGATTTCGAGTAATCATAAGTTGAACTTTCATTAAAACTTTAAGACTTGCAACCCTACATCTTATAATTTTGAGCGTTCATTGACTTTTGACGCTATCAAATGACACGGCGCGGCGGTCTCTCTGCGAGCGCGAGAGAGAGAGAATACGTTGCGTTAAAACTAATGCTAGAACGGGATGAAAGAATGTGTGCTTATTTCGGTTTCGTTCGGTCAGTGATAACTCGCTAGGGCTGCCACGAAATCAAGTGAAAAATATTATCTAATTTTTATATGGCAAAAAATATATGCGATTTAATTTTTCATATTTTGGTATATGACTCCTTACATGATATATATGTATACTCTTTAATATTGTCACACCCTTCTGTTACACCTTGTATAATTTAAAAATAATAAATACACATTTTCGTCGATTGCAATTCTGTTTTCGTTTTTCCGAACGTTTGAGATTTTGATTTGATTTTCAATCAATGAATACTTTCTTAACTCATAAGTAACATATTGTATTACACAAGCAGACCTTGTAGATCGTATTGTGCATAAAAGTGATGAAAAGAATACGTTTCGCTTGTATTTCCTGTTTTACAATTGGTCCGCCGCATCGAGTTGTTTACGTTGTCACGTAACATCAACCAGTGCGTAAAGCATTCACCAGAAAATTTTATATTACTTCTTGACCTAAGGGTAATTGTATGAAAGAGATACCTAGGTGGTCAGAGGAGGTGGACGGTGTGAAATAACTTGAAATTTTGATAACAAGACGAGTATTTTATTAATATTTTGATTATTAATTACATACAAAACAGGTTACAGCTTCTTAAGAGTACATTTGACAGTATCTGTGTCTCATATTTCATATAGCTATCCTTAATTGCACCTTTCGTAAGTGTAACTTAAAAGATTCTGACTATTTTTTCTGTATTATGTGCTCTATTAATATTGATGGATAAGGATTGTTTGTTGTTTTTATGCCTCTTACAATTTTTTTGTGTAATATCTTCTATGTATATAATTATATAAAACTCAAAGGTGACTGATTGACTGACTGATATAGTGATCTATCAACGCACAGCCCAAACCAATGGACGGATTGAGTTGAAATTTGGTATGCAGGTAGATGTTATGACGTAGGCATCCGCTAAGAAAGGATTTTTGGATATGCCACTTTTAAAGGGGTGAAATAGGGGATGCAAGTTTTACTTCTTAATGCGAGCGAAGCCGCGAGCACCCACTAGTCAGTAGATATGATTGTTGACCGTAGTTTTTGACAGAGGTCTAATACTAAAATAACATTTCGCGGAATAATATAGAACAAAACTTGTATTGGCCGCCCAAAATGTTAAATGCAGAAATAACTCAAACTTCTCACGAAAACAGGCTTACGTAGCTTCGCCACAGTAATTAAAATTGAAGCACGCCCAATTTGGAAATCCGTAGAGGCGTTACGAGGTTCGTAGCCCGTAGCGGGAACAGGCGTAGCTTTCGTAGCAGTTTCAAGGTTTGTGAAAATTAAGGCTCCATTATTATAGGCCCTATTCATTCTCATATTACGGGCTTTTGTTGGTTCTGCCAGCTTTGTGTGGAATTGGGGCGGGTAAATTACCTGCTTGTAGTGTTAAATATTGTATGAACTTACCTTACCTTACCTTGCTGGGAGGCAAAGCTCGATTTGGAGTCCTGGTTGTAGTTAGGGATGTTTCCTCTTGTTTAATTAAAATTTATTAGGTAGCGTTTATTAGTTGTTGCAGTATTGTTTGAAGTCCATTACTTGTTGTAGTGAATAAAAATAGCTATGATATGGTAATACTATCTACGCCATCTTTGATATGACGAATGTAGCAACTGATGCTTTTGTTTGCCACTAACTACACTAGTTCCTTAGATCAACGACAGCCGCATACTAAAACCACACCATGTGTCATATTAGTTTAAAAACACAACCAAAATTTATTAAATACACTCTAGCGTTTCTATTGAACACACCACACACTAGACCACTTCCGCAAAATTAATTAAGCATAAAATAAGCTCAAACCTCAACGCGTCGGTAAGTCGTCTAGTCATACTCACAAAATATGCAGCTAAACGTGTCTTAGTAAAACGGCTCATAGTCCTTTGTTTTAAAGGATTATTTTAGCATGAATGTGGGTGGTAATAAGTTTCATACACGGTCGTGGGTTGAGTGCTTATGGCGAATATAATCAAGTGGGTGCTCGGGTCCTTTCAGCAAGATGGCCACTTTACTCCTTAGTCTATGCCAAAGAGTTTGGAATACTGTAGAAAGAAAACAAGCCACGATTTGTATTGAAGGACGCGACCAAATAACAGCAAATTGATAGATTTAGTATGCACAAACTATCTGTATGAACAAAATTTCTAAGATAATAATTTCTTTAATACCAGATCAAATTAAAAAAACAAGCTTTTAAGTGACTTTTTTAGGCTGCTAATTTAAACTTTTCTTCTATGACTTTAGAAAATTCACGAATAAATGTATTTAACTTCTGTATACAAATTTCTAAGCAATTTTAATTTCTAAAACACACAATTTTAATATTTTAGCCCAGCAAAACATTATGTGTTACCCTTTTTTAAAAGAATTTTAACTCAGAGAGTTCATTGCTTGGAAGAGATCGCTCTATGCCATAAGGCCGTCTAATGTATGTAGATGCTAAGTTTATTACAGTTAATTAAATTACACCTATTACAGTTTTTTTTTAAATTAAAACAGAAAATTGAATTCAGGTTATGGTGGTTGTGGTTAATTTTTTTAGTTATAGTAAATTGTTTTGTATTTATTTTTCGGGTGTACACTATACAATAAAATATTCAAGCTGAAAAAGAACATAAACCCGAATGATATCCCTCTGCGGTTACAAACTCTTTGCTCCTTACATTTAAACATGGCTTGTGAATGACGTAAGAGCTTTTTCCGATTCTCTAGAGTGCAGCAGTCGGAATGGGAGAAAATCATGGCGGTAGAAAGTTAGGTAATGACTGAGTGCATATTAAAATTGATGACTGACTGGTCAGAGTGCAGTATGCTTAGTAAATTATATAGAAGTTACAGTTGTTGTATTTTATGGTACTAGTGAATATAAAGGTAATTGAATTTATTTACTTGAAACTTGCTACACGTATTTATCTATCTATGCATATAATAATGCTGAAAAGGGTCGAAAGACTGAACATTGAAGATAATATGAAAAAAATGTTTCAACAATATCTAGTAATTTTGTCTGTTTACCTATTTATCTGTGTCTATCTGTTTATCTGTTTATTTAAACGCTCATCACGCAAAAACGGCTGAACGGATCATGATGATTTTTGGTATGTAGATATACTATGAGGTTTTCGGCTACTTTATCCTGAAATAATGCGAGCGAAGCCGCGGGCGTCCCCTAGTCCATAATAAAGTGTATATATGTGCCCTGTATATTTTTACTGAATTGATAATTTGAAAACAAATTAATTCAACTACATAATTAATTTTATATAACACCTGCTCGTCAATGGCATATTATGTGTCATGCAAACTCAACTTAAAGCAAGTCATTTGTGTCCTATGGTCTCGCCGGGTCATTATAAATGTACTGAATTTCATAATCCCCTAGGGAACATTGACATTTGAATTTGGAATGCAATCAACATTGAATATACGAGCTCCTTGCAATCCATGACCAAACGTCAAAATTAGAATATAAACTTTTCATAGAGCCCTACACCAAGAAGAATTTATTCAAAATTAGAATGAAAACTTTTCATAGAAACATGCATGAAGAAGAATTTGCCACTACAAAAAAAAAAAACAAATAGAACGAAAAGGCGCTAAACTGCAAATCTTTGTGTTATTTTGTAACAAAATAGCGTTTTTTTTAAGTAAGTACTTTCTTTTTAATTGTATTATGTTTTATTGCCTCGCAGTGTTTATATAAAGTAGAGAATGCATTTTGGGGATAAAGCAGTGTATTTGTCTCGAGCGTTTTTGAACCCCTCGGCCTCGGGATTCTAGCTTTAGCTTGTATTATGTATTCTGTGCTTTAGCGCTTCGCTCGAGAGTTAACTCTGTAACTCCCTCGCTTCGCTCGTGAGTTAACCCTAGGATCCCACGTCCTTGGGGTTCAAAATATCGCCCGAGACATAATACACTGCTTTATCCCGTTAGAGCATAATCTACTATATTAATATCTCTGTCTACTGTTTCTAGGTAACTCGTATTATTATACAACCAAATATAGTATCCAACCCAATTTCACACCCAAATTAACTCATTTAACCCATAATTTATATCAACAAGGGAATCCACAAACAATATCAGTAACAAATGGCCACATAGCTAATGTGCTAATGAGTACGGAATTGAATTAATTTCCTGGTTAATTAATAAAATGGCCTGTCATTTTTCGCTGTCACTCTGTCCCGAGCGACCCTCGTGTCGTGACATTCTTGAGGAGTGCCTTCATGTTACTAATGAATGCTGTCAGCATTTTTTATGAAACTCCAACTATAATATTTCCAGATTTTATAAGGAAAAAAAATGACTATAGCTGTCTTTTTTTTAGATGAACAAGAATAATCACGGTTGGCCGGATTCGAAACAGCATTTCTCTCCACCCAATGGTAACCTGGAAGAGATCGCTTTTAGCGATAAGGCCACCACTTGTGGCACTAGTATAAGTTATCTAAATATATAAAACTCAAAGGTGACTGACTGACTGATTGACATAGTGATCTATCAACGCACAGCCCAAACCACAGGACGGATTGGGCTGAAATTTGGAATGAAGGTAGATGTTATGACGTAGGCATCCGTTAAGAAAGGATTTTTGGAAATGCCACTTATATAGGGGTGAAATAGGGGATGCAAGTTTTACTTCTTATTGCGAGTGAAGCCGCAAGCACCCACTAGTGTTTAATATATTTCTTTATATTTTATTTTTATCTGGGGGCACCGCAGTGCCCCCGCCAAGTTGAGCGCGAAGCAAACTGCCGTACCATCCTTTTCTCGAACCGTTTCGCCGCATTTTCAGCCCCTATTTGAGAACCTCTGGATAGGATTAAAACGCTAAAATTTTCGTCATCTAAAAATTCGTAATAACACTTGAAATCCGAAATTTCAAGTTGGTAGATAAATTAGTTTCGAAGTTATGCTAATGCAAAGTATCGCATTTTCGACACTGACTCACTCACTCACTCACTGATCATCAAAATAGAACTAGTACTTCCCATAGACATAGAGAGCTGAAATTTGGTACAGAGGTAGATTTTAGCGCCCACATAAAGGAAAAACTATCAAAACAATATTTATGGAAGATCTAGACTACCTGGTGACCCTGATGAGAAAACGTAAGAGTACAGCCAAATTAGCGTTTTTACGAGAAATATGACAACGCAGTACATGCGACGTCAAAATGACCACCATCACTTTGGCCATCAGACCTTGGAGTACCATAAGGGATCTCGAAAACTATAATAGATAGGTAGGTTGGTGCTTGAACTAAATATGATGAGAACTGGTGGTATGTATCGGATCTTACAAAATCATCATTATCCTCAGGCAACTTTCTACTGCAATCAATTTTTTTATTTATATATATTACGTATTCTACTCAATTAATTAAAAATATTAAATATATATATATTAGTCCACGTCCTGTCAAAAAGAAGTGAAATCCCACCAAAAACATTCTGTAAAACATTTGACAAGTCTCGATAGAGCTGCTTGTTAATCTCTAAATATAGTAATATAGTAATGAAATCTCTAGAATTACCTAGTTAAGCCAAGTCTAAGGTTTTTTACATAATGTTTTTGGTGAGATTTCGTTTGTTATAATAAAGAATATTCTATCATCATCGTTATTGTTATCGACCGCTTATTGCAAAAATTTGGAAATGGGTGTTAATTTTAGCACCTGTTAACCATAGCCTAATCAGAAAAGTATTGTTAGTGTATTTTACTAAATGCTTGTTAAAATCCTGCTGATTATGATAATTACCACTAAAAAAATAATAAATTATTGAACAAGATATGTACCTACTTAGTAAATTGTTAACCTTGTGACTTTTCTATGGTAGAATAGTTTCATGTAGTCACATCATACATCAACAAATGTCTTTATAAAATTATTGTAATCATTTTATTCTACTGGAAAAGCGCGAATTTCAAGTATGGAATTAAATTCAAATTTGGATCACCGAGATACAGGTCTCGGCCTAGTTCGGGGTCCGTTGTTATGCACATAATTAGTTATTGATCAATTCTATGCGAGTTACAAAATTTTATATTAATTTATTTACGATAAATAATATAAAATTTGAGTTTATATACTATGTACTAGTTATCACGTCATTTATAATTTAAGATAATTAATCATTAAGTTTTATCAAACAAGAATGTAATGAATTATTTAATTATTATGTATCAATTTGTGCAAACCATGAATTAATGTTTTTGGAAATAAATAATTTTTATCTTATCTTTATCTTTATATTTAGATTGCCAAAAACTTTAAGTTTGTAAATAAAACCTTAGCACGGGTGTAACATTAGATAAGGCAATACAGCTTATATACCTGTATCATTGCCGTGGCTTAGCGATAAATTAACACACATTTATATATTACTGAGACGGTCCCTTCACAATAAGTAAAGGAAGCGTGTGTTAGGGTTTATGAGTTAATTAAGGGCAGAGGAAGTAAGAGAACTTAACTCCTTGCCCGAATCTCTATTCCCTTTGAACTATAATTTGTCGGTCTTCAAGTCGAGAGTAAACCGGTTTCTTCTAGGCAAGCGCGCTAGGTCGTAGACTATAACGTTGTTTAACATCAGGCAAGTTGTAGTCAAGCGTAAGCCTATTTCATGTAAAAAAAACTCTTCTTACGACGACTTTTTAATTTGTTTGCCTTTTTAAATTTAAACTAAGCTATGTTTAGCTTAGTTTAAATTTAAAAAGCCAAATTTAATGCTCATCAAATCAGGTGTATAAATATGAAAGAGTAAAAATTAAAATAAGTAGTGTTGGCGATTGCATAATATATTCACGTCAAACTTGTGATTCCTGGAAACTTTTCATCAGGTAATTTATATTAAGTAGGTAATTTAGTGTAATTACCTACTTAACAGAAACTTGAAAAACAATTTCCCGACCAAACAAATGTAATCGCAATAAATCCGAGTATTAGCTAGTTTCCAACCCACTCACCGATTAACATTTTACTCGTATGTCCCGCGCGTTACACAAGCAAATTGCGTACAAGGCTCGGATCTAGCCACGTAGCTTCCCCAATACTGATTTGAGGCCACTACAAATTGACGTCTTCCTCACACTGATGTCGGATAAAAATACATCCTATCACCTGTGACATAAGACCTAGTTTACATTGGTAAAATAGCTAGGGAACGGGAGCATTCGTAGGTAGCGGGATGACGAATTGCAGCGCGGTGTTATAGAGAAATATTGGTGTGTTTCTGCGTGTACTAGCATTGCCGGTGGTGGTTGATTAATGGATAGTACACTTATAGGTACCAGTTTCGCGGAATCACTGTCATTAGTGAGGGAATAGTATGTTTTTCGACCTTTACCTACCTACTCCATAGAATAAATAACACCTACTTATATATTACTAATATTGCCATGTAGGTGGTACTACAAGTACGATATATGAAGGTCAGGATTTAATTTTGCAGACAGCTTTTCGACGTAATCTAGACCTAAATTTAGCCTTAATTTCATGGAGGCCGAACTCGGAATTTAATAAAGCGTTTAGAATGGAATACCGGCCTGTAATATCTGGAGTCTATTCTAGCTTAATCTTAATAACTTATACGTAGGTAAGGTCGGTATTTAATTATTTATACCAAATAGGCTTTGAAAGACTATATTAAGACTATATTTTAGTCCAAAATGGAAAAGACTTCAAGATTCATTGTCATATGAAAATTGTTAAAAGGGATTTACTAATTAATTCATTAATTACCATTTTACCTCAGAATACATTTTACTAACATTCATACTAAATTATAAGTAGTATGTAGGTATTACTACTACCTACTACCACTATTGTACCTTTTATTTATAATAATAAAATATAAAAACAAGTGAAGGAAAACTAAACGTACTACTTCTAACTACTACCACTATTTAATTCAAAATTTACAAACCCATTCCATGGAAAAAAGACTAAACAAGGATTCATAAGTTGTTTTTTTTTCATAAAATTATATGAAAGAATGAAGCCTTGATCTAGTGGCTTAGTTATGATATTTCTAACTACCTGTATGACATTTAAAGGACATGGTTAGGGTTAATTAAAGATATTGATTGCAGAGCTATAAATACAGGGATCCTCGTCTTTACAGAGTTACTAAACAATGTTGAGTATATTTTTAAAGTTATAATTTTAATTTCA
This sequence comes from Macaria notata, assembly GCA_927399415.1. Lineage (NCBI taxonomy): Eukaryota > Metazoa > Arthropoda > Insecta > Lepidoptera > Geometridae > Macaria > Macaria notata. The sequence goes on from OV656730.1 coordinate 10,485,248, forward strand.
TCTTGAAAGGTTGTCGAATTACTGTGATGACTTAAGTAAACTCTAGAAATATTGCTTTTTTTTTCTGTTGATTTGCTAAATATGTACTTACCCACTATTCTATGATGTTGTTTGGTGAGAACAATTTTAGGTATCAAACTTCTACCATTTTTACTTACTTACTGCTGATATTAATTAATTGTTCAAGTACTAACACTTTCATAATATTTTGACAATGATTGTAAGTGTAACATAATACATTACAAACCACGCTCCTTTTCGTATTTCTCTTGTAAAAAAATGTCTCATCAATAGTCAACCGACTTTACCCTTTAATAATATAATTTACACTAAGCCCTGTACAAAATAGATAATATAGCACATGAAATTGGTCCTATCGTTGAAGGTTCCAAGAATGGTGTTTTCTTGTACTGACCTGACACACTTCGATTCAGTTCGTGAAGTAAATTTGTAACTTCCTATTGTAACAGTTTTATAGGGCATTTGAACTCTGATGACCTTAAGTTTTCTTGTAAACAACTTTGATTTGAGTAGTGTGTTTCGAATCTGTTGAAAAGAAAGTGTTCTTATCAAACAAATTCTTTACTTCGATTTCATTAGTGAAGGTGATTTTGACCGAGAGTTATTCAGTGGAAGGCAAACAGCCCAATGATTCACGGAAAGGAAAATAATTTGCCAAAATAATTATCTACAGTTAATCATCATATTATCAATCAATCATAACATCTACAGAAAATTCAGTCAAACTGGGTAAGAACCTAACATTCATGAAAGAATTATATAGGACAGTTTTAGTTACGCAGGTATATTATTTTCTTAACCTTACCATTTCCATGTAAGTGTTGTAAACAAATATAAATTAAGAACTGGTGTGTTCTTACATCTAAGATAAGCGTATTATGAACTTGTGATGTCTCTTAGAACTTGCAAATCTAATAACAAGCTACTAAAAGACAACGTAATCTTATCAAAAACACCATAAAACTTTGAAACTTCCTCGTGTATTCAGAAACTTGCAAATCTAACAACAGCACAACTCAGCAAGTTCCAACAGCCATCAGCTTAAGAGTCCTTTGCTTGGAGTCTGTACCACAATCTGCTTGTAGAACTCAATTATTATTGTAGAGAGATTATGAGATTTGCTGTGGTGTTTCATAGCATAGTGTAGATTTGATTTGTACTAATATTAAAGTTTGCAGATTTAAATTATACTTGAATTATGTAATAGAGCTGTTGTAGCGGCAATAAATTAATATTTGTTAAAATAATTAATATTAGTATATATTTAGGAACATCAAATTAATTATTTGGTCCCATTACACAATAATCACAAAATATACAAAGAAAGAAAGAAAGAAAGAAAAACATTTATTGTAGCAAATAATAATGAAATAAGTACAAACAAGAAATATATAAATTTAAAAATAAACCTATACTGAAAATTACTTAAATAAAATACATATTTGCCACAATACAACCCCAACTCAGCATAATGCTGGCTGCATAGCAACCAGCGCTAACAAACAAACAGACGAACGAGCTATGAGTTACATTACAGTTTTTATAAAGAAAGCCTACAGCATAACTCTGTTTCATTACCAACTTTGATTATTTATTTATTTCACGCATCTAACTATTTATAGACGAGACATGTACCTATGGGACAACGTAAGAAGCCATTGTACTTGTTTTTGTACTGTTTTTAATTGCTATAGTCATTTCTACTTCAAAACTAGTGACGTGAAACAACAAATCACTGATAAACTGATGATTCGTCGGTTAAGGTTTAAAAGAAAAGCTGTGAGTGTAAATATACGAGTATAAAACTCAAAGGTGACTGACTGTTTGACTGACTGACTCACTGACTAATATAGTGATCTACCAACGCACAGCCCTAACCATTGGACGGATTAGGCTGAAATTTGGAATAAAGGTAGATGTTATGACGTAGGCATCCGCTAAGAAAGGATTTTTGGAAATGCCACTTTAAAAGGGGTTAAATAGGGAATGCAAGTTTTACTTCTTAATGCGAGCGAAGCCTATCTAGTGTCGAATAAAACCGCACTGTTCAAAAGTGTTCGTCCACAGTACAGGCTTTGTCCTCATTTACACCAAGTCCTGTGGAGAGTCTCATGCACTACACTTGTCCCGGAATCCGCTTGCATCCCATTATGACGTGAGCTCTACCGACGACATGCAAGTCAGTTGACAATATTTTTAGTGTTTTGTAAAACTACCTACAGAGACTGTTAGTCTGCTTTCGGTGGAATACCTCTCGCTCTGATACTGTGCTTCTTGCCTTCATTCAATATCCATACAGACACTATAGTTAGTTTAATCAAGTTTATATCTGAAGCTTTTTTTTTTTTTTTTAACATAAAATAGGCTTACGCTTGACTACAACTTGCCTGATGTTAAGCAACGTTATAGTCTACGATGTAGCGCGCTTGCCTAGAAGAAACCGGTTTACTCTCGACTTGAAGACCGACAAATTATAGTTCAAGGGGAATAGAGATTCGGGCAAGGAGTTCCACAGTTTGGCTGTTCGCACGATGAAAGTCGAAGCAAAACGCTTGGTGCGAGTCTTTGGGACCTCAACTGTATATCGGTGCCTCCTTGCCGTGCCTCTACTCGTGCGATGGTGAAATGGGGCTGCAGCTAGAAGCAATTATGGAACCAAAACAAACAAATGAAATAAAATCAAATTTAAATACGTTATTGTACACTAATTATAACTGCTATAATAATATAAATAACTGCTCCGTTAGCTTAGTTGGTAGTGGCTCTGCTTTCTAATCTAGGGGTGCGGGTTCGATTCCCGCATAACACAAGTAATTATGAATATTAAAATTTGTAATTACTTGTGTTGAGTCTGGTTGTTTCTATGTATAATAAGTATGTACATATTTACACAAGAAAAAGTATATATGTATTATATCCGTTATCTAGTACCCATGATACAAGCGTAAGCTTAGTATGGGGCTAGATGGCGCTGTGTGATATGTCCTCAAATATTTATTATTAATTAGATACATAAGGACACAAAATAACACTTAGAAAAAAAGCATAAAAATATGTTAACAAAACAAAATTTTGGTATTAATTTCACAACAATATAAGAATATAAATAAATCTTCGTACCGACGCGACGTACCTATAGTTAGTTCCCAGTAACTAGATAGAATAATGAAACAAGTAATGCCAATCTTAGTATTTTGATTATACATTTGACAGTCAGCCATTCCATATAATAAACACATACCCGATCTCTCAATCAACTTGTTTTCAACTTCATATGTATCACATTAGGGGGAAGTTCTAGTGACTTACATGTACATTATTTTTAGTGTTTTATGCATGTGTCGGACGAAATGGAAGGCATGTGTGGTAGACAGACAGCCGTCATGACCCTTTTCAGCCGTTTTAGAGATAAGTATACATTTTGATCCTTGTTTTCTAAAAGTAATACGAGTATATTACGTAAAAAATACTTTCAAGTCAGTGATAAAAATATTTTACTTCTTAAAACCACAATCGTGGTAACCTGGGAAATTTTCGCTCCAATATATTAAGTAAAGTATCGCCAAGATTAAAAAGCACAACAATTGTCTTTCAAATATTAATTTCAACCTTACCCAATACTATGTTATAAGACTACGTTAGGTGCTTGAACATATAAATAGTAGCACATTTCCTATCGAAGCAGAGCGTGTGCTATTTTAAGTTTTATCTCCGCTTCCTTACTATAATAAAAGGAAAATTACGGCGCTCTCCAACCATCGCCTACGGGACGAAATTGCAAAATGTTTGTTTATAGGAGAAACCGATATTATTACTTTATTTTACAGTGTTACTAGATGTAATATTCCAGCAAATATTTTAAGATGCTTCTAAGAAACTTATACACAATTAAGTCTACTTTGAACCTATTACACATTTTCAGGCTTCGTCCTGTCAATTTGGGCCGTCTTTCTATAAATTGGTTTTTGCTTGTGACAGCTAAATTAGGGAACATCCGTTGCCTACTCTACTCTAGCATAATAGCAAATTACGTGGCTATAAAGCACTTAATTTTTCTTATGATATTGAATAACAGGACTAGTATGGTACATGCTTAATGGACAGTGATGTCATGTAGCACCCGGGTAAAATTAAATAAAAGTAGCCCACATGTTTGTAACAGCATTCAATGTTCCTGGATCACTGTGGGATGAGATTTGGCGCCTCTTCTCTATGTCATTCAGTACCCATCTAACACCCTGCGCTAGGTAAACTTTACCCCTGCATTATACGAAGAACATTCCACTAGATAGACATCTTCAGTGAAACCGAGTTTGAATTTAAAAACTTAGCCTGTTACAGTATCTACTGTGCTCGTGATAGTGCCATAGCTGATCCATATAAATAGTACATCTCCCTACAGTAGATAGATAGATTAACTCTTTATTGTTGACACATATTAAAAAACAGTACATAGAACAAATTGCACCTTAACTAGTGCCACAAGCGGCACTACACTACTTACACACAGTACTTACTTATTTAGTTCTTACGTGGCTCTTACGAGTATGTACGTTAAAATTACTAGTTATGCGCCCTTCGTTCTCACGCGTAAAAGATCCCAGGGGAATGTTGCTTATTCTTGAATGGAAATCCCGTTTACTCATGTTTAAGAGCGTATTAATTATGACGTTGTTTGTACCTATATATAATTAACGTTATAATTTTCACAAACTACAACGAGTTAAGTTATAGGTTTTGATTCTAAATGAATATGTCTCTATCTATACTAAAACGCCTTTGAAACGAAAGCCACTAAACGGTTACATACGTTATTCCACCTCTCTTATTTACAACGAAGCCTGATCCTAACAACCTATTTACTCACTAAACCCAAATAGGCTTACTCCTTTAGAATACATGAGATTGCTACAGAATAACGTAGCTCTTTACCTTTTACCTAGGAATAGTTGATACCATAGAAACGTAACTGAATCTAATTATGTGGACTGTTTTTATTGTAAATTATTTTCTATCACTTGGTTTGATAATTGCCGACATTATTTCATATTTAGTTATTAATGAATAACGTTAGCTACATCACGGACCATTTTTGACAAAGCCCCTTTACAGCTGCTTTATTATTGGAATTAATACTAATGTATAAAATTATTAATTATTGAATGAATGTGAAATGTATAATATAACCACCTTGACGCGTCGTTATGAACTATTTATTATTTTGTAAACCACTTGTAATGAAATATCACATAACTGACAATAAAATAATCTGAATCTAAATTAAATTAATCTACGAAATCGTCAATAGCCCGCGTCGCGGTTGAGTTGGTGGGTAATTTTTAGCGACCAACTGCGGCCAAACGTTTGTCGGCATCGGGTTATTTTCGCCATCTTACCCAAGCACGAGCAAGCTTTGTGTGTGAGTGGGAGAGAGATGAAATAAGAAAACATTTTCAACGATAGTTATAAATTACAATTCTGTAGTATTAAATCTTCGTAGCTATTTACCTACCTATATCTAAGAGCAGAGTTGCGGATCCCAAGGGAAACTGCGGGAGAGTATTTTCGTAGTAAAAAGTATTTTTCCAGAACTCGGTAGCGGCTTAACTCTAGTTTTTCTTTTTCTTTTCCTGTTTCGCTAGTCGTGACCGGCAGTTGCGGTCGAGTGTATACTGACTATACTGAGAGGCGGATTAAATGCAAGAGTTAAAATTAACGATGTAGAAGATTACATAAGCTAAATGTGGATTTTGTACGTTCACTGTTTTTATTCTTAAAAAACCTCTTTATCTGTCATGGAAGTTAAAAAGGCGGAGTTAATCTCTACAAACTGCTTTTAAATGTTTTAATACTACTGAAGTCCGGATTGGACACGAAGATTTTTTTGTTTGGTGTTTACTTGAGCTGTCTATTACTTACCTACTGTTAAATTGATTTTGCAATTGTTACGGTGTGAACGACGCATTAAATTATTTCTCTCATACGATAAAATTTTAGAGAAATGGCCAGAAGAATACTTCTTCTTATCGAGTGAGAGTGGGTAACTCTGGTGTCGAGAGTTTATCAAGGCGCCTTAAAAGCCTCTGATATGGCTTAATGACTGCCGTACTAGACAAACAGCCGGGACCTGTAATTTAACATGTCAACCGACCCACGGAAACGCCCAAAATTGAATGCCAATTTTCGGTCAACCGTCCAATGACTGACCGCGTCGACCTTTGCTTGACGTTGGTAATCGTATGCTATAGCCTCCGCTAACTGAGCTACGGGCGCTAATATAATACTACAAGTTTAAAATTCTATCTACAAGTAAATGTTACAAATTCAACACCTCCACAGTCTCTTAACTTTTAACGAGAGAAATAATTATCCATCCAATTAACATTGTAATGAGGTATCGTATGTACAAGTTTTAATTAAGTTGTATTACAGTACTTAGTAGTACCTACTGCAAGTTGTAAAGCTTTCGATCTCGCGTTCACATGCATGGAAATGATCACATTATTCAATTTAATCTCAGTTGCGGTCTTCACGGACGTAGAATCAGAGTTGAAAGTAATTTACGTCAAGTTTTACTATTTGTTTTTATGTCTATTATATTCTTTCTCTAGTGACAGGGTTGGCCAGAGTTGGCAATACCAGTTTTTTTAACAGGTATATGCACTTGAAACACTCTCACTCTCTTTAGTCGTATTTTCTCATAACTGAGGGTCCCTCGCAGAATTAAACCGTTAGGGGAGTCCTCTTGGGCAGATACATCATTGAAACAGTTTAAGTTATGTTTCATTAGATGTAACTATGGATGGGTCAGTTATCCAACTCGGTCGATTCCGTTACTAACTTCAAAACTTGTTACAAGAACTTTGAATAGCTTCTAACATAGAAAACATTTAGACATATTTCTCACCTCTCTCATATCTAATATACGTATACGCTAACAATTTTTAAGAAAGACATGTAGGTAAGGTTCATAGTCAATAATGGATTTGTTTGGAAGCTACAAAGTTTTAACTCCTTTTTATTGTCCTGGGATATTTATACGTAGGTATTTATTTATATTTTGTTTTGGGGGTTAGAGTATTCAAATAAATACTTCCCTAAGACATCTAGCTATTATCGTCTGTGGCCAGTCCAGTATTCTCACAGTTTCTCACGTAGAAAGGGAAAGTCAGCGATCTAGATCTTCACTTTTATAACCCACCCAGCATTTACTGCAAACAATTGCACAATGCTGATTCTTTTAGCGATCTAACTTGTAATGGAGACTACAATTAGTCGCCGGTTTCTTAATTTATGTGTGTTGTGATCTTTTTCAGTGGGAAAAGAGAATTTTTCAGTTTGAGTTGTGATTTTGATCAAGAACCGCGTATGCTGTTGTATGCTAAGCTAATTTTACTGTCCTACTCTATCGACTAACGTATACAGTAGATGACATTTCTAAGCAAGTTGGTAGGGATGGATCAGACAGGCTGGAGACCGTACTACGTGAGAGGAGGCCTATACTCAGCAGTGGGTGAACATGGGCTGACATGATGATGATGATAATTATGACACTATAGAAAAAGTCTTTGTGTATTATTTCAACAACATAGTTTATTTGCCTTAAATTGTTTTTTACCATTTTCTTTGAAGTATTTTTAACTTATTTACCAAAATAATTATGATAGTCGGTAGATGCCCAAGAAATTGGTAATTGGTGTAATTATTTTAGTTATTAAAATCAGAACAATTGGTTGCTAAACAATTATTCCATACATTTATTACCATGAAACCATACCGTGTGATCTTTAATCCCTTGTTGTGTGTATACTGTACAGACATACGGAATAATAACGTGTATAGGAGCTGACATATGTATTCATGAATACCCGATTTTTTTTTCGTACCTGTCGTGATATTATGATTCAGATTCTTTTATTTACAGTTATGTAATATTTTATTACAAGTGGTTCACAAAACAATAAAGAGTTCATAACGACGCGTCGAGTTGGTTATACATTTATACTACACCACATTCAATAATTAATAATTTTATACATCTAAATATATAAAACTGAAAGGTGACTGACTGACTGATATATAGTGATCTATCAACGCACAGCCCAAACCACTGGACGGATTGGGCTGAAATTTGGAATGAAGGTAGATGTTATGACGTTGACATCCGCTAAGAAAAGATTTTTGGGAAATGTCACTTTAAAAGGGGTGAAATAGGGGATGCAAGTTTTACTTCTTAATGCGAGCGAAGCCGCGAGTACAACTAGTTAGTAATAATTGTAAAGGGGCTTTGTCAAAAATGGTACGTGATGTAGCTAATGTTATTCATTAATAATATGTGTATTGTAAGGGTTATTTTGAATAAATTATTAAAAAGTTTAACGACCTACCAGCGCATACCTATTCAACTAACTGGCCAGCCCCCTGACAAGATGCGTATTTTCACTATGTCCACTAAACCACGCCTTTTTTCTAAAGGGGCTGTTCATCATAATCAGCAAGCAATATATGTAATAGTACCATTACTTGCAATACCTACAGAATATGCCTGAAATGGCGCCTGAAATTACTAACTTATCTCGAAGTCAAGGATCGCCTAACGCGCCGGTTCCATAGAGCCATATCTTTTACGAGCCCAGTCCTGGTGATAAAGTCTGATTTCTAAAGCTACGTACTTTGCTCCAGGGAACGTGATTCTATGCGAACTTTGAGCTTGAATAACTTTAAAGGATTTTCGGTAACTTTATGCTATCTTTGAGACCTTTGACATCTATCTAAGGTAGGGTGACTGAAAACTTAGTTATGAAGGTGATTTAGGATTATCCTGTCATGAATGCGACCTGGAGATAACCATAAAATATTTATTAACTCAGCAATTACACACGAGAACAAGGTTTTTTTAAGAATCCGTGTTATGAAACGACTCACATATTATTTCCTCGTATAATATTGACTGTAATAACAAATACGAAGCAAAAGTAGAGAATACCAGAAACCTCATTTAGTTCTGTACTTCTTAAAAACTTCACAAGAGGCGCCGAGAAGCTTAGCATGAAGAAGACAAAGAAAAGATAAACGCAATACATTACTTACAAACCAAGCCGAGCCATCATTTACGAGTTGTGTTTATTTTTAGTTTCCGCAACATCTTCCACTATTTCCTTATCAAGGCGTCCGTAACGATAAATTACTGCGAGCTTTTCCGAACTGCGTCGTTAATATACTTAGCGGTAACTTATCATAACTTAGAATTTCCAGAAAGCGTAACTTGTATCGTACACGTTTATAGCTGTCTATTTCGATCCCTTTCAAGTTGTGGTCAGTCATGTTTATACTAAACCAGCAGGAACATCATTTAAAGAGCCCTCGGCGTGAACTGTTGGATATTCTATGTTTACCATGTCAGTATGGTGGAATTAATAATAGGGTGGCAGGACATTGTCCTTCCGTGCTTTCGTGTAGTGGCCACAGTTAGCGGCAAATAGAATCACCGTACTCTTTACCTAATTGTTGTTTGCCGTCGGGACTTCCATTAACATGATGTATGAGCCTTTCGGTCAATATCTCGAGTAATTTCCTAGAAGGATAGAGCAATATAGAGAGTCGAGTTGGCCGATAAATAACAGTTTAATCGTTTGCAGGTCCTGCAGTTCAGCTCCGAGTAATCTTCGACTCGACGAGAATTAAAACGAATTGTGTTGCGAATTTAATCGATTGTGGACTAGTGCTGTGACTTGAAAGAAGCTGAATAAGCTTGAAGTGACTTGTGCGAGTTTATAAAAGACTAATCCTCTTTATCCTCCGGTAGTCCGGGGGTTTGTGCGAGGTCCCTTAATCCGTCAAAGTGTCTCCCATCAAGTTGTCTGCTATGGACAGTAACTCGGTGTCTCCAATGCCGGAGCTAGCGCCTATAGCCGAGTTCGACAAGTCTCCGCCGTCGCCGCCCAATGAAGAGGTGCCGATGGATGACCTCCCCCCGCCCCCCGCAACTATATCGCAGCCTGAGGGGAAGAAAATGAAAATGTGAGTAAACAAGTATTTTTTTAACCATTAAACATAATTTACATGTGGCACCATTAGGATAGTTCATGGAGTTGTTCAATAAAATATGCAGTGTTAGAAAATCTTCACTTATACATACGATTAGGTTGATTTTGCCATGAACTATACAAAAGGTATCAAATACTTAGTTACATTCATGAAAAAATCAAGCTTAAATCTTGTTCATTACGATTGTTTAAACATAGAGGCAACATTGGTCAGTGACTCCAATCACTGAAGTTAATCTAAATCGCACAAACTCGTACATCTGCGTTAGCTATTAGTTCAAAGTTTCAGGATCTAAAATTGGCTGTGCGTGTTAGTCAGGGAATGTGACACGGAAGTAGCAGATCCTACCTACCGTCAAGTAGTCATACATACAGATAAATGGTCGTATCCTGAGGGACCCAGCTGTATGTAGCTTTGCATCTACTTGTGATACCTGCCTATTTAATGAATTTATTTAGTATCTAGTTAAAACCGAGATTTGATTCGTTGTCAAGCACAATTTTTCGTTAAAGCAAAATCGGGCTTTAATCGAGTTTTGGAAACCGCCACTCTTATGGATTGTATTTGGTATACGTAGTTGGCACCAAACCATTCCATTTTGGGCGCTTCCGTGGGTCGGACACGTGACACGTTAAATTGTAGGTCCCGGCTTTTTGTCTAGTACGGCAGTCGTTAAGCCACGTTAGAGGCCCTTAGGGAGGCGGCTTGATAAACTCTCGACACCAGAGTTGGCCACTCTCATTCAATAAGAAGAAGAAGATGGCACCTGTGATGATTTTTTATCAAATTTCAATCAATCATTATTATGTATTTTATTGTAAAATACAGGAAAAGGTAATATTTAATTAAGACATTTCAATAACATAAAATTTCCCTGATTTTTTTTCTATTATTGCTGTGTAGATTTCTTCATCGTCTCTAGCATTTGTCAATTCCATTTCAAAGCAGCTTTCTAGCAGCAGTACATGAGTCTATAAATTTATTATGTCAATAAACATTTTTGTTCATTTTGTGTAAGTAGTAGTGTCATCTATGTTCATCATTACACATTAAAATGCCAACACACAATCTGAGGTTGCTAGAGTCTCCCTCTATCACCACTACGACTAGTTATCAAACTAATTCAGCGCGGATTTAACAGATGGCGCTAGCATCTGCTATAGATCATTTATCATTTACACTTTATATCTAACTTTTTGAATTATGAATGAAATTTCGTACTTTCTTTATTAAGTTTACAGGTGAAAAAATATTTTTAGAAGGACTAGATTTTTCCGTCGTATTTTCTGTCGCGTTTTTTCACTCCATGTAGTTGTACTCGGTCCCTCTCTAACCAAATACTGGTTATGGCGAAGTAGGGCGCTTGCAGCTTGTCCGGAGTCGACATCTCGGTGAGTGTCGGTGCGGACCTCGCGAGAATGCTCATCTGACCGTTTGCCGCCAAATCTTTTTACAAATTTCGAACTTTTTATTTTTTTCTCCGATTGTGTTCAGTGCGTTGTGATTTATTTCATCCAGTGTTATTATTTTTTTGTGCATCTATTCTGATTGGAAGATATGGCGCGAGGAAAGAGTCAAACGTATGTTTATTTTGTTTTATTTACTCAGTTGTTTAATTAACATAGATATTAATTACTTATTAGTTGGTGTCGAAATAACGATGTTACATTAACAAACGAGTTCGTCGGTGCCTTTGTTATAATTTTAATAAATAAGTAAGTTTTGTATAAAGAAAGTAGGAGTATCTTACACGACTATCACTTGTATTTTAGTACTGTGGCACTTACAAAAAGTTTTAGTAACTTATTTTGAGTAATTTTAAACATATTTTAGTGCTTTTATTCATTATTATTTTCTTAGATACTCATTTTGTATTATATCTTACTTATGTATAAAAATGAATCGCAAAATGTGTTGGTAAGCGCATAACTCAACAACGCCTGGACCGATTCGGCCAATTCTTTTTTTTAATGTTCGTTGAAGTTCAAGGATGGTTTTTACGGAGAGAAAAATTTGAAGCAAAAAAAAAAATTATACCATAACATACAGGCGGTGTACGGGCGGCCCTTACATTCTTCAATCTCCAAAACTACGCAACGGGATTGATGTGTTTTTTTATAACAGATAGTGTTTTAAGTGGACGGTTTTTAAGTATGTAACGTGTAACCGTGCGAAGCCGGGCAGAGCAGCTAGTTGATAATAAATAGAATACTAACTTTTATTCATGATACAGACGTGCTTTGAGCGGTAGATAAAAATGTACCCGCATGATTACATCAATTAGATTCAATTGCCGAAACTCATAATTGGTCACGTATATTTTTTTATGTTGAGCAATATAGCGGTATCACATTTTATGGCGTTTCAAACAATTTGCTGGAATGAGTTGCTCATATACTTTATCCAAACGAGTTTGCTACGTGGCGGCATACAAATTAATTTAGTTGACATCGATTAAAAAAACACTCTCAACGAAAAAGTCTTTTTGCTATGTTCTTAGATTTTAACAATGAAACGCCATATTACACTTGTAGTTTCTTTATTACTCATTTCACACATGTCTCGCACCTCCCGCTACCTGGCGAACGTCAGGGCGGTTTACACGCGCGTATATACCTACTTAATAGCTATATGCATACATACATGTCATCTCTCCCCCTTTAGCAACCAAACCTGGTAACAAACAAAACAGTAATATACATACCTATGTACTAATATCTAAACTTTATAATTAACAATTTTGTTTCTTGGTCTCAAGTCATAACGACCACCTCGTGAGGAAACAACAATAACCTCGGCGCGCGGGGGCGCAGGCGCGCTGTCAGGGGTCGAGGCAGGCGGCGGCGGCGCGGCCGCGTCTCGTGACGTGCTGCGAGCGCGCGCTTCTCCTCCCGCCGTACTATCGGGCTCCGCTTGAATCGACCCTTGATGACGCATCTGAGGCGCTTGACCTCCCGTGTATTTCATGATTTGATCGACATGCCTTTTAACTTCTATGTTATCTACAATCACATTATATAATCGATTCCCTAGCACTTTTACAATGTGACCTAATTTCCATATTGCTTTTTGAGATACAAAACATTTAACCCATATCTTCTGTCCCTTATGGAAATGCCTACTAGGTTTCACGGTATCACCGGTGGCCCGTTCGTGTGATTTCGGTGGCAAAATTAGATCGAGTCTTCCTCGCAAGTTCCGGTTAAACATTAACTTAGCGGGTGACTCGCCGGTGGTACAGTGAACCGTGTTTCTGTATTCAAATAGAAAATTCAGTAACTTATCGAGTACTTGATTACAATGCATGTTTTCAGAGCCCGCAAGAATACATTTAATCATTTTTTTACAAGTTCTCACTGAGTTTTCTGCTTGGCCGTTACTACACGGGTGATAAATCGGTGAGGTCAAGTGATTTATGCCTGTACTTTTACAAAATTCACTGAACATGTCGTTACTTATTTTAGGGTCATTATCAGACATGACGGTTTCAGGCAATCCAAACATTGAAAATAATAATTTTAATTTTTTTATCAGTTCATTAGTTGTCAGCCCGCCTTGCATGTGTAGACATTCTAACCATTTACTATGTGCATCGACTACTATCAAAAATACCCGGGAGCCAACCTGCATGTAGTCGATATGTATGCGCTCCCAGGGAGCGGCGGGGCGCGGCCAGGGTGCGGGCGGCGCGCGGGGCGGGGCGGGCCGCGTGGCTGCGCACGCGCTGCAAGCGCCGACCGTGACCTCAATATCCTTATCTATACCTGGCCACCACATTTTACTTCGTGCGATGCTTTTTGTTTTCACCACGCCAAAATGAGCCTTATGAACTTCCTGCAATAGTTCTTGTCGCAAAATTGAAGGAATAACGATTTTGTGACCTCTCATCAGGCAACCTTGCACTACTTCTAAATCTGTTTTGCATTTAAAATATGGTAGCACATTATTGCATGTTATTTTCCGCGGCCAACCTTTTGTTATGTACTTTGTGACTATTTGTAGCGTTTTATCATTTGCCGTCTCTTGTTGAATGTTTTCAAACGAAATCGGTAACTGTGTTTTATCAATGAAATTCAAGTATGAAACGTCTTCATTGTTATCTAAACCGGATTGTTCAACATTCGCTTCTATCGGCGCTCTTGAAAAGAAATCGGCGAGTACGTTTTTATGTCCCGGCATATAACGTATTTCATAATTATATGCGGACAAAAATAATGCATATCTTTGTAGTCGTGATGCCGTCATCACTGGAATGCCGTTATTTTTACCAAAAATAGCTAATAAAGGCCGATGATCAGACATTAAAACAAAAGGTTGATCACGCCCGTACAAGTACTGGTGAAAGTGTTTTACCCCGAACACGATAGCGGTCGCTTCTTTATGTATTTGGCTATAATTCCGTTCGCTTGGCGCGAGTGACCTCGAGGCGTATGCCAGCGGGCGCTCGCGGCCCTCCGCGCCCTGCTGCAGCACGGCGCCCAGCCCGGCCGGGCCCGCGTCCACCGCCAGCACGAGGCGCGCGCTGGGATCAAAATGCGTCAGCACGCGTTCAGACGCTAGCTCGCGCTTGATTTTAACAAAGGCGTCCTGTTGTGGCTTGTCCCATGTCCACACTGAATCTTTACGTAATAACGCATGTAGTGGTTCTAAGATTGACGACGCGCCGGGGACAAAATTTCTATAGTAGTTTATGATACCTAAGAATCGTTTCAATTGCTGCACATTAGTCGGTGAAGGTGCTTTTAAAATGGCCTGAACTTTTTTCGGGCATGAATGAAGGCCGTTCTTATCTATTACGAACCCGAGGTAGGTAACGCTCGGTTGAAGAAACGCGCATTTATTTTTGTGCAGCTTTAAACCGGCACCGTTCAGTCTATGTAAGACTTCCCGAAGTCTAGACATGTGCGTGGAGAAGCACGGGGCGGTCAAGCAAATGTCATCGCACCATACACTGACACCATCAATACCTACAAGCAACTTCTCCATTGCTTGTTGAAAAATTGCTGGTGCATTTGCTAGCCCATAAACTAACCGCGTATATTTAAACAACCCGCGTGTTGTACTAATGGTTGTTAGCAATTGTGACTCTTCATCTAAGCAAAATTGATTATAGGCGTTACTTAGGTCTAGCTTAGTATAAAGCTCCCCGCCGCCCAGCATTGCAAACACCTCTTCAATGCGCGGCATTGGGTACTTATCGATACATAAGTCTTTGTTCAGCGTAACTGAAAAATCACCCGCTATTTTAACTTTTCCGTCATCTTTCAAAACTGGAACAATTGGTGTTGCATAGTCTGAATGGCTTACCGGGACTAAAATACCAACAGACGTTAGCCTATCTAACTCAGCTTCTACTTTATTTTTTAATGCAAAGGGGACTGACCGAGGTTTGAAATATCTTGGCCGAGCACTTTCTTTCAACTTTAAGTTTACTGTAAATTTATTAAACTTGCCTAAACCGTCACTCCAAAGATCTTTATAATCACTTAACATTGTTTTTAATTCAGAGTTGTTGTTGCATAATGTGATATTTTTATTATCCAGAGGCATAATTCCTAAGTTAAATTTATGCATAAAATCTCTTCCTAGAATAGGGGCACCGCCGCCTTTTATTACATAAAACTTAATTTTCTCAGTTAAATTGTCATAATTCACATCAGCGTAAAAATATCCATCTGGTGTTACTTTATGTCCATTATAAAAGCACATTTTAGACTTACAAGTTGATAACGGATATTGAGAGTATTTCTGTTTATACAATGTATCTGGGATGGCAGTGACACCTGCCCCTGAATCTAGTTCCATTGACTGTTTGTGATCACAAATACTTACAACTATTTCTATCGGATCATAAGTGCCGTACCTCATGCTGAATAGCTTGCACTCCTGGCAGTCCTCCTCCGGCGTGTTATCCTCCACGTCGACCTTGTTTAGTTTTTGTTTGCATACTTTTTTCAGGTGGCCAGTAACTCCACATATCTGGCATTTGTAACGGCGAAACCTACACTTGTCGGCGAGGTGGTTCTTCAATCCACACACCTCACACGAACTCTGGCCCGCAGCCGTGCCGGCGCCGGCGGCGGCGCTCCGTGCGCCGTCTTGCCGCCCGTATGTCGCGCCCGCGCGCGCCCCCGGGGCTGCAGCGCCTCCGGAACCGTGCGCATAGCACCTTTGCACAGGCCCATTTATTTTAAATATGGGTTCTTCTTTAATAGACTGCTTCAATTGCCTGGAACTTGACACCCACTCGGCGGTTTCCAACGCTTTTGCAAACGTCAAGTGGGCAGCATCCTTTTCAAATAGTTTGTCCCGTTCTGGACCGTCTATGAGACCGAGAACAAATTTATCACGTAACACAGTCTCCAGGACGGCACCGAAGTCACAATGGCTTGCTAATCCCCGAAGTCGCGCAGCCCACTCGCTAACAGATTCGCCGGGGTCTTGAACAGCTTTGTAGAATTCCGATCTGGCTGCAAACACACACCGCTTGGGCTTGAAGTACTCAGCTAAAACTTTCGTTAGTTCAGCAAACGAATATTGTTCAAGCTCGCGTGGGAATACTACATTGCGTGCGATCCGGTACGATTCCTCCGAAAGATAGGTTAGGAGCAGCGCGGCTTTGTGATCTTCTCTTACAGCGTTTACTTTGCAGAACTGGTGTAGTCTGCCTATAAACACGTCCCAATCAGATCTCTTGTGGTCAAAACTATCGATCGTTCCCAAAAACGAAGACATCCTCGTCGCCAAAATGCTATGTTCTTAGATTTTAACAATGAAACGCCATATTACACTTGTAGTTTCTTTATTACTCATTTCACACATGTCTCGCACCTCCCGCTACCTGGCGAACGTCAGGGCGGTTTACACGCGCGTATATACCTACTTAATAGCTATATGCATACATACATGTCACTTTTTTACATTGAATAGGCCAACATTTGACTACAGCCTGCCTGATGTTAAGCTCCATTGTAGTCTAAGATGTTGCGCATACGACTTTCTTTGGACATTTATCTGAATATATATCGTTATAGCTAAATGCCAAATTGCAATCAATTTCTTTTAAGTTACAAGAAAATATGGTACATATTAACTCCTGAATCAATTATCTTATAAGCTTCTATGATTTTATATTTTCTTTTAATCTTTCCAATAAAAAGTTTATCCATTCATACTTATCTATCTCTGTGACAGTTTTGTGCGCAGACAAAGTTTACTATGTGTACTAGTACTTACACATTTATTGGAAAGTTTTTCATAATCCCAGGGAAAGTACAAGTATACCATTCACCCCCTGTATTTGCTCGTGCGTGTGAGGGTATTATTACGTAGGTGCTAGGATAATCACAGGATGCATGTAATTACTGACGATGGAACTCACTTGTTTAATGTTTACTGACGTAGCTATTTCACGATTCAAGGAATAAATATCTCAGTTTGATGCTGTCAATAAGATTCTCGGAAGTTCGGATGTTACAGATGGGTAAGTCAGATAGGTAGGTACGTGGAAGGCCCTTAGGACGTCACGATCGTATCTGCCCAAGAGAACTTACCTAATGAATGAGTTCAGATGGAAATTAAAAATAAATGTAGGATTACCTATTTGGTGTTATTAATAACAGAATATTTATAAGCCTTTTGGTGGTGGAACTCAAGGTATAGAGATTTATCGTTTTGTGTAAGAACTGACATGTCAAAATATTATAATAAAGCTAAAGCGATTTGAGGTCTTAGAAGTGTCATGGCAACTTTTTCTCTCATTATAATGCGAGCCAAGCTGCAGGCGTCCACTAGTTCAATATAAAAATACTATAGGTAGAAAACTTACAAAACATCCTAAATATTAAATTTCCTTATATTCCAGCGACCAGTGATTAATTAAAGAACAAATTAGAATCACAGAACGAGCGATAGGAGTAAACTTTCAATGTAAACATTTATGCACAAAAGTTTAGAAAGTTCGTTAACAATTCAACGATCGATTCGAAACATTTCTCTACGATCATGCTATTTTCCACAGCAATATTCCGAGAGTTTTACTTTGTTGGATTTAGATTTGAAGTTTGTAATATATAACAATTCAGGTTACTGCGTGCGTGCCTTTGCTTCTAGCAGAGACATGCAGTTTCACGTGCTTAATTATTAGCAAAGTCCTGGTTATACAATAAATAAATAAGCCTTTATTACTGGTTTACAATTTGTTTTTACTGAACTAAAAAACTTTTACTTTACCACTGTAGTTCTGGCCCTTAAGCTTGTCTTGACATAGGCCTCCTCATAAGCCTTACATTTAACTTGTAACATTCAACCAAGTTGTGTATGCCACCTATTTAGGTGGTGGTGGTGGTTTTAAACGTAATTTGTGTTCAAAAACACTATATTAAAATTAACTCAGATGTAGAGAAAGTAACCGCTTAAAACGAAACGAATAAAACTGTGACATTGAATTGCACCAACCAGCAGCATACGGGCCCAGTAGCAGCCACAGTTATCCCATTAGATCCCTCGCGAGGGAGACGCAGGATATGGGATGAAATTGATGCTTATTGCGAGGCACACGAGACCGTAGGAGTGATTTATAAAGACCATTCGCATACCGGATTGTTTCAAGTGGCGGATTGGCTGGGAAGTCTTGGGAGGAAAGTGTGAAAGAGCTGGGAGATACCAACGATCAAAAAATATTTAAAATTTATTAGTTAAGAAGAATAAGAAGCGGTCACCGTAGTTGAAATCAGAATGGATGACATTGTTGTTTCATACTCAGACTCACAGAATAGACGTAAGTTTTAACTAGACTATTCACAAAAAGACGTTTAAATAACCCTACAAATATACTTACACGTAAATCGTGAGTAATGATAGAGGTACATACATATATGACAAAATAAAATATAATATAATTAAATCTGTAAATAATTAGTGCTAGTAACACTTTGCGAAGCGAGTGTGGCTCAGCGGTTCCAGTGTCTGCTTTTCATCCAGACGCACCCTGGTTCGAATCCGCCCTACACCAATGACTTGTATTTTCAAGTTATGTGTAGATTTGCACTCGCTTAGCGGTGAAGGAAAACATCGCGAGGAAACCGACATGTTTGAGGACCACAATATCCGAGGACATGCGTCTTCTGTGGAAGGACCTGGGCGCCCACCACGATGTATCTGCCCAAGAAAACTCCCCTAACGAATTAATTCTGCGGGGGAGTCACGACCCTCAGTCATGAGGAAATACGACTCAAAGAGAGAGAGAGTAACACTTTAGTTTACATTTTGACAATAACTTACCTATAAAGACCTCCACAATAAAGCTAAGTAAACTGAGTAAACACTTCCAGCAGTAAAGTGGGACTCCCGTTATGGTCCTCCCGATCATTAGACGTCATTAAGGGCGAGCATTAAACCCGTGTGTAACGTTTCACTGAACGACGCGAGTCTACGTGAGATGGCACTTTACTTTCTTGTGATAGGTAAAGTTTGGGAAAATGAAACTGGCAATACTTATAGCAGAGACTTACCTAGTAAAATATACAGGTGCTCGATTTTTCTATAATAATGGTATTATCTATAAATTTGTTGCTGTGAAATGATCTTTTGATGCGTGGCAGAATTTATGTAGGTAGTAAAAGAAATTGAAATCATTTTTATTTATAATATTTATTTTCAAGCTAAGACCTATATAACCGTAAGTGTACATAGTTAGAAACTATTATACTGTAGAATTCTGAAATACTTCTATCGGATTTTTACTTATGGAATCTTGGAAAAAACCTTTGAAATCGTGTTCGTCGCCTCAGAAGTATAGATATATATATACTTTATTAAAAACACCAGCACAATACAGAAATTTACAAAAAGAATATTAAAACTTAAGCCTAGTGTCTTAACTGGCGACCTTATCGCTAAAAGCGATCTATAATTATTTAAAAAAAGAATTCTTGGGTAGGTAGTAGGAACGTGTAATAACAACCACAATATATGCAAAAAGATCGTATCTCTGGTCGTATTCTCTATGATTATAGGTACAGAATATGATAAAGCTGCAACAATTTGCGTTTTCTGATGCACAACAATCAACAAAACACTGCACCTGGCACCATTAGTGCATGTGACTATTGTGCTAAAACTGCTAATATTCTGACGTATTAGTCAAGTTGAGTAATGAAGTACTTGTAATTAGTTCGGTAATTACAAACAAATTCCAAAGTAAACTAGCTCTTTATCAGACTGTTCAAACAATGGCACTTTCTGTACCGCTTTAAAATAAAATTGTACGTGTATTTTAATCTATAAAGGCAGTTTTAAGTACGTCGACCTTGTTATTTTGTATAGAAAGTCGTTTAAGTTAGTTTACTTATCTTTAGTCGTACCTATCCTTGAATGCTATGTATTTAGCAAAAGTCAATAACATTTCTAATTTACTTTTCTGCGAAATTAACCTAAAATGCCTTAACAGGAGCAGTTTCAAAATTAATAGTAAATTCGTACATTGGATGGCGTTTAATTTCACGGTGTCGCAATTAGCAATTCATTCTCACAATCTTCTTCCACTGAAATCAATTTTCATCCACAACTGATATCAATTTTAGTGGCACGTATAAAAGCTACAGGTTTCCACAAAACAGCAAGTGCTGCAATAGACAAAAAGAATGCGTCCACTTTTACCTCACCCACAAAATCATCTGCAATCTATGTCAGCTAGTTACAATTTGTTTCGCCTCACTACAATAGCTCTTCTGGTTGTGAGAACCGAACAACTTGAAACTCCAAGACCCGTAAAATCAATGTATCCCCAATATAAATAAAAAATAAACAGTTTGACTGTTCGATTTATGATGACTAGTCAGAAGTGATTAGTACCTAGAGTTTGTATACTTACGATATAATATGTATTATCATCATCATTATCATCAGCCTGGCCTTGCCCACCGGACATAAACTTCTCTAGGACAAGAACATCACTCCATCCACTTTTGGTGTATGTATGTCGGTGAATTTATATATGTATTGTTCTTATTTGTATGTAAGTTTATAGTAGTTATTTCTGTAGTATTAGCACATAGTATATATATATATGTTGCGGCGAATGTGGATAATGCGGGAATTATGCATAATTACCAGTGCTCTTGGTAAAAGTGAGAAAAACATTCGAATTAATCAAATTGAAAATTGAATTGGTAAATATGGATAATTCACTACATTTACTGTGTGCGTTGGGAATTATGCATAATTCCCGATTATCCACATTTACCGTAACATATATATATATATATATTTATATATTTTTATTTACAATATTACGTAGTATAATATACATATGTAAGTATAGGTTTGAGTAGTATATTATTATTTTAATGTTTATTGTTTAAGTTTTTATAGTCAAATTTCATGTGCTCGTTATTGTACACCCCGCCTAGTCTTTTTTATATATTTTCCTCTCCATCCTACGGTTGCCTGGAAGAGATCAATCTATCTATCTATCTATCTATTCCAATAAGCATATTTAAGGTGTCTTTTTGGTACGACGTTGATGTGGGAACAGTAATCACGTGTTTCCCCTCGTGACCGCTAATGGTTCGTCTAGTGGCTACAGATAGTATATTAAACAGGCAGGGGGCATGCAAGCGACAACTTATTACTACCATCGAAATAACGATGATAATGCCAGAGGGTTATAGGGAAGGGTGCGATTGATTTTTTTTGTATAATAATAGCTAATATATATTTCATTTATTGGAAGGAGATCATTAAAACTAGCGGTTTCTGTTTACTTTGTCTAATTTACAGGTTATTATATAAAAACTGTAACTAATTAGGTGGAATATGTAGAAACAACAGCTTCTTGCTTGAAACTGCGTTTAAGTTTTATGTTCTCAAGTTCAGAATTTTTAACGAGCATGCTTCATAAGGTTTAGGAGTTGGTAATTAACGTTGCTATCAAATTCACATAAAACAACAATTTAACACCTTTTAAACACTATCTTGCCTACTTTTGCTAAAATATGAATCCTTTGTCATAAATAGGTCAGATCCAGCCGCACTTAGTTTATGAAGACAGACATATTATGTCCTAGTCAAGGCCTTGATGCAGATTCACTGTATCCTCGTTATAAATGTTTATCTCCACACCCACTTGAGATTTATTCGTTCAAGGGGCACTGCTGGGAGTTAAAGGCTAATAACTTCACAGTCTAGGGAGAGTAAGAGCTATGGTTCTACTGTAAGCTGGAAGTAGATAAATAGGTGTTTACGGAGTGCGGATTTATGCTGTTGCTTTAAAGTGCAGATTTTGCGTGATGGTTGGAAAATTACTGGATTTTATTTTTAAATTTGGTTTCCTCTAGTTAAATTACACATATTGATAATGAATATTACATAATAATAATGGATATTCATGTTTCCTGCAATATCATTAGTACAATGTTTTTTCCCATAACACCACACTAGAAAATTGGGACCAACATCATCACACTAGAAAACATCTTATTTTTTTTAACTAAACCAAGTCTGCGCTTGACTATATTTTGCCTGATGGTAAGCAATAACTATGACACTAACTATTCCTGCAGTATTAGATGTAGCCTCAAGATTCCCAAACTTGCCTAAATGACTGCCACTATTTCCTATTTAGTGAAACAAGTTCTGAGAACTGACATCCGATGGTATTTAGGCTAAGAATTTTCGTCTGCTCTCATGTAGTGTCGCAATTATTTTAACAACTGTCCCAACTGAGGCGTTAATGTACAGAAAGTTACAGTTACTTGAAAAAATTGTCTGTAATAGTTACAGTCATTTTTAAATAGATATACATATTTACTTGTAATTTGTAAGAAGAATGTTAATGCCATTTAAAAGCAAAGTCCAAACTCGTTCTTTTATGATTTATTAATCTAATAATAGTGACATTTAGCAAAAAATACAGCCCCAATTTGTTTTTTGAGCTTAATAGGCTTATTTCTGACGTATACTCGCTTGACGAACTTCTTTACATTTGTTGCTGTTTATCTTATACATAAATAAATAATAAATAAATATTCCGGGACATTGCACACAGCGCCATCTAGCCCCACACTAAGCAAGCGCTTGTGTCGTGGGTACTAGGTAACGGATATATTACTTACATACTTTTCTTTTGTAAATACATACTTATTATACATACAAACGACCAGACTCAACACAAGTAATTATAAATTTTTAAAATGCATAAATACTTGTGTCACGCAGGAATCGAACCCGCAACCCTTAGATTAGAAGGCAGAGCCACTACCAACTAAGCTAACAGGCCAGTCAACATATTATACTCTTCTTCTTTCTTAGCGACTAGCTGCCTATTTCTCAACATAGGCCTTTCCTATGATCCACAATCTTCTGCTTTAGCCATCCAGTTATGATCCGCGTGGTTCCATACATATTATAGGTACCTACTTATACTAACCGTAAAAGTAAATGCTATACCTGCAGTTGTATCGTTTCTCATTTCACGTCTGTCACAGCGCCAGACGCGGTGGAGTCCGGAACACAGTTTCCGACGCGACGGTACCGGGGCTGGATCGGACAGCCGGAAAAATAGCGCGGTAACTTTTGAAACTAGAAGATTAATAGATAACTGTGTACACGTGAAAATAAATAAGGTCACAATACATGGAACTTCAAATATAGACTTATAAGTTAATAATAACTTCTAGGTAAGCGTGCTACAGCCTAGGTTACAACGCTTCAAGCTGCTGTAGTCGTAAACACACCTATCCCATATTAAAAGGTCATTGTGACACTAGAATTATGTGCCTGTAGTTAGTTTTTCGAAATGTTTTATTTTTATTTTGCACTAGCTGTCCCGGCAGACTTCGTACTGCCTCAATCGATAAATAAAAGACGTAAAGTTTTGTATATTTTTTTTCCCTTTTAAACCTTTCCTAGACCTCCACGAACATTTTAAGACTAAGATAAGATAAATCCGTTCAGCCGTTCTCGAGTTTTAGTGAGACTAACGAACAGCAATTCATTTTTATATATATAGATGTTACAATAAAGACAATGAAATGATTTTATTTCGCTTTAATGCTGTCTAATATATACACAGGATGTTCCAAGGAACTTGATATAAAGTCTTAAAAATAAATGCGTAACATAAGACAAAAATTACCTGGATACTTATATTGTTGTTGGACTTCTTGCGATGTTCTTAATCTATCTACAATACAATCATTATATCATTTTATTGATAAAATGATATATATATATATATATTTATACATAACTAAGAAATGTTATCATGTAAAGTTAGAAATAAAAATAAAAATTAGTTCATCTCCATCTTGCAAGATGTAATCTTATCATTCCTGTATAAGCCAGTAAATGTACCTATTTACGTCAAAATACGAGTAGTTGTGTCAGCTTACATGCTTATATAATAACATAACAATATCAAGGTGATGCTATCCGAAGGTTGACCACGCATCACACACCACATTTTATGTATATAGAACTAGGCATATTCTGTTAAGCCTTTGCAACTTCTAATAAGCAAAGTAAATAATTGCTTATAATTTGACTTGCATTAGGTTTGTGAGTGTGTGTTGTTTCTTATTTACAGCTGAAATGTTATGAATTGAAACTTATATTGGAAAATGAGCGAAAATAATCACGACCGGCAGGATTCGAAACTGCGTATTTCCGATCACTGTCCGGAACGCCTTAAACACTAGGCTACGATCTACTAACTGCCAGGCGCGAAAATCCACACTCATTTCCATACACTTCAGACTAAGCGGCTGATGGCGCCACTTGTCATTCAACATTTCTCATTTGTTCATTCATTTTTCATTTGTTTTTTCGCTCATTTTCCAATATAAGTTTCATTTAAACAACCATAGTGCAGGTTTAGCACTTAAATTAACTCATAATTGAAATGATATGATTTAAATTTGATATAGATGTAGTGTAGATAAGACCTTGTCTGGATCAACACGTAGGCTACTTTTTATCTCGAAACATTGCGGGTTCTTTCACCGCTTGCACCACATACCTATAGGAAAACTATACACATTACTTAAAACTAACCATAATTTACCAATTCCCTTTGTACAGCCTAGATTAATTTACTAACTTTTACCGTGTTTCTTATCTCTTTCCACCAAATAAAGTAAATTCACTCCCATCTCAAAGGAACTAGTTTCCAAGTTGACGTGCAGTTCTCTCGCTACACTAATTGCTGCTTCGCATGCCTCCAGTTGACTCAATTTGTGTCTCCAGCTCAGTTGCAGGCAAATGAAACAAATCAAGCTGTATTGTAGAGCAATCTACGGACATGGAGCTTTCATTAACAGATGCCTAAACAGCAACTGTGGCTGGCAAATGGTTGAATATATTCCTGTCCAGGTATTCTACACTATATAGGTATATACGGATACCATGGATGTTATTTAGGTGTTTAATACAATATCATTAGGTACACACATATCTTCTAAGGTACCAGATATCATAATAATTATAATGATGCGTAAAAGAGTTTGTTGATTGGTTAATGTTTGTTCCTCCTACACGCTGCAAGAAATCAACGAATACCGTCGCCACGGGTATTCGCTTTCCTATTCTATCAATATTATTTAACTTTCTGCTATTTTTTTAACTTACACATAAGTTTCGGAATAGAAAGCAGTAATCAGGTGTTCTGAGCTAAACTCTAAAAGTACCTTTCCTTGTTTTACTGCAAATTCGTTTAATCTACTAATGCAATCTCTGTTTATTCAGATATCCACTTAATTATACTAAGGACTATTTAAATCGTTAACTGGGAACTAGACATAGATTTATGGTTCAGTCAGGGATTCGGGTTGCGGTATTTCGAGACAGCGTTTTGTCGAATTACGGCTAAATTCTTGTAGCCTAATTCAGTGGAATCGGATAGACGAGGTCTCATTGAAATATTTAGCAAAGAGCCTTTTAGGGTGACGCCTAAATTTAGACTATATAGCGGGGTGTCGATGATAAAAAGAAAAGACACCGGGTCCCACTACAAACATTTATTTTTTGGAAGCGTCTCAATAAACAATACAGTACAGTCCGTGCGTTTCATAGTCACAAAGATTTAGGTACAAAATATAATATTACTGCGAGCCGCGGAGAGCGCAGGCGGCGCGGCGGCGCGCTACCTAGTTCCCGTGCGACTGTTTTTCCTTGATTCTCGCGGAGCGTCGCATGCGCTCTCTAGCGGGGGGACGGGGCGCGGGGCTAACGTTTGGGATGCGCGCTATAACTACAGTACTAAGTAAGTTACAGAAACGAATTCAGCTAGGTTCAAATATCAAGCATTTAGATATGTAACTTTGTTTCTGGATAGGTATTACTCAAAGTCTTGGTTATTTTACATGTATCATATTTGCCCATTAATTCCTAACTAGCTGATGCGCGCGACTTCGTCCGCGTGGAATAGTTATTACCATAAAAACGGTTCTAGTGAGTTAACCTTAAAACATAGACATATACTGTTGCGGACATTTTGTTAGATTATTTCAAGAGAAATAATTCTTTCATACACATTTTTTTTGATATCTTGATCCGTTTTCGCAGCGCATGCAACGGAAGCCCTCAAAGATGAATAATTTTCCCCGTTTTTTCCACATTTTCTATTGTTTCTTTGCTCCTATTGGTTGCAGCGTGATGTTAAAGCCTAAAGCCTAAAGCCTTCCTTGATAACTGGTCTATCCAACACAAAAATAATTTTTCAATTCGCACCAGTAGTTCCTGAGATTAGCGCGTTCAAACAAACAAACTCTTCAGCTTTACAATATTATAGATTTCATTATTTTTGCTTTTAATTAGAATACTCGACATAAGCACTAAGTAACGCACTTGTGACGAAACTCACGACATTTGCTTACGTAAACGCTAAACATTTTTGATGGAACAATCACTATCAACAAGTATCGTCGCCATGGTGGCATTTGTGCCATGTTTACAAATTCTACGTTCGTAACAGTTACATTGCAGCTCTCAAAATGTTTAGTCCATTATCAATTCAAGCGGGTGTGCAGCGATGCAGAACTGTTGCTGAATTCGAGCAATATTGTGACACGTCTGGCTACCGGAGCTGTTTACCGCAATTTACCAACAAAAATATTAGAACCCACCAAACTATAAACTGCAGCACGACCAAACAGTTTCTAAGAGAAAATACGAACTTGAATTACGCAGTTTTATTATGTAATTAAAGTGCAATAGCTGCTCGTTCGTTCAACTCGTGTTAACGTCCGTAAAGCCTAGGTTAGCGCATGCGCAGGCTATTCACACGGATTTTATGTTACATGTAGATCTCTGTTCATTCCCGGTACGGTTAATAGTCAATTGGTCGCGCCAGCGGCCCATCCCGTCCGTAATTTGCATAAATTGATTGCACGCCACGGGTCGGTGTGGTTGTCGCGCGAGGTGCGCGGGCGCTCGCACGACGCGCCGCAGTCGCGCGCCCAACCGACAAACTGATACACGTAGCGTAATGCTTAATTACATCCTCGCCTGCCGTAATTGACGCTCAATTTACAATTTTCACTCCCAATTGGTCATTTTCTAAAAGCGTCACAGTAGCTGTGCGAGGTCGAGTCGCGTCCACGCTCCACGCGACAGTCCTGTGCGGTTATCTAGTGAATAACCGATGTTATAGTGATATCGCTTTCGGTTTTGTGTTCGTCAAGTCAGAGCCACGATGCGTCAACGGTATCAACTGAAGCAGAAACCGTACGTACTCTATTATCGTCGTTGATAACAAAAGCTCTTTGAATTGTGTTGACCCAATGACCACGCCGAGACGTGCCCGGACTGAGATCGCTCGTTATCACACATTTGTCAATTCCGATGCGTTCTCGAAATGCTTTTTGAATACAATAGTATAGAAAGCAACACATTCGTTTGACCTAAACAATGGCATTCTGTCACGCTTCCATTGAAAAGGCAATAGAAAAGTCCTTTGTCAACCGATATAACCCTTTGAGTTTTTGAAATAGTTTTGCCGAGGGGAAATTATGCGAATCAATATGATTATTGTTTTGAAATGGTTAGCTGATTATGTCAGTAAATCCAATTATGTATGTGTGTGTAATCACTAATCATTCATTTAGGTAAAAAAAACTGTGCTAGTTCACTATTCACATTATTACAGCACTTTGTAGCTATGTAAGTAGACACAGTAGGAATTATGTTTTGTAATTTGATACGTTGTATGACGGAAATCTTCATCAATTTTGCAAACAATGCGAGCCTTGTTTCAAAGCATTGCCTCCTTCGATAGTCACTCATGTTTCATGTACCATGTTTCACGCTTTTTACTCTTTTTACTTAATAGAATCTGTTTTTTTTTCAGGTAAGTTCCATGAACCTTTGAAATGCTTGATCCACTGAACAAACCAAAAGTATGAGTAAGTTTATATAAAGTACCTTCGTATATTTACAAAGACGTTTTATCTAAGCATATGACGTTATCATAATGCATTGTTGGCGAATCTTTACTTTTTAAGAATTATCTTGAGGAAATTTTAGACGCGATATAGATTTTTTGTCATATTGTAAACAATACTGGTTCCCGTCTTAAAGTATTATTGTTCTTTGACCTCCCTATTTACCAGCTATCTTTTTCGATACTATATATACATTGGTACTTCTAAATACGCATAGAATATGTAATAAATGAAATAATTTAACAGATTTACCAAAATTAATAACAATATTTCTACATTTATTTAGTTTATTTTGCATCGGTTTGCCACTATGCTAGCTTTTTCAGACACGGTTGATCAAATAGTTTTGTTTCTTATTGTTGTGAGCGTTCATCATGCATAAAACTTGCACTTTACTAGAAAAAGACATTTTAGTTAACGGAATCAATGAAGAAAAAAACTTTTTAGTTCATTAATTTTTCATGTCCTTCAACTTTTACTGTGAATGTCAAAAGGGACGAACTTATTTCGCATTAACATAGCCTTTGTTATAAATTATTTTTGGGTCTTTGGGCGATAAAATTACTTATTAATATTTTGGTATTTTTTTTTAATTTATTAGCTTACTGCGGATTACTGCACTCATAAATCTATAAACTTCTGACAGATCTCTAGAATTTTGCATCGTTACTGCAGGCTTTATCGAATGGTTCTAAATTAATGTCTTGAATGAAATAGTCTATGAAACACCTTTTACCTTAAGCTTAAGCTAGAACGAGGGCTTTCACAGGGCATATAGATTACACAACAGTTACTTTGTCCAGGAATGCGGAAAGCTAAGAATGTTGAGCCAATCGTCTGGCAAAAGGTCTCACTGTAAAATTATAGCGGGACCAGTTTCACCACGATAGCCTTAGGTTTGAACAATGCAAACTTAGAGACGTCTTCTTAGGAAAAAGTTCCAAAATACGTTTACTAAATTTATTTATTTATTTATTTATAACGGTACACATAACAGAATGAGTTCATATATAAGCCAAATACACATTCAAAACTGGTTTTGAACCAGAACAAATTCCAGAACAAATAGATCTATGTGAGAGGTTAGATACATATATCACGCGATGCCTGCTGATTTGTGAAATATCATGAATAGTATTGAATGCTGATTCGTCCACCCATGACATTCAAGTAGGATTGTAATGACAATAAATGATATCATATATAGAAAATATAGGCCGAATATTTTAAATCCGCTCGTAGTTGTTGTAGAATAAATATTTTGGTATAGATATTGATCATGAATCGATTCGCGTACCTACATTACCCAGTATATGTAAATATAGATGGGGCGTTTGGTAGTCTTTGGGTTATATTGCCTTTGGTTTGACGCCAGTTTTATAATTGACGCGTTGATTATCATTAGTTAAATTGTTGTGACACTGGTCCTAGTCTTTATTGCTTGCAATTCGGTACACTGACATCACGGCTCTTCTGTTATTGTACGTGTTTTAATAAATAGGTAAGACATATTGAAAGATATATGACTGCCATAAAAAGTTGTTATGTGATTCCTGTCACGTCTAAACGAACCGTATTTGGTGGGATCATAGTTCATTTACAATCTTGACTGCTTATGGAAGGAATAGCATACCTTTTAATCATCAGTAATTCTAACACATATATATTTGTATACTTTTAAAGGTTGTGGCAAATTCCAATAGTTGACCATTTGAAAGTCAGAAGTTTGCTGTTTAGGGAAAAACTCTTGCACAAAGATTCTAAAACGAAAAAATAACCGATAATAATATGCCTAAATGTGCTGTGCTATAAGACCAGCTAGGTCTTATTATATCCAAATTTAGGTACGAGCATAAAAGAAACGGTATGAAACTAGCAATCTAACACATAAAGTGCATTTATCGCGCATACCAAATCTCAACAACAAGAGAACAGTAATCTCGCAGTTTGCACCAAAACAGCAGTTTCTACACATACCTATAACACATAGTTATAACATCAAACAATGTGTTTCTGAGAACTCGCACATAGTTCGAGACTACAAGACATATTGCAGTTAAACTGTGCTTACGATTAACTTGGATAATGTGAAATTGAGCGTGAAAGTCGACTTGGTGCATTTTGGGGCAGTGTGAAACAGTGACTCAGGTTATTTTAAAACTGGGAAACGTTCTTTTAACTAAATATATTTTTATTATGAATAGAATTCATGGTTACCCGTAGCTCTTATATATGCATTGTATTTTGTTTCAGTTTTTAGAAACATTTACGAAGGTTCTACATCTAAATCTATCTATCTCTACCTATCCATCTAACTGGATTTTGATGTCAATCGGTGCTTACTATCCCAATAGTTTCTTGTATAATAAATATTTGATTAATGGATGAAAATAAGGATTAAATCCTTGTAATTACACTTATATTTACTTATTCACTTCATTACCGCAATAAACTCTCGTGATCACAGACCATGTTTCGGCACCTCAACGTAACTTGCATTGCCAAATATCGGTTTATTCTGTCCAATCGCCCAGTACGGCCCAGATTTAACCAATTAGGGTATATCACACTGTTAAATGGAGTTCGCTGATTGGTGCTCTCTGTGCCAATTCCTGCTGAAAGGATGCTGAGGTGCTGATGACCTGAATCGCATTTGAATGAGAATTAATGGGTCTATGATGTAAATAATGTGGCTTGTTTTGCGTAATTTTGTATAGTCACCGACACAGCTTATTAATAGTAGCATAGAAGGTAGATTTATTGCACAGCATAATTACTTAGTTCATAATTATATGAAAATCATACTATTAAACAAAGACCAGTACCATCTTCTTCTTATCGAATGAGAGTATAACTAAATATACTCTCATTCGATGTTATTAATGATATACGAGTATGAAATAAACTTGTCATTTTACATTTTGATCGCAAAAGTTATTACAGTCACCTCCTCAAATATTAACATATACCTAATGTTTGTAAACAACAATTCCAAAAGATCACTTCAAAGTCGCGTCTTCTCAACATTTTTACCTCATGCAAAAATAAACAATGGCACCATTACTCAATTCGTCAAGTTAGCAAAACTAATTCGCTCGTTAAGTCTGTCAAATCTCTGTCATTGGTGATAAATAACAGCGTTCACATGTTGTATTATTAATAGCAACTATCCATCATCGGGTGGCTCTTAGCAGTTCTTTAGTCTGTACAACTTAACTCTATAAACGGATAAAATTGAAACTAAAAATGTCATTACCACCGAACATAAAATTAATATACTTACAAAAATACTAGTTTCACTCTGACTGGCCTGTTAGCTTAGTTGGTAGTGGCTCTGCCTTCTAATCTAGGGGTTGCGGGTTCGATTCCCGCCTGACACAAGTATTTATGCATTTTAAAAATGTATAATTTCTTGTGTTGAGTCTGGTTGTTTGTATGTATAATAAGTATGTATTTACAAAAGAAAAGTATATAAGTATTATATCCGTTATCTAGTACCCATGACACAAGCGTTTGCTTAGTGTGGGGCTAGATGGCGCTGTGTGCAATGTCCCGAAATATTTATTTATTTATTTATACTCAGAGATATGGTGAAAGTGCTGCCCCCAGCTGCGTTAAAAGATATCTTGTACAATATACCATTGTCCCTACGAAACTACATCATAAACCGAGGCCATAAAACCCGAATATACAGTGGTTAACACATAGTGCAGGCCATAAATACAGCGAAGTAACTCCTCTCAAATAGACGTGTCGTGGCTTCATTTGGTAAATGCATACGTTAAGGTGGTTTACGTAAATTTAACAGGTATTAAAATACCTATTACATTCAATGTCTTAGCTCTGTTACATTGCTGCAATAAGGCTTACATCAGCTATGTCATAGTCAAGCGTGAGCTTATAATAATTAAAATTTGATCTTTAGGAAATCTTAAGGGGCTGTGGATTTGCACTCGCTTAGCGGTGAAGGAAAACACCCCACCACCAGGACCACAATATCCGAGGACATGTGTCTTAATCCGTGAAAGGACATGGGCGCCCAACGCGATGTATCTGCCCAAGAGAACTCCCCTAATGATTTAATTTTGCGAGGGAGTCACGACCCTCAGTCATGAGGAAATACGACTCAAGAGAAAGAAGGGGCTATCATCAATTTCAAACTACATTCTACATGGTTTCTGTTTTATCCACGTCAATAGATACTGCTATAAGTATATGTATTGCAAAGCAAAAACTAAACAGTTTTAGACAAGTGTGTTTCTAGACCACATATCCCTGATTTATCTATTGAAGACATTGACCTTGTAATTTTATTAATTGCTCAGATAAATCATTAATCCGTCAAGAGACAGTTAGAAATCTCAGCGGAAATCGGTCTCCGTAAAGAAACCAGTTTTATATGAAGTTCTTGAAATGAAAGCTGTTTGTATGAGTGCTTAGGAGCGTATGTTAGGCATTATTAGGAAGAGGCTAGACTTCGTAAAATGTTGTTACGAACGGACTTTGTAGATGTTTTAAAACGAATACTTAAAAAAAAAGAAAGTTAATTTACACGCTTTTTTTAATATAATAAAGCTGAAGAGGGTCGAATGACTGAACATTGAAGATATTTATAAAAAAATATGTTTGGAGATACATACTTCAAATTGAAAGCAGAACACGTTTCAAAAATTTCGAGAAAATTTTGTCTGTTTATCTGTTTCTCTTTGTCTCTGTTTCTCTGATTATGTTGGATTTATACAAATAAAAGCGTAAATTACCATGTTGCCATCTAAAATTTTACCGTCATTCCCTGACTAACATTAATATTTTCCTTTACACCGCGATAAGGTAGCTTATAACAAAGTACTGTAGCAAACGCTATCAGGACGATTTATAGATTTATCAGATTGTTAACTGATTTTGATATTTGCATAGCAACGAAAATCAAAACAGAATAAGTAACTAGGTACCTATTATGATTGTCTCATGTAAAAATCATCTCTTGGTACCTACCAATCTAATAAACACGTACTTATGTTCTACTTATTTGTAATTATGTCAAAACTAAAGGAAAACCTACATAATAAAGGTACATTGCATCTCTTGAAGAATGTAACGCACAAAATTGTCACAATCAAAATATCATACTGTAAATATCATACTGTAAATTAGAGCTTAAGATTTGCAAAATAAAGTTATCTTATCTTACCTAGAATCAATAATAGCTTCTAAACTCAAATACCAAAACCTCATTACTTTAGTTTACACGCCTAAATTAAGGTTTCAAAGGTCCTCAAACAAATTAGTATGTAATTAAACAGTTTTGCAGACCTCTACTTGAACTCGCAACTCTGCGAGCTCTCGTGCAAATTGGACACACTCGCTTGGTTTACGAATTCTAGTCGGATTGTGCAAAGCCCTCGGGTGGGGTAAGGTTCGGGGTTGGTATGTCTATGTATACAGTACTGTCTATCTATGAAATGGCAAAATCGGGAAATGAGGATGGAAATAGGTGGCTATATAAATGTGTAGGTACGGTTTGGTTAGCATTGAATTTATTTAAAAGTTTTGGAGACGTTTTGCTTTACTTTTTGAGTTCAAATTTCCTTAAAATTACCATTTATTAGCATTTTTCAAGCAGGGGTAGGTACTCTCTGCCATTATATTAACAATCAATCAATTGTTATTGTTAAATGTAGTAGGTTTTTCTACAATTACCTACAATTGATCAATTGTTAATTACTATTAAATTTTGCGCAACACTGTCAAGTAAGTGTATTTTACGGCGGTCTCGTCTCAGCGCCAGTTCTATTGCAGTATAGTTATGATAAACTTTTACCGCAATTTTTAATGTGCGGGTGTCATTTCTGTCTATTTGTTGGTTTAATGCATACAGTCAGTGTAAAATTACGAACTAAGTAAGTGATTTAAGAACTTCCCATGGCTCAGTACTTCGTTACAATATCGATCGTAAATGCAGACAATATTTTTCTCATGTCAGCTTAACATAATTTATCATATTCATTATGAAAAGCTTTTCCTTTCCTTTTCGAGCTTTTTGTTGCGTGAAAGCTATTGTTTTCTATTATTACGATATTATGACTGTGACAATGCAAATTGTAAAAAGATTCCATAATTGTATGTTTATTCGTTCTTTCTATTCATATTAATGTAGAAATGTATATGAGCAATTATTCTTCATACTAATATTATAAAGCTGAAGAGTTTGTTTGTTTGAACGCGCTAATCTCAGGAAGTACTGGTGCGAATCGAAAAATTATTTTTGTGTTGTATAGACCATTTATCGACGAAGGCTTTAGGCTATATAACATCACGCTGCAACTAATAGGAGCGAAGAAACAATGGAACATGTGGAAAAATCGGGGATAATTATTCATCTTTTAGGGCTTCCGTTACTAACTATTCTACGCGGACGAAGTCGCTGGCACAGTTAGTGTAGTATAAAATATTACTTGTCTTGCATATTTCTATAGCAAAATACAATTATTAAGTAAACCAATACTAATACATGCAGAATTACTGTAGGTACTATAAAACATCTTTTTTTGTTAAATGTTGGGCCATGTTAGCTTTCAAATACACAAATACTTGGCCAGGAAACATTTAAACATATACATTTACAAATCACCTATGACTAATAGATTCGTAAGTGAGAAGTCTGATT
Organism: Macaria notata; assembly: GCA_927399415.1. Taxonomy (NCBI): domain Eukaryota; kingdom Metazoa; phylum Arthropoda; class Insecta; order Lepidoptera; family Geometridae; genus Macaria; species Macaria notata. The sequence goes on from OV656730.1 coordinate 10,520,423, forward strand.
ACAATCACTGATTTATTAATATTTAATAACAATAATCGAACCGCCAGAATGCAAGCTAAGTACTATTCAAGGTGAACGGGTGAAGGCAGGAAGAATGCAACTCAATGTCTGTTCTTACCTTGTGTGGCCTTGCTGTATAGATATTGGATATGCCATATGCCATTCATCAGGTGGGTCTACGATATAGTGAACACATTCAAAAATAGTAATGCAGATGAAATTTGTAACAGTAAGGCAGTCGATAAACCATTTCAAAGGTTCTTAGGGTGGCTTATTAACCTCGATGGCAGAGTAAGAATTTGTCGCTTGATAAGAAAAGTAAAAGAAAAACTGAAATTACTGTATGCCCAACATGAATGTACAACATTAACGATTATGACTTTCGATGAAGAGCATAGCAGAGTTTTGGGTTTAGTGATTCAAAACTTTTTTTAACAACTTTTCAGTAAACATCTTGTTATTTGATGTTATCTATACGGTGCTTTGTATTGTTTTCTTTCTGGATACTAAATGTTTGCTGGCATACCATAGGTAACACCGCTTAGCAAACTTCTCGTTTCTATCAAGACGTCTCGTAAATCACGATAGCTTAATGAAAAGCAAGTAAAAAACAATTCGTTAAAAAATTACGACACTCATTAGTTTGACAAGCGCGTAATTTTAAACTAAACTCATTAGTTACGTTCTTGAACAAGTAGCTCGAAGATTAAATCAATATAAATACATTTTTTTTTTTTAACATGAAATAGGCTTACGCTTGACTACAACTTGCCTGATGTTAAGCAACGTTATAGTCTACGATGTAGCGCGCTTGCCTAGAAGAAACCGGTACATACATCTATCTTATCTATATCAACATACATATGTACAGGTAGATCTAGTTAAACAGCTTAGACTTGTTCGAAGTATGCGAAAGTTGGTCTTGATTCTTGTTTCGATATCTATCTGCCAGATGCAGCATACAAGGTTCTACTTATGAATGCACTTATGCATTTGTACTGTATATCTACGTAATTATGATGGTAGTTATTTGATACTAAGAAGTCTAGTTGCATTGTATATAAATTGCCGTGGGGTCCGGGAGCCCATACTATTTTCCAAAACCTCTCGGAGCGCTTGGTTGACGCGACGCATGACCAAAATGCTGGCTTTTTTCTGGCTCAACGTATAAGCATTGCCATCCAGCGTGGTAATGCGGCCAGTATGCTGGGCACGCTGCCCTCTGGTAGTGGGCTGGAGCACTTAAATATAAAGATTTTCTAAGTGCCCCTTTTTTGTAGTAGTTAGTAGTAGTATGTTTAGTTTTTTCCCCTTGTTTTTATATTTTATTATTGTAAATAAAGGCTTTAGAAAACATTGTATATAAATACTTACATATGTATTTATAGCAGTGATTAAAAGACGCGTGCGGTTTCGCCGTAAAAAATACAAATGCTATTAGCATAGACTAAGAATACTTGAGTATACTTAGTCTATGCTATTAGTAATCTCTTTGGCAGTCTGTGTTTGTGTGTATCAGAGATGATGATCTTGTTGTATAATATTAGTTATTCAAGCCTTGAACCGCAACAGTTCCCAGATTTTAACTATAATAGTACTTATCTATATTTTTTAAACATTTTTATGAGCCTAGAAGTTGCTTATCTTATATATCATATTTACATTGCATCATTAGCCCGAAATACCAACACGCTCATCATTTCGTAGCAATTTGTCCCTCAGGCATTCTATATACCTACATCTAGCATAGGTATATAATACCTACCTATCATATTATAGAACAAGCCCGCCAGCGACAGGCACTTGGCTGATTTCTGGTCAGCTTTTTAAAGGTCAGCCAGTAAACTAACAATCCGATGATTTGCAACTATTTCGTTGCACAATGCATCTGAACATAGAATGTTTTCAAAGGTCTGTTTATACGTACAGACATACCAGACACCGAGTGCAATAAAAACGGGCCGGTTCTACATCATCAGACAATTTAGGAGTATTTTTTTGTTAATGGATAGTACAGAAGAGCTTAGAAAACGACAAGACAGGAAAATGGAAATATTCACCTCTGGGCAAACCACCTCAGGATAGATAAATGCACAAAAATGTTCGTATTTTGTCTGCCATGACACGTGTCAGGCACGCTTATTGTCTGTAGATATAAACTTGCAACGAATGGAGGTAGACGGTTAATAATTTCCAACTGCATTGCATAATCCAAGCAGGTGCTTGTTACAAATGTTACAATCAAGTAGTATCTTCTTAAACGTGCTTCGACGTTTTTTATTTCCGCTTAGAAATGACTCAGTGAATATGTTTTTATTCAATCACATGAATGGAATTGCTGCATAATGTTCTTTAGTTGTTTTTAATCAATGAAAGTGAGTAGGTACACGATTTTATTTTTCTAGCTAAGGAAAAGTGTATTCAGCTACTTATGATTTTATGTAGGCATAAATTGAGTTTTATTTGTCTGCTAGTAACCTATGATTTTTTTGGTACAAACTAATTTATAAAATTTGTATGATGTATTTTATTTTGAATACATCTTATTATATTCATTTCATTCATTTTCCCAAATATATGAACACATCATTGCACCACATCGAATTTTACATTGTAATTCCTACATTTAGCTGCATGACTAAACTAAATATCACCACTATTCAGCACTAACACTTCGCTAAACGCTCCACTTGTTCTACATATAAAGCGTGTCTAATCTGACCGTCATAGATTGTTTAGGTCATATTCGTGCAACTGCAGAGCTAAGATACCACTTACTATATACACTGGCTTGCTTCCAACACTAATAGTATCTTATAATACAAGTATTATGATCCTCCTTCGTGTAACGTGTATAAGCCTCTTTTTTTGGTTTAAAACAATAATTTGAAGTTCATAAAATGTATAAATCAATTGACGAATGAGACTGGCTCCAGACCGAAATAGTTTTTTTGACTGAAGATTTTAATTGGCTTGTAAGAAGGGAGGTGTTTATCCAATACAGGAATAAATCCAAACAATGTTATGTACTTCATGAAACAGTTGAAGGATATGTATGTGGCTTGACTTCTTTATTTTCTAAGTAAAAGGTCTAGCTAGCAGCAGAATAATTTATTTTTCCCTCAACCTAATTCCGCTGAATAGAAAATGCATAATTCTACCCTTCTTAGCCTTTTCTCGCTTACCTCACAAACGCCCTAGCAACAGTTCTAGCTAAACGTGTTTCTCTCGTAAACGCTCAGTGTAAATTTTAAGTAGAAATCCCTCTGGCAGTTTGGTGTTTTGAGCCCACTAACCACATTTTATCTTGAATAAGGAGATAAGGTCGTTACACTGTAAGTTTTACTTATTAGAGACTTTTGGCAAAATTCGGAGCCTTTAATTAATGTACTGCCAAGCAAATTGCTTAATTAATGTTCATTTTGATGCATATTAACATTGTCCTCGCATAAAATCGCTAAAGCAAACATTGAGAATTTTACAATTGTCAAACACATTAGCCAAAAATTTCTTTGAACCCATAAAATGGTGTCAAAGACGGGAAACAATAGAATATTCCGTTTTGTTTTACTTTCGCGTCGATAATACTCACACATGAGACCCCGGGGAGTCCTCTGTAAACTCAATTATCTCTGACCCCTGGCCCGGTGCGGCAACAGAGCATGCTCCGCGGAAACCATTGATTACATTGTCTACCTCTCATTTCTACGTGCGAGCGAGGATGAAAGCCCGGTTTTGAATATGCCAGCCTACCTACGTGTACTTGTTTCTGTATTTATGGTACACACGTTTTTGTTGTTGCACGAGTTCAGAAAGATAATTATATGTACAATATGTACATACCTACCTACCTAGTATGCTAGGGTAGGGAAGTCGATATGGAAATTCAGACGTTTGAATTTTAAAGTCACTGTTTTTATATGAACTTTTGTACATACATACATACTTGCATAGTGGGGTTCCCTATAAGCTTCAAGCATTAGCTGGTGGGAAAATGTCTGGGATATCTCTGTAAGTAGGAAGTTACAAAACCCAGCAGCACCGCACCGCCATGCTCGGATCTTGCATAACGCGTTACTTCATTGTAGGCCGTATCATCTCATCATCTCAACATTATACCAAAAATAAATAAAGATAAAAAGATAAAGATAAAAATAAATCTCTTAATTACTCGAGATTGTTATGACAATTAAAACGTTATTGTTAATCATATTACAAAATCCACTGTCATTTGGTTACGTCAGACATATTTGCCGGTCGGTAACCACAATGCCCTTTTCACTCGGACTTATCGAAACCTCTTTATAAAAGTCTCGAGCATCCAACAGCCTACTTTTACCCCTTTAAAACTTCTGCTACAAAGAGAAATTGTAATTTGCAGCTTTGCAATGGCGGACTTAAAAGTGCAAATTAAATTTCTCCAGGGCATCAAAGGCCGGGACCGGGGCTTATCTAAATTGCATGACTCCAGATTTTCATGAATAATAGCATGTTGATCGTGACGTAGATACTGTCGTTCCCATTCTTTATTGTACCAGTATGCTTGATGTTAGACTCACTGGCGAGATAACGAAACGTTTATATTTGGGATAACCGTTTGTCAAGAGCGAATGCCAATGCCTACCGCACTTATAAGCATTACACCTGTCAATTTCTATTATGGTTTAAAGTCAGAATGTGGCGTGATACTAAAGATTTAATATATCTTTGTCTTGTGATTCATTAATTATATTGTTATTAGCAGAAGAAAGCTTAAAAATATGAGTTATGAACAAAATTGATTGGCTAACAGGGAAACTATAATATTATAACCAGTCTCAGCGATTTCTCACAATATCTTTCTGTGCGTTCTTCACGTATCTCATAATTCACGATGATTGTACACTAGTGGAGTGTTCACGTCTTCCCCATTCGTTTGTTAAACATACACACATACATGCATACATCTTATACAAAGGCTTCATTGTTCCGGTATTTTGATGTGCCCACTTTTCCTATTTATACTTTCCCTTTCGAGCAAGTGATTTTCTTAAAGGTGGAAGCAATTTACTTTGCGGAGAAAAGTGTTGCGTCAGGGGACACTCTTTGAAGTGATGCTGTTGGAATCATTTTTGTTTACTTTTGTATGTCTTTGAAGAAAAGTGACTTTTGGCACAGATAGCGGAGCGAGGTAAATCGGGCTAATGATTTATGTTTTATGTTTACTTTACCGTATTATTTCCTCGACTTCACTCATTTTAAGTTGTTTTTCACCTTAGTCATATTGCTTGCTCGGCTTATAAATTATATTAAGATAAAGTTTTAAGTAAGAAGTACGTGTCTGTTTATTAGATTTTATTTTTAAACAGCCAATGCATTCAAGCCCCATCTGAATCAATATTATCTGAATATACATTCAATAATACTGTTTTCGAAAAACAAGACCACTCTCGATCGGGTTTCAATTTTGAACAAATTTGCATCATTTTATGCAACCAATCCTGCCAATGGACTTTAAAGACTCATTATCGGAAACATGTTGTATAATAATATTGCATCTGCAGGTCATCCACCTCGATTTCACTTTCATAAGCTATCACAGTAGTCATGGCTCCAGCGCTCTTGAAAGGCTACTATAAGATTTTAAATCACAATAGTTTCAACATTACTTAACGTCTTTTTATTGAAGTCTCGATTCGTGCGGGCCATAAAAACAAAACAAAGACATCAAAAGTAATGTTTTATCCATGATGGTTGTAGTATCCCCTCTGTCTCCGCCACGGTGGATGCCTTTGGTAATGGTGTAACTATAAAGTACTAAGTTTCCCTTTTCAAGATAAACTGCGCTATTAAAGGGCCATTATTATGGTCGGGATTAGCTATTGTAAGTGTGGTATGTGTTTTGGTGACAGGTTACAAATTGTTGCTACGAGCATCTCTCTATACTGTATTTGTAAGTGACAATACAAACATACCATCACTTTGTTTTAATAATTAATTGCATCTTTCGAAATTACCGTTGTATAAAGTTTGTCTATTTGTAAATTATGATCATCATCATTAGCGATATATTATTCTTTACTCTGTAGAGGATTTAAAAGTCATTAGATACTTCCAAGTTCTCAAATTGTTTTATTTTTGTTCTTTATTTGCCTCTTTGTCTCCTAACTACTGTATATACCTAATGCTCTAAGATAATTATTCGTAATGATTCATCCAGTAGTCGGCATCTTTATGTTAGTTAATCAGTACTGAATGAAACTGGTTCTCTCAAAACGTCTTCAACTCTTCATAGTACAGTGACCTCTTTTGTAAGTTCTATCTTAACTGTAACGGGTGTGACAGCTTTGCTTCTTTGTGCTCATTTGTACTAAGTGGCTTTTACTTTAAAATGCACATTGCACATATCTTGTTAAATGTAAATAGGTTAACTTTCATCCTCTTATTTTATATTTACATACTTGTCACACATGTCTAGGAATAAAATGTTTAAACAATTATTTTTAGCTGTATTTAATTTCTTTTTATTTCGTTTTTGAGTTTGTCCAATTATTGAAATTCTTTATAGAATTTTTGTAGTGTTTTCCCGAATTTATTTTAATAAATTTTATACCTAGCCAATAAACTTGAGAATGTCTCCAGTGTAACATTTCTTCTTTTAACACATAATGTTATCGGCATTCCTTCTTCAAACAAAAGAAAATTAATTAAGTAAGAACAAACAAGATACTATACAGAAGTATCATTCCATAGAAATATTCCAATCAATATGGTCCCGGCTCCAATAACGTTCCCTTTCAATTCATTAAACAGGAAGAGCTTAGTTAGCGTCTTTTCATAGTCAATATCCTCTTGGGCATTCGAGTAGCAGCTTAGTTCTCAAGGACTTTAACGAGCCGTGAAGATAAAGCCATCTACCTACATCAATCAGATTTTCTCTTTCAATTACATTTTAGAAAACACATGGAGGACACGATTTGGTTAATTGTAGCACCAATTTTCAGTTTTTGTGTAATTCGTTGCATATTCTTCCTGATATGTTTTTGTTTTAATAATGTGTATTTTAAAACCCACTTACACACATACTGACGAGTAAACTCAAGTTTTTAACAGTAAAATGTTGTGATAGATATTCATTACGATTGGTCCCGCTGATTGGTAGGATACATAAATAAGGTTGATGTAATATATGACCATAGGTAGGTAGGTAGGTGCCTCTGGGTTTTATAGTCTAAGCCAATCTACCTTCCTTAATAACAGTAGAGTCTGCTAACTTCTGGAGTAAATTGCTAAGAATGTCCTAAGCGAGTTCGCTTCGCTTTTGAAAGTTTACCTTTGGCAGTTAGGTACTACAATGTGACTGGTAAGGAGAAATTGTACAGTTTTCTTATGAGATTGCATTTTACAAATTAAGGAAAGTTCACTCCTCAGTGAACTATCCTTAATGTATATTTCTATCTACATATCTATATTTCTTGTACAAAAAAGGGACCTAGTATAAGTTTTTCTGTTGTCTGCCCCGACACCTACTAAATTTTAATGTTTTAATTTATAAGAAATCACAGTTTTTATTAAATATCACACACCGTGGTGTAAAACTCTGTCTTTAGTTGAAGTAAACTGATACTTTGTATCGGCGCAGATTAAAATAATAATAGTCCCACAACTTGAGACCGGAGAAAGTTAATACGCCGTTTATGAGATTGAGAAATTATGTTTCCTTTTCCAATAATATTTTGAATAAACTATATTCTGATACTAACTGATTTAAGTATATGTATATCTCTGTATCAGTGTCTAATGTGTCTATAGTGGATGTTGCGATTCTTAAATTTGTATCAATTAGTCATTATTTAGAACTAAGCTTTAACATATAAGCTTAGCTAAATAGCCTGTATACTGTATTATTATGTATGTATTTACTGATCATTCAATCTGTTTTCATACGCATGCTAACAAAATCATCAATTTTAAAGACATAAAGGTAATTGATGATGATGATCCATGCTATGGTACCTTTCCCACCAACATCTCAAACAATGACAAGATTCCCTTGCACCCACATACAGTTTCGTAACTTGGACATCTGTCGCGAATCGCTGATGTATGTACATATTGTACATATATGAGTATATGCGCACACGCAAGCGTTGGTGTTCATCTAAAGGAGGCCCTCTCATTATGTAGGTTCTATAAGCATCTGTCGAAGGTGGTATTTTGAGAACGTTGGGAAATATTTTAAAGGTAGGTAATCGTTTAATTGTTAATTAAGCGTGAAGTTTGTAGGACGCAATATATGGCTGATAGAGATTAGAATCGTTTGAGCTGATCTAAAGTTATTTTATGGGTAGACTAATCATCAAATTGATGTTTCGGATAGATTTATTTTAGCTGTTTGAGCCAAACATAACAAAACAATTTCATAATAATCCTCAGCACATTAAGAATACCTGAAAATAATCGTGTGAAGACCTGAAAATAACTCGTAATGCTACTGGTATCACTTTAATTGAATGCGGCATGAAGTATTTAAATTAGAATCTACGTCAAATTTCAGATATCATTTGCCACAATTTCGAGGAAAACATGCCTTTTGTTTGAACAGTTAAGTAACAACAACCGTCTAACTAAGGAGCTGACAAACATGCTACCTCTTATCACGTTGCCAAGGCCGAGATACATTATCACTGTCATCTGAATGATTATCAAAATCTTCTGAATCTTCTCGGCCAGCAGCGTTTTAGTTTGACCAAAAATAGGCCTTATGACGAGGTAATAGAGTGCATGTGTTTTGTGTGTTTGATAGTAAAATGACGCATGACCTTGCATTAACTCGCCTGTGGAAAGTATAAGGAGTTGATGGATAATGTTTGGGTGTGGGTAACTCGTGATACTCTTCCTTGTATTGGTACTAGTAAAGTAACTATAACAACCTCTGCATGTTAATTGTACCTGTTTTAGTTTGACAACTTGAAGATTATAATTAGGTTTTTGTAATCTTTATAGGTACTTGTAGGTAGTTCTGTTAGCTCATTTCGTTAGAATAACATTGGAAAACATTTCTTCTTTTAACACATTCTTACTTTAACAGAATTATATTGAACACATCTCCGTGTATCACCCAGTCACTCTCACCACAAGCTATAGGTACTTGATCTACATGTCAGTTTGTTCCCACGGGAGTCAAGTTATCCCTTTGCGAGTCTCCGACGATATATTGAAAATTCCACCGCGTTTCCCAACACGCTGTCTTGAAAAATACTTGTATAAGCTTTGCATACAAATGTTTATTTACATTTACATTTCTCCAGGACGGTCTCTATTTGTTCGAGTCCTTTATGAGACTCGCGAAACGTTATACCACGCTTTCATATTGCTATGAATAAGAAGTTGTATCCAAATGGGAAATGTTATGGCATTCAGTTTGGCCATTCGTCTGTACCTACTACAATTTGCAATGTGAACAAGTCTGAGATGTTTTCGAGCAGATTAAACAGAAGACGATTTGTCGTTCGCAAATTTTCCATCTGTGTTGTTTCTTTGCAGTTTATTTTGTTGGTTGAATTTGAAACTTATCCACATACAAGTCTTTGTCCAAGTCTTCTTCTTCTTATCGAATGAGAGTGGCCAACTCTGGTGTCGAGAGTTTATCAAGCCACCCTGAGGGCCTCTGACATGGCTTAACGACTGCCGTAAATATAGTGCAAGTAAATATTATACTTATACTTAAATTGTTAACTGAATAATAGAAAACAATTTAGATACCTACTTATATTGTTATAGCTAGTGTTTTTAAAGACAACTTGTTACATTGTTCTGTGTAATTACATACATATGTAATAAACAGTAGTTTTGTTATTAATTTAGGTGTCTTTGTCATTATAGTCACGTTCGTAGTAGTATACAATTCTACTAACTAAGCCAATTGTAGCCCAGACTTTACCAACTTAAAATCTAATCTATACTTCTATACAAATATTATAAAGCTGAAGAGTTTGTTTGTTTGTTTGAACGCGCTAATCTCAGGACTTACTGGTGCGAATTGAAAAATTCTTTTTGTGTTGAATAGACCATTTATCGAGTAAGGCTTTAGGCTATATAACATCACGCTGCAACTAATAGGAGCGAAGAAACAATGGAAAATGTTAAAAAAAAAAAACGGGGAAAAATATTCATCTTTAAGGGCTTCGTTGCGTGCGCTGCGAAAACGGTGCAAGTCGTGGGTAACAGCTATAATTTATAAAGCTAATGAGGTTTGCAAAAAAAATATGATGTCCAAAATAACTATTCCACGCGGACGAAGTCGCACGCACAGCTAGTATCAAATAAGAGTCTATAATATAAGTAAAGTCTATACAAACATAATTCTCACCTCCCGTTATAAAGTCTATATATGTTATATTTTCTACCCTCAGTAGTCCATGTTGATTTAAACGACGCTGAGTTTTATGGCACACTCGTGATTTTACAACTTCTAGCTAACTACCTCGGGTGTTATCGTGAGTCATTAACTTGAAGCCTAGTTTAGGTTTACATCTTCATTTAGGTAAGCGTATTTACATTTTAGGTACATACTTACTATATCTTAGATGAAAATAGTAATGAAAGTGGGTATATATATATAAATAACCATTCATACTGCGCTTGGCTTGGGTTAACAAAGAAGTACCTGTCACAAATTTAGCTTAATATAATTTACGATATTGTTTTTATTACCGCCGATTATGCCCTTTCATCAATTTAATCGAATAAGATAGCTATATAATACAAGTAACAATGAAATTAAGGACTTATGTAGGTTGGCATCACATTATATACAGCACTTACTTATTCAAGGCTCATATAGCAGATACACCTACAAACCAAACTGTCATATTTAATGAGGCAAATACTCCATCATATTCACACATTTATACGGCGAGTCGGCTAAAACATCCATTAAAATGCATAAAACCATGCGTATTACAGCTATATGTACATAATATGTATGTTGATGTAGGTACTTCACTCGCACAGATGGGTGAGGTCAATGACCTGTTAGCTGAATCTAATTAATCCAGGCATCTGTGGGAAATGGGAAATTTTCACGTTTAACCTAATTAGCCTGTTAGCTTAGTTGGTAGTGGCCCTGCCTTCTGATCTAGAAGCTGCGGGTTCGATTCCCGCATAACACAAGTAGGTAATTATGAATATTAAAATTTGAAATTACTTGTGTTGAGTCTGGTCGTTTCTTTGTACCTATATTAAGTATGTATTTAAAAAAAAAAGTATATAAGTATTATATCCGTTATCTAGTACCCGTGACACAAGCCTTTGCTTAGTGCGGGGCTAGATGGCGCTGTGTGCAATGTCCCGGAATATTTATTTTATTTAATTATGCAGTTTGACTTGATGGCTGTACGTATTATAACGCATGATAAAGTTTTTTTTACGTGGGATAGGTTTTCGTTAGACTACAGCCTGCCTGATGTTAAGTTGATACAGCTGTCTCTTCATTGGCTAAGCCTATGCAAAACGTGGCTTAAGATATTTTCTTTGATTGGATACAGTTCTAAATTACTACATAATATACATATTTTTAATATATTTCATTGCAATTTTATCTAAAAAACTGGTTGAAAGACCGTGAAGATTATTAAGAGCCCTCTCATGTTTACTTCTATCTTCTATATGACTTAAAGAAGCAGTAAATCATACAGTTGTTATTTTAATCTTATTTTCTATTTAACAAAACATTGCTAAAGTTCCTATAAGTCTCCTTGTTGAACCATTTCACGCAATGAGACCGATCTTGATCATACTTCCGTAAACACGCCAACTTCGACTGTCATGTCTATTTCTAGCAAAACACAAGTTTTATATGAACGTGTGAACGAATTAACTACGCCGTGGGAGTGTTGAGACAATATGGCAAATAACTTTCGCAGAGAAAAAGTTATGTTTTAATCAGAACTATTTGGTACTATCAAGCGATATGTGAACAAAAAAAGTATGTTGTTTGGAGCCATGGAAAACAGAGACCGCTATTTTAAAACTGATAAACGTGTCTGTTTAAAACGCCTAAATTTTGTAGAAGAGACAATTTCGAATACAAACATTATTATCCGAAAAACCTTAATGTCCTGGTACTATTTGGTTATCTTCTCGTAAATAATAACACTAACACGGTGAATTTGCCCAAAGCCTTATTGATACAACCGATACCACCCATAAAATCCTACATTTCGGGTCCTTCAATCTAATAATAATTTCTATTTGTCTAACTAAAAACTAATTTACACAACCTATTTGCGTTTTACTCTCCTCTAACGTTCTTATATCGCTCTAAAGGGCACGCTGGTACACTGTACTATAACGGGAACTTGTCAAAGAGGTCTGGCTCGAGCACCGATACACGTGTTTGAATTGGTAATAGCTTGCTGATTGAATACTTTTACGGTTTCACATATTTTCTACAGCTTTAGTAACTAGAAATCAAATGAGTCAAAGTAGAACTTCTCTGTAAGTTTGATATTTGAATTGAGAAGCTATATTTGTTGGAAAATCATGTTTTTTTTTTGTAACCAATACGTTAAAATTTAAAACCTTGCTTTGTTGTAATGTCAGACTATTAGATCCATCAATCTGTATTGAATTTGTAATAGAGTAAAATTTATTCAAAACAACTTACAAAACACATGGGGAAATAAACCTTACAATGTAAGTAAGTTTCTCGCTTACGCACTTTAAATTAAAACATCTAATATCTATGTTAGAACTGTTCGAATTCATTCTTCCTACATCTAAACATTCTAAATCATAATATCTGCATTGTAAGACAAAAACATACAAAAACCGTTTAACTTTGGGCTGTTATGAAACGTCTGCGTAACTATCTTTATTTGTTCTCTAATGACTGCGATAAGTGCAGGAAATCAGTGGGAGTACGAACGTTGTTACGAGAACGTCTTTATACGTTTACTACTCTGACTAGCATTATTGTAAGTGTTTAATAATGAAGTTGGTTTGAGTATCGTATTAGAATCGGGGGTGAGAAAAAAATAAAAACAAAACAATAGCCCATCTCTGCATATAGTTTTTGGCTGTCGATTGTTTTTTCCAAAGATAATTTACAAGTGTGACGAAAAAACTTCAGGTACACCTGTAGTTTAAGGCTCGATTAAACTTTAGTAGAATAAATGCTTTGAAAAACGTTAAAATTTAATTTAATTTCAATTTTCATGTTCATATTGGCATGTACTTGTCGAAGCTCAAACCAAGCTTCTACAATCAAGCTCGATGAACCACAAATCGAACACTACTGCCCTATGCATTGTTCCAAACATTTCCCCCGTTTCCAATGCCCCACTTCACGTAGGCTGTTAACCAATACGCCCAAGTATGACCGAGAGTTTAGCGATGGCCAATAAGTGGTAAAAAGTGGCCCACTGACCACTAACGGTACTCTACGATATACCCGTAGATCTGGCTAGAGCTGGCTGTAGAATATTGTACTTATATATAGATAGATAGTGGATTTCTATTGGCCTTGTGGGATACCAAATCGTAAGGTGATTAGAGACGCCGCAAACCGCTGGTGCCGTTCAAGTTTTTAGTTGCGAGGTGATAAAGTAAAAATAAACAAATAAGTGCAGTAGATTATTCTATACAAGTCGCTGAAAGATTTGAAAATCCTGTTTCCAGATATTTTTTACCCAGGAGCTTTCAAATCCAGACTAAATAAGTTTCTCCTAGGCATACGTGCAACATTGTAGACTATAGTGGTGCTTTACATCAGGCCGGCTGTAGTCAATTGATGGCTTATTCCGTGTTAAAAAGAGAGCTTATGTTTTCACAAATAAAGAAAACTAGTGCGAGCATTATAAGTTTGTGCATGCGAAAAGCTCTCTAGAAGAAATAAAATGTAGTACTTTCCGTATCTCTCGACTTTGTAAAACGTAAACACTACAATATCTTATTCTCTCGTTTGCGTCCAATTTCTCGAGGATGTTCAATTTAAGTCGTAAATTCATGCTGGTGCAGAAATATTACACAAGTTTTCATGCTCAGAACAAGCTGGCGAAATTATTTCCGTAAACTACCTTGCTGATATAAATTTGTTAATATGAGTAAAGCTTAAACACACTTGTAAGCTTTTAGTTAAGTTTTAAAGGAGTAGTGTACAAGTAAAGTTTTGTGTTATTAACTAGCAACACTGTACAACTTAACAGGGTACATTAACACTACACATCGACACATAAGAGTGGATGATGGAGTTTTTAAGATTTCTGATTTAGAAATAGACAAGTTAAAACTGCAGTTGGAATATGCATGCGTAGTTCTTTTAATCACGGTATAATGTGGCTTTATTCGGATATATTGTGTGAGAGGCCTTTCATAAAGAAATAGTTTCTGGAAGAGATCACTTAAGGTGATAAGGCCGCCCACTTGAACATTTATTTATAGTTTAAGTCCTTTGATAATGTTAATTTATTTTGGTGTGTATTGTATGTATTGTATAGTTTTAAAAAGCTAGAATTTGCAGTATGTTCATCATTTCCCGTAGTTCGCGAGATCATCCCAGCGCAGAATATTGACCGGTCCAATTTCACGCCCCCGCCCTCACTCGCCCGCAATTAATATTGTTTATTAACCATTACACATGCACTTAGGGTTGCCAGCCTCTCATTCAATTTAACCTAATGATATTTTGCTGGTACATTGTCCTGTGGAAGTCGAGATGAAATGGTAGGATATCTGGGAAGTTTTTATCAAGTCTAGTGTTTGTTATTAAGCGTTAAGATTGAAACGAATTAGGTAGGTAGATTAAAAAGTTTTATTACATATATATCAGATGTAGGATGTAATTGAACATATACTGCACTTTAATGTAGATACTATTATTATATTCCACTTGAAAAGCCTACTTTCTTTAACTTAGTTCTAAACTACTTCAGAAGGCAGAGAAGATTATTGCCAAAGCTAGGACAAGTTCTGTACTAATTTAACTTTTAGCTTACAAAGTAAACAGTCTATTACAATCATACCCCTCCTCCAAACGTAGTAAAAAGTATTTGTAAAGGATGTGTAGATAATCTAATTCTCCAATCCTGTCAGCCCTGCCTCTCATTCATTAACTAATTGAAACCGCATTGGAATCGACTGCATGTTTCTGTTTGTAACCAAATTGAAATTGAATGCAACATACATACATATATATGTACAATTGTACATTTGAGTAACATATATAAGTGTGACCGCTATTTCTATGAGTGCCGTTGTGCGTGTGTACATCACGTACATGCGTTTATCAAATCAACATCATATCTAATTCACTTTTAAAGTACCTGCACTGGTAAAGTAAATAGGTTATGTGTTATAAACTTGCCACTGGTGCTTAACATTTTTGGTTTTGAAGGTACAATACTGCAGTTGCAATTAGCCAGCTTGATGCTCTTAATAACATACATATGTATGAATGTGTGTGTGCTATTTTTATGACTGTTAGTGCACAGCGTACATGCTGGTTGATTTGTCGTAATTAAGACCGTGAGATTTGTGACGAAATGTCGATGTGTGAGATAACGTTTTAAGTACTCTATTGGTGAAGGAAATTATATTGTGTAGAAAAAATTGAACTTATGTAATTTTTAGTAAGGAGTTTTGATCAGATTTGTAGATAATTATGCATACAACAAAATAATGTACTCCTACATATGTAGGTACGGGCAAAGTATTCTACTTCATTCCATAGCAGTTATATTACATATTTCGATCATTATGAGAATACCTAAGTACATACCAAACACATTATATTCTACTGCCTTATCGAATAGCTATTTTAGTAAAATTTTACTCATTAAATTCTCCACTACGAGTCTTAATATTATGCTAGCGTTCGGAAACTTTCCAAGCTTATCGAGTTATTCTCCAGTAAAAGTAACTTTAGCCATAAACTACAGACATGGAGGCGAGACGAGCCGTGGGAAAGAAAGCTGTATTATAAAGCTAAGCGACCACATACCCACATCACATGCATTGGAAATATCGCTTCATTGATAAATGTTTGTATGTAGAGATTGATAAAAGTTTTGGCGCTCTTTTGTTCACTGATTCACATCTATCGGGAACTTTTTTTTTACTTTAGATAGGCTCACGCTTGACTACAACTTGCCTGATGTTAAGCAACGTTGTAATCTACGATCTAGCACGCTTGCCTAGAAGAAACCGGTTTACTCTCGACTTGAAGACCGACAAATTATAGTTCAAGGGGAATAGAGATTCGGGCAAGGAGTTCCACAGTTTGGCAGTTCGCACGATGAAAGTCGAAGCAAACCGCTTGGTGCGAGTCTTTGGAACCTGTGCAAAGTTGTGTGTTAAGGTACAAGTCTTTATTTAGAAACCAAATTCACAGTAGGTATACACACGAACCATTTTGGTAAGATTTACATTTATCGCTCGAAGAAATCAATAAAGAAGTTTTTCTGTAATAATACTCCTCTTTTCATGTCAACCTCTCGGTCCTGTGCCAATCTCTTCCAAATAATACAAAAGGATAAATCAAGCAAACATGCTGATGCAAACATCGCGTTAGTCCAGCAGTTTAATTAGCCCAGCAACCCGAGACATGAATTTAAGATCCATCATGACTCTGTAGGTACTTTTACTTGCTATACATCCTATCCTAAACGTTCCTATGGACGCTTGCCTTACAGCTATATCAAAGTACACATACATCATCGCTATAACAAACAGTTAAGGGCACTGAGGACGATTTAATCAACGTCCTCTCGTTGAGGACATGTGTCCTGCTAGGGTGTGGTAGAGATACTAATTACAATAATGATAATGTAGGGAAATTAATAGAATAGGGTTGATTGGATTTTGCCGTTAGATTTGGGCATTTATAATTGCCATTCAATTAGTAATCAAATTGTACAAAATCATAGATATTAAAAAATACTGTATAGGTCTTAACTGTCATAGTAGTAGTACCTATTAACTAAATTTTTGATATTCTAACCTTGTTAATCACAAATTTGAAAGGAAACCTACCAGTCTTAATAAGACGAGTTTGTATTAATATAAGTAATAATTGTTATCAAAATTAAATGTAGGTTGCCTATTATTAAAACTCACGTAACAATTATTACAACTCTAATACTTATACAAAACAGGCGGCAGACATAAAAAGAACAACTCAATCGTTACTATTTGCAAAAAATGTTGCCAATCATAGGTATGTTGCAAATATAAAACCTATCTAGTTGCTGTGTTTATTGATCTGCTAGGTAGTTTCATAGTAGTTGTTTCACATTCCTACTGATTTTATTGACATATTGGGCTAGATGGCGCTGTATGATATGTTCTGAAAATATTTATTTATCATTATTTATTTATTTATTCTATTCTCAGTTACGTTTGTCGTTTATCAAAATAATTTATGTCGTTACTTTAAATTATTACGGTGTCAAAATGCCTTTTTGCAATCAATCGCAATAATAAATTGTTTTCAAAATATACCTAAGTACCTATATGATAGCACTAAAGAAATTTATGATCCTATGATTGTCTACGTTATAATATTACGAATTTATGTTTTTATGACACCCTATATGTATAAACTATGTTGACATAACACCTACGCAGGATGTAGATTGCGGTGCTTAGAACAAAACTGTGGCATTTTGTAACAATAAAATTGCAGCCTACCCTAGGCATGTGCGGTTGCTGTGTTCACTTTTATCGATGTCGATAATATAGTAATCATAAGTTTTGTTTACAATAGTTTGTATTGTTAATTTAGTTAGAATTTCTAGAGATGCGGGGTTTATTATCGTAATCGATTTGTAGACGGTTTTTACTTGTAGTTTTTTTTATTTTTTAATGATCTTTCTTGGTTTATATAGGCTGTCAATGAGTGTTGGACACCGCTATTTGTAAAACAAAAAGACGTTAGTGAAGAAATTACACAGAATATATCGATAGAGGGACATCTCTAGTCCCCAGTGTAGTTTTTCTAGAGCACTTCCTTATTAAATGGGACAGGCTCCCAGTACGGGGACAAAAGCTCGCAGAATGTACATACTGTGAAGCAAATAAACAATGCTTTGTGCACAATCGGGGCAACAGTGACGTACTATTGATGTATTTTCCAGAATAATTATTAGGAATCTGGCAGCTTTTTGTACATAAAATGTCGAAATTTTCCGGGAAAATGGTGAAAAAATAACGATGTATTTTTATGCCGAATGTCGCAACAGTTAGAGGCTTTTTTGTTTGGTAGCAGAATTGGATGTTGTTCACACTAGACTAGGCCGATATTTTTTAGATTTCTCCACGCCGATTTTACAGATTTGTATTTTTATTTGTGTTCATTTGGTTTACGAGTGAAAAAACAACACACATTGGTTGGGAATTAGCTAAGCTGTCCAAAATAGCATATTAATCCACAAACAGCTTTGTGTTCGAAAAATTCTGCAATTTTTTAAATCTGTCATCTTCCACAGACATAATGGGAAAGGGAAACCTTGCGTATGACTTTACGTGACGTCAACACTCATAGACAGTGACTGTCTGCTTGCATTCCATAGAGTTATTAGCAGTGTTCCGTTTTCCCATACAGCCTGCAAAGTAAAGTACCTGCTGCGGGGCCTACTTGGCTGTTACTTTCTAACTTCAAAGCTGGAAATCTTGTAGACGATTGTCGACATCATAACCATAGACGTAGTTTTATGATTAAAATTTTAACTATCAGACCATCCAAGAAAATAAATAAATGTTATGTATTCATCTTTCGTAATTTTTGGTGTGGTGGTTAACAGTGTAAAAGTGGGGTACTTACTTGTAATCTCTTAAAAACTAGGCCAGAGCGGCGGGCGAGCACTATAGCCTTTTTTTCCCGTGGAGGAAATGCATTTACGCATCCCCGCACTCTCCCCGGCAGCGGGGTATGTCGGGCTCGGAGCTACTCCACTACCGATTAAAACCTACCACGATGTCCCTTCATCTCGGTAAGGACGGGTTTCGCGGGCAAGCGAGCAATATAAATAATAAAAAAAAAATTATACTCCTCCGCAATCCCCGTCCCAACCGCAGTCCACTATCTAAGTGGAGCACTTATGCCTATGAAATCTACGTGATAGGTCAATTGCCAACAGTACATTTATATTTTTATGTTATTTTTATAGATATTTGAACGATTGTGAACTGATTGGTCAGCCTTTAGCTAGCCTGGATAGCTGATATTGATCTTTAGGTTAGTGAGTTACATAAACTTTAGAGATACCTACTTAAATTTGATCATGTCTTATGGGAAACTTTCGAAAAGTGATGAGGTGTCCAGATTAAATTGTCTCTGCAGTCGCCAGTTGGTGCTCCCGTGAGATGTAGGTAGCATTCAAATCGTTCGATACGGAGAGACATTGTTTTGTATAATTAGGTACGGTCAAAATTGGCCTTCTAGTATTAACCAGCTTGTCAGGATTTTAATCTTTTGATTCATTAACGTAACATTTTTTTTCTAGTATGATTAGAGTCTCAACTTGCTTGCCTAGATGAAACATTCAATTAATTCAACTGAAGATCAATTGGACAGAATTTACTTAATCCTTAAACAATCGATTTTGTATTTTAATTTGGAGTATTTTAAAGCATTTACTAGCTCAAAATTTGCTCTAGTAAATTATTATTGCTTAAAACTTTGAAAGTATTAAACCCATTGAGGCGAAAAGATAAGCCCCAATAAAATAGTGTAGCAATATATTGCTGGAACTGCCTGATATGCTAGCATTGATAGATTGCATTGGCGAACTCAATTTGTACGCGAGGGGTTACTCCGAATGGTTTTCTTGTTATATGTATTTTTGACTCACTAAAGGTATTTAGGAGAAAGCAAATAATAATAAAGCAAATTACAAAAAAATATTGCTTTGTATGTTTACTCGTAGCATTTAATATTAAATATAATTGGTCTCTCGAAATCAATATCTTTATGATCAGTTTATGTACTTTCTTCAGATCGATAACAAAGAAAGTAACACATAATTTTACGTTTATTTTTTCATTGACATTGGTGCTACAATATCTGATACAATTTAGATAACCTTACCGGAAACAGATTACAATATTTGATAACTGAACTAACTGGCTTACAAAATCTCTCACTCTATTTCTTTTTTGGTTTAAGTTACATAAGTCTCACCATAAACGAAAGTCGTCTAAGGTTTCACTTTGTTAGGACAAAGTATGCCAAAGGGCCAGTTTACATGAAACCCTTTGTTTTAGCCACAAAAGACGAAGTGCCCTTACGCAAGACTGATTAACTTTTATGCAATTATTCGTGGCAGTTTGTTCCAATTACATCTGCTAGTCTGCTACTTTAGAAGGCAGAACTTCTCTTTATCTACAAGCTGAATTGGTCCTTAAAATTATGTAAGTTAGAGTTCAAATATTTGCCATCATTATCGGCGTTAAAGTCTTTACTGGGTCGGCAATTTAATTACGGGATAAGGACACGAGACGGAGTAGCGGAGTTCTCGGAAGTTTCCGAATGAATGTGGTTAATTTACCAGTCCCGGGAACAGTTGCGCAATCTAGGGAACATTCGGTCGGCGCGAGATTACGGGAACCAACTCGCGGAAAGCTTCATTTGAGCTATCTGTTTGAGTTTTTGCAAGGAGTAAGCAAGTTTTATAAACTCTCATGATATTGGTGGGTCTTTTCTAACAAAAACGAAAATTGTAAAGTAATCTATGTATTTGTAGTATTGCTTTTGTTTATTTTTGAGTAATGTATAGGTATACTGTCAACCTATTTTACAACTTTCTTGGATTTCTTTGAACAAATCTAGAAATACGTTCATAATCTAATTCGCAGTTATTAAAATCACAATAGATTATAATAGGTACCACCTACCTAGATACTTATTCAAAATCCGCAGACCTAATTTCCCACAATCACTAGCTCATACCACAGCCCGCGGGCCTCTTTATCTCGATTTGAACGCTTGATGATGGCTATACCAGTTATGGTGAGTATCAAGACCACAACACAACATCTGCGAGCGGATAAAATCAGCACTGAAACATTTTAACCAGATTTTAACTGTGGAAGTTCAAAGTGCTGCCACCAGTAACGTGTAATCTTGCTTTGCCAGTTATGGTGCGTTCTCCCATGTAGGCCAGGAGTACCATGGCCGGGGTCGATGACCTCCCGTGCCTCTCTCTTGAAGGGCCCGCTACTGCATTTCTCCTATAGCTTGCATATTGGTAACAGACCTTCATTGATAGATTTTGTTCTATACGGCTTATGTTTCTGATACACAGAGGAAGTTGTTGGTTGGTGCGAAAACGCTGAAGCTGTTGATGATGAAAAGTCTCAATTACTGGTCTTAGGACATTAAAAAAAAACAAATAATCTAGTAACACAATGAATTATTTTACAGCAACCGCGACTTCTCAGAACGTTTAATTTGGCAATTGCCTTTGTGAAATATATTTGCACATTAGTTTCTTTATGTGTTAAATATGCAACTGTTCGGAAAACGGATGTTTGAATAAAAGCATGAGAAGATATTGGTAGAATGGCCGATAAAAAAGAAAGTAATGTTCTCAGCTTGACATTGTTTCTTTATTGACTGAGAATAGTAGTTAACACTCAGTAGTAGGAGTTGTTGATGCTTTCAATGGTTTACTTTGATCTGTTTGGGAATAAGAAGGCTATGGGTGTATATTTTTTATTTTTATGAAAGTACCCATACAAATAGGTCAGGAAAAGAAAAAAAAAAACAAAACAATATTTTTTAGGGTTCCGTACCTAAAAGGTAAAACGGGACCTTATTACTAAGCCTCCGCTGTCTGTCTGTCTCCAGGCAGTATCTCATAAACTGTGATAGCTAGAAAGCTGAAATTTTCACATATGATGTATTTCCGTTGCCGCTATAACACAATATATTAAAATAAGAAAAAAAATATTAAGTGGGGGACAATAAACGTGTTTTTTTCGTATTTTATTGCTCAATATTAAAAACGGTAACAGGTAGACGCTTCAAATTTTCACAGAATATTAACTTATATATTATCTTTCAAAATAAATAATTGAATAACAATAAAGTAAATATTAAAGGGGGGCTCCCATACAACAAACGTAATTTTTATTCAAATTTCACTCGATCTTAATAAACAAGTAGAAAATTAAAAATATGTAAGTAAATATTAAGAAATATATCAACTATAAAAATTAATACCTAAACTAATATATAATAGGTGATAGTACGGAACCCTTCGTGCGCGAGTCCAACTCGCACTTGGCTGGTTTTTAAATGAATGAAACGCCTTATTTTTATCACGATCAGTGACGAGACTCGTGGTCTGATGACTTGGGTGATGAAGGTTAATCTAGTGATTAACTTGATTCAGCTCAACGCACACTCACCGATCATTGGCCTTTTCCTGGCTAATTGGCCGACGACAGGAAATTTGCTGATTGGATTACGCATTACTAATGACATTATTGTGTCAGTCAAGTCTGAATCACTCAATTCAGGCTTCAGGCAATTCAGGCAGGAGACACGCTCAACGCTTTTTATATGGTGTAAAAATACACAAGTTTCTTAAGTACGAATATATGGAAACATGGGCATCTTTATGCCAAGCACTTATGTATGTACCTGTAAATAAATATCCCTAGACATGACTAAATTCAAATTATCCACATTAGCCACAACCTCAATCTCTATAAAATGTACCTATATAGTTTAGATAGTACTCATTAGCAGATCAGTTAACAAATTATAATTTGTGATTTTGTGGTCCCGTCATGCATGCAGCATATTCTATATATTGTTATAGCTTCCTCACAATATGGAAAATACAACGGAAATAGACGACCACAATATTCTAACACAAGTACAGCACAAGTTGAGGTTAAACTTGGCAACAAACAAGTTGATAGAAGTGTAAAGTGTAATGGTTTACTTTCACATGACCTAGAGTGGTCTTCGTGTTGCGACCGCGGCGAATCTGCCGCCTACTTTGCATACTGTCAATGACTTATGCTGATAGGTATGTAGGTATACTGTATGTACAGAATGCGCTGTACATTCCTTAGACAATATTAGTTGTTAGGGTCGGTAATCTACCAGACGTTTGTAGTAGATTTGGTAAAGCAAAATGAGTGAAGCAACAAGATGCAGGTTCAAAAAATGTAGATTGTGATCGTTTTCTTGCTCAATTTCCAAATAAGTTTGTCCATAAAACTTAACTGTGGGCTAAGAATTTAGAAAAAATATTATTTCACATACCAAACTTGTATAGTATAATTCTATATATTGAAGAATCTGATGTATAAGGTTGGGACAGATAAAATTACCTTGTAAGATGTGGCATCGCGCTTTAAATAAGGAGCCTGAAACATCTTACTATGTGTCGATACAGATCTGCTGATTTGGCTAGTTTTGTTGAAATAAATAAGCTTGTCGATAAAAATCGTTGGACTTGATAGTAGGTATATACTTATCTACATATGTACTACGTATTAATGCAGGTACACATACCTATCCATAAATATCAATGTCTCTAACCTGAAAATACCTACATATTATATACATATGTAGCAGAAGACATCACATTTATCTGCTAATTAAAATATCTGTCTAATACCAGTCATAATTATTTATTGCAAATAGACTTGTTGGATGTCAGCTGCAAGACGTGATGTGCTTTATAAAGATAACTAAGACTCAGGTTTAACTACGCCGCTAAATATACGGTTAGAATTTAAAATTTACCGACTAGTAGGTACCTATCCACAGAATACATAATACAAACCTATCTAAGAAAATCAGGTTATATAGATCAGCTGATGCGCGCGACTTCGTCCGCGTGGAATAGTTATTACCATAAAAACGGTTATAGTGAGTTAACCTTAGAACATAGACATATACTGTTGCGGACATTTTGTTAGATTATTTTAAGAGAAATAATTCTTTCATACACCTTTTTTTAATATCTTGAACCGTTTTCGCATGCAACGGAAGCCCTCAAAGATGAATAATTTTCCCCGTTTTTTTTACATTTTCTATTGATTCTTCGCTCCTATTAGTTGCAGCGTGATGTTATATAGCCTAAAGCCTTCCTTGATAACTGGTCTATCCAACACAAAAAGAACTTTTCAATTCGCACCAGTAGTTCCTGAGATTAGCGCGTTCAAACAAACAAACAAACTCTTCAGCTTTATAATATTAGTACAGATAATAACTGTAACTTTATGAAGATTGGTATTCATAGCGTCACGGCTTACCGCCTATACATACAACCGCTTAGTATCGTAATCGACGCCATGAAATATCAACATTACATTAATCTCTAATTTTACGGTCTAAATAAGATTTGGTTAAGTAAAAGAGCTTCAAAGTTATCTACCTATCACTTTTGTTACTAAAACTGCATGAAATTAATAACAAACCATTAGACGTAGCGGAACGACATCCAATATTCCGAACAAAGAATGTGAGCGCAGAATTCATTTGTAAGCAGAAATTCATTTTACGAAGGTTCTGTTATAAAAGCAGTTTGTCAGGGAGCCACGTCCCGTAAATTATGTTAAAATTAAATTTAACCAGAACGTCTCTTCACTGGCAACGGGAATTATTTTCATTTTTATACGCTTTCCGAAACTGACAACTTTTTAAAAGTTTTCTCATTAAAAAGCATGAGTTGAAAGAGTCTTTGAAATATTGCGTAAACTGGAATTGAAATTAAACAAAGACAATTATGATAAAGTAAAGAGAGTATTCATTCATCTAAAATAGACTCAATGAAGGTGTCTTTATATAATACGTATTCGCTTAGTTGAGGTACTTTTCCTACCTATCTATGTATAACGTATAATACAAGACAAGATAAAACGATATACATACACCACAATTGGTGTTGAAAACTTTAATCGAATTCTTGTCAATCATAAGTACCCCAAAATCTGTATCTGTAAATTTTATAAATTTATCTACTCTCTTAAGCTTTGGTTTCCTTGGAAAGCGGTGCCATCGTATAGCGGTCGTGATATTACGGACGCAAAAATGATTAAAGTAAATTACGGTGCAAGTTACCGCTCTCCAGGAAACCGCGTCATTTCGTTTACATAGACAACGTTTTAGTAACGTCATTCACCGCTGTATTACGGCCGCTATATGAAGGCACCGCTTTCCTAGGAAATCAAAGCTTTACCGAAATAGCTTTATTATCGTCAAAAACGCACCTAAAAGTAAGAGAGAATATTGCATTGTGTAAGGTCATTTAAAGCATCGTCCGTCGATCTCAGGCCAAATGATTCACTGACCCCTGCCCTATCAATGCATGGATGCACCAATCAAACCAGCTGGCATTTCAACAGGCTTGCTCAGCCACGGCCGAATCTCTCACGATCAGCACATAAATAAACTGTCAAACGGTACTTTGATACTAAAAACTTCTGAATACCTTCTCAATAGCTACACACACATGTGTACATCGTTGTATTTAAGTAGATTTTCCGTAAACCGGTTCCTTAAAATTCAAGGTCCATAGAAATTTCGACGGATTTCCTGATAACTGAACCAAATACTCATTAAAATGAAGGAAACATTAATACTTGAGTTGAGTCAGGCGTAAAGCCTAATTGATTTCCAAACTAAACGTTTACATTGATCGTAGTCGATGTGTTGATATCAAACTGACATTGATATCGACGCATTGCAAGAGTACCTGCCTGATATTTTAGTGTGGAGTACTATTGCCATAGGACTTTTTTTACAAGGAATGGGTCACAGGTAATTTTATTATTCTAAACCACCTATTATTTACATAGGAAGGTTATTCATATTCATCATTTATTTATTACAGCCATTTCTACAACTATTTTTTTTTGCGTAAGGTTAGGTACATAGTGATTTTACAAGCTTTTAGTAAATCTCTGACATGGCTTACCGATCACTGCTGTTGCCAGATCCTTCACGAAAAGGTGTCCAATCCTACGTCTAATAATACTAAAGTCGAGCCATTTAGTCAAACTGATTAGCCTAAGTAATTAACCCTATATGATAAGACTAAGTAGGTAACTACAAAAAAACTTAATCAAGTTGATTAAGTTTGTTCTTAAACTGTTTCTCTCCTGTAACGAAAGCACAAGTCACGAATCGCTTTACTTTTTGGTCAATCTCATCCCATCAAATACTGTAACAAGTTTAGATAAGCCAGTACCTACTCAGTAGGTACCAGTCCGGTCCATTGTCCCATAGAAGCTCGTCGGCCGTTCCGCGACGCAAGTCGCATCCGGCGTCCCATGAATGATGCCGGCATCCGACACCCTTCGCTTTAAATATAAACTTTATAGAAACTTCACAGCCTAGGTGCTTCGTACAGTGACTGGCATGTAGGAGTGATTGGATTTTGTTATTTTTGTTTTAGTATTAGAAAGATAGATAGACAATGCTTTATTGTCACACACATATAAATTAATAACATTACATTCATAAACTACTCTAGTGCCACAAGTGGCGGCCTTATTGCTCAAAGCCATCTCTTTCAGGCAATTAAGATGGAGAGGAATAAATAAAGGATTGTATAGGGCGTGGTGTATAACAGAAATAGATGCGATAGCATGGAGAAATCTATGTCCTCCATGTACTATCAACGCGGCTTCGGAGTGGTACATGTATAGACAATGTAATCCATAACGTCAGAGGGAGTTCGGGTGACATAATTGAATTAGGATTATCAGATCACAGTGCGCAGTTTTTTAAAATCCCAGTTAAAAAAAGCTGTCGGATCAAGTCTTGGTATACTTACAAAAGAAATTACAGTCGCGATAATAAACGAAAATTTTTGGAAGCAATCAGCAATCTTAGTTTCCACGACGTGTATGATTGTAGTGATCCAAATACAGCCTTCAATAACTTTCATGAAATCTTTGTACTTCTTTATAACATGTGCTTCCCGAAAATCAGAATGAAATGTAGTCATATCAAAAGACAGCCATGGATTTCAAAAGGAATTAAAACTTGCGCCCGTAAAAAGATTAGCCTTCTATGGAACTACAGAACTACTAGAACAGAGTCGTCAAAGAATGAATTAAAATCATATACAAAAAGATTTAAAAAAATTATCAATCTAACACAGAGAGCGCAAAATAATTATTATATACAAAAATCTCAGAATAAATCGAAGGCTACGTGGGACGTAATAAATAAGCAAAAAGCGTGTTATCCTAATGTGACAGTATCACATATAGTTAATGATGACGGAAATACAGTTAAAGATCCTGTCGAGATGGCCAACTATTTTAACGAGTTCTTTTTACGTGTTGGGCAGGGTTGTGTTAATAGCAAAACTGCGTGCTCGTCATTGAGTAATTTCAACGCTTCCACATCCTTATTTTTGACACCAACTATACCGTTAGACATTTATAAAGTAATACGAGACTTAAATAATACAAGAAGCGTTGGGTCGGATGGTGTCTGTACTGACATTATAAAATGCGTATCATCTCATATAGTATCTGCTCCAATCAGTCACATAATAAATATATGTATGGAGCATGGTGTATTCCCTGAAGCATTAAAAACTTCTATAGTGAAACCTCTTCATAAAAAGGGAGAAAGAACCAATGTCAGTAATTATCGTCCAGTAGCGCTTATTCCTATTTTTTCTAAAGTCATAGAAAAAGTGATGTACAGTAAAATCTATAGTTATTTTGAACATAATAATCTTTTCTCAAGCAATCAATATGGCTTTAGACGAGAGAAAACAATTAATATGGCGATTTATAACTTCCTTCAGAAGGTAATGACTGACGTAGATAAAAAACGTAAAGTTATAGCTATGTATATGGATATGTCCAAAGCCTTCGATAATGTTCACCACGGTTTATTGTTAAAAAAATTAAATATTTATGGTATCCGAGGCAACGCGAACAAATTAATTGAATCATATTTAAATAATAGACAACAAATGACAGAACTTAGTAGCATATGTCCAAAAACTTTGACACTTAAAACGTATAAATCTAAAACTTGTCCAGTATTATATGGGGTCCCGCAAGGCAGTGTACTAGGCCCGCTACTATTCTTAATTTATATCAATGACATGCCTAATGTGACAGATAATGATATGACCCTTTTCGCCGATGATTGTACTATCCTATTCAAACATAACACGCTAAACAATCTTCAATATGACATTAGTACGACATTAACAAATATCATTGACTGGTTACGCAATAACAACCTCAAAATTAATGTCAGTAAAACAAATATAATGTATTTTAGAAACAGGCATAATGACAATGTTAACTTTGATATACATTATAAGAATGAAAAAATTGAAGAAGTTGAGATAACGCGATTTTTAGGTGTTAACATTGACAATAAATTAAATTGGAAGCAACACGTTGATATTGTATGCAAAAGAGTACATAAATTCGCATATGCGCTCTTTCAACTTCGGAAGGTAGCAAATGACTCGACCCTGTTAACGGCGTACCATGGTCACGTGGCATCGATATTGCGATACGGAATAATGTTTTGGGGGAACTCAACTGACCAAATTAAAGTGTTTAGAGCGCAAAAAAGATGCATTAGATCAATATGTAGACTAAAAAAGAGAGCAACATGTAAAGAACATTTTATTAAATTAAAAATTCTTACTGTTCCTTGTCTATATGTAAGTGAAGTAGCAACATTTGTTAAATCTAATCCTCAACTATTTAGGATGAGGCCCGAGGGTAGCAGGTATGAAGGACAATTGTACACCACACAGTCACATACATCATATCTAAGTAAGAGTGTTTTTTGTATGGCCACAAACATATACAACAAATTACCAAAGGAATTTAGATTGGTAGATGATTTATTAATCTTTAAACGCAAATTAAAGGAGTTCTTGCTACGTAAAGCATATTATTCTATCAAAATGTTCCTTAACGATAATGATGATATTTGATAAATCGATTTCACATTGACATTTTGTTATTCCAATAAACTGACATATTTGTATATTACCTTTGACATATATTATCATGTAAATCTTATATCATCACTTTATGACTATTTTTCCTTTTTTAATTGAATTTGTTTTGTGTAGTGTGTCATCAATTGTATTATTATTAAAATGTATTCTCATAATTATGTATTCGATTCAAATAGTTCTAAGGACAGTCTGTAAGCCATAATGGGCAGTAACTAGAGGACTCATATCACAAACATGACGAAGCTCTGTAATTTGAACATCTGTATATACCTAGTTTACCAGACAATAAAGATTTCATTTCATTTCATTTCATTTCATTTCATTTCATTTCACTTTTCAGGATATAAACTAACAGTAGTACAGTTAGGTACAGTGTAAGTAGATAGGTACGTATACTATACGCGTTGTGCACATTAGAAGAGGTGCAAGTAGGTACAATCAGGGGCTTTGATAAGAGTTCTTGGACATTATTCTTGTACATATTGTCGTTGAATTAATTTGACTTACAAAATACTATCATCACGTAACTTATAGATATGCCATTGCCTACCTACATATATGACACTTATTTAAACTCAGTGTCTTTCAATAACGATGTGCACTTTATACGACCGGCTATAGTACATACTAAACGTATCAAATGTAGCTCGTAGGTAGGTACCTTTGTGAATGAGTCTGCGGTTTCCTGACAGAGTTCTCGCCAACCTGCCGCTTAGATTCCATTGAATCAAACGAGTTTTGCCACGATAGCGGTGCCAATGGCTTCTTTGAATCGACTCACGGATCTTTGAAGTAAAGAAGCGGTGGAATAAAATGTTCGAGTTAGAGCAGTTTTTATATGAGGTTTGTCTGATTTCCATGGCATTGGTTTTTACATTAGTGGAAACCACAGATACCTAACTACTTACTGAAATTGCAAATGTTCACGTTTCACAAGGCGTGCGCAAAAGTATTTTAAACAATGCCAAGTTAAAATGTTGCACAATATAACACTATTAATTAACTTACACCTGTCTATAGATATTATATAGAAAAAAAATGCTCTTTAATCATTTATTGCTAGAACTTACTCATATTTTTGATTTAAGTCAAGATTTTTTTAAAGCCCAAGAGTCAAACAAAAGCATCTCTGCAAATTTATTGTTACCTATTCGAATCCACACACAGAAATCTAAACCACACCAAAACTAACCTGCCTCCTGCTTTGTTCCAGCCAACGCACCCGATCCTACGAATCGGATGAGAACGAGCGAGGTGCTTGCGAGTGGTGCGAGTATGCTCTCGTAATCACGCTCGCCACCATCCTCCTGATAGGAGTGTCAGCCCTCACCGTGTTCTGGGTGTTCTACTACCGAGACGGGTATGGCTGGGCTGATGACTCCCCGGACAAGCAGTTCAACCTGCATCCCACGCTCATGGTGGCTGGATTCGTCACCTTCAGTGGATTTTGTAAGTGTTTATCTTGCTGTTACTATTTTGATTGTCCCGTAAACAAAATAAGCATATTGACACTTCTAAAAAGAATCGAACTACGAGTATTCAATCGTAATAAAACTTAAAAGCTAGTACTTAAGTGATGAAAATAAGAGGTAAAATTTAAATTTGGGGATTCATCCCATCCCATATTTTGGGATCGAAAGACTTAATTTTAGGCGTGTACCTTAGATAAACTACCTACTTAACTTATCTATCTACCTATGTGAAAATAAAGTAAGTGATGAAAATAAGAGGTAAAATTTAAATTTTGGGATTCATCCCATCCCATATTTTGGGATTGAAAGACTTAATTTTAGGCGTGTACCTTAGATAAACTACCTACTTAACTTATCTATCTACCTTTGTGAAAATACACTATCCAAATTTATAGAGCTTGCATTTCAATGCCATGGACCGTATACTCTTTAAATGTGTCATAAATATGTTTACAGTAAGTACGCTTGTTTTAGTAGTTGCAGTATGTTCATCCTACTAACATGTAAGTATGTATAGTCAAAGACAACTGAACAAGTGGAGTTCAAAACCATAAATTAACCCCACAAGTCCCGCCTGGGACTTAGCGTGGAGCGGGTTTGTATCGAACGTACGTTAAAACATATCGAAAGTAAGATATTGAATCATGCGTTACTTTGCGGATATCTATTGTATAGAAACTCTGGAAAATAAGTAGTGTTTTTCCGCTGAAACACAACACTACACAGCAGGTCGCAGCGGAAAAACACTACATATTTTTCCAGAGTTTCATATCGAAAGTAAGTTATATTTTAGAATATTCAATAACTTATGTACTGTCTCTGTTTATTTTGATGAATAAAAATATTTGTATTGTTATATTGTATTTGTATTTCTTCCATTCCAGCGGTCCTCCTGTACCGCATCTGCCGCTGCTTCCGCCGCATCTACGTGAAGCTGCTTCACGCCATCTTTCACGCGCTGGCCTTCCCCTGCATCGTCATCGGCTTCCTGGCGGTCCTCGACTACCACAACAAGAAGGGCATCAACAACTTCTACTCCCTTCACAGCTGGATCGGATTCGTTGCTATGGGACTGTTTGGTTTACAGGTCTGTATTTTTTAATCTGTAATACAAATCCTATCACATACAACACCAGAGTGGCATAAGATAGCGAAACTAATGTACAGTGACCTTAGTAAAGATGTCAACGCGAAGAGATCCGTTAAAACTAATTTTAGACCTAAGTACAAGCTGATATTATTAGATTTACTAATGAACAAACAGAAAAACCGGCCAAGTGCGAGTCGGACTCGCGCACCGAGGGTTCCGTACAAACCTGCAAGGTTTACAAAGAGTTTATGAGGAAATGGGTAGTAAGTTTAAGATTATTAAAAAAAAAAATATTTTGTGATGTAACTAAAAATTTATGGTTTTCGTAATTTTTCCTTCATCTATGCTATAAGACGTTGCTTCGTACCAAATTTCAAGATTCTGAGTTCACGGGAAGCACCCTGTAGGTTTTGATTCCCTTGCAAGTGTCGAAAATTTGCGGCATAAATGGCTGTATCTTTTGATTGCGTTGGCTTAGAAGTTTGATTTTTTCACAGCTTCAAGGGACAGTAGACCTGAGTAATTGATATAAATTTCAGCTTCATACCTCTACGCGTTCCTGAGAAAAAGGGTCTTGACAGACGGACGGACAGACGGACAACAAAGTGATCCTATAAGGGTTCCGTTTTTTCCTTTTGAGGTACGGAACCCTAAAAATGAACTCAAATTTTGATTACGGTCTGCTTGGTGCTAATCACTACGTAGTGAAAGATTTATCAAACTTTTTTACTTAGATGTATTCGTAGAACTCTGCTTATTCTGGATGATAATCTCTGGATTCTAATTTAATGATGATTAAAAGATATGTAACTTACGCAAACAATTTCTGGAAACCTCTGTAGTCTGTTTTTTTTTGTAAATGTGGTCTCCTACCTTCTGACACTGTTCAAATAATTTCTTCCAATGTTAAAATAACTAACATTTAGAGCTATCGTTTAATTAAGTTGAAAATAGTGGAGTTATTAATGGATACCATAAGTCAAAGTCAGGAGATAATTGGCAATCAGGGCGCCAGATTGGATCCCAAGGCGTCACGTTGTTAAAACGCTTCAATCCACTTCTACGTATAAAATGAACCCTAACCTTAACCTTAAACCTTTAAGTTTAACCTTTGAAATAAGATTCTTTGTCAAGCCTTATTATTAGGTACTTATTCTTAGATATATCACAGACAATCCTAAAGGTGTTATAAAGGTTTTTGTTCCATTCTGCGAATTACGTCTTCATTCGGTGTCAGTCAGTGTGTCAGTTTCGCGTTTATACGAGTACATACATTTTATATAGTACGTATCTTGTGTTCGGTTTTAGTAAGTGTCAGCCTACCCATACTCACAAAAGAAATTTCTCTATCTCAAATTCTCATAAAACTAAAAAAAACTAATACCAGTTTTTAAATTTACTGCATAACAATGTTTTTTCCATACAAACCCAAGCTGTATCACAATGCTAACACCGACAACAACAATAACTCCCGCACCTGTTTAGTACACGCTAGTGGCACAGGATGTTTGCTTGGGCGAGCAATGTAATTAAATACTACGCTGTCAGCAGCGTCATCAGGTTATCGTGATTGTTCGTGATGTTCGAATAAACTCAATGACTCCTCGCCACGGTGACCGTCACCATTTGTATCAAGGCCTTTCGTTAAGTGGCAGCCATTGCTGTTTTGCCCGATATTGAATAACACAACAATTTCACTTTCAAAGGCCATATTGCGTTTTTATGTAAAGCGCCAGTTTCAATGAGTTTTGTTTTATTTATGGTACTTACATACTCCTAATATACGAGTTTTATTACAATTTGTCGAAAAAGTCTCGAGAATTTTGTAGTACTATGCCTATCTGCTGCTTGCTCTGCTGCTGAGGGTGATTAAAGATTGATGATTGGACGAATAATAGCAAAAAATACATATGAAAACACTGACATCCAATCTTCTCCACATTTCCAGTACGCAGTCGGTTTCTTCAGCTTCCTCCTGCTGTTGATCTGCAACAAGGGAACCGCTGGTTTCCGCGCCTCCCTGGTGCCCATCCACGCTGCCTTCGGAATCCTGACCTTCGTCCTCGGAGTCGCCGCCTGCCTCACCGGTCTTACTGAGAAAGCTATCTTCGGACTCACGTATGTATACCCTCATTATTTGCAATTTGGGATTTGTGTTAGTCAGATGTAAAATTTTGCTAATTCAATTTTTTTGAAGCGTCGGGGGAATTCATTAAAATCAGTCGTTACATAACTTCATGTTGGTTTGTATTCCAAAAGTAATTTTACTTATCTGTTTTTTGTGTTGGCTGAAAATGCTTTTAAAGTGGCTTGAATTGTTTGGTGAAGATCAATTCTTTTCTTTGAAACCAAACCAAAGTCTTCGACTGTTTTTACTGAATTCTACCAACTTATGTGTCATGTAAATGTAGCACGTTTTGTGCACGTCTAGCATGTTTTGTTCAAATTCCTTTAAATAATCACGGTGCGTTTGTTGCATACATCTCACTCCTTCACTAGTTTATCATTTATTTACCTGGTACTAGTGTACATTTGAGCTACGTTAACAATCTTTTAAAACAATTGAAAGCGGTTCCTTTACCTTATATCTTGGAGTTTGTTCTGTAACTTCTCGCTAACATTGTTCATCGTTTGTATCCTAGCTCAATTGTAGCTAGTCCACTGCTTTTGTGAATGTCAGTAGCTTGTATGTGTTCGTATTCACAGCGCGGAGCGGTACAGCAACTTCGTGGATGAAGGCATCATCATCAATGCGATTGGAGTAGCCATGGTGGGCATACTGATCGTCGTCATGTATATCCTGTCCAGGGACAAGTTCAAACCATCAGACACAAGAGACGGCCATATTAGATCCTCTGTGGATCTTTAAAAGTTTGACTCAGTCACGCGGTAGGGACCAAACAAATATTGACGAAAAAAAGTAACAGATGATGCTAGTATGACAGAGGACAGGTAGATTATTAAAGACATGCAAATGAATGCAAAATATAAATACATGGGATAAAAAATGTACTGAAATTATAACATCGGTAAAATATCAAGTTCAAACCCCATTTTTTAATACTTATTTTTGAAAATCTCAGGAAATTGAATTAAATTCACTTGGAAAAGTAGTACATACTTACAACGACATTAGACATTAATCATACTTACGCAGCTTGCGAGTACATCGTACTAATATAAAGTAGTAGGTACTTATATAAAAATTCAATTCGATATTTCACTAAGCAATCTGATTAGCAATAGGTCTTAAAGATTACGATATTATAATTATTAGTAATTATAATATCGTAATCTTTAAGGCCTATTGCTAATCAGATTGCTTAGTGAAATATCGAATTGAATTTTTATATAAGTACCTACTACTTTAATAGATAATTTAAAGTTAAGTACCCAATGTTCTGTAGATAGGCATTTAATATTGAAAATAAACATATTTAGACTATTTAGGCTTAAGATTCTATTGTATTGTAAAACTCATTCATTAATAAACGGAATTTAAAAAAACATGTAAAGATTGAGGCTTATAGAGTTACATCTTTGGTCTGTATCAGACCAATGTGTTATTTTTATATAACTTACAAATTAAGACTACAAATATTTAAAATAGGTAGACCACTGTATTGTTTTGCATTAAAATAAAAAGTTTGTAAGATTACTTTTTTGACTTTTCTTTTTAATTTTTTTAATATCTAAAACTGAAAGAGCATGACGCATGAGCTGTATTATATTTTCATTTTTATAAAGTTGTATAATATAGGTAGTATTAGTCTATCTAAGAGCATGTTGCATATTATAGTGCCTTCTAAATTTAGTTTCAAAGGCTATTAATCTGTCTTCGACCACCCACTCACACTCAATACTAGTAAACACATCATAATCATCAGCTTTATGTCTGTTTGTTTAGAAATATTTTTCCGAAATAGTTGTTGAGATCAGTCTTCTTTTATATCGAAGGTAAGTTTTCTTTACGTGTTTGTACTTGGTATAAGTAAGTAATGAAATGAAATGAAATGAAATATATATATTAAAATAGAGCATTCGGTATCATTTCATTTGCATTAAGTTTGTAAAATATTATGCTTCAATAAGATATAAGTAGGTATCTATTTTTACTATAAATAGATACCTACTTGTATCTTTCTTCTTAATTCCAGAAAAAATATAATGCCATAAATCGAGTAAATTTAGATTAACATTTCCCAAGGTAGCAACGAACCAAATCTAGATTAATCCGTGACATTATTTACTAAGACATTTGTGCCAGGGGGAGGAGACCTTAATAATCCAAATTTAATAACGGGGTCCGAGTTATTGAACATCCGTCATCTCTCTCGGTGTTCCACTAATTTCTCTATACTGACATACTCGTATAAATGGCCTTGACAGCAATGAGTCGATGAAGATTTATAATGGTACTAGTGGACGCCCGCGGCTTCGCTCGCATTATTCTGAGATAAAAAGTAGCCAATGAAACTTTTAAGACCTCATACTATCTAGGTACATACAAAAAATCATACCTAATAATCCGTTCAGCCGTTTTTATGCGTTATGAGCGTTTATATTGTGGAACTCCCTGCCTGACTCCCTGTTCCCCGCAGAATATAACCTTGCGATCTTCAAAGCGAGTGTGAATCGGTTCTTACTGGGTAAGCACGCTCCATCCTAGACCGTAATGTTTGCTTACCATCAGGCGAATTACGGTAAAGTGGAAACCCACTCCTTGTTAAAAAAAACCAGATAAACAGAAAAAAAATCTAAAACTGCTGAAAAGTGTTTAAAGTACCTATACCTATACATTTTTTTTTGTATCTTCTACGTTCAGATTTTTGACCCTCTCAGCTTTCTTATATTATGTATAGAAAGATTTACTAACAAAACTTAACTCTATTTACATTTCTAACTAACATGTGGGTGCATGTGGTGTGCAGGAGCGAGGGCTACTCCAACCTGCCGACAGAGGGCATCATCATGAACGCCATCGGAATGTCCATCGTGGCTGTCGCCATTGTGGTGCTGTACACCGTGCGCGGCACCGGCGGCTACCGTCTGCGCAAGGTGGCCCAGCATCCCAGTTAAATGACTACAAGGACAAGTTTGGTGACGAAAGCTGACGTAACTTGCTATCTTTAAACACATATAGAAACTTGGCAGAAAATTGTGAAACTAGCTATGCATGAAACCCTTTTTCAACAGGACAGTTAGACACTTAATTGGAAGCGACATAGCACAAACTAAATTGTAGCAGCTTTAAGGTCATAGCACACTTAAACGACTCTGCTCCAACACCGCTCCCACCCAACACTGCCGTAACTGCTCGCAGTCTACGCGGCGACAGCTAGCAGGCACCCAGCAGTCCACGCGGCGACAGCTAGCAGGCACCGAGCAGTCCACGCGGCGACAGCTAGCAGGCACCGAGCAGTCCACGCGGCGAAAGCTTGCAGACGGCCAGCTGTCCACCCGAATATTAGAATATTATTCAAATATAGTCTTTAAACATTGCTCTTTAGATATATTTTACATTGGCATCATGAATTAGCAGACAGCCCGCAGTCAGCGCGCTGACGCCGCGCTGTCGCCGCGCTGACTCCGCGCTGTCGCCGCGCTGACTCCGCGCTGGCTCCGCGCGGACACCGCGCCGACCGCTCGCCTACCTCGTGCGACCAGCGAGGCATCAACTACCGAGCAGTCTGACGGCAGTCAGCTCGCTGACAGCGGGCTGTCTGCTAATTCATGATGCCAATGTAAAATATATCTAAAGAGCAATGTTTAAAGACTATATTTGAATAATATTCTTTTTGCCGGGTGGGAGCAGAGTCGTTTAAGTGAGCTGTGACCTTTACTCGTATAACTGGCTACTGATGTAGATTACTAGTAGATACTGTATTTTTGACTCATATTAATCAAGTTGTATTGACATAAACGAACAACTATAAAGACCTAAGAGTCAGTAGTATCATCGATGCAAGAATATCTGAGCCTTGAATATTAGGTATCCCGTGGATCTTGTATTGCATGACTTGATATATAACAAACTTTCAATATACATATACATACATACATATGTATATGTGATGTTTATGTTACTAACGGCAGAGTAAAAGGAAAATTATTGAA
Organism: Macaria notata; assembly: GCA_927399415.1. Classification (NCBI taxonomy): domain Eukaryota; kingdom Metazoa; phylum Arthropoda; class Insecta; order Lepidoptera; family Geometridae; genus Macaria; species Macaria notata. Next base: position 10,558,063 of record OV656730.1, read on the forward strand.
GTATTTAGACTGAAATATTCTCTTGTAACGTTACATATTTATTTGCATAATCGAATGTCGTATTCATATTCATGAATTCGTCGTACAACTGACTCCAAGGTCATTTCATCTGATTTAACACGTCTATTTAGTACTAACATTCTTTGGGTCGCTTTGACAGTGTGTCACTACCATTCCAAGTTTTAGGCAACAGTATCTATATTACGTTATTAAGTATACTATAGAGTATAACACATGTTAACCATACCTGTGTTCGTAAAATGCATTTCGTCACCAAACTTTATAACACGATACCAATAGTTCGTCTTTATGCTGGAAGATAACACCATGACTAGGTACTTTAAGAGTATTCGTAAGCATAAAACGAATGTTCATTATATTTTTTCCAATATTTCTTTGAAATATTTAAGTCAGTAACGCCTGTAAAAGAATACATTTTAAAGAGTCAAATTAATTCAATATTATAAATTATATCTTTTAGCTCAATTTGTTAACTTTAGGTTAAACAAGTTTATCATTCATGAGGTTGTGCGTTGTTCATTTGAAAGTGTATTGATGTGAGTTGAATCCGTCTTGGTCAAAATTCGACTGATATTGGAAATGAAATATTGATTCTTGTTGATTTCTAATAAATATTGTATTATTATTGTTACCTACTGTCAAATATTGTTAATTTGGCTTGACGTTGGCGATACTTCCGTTATAATAGTTGATTTGAAATGATATACATAATTAACTCTTTTAGTTAATTATGTATATCATTTCAAATTTGTCAGATGAATACTTCGATGTTTTTGATCTAATCTTTTAAAGAGCGAGTAATGATAAAATTGGACGATTTTTCAAATATTTCTGTGTGTATCATCTCTGACAAATAATAATCACTTGGAACATTACAAATTTATATTATGTATGTAGGTAATCCAGTCTTTGAGTGATACATTATTTACTATCATATTCAGTCTGTAATTTAAATACTAAGTGTTCTATACTATACAGAAAGCTAATAAATCGGAACGAAGAAAAAAGGATCGAAAGTATTGTTCAACATAATCATACGCTCCATATTATTTTGAGAGGCCATACTAATAACGTTGACGCTAACTTTGTGTCAATGTCACCTATGTAGACTAGTTAAGTTTTAGGTATTAGATGTAACTTGTATATAAATTTTAATTAATTTAATGTAATGTGCGAGTGTTCGATAGATGTAGTATGTGATGGGTTTGTAGCGAAATTTACCATTTACATAATATTTAATGGTCAACGGAAACAGCTAATAGTGTTTCTTGTGATTGCATCTAATTAGATGATATTGAATATTTATTTATTGAAAAAAAAAAACTAAATGAACCTCTCATAATTTTAAAGTCTGTTAAAAACGTTAAAAAGAGTTGTTTCGGGATGTTTAAAATGTAAATTTAAAAAAATTATTAAATATTAGTTAGAAACTGAAAATGTAGTCTTTCAGCTGAAAGATTTGTTTACATCAGTTTTATAGATTCCGGTAAATATAAGACCGGTGAGAACATTGCCGACATACATTTACGATTATGACAGAATCTAATGGGTTTTGTGTTTATTGCAAAGCACTCGGGCTTTCACCTCAACGCGAGAAAGTCACGATACAATCACAAGAAACAATATTAACATCTACATCTGCATATTTATTGTAAGGTATTTTATGTAAGACAAGTGTTCATCCATGTTGCCAAATTCGATGTAAAGTGGTGTCATTTAATCAATTATTACTATGTATTAATTACATACGAGTAGCATGTTTGTCATAACTTTAGGATATCGCTCAAGGTGTTTCATTTTGTACAAGTACCTACGCATTTTTCATTCTTATGTATAAAAATCTATACCTACCTAATATTTAATTATACAAAAACGTACGCCTAAGTATTCATTTTTATAAAATTGCATTCCAAAATAACATTCGATGAATTTTTTAATAATTTTTGAGTATATACAAACAAACAGAAGCCGTACTAAGACTGCATTCAGAAGTAGATTCTTTGTAAACTTTGAGATGATTTTTGCAAATGTATTTGTGATACCGAGTTTTGAATATTCCAGTCTTTGCGGATCCCTATTCAATCACTGGGGCCAACTTTTTATATTATTATAGACTCTCCATTTGTACAGGAACAGGCTTGTTTTCATGCGTTTGAAATAAGTAAGTTTTTTAGAATGTTTCGTAAAGTTATCGCCCATAGTACCAGTTTGTTTCGCTGATGCTTTACAAGCGGTGTTCACTTACCGGCTAACAACATTCCAGTTTTGTCCTGCGAAATGTATTTTATGAAATTGAAGCATTTTTTCACAAGCGATATAAACTCGTACAGAGGGGTTTACATTTGTACTAAACCACACCAAGAGAATAAAATAACGGTACCTGCTTATTGATGTAATATTAAGATTGTACTCCTGCGTTATTGTAAACCATACAATTTCAATTAGTTGTTTATTTAAAATATTAAATAGTTTTCGCAAACTTACTTGTGTTGGTTGCAATTACTATTGGTTGAAATTTTATCACTGTTTTACATTTTGAAATATTTATACGGCATACATTATGGTACATTAAATACTTGTATTAAACTACATATGCGTTGTTTCATTTGAATAATTACCCATACTCCTGCTAGGCAGACTGTAGTTATACGTGAGGCAAAGTTGTGTAAACACATAAGATTTCCAGTAAAATTGTAAGAATTTCCATACAAATATTTTTAATCCTACTTACGTACATACCTACTAGAATTGTTAAATAAATCAAATTTTAAATCCTTACTACCACTAGTACATAACTTAACATCTGCACGATAATTTAGATAGATAGATAAATTCTTTATTAAAAAACCACATACATAAAAAACAATACAAAAAAACATAATACATAATTTCATCATTTCACCATCGCACGAGTAGAGGCACGGCAAGGAGGCACCGATATACAGTTGAGGTTCCAAAGACTCGCACTAAGCGTTTTGCTTCGACTTTCATCGTGCGAACAGCCAAACTGTGGAACTCCTTGCCCGAATCGCTATTCCCCTTGAACTATAATTTGTCGGTCTTCAAGTCGAGAGTAAACCGGTTTCTTCTAGGCAAGCGCGCTACATCGTAGACTATAACGTTGCTTAACATCAGGCAAGCTGTAGTCAAGCGTAAGCCTATTTCATGTTAAAAAAAATATAAAAAAAAAATTGCGTTATATTTGGCGGCCTTATCGCTAAGAGCGATCTCTTCCAGGCAACCAATCTTGCAGGGATATATTCTTCTAAATAAGTGAGTAGGACGAGGTGTTTAAGATATTAAATGAAAAAAAGATCAAAAAGTTTATACCACTTACATATAAATAAACATAAACAAATATTACAATAATATACATATACATACATATTAATACAATTTAGTCTATTAACGATAAAAAAGGATATGAAAATGAAAAAGCCTATAGTTCCTTATTCCCAAAATTAAACCATAGGAGCCGAGAGAACATATTTTATTCACATTCTTACATTAACAACCTTCTATAATAAATCAGTAAATAGCTTACAACAAGATGACTTTGCGCAAGAATACTAATAAATACGATATCACCATAAATTAAGACTTATTATCACTCACATAAAACGCACGGATAATATAAATAAACTACTAACGATTACATGAGGTCCAAAGCAAGTAAATTCGTTTTCATTGTAATCTGAAAATAGGTAACGTATACCTATTGGTTTAAAGACATTCACAGCCAGTAAACCTAAAGATCTCATGAAATTATTATTAAAATTCTTGAATTGTTAGAAATGAAAATTGAATAGTACTTACTTTATCTTTTGTTACTAAATTTCACTATTATAGCCTAAGAATTTTGTAAAATACACGAATTTGATTGATTGATTGATATTAGAATAAAAAAAATTATACGCTGTAAATATTACCTAATATTTTAGGCCAACGACACTTCAATAACACTTTACAAGTTAGTAAATAAATTTTGGTGATTTTTTAAACATCTATTAATAAATGTATACTTATAGACAACCAGAATTTAGTTATAAATTGCAATAAACAGTTATATAATCATATAATTTTGCGACAAGACATACTTCGAATATGAGATCTTACCTTACATAATTAATTTGTCCATAAAATGTTGTATTTTTATCGATGTAGATTTTTAACAATTTTTAATAAGTAATTTTAAACTTTTACTGAATATAATGTTGGAGAGATTCTAACAAAGTTAAAGTATGCTACGTTTGTATCTACCCTGAAATGTTGGTCGATGATATCATAGGTCTTTACCTATGAAATTGCCGTTTTTTTCTTACATTTTAATCTGTTTGTAACTTTTATGTAGGTACAGCTATATTTTTTCCAAATACAATTTTTATTGTATCAACTGTTTCAATTATGTACCTTTTAGATAAAAAAAATGTATTACTAGTGCATATTACTTATAGGGAAGTCATTGAAAACACCTCTTTCAATGTGTCGTCGGTTTCACTACTTTAACTAGGTATATTTTTATCATATACTCTGTTTTTGAGAAATTGATATACGCAGTGCATAGCTTTTTTCCCATGTAACTATAGTTATCAATTGCATCTAAATCTGTTCAGACATTTCCATACAAACATTAAAAATGTTTGTATGGAAATATCATTTTTCTCAATTTCGTCATACAAATCGGCAATTTCATAGGTCAAGACCTAATATTTAACAAGTTAAAGGGCGCCACAGACGATTATATTAAATCAAATTTAAGATCACATGCGGTTACGATACGATAATGCTCGAGAGACAGTTTTTCAAGCCAGGACAGTCAGAAAGAGATGTTTTATAACTTCTTCTTCTTATCGAATGAGAGTGGCCAACTCTGGTGTCGAGAGTTTTCAAACCGCCCTAGGGCCTCTAGCATGGCTGCCGCACTAGACAAACAGTCGAAACCTACAATTTAACGTGTCATCCTACCCACGGAAGCGCCCAAAAAGGTATGTCATTTTTCGGTCACCCATCCAAGGACTGACCGCGTCGACCTTTGCTTAACATTGGTAATCGCATGCGATTGCCTCCGCTACCTGAGCTACGGGCGCTTCGTTTTATAACTGTTTACTGTACTCCTTTAACACGCTTTTTATTAGAAATGAAGCAGGTTTTTTCGACATGAATCCAGAAACTCTAGCTTACTGGCTTAGTAGCACTAGCATGCTGTCCTGGCTTGCTGTCCAATAGTTACAGCATCTTACGATATAGTTCGTATGTTACGAATATTAACGTATATTCTCATACCACGGCTTAAGAGGGGGTCTAATGCCAGCAAAACGCAAACAGAGGTATTTTCGATGCCGCTCTTTGATGCTAAGAAACATAAACATTACAACGAAAAAAATATTGGAATATGGGTATAATCCAAAAGAAGTGAAATAACCGTATAGAATTTTGAAAATAGGTCGGAGTTTTCCACAAAAAAAAACCACAAATGCAAAAGAAAAAATCTATTTTTATTAATTTACTTGAAATTATCAGCGATGACCCCGCATTATATTTTATGTATAAAATAGGTACAATTATATTTTAGTAGAGTCACCAGTTACTTTTTTAATTTGATGCACAACTTTTGAGTAATTAAATAAAACTTGGTCAAAAATACACCGCGAATTTCAAATCCATTTTCATTCTCAACTGTGTCATGCAATTCTCGACCTTATATAAACCTATTAGATGATAGAATAGATTATAATGTCCTGGTCAGTTGTACACTATACATATACTGTTACTATATTCCTCAGTATCTAGATATACCACGTAACATGAAAATAAATCGTATCTTAACCGTAAGCTCATAGTAATGCTATGGTATATGGTCATATATATTTTTTACTATAGTTAATGCCTTTTTTAGTTCTATACCGTCTGTAATGCCCTTAAAACTAAAAGAAAAAACAGTAAGACATAAGTACGTACATTGTTTTGTGCTTAAGGTTATAATTACGTAAAACAAAATAATACTAAAGCTATCTTTCTAATAAGTGCAAATTTATATTTGAAGTTAGAATGATTTCGAATCATATATAAATAACATGTCATTCAATATTAATTTACATGCTCTTTATATATCTGAATTATGACTAGTAAAATCTGGTAATAAGTACGAAGTTGCAAATATATTGAATTTTAATGTTTAATTTACTGAATACGTTTTAATTAAGTACATAATATAACTAAGCCATGCCAAGCCAAGCCTTGGCTTTATTTATTTCGTTAAATACAATAACGAGAATTTTTGTTACTAAATGTTTATTTTCTCAACTCGTGAACAGAAATATACTATACTATGGCTTGATTTTTACAAAATATGTACTATTATATTTAATCACAAGTTACGTAGGCCCTCATTGCATTAACGCATGAGATAATCATTTTGGAATGTGAGGTATTTATTTATGTATGGAACGCCATTTTAAAGCATTATCATGTAATTGACTGTACATTCGATTATAATGTTAGTGAAAAATATATTCTTTGGTGATGGCTTGAGTGCTAATATTAATATTACACAAACTATGATATTTTATTACACTGAGTGGCTAAAACAATTATTTTACTTGATTAAACTATGTCTAATACGACTTTATATTTTACGGGTAAGTTAACGCAACCTACATTCGTTATTTTTTTATTATTCAGATTATACATATTGTGCAAGTTTACATCTATTTATAAACAATAGACTTTCCAAGCGCATTTATTTCGCTGGGGGACAGAATGATAGCTGTCTGTAATAAAATAACTATTAAAATCCAGCTTTTCTCTGCACTGTGCATATCACCTTCAAACATGGTCTTATACACCCAGCAACTATGCTACAATTACAAGTAATCTATAACATTTCAGCCTCAAAAAGATTTTAGAACATTCAAAATTACACTAATATGAATTATAACATTGACAAACGCTCTTCTAGCTAGAGCCATTAAAATGCAGGAGAATGACAAATGTCGAAATTATAATACCGATTTTAATACATAGCATCTACAGTATTCTTCAGCCATGGATAATAATTTTTGAGAGGAGAACATTAGGATTTAAAAAAAAAATCTGTAACTCAGTTTCTGATAATGAATTTACAAACTAGATACCTAGCAAATTTTAATAGATTTACTTAGATCTTGCTAGTTTCCACTACTGTTCTATACTAGGTTTAATTTGGAACCTCAAACCTGGAGCAAACACATTTGGCAATTTCCTATATCTACTGTAATTTCATTAAAATTTTAGTATTGCTAATATATTTAATGTGATGGTTGATATATTTATTTAGCTTGTTCCTTGACCTCCCATACAATTTATTTACCCTTTCTTTTGGTAATTCTTAGAGTAAATAAAGAGTTTTCTTTGAACATGATCTTCATAAAAAAATAATTAAGTCCTATCTTTTAACTTTAGGATAAAAATGATGACAATGACCACTATTTGTTACTAATTATAGTTTTGTTAAACTAAAGTAAAATTCCATCTTCTGAATTAGAAATAGGTATTAGCTGCAACTGAGCTAATTTCTTTGGAACCTTAATTCTACTTTTACCTCGTTTTCTTTAAACCCTAATGTAATTTGTTCGATGAGATTTAGACGTTTAGATAGATATTCATTACCTAAGTTTACTTCACTCAAGGTTTATAATTTTTGTACCTCGAGACAGGCTAGTTTCTTACTTTTAACCTTGATTTGTCGCTAATAATTAAGCTGCGGCTAGATAAGAATAAAAAGTTATTTGAGAGTCTGAACTCTATGGAACTCTATGAGCAACCACATTGAAATTCAGTTGCAGATCACGAAATAAAATACGAACATTGACTCTGTATCTTTTGCACTAAAATATTTATACCAATAGGGAATATGCATGGAAATGAAATTTGGTTTTTGTAAATAAACTATATAAATATACCAAAATACTAAACGAGTTGTGCAAACCGCATTTATATCCACTGAAAAATAAAGAAGCTGAATGACCAATTGAAGATTTCATTCCATCTCTTTCTTTCCAAATAGAATTTTCTATGTATTTTGTATGGCGTTAGTGTCATGTGACGCCACATGACATGTCGGTTCTCTCTGTCTAATCGTAAACTAAAAACGTGTATAACTGCCTTATTGTTAAAGCTAATTGAAAAATAATTTCACTATGCTGATTGTCTATTCAAAAGCTTTCATTGAAGTAATAATAAAAAAGTTGTGCATATTCCCTATTAGGCTCGAAATTCTTTATTCTTTTCCATATGACTATAATTTCTCTGTTTTAAAATCTACACAGTTTGAAAGTGACAGTCAGGTATATGACGTCCCTACCTGAAGCGACTGGTATAGACCTGTTATCTATTCAATTAGTAACCCTCATACCTGGTGTCCTAGTCCAAGCTTTGAAGTAGTGTGGGAACTAAGACCACAAGGTCACCTAAAGCTACACTCTCACAAGCGACTCGTAAGGTCTATGTGGAGCATACCAGCGGACCTGCCGCCTAAGAGTAAACTATATCAAATTGCTATCGTTAATGACGTCATTTCAATCATTTGCGGTACCAAATGACGTCATAAACGATAGCAAATGATATATTTTACTTTTAGGCGGTAGGCCCGCAGTACTGGTAAAGAGCTGTTATCTATTCAATTAGCAACTCTCAAACCTGGTGTGCCAGTTCATGCCTTGAAGTAGTGCGGGAACTCATTAGAGATGGCGCGCACCAGCGCCTGGTCATCCTGACTGCCCTCCCCCTCCTCGCAGAATATCCTGGCGAAGCAGCGCAGCAGGTCGTCGCGGCGGTGCAGGTGCGAGCCGTACTCAGTGTTACGTATAGTGCCTTGCAGTATACGCAGGTATTGTTGACGACGCTGAAAAGGAGTAGACGATTTTTTTAATGAAAAATATTGATCTCCAAAAAAGCTCCAAAGTTTTATACAAAATAAATATTATGTTAAGTTTGTTTAAAAATATAATAAGATATAAGTAAATTATAGTAGACTACCTATTAGATGTAAGCAAAATTTGTAAAGACTCTGGCTAGATAAAGCCTAGCCATTGTCTCTTGCTACGCCCCAATACTTCGGGGCACATGTAATTTTTTTTGGAAAATTGTATGTGTGCTGGTATAAATAAATAGATATTTGCTTTAAAAAGCTATTTTGTACCCAAATTATCGCAAATATCTAAATGAAACTTTTTTATACATGAGAAAGGCTCACGCTTGACAACAACTTGCCTGCTGTTAAGCAAAGTTAAAAATAAAGATACTCACCAAATCACCCGGCGATAGATCAGCCAATTGTCTCACTATGATATCGATGGCAACTTTCACATCGTTCGTATAGAAGTGGTCGGCTGTCTTCTTGCGACTGAACAGATCTATGACGAGCTTCAGCACGGAGTGCGCCGGCGCAGGCTCGTGGTCGAATATGTGCACTGGGTCCTCTGGAATAGGGACAGAAATAGATTGATCACATGTATAGAATGAAGAGATAATTTAACCGTCCGTGGTTGTAAAGGCAAACAAATGCCGGGGTCACTTGGGTGATCGCTTCATTAAGAGATGTGCCATTTAGATAAATATATGTTAGTTGGTCCCGTGCGTCGGATTACAGGTGAAATAGTATTGTTCGGATGTTCGTAATAATAAAACCTATATGTAGTTATACCATGTCAGAAACCTTGAAGTTTGAAAACTCTTAACATACGAGTTAATCACTCTCAAACAAACTTACTTACTTTTGGTTCACAAGCTTTGACACCACGAAGCTACGATAGAATGCAACATTACAATACTTATATGCCGATTTCAGTGTCTATAAAAAAATACTTGGTGTAAAATATAAAAAAAAAACTATCTACCTTCTCTATTCAACAGCAGTAGAATCTTCTCACAGAAAGTCTTGGCATTATCTTGAAGCTCCAGTGCATTGAGGAGCAGGTTCTCTTGAGGAGTTTCAAACTGCAGGTTGTATGCCAGCAGCAAGGTGAGGAAGAGATCTGGTATCTGTTCGTCCACATCTGTTTCTGGAGGGTTCTCTATCATGTCTAGTAGGTATTGGTTGAATTCCACGCCTAGTTGTTCTGAAAATGTTTATAGGTAGGTATGTTTAGTAAACAATTTAAAGGTAGGTAAGTATGCAGTATAACTGTCTTGACAAAATCATTTATTTTCTGATAAATTTTTGCAGCACAGTAACAAGAATGAATGGGTTTACAAGCTCACCTGATAAATCTATTTTTTTCCCTAGAGAAATTAAAAGAGCGATGCGGATAGCTACATATAATATTTTGCAAGATATTTCCACTACTCTAGTCTAAATTTAAAAAGTTAATGTATAAAATATGTACACTATTCGGTATAATAAGTACCTATACTGTCAGTTTCTCAGGTAGAGCTTATGGAGTCAGTGTGATAATAGGTATTAATTGACTGCCCTGTTAGCTTAGTTGGTAGTGGCTTTTCCTTCTAATCTAGGGGTTCGATTATCGCAGGACATAAGTAATAATATATTATAAAAAATATTACTTGTGTTGAGTCTGGTCGTTTCTATGTATATTAAGTATGTATTTACAAAAGAAACTTAATAACGTATTACATCCGTTATCTAGTACATAAGATACTTGCGTTAGCTTAGTATGGGGCTAGATGGCGCTGTGTGATATGTCCTGAAATATTGATCATTATTACTTACAATACGATAACTCTTTATTGCACACCAAGATAAATTACAATATTAAAAGGACTTAAACTATAAATAGATGTACAAGTTGGCGGCCTTATCACCTTGAGTGATCTCTTTTAGGCAACCTTAGCAAGAAAGCGGTGAAAGAGATCAGTTTGGTCGTTATTATTATTAGCAAATCAAATCATTTATTCACTTTACAGCCTCACAACTGTACAGGGCAAGTCAAAAATTACATTTTATTTCTCAAATTACATTACACTAAATTATTCTAATTTTACTAGGTATATACATTTACAGGTACATATTATTTATTAATCGCTTACCAAAGTGTGTGACGGGCAGCTTGTCCCCCATTGACAGCACCATGGACAGCAGCAGCGCGGAGTGCGACAGGCGGCTCACGGCGCGCGGGTTGTCGCGCATGTCCCGCGCTATCTCCGCGGGGAGCGCCGACAGAGCCAGCGTGGCCAGCGCCGTGCGCTCCAGACCACACATCACGCCGAATGCCTGGAATTTGGAAACAAAAAGTATGATAATGTACTGTGTCCCCAATCTATACATATAATAAAGCTGTAACCGGTCGGTATCTGTACATTGAAGATAATGGAAAAAAAAATAGTTGAGGGGTCTTTATTGATGCAATAGAACACAAAAATCATGTTTTAAAAAAATCCGTGTCTGTTGGTATGTTTGTATGTTATAGACTAAAAAACGGCTGACCCGATTTGTCTACGGCTTACACTACCATGTTGGTGCATTTTTAGCTTAACATTTAGTGTTTATTTCATTTCAATCGGTTCGTAAATAAAAAAGTTATGTTCATTTTAAACCTTTTTATCTCAAAATAATGCGAGCGAAGCCACAGGCGTCCACTAGTACAACATATATATGTACATTTGTATAGCGTGGCCTAAACCACACATTACTATTCTCTCTTATACTCTTATCTCATTATACTTTTCAACCGTAGGAATTTAAATAATGACATTAATTAAGGTGTGGGTTGAGCTGAGCCCCACATCAACAAAGATTCTGTGTGAGCGAAACAAAATAAGTAGTAGCTCTCTCAAAGCTGCTATTGGATAGCTTGTCCAAAGTTTATGTAGTCTATTTGTTCTTATTTTATTGATAAAACAAGAGTAAATATGTTACAAAAGCAAGCATGCCCTACTGTATCATCCTTTTTCATTGGCACTAACATGTATAAAAATAATATACAACAAGCAATGTCACCTGCAATAAAAGTTGTCGTAGCGGCCATCTTGTTTCCATCTGGTAGTACTGCACTAGTGTAGACACGTACGCATAGCGGTGGCTGCTCAGCACATGCTGGGAAATGTTCACATCTGCATTGGACTGGAAAAATAAAATTAGAAAATTTAGCCAGTAAAAATAAGTAATAAATAAAAATCAGTATCTATTGCATTATTTATTAAGTAGATAATTATTATAAAAACAGACGAGAATGATGTTTGATGCTACCGTCAAGCTTGTACCTATGTAACAGTTACAGTAACTTGTAATGTAACTTTGGTATCATACTAAATATATTTTATTGTTGCATAAATTTCAAATCCATGACTTGTTGAGTTCCTAAACAACCATGTTTTCTACCTATTGTTTTCAACTAGGATTAGTTTGTAAATATATTTTCATTATCTTTATGTATTGTAGTAAAAATAGAATTGTGCATGCTGTGCTTAGCTTTAATAGGGTGAATCGGTTCTTATCGGGTAAGCACGCTCCATCTTAGGCCATAGCCTTACTTGCTATCAGGTAAACTATGGTCAAGTGCAAACCCGTTCAAGTTAAAAAAAAAAAAAAAAAGGTAATACATTTTGTTTATATATAAAAATACTAGTGTAAGATAATTGTATTAATGTTATTACCAATGTTAAGCCGAAAAAAAAAAAAATACAGTCCAATTTATGGATATGAAAGGCAGAGCTTACATCACTACACAAAGGTCTCTTGCTTCTAGTAGTTCCATGATTAAACTTTGTACATCACAGCTGCTTGACGGACAAATAACTTGACAAAAATTTACATTTTCCTGTTAAGTTAGTATGACTGCCCAAAAACGCTTTACTTGTATGATGAACAGCCAGATAAACTATATTACTATGTGTCACAAAAGCATAAAGATGCAAACGCCACTTTATTGTTTTGTCACCATCACTCTTCCAAGGACTGACAAATTCCCAAGTTGTCAAGTCAAGTTAAATAAAGTTCATAATATTGTTATAGCTTATCAAAATACTAGTTACTTACCATAACAGAGATCAACTCTAACAACTGTGTCTGTATGTCATGAGCATCGTCATGCAGCGCCCAGCCCCGCTGCTGGGCATCATTGGCTGCTTTTGAGAGGGAGTTGAGGGCTGTCATCATTCTCATGGCATCGGGGGCTGCATCTATAGCGTTCTTGGGACAGGTGATGTTACTGTTGGCTTCACGGAGCAGGGCATCTATGATGGATCTCGCTGCACCACCTGGGAGGAATTCCTGAAAGTAAAGTAGTCAAGAGAAATATAATTAAAGAATTCATATAAAAGATCTATGCAAAAGTGAGTTTGGCATTCTGTTTGCTCCTCTTTTTTGCCACAAGAAACAGAATCATGATTTGTCATATGGCATTAGTAACAGATCCCAAAAGTGAAATAGATTACTATTTATCGCAAAACAACATGGGCAAAGCCCAGTTTATAATAATAAATGTCGTCACTTTAGTTTACTTAGTTTTTTTACAATAAATACTGCAAAACATCAATATAGCACAGCATTGGTGTTGGCTCAGGAAGCCATAATTAAATTAAAAACATCACTATTTAAGAACAAAAAATATCTACTTACTCTCAATGAAACAAGTACAGTTTCCACGGCCACTTTAGACATCTCATGGCTAAGTTGTGTTTCTTTTCTAACTGCTTGAACTATTTCATAAATTGCATTAGGCTTGATACTCTCACTGCTGTCCTGGCTATCATCTTGGTTGTCTGTATCTGAAGAGAGCTGATTGGAAGAAGTTTTTGTTACTATCTTTTTACGGTCTTCATCTAAGTCTGTAAAATAGAAACAAATGTTTTGAAATTCTACAAAACTTAAAATAAACCAGTAATAAAATGACTATAATGATATGTATATGGAGGTCATTAAGTAACAAGAATTAATAAGCATTTCAACATTTATGTAACATAAATACAATCTTGTGATTTATAAGCATTACACAGATACATAACACTCACACACCTTTAGCTGAGCTGCTGTCAGCAGATTTACAAGGAGACTGTGTTGATTCTCTCTCTTCACTTATATGCTGCTGAGACACCACAGGTCTCAAATCAAACGAAGGAGAGACCCCATTGGGTGGTGTATGGTCATCTAATCTTGGAGGTGGCTTGGGAGCTTGAGGCTTCCGATGTGGCTTCACCAACAACTGAACCTGCTTCCTCTTGTCACTCAGTTTAGCAATAATATCTTGCTTCTGCGCCATAGTACTGTTCTCACTCATATTTTTAATACAATCCGTCAGAAATCCCAAACAAAACTCCGGCTCAACCTATGAAAATGATACAGGTACAGTTAGCACAATGAGCACATCACAAATGAAGCTAACAAGTGATCTAAGTACTGCTGATTAGTTAGGGCGCGCTCACCTTGACTGAAGCGACGTAATTGGAGGGAACAAACCCCAATTGACCTTTTCTATTGATGACATGCCACCAGTTTCTCTGCTTCGCGGTGGTCTGCTGCAGATAGAAGAACTCCCCTTCACAGAAGCTGAGCGTCTTCGCCAGCGTCGCTTCAAAGTCAAATAAAGCCTTCACTAACTCGACCTCGTCTAAAAAATGAAATATTTACGATATTCAAACAGAAAACAGGAATCCACACCCAACTACATGAAAGTTTTAAATAATTAGTTCCCAGACCTGTTGGACCGTCCGCCATCGTGCAGCGTGCACCACAACTACCTACAATTTATTTATGTGAATACTTTACATTTATGAAGAAAATCGCGATTTTATTCAATATTTTTCAATTCACCGCTTGCAACTCGCAATGCAGATTTTATAACTTGACACTGACTGACATTTTGATTTGAAAGAATTATTGTGATTTTTTTTTCAAAGCGGGAAATTACCTTTGTTTTATGGAACAGAATTAAATCATCATCATCAGCGCATTAGAGCCCATTGTTAGACGTAAAATCCTCTCTTCTTTTTTACACAGTAATATCATAGTGGCTTTACATTCGAGAAAAGGATACACATTAGTTATACTTAGCTAAGTTGGCAGGTTGAAGAAAACGCGAGAGAAAGTGACTCTGGCTTTGGTGTCCTAGTCAAAATCTGTTCAAAATAATAGGGGGCGCCACTTATATTTAGTATTATTTTAAATTGTATATGTACATACTTTTAAGAATTAAGTAATTTATTATTACACTGCGGGTCAGTATATATAATAATAAAAATACTATTTTTAAAATGTTTGTTAACAATATTTAATAACGACATAAGATATAATCTATAAAAGAAATTACCTAGTTCTATTTCTTCATATTTTAGCCAACAACTCCAAATTGCAAGTAAAAGACGCTTTGGTAAATCCTCGAGTCGCGGATCGATATAAAGGATCCTCGTAGAGCTGTCAAGTGCCATCGAACTTGGTTTACGTACCTTGTTCCGGAGTACCAAGGAGTTGTGTATCGTTATTGTGAGTACTAACCACTTGAGACGAGTGTGTAGCTGGCTTTATGTTTGTTTAGTTCACTTGAGTTTCTCAAGTTTTTGAGATATTGCTGTATTTACCGGTTTAGTTAGGCACCGTGCTTGATTGACCTTTGTATGTAGTACTTTACCATTTGTATTTTTTTTACATTGCACACAGCTCCATCTAGTTCACACTAAGCAAACGCTGGTGTCGTGGGTACTAGATAACGGATATAATACTTATATACTTTTCTTTTGTAAATACATACTTATTATAAATACAAACGACCAGACTCAACACAAGTAATTATTAATTTTAATAATGCATAAATACTTGTGTCACGCGGGAATCGAACCCGCAGCCCTTAGAATTGAAGGCAGACCCACTACCAACTAAGCTAACAGGCCAGTCATCTAAGTACAGAGAGATTTACAGGATTTCTGTAAAGTAACGCATAGACTTTAAGGGTGGCTTTAGTAGATCATAAGAAACAAGTTTTGATCTACGACTTTTGTAAATTCATATTTTATAAGTATAAACGGAATAGAGAAAAGAAAAATAAAAATCAACGCCAAAATGTTTTACAATAAATTGTGCTAGCATACTCGTAAGTTTTTATTTTTAACTAGCAGACGCCCGCTGCTTCGCTTGCATTATTTTGAGATAGCCTATAACATATCTAAGATCTCATACTACCTAAATTCACGATCGGTTAAGCCGTTTTGGCGTGATGACCGTTTATAAAAATACAAACAAAAATTATAAAAGCTGCTGTAACGTGTTAATGTGTTAAATAACGTGTAATGGATTTAAATCATAACCAAATTTTTTTATAATATCTTCTTTATTCAGATTTTTGACCCTCTTCGGCTTTATTATATGTATAGATACATAGATGTCGTATATATTAAGAGATGACCTGTAGTCAAGTAGGTACTCTAAGATTCGAAGGCTTTACAGTTTAAAATGTATTGTACTGATCCTTGGGCGTATAGATAAACCAACCAGATAATAATTCCTATTCACATAAACTTATCAGTATTTACGACTCTAGTTTCATTCCTCTCGTCTCGTAGATACGCGGTCATCTTACTCAGATATCGAGCTGACTTCTGGTCTGCATCGGAATGAATAATTCATGAGGGTTAAACGGACAACACTCCTTAGGGAGGGAAAAATGAAGTACAGACTTTTTTTTAAGTCTTTTTTTAAGAGTTTTTATTTAAGTCATCATTATCCACAGCTGGCATGATATATGTATACTACAGTGTATAGTTTAGGCATCTCTTGCCAGTTGCTTCGATCCAATCTTAAGCCTGAATACCCAAACTTTATCAGGTTTGTCCTGTACTTAGATACTTAAACTAATTTTTGTCCCGTCTTGACAGCGGCTGACCGAACTTTAAATGGATTTAATATTGCTTGTTACGACTTGGCTTCTAACCAGAAAAATCTGTAAATAAGTCATTATTCGAGTAGGGTTAAGTACCTAACAATGCCATAAATGTCATTTTTTGCTTCGATCCTAAGTCTTCCCAAAAACCATACTTATTTTATTTATTTAATATTTTTAGCTTTCCATCTTTCTTTTGCTAATCTTTACCTCTAGGGAGCCAAATAAACTTCCACCGTTATGTTGATAACAATGAATTTAAATTGCATTAAATAAAGGAAAATAAGACAGGGAAAAATAAAAGCTTAGAGGATATAAAGGGTAGACCGAGATTCAGGACGATATGAATAAGTTTCAGGGAAGGCTTTATTTATAGGTTACCTACTTACATATATTAGGCACCCACATATAGAAATATGGAAATGAAACTATCTACATACTTATTATATGTATGTATGTACGTCAGCTCAGCTGAAGTATAGGGTTTTTTGTACCTAGTTTCAGTGACATTGAGAATATACTAAGTAATCAAGTAGTTAACAATAAGAAGAAATAGATCATTTTAGCCAAAGAATATTATATGTATAGATCCACCAGCTATATAATGCAACCTTGTACCTTATAATATATAAATGTATCTTTCTCATAGGTAAGTGTATGTTTTCCAACCTACTAAAAAAATGATTCCCTGAAGGAATCAGCTGCTACAACACGAGAGACCACTTTCTCTCAGCGTAGCAGCTGCTCGACATATCTTTTGTTTTCTAAAATGCCCTATTTTAAATTACATTATTAATAAGTGTTAATATTATAAGAATTTGTGTGTCCAATAAACATATTTATTATATTATTTTATTATTATAAGTATGGCGAAATCTGGAGCTGAGAATGATAGCTGCCCTGAGGGCTTCTGTTACGGTCTAACAGCTACGTTACTATGACTAAAAGTACTTACTATGTATCGAGTATATTCAGAGCCAAGGAAGCATCCAGGTGTAGGTAAATGCTATCTTTTAGCTACTACTCCAAGGACCAACCGCGAATACTTAACATTTTAACCGACTTCAAAAAAGGAGTAAGTAAAGTAAAGTAAAGTAAAAGTATGTTTATTTACTAACTAAAAAATTTAAACTATAGTATAGGTATATATTACAATTAATGTTTTGGTTATTATCTAAACTATGTTACATTCTTAACTATATCATGCATATAAGTGGGTAGGTACGTTAGAATTATACTATAGATTTATATACATATACTACTTCTTGCTTTACAAATTGATGTTAAAAGATTATCAAGTAAATAAATAGTTAAGCTGTGTGCAATACAGAATAGTCAGTGGATCCCAAACTAGGCTATTAGCTTGTATCTTGGTGATCCGTATTAGAGTTTGACAATTTAGTGATTCAAAAAAGGAGGTTATGAAAGTTTTTGTAATCGCGAATGTTTACACCGAGACCACAGAGTGAAAAGCGCTTCCGCAAAATAAAAACCATTGTCAAAAACTTAATACCACTTACCGAATGCTAATTTGCATTTCGTGCACCGCCACCGCGATCGTTACCAGATTAGGTTTTTACTCCGCTAATTTCCTATAATTATCCAACATTTGAACACAGTAGTTAGTGTTTTTTGAGTGTTGGATTAATCCCGGATGCTAGTGACCACAAAATGGCGGCTTGTAATTCAACTCGAGAAGTGATAGGTAGTTAGTGGTGCAGTCGCGGATGATAGGGAATTACTAGGTTACTGTTACCTACAAGCACTATAAGCACACACACTATACAAACATTATACAATATTAAATATTAGGTTATAAATCTTATTTTTCTGTTCAGGTCAGCCCCCTTAGACAAGAGGCGTATTTTAGTGAGCGTACTGACGCTCGCTTATGGAATAGAAAGACCAGAGTATGAGTGGGAGTGAATCATGAAGTTTGACGTAATATTTCCCCCCGCGGAGCGTGTCGTGATATTAATCCCATACATTGCTCATTCTATTCCGTGAGCGACAGTACGCTCACTAAAATACGCCTCTTGTCTAAGGGGGCTTATCAGTTTTTTTTATCTTTGTTTTAACTTCAAATTAAAATATTAAAAACGTGCAGTTAAAATTTCGCTTAGCGGTTCAATAATTAATTTGTTAAGGGAAATCCTGTGAAAACCACGACTCCTAATCAAATGTATTAATACGCTTAATATTTTTCTGTAATTAGGCTTCTTCTTCTTATCGATTGAGAGTGGCCAGCCCTGGTGTCGGGAGTTCATCAAGCCGCCCTAATGGCTTCTGACATAGCTTAACGACTGTAATTGTGCTTAGTTCTGTTAAATAAACATTGATTTGATTTGTGGATTACCTTCGATCAAATATTTGATCGAAGTGGATTACCCGTAATTTGTATGTTATAATTTTTTTTTAAATAGAACGTTTTGCCCTTGTCATAGTTTACCTGATAGCAAGCAAAGGCTATGGCCTAAGATGGAGCCTAATTCTAACCTATTCAATCTTAACCTGTGTTTTAAATTCTTCGAATGACTCTTGTTATTCCTTACACAGATTTGTTTAAATGTACAAGAGCTGAAAAGGTTACTAGAAATCGTGTATATGGTAGACATTAAACGCACCTTGTCTACGGTTCTAGTCCAAGAACAGTTTAGAGAGCTCCGAGTGCCGATTCGAGTAAATTATGCTTCCGTTACTAGTGAATAGATTTCTAACACCTAACAGCTCTAAAGTGTTTCCAATTTTCAGTTTGATTTGAAGCTAGCCTTTGAACGGGTTGAGGTTTAGTGTACCGACTACCGAGACATCGTATGACCTAGATTTCGATGCAAGGCTTTCGACTCCGGAATACCTAAGTGATTTGGTTACCGTGATATGATACCTCGCTCTTCTTGCTCTACAATTTCTTAATAATTTCTTTCAATAATGTAAATTCTTCTTTACTTTATTAACACAAGCAGTTGCTTAGTACCGCTAGATGGCGTTGATGTAAGTGCTCCGTATTTTTTTATCTTACTCCACTGGCCAGTAACATGTACTTAGTGAGTTTTTTGATGTGAGAAAAGCATCTTTCCAGTATCTACTTTATTGTTTGATTGATTCTTAATATAATTTTGAATATTACCTAAAAATATTGAAAACATTTAAAAAACCAGGACTCTATTACTTTAGAATAATATTTCAAGGATTAAAACATTAGCGCTAAGGAAAAAACGTCTACCCAGATTTTTTTCCTATAGAGGCTAATGATAATGATGATGATAATTTATACGACCATTGAGTCTCTTTTCCTCTTCCAGCATTACCAACCTATTCTTTACTTATAATTCCAGTATCATTTATTCATTATCTACAATTTATTAACGTTTATTACGTTTCCACCGTAATAAATAACGCGTTTTAGCATGAAACTTGGAAGAGTTGGTTTTAATTACGTGCATACCGGTTTCACCCCGTATTCAATTATGTAAACACGGTGGAAAGGTAACAACCATAGACTAAGTAAATTAGACTTCTAACTTCTTATTTAATGTAGTCAAGAGGACTATTTTTTCTGTATTTTGTCAGACGATGAGTCTAAAACGCACGGATAAATAATCTGAAAAACTTATCTAATATAATCTGTAAGTAAATTAAATAAAATGAACTCTTTTATTTTTAAGCCACATGGCACACAGCGGCAACCCTCGGTTTTACGGTCTATCTCCATACCAAATTTAATCCAAATCGGCTGTTTGAGTGTGATGAAGTAACGAACATACCTAAATACACGCTCGCAGATACTTTCGTCTCATAATAATATACTTCTTTTCTGTTTTAATTTCTGTTTGTGCAGTAATAATTTTAATTCCTTAATGTATGTTTGTTACCTTTGTTTAAAAATGATGTGCTTAGATAGAGCCTGAAAATTTATTTTTTATATTATACTACTGAAATTGAAATTAGTGGGATTCACATAAGAAAGTAAAAACAAGTTTATAAGTAGTTGAATTATCTCTCTTGAGTCGTAATTCCTCATAACTGAGGGTCGTGACTCCCCCGCAGAATTAATTCGTTAGGGGAGTTTTCTTAGGCAGATATACTGTGGTGGGCGAGGTCCTTCCACGGAAGACACATGTCGTCGGATATTGTGGTTCTCAAACGTGAAATGTCGGTTTCCTCACGATGTATTCCTTCACCGTTAAGCGAGTGCAAATCTGCATTTTTCAACTTCAAAATACAAGTCATTGGTTCGGATTCAAACCATCCAGTGCGTCTGGATGAACAGCAGACACTAGAACCGCTGAGCCACACTCGCGTAGTTGGATTATGATGTGTTATTATTGTGTGATGTGTGATTAGATAAGGAGTCTCAAGAGTGTAGTCGTTGTTAACAATTCCCGCCTCAGCGCCAACTGAGTCCTAAGAACGTTATTTCCTTGCAAACAAATAGACACTTTTGAGACGAAGCCAGCGAATGTGGTTCGAAAGGAAATGGAATAGACACGCTCGTATGAAAATTGAAGTATTTGCAAACTATTAGGTAGCTATTTGTATACATTTTGTGAATTATTTTGTGTATCCGTTAATTTAGTAGGTAGCCAGGTAGTAGCCGATATAATGTAAGCAGAGGATACAAAAAACTTCCGGATGAATTGAGAACCTTCTCCTTTTTTTGAAGTCGGTTAAAAATTAGATTTAATTATAAGATATTTGTTTTAAAAATATATACCATAAAATTATATATCTCTACCTGGAGCCCTGTTTCCAGAAAATTATAACCCAGATCTTCAAATCCAGAGTAAATAGGTTTCTCCTAGGTAAACGTGTAACATCTTAAACTGCGGTGGTTAACATCAGGCAGGTTGTAGTCAAACGTAAGCCTATTCCGTGCTAAAAAAAACAGCTTACATTTTCAGCTACGGTAGCCTAAAGGTTTAGTAATTCTTGAAATTTTCAATGAACAAAAATAGGTTTATATATAAAATCTACTATTTCTTTTCTAAACATTCCTGTTTGCCAAGGAACAAAGAAAAATCTGGCTAAAACAAAATCTTCTAGAAAATCTAGCACATTCTAGAATCAAGTAAGTCTCCACAAAGTTGCCTAGTTCGGCCGCAGGTGTCGCTTCGATGCAATATTAATCCACTGCAGCACCGCGTGACCGAAATAGCAGGTCATCTTATGAAGAAAATATTACATCTACCTATGTTCCTACAAATTGGCAAAAACGACGAACAACATAAATTATTACTATTTTTTTAACGCTTCATATATTTATTTATTATATTTTTCATAATTCATGTTACTACAATTTATGGTAAGCAATCATTTTTTGTGTATAATAGACATAATGTACATAAAAGTTCAGTTTTAAAGATAAACAAGAACAAAATAAAATAACCGACACATACAATCACTTTCATAATTCATTCTTAATCAAAACGAATATATGTATTTAAAATAATCTTTTTTAGTTCTATTAGTGTTAATATGTGAAAATATTGTTTCTTATTATTGAATAAAATTATTTCTTTTTTAAAATAAAATTAAAAAACGAATCTATAAACGTTGATTGAATTCAATTTTATTAGATCTAAATTTCAACGAGTAAAACTAGCGGCGCCCCGCTGTCTCACCCATCTTAATGCTGGATATAATCAGCCTTTTTTAATCTAGGGTTTACTCTATTAAACATTATTCGTTACGTAGAGTTAATGAAAATATATTTCGAATTTATTAATTAGTTTTAGTAACATACAGTAGACTACGTTTGAAATAATAAATTACAATCGGTCAGAATCATAACAAAACGACAACTAAACCCTACCAGCACCATTACACAATTTTATGACATTAAAAACCCGTTTTCCTTCAAGAAGTTCTCATGTACATATAATACCAAGCTTGACGCCATTACAAAGTCTACATATTATTGTACTATGTCCTCCCCCCTCCCCCGCACAATTCTCTATTCTAAACCTATACCTCTAAACTCCACACATGAAGTATAAGTTCCCTATTTCCAATTACACAGCCATTACAGGAACTCCTGTATCTATCTGCGAGCGTCATTAGTTCCCGAGCGGTAGTTCCATAAATTGCAAGTTCCCGTTAACTAAAATGTAACTAAACTAAACTTCGACCGCGACCTCACACCAAAGCTAGGGTGTAGCAGAATTGTAGCCAGTACGTAAGGTTAATAGCGCATTTAAAAAAATATATAAATACATTATTTAATACGTTGTCTTCACGATTGACAAACAGACATCTTACTGACATAATGTAAGAGTTGACGGGATATTATTTTTACATCCAATTTTATTTTATATTATAATTATTTTTACATTTATTTGTGTGTCCAATAAAGCGTTAATCTATCTATCTATCTTGTCGACTTTATTGTTGTTGGGAGCGTGGAATATTAGACGCCTGCGAAACATCTACAGATCACAAGAAAAAAAACATAAGACATTTTAACTACTTTAACTTAAATTCAGGCCAGGTAGAGGATGTAATTTTGCTAGGATACTGACTCATTGTAAACTGCAAGCTCGGAATTCGTTAGGAAATTTTCACTTTAGCAAGAAGAGCGAACGCTCTATTTGATGGTAACTCGATAAATAGAGAAGGGAAATGCCATTATTTTAATATAATTTAAGTTCCTGAGCTGTATGGTAATTATTAAATTGTTTAAGTAAATTATAGCACTTAAAGCTATGCTGAGCTATACTATGGGTTGAACTCATTGTAAATTCATTTTATATGCGCAATTACTAATAATTAAATAAATTATTGTATTATGTTTTATAGACAGAATGTCACGGCCTTAAAAATATGTCTCAGATTATGCATTACATATTTAGGTATCAACAAGTTAATTAGTAATAAGGAATACTACATGGATTTGAATTGTAATTAACGCGAGTTTATACTTAGTTTAGTTGTTGCTCTGATTTATTCTCCTAACTTCGTTTCTTAAAATATAAGCTTGTTTATAATGCCTTCACCAAAAAATCACCAGTGTTTTGCTTACCTGTAAAAGTGTATTGTGTACAAACAACATGATATTTACTGTATTTAAGGCCACCACCCACGTCCAGTAATGTCTGCAACAAAGGTGCTAAGGGCTTAATTACATTTACAACACAAAAACGCTTTGAAGGTTTCTACGGGAGGCACAAAAAGCACTCGTATATTTTCGTGTTTTTACAGAAAAAAGTGTATAATACTTCCTGGGGTACTACGAGAACTACTACGAGATTGAACTGCCTGGGGTTGTATTCTATGCTAGGGGGAGTTTCTAAGTATATATTACTAGCTGTGCCTGCGACTTCGTCCGCGTCGAATAGTTATTTTGGGCATTAATTGTTTGAATTTCGAACCGTTTTCGCAGCACACGCAACGGATGCTCTTAAAGATGAATAATTTTCCCAGTTTCTTCCACATTTTCCATTGTTTCTTCGCTCCTATAAGTTGCAGCGTGATATTATATAGCCTAAAGCCTTCCTTGATAAATGTTCTATTCAACACAAAAATAAATTTTTAATTCGCACCAGTAGTTCCTGAGATTAGCGCGTTCAAACAAACAAACAAACTCTTCAGCTTTATTATATTAGTATAGATTTGTAAACATTTTGTTATTTTGCTTCTTTGCTCTTGCATTATAGTGTAGATACCGTCCTTTGGATCACCATATATGACGGCCTTATTAAAATTCTGCTTACTCCGCAACGTAACGGATTATTTTTTCAAATGTCATAGATTTTTTTATCTGGTCAATGCAATTTTGATGTATGTATGAGAGAAATGTCACATAATGTTACTAGTAGTTTTAATTTATAGTAAGCACCATATATTTTTAATTTAAGACTCTTTGTTTTTGTATACTCCTAAGTAAGACAGGAATCTTAAATAATATTAAAGTAATATTATTTAACAATAGTATAGTTATCGTAAGGCATCATTAAATTTAGTTGTAATAAGTGTTTTGTGTAGTCGTCCTCCTGATGATGAAAACCTCAGTTTTCCGAAACTTGTCGAGCTAATTTTCAACATAATTATTGAGGTAAGTGCTAGCCGGTTATTTCAACTAAATTATTTAACTACTTTGTAGTTATTGGTAACCCCTTTTCCTCATTGTGTGGGCCTTGTAAGAACCGTTTGTTGGAAAACGGACGTAATTTTAAATCGTGCGTTTTAAAATACAAAGACTTTTTTCTGCGTTCGGGAGATGAAAGTAATGTTGTTTTGTATTTGTATGTTTATTATGATTAATCGGAGGTAAGTATATTAAAATTGTATACCTACTCGTATGTTTTAAATTAAACATAAAATATAAGAAGATTTTTGCTAAAAACAAATGATTTTGAAATTTGTCTTTTGCCTATTGCTTACGTATGTAAATAACTAAAGAAAAAGTATTAAAAAGTTTGAAGGCTAATATCAACCATTGCCCAATTTCGGTAGCCTTTCAAAACTTACAAATTCAAATATTCTATACAAAAACCAAGATCATTATTTTACATTTTTATATTAGTGTAAATTTTAAGCCTTACTTTTAAAAATCCCTTGCCACCAACGCAATTTTCACTCATAATTGTCGAAGCGTTACAAATTTTAAAGTCGACTATTCGCTCAATATTACAAGCTGTAAATATCTGAGGTTATTTTATTCGGCTTGGTGCTGTAAAGCGCCTACAGCCAATTTGCAGCCGCTATAAAGTCGCCATAAAGGCCGATGTAAGTGCTGGCTGGCGAATTTAACTTTAATAAGTTCGCATTGCGCCTCCTTGCACTGGATAAAATGTTTCAAACCGATGCTACATTGGGTTTCACGCCACTTCATAGAATAAAGTAGTGCTGTATTTTAACACAAACTGTTGTATTATTTGGTATATTTCGCTAAGAAAGTTTGAGAGTGGTCGACCTGGTGTCGATAGTTTTCATATCGCCCGCTAGACATTGCTTAGCGGATAAATGAAATGAAATACATTTATTGTCCAAAAACTAGGTGATTTAGGTTAACATTTACATGTTAATAGTTAGTGATGGACATTTAGGAAGATTCTCTAGCTACTTCCCGAGTGGGTTGTAGCATAATTAGACTAAAACTTAGTTCTTATCAATATTGTTTTCTATTAATCCACCAATGGGCGTAATCTCCTTGGTGTCAAAGATGTTCTGTGCTTTTCTGCACGAGGCAACACAGAGTCCTTATTGAATCTGGTGTGTTTGGTATAACTGGCTGGTGGCCTGCCAGAGATGCTATTGAATTATCTAGCAAGAAAAAAGATAGTGGGATGATTCATATGACAAAACGAATTTACGTTCGTTTTCGTGAAAACTTCAAAGATACATTCGAACGCAGTGACATATATTTTATGTGTCGCTTCATTTGGCCTCGTTATTTTATTTTTAACACAGCGCCATCTAGCTCCATACTAAGCTTACGCATGTATCATGGGTAGGTACTAGGTTACGGATATCATACATATATTATACTTTTCTTTCGGAAGTAGGTACATACTTATTATATTAACTGTTTAGTCTAGTATATATTATTTTTATGTAGGTAGTCAATATAATACATATTCATAAACGAAATGGATATTTTGATAATGCTGATGGTGCTGCCAGCTGCCTTAGTAACAAAGAGTTTTCGTAGAAATCTGAATTATCTGCGGCATTAAGGTCTTTCATCTTAGCAACCTTTGTATGATAAATGGATATTAGATAAGTAAATAATATTATGATAGAGTAGGTGATATATATCTCACATGAACAAGATATTTAGATAAAGATAAAAATATATGTAACTAGTGGACGCCCGCGGCTTCGCTTGCATTATTTTGAGATAAAAAGTGGCCTCTGTCTCTTCTAAGACCTCATACTACCTACATAACATACCAAAAATCATGATGATCTATCTGTTCAGCCGTTTTTGCGTGATGTGCGTAACAGATAAACAGAGGAACAGATAAAGTGTGAAACATATACACAGACAAAATTTCTAGAAATTGTTGAAACGTGTTCTGCTGTCAATTCGAAGTAACTCAAAACATTTTTTTTAAATATCTTCAATGTTCAGACTTTATTATAGTATAGATAGATAGTCAGTTTTCACATAATAATTTCACATAAAGGTTGTTGAAGAAATCTTACAGTAAATGCTCAACATTCACAGCTTAAATTAGCAGTATTTCAAATATGTACAAAATAAACCATAACTGGTTTTGGTAACTGTACTTTCGAGGAAAAATGATGACTATTAATAAAAGGAAGGAAGTGGATGAATTAAGGATGTTTTTTGTTACTACCCAATCACGTCATTTTCTGTAGATTGTGAAAATCATCAAAAAATAGTAACAAGAGATTATCTATACTAATATTTTACAGCTGAAGAGTTTGTTTGTTTGAACGTGCTAATCTCAGGAACTACTGGTCCGAATTGAAAAAATATTTTTGTGTTTAATAGACCATTTATCGAGAAAGGCTTTAGGCTATATAACATCACGCTGCAACTAAAAGGAGCGAAGAAATAATGGAAAATGTAGAAATTACGAGGAAAATTATTTATCTTTGAGGGCTTCTGTTGCGTGCGCTGCGAAAAAGATTCAAGATATAAAAAAATATGTATCAAATAATTTTTTCTCTTGAAATGATCTAACAAAATGTCTGCAACAGTATATGTCTATCAATAAACCCGTTTTTATGGTAATAACTAGGTATTCCACGCGGACGAAGTCGCGGGAACCAGCTAGTTATATTAATATCTAAGTAAATACAAGTTTATTTTATGATCTTGTCTGGTCTAGATAGCAGGTATGAATAATTAATGGTTGTCCCGTGTACAGACGGAATTGTATGATTACGTAATCTAAGCTCACGCTACCGAGCCATAAAAACATCGATCCTTATCATGTCATCCTGTTTAGGAAACTTTACCTATAAATATCTAAATAAAAGCAAAAGCTTGAGTCTTTTTATTGTGATTTCACGTTGCAATGGACTAACAATTTCTCTTCAAGATTAAATAAGAAATTATTATGTAATTATGAGACGATATCAATAATCAAATGACTATTTCAAATTTTTTAACATTTTTGTTTCTCTTTAAAAAAGACAGCCGTCGCGGGCCATTGTTTGCAGTCAGCACAAACCGAGTTGAAAACAAGCCTTGTATGTGTTTTCTTTAAATATTTTATGTTCTTTTCATACATTTTTTTCTGTTGAACATACATATCTATCATTTATCAACAGCCTAGGTCCGCACACAAAAATTTCTTAATACAATAATTCGTTGCAAGTTTCTATTTTTCTTTTTATTTATTTATTTATTTATTTATTCTTTTTAAATTATCTTATATTAATATCAATTATAATAGGTACCTTATGAGCTAATGAATTACATAACTTATCAAATCACTCAAAATGTAAATAGGTTAGAAATGTAAGACTTATCTCATAGTGAAACACTTTATTATTAAATCACATATTATAATAACGCTGTAACACTATAGATGAATAAATGAATTATTATTATTATTATTATTAAATAATCTATAGATTTAAATCAATATTTAAAGTTATTTTAGATGAATATATATCCTACAACTGAGCCCGACCTTGAATCTGTACAGCACCGAAATGATCACCTTCCCACCCGTCCCTGTAACACAATGAAAAATCTGCTCCCGCCAGCGTATTATAAATCCAAAACACCATTTTGCTGTAACCCTTACTTTTATACAACTCCCTCGTTCGCAGAGAAAATAATTCCTTGTATGTGGGAACATAAAAGTTAAGATTCACTGCATAGCGCGCGCTGCGTCGTTTGTCATGGAGTTACGATGTTCATAGGCCTCTGAAGAAATGAAGATACTGCCACAATTTTGGGAAGGGTGTTTCTGATATTGGGGGAATAGAGGGGCGACTTTTGATGACATATTTTTGGTGGTTTGTGAGATTTGGTTTCACAGATATGCTGAAAGAGCAAGTATAAGATTGAATTGAACAAAAACAAGTCAAATAAGTGTTGTTGTGTTTTGAAGTAAAAATAAATATTAACTTCAATTAACTCATCAATTGAATCCGAAGCATATTTGTCTAAAAGATCAACAATCAAACACACGCGCAAGCAAATTTGGGATTGAAGAATGGTTTCCATTATTTATCTATTTTTTTTTAATCCAGTTCGAATCTGTCAAGAAAGATTTGACATAATTTTATTGGCTCGTTTGTTCCACATTTACGCTGCAACGGATTAACCAATTACTATGATATATTCGTATATAGGTACGTTTAAGATATGGGGCTCAAAAATGACAGGATTTTTAAACCTATTACAACGCGAGTGAAGCGCTGATTTACATGTATTACCAGTGCGCCGATATGTGCCAAATAAAATGTGTAATTTAATGGTTATGTGCTAAGTGACAATTTATTAAGATGTTGATTATATATTTATTCTATTTTATTCAACTTCAATTTTAGTGTGTTGTATATGGATTATTATTATCAAAAATAAATGAATTGAGTTTTTTTTGAAGGTCAGGTATCTTGTAAGAAACAATTGAGCAAAAGTTCCAAAAGCAGCGTGAGTTGTGAGTGCGCTCCTGATTCCCGCAAGAGGTCCCTGGTGTCTCGTCACAGTGACGCTCGCTGCGAGACCCATTCCGTACCGAGCAACACTCAACACCACATACTTCCAGCATATTTTCCCGAAATATGCCCAAAATTATACGTATCTGTGAAGGTATTTGTCAGGAGCATGCGTTTGTTAACTGGCCGTACTTGTCTTTTTTGGTGATGCAAAATAAATTATCAATAAAAAAGTACAAAAGTTTATTTACGAAAATAACTAACTAATATTTACATATAAATATTCCACAAGTATATACGAAAACGACTTAATACACAGAAAAACTTACAAAATCAGAATAAAAAAATATTATGTAAAAATAATTATGTACTTACTAGATGAGCATTTTGAGTGCTTTCGAGAATGTTACAGCTTATTTTGACTGTGCAATAGTTATGTTCACTTTTATTTACGTCTACAAGTATTAACTTATAAAAGGAATAACTATCAATAGTCACTCAAACCTTTGATTTTCAAGATTATGCTCGTTCATCAAAAGTTAAGTCAAAATATGTTTTATTGGCAGTATCAAAAGGTAACTTTGACCAATTGTCTAACTACCTTATTTAATCCAGATTATGGTACAAATACTGAATATAACAACATACTTACACATAATCAAACCAAACGTAGGAAGTTTAGCTCACCGACCATTTGATTTATGTCTCAAGTTATTCTGACTAACTTTATCTCCTAACTTTATCTGCAAATGAGCTAGTAGTGGTTAATTGAAAGTTGAGCTGATCTATTTCCTCAGTGAGAGCATTTAGGTATTTATGTTATGCCATCTGTATTGTTTTATTTTCATCAACACTCGAGACGGCTCCAAGGTCCTGCATAGCGGTCCGATCCCGACCGCACATGTGCATGCACTTTATTTTGACCCTTTTTTGTGTTCTTGAAAATGTGTTTTAGATTCATTGTGCACGTCCTAAATCACAACACAATCAATCAATCATTATAGCTTTATTGTACACCAGAACACAAAATACAAAAACAATTTACAGTAAAATTACTTAACCAAGGTACATTGGGCGGCCTTATCGCGTAGAGCGACAATTTAGGGCGGCCTTATCGCGCAGAGCGACAATTTATCTAATGTATCCTAAATAATAAAGCATTTAAGCTCAAGTTTATTCAGTGCATGCAATACAAATTAGCAACACTAACTGGTTTACTTGTCTAATCAAATGTAGTCTGGATTGGTAGCTAACGTCTGTAATTAATCTTTAGGTATCAACGGCATTAAACTAAAGAGAGCCCACATTGTAGACAAAGACATCCCGAACGTTACCTTATTTGAGAACTTTAGTGTGCAAATCAACTCTATATACATTTATTTACGTATACACAAAAATAACGTAAACATACAAAAGAAAAAAAAAACTTACAAAACCAAGTGTTTTTTATAAACTCTTAAATAAATTTCGATATGTATTATGTGATCTTGCTCAACACTGTTAAGAATGGCGCCTTTTAGCATCGGGTAGATGTGCAAATAATTGACACATTAAAATAAGCATTACAAAATATTGTGTACCACCATCAAATGCTAACAGCATTTTCACGCAGAGTTTTAATTTTTGTCAAGAGTGTTGGCCAATGAAACACATTTATAATAAGATTAAAAAAAAAAAACATTTTGAAACTGGAAACAAATTAAAGGCGTTTTTAGTTAATTTATTTTCTTTTTAGGTAATCCTAGTGGTAAATTTACACCTTGAGAACCACAGTATTTCGTTACTGCAAAACATATAACTTGGTTAGGAGTCTCTAAATTATTATATCTATGTTAGTACAAGATTATTTGAAGATTGCTCGCTAAGCGAAACACGATACCAACAATCTCTGTTGTTATGTACTTACTTGTAACGTAAGTAATATTAATTAAATTGCTCGATTCTGGGATATCTTAGCAACTTCTATCGATGTGAGTTTATTCAACTTCCAAAATGTTTAAGTACTTTGAATTTCGGCAAAATTAATATTTGATATTTTGTAAATACATTTTTTAACGTATTTTTCTACGACGGTCTGTAAATATAATGCCACAATTCATTATTTGTTTTGGAAGTCATTTTACTAAAAAAAATATTACCTAAAAAAATTAGGTTTATTTTGGAGAACATTGGGAGAGCCCTACGTCCAGCAGTGGACAGATATAAGATATGATGATGATGATTATTTTGGAAACCAGTCTTGACTTTGAGAAGATGCAAGTTCGAATCCTCTTGAGTTCCAAAAAAGTCTAATTTTACTTGATGAAAATTAATAAAACACCTGCATATATTTTATATCTTTTTTTCCAAAAGTAGTGTACCTACCTACATACTTACTATAATAGCACTCAAGAAAATTAAATTTTCAATGTGCAAGTCATCTCTGTTAATAAGTAGGTACTTAGTTGTTTTTCATTTGCTAATTATGTAATAACGTAAGGCAAGTCACTGATTAAATTGACAATTCACTTTTGTCACTCTGTGCTTTTGTTAAATTTTAGATAATCAAAATTTAGACACACATTAGGTACATTCGAAAATTTCTGCCATAAAACTTTAAATTTACATATTGTATCTAGTATGTCAAACTATTTACAAAAAAACGATACTTGTGTAAGGGAGATTAGTAGGTATAACTTTCGAATAAGGAAAAACATGGCCATTGCCAGACGCTCAACGTATTATATGTGATCAATGCTTCACACTGCTTCTAATATGGAGTTTTGTTTTCGAATGAAAACTTTCGGATAAAAACTACTTACCTGCTCGCGAAAATTTGTAAAAATAATTGTAACTAAAGCCTTTACATTCACACTCAACTATGTATATATAATTCGAGATCATCGCACTGAGTTTACATCTTTGATTTTCACAAACAATTTTCCTTTGTCTGAGGTTTCAATCGATTTTGCAAAGAGGGCGCTAGGGACAGACGAGTTTTGAATAAAATGACAGGCACTTAATGTAATCTAGATTAAACGATTTACAACCGATGAAAATGAAGGGGTCAAATGGAATGCTCCCGAGAATAACAATGTTAGTGGCGTAGGTCAATTTGTGGGTTTAGGAGTTTAGGTCTGTGAGGATTTAAATGTATGTCTTTTTGCAAATGCCATCTGCTGAGTTATTGTTTTTTATATTTGTGTCAGTGTAAAGAAGTAACGTAAGTGTATTAATCTATACCAATATTATAAAGCTGAAGAGTTTGTTTGAACGCGCTAATCTCAGGAACTACTGGTGCGAATTGAAAAATTATTTGTGTTGGATAGACCAGTTATCAAGGAAGGCTTTAGGTTATATAACATCACGCTGCAACTAATAGGAGCGAAGAAACAATAGAAAATGTGGAAAAAACGGGGAAAATTATTCATCTTTGAGGGCTTCCGTTGCATGCGCTGCGAAAACGGTTCAAGATATCAAAAAAAATGTGTATGAAAGAATTATTTCTCTTGAAATAATGTAACAAAATATTCGCAACAGTATATGTCTATGTTTTAAGGTTAACTCACTAGAACCGTTTTTATGGTAATAACTATTCCACGCGGACGAAGTCGCGTGCAACAGCTAGTCTTTTCATAAAAATGTTTTATCATTCGGTAAAAACTTACATATACACGACATGACGCACATAGTTCCACGGTGTCTGAAATCATATCGAAAAAATAAAACACAAAAAGAACAAACTCAATTCAAATAATTCGATAAAAGCATATTCTTAGTTTTATTTTTCTCAAAATCCGTCGATTAGTCTAATGCAATAATGCCTCGGGCAGGAGGGGATTTCTCCTGGGCCGATTTTCATAATAAAAGCCATCCCGCTAAATGGACCCACGGTGATCTATTTGAAAAAACAGTATGGCTTCTTTATCATATAGCTTCTTTATCTTAACCATCCCATTTTTTTAAAATACTCATGGCTTCAGTGGTAACTGCTCTCGTCATATCTTCGGCCACAGTTTCTTGTAAAGGTGTCGCATCAGACGATCATGTGGTTAATTGCCTGAGTCTAAAAAGCAAAACAAATGATTTAACTAACAATTTATCTAACTTCGAAAAGCGTGGCATGCAATTTTCATGAGAAAGTTCATCTTGCACAATATTTGATAAAATTATAAGAATATTTTGAGTTTACTAAAATAATTTATTACAATAACAATATTATAAACAAGGGAATAAGCTCAACATACTATTTCTAACTAGTACAAAATAATAAGCAGAGAGCACCTTTAAAGTCTTTTTAAAACCCTTAAGATGATCTAAGTTTGAGCTTATTTGATTGGTGTATTCTTAATTATACATAAGAATCTGTACTATACAAAATTTTACAGGTCAAAATGCAATATCACCCATACTGTAAGTATTTTGGTAATTTCGTCGTTACCGTTTAGTCCACAGGCTTTCGTCAATTTGTTTTATGCGTCTCTCTTCGGTTAGTTCATTGATTTTTAAGTCGGCCGACATTTTTGTTGAAAGTTCGAGCGTCAAAGACGTTTCAGAAGCTTTTGCTTTTATGTATTGATATTTTGTATGCTAAGTTGATTTCTTTTCTTTTTTTGCTGCTTAATTAATTCAGGTAGTATAACTAATGTGGATCCAAACATAATAACAAAAAATTAAAAATAAAAACATAGAATTTAGTTAGTAGTTCCTATTTGATCTATTACTGAGCATAGGTTTTATACGATTTTACGTGTTTTTTGGCACTTCATTAAATTATAAATACACTTATAACAATACATGCCTGTATAGTAAAAATAAAGGACCTTTCATCCATTTCATCATCAGCTGCAAATTCATCAAAAAATTTCGTTGTATCTTGGTGGACTTTCAATAAGTATCGTGTGGAATCTCATAGCTTATACAATCGGGTCCTTTGTTGAGTCGAGGATCCTCCGCGTGACCCGGATAGAGGTAGGTAATGGCATGGTACATTATAGACGTGTCATCATTTTACCCCATATCTGAAAATTCTGACACCAGAGTTGACTACTCTCATTCGACCAACTTATTGCAGAGTAAGTACAGGCCTCCTCTCCAGTGTGCTATATAGTATGGTCACTTAGAAAAAAAACGTTTATTATTGTTGAAAAACAGATTCAACAAAAATACCAGGTAAATTTCCATTGACCTGAGGCCACAGATTTTGCTTACCATCAGGCATTATGTGGACAAATACAAAACCGTCTTGGTTAAAAAAATACAAGTGGACAGTCACGGTGTTTTGGTCTATAGTGTAACTAACGTATGTCACTCTCAGAGTCCTGATGCAAAACTGCTACATATACTGATAAGTTCGCACGTGACATACGGTCGTCGGCATCGTTTGTGAAATATATATGTTACTAGTGGGTGCTCGCGGCTTTGCTCGCATTAAGAAGTAAAACTTGCATCCCCTATTTCACCCCTTTAAAAGTGGCATTTCCAAAAATCCTTTCTTCATCATAACATCTACCTTCATTCCAAATTTCAGCCCAATCCGTCTAGTGGTTTGGGCTGTGCGTTAATAGATCATTCAGTCACCTTTGAGTTATATATTTATATATATATGTTATTAGGCGTCCAGAATAAAATAGTCTATGGAGCGCAGCTCGCTTTATCCTTGATATGTCGAGTGCTTGAAATTTTATTTTAAAAGCTGGCAAAAATATATTGTAGAACACAATACGGCATTATAGAATGCGGTATAAGAGGTAGAACAATTTTTCATAAGGCAGGTTGCGAATTTTTTCACAATAATTGAGACACGTTTGAAGCAAATATAATTAGAGCCGAGTTTTTTAAAATTACATTTAAAATTGTTATTTTGAGATATTTCAAGAAAAAAGGACTACTGTTTTGTAAGGTACAAGGTTGTAAGGTACACTGTATATGTACTTGGCTAATATCCTATTAGATGTATAGTCAAAAGAAATCTGAACATCTTCAATTTGCACTTTACATGAGGCTTTTGTAAGAAAATGTTAGACGTTTTAAGATCTAAAGCTAGATTCTTACTAGACATCTATAGGCTCAATTATACTCTCATCATTAAAAAGTATATAAGTACTACATCCGTTCAACTATATTCACAATACAAAAGTTTGTGTGGTAAGCGGCTAGATGGCGCTGATGAATGTTTCAATTTTTTAGTAGTACGCGTGTAGTTACCCAAATAGGCACACAATCTAGTGCAAACAGTAGCCAATGGCAGAACAAGCGTAGTTTTATGAGCTTCCTACGACAGATTGTCATTTTAAGTGCGGATCAGGGCTATGAATTATTCACGACTGGTAAAGGGTATATCGTTCCGTTCTGGTGTAAAATCTCGCTGAGAGCGTTGTCGTATATAGTTTTGGTTATTGTGTACAGGATAACTGGTAACTGGAGTGTAAGTAGTTTTTTCTATGCAGCTATGTACATTTCATTTTTTTTCTGAATAGGCTCGAAGTAGACTAGTCGAAGTTGAAAAAGTGGTTGATCAGTGAGAGTTTTTATACAGTAAAGGTGTTTCTGGACAAAACAGCTTGTAGATTTCATGTTTACCACGAAAAATAATAAAATTATAAGTAAAATTGGTATATTTAATTAATTTTAATCAAGTACCTTCTATATGAATTTAAGAAAAAATATTATATTTGCGTACCTTATGTAAGGTTGTAATGGTGAAACTTTATATTAATTAAGATCTACTGTACCCATTTTACATGCGAATAAATGACATCTGAATCTGAATCTGAAGGGACAGCAGCCTGTATTGAATAGTTTGTAGCTGGTTGGTAAATGAGGCTGTCAGAACAGAGCCAGCGGATAGCAGATCGTACACTAACACCACAACAAAGTTACCTACTGAAACCTTTTAAAAAAGTATTTCGGAAGGCCATTCCGCACCTTGGTCGCTTATTCATTCACCAAGCAATAGTTTTCAAACCTTATTTTGAACGGGTAGATAGGTTTACTACATTATGCAGAGTTTCGAAATTTAAATCTTGCATCGGGAAATGATTGCAGCTGAAATGAGAAAGAGCGATGGTCTTCATTAAGCACTCGATGATTATGTTTGTCGTATCTCTGGTTAAAACATATATTCGTCTTACCCAGTATAATTTCGGTTATCCTATTGAAATGGCGCGTGTTGCTAGAATCGCACTGATGTAAGTTCACTAAACTACCCACTTTGGGAGAGTTTGAACGTGATATTCCGGTTTCCGCGAACGCTTGAATCTACT
The DNA here is from genome assembly GCA_927399415.1 of Macaria notata. NCBI lineage: Eukaryota > Metazoa > Arthropoda > Insecta > Lepidoptera > Geometridae > Macaria > Macaria notata. The sequence goes on from OV656730.1 coordinate 10,594,718, forward strand.
ATGAATGGGCTTATTATCTGTTGATTTGGTAAAATGTATTCTCGTGTGATCATTTTGTATGCTTGCAGTGTGAGGAGCATATTTCTAGCAAGTGATATTTCCTGGGTTGACTGTAAGACAAATGGTTAAGGGGTTGATATTGTATTTATCGTGGATGTCGCCTTGATTGTAAGAAAATAGCAAGATACGATAATAATTATATTGTTAAAGTTGCACATCACGCACATATCAATTATTGGATTGAAATTGAATTAAATTAGAATACAAGCATTTTTAGATAGCTATTTCTGCTTATACGTGTTAGTCTGATCACATATTTATTAGGTTTTTGAATAAAAAAACATTATAAAGGTTTAGTTTTTAATTAGTTACGATTATTTCTCTATGTGTTTTATAAGTTGTTTTGAATAAAAGTATTTATAATAATACTATTAGCCCAATTCACATGACAACTTAAGTTTTAAATTTAATACCAAAAAACATTTATAAATTTATTGATAATGCTGTAATCACGTCTTATAATTAAACGTCAACACCCTATTTATATTTTTCGTAGAACCAATCGCTATAAAACCCAAAATCCACCAATAATTCATACTACGTCACACGCTGACTTATCCATGATCCACGTGGCTTAAACCTAAGTTATAATCGATGTTATTAATGCATCATTCCGCCCAAGGATGTTTCCAGAATAGAACAATCGATGGAGAAGCGATGCATTCTTAGATCTCATACATGGCTTATGAACTGACGAGCTACTTAGAATTAGTTTTTTAACGCATGATAGACAAGCATGTTACTACCAAGTCATAAAAAAAGCTTCTACAAAAGTGAAACTGGTTTTAAAAGAAGGAGCGTGTCTTTAATAAGATGGACTGCTGAAACATATTTGAAGGTGCTTAGCAACAGATTACGGAGAAGCTTGCCAGGTAAGTAAGTAAGAAATGTCTTTTTTTGGGGTGCAATAAAGACATATCCTATCTTATCGTATGTACCAAAAAGTACCCCACTCACCACACCATAGACTGATTACGATATCATCTGAGACACAGACCTAGAAAAAGACATAAACGTATAAAAATCAAAGGTGACTGACTGACTGACTGACTGACATAGTGATCAACGCGCAGCCCAAACCACTGGACGGATCGGGCTGAAATTTGGCATGTAGATAGATGTTATGGCCTCCGCTAAGAAACGATATATGGAAATGCCTCTTTTAAAGGGGTAAAATAGTGGATGCAAGTTGTACTTCTTAATGCAAGTGAAGCCGCGAGCACCCACTAGTTGATACATAAATATCTATCCCGCTACAGGAGCTGAACTCGCAACCCCCCCGCTTTCAAATCGGACAAGCGCTCACTGAGCCGAGGTTGTCTACTGACCAAGAATGTTACAAGAATAGAACAATCGATGGGTCAGCTGCATTCTCAGACCTCATGCATGCTTCATGAGCCGGCAAGGTTACTTGGAAATGTAATTTGTTATCCCCTGGCTTGTGTAACTTGGGCATTCAAACTTCTATTTCTCGGAGTTTTGTATGAGCGATTTTGTAGCATTTGGTAGGCCAATTGAAGGGAAGTAATTTTGTTGAGTGAAGCGAGAACGAGATTTGACTATGTTTACTTGTATAGTGATAAATTATGAACTGAATCCGCTTATGGAATAATCGTGTCCTATACTAATTGGTTAAATTGAGGTCGCCCACTAATGCGGTGTGTTGTCGACATAAAAAAACCGCAGGGAGCACCTGGATTCAATCTGCACAGGACCCGGACGAGTGGCGTACTAGAAGAAAGGCTTATGCTCAGCATTGGGTAATAAAAGGCTGTTAATGATACTTAATTGCATGATATTATTCATAAACCACAAAAACACCTAAAATCAAACAATTATCTGAAGCCGGCATTGAGCGGTCGAAGCGGAATAACATTATTTTTCCAACCGTATTATTTATATAGGTAGATGTAACTTTGCATTAACATATCATAATACGAATGTATACCTATAACAGTCTATGTAAACTCGGTGTATTGACACAATGTATGTCACTCATGTGTGTGTTTGTGAGCATTAGGATCATAATCAAACTCTGCCTAGGACTTATGAATACGTAATAAGATCTTGTACTAGATATTACATTACAGACCTACCTATTATTAAAATCATTGTATTGTTGCTTTTATAAAGAAAGAAAATTATCATGATGCACGTTTTGGAAGCCCGAAGAGGAAGAGGAAGGCCGAGAAGGTCATACATGGACCAAATAAAAGAAAAGGCGGGTGTCATGCCGCATAAGGAGGTCAAGGAATTGGCAGAAGATCGGGAAGGATGGCGCATGCTCCACAGGCAAGGGCCCGGCCCTTAAATTTATGATGATGATGATGATGATGCACGTTTTGGGGAAATGTATTGTTAGCTTATTTGCGAAAATCCATTGCGGATTGTAGATTGAAAATTGATACGATGACCCACTAAAACCAAATATTTATTTCAAAGTTTGCTTGAATATTTTAAAAATGAAAAAAATTATTACCATAACGAACAATGAACTACACTTGTTACACTTTTGTAATACTAAAAATATATTTTTCAGTTACTAAGTTCTTATATCAAATAAGGTATTATATAATTAATTCACAAAAGAAAGCAAAGAAACCTTTTAAGAGTCGTTACAAAGAACACAAGACGCACCCTTGATTTGAATTTATTATGAGCATTATTACAAAGGGTTAGGTTAGCCGCCAGCCACTTAGGGCTATCCCATGACTTCCATTAGGCTTATCACTCTTTTATGATTCCGACATTAGTCTCATCGGGCCGCACATTTATTATTTATTTGTCATGCTAACACACCTACGCGAGCTACTTTTATACGCCGTAAATATACAGAGTTATGGGCGAGAAGTGGGTTAGATGACAGAGATAAGTTTTTAATCTTCTATATAAGCTGAAGAGGGTCGAAAGTCTGAACATTGTAGATATTTAAAAAAAAATGTTTGGAGATACTGTATACGAATTGATAGCAGAACACGTTTCAACAATATCTAGAAATTTTGCCACGTTATTTCTTTGCACCCAAACGCTGGCGTCAGGATCTTGACCAGTTTCGGGGTGCCTGGCGAGAGGAAACTGTCAACCGAATTAGGACGCGTTTAGTATAATTACATAGACAAAAACATAATTGCCATAATTACAATGTTCTTGAGTTCTAAGAATCGACGTCAGTTTGTCATTGTTAGGTTCTGGTTAGTATTCATTTAGATAGCTAAGATATTGTAAACAAGTTTGAGTAAAAGACCAAATTTCTCTGAATTCTCGTAAGTTAATTAGCTTCCAAAGAGATATCCCATTACAAAGAAAATTTCCTCAGCAAAATTTACTGCCCGCGGAAATCTTTACGTAAGTATAACCTACCGTTTTCTAATTAATTAGACAAAGCAGAAATATATTTTTGTAATTTTTATATGAATACTTAATTTGAGATCGCCATGTTTACGGTGATCTCTATTTGTACATATTTACATTATAAGTTTCTTTAAAATATATTAATGTATTGTAATTAATTCACATTACACTTTTAATTGTTTTTTCAGGGTGGAATTAGGCAGGTGGGTACCAAATCACCATATCACCATCAGGTAATATCAAAGTATTATAGAACTACGTTATATTTTCTAAACAAATAAATCATTACACGAAATCATAAATTTATTTAATCATAAATAATTTAAATTAGGGTATTTGATGGCCTATACCTATGTTTCTCTCTCATTGTGCAACGAGTCAGCGTAATTTTTCGTGTGGTTATAGTACTGTCCTTTCTTTCATAACAAATTTTATCTACACTAATGTTGTAACATTCTACTTATGTTTCCAATACTTGACTTATAATTACTACTGTTATAGCGCAGACAACAAAACACTCAATTTAAGCAATTTCACATGATGGTATAATATCCACATCGATATCGTAATATCTCATTATAACATCAATAAAACGCGACCAACCTGATTGCAGGGCCAATCTGGTTGGTCGCGTTTTATTGATGCGCGCAGCTGCGCTCTCATTGGTTAGATTTTAATGGCGGCAAAATCACTGTGACAATACACGTACGCTCTTGTTGTTTGATTAATTGCATTAGTGAAGATAAAGTAATGTATGCAACTGCAATTATAACACGGGTATTAAAACACTCGTTACTATTATGAAACTCACTGCGCTCGTTTCATAAACTCACACTCGTGTTTTAATACCCTTCATTATATAACAGTTGCATAAACTACTATTACTAAACTCCACATTCTTACGTAACTGCATGCGTGCATGTTGATGACTAAAGAACTTTAAGAACACAAAACGTTTAGTATAATTCTTACATTCATCCATAACTGATAGCAATACCCGAAGGCAATACCCTTATGAATAGCAGTCGATGTATCTCCATAATTTAACCCGTTCTGCAGGTCTACTACGCATCTTACATTTATAATAAAACTGAATCAATACTGAAATCTGAGAAAACAATAAATCCTATTTCTTAAAAACCAAAACCAACTTAAACATGAGTTTAAAAGTCAGAGCTTACCATCGTATCGTATATATAAGGTTTTGTTGTCTCAAAACTAAAACATGTATCAAAGTGGTGGAATCATAAAATGAAATTGTCCATTTTTAGGGTTCCGTACCTCAAAAGGAAAAAACGGAACCATTATAGGATCACTTTGTTGTCCGTCTGTCCGTCCGTCCGTCCGTCTGTCAAGACCCTTTTTCTCAGGAACGCGTAAAGGTATGAAGCTGAAATTTATATCAATTACTCAGGTCTACTGTCCCTTGAAGCTGTGAAAAAATCAAACTTCTAAGCCAACGCAATCAAAAGATACAGCCATTTATGCCGCAAATTTTCGACACTTGCAAGGGAATCAAAACCTACAGGGTGCTTCCCGTGAACTCAGAATCTTGAAATTTGGTACGAAGCAACGTCTTATAGCATAGATAAAGGAAAAATTACGAAAACCATAAATTTTTAGTTACATCACAAAATATTTAACCTTGCAGGTTTGTACGGAACCCTCGGTGCGCGAGTCCGACTCGCACTTGGCCGGTTTTTTTTTTAATAGGTCAGTACTTATTTATTCTGGCTAAAAGCAGTTTAATTTCTAACTAAAGTTCGGTTAACACACATTTATCATAGGAAGAAACACATCACGTTATATAAGTATATTAAATAAATGATATTAGAAATAGAAGTATCATGTTACAATTTGACTTTAAGTCCCCTAGTACGGAATTAAAACAACGTTTAACAAAAACGCTTCAGTTATCCTTTTTAGTAGTACCTCGACAAAAAGCAAGAAGTAAAGCCCGGCTCCCAAAAAGCGCAGATATCGTATGCGTGACATCTGCCATAAAGTGAGCTACGGTATGAAGATAACGTGGCACGCTGCAAGCCGTGGCCAAGGGCGGCGTGACACTGGCCTGATAGCTGCCTGTCACGATCGGATCATACCCACATACGATGCTGGCAGAGCGGGTAGACGCCTCACTGTGATGGAAACATTCCGAAACATACTCGTATATGTACACAAGCTGATGCGCGCGACTTCGTCCGCGTGAAATAGTTATTACCATAAAAACGGTTCTAGTGAGTTAACCTTAAAACATAGACATATACTGTTGCTGACATTTTGTTAGATTATTTCAAGAGAAATAATTCTTTCATACACATTTTTTTAATATCTTGAACCGTTTTCGCAGCGCATGCAACGGAAGCCCTCAAAGATGAATAATTTTCCCCTTTTTCCAACACAAAAATATTTTTTATCATCATCATCATCATCAGCCCACGATCGTCCACTTCTGGACATAGGCCTCTCCCAAGGCACGCCACTCAGCCCGACTTTGTGCTTCTCGTCTCCACCTGTTCCCTGCTATCTTCATGATGTCCTCGCTCCACCTTGTGGCAGGGCGCCCTACACTACGCTTGCCGAGCCGCGGTCTCCACTCCAGAACTCGCCTACCCCATCGGTTGTCGGTTCTGCGACAAATATGACCGGCCCATTGCCACTTCAGCGTGCTTATGCGTTGAGCTATGTCGGTGACTTTTGTTCTCTGCCGAATTACTTCGTTTCGGATACGATCCCTAAGAGAAACTCCAAGCATAGCCCTTTCCATAGCACGCTGAGCAACTTTGAAACGGTGAACCAATCCTGCTGTTAGTGTCCACGTCTCAGCAGCGTAAGTCATTACTGGTAGGACGCACTGATTGAAGACTTTCGTCTTTAGGCTTTGCGGTATGGAGGACGAGAAAACCTGACGAAGTTTTCCAAATGCCGCCCAACCCAGCTGTATTCTTCTACTGGCTTCACCCTCGAAGTTGTTCCTACCTAGTTGGAGCGTTTGCCCTAGGTAGACATACTTTTGGACAATCTCCAGAGGGGAGCCATTTACAGCTATCGGTTCCGGAGCAACGTACTCGTTACACATGACCTTGGTTTTATCCAAATTCATCCGAAGACCGATGCGTTGAGATGAATCAGCTAGGTCGTTCAGCATTTGTTGCAGCTCCTCCAGCGTTTCCGCCATTATAACGATATCATCAGCAAATCGCAGGTGAGAGATGTACTCGCCATTCACGTTGATGCCCCGTTTCTTCCACTCCAGTGTCTTAAACATATCCTCCAATGCGTTTGAGAACAATTTCGGTGATATGACATCTCCCTGTCTCACACCTCGGCGAAGGTGGATATGTCTAGTCTGGTGGTTTTGGATTTGAACGATCATGGTCGCGGCGTCATACAAACATCTAATCACCTGGATGTATCGCCAGTCTACTTGGCACCGCTGCAAGGATTCCAGAACAGCCCAGATTTCAACGGAATCGAACGCTTTTTCATAGTCCACAAACGCTAGACAAAGCGGCAAATTATACTCTTCAGTTTTCTGTATAATTTGCCGCACCGTGAATATGTGGTCTATGGTGCTGTATCCGCTCCGAAATCCGGCCTGCTCCGGAGGCTGGAAATCGTCAAGTCTTCGCGCAAGACGATTCGTGATAACCCTTGAGAATAGCTTATAGACATGGCTCAAAAGTGAGATCGGCCGATAGTTCTTCAATAATGTCTTGTCGCCTTTTTTGAAGAACATTACGACTAGACTTTTGTGCCAAGCCTCTGGAGTTCTCCCAGTGAAGAGTACAATATTGAACAGATTCTGTAGCTCCTTGATGATAGGAGCGCCTCCGGCTTTGAGGAGTTCTGTTGTTATGCCATCTTCACCTGGGGCTTTTCCATTTTTAAGCTGTCCAAGGGCCATCACGATCTCGTCTGCGCTGACTTCAGGCAGGTCTTCCGTAAAGTGGCGAGTGAGTGTGGCTCTCGTGTCGTCTGATTCTGGCGGTTGATGAGGGGCGTGCGACGTGTACAATTGACCGTAAAAGTTTTCCACTTCTGCAAGGATTTCCGGCATGGAAGTGACAGCCCTCCCCTCCGATGTGGTCAACTTAGTCAGATGGCCTCTACCAAGCGGCTGGTGAAATACTTTCGACCCCCGATTTTGCTCAATCGCTTTCTCAATTCTCAGCGTGTTTGCACTTCGGAGGTCACGCCGTACCAGCTTGGAGATTCTCTTATTGAGATTAGGTTCTTCTGATAAAGTTGACAAGGGAGTAATCCGCCGTTTCTCCATGAGCTCCAGAGTCTCCTGCGAAAGTTTAGACTTTTTACTGTTGCCACGTTTTTCGCAAAATTTTGTGCCCTCATCTCGCAAGACGTCCACTACTCTGTTGAGTTTCTGGTCTACGTCATCAGTAGTTTCCAAGGCGGCAAATCGGTTCTCCAGTTTTATCTGGAACGTTTCAGATCCTATAACGGTCTGGAGTATGTTTGGTCGGAGCGTAGATTTCATCAATCGAACACGTTCAAGCTTGAAGTCAATATTCAGAGAGCCTCGCACTAGTCTGTGGTCACTGCCGGTTTTGAACCTAGTTACCACTGAGACATCTCTGAATATGCGCTTTTTGTCTGCTATGATGAAATCAATCTCATTTTTTGTGGAACCTCCGGGGCTTCGCCACGTCCATCTCCTGTGGGGCTGTTTCTTATAGAATGAGTTCATTAAGAAAAGCCCCTCTTTTTCGAGGAAGTCGACAAGCATTTGCCCCCTTTGGTTCCTAACTCCAATACCGTAAGGTCCTACTACCGATTCACTGCCAGTCCGTATTCCGACTTTGGCGTTGAAATCCCCTATGACAACGTTGAAGTGGGCCCTAGTAGTTCTATGCAGGGCTTTCGAGAGATCTTCGTACATGGTTTCCACTTCATACATGGTTTCCACTTCCTTTTCCGTTCCACTTCCATTTTTTATAAATTATATTATAATTCGCACCAGTAAGTTCCTGAGATTAGCGCGTTCAAACCAACAAACAAACAAACAAACAAACTCTTCAGCTTTATAATATTAGTATCTATAGATACATAAAAATACATTGATAAAGAATCTTTATTGATACTGTAAAGTTGTGACATACATATATAGGTATAATACTAATATCATAGAATATACTACACAAATTACAATTCATATATCGTCAAATTGGATTTATTACATTTAGCTTTAATAAAATATAAGAAAGTACAATGTCTAGTTTTTTTAATAAAATAATGTGATTTTTAGTTATAAAAATAGTATCAAACTTAATATATAATTATATATATATTATGTGTCAACTTAAATAAATCTACATATGTATGTGTCTTCATACCCGTCGTAATACATACTTACTTACCTACTTTAGCGTTTTGCTTACACTTTTAAAAGTGCGAACTGCTAAATTAATAAACTCCCTGCCTCACTCCCTGTTCCCCGCGGAATATAACATTGCGATCTTCAAAGCGAGAGTGAATCGGTTCTCACTTGGTAAGCACGCTCCATCCTAGACCGTAATGATTGCTTACCATCGGGCCAATTACGGCCAAGTGCAAACCCATTACTTGTTAAAAAAACCTACTCCGCTGGCACAGCAAACCAAACGAGTCAAGGCTTTATCATTATTCTTAGTGTGGGGCTAAATGGCGATGTGTGCAATGTCCCGGTTTTTTTATATCATTGGTAAATGTTATGTCTCAGCTGTTAAGGTTACCAAGTAAGAACCGATTAAGGTACAAAGGTTCCTAGCCTCGAAAACACTTGACGCTCGAGTAGGTATATTAAGAAGAAGGTGATAGCTATTAAGAAATCTACGGCGAATCAGTTACTTAATTTGTTTGCTTGTGTGTTTTTCATCTTTGAAGCAGTAAAAAATGCGCCACAAAAATGTGTCACATTTTATTTTTATATCTAAACAAGGCAAACAATTAAAATCTACTAGCAGCCATTACTGTTTTGCAATTACATCGTCAGTATGAACACTGTTAGTTGTTTTTATAAAGCTCAATTAATGCAGTTAGTTGTCTTTGGTTCATATTACCTATGCCATTTATACCACCCGCGGTGGGCCGCAGTAGAAAGCTTGTTTGCACTCGATTTACCTAATTTCATGATACCGATGAATAGAATAAACTGTTTTGTATAAACACAGTAGCTTTTTTGTTCAAAGCACACTATATAGTACAGCATATTTATTCGTTTTTCATAGTATATGTATATACACAAATATTTAATTTAAAAAATAACGCTATACTGCTGTAGGTTGACTTACATATCTACATTTAAAAAAAACTGAATGCCAATTTATGGCTCTGTAGATGTAGGTATTGCACAAGTCGATATAAAATGTGAAAACTCAGAATACAAATGGCAATTTAGATTTGAAATCTCCCTCGCTTATTATTTACTTTTCAAAAGTTACGGTGGAATATATTAAAATGCTATAAAACAAGCTGAATGTACAAACTGAAATCCATCTTACAGGTAAAAGACCTTGGCTTCAACCATCCTTCTCCTTTACTTTTGTATGACTAACTCGAGTTCTGCAGTCATACAAGATTGTATGTGAAGTGGACCCAAGACATGCCCAAAAATTTAGATTTTTATTTTCAAATTTTTAGAATGATTCAGCAAGTGTTTGAAATAATATGAGATTTGGAGTGTCGACTAATGGAGTTCACAAGAAAAGTACTTGAACTAGACTAAGCAAAAGCGCAGAACATATATCAGTCAAAAATCGACAGAAAACGAATAACTAATTAGTTTATGGGACACATTTTGTAAGTCTACAAATAAATAACAAGGGTCTCTAAAAGTTGCTCGAAGAAGTTTCAAGAGTTCATAAAACTGAGAAATGATTACTTGGCACTTCACTATATTTTGGTCCAAGCGTGGGATAATACATGATTAGGAATTTTAGTAAATAAGCCTATACCTAAGATCTTATATACATAAGGCATATAAAGACTTATAAGCGCAAGAATAAGTATGCTTACTTGACTCATCCACATGCTTGTTTTCCCATTTACAAAGAGAGAGAAAAAGTGAAAAAAATATGTTTTAATGGAGTATTAGTATATAAACAAACATATATGTATCATCAGATACATACATCACCCAACTTGGTAAATTGTACATATGTACATAACACATCATCATATCATAATTTGAACTCAATAATCCCGATCATACCTTAAAATTTAAATCAATCTTGATTAGAGACATAATTATACACCTACGCAATCTATCTCTTTTTCACGCGAACGAGCCCTGTTCATCCTGTTCTCGCCAAGGGATGAAGCGAGGACGTCATCGGCAACCTACGGGTAGGTGTCCTTCTACCGGCGTGTGCGCATGTGTGCGCCACCAATGAACCACGGACTACCCCTACCAAAGGAAACCTGGAGAGGAGGGGAGGAAAGTCTTCGCTAACTATTTTCGGGACCTTGACGGGTCATTGTTCGGCACCTCGATTTCGGGATTAGAATTAGTGCCCTAGTGTTAATGCGTTTATATTGTCAAAAATCATAGTGAAAGAAAAAATTGTGTAAAAATTACTTTAATGTAAATTCATATATATACAAACGGACATTTGTAATTTGTATTGATGTTTACGTTTTCCTGTGGTGGAGTCTATGCAGAGGACGGTGGCGTTCAGATAGATGTGCAGACTGGGCATAGCTGACATTCAGAGCAAAGTATGTAATTTTGTACAATTGTGTAACTGTTTGTTTTAATGACGTTCTCATTTTCGCCACTATGGCCGTCACTTGTTTGTTCCCTTCTGGAACTGATTTATTTACATTAAATTTATTTATTCTCAATCTCATGTCGAGAAGGGAGAGACAATTATTTTCTCCTCTGATGTATTTAGGTATAAGAACCTTGTTGGGAGTACGAATTATAGTTTTGGACTTTGGTCGGTGGAAAGATTCAAAAGATCTGCAGTTTGGTATTTCTCAGCATGCTGTTCTATTTTGGCACATATGCCAGATAGATGTACATTCTTATCCTGTCTGCATTGTTTCTGGATCCTTTTGCTTAGGTCACTGTACTCTTTACTAGCCGTCTATCATAGAACGTTAGAATTTTGTAACTTTTAAATTTTAGGGTCCTTTATTAGCATGGAGAAAAGGCCCAACTAGGTTTTTGAAATCACTACAATTTAAAGTAATTTTATATAAATATCAATATTAGTCTAAGATAAAGAGTATTTCTTACTAACAACTTGTATTCTTATGAATGTGTAAACGATTTTCCTCAAAAACTTTAAAATAAAACACAAACGAAAAATACAGAAATTTTGTATTCTCATACAAATATCTCTCGATATTTGAAAGAAACCTTCACTAGCCGTCTCATTTTACATTCGAAAAATTCGGTTTCTTTACTGAAGCGTCTTCCGGTTTTAATTATTTTATTTGTTGACAAACAAACTCGCTGTTTCGAAAGAAGAGTATTGGAAAATTTGTAAATATTTTTCATAATTTTGCCTCACGTTGTGGTCAGAATATTCAAATAGCGACGACCTTTCACGTTTGCTTATGTTTACTTTGGTGAAATGGGTAAAATGTAAACGAGGACGAATTTTGCTGTTTACGTGAATTAAGTTCAACTTATTTTTGGAGCTCTCGAGCTAAGAACTCGTTTCTAAGTACACTTTGTATTCATGCCTAGGAATGTGTAAGTTTTTGTTTGTGTATTATATAGGGCAAACTTCCACTTAATAGAAGGTACTTCATGTAAGTTTTATCGGTATAGAAACTTTTATAGCAATTCCTAGTAGGTAACTTAGTCACAGAGTAAAATCTATCAGTTTATATCTATACATATAGGTTATACCTAAGTAATAAAGCTGAAGAGGCTCGAAAATATGAACATAGAAGATATTGGAAAAAATATTGTTTGGGTATACTTTAAATCCAAAACACATTTTAGCTGTATTGTGTGTCTGTTTATCTGTTTATTTAAACGCCCATAACGCAAATACGGCTGACCTGATCATGATGATTTTTGGTCTGTATGAAGTATGAGGTCTTAGAATTAATGTCCTAGGCTAGGTTAAAATAATACGCTGGCGGGCACTCTCGGGTCTGATATTATAAAATATTTAGCGATGCTCCGCGATGCTCTGCGATGCTACCCGCATCAATTTGGTTTGAAAGTACACCCGCAGATGTGTTAATCCAATGTTAAATCTATACCAAATTTACTTCAAATCGGTTCAGCCATTTAGCGAAAAAATAACTAAAAACGTTGTCAACTACATATTTCAAAAATATTTATTTATTAGTTTGGCATTTCACCATTTGGGCCAAGTGTGAATATACTATGTACTGTAGCATGCAACATCTACATATATAGGTACATTCATTTATTTCGTAAAGCCTATTTCACGTCCAATAAAAATAAATAATTACATTTATCAAAAAATGCTTAAATTACGTACGAGTATATATAAAAACAAATAAAATTGAAGACATTTAATCATCGTAACAACCCGCAATAATAGCAACAAATTCAGTACAGTCCAACATATAAAAATATTAATGCCATATTCGTTCAGCTTTGAAGTCAACTCCGTGGGCACAGCGGCCTACAGCTACTTACCCGTAAGCCTACAAAATCTCCCCCTATCACAAAATACATCACACTCAGAAAACCGCGAATCAGATACCCGTGTGCGCACATAATTATGTTTTCAAAGGCGTGCCGGCGCCATGTTTGAGTTGCAAAAAGCCGCCAGGAATGTAAACAGCACCTGCTATTATGCTGCTAAGCCTCTCGTCGGGGATTCTGAGATTAATCCACTTTTGAAAGGACTTGATTTAATGTTAAATAGTGTTTTATAAGTTAGAAATTGTATTTTTTGATATTGTGTTTTTTTTTAGTATCTAGGCGCCACGGTTGTTATGTATTTTTGTCATAAGAGTATATTTCATTAAAGAAAATATTATATCAGTAAAATAAAGACAGTAAGCAACTAAATTTTTAAGTAAAACCTTAGTGCGGGCTTAGCATTTAACAGAAAAAAAACTAGGTATTATACTATTACCTGTGTGCTTTTTTATTCCTATTTACAGACATAATAAATGTACCTAAAGCTACAATTTTATATTTGTATCAGAAACTACAGGTAAATATTAATACAAATATGTATTTCATATTATATATATAAACTTATGTCGTATTAAGATACTTCAGAAATAATTACAAATACTTGCTTGTGTATATTCCTCTCAAATGCAACATTATATTGTTTTAAAAAAATAAAATATAATAAAATATTTTATTGCTTTACTAGCGCAAGTAGCGACACGGGCGTAACTAGTCCATAATATGTATGCTCAAAGGGACATTATATTAACACGCCGCAGATGGAAAGTGTGGGTGTAGTGTAGGTGACATACTAACTCACACCGGGGCTATGTCTAGATTAGTCAATTGAGATATTTTCGGCCCAGACGCGACGGGTCACGTAATTTAATAGGAATGTGTGGTAAGTATGTACTCACCATTTGAGACCTTTTGGGCCTTTGAAAAAAAGATATTTTGAAAATATAAAAACTAGGGAAACCTTATTTAATTTGAAAAGTAAGCTAGGAGAGACACAATCGTTTTCATGTGTTTATGTAGTTACCCGTAGAACCAGCTTTTAATTACAAATATTTCTGTAATTTCTTATTAGATATTTATTGACATTTTAAGTTCTGTGCAATGATACGAATACTCATACAAAAAACAAATATGTACCGTCACTATACCATATAACGAAAAACATATACCTAACCATTAATACATAATGTTCTTTCACACACACCAAACGTTCACCTCACTATGAGTGATTACTTTACCACGCAGTAGAATTGGGTCACGGCTAAAATTGGCGGCAAATTAGCAACAGTTCAGCAAACTTTCGTCACTCTACTTTAATATTAGCTTAACGATGCAAGCGTCCATACAAGCCCTAGTTAACAACTTTAACAAACACACAAGCGATTTTCTAATAGTCTATTGTAGTTGGAATTTTCAGCTCGAATTAAGGCTGCTCTAGTTTCCCTTGTAAGCAGTATTTTATTAAAGTGTGCTTGTAAAGTAACGTTAGGTATTTTGGTGCTTTCTGATATTTGTTATATTTGTTTGGGTAAGTAATAACTAATAAATACTTACTTACCTACTCCGCTGGCGCAGCGACCCGAAGTGAGTCTTGGCCTCCGATACAAGAGATCGCCACCGGTCCCGGTCTTGAGCCGCTTCCCGTCAGTCAGCAAGTTGAAGTTCGCGCAGATCTGAGCTTCCAGCGATACCTCGGCCGTCCGACAGGTCGGCGGCCACTCGGGACACCGAGATAGTCTCTCTTCACGCTACGATCATCTCGCATCCTCACTAAGTGCCCCAGCCAGCGAAGTTGATGGGCCTTCGTCTCTCCCATAATATTCGGCTCACCCACGAGGCCACGAAGTTATTACGTATGGTTAAGTAATAACCTCTAAAAATTATATGTAACCTATCATCTAATCGTGTATAAAGATAGATTTGTTTATGATAGTTGTTATGGATATCTATCGCCTAAATACCATAAAACATAATTTCATAGATAGGTACTACCAAAATGAGCCAGATAGCATCGTTGTATAAAAATATGTAACCCATTGTTGTATGGTGTAGTAATTTGTGTTGTCTAGATGAAACATACATAGATATAGATAACCTTTTTATTGTTGACGAACAAAACCAACAAATACATTAAACATGAAAAACGTAAACCAGTAAACTTGACAATTCATTGTGTTTATCGCTTGAAATAACATTACTATATATATATATATATATTTTTCACCTTTGGTAACAAACATATAATAATAAATTTGTTTATTGTGCATAAAATACAGTGTTGTAGGTACAGCTTTGAGTAATAAAAATTTACATAAATTACGTCGGTGTCAGAAGAATATAATATATTATATATGAAGCTGGCAGATAATATATTACGATGATATATTTCCTAAAACGACCTTAATTCAAATTTTACAATTCTTGGTATACGTTACACAAAGGCACAAGTAAATTTCAAAACTGAGCTTCGTGTGTGTTCCCATATCTACCACATATATGTAGGTATATTATTACCTTGCAACCGTACTTTGGCCCTTTCAATCAAAAGAACATCTGTGCTTCGTCTCGCTGCTATTTCGGTCAGATTTCATCTATGAAAGGGAACCGACGCTCCTGGTTGGGTCGGAATTACTTTGATCTTGGGGCTGTTGTTTGAAATGTGATGCGAACTGATGAAATTTAACCAACGATGTGGGTACAGGTGTTAAGTCGTGAAAAAGTAATGCAATTTTGTGGGTGTGTTTGTTTTTTCTCTTTTTCGAAGCTACTGAAATAATTTATTGAAGTTAAAATAAAACTTAATAGTGTGTTTGTATTATTATTTTTTGTTGTACATAAGTGAAAAAAGAACTGTATTTTCATTTCATATGCTCTGATAATTAATTTTCTTGCATGTTGAATAATTATATTATTTATTTGGAAATGGTATTATTATAGGTATGTATGTTTGGTTGGTGCTATAACTGAGTCTGATTGGAAAGAAATTCACTTCACACAATTAACACTCATATGTTTATTATGCTTTAATGTAAAAATCGTTAGTAAATTAAAAAAATCTTCGTCAAGTAAATAAATAACTGAAAAGAAAACGTATCCGTGACATAAACAAATATGTATTTCTTTGATTCAGCGCGGGTTTGATTCATTCATATACACATAGTGAGTCTCGCTCCTGATGAATATACCTTTCTGAGCTGTAAGCTAGGACGCGAGTGATGAAAGAATATCGCTTGCACATTGCTGGTGAACTCTGAAAGGACCTTTACATTCGAACTGCCTACCTCTCGCACTACGTTAGTGAATAGTAGTGCTAGAGTGACGGAATTCTAACACGTTCTTGAAATAGAACGTATGAAACAGGTTAGGCGGTTATTTATTCAATTACTGTTCTTTACATGTAGAAAAAAATGTTTTACCTGGGATTAAATACCTAATTGGGCCTTCTTTCGACGACATTCTTATAGTCATTAAAACTTATCAAAATAAGATCTTATAAACAACATTACGTAAACTTGAAAATGTGAAGTCGTTTACAATATTACTTGAAAAATTACTATTATTTCAACTGCCAACTCACACGAGATTATAAGCAACGCCGTAACCAAACGCCTAAAATAGGAGCTCTCTCAAAACTAGGTCAACTTATAGAATCGCTTTACGGTTTGTTAACCACATGCACCCACAGTACTTAGAGCTGGAAATACGGATGGCCAGTGAATAGATGCTTAAAGCTACGCTTTGTCATAGCTCTCTCTATTTTTTAGCAACATTTTGTTCGCCCCGTTCTGAAAACATTCTATTTCTATGCAAGGAAATGGGAAACGAAAAACACGAAAGCCAGTGTTGGGATTGAATGCGATTTAGCGAACAAATATGCAATGTATTGTTTGGAAGGTTTTTATGCAACTGTAAGCAGGAAATACTGTTCCTGGAATAAACAATATTTTTGGTTTCCGGTCTCTTTAAAAAAAAGGAAAATAAAATGATTTGGGTGCATAAATCCATGATGAAAAATTAAGCCTGCTCTTACTTTGTGATGTTTGGAATTTTATTTCTACTATTAATAAAAAAATCTCTTTACCGATTCAATATTTCCATTTTAAATCTTTTGAAATAAAATCAATCGGTAATGCACATTCAACAAAATATCTAATTGTTATATAAAATGAAATCCTTTCCTAAGCCAGCATTCATTAGTACAGCGGTGGCTCTCATTCTAGTTTACTTATCAAACCGAATTTGAATTCATGAATATGTACACGCATTGTATAATGGTATACCTACAATAGTCGTTTACCTCCGTATACTGAATTATTGAAGGTAAAATATGTCATACCATACAACAATGATGTTACTAACTGAATTTGATAAAGGATTGTGTTGTACATAATGTAAAAAGTGATAATACACATTATATTGTGTAGACAAGACATTAAAAATTAATAGTAACACTTCCAAATAATAATAAAAAATAAACATTATAACTATATTATACATCATAAAAAAAAACTAATCTACATTTTCAAGAGGTAACGTACCCAAAATGCTGACTGCATTTCCCCGTTGAATAGCTAGACTAAGACTACTAAGACTACTCTTTTTTTTGTACATAATTTATTATGTAGATATTTTGTACGTGGCGGTTGTTCATTCAAATCGGTTTATGTTTGCAAGATTGCTTAATTTACTTACATTCTATATCTCTCTGTCTATGAGTCTTATTTCCTCATGACTGAGGGTCGTGACTCCCCCGCAGAATTAATTCGTTAGGGGAGTTCTATTGTGCATATACATCGTGGTGGGCGCCCAGGTCCTTCCACAGAAGACACATGTCCTCGGATATTGAGGTCCTCAGAGAAGTCGGTTTTTTAACTTAACTAAATATAAACTGTTATAAAGGAATACTTAACAGCTAAGAAAACTTGAGTTGAGATTTATAATTCAATATAAAGGTATCAAAATAAAGAACTGACCTCTCAGAATAACACAACCACACACGTTTTTAATTTTCGTAAATGTTATCTCGTACGAAAGAGTATTTTTTAAATAAAGCTACTCTATGTAAAATGTATGTACATACGGCTGCGCTCAAATTTATTTTTAATGTAAAATATTCTCCCTGATCTTTTTTCTGATAAGCTAGCTAACTAGTAATATTAATTAGTAAAGTTTTATTAAATTTCGTTGCAGATTTATCTTGGCGCTCTTAAAGTGAATTATTTATTAATACTTCTTTTTAAGCTCGTCGTTTAGCTTAGTGAGAGTTTTTGAAATCTGTAATTAGCTGCTATACGACACCAGTGAAGGTGTTGAGCTTTTCACATTTAAACCAATTTATAAAACGTTAGAAAGTTTTGTAATGGCCGAATATTAAATATTCTCATTTCATCAATTGACATCTAACGAAAAATGTATAAATTATGCTTTTCTAAAGATTTTCTTAGTGCGCCCTTTTTTAAGTATTATGATTAGTTTTTCTTCCCTTTAATGTATTATATTGTATATAATGTTTACCATGTAAATAAAAAAAAACTTATTATTTATTGTATAACGCGTTCTTAAGTAAGCCGCAATTAGTTTCCGCGTTAAATAGGCAGCAATTATTACAGATAGGTAGAACAAATCAATCTCCAGCGTCGGAACCGATAGAAAGTTGCCTTCACGTCGCCGCCGTGACGTCTTCCAACTTCTCAGGATCCACAACAACAAAAATACCTAAAAGAGACGCCTCACGTGAAATCACCAACAAAAAATTTGTAAAAGAAGAAAATACAAACGATGCATATTTGAAAAATAACGTTACAATTACGGTGAGTGGTTTCATTGCTGAAACTGTCTAGACCGATTTTTTCATTACGTAAAACAAATGGATAGGTACCACACGGAAGCGCTGGAAATCAGATGGAATAATTATTTTTACAGAAAAATATATGTACACTACATTTACCGATACAAAGCTAAGAATCTCTAGGTTATATTGTCTGGATGAAACTTTCTCGTTGGAACTGCCAGCGATCGTCGGATTTATTGATAACTCGCGGGAACGTCGGGAAATTATTGGGACGAAGCACAACTTCTGCTGAAAGCAATTTGATGAAGCGTCTTAATTTTGTTTCGTTATTTTGGCAGGACTTGTTTGTAATATGTTTACTACCTTACTCATAAAATAATTAATATCCAGAATTAGTACTAGGCTAGGGTATAGTATTTTGCTATTTGATTCGTTGTCAAAACTAAACGAAGTTTTTAGTGTAGGTACATACGAACTATCAAAAACTAAGTTTCTACGAGGAAGTGAAAACATACTCGTATATGAGCTAATACATTAATTAAATATTCATGCCTTAGTAAACATATCAACAAACCAAACAATAATATCATAATATATATATTATCCAATTATATATTCAAAGCAAATAACCTTTACTGAAACTGCTAATGCTAATTCGCTTTAATGCTTAAACAAAAACTCTGAACAAGGCGACACATTCTAATGCAAAGTAAAGGCGATACAATCCGGGCTGCAGCAAATAAGCGCGCTAAAGACCCGAGATGGCAATACCGAGTGCCACTGCGAGATACTCTCGCAGACGACTGGCAACTCTGAGATCCTAACTGCCGGTAGAAGCCACGCTAGACGACTCTGCGCACGGATCATTACAGAACTAGAAATTTGGATATTTAAATCTTGTAGTAGAAACTGTTCGTGCTGCCACTAGTCTGTGAGCAAGGAATGTACTGGCAATACCGGGGTGTTACTCGCCGCGTGTTTATTCTATCGCTTATATCGACCGGGCGGAGCACGCGCGCGCGACTCAGTCGCCCGCTCGCGCCATCCCAGACGCACGCCGCGTCGTACCCGATGACAGCTGCCGTCGCATCCCACAACACTACCAAATACTACAGTGCGTTTTTAATAAACAATATATACGAGTGATGTGAGTGTCCCAGGCAGCTGCATCAAAGGTAGGACAACCTAACCTCGTAAGAGGCTGTCACCGTAAACTTTCGCAGCGAATCATTGACGTCTAGTAAATAAAGGAAATGCTCCGGTTTCTTATGTTTTTATGGAGTTTCCACTGTTTATTGTAGAGATATGGTACTTGGGTGTTTGGCGTGAAATAGTGGAAGATAAAAGCAGTGTGATGGAATTATAACCTCAGGTTATTTAGTGTGTCATGTTTTCGCTGTGAAGGTTCTTGAGATGTCGTTCACACATACTTTCATCATTCACAAATTACATATCGTGGTTTTATACGTATTTGTAATTTTTGGATGTTTTAGGAATATTATAAAAATTCGGAAATGGTCTTTTACATATTTTAACCTAGTTTTCTACAGTATACCTATTTAGGTAGTTAACATTTTGTAATGGCTAAACAAATTAAGTAATATCATTTTTATGCACGTTATATAATGTTTTGTTATGGTAAAATATTTTCATACAAATACTCCTTACCTCAAAACATAGCTGAACCTTTCTTGATACATATAAAATATACTAACGATATATATTTATTTATTAATCAAAAACACTTATATAAATATATTTCAATGCTATGCCAGTGCTACGCGGCTACGAGTCGGCACAATGACCGTCTACGAAGGTCTACGCGCTACGAGCCGTAGCAATTAGTGCCACATTCTAAGCTTTATTTACGTCTACGGATGGCACAGGAACTTCTGTTAAAGCTCACTTATTTTTAACGGTAATTAAATTATTAGATAGGCCACTTGCGGTCGCTTTGAGGCTTAAAAGGATTTTTAAAATTCATTTCTGTAGGAATTGCTATAGGTGTATTATAAACCTTTCAATTATTATTCGATTGATGGTTTAGTAGGTTTTATTTCAAAAAACTTACAAACATTTTATTAAGTAGTTAGTAGTGAAGTTTTGACAAAAACACAAAAGCAAAGTAAGAACTTTGTTATACACAGTCTGTATCTATACTAATATTATAAAGCTGAAGAGTTTGTTTGTTTGTTTGAACGCGCTTATCTCAGGAACTACTGGTGCGAATTGAAAAATTCATTTGTGTTGGGTAGACCAGTTATCAAAAAAGGTTTTAAGCTATATAACATTACGCTGCAACTAATAGGAGCGAAGAAACAATAAAAAATGTGGAAAAAACGGGGAAAATTATTCATCTATGCGGGCTTCCGTTGCATGCACTGCGAAAACAGATCAAGAAATCAAAAAAATATGTATGAAAGAATTATTTCTCTTAAAATAATCTCACAAAATGTCCGCAATAGTATGTATCTATGTTTTAAGGTTACCTCACTAGAACCGTTTTTATGGTAATAACTATTCCACGCGGACGAAGTCGCGCGCATCAGCTAGTTTAATATATATTGCGTTTTGAACACGTAGATAATCTGATTTATCATGTGGATAGTAATTATATATTATTATAGATCCATATTTTCACAACCGTCGGACTATGTTTTCTAATACACAAAATACATATAATAATTTCGTGTCTAAACTTAAAACAGTCGAATTTATTACTGGCCCAAAAAGAAGAATATTGGCAATTACAGGCCAGATTTTTACTAGCACTAAAATATAGGCTAATAAGTAAAATAGATACCAACTCGTCCGAGAAATTTCGGAGTAGAAAACCTATTAAAATACATAATTATTAAAAGCCGTCTATACATACCTTTGCATCTACGAGTATCTATATATGTTATTACGAGTGTGTATCCTTGACCCAGGATAAAGCAGTCATTATTTTAAAATTGATGATAACGCCTTCGAGTATGAACATGTTTTGCTGGCACTTATCATTATTCACTCGAATAAACACTGTCATTTAAAAACTATATGTGAGGACAAAAGATTCTTTATAGATAGATCATAAGATAATCTCTTTTGATTGCATAGATTTTATAATTATCGGATATTATTTTTTCGCGATGTCCTCGAAGGTTCTCTGTGTATGTATTTGTTTTTGAGTTCTTTTTATTTATGTGAATATCATTTAATTAGATTGAATAATAAAATATTTTCTCCCACTATAAAATATTGATGGTAAAACCTAAAAATGGACGTTATCCATTTCAAGAAGAATTATTATAATATCTACTCAATATGCAATAAAAGCTACTATTTATTGGTAATATACTATTCTATGAAGTAGTTAATTCAACGATATTCCTAAGTAAACAGTAAGTTCTTCCTAGTAATTGCAAACACATCATTATAAACATAATTTTATATAATATTTATAATTTTAGGAATTGAACTGCTTTGAAGAAAAAGGTATTTAATTTCTGTTGATTAAAGTTCTTTAGCATTGTTAAATACATCCTTTCTGAATACTAATTATGATAAGATTTTTTGTTAAAAATATGTTTATTTATCATTAATAAAAAACCGGCCAAGTGCGAGTCGGACTCGCGCACTAAGGGTTCCGTACTATCATCTGTTTTTATGTATTAGTTTAGGTATTTTTTATAGTTAATATATTTCAAAATATTTATTTACAAATATTCAAGTTTCTACCTGATTACTAGAATCGAGTAAAAAATCCATATAAATTACGTTTGTTTTATGGGGACCCCCTCTTTAATATTTACTTTATTGTTATTTAATTATTTATTTTGAAAAGGAATATACAAGTTAATATTCTGTATAAATTTGAAGCATCTACCTGTTACCGTTTTTAATATTGAGCAAAATAATACAAAAAATGACACGTTTTATTGTATGGTACATCATTTGTGAAAATTTCAGCTTTCTAGCTATCACGGTTTATGATATACAGCCTGAAGACAGACAGACAGCCAGAAAGCGGAGGCTTAGTAATGGGTCCCGTTGTACCCTTTGGGTAAAAAAAACCCTAAAAAAAGACTAAAAGAAAAAAAAATAGTCAAAAATAGTTACGTTTGCTGTATCTGTTTCTAAAAAAACTATCAAGTGCAAGCCGAACTAACACAGAAGGCCCTATTTTTAATACATATGTGTCCTTATAGCAGACAACAGAAATATATCATCCGAGTAGATTATTTCCGTCTAGCATTCACAGTTCATAAAATACATCCTGGTACCAGACAGACGGGCAGACAGGGATATCTTTGAAACAGAGCCCTTTTGACTGGCCTGTTAGATAGGTTGGAAAGTGAGTATATAGCTTAGGGTTTGCTGGTTCGATACCCGCACACCACAAGTAACCTTCGATATTTGATTTGCAATTGCTTGGTAAGGTGAGTCGGATTGTTTCTATATTATAATTTGTATGTATTCACAAGAGTAAAGTATATGAGTATGCTATCCATTATCTAGTACGCCTGACCAAGTAAATAAAAAGCTGAAGATACCAATAACGGTTGCAATGCACTACATTGCATACAAGCAACAGAACGCAACAACTGGCGATAACTTAATTATTAGATAAAGTTTAATCTGTAATTATGTTTCTTTGTTTATCATTATTGTTATAACATGTAGATATATTGTATTTGTTATATATGTATCTGTAATTAGTAATCTTCAGATTTAGATCAAGCTGTGTACATACATATATCTTGGATTTTTTTCTGAATCGAAACCAGCTTAAAAAGTATATTAAGTTAATTTAAGAACATATTCTGTTTTGTGTGCCATAATAAATAAAGAAATTAAAAATAAGACTAGTCCACAAGATTAAAAGGAGTCACGATCACGGATTATAAGAAGTAACCTTGACACAAGTGTTTGCTTAGTATGGGGCTAGATGGCGTTGTGAGATGTCCCGGTATACTTATTTATTTTGTTTTCTTGGTAAAACCACTCTTAAAAGTAAATAAAAGGGCCACATTTACACTGAAGCGATAAAACGCAGCTAGTTTCGATCTCCCTTTGTTCTGTGGTTTATGCACTCGTTTATTTTTATTTGCAACGACCCAATTCAATCGCCGGAATCGAATCTTCGGAATGTCTCCAAGTTTTTAACGTCGTTATTGTGTCGTGAGTGAATTAAAAGGAACTTGTGATTGTTTTATTTATTTATTTAGTGATTTTATTTTCTTAATTTACTTAACTCTTTTATAAAGATATGTTGTAAGGAACAAAATGGTCGGTAAAATATGGTTTTTCTTGTTTATGTTTTCAATTTAATAGTTATTTACGTCACTTAAAAATATCATACGGATACAATATATAAAACATTACGTTTTATTACACCAAAATTATTTCTTAGTTATTATTATTATACTCTCTATCAGCCTAAATTTACACATAACAGAATAATTCTAGATCAACTTAACAGCTCATTAGAACTAGGGCAAGTTTTTTTTAACATATGACAAGCTCACGCCAGACTACTACTCGCCTGATGTTAAGCAACGTTGTAATCTACGATCTGATTAAGTAAAACCTCAGGTCGTAGGTCACGTTCATAAAAAGCTTTTTATGGAGCTTTTTTGTCTGTATGGGCATCAACATGAAACCGTGAGGGAAAGCTCTCACATTTGGAACATTACTGTTGATGGAAGTGTATGGCAAATGGCATGGTGTTAATAAAACCAGGAGAATAACATGGAGGCAACGCCATGGCAGGTCCTTGAAGATTATTCGCGTTTTGCTTCTCAAGTACAAAATGTAATTATTTTAATCAAATTGATTTTTTTTTCTTACTTTGACTATTATAGCTGGTTTTACGGAACATAAACGCATATAAGTATGAATAAATAAATATTGAGGTTTTGAAGTCACGTAACAAAACTTTGTGTAAACCTACGTTGTTTTATATACTTTTCAGGCATTTTTTATTGAGTATTTTTTTAAGGTAAGATTCACTTTACTTTGTTACTTTTTTATTGATTAAGTAAGTATTATACCATCGTAGTTATGTTAAATTTCGTAAAATTTTGTACACAAATACTGATTCCAGAATCAATTTTCCATATCGTGACCGGAACACATCTAGGTTTAGATTGAAAAGTCTGTCTTCGATTCCATATCTAGCAAGTCTAGATTCCCTGCAAATAAATTATTGGATGTAGACTATTTTCCGTGTTACTAATATAGCAGGCATTTTTGCAAAATCATGAAAAGTCCTACTCTCGTGCTAGCTATATCTACACACAGCATTTTATTAGTCTTCGATTCAAATTCTATACTGAGTTGTTAGATTAAAACTATAAGTTCAATGTTTGTGGCAAAATTGCAGGCTTATAACCCATTTGACAGAAATAGCAAAGTAATAAATACATTACGGTGCTTTGATTAACTCCACTAACAAGTAAAATAATAAAGATTTTCTACAATTAAAATATGTTACACCTCATAACTCAGTTTCCTCGAATAAATTTGTCGTAGATTTTTAGCTTCAATATTGGCAAACAAAGTATGCAATTAGTTATTAGGTCATAATAAATTATATCCTTAACTACCACACACATAACAAGACTTTTTATAGAGCCTGTCAATCGTTTCAATTTTAAATTCATGCTTTAAGCTTCTACGGTATTTACACATTCAGTTATAGTTTACAGTTTTTTATTTACAGCGAAATATCCAGACAGTGAAATAATAAAGATTTTATACGCTCTATGGAATAAGTAGATCGTAAAAGTTGAACTGGCGCAGCATTACGCATGGCAACATTCAGTATTATAGTCCTTATTTTTCGTCTTTTGTTAAATATCCACGAGAAATTCTTCCTGGCCTGACCTTATCTGACCTAACCTATCTGATCTTAACAACTATATTCTAACGATAACAGACATCTGTATAAACCATCTCTGTTACCATAAAATGCCATTTTCATGATGATGTTTTTCTTCAATTGCTTAAGTTCATTTTATAGTACTTTTAAATATAAATACAGCCTAATTCCAATAAAAAGCTTTTGAATAAAGATTTATTATGCAAGTCCAAAGAATCTATATATCTTGTGCTCAAATATGTTTATATCACTCTAAAGAAGATTGTGTGAGTTTACATCGCAATAAGAGCATTAAACATTTATATCGATTCAAAATCCGCACCGAACACAACTCGTGCAAAACTTGTACCATCGAGATGATTCCTCAGCAGAAACTGGAATCGGATCAACTTTCCAAAGAGAATGTGTTATCTCAGTCGTTCTAACTAATGCTTTTCGAATCGTCGCTCGGGTAGCAAACTTTATAATCTCGATCCGAACTTCCGAAGGCGGGCGAAACTACCATTTCTCAGCCAAAGAAAAATCCTTCATGTTTCTTGCGTTTGAAATATACGCGGAGATTAGCTTAGGGTTTGCCGATACTTTTTAATTTCAGTGATGGGTAAAAACGGGTAACACAACTTCGAGAAACAAATTATTCCCTTAATATAGTAAACAGCTCACAAAATCATTGATTCGATTGTAGTATCGTTAAATAACACTAATTATGTCAGCTCTTATATTCCTATATAAATTTAGTTTCTATGAGTTTGTGCAGTGTGGAACTCTCCTAACAAATTAATTCTTACGAGGAGTTAAAGTAAACGAACGTTTACCTTAGTTAACGTAAACCCATCACACGTAAAAAAAAAAAAAAGTTACGACCCTTAGTCATGAAAAAATACTACTCACGAGACAGAAGTAATTAGATACTTTAAAAACTTTACATACATCTGTTTAGGTTATGTTGTTTGAAACGAATGCCCTACTTATTTACTGACTGAAGAGAATGTAACGATATTTAAAAGTGTGTAGAATTAGCATGTTCTTTTAAACTTAAGTCGATTTTAAACTAAGTCCATTAAAAATAAACCCAGTCAACACTCTCCATCCCAAATCTGATTAAAAAAATAACCCAGCAAAAATTCAAACATGCAGAAAATTTCCGATACTTTTAAATTTCAATTCAAACTAGTTGCCATCCACCTGCTTTCCTTCGTTATTTTTCTATTGGTTGAAATTTTCTACACGAGTTTCTTGCGCTAAAATACTCACAGCTACTTAGCCAAAGTAATTCTCCATTCAGTAAAGGAAAAAAGGTAGATTTGTGTTCCTTTCACCTCATTGAAATTCACTTGTTCGGTTCAGCGTAGTCGAAAGTAGGTAGGCGGGAATGTTCAAAAAATAAAATGACTATTTTGTTTGCGATTAAAATGTAAGTATAAATACATCAGGACAAAATACGCAAGTATTTGTTAAGTCAATAGATAACAACATCGCCTGTATAGACAACTTTAAATAAACAAAAGACGGAACGTATATATTTACTAACTTAATTAAATCTACCTAAATTATTATCAACCAAAATCAGATGTAGATTATTATAAGTACTGTACTCATGCCAAGTTCAAGTTAATTTATTCATGATATTCATAACATGTCACATGGTTACAAAACATAATACAAACGATCGCTAGTACACATGATGTACAAGAACATACAAATGCATAATATCATCATAATCTATGTTAGATAAATAAACATCATTATCAAATCTTTCTTCTATATACAACCAACATATACAATACATACCAATCAGTAGATACTTATCCTTGTAGAATAGATTCAACACGTGTGAACGTATTGATTTCAATCATATCAAGTTCTAGAGACTACTACAAAGCAATGACCACTTGGTACGTACCGTCATCAAATATCATCGATTTAGTGATCGTCTATGTATGTGCCTAAAGCGATAAGCGAGTGTGGCTCAGCGGTTCCAGAGTCTGCTTTTCATCCAGACGCACCCTGGTTCGAATCCAGCCCTACATCAATGACTTGGATTTTCAAGTTATGTGTGGATTTGCACTCGATTAACGGTGAAGGAAAACATCGTGAAGAAACCGACATGTTTGAGGATCACAATACCCGAGGACATGTGTCTTCCGTGGAAGGACCTGGGCGCCCTCCACGATGTATCTGCCCAAGAAAACTTTCCTAACGAATTAATTCTGCGGGGGAGTCACGACCCTCAGTCTTGAAGATATACGACTGAAGAGAAAGATGTACATATGTTCCTATTAAAATTTATAGTTGTTATAGATAGTCAATAATTTACAAAACTACAGGCAAAACATTTGGCAATACAATTTTTGCTTCCATATAAATACATACTTCTTTATATTATTTACCCACCTTTAGATATGTAAATATTACGTTATCTGTGTTCGTACCTAATTTCTTGTTTTATTATTAATCATTTTTTCTTCATCAGTTTTTCATTTTCATTTCTTAGATTGGTATAGTGAACTCTTTGGCTGCTAAACAGCAAAGTGTTTTAACCTAACATGATAACCATCATGAATAAAACAGCTAGATTTAAACAGGATTTAAAAAAACAGTATTCGAATGATAAAATACAGTATTATTTCAAATGCGTTACAAATACCTTTAAGTCGTTTATAGGACAAACAATAATAAAATCTCTTAAATATTTCCTAACCATGACCTTTCCATTCCAAACCTCTTTACGTTTACGTAAATATCAAATGTTCAGAAAACCATTTTGATATTCAATG
This sequence comes from Macaria notata, assembly GCA_927399415.1. Lineage (NCBI taxonomy): Eukaryota > Metazoa > Arthropoda > Insecta > Lepidoptera > Geometridae > Macaria > Macaria notata. Next base: position 10,623,196 of record OV656730.1, read on the forward strand.
AAATTATACAAAAAATACGAGTCAACGGTATTTTCTGTCTCATATTTTTCCAAAGGTCATGGTAATAATTGAATCTCTATCTGTATGTAGCCTTTCATGAAATTTTCAAACTCGTTGACTTTAGATTAGTACTTATACTGTTGAAACAATAGAAAGGTGGTATAGTAGGTGTAAGCTTTAATGAACTTATTAAGGACCATGTATTGATCTGTTAATGCCTCTTTTACACCACTACAGAACAAAAAGCCAAAAACACTGTGACATACAAGACACACACAAAATCTAACTAAAACGATAAAACATCATTTAGAAAAAAGGTCTAGTGTAACCTTTTTAAACTTATTGGTATTTTTTTATTGATGATCATGCCCCAAATCATATTCGTGGTATATTAAAAAAGTTCACGATGTATAGAAACGGAATCATTTGCTAACATACAGTTTCACCGGACACGGCTAATATTTAAAAAAACCCAAACCCGTACGTTCCCAGTTTAACGTGTCTGACTATTCGTCCAATTTTCATCTGAACCCTAGCCCATTGTCCGACTTTAGATATCTGCCCGTAAATTATAAATAAGCTTGCAAAAGTAACAGGTATTTCGGAATGCCTGTGTATTTTAGAATGTCTATATTGTTGTTACGTAAGCGACGGAGGCCGTAGGTCAAGGCTTACCGACTTAGACTGGTAGAAAACTGTGACATTGGAAATATTTAACGTGCTCGGTGAAATGGTCGCGGTTTTATACCGGAATGAAAATATAATTAAAGCGAGGACGGCAATTCAGGCGATTTTATGTGACAACGTCTAGCTTTATGGGACTACGTTGTACAAGAGGGCTTTAATTGTAATTTTAGAAGTGAAAATATATATGTGTTTGGAATTAATGGTCGACGTTTGCTACTTAAAAGCATTAGCTGAATGAATTACATTCTAAATATCAAAGCGAGTCTGGGATGGTTCTTGGTCTTATCAAGTACTTATATTACTATATAATTAAATATGAAAAAAAAACTTTTGTTCGTAAATAAATCTAATATAGAAACTTAAGTTAGCTCTCACTCTCCGTGCAAACCTATAAAAATCAATTTTACTACTTTTTACAACAAGGTTTATGAAGTAAATGATGTTGTGATTATACCTTAGAGCATTAAAACAAAGTTTAAAGTGTCTTTTCAACTGCTTAGTTCAGTACTTTTATACTCTTGATAAGAGAATAAAGAATAATGTTCAAATTATTAATATGGATATAATTCAGTGAATTTCGTTTTCCAAAACAAAAGTATTAATAGGACAGATAACATTAAAATACACATATTACATGTACTCATTACGTTTGGTTCCTTTCTATTGCAGAATAAATTAAAAGAGGTAGTAAAATTACAAATCAATTATGTATGTACCAAAGTATAAAATCAACAGAGAAAGTATAAATAATATAGTATTTTTAATTCCAAATCATATAATTTAATGAGAGTACAATTGTTGAATTGAAATAAATTATTTCATCATACATGAATAACGGTACGACAAACAATTACAAAATATTTAAATTGAGGCACAATATCAGAATTTAATGAACCGATTGTGAACTTTTTCAATTTGTCGGGTGACATCCACGTGGCGCCCCGCAGACATTATACTCAAACAAAACACAAAATTCAATTTGTTCAATTTCCCGAGCTCTAAATACAAACACATCCCCAAGGTGAGAAATTTTGTTAGCGAAAAACATTAGAAACACAACGGCGATAGAAAAAGTACATTTGCTCAGACACGGTACTCGGAAGAAAAGCCGATTATCTTTTTGTCTCTCCAGCTTTTTATTTCAATTGGTAAATAGGCAAAGTGGGAGTAGTGACGGATAAAATATTTGTTTTCCTTTTTTTTTCTTATTATTCAGATATTGGCAATCTAAAACATGTGTACTGGAACATATGAATTGTATATGTACATGGTTAAGATATTGAATCAGGCGTTACTTTGCGGAAATCCATTGTTACTGAAACTCTGGAGAAATATGTAGTGTTTTTCCAGAGTTTCAGTATGTACATGGTGTAAAAAAGTTAAAAATAAATGTAACTCAATATTGTTGTTCACCTACGTCAGAAATTACTTACTTCAACCCCATAAGGAAAATTTCACGTCAATTTTTAACTACCGACATTTTAAATGAATTATTCAGAAAGGTTTTATGAAAATTGGGGTGTAATTTATTAATTTATTCAAACATTCGCCGCCGGCGGAGGTATTTTGTTCATTTTCATATTCGGTATAGTATCGATGTGGTACCGCCAACTAAGTTTCGTAGCTCCGTTTTATAGCTTCCGCGCTTTATGATAATAAGGCAAGACATGCTCTAGCATAGCTCGTAGAATGTAGGTACCATATCAAAGGTCCCGACCCTGGCACTGACTATATCTCGACAAATTATGACGCACACTCATAAATCAGGTAGCTTGTAGGTAGGTATGTGTGGGGAATTCATTCATTGTTATTTTGGTAGGAAACTAATTCTATATTTAACTAATGAATTACGGTCAATTCGACTGCTTGGAATTCTTCTAAAAATACGGCGTTGGCGTTTTATTTTCTAATCAGCTTTGACTTGGAATTAGCCGCACAAGAGCGTTCAAGCGCAGTTCTCTGTAGTAAGCAATAATCGCTTACCACGATCTACTTAATTTTGCCGTTACAGCGGATAGAAAGCCTCTCGACTTCCTTCTCGATCCTCGCTTTGATGTTGAAAAATATACCTATAGTACAAGTAGGTACGTTTCATTTTTGTACAGAGGTAGGTAGTCAATAGAGACACAACGGGCGACCTTTGGGCCGCACCTCCATTCAAGGGAACACTTGGCCTTTCTTTCACAAAAGACGGATCTTAAGTCTGCTGCTGTCACAAGGTTGCTTTGTAGCTTATCAAACTTTCACTCAATAGCTTGTACAAAGTTAATGTTATGTTATGACAAGATGTGCAGTTATTCAGTTAAGGTTGAGAGGAGCAAGTTAAATCAATCAAAATTGATATCTATAAAATACTGTGAAGGTTCATTGCTCTTTCTTTAAGTCGTACGTAAATTGGACGAGAGAATTTCGGGCATATACTTCCTCATGGGAGCTCATTTGTTCCACTGATAAGAAAGTTAAGTCGTAAAGTCGTCAGGAAATGTAGTGATGTAGTGTTTTCATAAAAATATGAAAATATCAACTAAAACTTCTTAAAACAAGAAAAATAATAAGCAAAATCTACATCACGACCCCTCTCACTTGTCATATTACATACAAACAGTCAAATTGTCTAAATTATATTTCGTACAACAACGTTCTTTGGTAAACATCGTGACAGTCTTGAGACTCTCATTAAAATAAAACGAAGAGACAGTAAGTAGTAGGCGTAAGCCTGAAATGAGCCTCCAACATTAATATGATTATAACGTTTTTGCTCAAATCTTGCGAAGGATAATATCATCTTTTTCTTAATAACTCAAAATCTGTTTGAAAGATACAAATGTACTTGACAAAAAATCTTCCGTGAAAACATAGCAACGTATCGCGAACAGCTAAGATTCAATTAAAGATTTAGGTAAAACGAATGAATAAAAAAATTAACGAAACTAAAAAAAAATAACACTAGACAGGAATTTTTAAAAAAAAATGCGTTTCACCAGTTTCGTTCCTTTTGACTGCCAAGTACTTTTCGCGTTTAAAAACTATTATTTTTGATGCATTCTGAAATAGAGGGTCGGAAGTGTTTTTGCGCAATTTTGCACTGAACATAAATAACGTTTGCCGTACTTGGCCTTATAAATAAATTGCTGCGAGCTTGAACACGCTATTGCTTTTCCGGGGAATAATGCAAGTCGCTAATACTAACCTTTATAACTCATTTAATATGATACCTTTGCTTTTATACTAGTATTAAAAGGAATACGAGTATTTCCGCTATTCAGTGACACTTTGAAAAGAATAAAAGAAAAGAAAAGAATTTGTAAGTTTAAGAAGTAGGATTTATAAAAAGAAATTTCAAGTAAATGTGTTAAAGTCAGTTCTTAAATGAAATTTAGTAGAAATTATCTCTTATGTTAATTAATATGGGCTATTAAAATACCTTTATAAAGGGTAACCATACGCATTCCATAACAATGTCATACAAGGAAATAATTTTAAGCATCACCATTGTATGTTCTATATACATACATATAAACTAGTCCATGAATCCAATTGAAATAAATTAAAAGTGTCGAGCTCAGGCAATAATTCAACGAATCTGTGCTTCGTCAAGATTGACATTCGAAATTGTGAAATAAAATCCGGAAGCCGCGAACGAATTTAATTTGGGGATAAAAACGCCTGACTCCTGTAAAAACTGCGAGGTTGCTTTATGTTTCGCTCTAAAAGCCTGTTTTATGATTGCTCGTAAAAAGAACCTAAGGGAGCCAATTTCATTCTTTAATTAGGGTAACATTTTTGTTTTACACGAAGCGTATAGGTTTTGTATCTACTCGGTACGTGCAAGAAGTTTTTACTCGCAATACGTGTTGCTACGAATTGAAGACGATGTAGTATGTTGCTTTCTGTACACTACCTGTAACTCTCTGGGATTATAAAAAGTAAACTAAATATTTTATACCTACATTCGTATAATATGAGCTAGTGATTTTTTGAAGAACAGTTTGTTAACTGTTATTTTTTTCGACTGGAATTGCGTTGTATCTTCCATTATTGATTATATTATTATTTTTATTCATATCAATAAATAATAATGTTTGACATGTTATACAATAATGATCGAGATGGTTGACTAAAGTGTTTTTTTCATTTGGATATATTAAGATGTGATGAAGTTTAATTTCATTTTTAGTAAAATATAACAGTTAAAAGAATAACCAAGCCTTATAACCTAAAGCATTATAAACCTTTTAAAAGTTTAATGTCAAATTTTAATTGGCCAGTGTTGATTAAATATTAACTACTGATTATAACCAACAGTAAGAACCACATACGAACATAATTTTTACCAACATTCCTATTTGGATTATTATAATTACTATTTCATGCACCTCATCTTTATAAATACTTCTTTAGTTAATCGATTTAGAAGTTCTATAATTGTAACGGTAATTAATAATGATCATGATAGATAAACCGTAGCTGCATATTTAAATCATACCATTTTAAAAGCACCTGTGGCTGCTGCGATACAGGGGTACCTAGTGCAATAGCCACTGGTAACTCTACTATAAGGTCAATTTAAATAAAATTTAAAACTCTGTTAATTAAGTTATCTTTAAGGTAAGAAATAAATTCTATTCTTATTCTATTCTATATATGAGTTAAGATTAGCACAACCATTTTAGATTAACGCGTGTAATTCCGGTCAGGATCACCCACTAATTTAAAAATATCACTATATAATAATTTTAGTAAGACTACAATTTTTAATAGTAAATCTTTTAATGCCATACAGTGCGTTCTGGCGAGATGATTAAAACCACAATGTCATATGTGCGAGATTCACTTTAAGCGAATTAACTTAGAAATGTTTTATTGTTCTGAGTTATATAAAAAACAGGCAGTCTATAGTAAAACGCACGCTGAATTAAAAAGAGATTTTAAAAATATCAAGGACACTAAATATATAATACAACATAACGCTCCAGTCATAGCCATTTAAACACCTTATAAATTAAATGTGATTCGAGCTAGCTAGCGGAGTAACCTTCGGATAGAAAATAGCATCGGGTCCCGTACGCTAACGTGATTCGAGTATAAACGTCGACCACTTCTAGTAAAGACAAGTCAAAGTTGGTTAATTTTCGTTTATTTAGTTACCTAGGTTATATACGAAATAACTAAACATTAATTGGGCTCGTTTGTTTATTATTTGCTACAATAAATCATTTTCTTTCTTTCTTTCTTTATTCTAATTTTAATCTCAGATATATTAGTCTTGTAAATTAAGTCAAAACGAAACTTATTTAGGCACTTCTACGTTTATAAATCAAACAGTTTTAAGTTAGACTTACTAATATTAATCGTTTACTAACAATTAGTTCCGCTATCATAAATCCAGAGTAAATAGGTTTCTTCTAGGCAAGCATGCTACATCTAAGACTACAGTGGCGCTTAACATCAAGCAGGCTGTAGTCAAACGCAAGCCTATTCCATGTTATAAAAATATCCATCGCAAATCAGCCACCAAACAGTTTGAGCTTAGAAAGGAATTTCAATTCAAGCGAAGATTTTTTATTGTGTGATTACGATCCATCTTACACTATAGGTATTGCTTATTAACAAACTAACGTATAAACACGTTTAAATAAGACAATAAACAGATATGTATGAACGATTTAGGTAATTTCTAGAAGTATTTTTATACTATTTACGTAGTCTCATTTGTCATATACATATGTATGTGTCAAAATGCTCTGTATAAAGGCTTCTATTAGACTAGTTGCTAAGTATTAATATAGCCAGTGCAGCTGCCTTGACCCGCCCTTGACCCGGCTGCAACTAACGGAAATATACTGTAACATGCATGGCATTTATTTAATTCACTTCAAATAACTGGTAGAGCACTCACATTAACTTATGATAATTTAAAAAGTAACGATAGGGTGTTAGTTTTAAATGTAATTAGTTTGTGACATTAAGGGTAGGGTTAAGTAAGGGTAATTTTATATTGAAACCTACTTTTTTCCACGATTAAAACATAATTTGAAAAGAAAAGTCTATCTACATCCTTTATATAAAGTGCCCGTAGCTCAGCTAGCGGAGGCAGTCACATGCGACTACCAATGTTAAGCAAAGGTCGACGTGGTCAGTCCTTGGATGGGTGACCGAAAAGTGGCATTCCATTATGGGCGCTTCTGTGGTTTGGATGACACGTTAAATTGTAGGTCGGCTGTTTGTCTAGTACGGCAGTCGTTAAGCCATGTCAGAGGTCCATAGAGCGGCTTGATAAACTTTCGAAACCAGAGTTACCACTTTCATTCGATAAGAAGAAGATCCTTTACATATCAATGATTTTTTTTCGCCAGTAAATTTCAGTCATGTTACAAATCAAGCATCACATTGTAGTTTCCTGTATGAACATAAATTTTGTTGATCTCTACATTTCAAATGAGTACAATTAACATACACATTATTGATAGCTTTGCAATCAGTAATTTGATTTTCAGTAGCTTCTCAATATATACTAACAAAACCGCCTAAGCTATTTTACTACGTTCATAGTAGAGTAGCTTCAGTATTAATACAGATATAGCTAGTATACATAGGCATATAATATAGGTAGCAGGTGCAGTGACCTTGACCCGGCCTTCAACCGCTCGGACAGATATTATCCACGCAAGCCTCTGTAGAAGGCTGTGGCCGGACTTAGATTATACCGTGTGAGAGACTTCACTTGAGATTTTCGTAGCTTAGCACTGAGATATTGGTTGCGTTTATTTTTGTCGTATTGAGGTAATGAGTATAACCATACATATGTGCATAGCATATTTGATATACCTATATATATAATAAAACATAAAGTAACTGACTATTAGTATATATTTACAAGTACTAAACATAATTTTAAAATATATAATATACCTAAAATAAAATATGAAGTAAAATAAAACAAACAAAAATTAATCTAAGAGCCCACCACGGATCGCTCCCGGCGCAAAGGTTCCCATTACGCTCGCCGCGTTGCCACGTTGAATCGCGATGGCTAACCTTTGCACCAAAAATGATCCAGAGCGGGTGTCTCCCGTCTTCTCGTTAATTCTTCGGCCTAACTCCCTGACGAAATCTTTAGCGTCACCACTCCAACTGCCCATGGTCTCTACGGCAACCGGAACAAAATGATGGAGCGTTAATAAATAGCATATGTATATATATATATATATATATATATATATACATATATATATATATATTATATTTTAGTTTTTATCCCCAAATTAAATTCGTTTGCGGCTTCCGGATTTTATTTCACAATTTCGAATGTCAATTTTGACGAAGCACAGATTCGTTGAATTATTGCCTAAGCTCGACAATTGCGATGGCTAACCTTTGCACCAAAAATGATCCAGAGCGGGTGTCTCCCGTCTTCTCGTTAATTCTTCGGCCTAACTCCCTGACGAAATCTTTAGCGTCACCACTCCAACTGCCCATGGTCTCTACGGCAACCGGAACAAAATGATGGAGCGTTAATAAATAGCATATGTATATATATATATATGTATATATATATATATATACATATGCTATTTACGTGTGTGTTGTTAGTCAATTAATAAGGGAAAGATTGTACAAAACCAGAAGCGAATTATCGCTGAATAAAATTAAAATTTAGTTAAATAAAACTTTTTTTATGAAAGCTAATCGATAGATAAAATTAAACAGACTTTTCGGTTGATTTTTAAAAATAACCAATCTTTATATATTATTTAATAAAGTGTATACAAATAAACACCAGATGCTACACGTGGAAATATTCATAACAAATAGGTAATTTTAGTACTCAAAGCCATGACTAAGTTCTGTAACGCGCCACTTTCAGGTCAACTAACTATCGGTACACAACAACAAAATAGTAAACTGCTAAAATAGGACCAATATCACAGAGCCTTTGTACGAGGCCTGACAAATAGTTAACACGGTCTATAGTTCATTCACAAAGCTGTCAAGTAAAACGATAAATTAACAAGTTCTGTCGCTGCTTTCAATTTGCGTAGACCTGCTACGGTGCTACGATGTTTGCTACGGCCTACGAGACAGCTACGAATGTTTCGTGGATATGAGAAAATTTGTAATAGTGTGTTTTTAACTAAATAGTTACATATTTTAAAGAAAATAACTTGTGTAATTATTTTTAAGTCATACTTTAGAATTTTCTTCTCTACCAATCTATAAAATAAACTTAACTAACCTTTGCATATGCAAAAGGTCATAACAATATATGTGTTCTATAATTGTAACAAAACATACTCGTATCATAAATAATTGCGCTAAATTAATTACTAGTGTGTTTGGTTTCACCCAAGACAAAACAACATAATAACTGAGGTAATTTATCTTGTTACTTAGCAAATTCACGTCGCTGCAAGCTCTACGGAAATTCTAAGTAAGCATTCATTTCTAGTCACTGTTGAAGTTATTTTATATGTATTATATAATTAAACGATTCTTTAAGCCTTGTAGATGCCGTAAAGATTTAAAAGATGACTCTTACAAAGTAATTTAAAGCATATATAATACATCACCTTTGTGGTTGATAAGGAGTAAGCTGGGGTAGCAACAATACTTGACAGATTTGAATTTTTCAACTCAAATATTTCTTAGTTTTTTTTACATCTATTGTATAGTCTAGGACCTAATATACTCCCTTGACTTCTATCCTAATCAATTTAACTTTTTCATCGTCAAAATGAAACATAAGTACAATGATGATGGGGTACTGTTGTAAATAAAATCTACTTGTATAAATATGATATAAGTATAAAATATTTTTACGCTCTCTCGCTCTCTCTCTTTCTCTTGACTGAAAGTCGTGACTAGGGGAGTTTTCTTGGGCAGATACATCGTGGTGGGCGCCCAGGTCCTTCCACAGAAGTCCTCAAACATGTCGGTTTCCTCGCGATGTAATTCATCTTCGTTAGGCTAGAGTGCAAAGCCACACATAACTTGAAAATACAAGTCAATGGTGTTGGGCCGGATTCGAACCAGGGTGCGTCTGGATGAAAAGCAGACACTGGAACCGCCAAGCCACAAATTAGCTTTTATTTTTACGCTAGTCAAGAACAAAAACTAGCCAAGATATAATCGCGGGATTTCGCTAGTATACTTTAATTTAGGTGATAAGTGAGGCACGGTGGGCGGGGGCGCGTAAAATTTATCAAACAAGAAGCAGTAACGTGAGCTTCCAATTTCATTGATCAATAATTTTCGCTTCACCTAAATAACGTCCCAATATTTTTTCAAAACCAATCGACGGCTATTCAACCTTGGAGGTTACACTACCATGTTTAATATTATGGAATTGGTATTGTTTTCACAGGTTTTTGGCAGAATGTTGTGCTCAAAGTCTGTTTGTATTACTGAAATGGCTCAAGTGACAAAACCTATTAAGTTTTGTTAGAATGTTCAAACATCATAAAACAAAATACCTAGTTTACTTGTTGGCTCCATGGCTGAACAAAAGCCTCTTTCTTTATTTCCTTCAAGACAAATGATTTATACAAATTCGGTGTTCCAATCTATATCTTGTTTATTAAGGTTCACATTGCACACCATCGTAACACATATATTTTCAAACTTAAATTAACTAAACAAATATGCAATCCAATTATGCCTAGAACTTTATTTTACACTTTATTACATACTAGTGGGTGCTAGCGGCTTCGCTCGCATTAAGTAAAACTTGCATCCCCTATTTCACCCCTTTAAAAGCGGCGTTTCCAAAAATCCTTTCTTAGCGGATGCCTACGTCATAACATCTACCTGCATGCCAAATTTCAGCTCGATGCGTCTAGTGGTTTGGGCTGTGCGTTGATAGATCACTATATCAGTCAGTCAGTCAGTCACCTTTGAGTTTTATATATTTAGATTATGTTTACGTGCTCATATTTGGTTTTTAATGAAACTATACTTACCTACCTCGTTTTGACTACGGTATTAGAGTAACCTCCATGCGAGAATCAGGGGACTCAATTGCCCTTGGGCGGGAGCGTGATTAATTTATAGGTCTTGAAGTTCGTTGGTTACGTGTCTCGTCCTACCCATTACCTTCGATTTATTCGTAGCTTTCGAACTATCCAACCTTATTATCTGATAGGATTATTTATGGTAGAATACACAAATATTTTTGTGGCGCATGTTAGTATTAGTTTGAGTTTTAGGAGAAGGTTGAGGTTAATGGGGTCATAAATTATTTTTTAATCATGACATAAATTCATTATATAACGTTTTTTTTTTCAGAGTAATTGCATAAAATACATTTTTCTTCATGTATTGTATGGGTCACCAAAGCTTTTACCCTAAAAACATCCAATAGTTAACATCTAATTCCCTTATTTTGTATTTATACATAACCTAAAAACATAAAGATGTATAAAACAAGAAATACTCAAGTCTAACATTTCATTTGAATAGGAGAAAAATAATGTGGTAGTTATTACTAAATTACTATTGTGTACTTACACACCATTATATATGTATGTATATATACTATTGCTACCAACTAAATCCGACAACAGACCGAAATCTCTTTGAGGCATACAGGATAGGTTTACAATGAGCAAGCTAAACCACCTACATACCTCATATTCACTCAGTGCCTAAATCTAGGCAGGCTTGATCCTAGATATATATAGATTATTCAGAACACATTACACACAAACAATAGGTCTGTCAAGGATATTATATCATTTAGACAAGTCACTAGGATGATAATAATTTTAAAAAATGAGACAAATAAATCTACAATAAACATTAAACGTTTAATTAAGCCACCAATATAAATTGTTTTTGTATTATTAAACTTGAATAGCATAGAAATAATTCACTACCTTAAATTAATACAAAACCGGGAAAGCATATACAATGTTGATAAAACAGTTTTTATAAATAAGTAATCACTATTTCTTTCGTAATTATTCCAGCGGTCTTCGAAGCAAGAGTGAATCGGTTCTTATCGGGTAAGTACGCTCCATCTTAGGCCATAGCCTTTGCTTACCATTAGGCAAACTATTATGGTAAGAAAATTATTATCATATAAAATAATGTACAGATGGCAAATACAAAAACGATTTAGTCTGTCTCAATAAATGTTATTTTATTATATTCTAAATAGGTAGTAAGATGTCTTTCTCGTTACATCGTCTTGGAATCATACCTACATAGTCCACAATCCCCATCATTGCTTTGCTTACCGCACAAAGGATTAAGACGATACCAGCTAGCAGGTACCTATGTAATATTCTGTAACATGTAACGTACTGAGAATTACAGGGATGGATTTAGGGAAGTCTCCGATAGTTTGATGATATTTTTTATTAAAATCTAGTGTTTATGGATGAAGTGAATGAGTATTTATTTATTTGAAAGGTCGTGTGATGTAAGAAAATACAAGCCTAAACAAAGACTGTAAGAGTTTCTTTATTATCCTATTATTTTTCATTCATCCACATCTTTAAATGTAAAGACATTAAAATTAAATTGATATGACATTTTTTTCCAAAGCAACAAAAAAATAAAAACAAAAAACCGGCCAAGTGCGAGTCGGACTCGCGCACCGAGGATTCCGTACAAACCTGCAAGGTTAAATATTTTGTGATGTAACTAAAAATTTATGGTTTTCGTAATTTTTCCTTTATCTATGCTATAAGACGTTGCTTCGTACCAAATTTCAAGATTCTGAGTTCACGGGAAGCACCCTGTAGGTTTTGATTCCCTTGCAAGTGTCGAAAATTTGCGGCATAAATGGCTGTATCTTTTGATTGCGTTGGCTTAGAAGTTTGATTTTTTCACAGCTTCAAGGGACAGTAGACCTGAGTAATTGATATAAATTTCAGCTTCATACCTCTACGCGTTCCTGAGAAAAAGGGTCTTGACAGACGGACAGACGGACGGACAGACGGACAACAAAGTGATCCTATAAGGGTTCCGTTTTTTCCTTTTGAGGTACGGAACCCTAATAACCTTGACATTTATTAATCATACATAAGCAATACAGACAAAGTCCAATTCGCTTAAACTAGGGAATAAATTAATTATATCAATACTTCTTCATGCAGTTTCAACTTACCTCGTAACATAAACATTTAACTATCACATATCCCCATTTACTTTCTGTTCGTCTGTGGAATACATCTAACAGTTATGTAACCTATCCAACATATATTTATGGTGCCTACATGTATTGTTGTGGATACAATCGGCTACGAGACCGAGCTCGTGAACTCATGTGGAAATACAGTTCCATATTGCAAGATTATTTCTGAATTGCATTGTGTTTCCAACGAAACATTTGATATTTGAGATACCATGGCCTTTTGAAAGTAGAATTGTTTATCGAGTTACGAACACTGCATTTTTTTTAAGCAATTTGTATTTGTTTTAAATTTCCCTTTTTTAAAGGTCACGGTCAATTCATAATACCGAAATGTAACGAGTTATAAGGTATTTATGTATTAATTAAAATTCGTTTCGTTGTTTCAGGTGTATCACACAAAATAATGTTTATTGGTAAGTCCAGAGTTCAAGATTTAATTAAATTTTAGAAGTCAAACACGTCATAATATTTAATCGATTTTGAAAAAACTGTTTGAACTTATATTTATAATATTGAGTGCTTATGTTTCATTTCTTTAGGTATCTAATTTAATTCAAATATGAAACAATAGTAAAGTTTTGAGTTACGTAAGAAAGTGACGCAATGTTTGCGTGTTCGGGAACCACTATTAACAGTTATTTTGTCGTAAATATGTGAAAAAGTTGAAAGAGAAGTTAATTCCGGTAAATACGAGTAAACATGTTTGCGTACCAGCCTAGCAATACATATATATAACTATTACATACATATATACATACGTTTGTAGGTAGTATACAATTACAAAATAGACAGGTATCATGATTTCTAAGCAATTCTATTTAGCACAATGTCTGACAATTTATTTTGGCGAGTTGGTAAACGTTTTGTTCGTGCTTCAAAATTTTTTTTTAGTTTTATAACAATAGTTATAATAGAAATCCGAGTTAGCTGTAACAAAATGATAGATTAAATAAGTAATAAATATTAAAAATTAATGTTTACAATTAATTTTACATGTTCGAAGTACTTGATGAATTGATTTATACTACATAAATGTACCATACACTGTTATATTAGGTATGTATTGCCATAATAACTATAACCAATAATAACTAACCTACTCCTTAATGTCAAAGTTCAAGTCCTAAATTCTTTAATGTTATTGATTTTGGAAAAGAAACGTTTTCGAATTATAGGTTTAGTTAGATAATAGAAAATGATGCCTACGTCTTTCTCGAAGTAAATTAAATCTACCCACATTATGTAAAGAAAAAACTCGTCATCAAGAAAATACCTGTTACGAATAGATTGTACATTTAGAGATTCCTTTATTACTTTTTTATTAGTTCTCTGAAATCTCTGATCAAATATTGAACAAAATTAGTTTGTTGTTTCATTTAATTATTCAAATTAGCCCACAATAAATAAGCATGTAGTTAAATGGTGAATCATATGTATCTAAAAATATTATTTTAGTATAACAGAAATCTCGAAAAGATTAGCAAATAAACCAAATTATTAAAAAATTAACAAAACCAAATTTTTTTTTTTTTTTGGTGTATACCAATTTATTTGCGAAATCCCAATAGTTTCAACAAAGAAAGCTTTAGGTGTTGGTTTCCTCCTATGTCACTCACATTCCTCATACCTGAGGGTTATGCCTCGCCGGCAGAATTAATTCTTTATCTAACTGTGGTATTAATAGAATATACGACGTGTCTATCTCAGAAAACTTCTCTAACAACTTAATTCTGCGGGAGAGTCATGACCCCCAGTCATGAGGAAATACTACTCTCTCTCTCTCTCTTTATGTGTGTGAGTTGTATATCCTCATGGCTGAGGGTCGTGACTACCCCGCAGAATTAATTCGTTATTCGTTAGGGGAGTTATCTTGGGCAGATACATCGTGGTGGGCGCCCAGGCCCTTCAACGAAAGACACATGTCCTCGGATATTGTGGTCCTCAGACATGTCGGTTTCCTCACGATGTTTTCCTTTACCGCTAAGCGAGTGCAAATCCACACATAACTAGAAAAAACAAGTCATTGGTGTAGGGCTGGATTTAACCCTCTGGGACTGACGTGCCCTAATTTTCGCAAATCTGCTGACGTGGTAGTATAACAGACACCACTTTAACTACTCATAACTTTGTAGTTTTTTTTTTCAAACCTGGTTTAATGGTTTTTATTTAAGCATTACTATTTTCTTTATTGTCTTAGTTGAGAACTAAGTTTCAGGAAAAAAAACAAGGTGATATTTATAAACATTTATTAAGTACGTCTAAATCAGTCTCAGAACATAGAGATCTACTAAAAATTAAAAAAAAATAACAAGATTAGTACTTTTTATAGGAACATTAATTATTTGTGAAAGACAACAGTTTTATCATGAAAAATATAAAAAAATAGCAACATTCAATGGTTCAATCAAAATTCACATGACTACAAACTATTACATTTTTTTTTGGCAATTTTCACAAAGTGGCTTGGAACATTGAAGACAAATCGGCTTCTCACAATCACAGCATCGATATTTTGTCACTCTTTTTATTTTTGTTGGACAAATGGCACATAATTTTCTTCCACTTGGTGGATTTGGTGTAGTCTTTGGAGGTGGAGAGGGTAAATCTTTACCCAAAACTCTACTTATCGTCATTCGCAGTTCTCTTGGTAATCTTTCATTGTATACGCGGGCTTTCATGTGTTCTAGCACCAATGCTCTTGCCATATTCAACATGAAAGTTCCTCTCCTCATTTTATCGTCACTGTCTGCACATGACTGATATAAGACAAAGCTATTTACTCCTGCCATATCTAGTATACGCTGAAAAATTGCCATAGGCTAGCGACGAGTTTTACGGCTGCAAGAATAGATCGAGCACTTCTTGTCAATTTCGTCAACTCCTCCTTTTGTTCGATTGTAGTCTGCAATCATAACTGGCTTCCTTGTGTCAATGTCTATGTCCCGGTTATGGTGGGAAGAGAATATTAGCAGAACTGCTTTGTCTTTTTTCGGGACATAGGAGAGCAAAGTTAACTCCTTGGTAAAACCATACAAAGAATTGTAAATGTAGTATGTACGTGCATCACTCAACACCATTATTTTGATACCGTATTTGGCCGGTTTTTGAGGCATGTAAATAATGAACTTGCAACGGCCTCGTCATCGTCATCTTCTAAATATTCTATTTCTGGTTGAAAATTTGGATCACCTCCTTCATCATCAACATCACTAAACTCATGTTCACTTTCTTCATTCAACCATTCTTCTATCATTTCATCATGGCATATAAAAGCCCCAGAAGGCTTCCTTTTACATCTACGAGAATTACTAGACTCAGCCATCCTAAAACCAAACAATAATTTTAGTACCCACTACTACTTGTACGACAGTCGCATATACCTATAACTTGTTTTCTCAGAAACGTAAATTAGGAAGGTGTAAAGTCTCGATCAAAGAAAAAATTAAAAGTTACAAAAACAATAATACTGACGTGTAGTCTAGGAAACACTATGAAAATATAATGATTTTACTGAGATGGTTGTTTCACAGACACATATCTTAACACTGACGTGGTTGTCTCGTAGACACCTTCCCTTGTAGCGTGACGCGTACACACCCCGCGACTGCCCGCGGGTCACTGATCAACGCTTAAGCGCGCGCTCGGAAGGTACTGAGAACGTGGCGGTTGCAATTTAAAAAATAACGAAATAACGAACGTTTTTACATTTTGCGGTGTCTGACACACTACCACGTCAGTCCCAGAGGGTTAAACCAGGGTGCGTCTGGATGAAAAGCAGACACTGGAACCGCTGAGCCACACTCGCTTTTTATGAGGAAATACTTACTAAAAGAGAGAATTTAGTATATGACCATCCTAAAAAGAATCTGCGTAACTTTTGAGTACTTAATCCTTTATGTTATGTAAGTGCTCTGATTCTTTTCGCAGGCGATGGCAAAGCAGACTAGTATCAACCTATCTACAAGTATACATTTCCCTCGATATAAGATGTAAGGGGCTCGTCCATGGCAGCCGATGGAGACTCGCGTGCAGATGAGTTCGGGGCACGGCAAGCAGCGGCCCGACGCCACCTATAGGAATTGTTCGCAAGTCCTGCCGCTTGATATTCTGTGAGTATTTTATACGGACTTTAGTATTGTATTTTATTTACATAACTAGTGGGTGGTCGCGGCTTCGCTCGCATTTGAAAGTAAAACTTGCATCCCCTATTTCACCCCTTTAAAAGTGTCATTTCCAAAAATCCTTTCTTAGCGGATGCCTAAGTCATAACTTCTACGAGCATGCCAAATTTCAACCCGATCCGTCCATTGGTTTGGGCTGTGCGTTGATAGATCACTATATCAGTCAGTCAATCAGTCAGTCACCTTTGAGTTTTATGTATATAGATAGATAGATAGATAGCAGAAACATGATATACATCAACATGTCAAACATCATTTACATTTATGTTCATCAATTAAGAGTCAAAATAAAAATAATATACACAAACAAACAGATAGCAGAAATAATTATTTACATATATGAGCAGACTACACCGTTACAAAATAGTAGGTAGTTCAAATAAACTGTGTTGTTCACTGTCAGTTTGCTCACTTTTTTTGTGGGCACTAAAGTAAGTTTTTATATTTTTAGAGAGAAAAACAACACCACAACTATATATTTCCAGTTGCAAAAAATAGGATCAAAGACAAAATAGAAAAACTATTTTTATTCACTTTCTAAAGTCAATAAAAGCTTAAACTACTTTTGAGGAAGCTGTTTAGAGATTGATTTTAATTGTTTGTAAGCGTTCATATTATGATACCTTACAGTTTTTCAGTTCGCTGATATGCATATATCCGACATAATAAACTAGTTTTCCTGATCATGACTTACAACGGTTTTCAAAGTGTGTGTTCTTCTTATCGAATGAGAGTGACCAACTCTGTTGTCGAGAGTTTATCAAGCCCTAAGGGCCTCTGACATGGCTTAGCGACAATCAGCCGGGACTTAAAATTTAACGTGTCATCCAACCCACAGAAGGGCCCAAAATGGAATGCCACTTTTCGGTCACCCATCCGAGGACTGATCGCGTCGACCTTTGCTTAACATGGCAATCGCATGTGATTACCTCCTTATTAGTGTGTTGTCTTCACCAGATGGTTGCCGCGGTCGGCGTTCCGGCCAGCGGAGGGCGAGCTGGCCGATTGCGTGCTGGTGGTGGGAGTGTCGCGGCCCAAGCTCGCCGCGGCCCTCCTCTCCGTCACGCTGCTGTCTCTCTTCCTCACCTTCCACGTGCTGTACGACAGCGCCCTCTACAGTATACATGTATGTATTCATTTCTAGTTAACAATACAAAATAATATTTAGTGCAGCTCGATAGTAATATTTTATACCGACTTCACTTTCATATTCGAAGAAAAAGGAGGTAATCAAGTCTTCTGAAAGTTTTTTTTATATAAAGTGTTGTACAGAATGATTCAAAATGTGAATAGTTCTTTCTTAGGACTCTTGCCGTTTTAGTTATAATCAATCTACCACAATTCCTTCTCAGAACACCACAGTAAGAATGAAAATACAGTTAAACTGCACCGTACATACACCAAAAATACAACACACCAAGTCTAATCTATTGAAACTGCAATTAAAAGCTCAAGTACTCTTATACGTATATCCTCATCATTGAGAGAGACCTGCTAAATTATTCCGTAATATAACTTAACTTACTTAATCCTTTACCCACCATACCATCCATAGTAAAACTCCCTTGGCGCATACGCTCCTACATTGAACCACTGCCTTCCTTTCGTGCTTCCAACAATTACTCAGCTATCAGGGCAGGTATCTGCTTCCGCCATAACTCTTTACAAGGTGCCTAGATTGATAGCAACGCCACAATGCCTAGGTAATAGGCACTATACTATACAGAGTTATAGGTACGGTTAAGAAAACTTAAAGTTAGTCTGGTAGCCTGAAACATAGAAGACTATGAATTTATTTACCTAGGCTCAGTCTAGTATGGTAATATGACAATTGTAATTTTTATGCATTTTGCCTGAATTTGTGGAAATTTGTGGAGATGACAGGTGTCTAAATTATCACGCTGTGATGGACGACGCATATATCCAAGACATTCAGCAGAATTAAATACTTTTATGTTATGTACCTATGTTTTTTGTAATGGTAACAAACCTTTTAAGGATGAGTTTAGTATGTCATATTTTTTTTTGTTCTACGACTTCTGAAGATTTGATTTTGTTTTTCATACAAATGTTTTGTAACAGCTGGCTTGTTCGCATATTTTCGCTAATTTCCAAAAGTCAAAGACCAACCGTTGTTGCTATTGATGTACTAAAGAAGCACTTAAAAGGCTATGTTAGTTAACATTTTGGTCTGTATAGGCTTTATAGCGTCCAGTTTATTCAGGCGTTAGGCCACACCTGTATCATAAACATAGGCTGTTGATATTACATTGGATACCTATACTTAATTATGTTTTATGAAAGTAGTTATATAGCTATAGGCTTAGATCTATTTTTACGGGCAGGGCTAATTTGTGATGACATTCATTTAGTAATGATAATGAATAATGTGGCTCTTTTAGGTCTGTTTACCTAGAAACAAAAACTATTGGAAGTTGTGATATGTTTAAAACTAACACATCCAATTGGTAAAAAATAATTCATGACTTTTCTTTATTGCATTTAAAGCTACCGTAACTTAATTAATATACACATGCTCATAAACTCTCTTACGAATTTTTTTTAATACAAAGCTTTGTTTTATTTTATAGACACAGCAGTTAAAAAAATTCCGTAAAATTATTTGCCACGAGTTTGATCCAATAAATGTTGGTTTCAAAATTTATTTGTCTTTTATTTCTTTTTTTATTACATGATCTATTCATGTATTTCTATGTCATCAATCTAGCCAAACACAAACTAACAATTCATACTAACGAGTTCCTAACTAGACTTTGATAGATTTATGAAAGGTAAATCCAGCCTAGGATAGCTGACATTTGCCCGACATGTAGCAAACTACGTAACGTAGCTTCTACTTCCGGACATAACTCCTTCAAAGCCTGACTTGCTTGACTGGCGCTTAACAATACTAGAGTCTATAGACGTATAATTAAAGTCAGATAATCGGCATTGCACTCCAACGTGGCAATGCCGCCAGCATGCTGGGAACGTTGCCTACAGATATACATTTTTATAGGTGTTTTAACTTTATTATAAGTTTAAGTTTATAAGTTAGTTTTTAAATCGTTCAGTTTTTATTTTTAACTAGCTGTGCCAGCGACTTCGTCCGCATGGATTAGTTATTACCATAAAAACGGTTCTAGTGAGTTAATCTTAAAAGATAGACATATGTTGCAGACATTTTGTTAGATATTATATATTTTAAGAGAAATAATTCTTTCATACATATTTTTGATATCTTGAACCGTTTTCGCAGCGCACGTAACGGAAGCTCTGAAAGATGAATAATTTCCCCCGTTTTTTTCACATTTTCCATTGTTTCTTCGCTCATATTAGTTGCAGCGTGATGTTATATAGCCTAAAGCTTTTCTCAATAAATGGTGTATCCAACACAAAAAGAATTTTTCAATTCGCACCAGTAGTTCCTGAGATTAGCGCGTTCAAACAAACAAACAAACTCTTCAGCTTTATAATATTGGTATAGATTAGTAAACTTTGTTCTGTAAGTATAATAAAAAAATAAATTATCATTCAAATAATCTGATACATAGTCTGATGCATGTATAAATTAAAATATTTTTACTTTACTTTACTTGCTCCTCCTACATGTATTCTGTGCTCCTACACGATACAATGAAGCAACGGTGTGTCATAGGGCCTTATTACAAAACGTGGTTTAAATATTAGTCTAGACCAAGTCCGTTTTAGTTGTTCGAAAATTGTCTGTCTACTGTCAAAATGTACCAATGTTAAATCAGAGTTCAATTTTTTTGTTGACATTTTGAATGCTTGTATGCGATGTCTGAACAACAAGAACCCATTTTTTTTTCAAAGTTCTGGACTAATATTTAAACCACGTTTTGTAATAAGACGGAAAATGTTTGGTATGTTAAGTACCCAGAGTAGTTTTTCCCGAACCACTAAAGCAAAGCTTCTAAATTACACTCTGGAAAAATATGTAGTGTTTTTCGCTGCGACTAATCCGTAACCAGCTTTAAACAAGAAACAATAAATCATTTACAATTATTGATTTCCGCAAAGTAACGCCTGATTCAATATCTTAGCTTCTAAATTACTTACTCCAGTTTCAAAATTAATCTCTATGCAATACATCAGTCAAAATAATTCATTTTTTATATTTAATGTAAGTAGGTACTTAATTATATTGGAAAAAAGTGCCGCAGCCGCATGTATCTAAAAGATTCCACGTTCAAATGATAGACAGCACAGTAATTATGTTTGACGAATAGTTTTGTGTGTAAGAGAAGAGGTTAATATACAATTGGTTAGCAGCCTCTAGATTTTAAAATCTATGCTAGTTCTAGACAGGCTAAGGCTTCCGGTTTGTTGACCCCGGTGCGTGTGTTAGAACCTGAACTGAAACACAGCAAATGATGTACTATCGATAGAATCATTTATTATTCTGAAGGTGGAATGAGAAAATTTAATGTGGATCTTGTTGCCAAGCAGTTAACCTATGTATGTAGTATTGCGGTAGCTTTATTTGAAAGTCAGTTTTTTTAGGCTAAACATACATTAATAGTTAGTTGTGACTTTAGTTACGTTCTATAAATTTTTGGCATAATTTTTATTGAATTTGATCTGAACGGAACAATCTTCTATTGCATTACTTGAATATATATGTATATAGTATTTACTTTGTATGAAAATAATCCACTCTGTGCAAATAAATCGACCATGCGTTTTAATTTAATTTTTTGACCCAAAACTTCATTTATAAATAAAAATATATTTCAACATTATATTCTTTTACCTATTGCTATAGGTTCAATATTTTATCAGAAGCTTCCTATTAAAAGCTCTGCAAAAATGCCACGCAAGCATACTTTGCTAATAAAACGTAGCACGCTAGCAGTCTTTGATTGGCGTAACTACAGACGTAAGCACGCAAATTCTTATGCTGCAACGAAAAAAATGCTTTCTTATATGGTAAAATAGGCTATTAAAATTGAAGTTTCAAAACTTTGCTTGGTATTTGACTCATATTTAAGCTACTTTTCTAGTATGGGATCAAGCTTTTGGAATAAAAAATTTCTTCGTTTTATGAAAATACTACTAAAAGCATCACGGTGCTATTTGTATTCATTTGAAATAAAAAAACTAGTTTATGAGTTGACGTATTTCTATACTTTTTATTGCAAAAGAATCATTATAGCCGTTTGAACGTGGTATATGGACATACATACATTGTCATACATATTGAAATACTAGTGGGTGCTCGCAGCAGTGAAAGTAGAATTTTCCAATAATCCTTACTTAGCGGATGCCTGCGTCATAACATCTAACTGCATGCCAAATTTTAGCCGGATCCATCCAGTGGTTTGGGCTGTGCGTTGATAGATCACGATGTCAGTCAGTCAGTCAGTCACCTTTGAGTTTTTTTATATTTAGATAAACTCACAATCTTATGTCTTTATAATTAATATCAGTGCCAAGTAATATTGAATCTACCTTTCGTGTAATAGTTTCTTATCCACCACTGGCTTTTACGGTGTCAATTACAACTGCTGACTTGTAAAGAGTGCGTGTAAGGCAAGTGTAAACGCGCTTGGCTACGGTTTAATGATTGTTGGGGCTGTACCACCATGTCCATGTTTTACAATTATAGATAAGTACTTCTTATATCATTACAGAAAGCGATTGATAAAAAATAATCAACACAAGTTAATAGTAATTGTGGCTTTCTTACATTGGACAGTCAGGTGACCATGGTCACCCAAAGCGATATCAGCCCAACCTGCATTGTAGCCCTTGATAGAGAATACCTGTACTAGAATAGAATTGGCTCTCAATAGAGGCTGCTGTAACACACTATACAAGGTAGAGGAGCGAAAAATATGCGAAGTAACATCAGATATGGGAGTAAATGAAAATCTGTTAATTTTACTCGAATAAGTAATCATTACCTTGATCGAAAGATAGGGTTTCAAATAAGAAATAAATAAATACGTTTGAACTGTCAGATTTTGGTAGGGCCTATGATGGTGATTCAATAGTACTTTACACTAAATAGGTATGCGTATTGTTTTGTAACTAGAGCGGAGCACGCATACATGGAACAACATTACGGCAGCTGTAGAAGAAAATTATGGGCCTTTGTGTTTTAGCTTTTATTGTGTAGGTACCTAATAAAATTATAGTTATTGCAAACAAGTATGCTTTTGTGACATTAACCATAACAAGTAGTTGAAATTATTAAAATCATAATCAGCATGTTCAGTTTAATATAGAACAAACATAAAATGTATTTCGACGTATCATATCAGTAAATTGTCAGAGGCCCTTGGAGCGGTTTGAAAACTCTTGACACCAGGTAAGGCTACTCTCACTTTATTTACTAGTGGATGCCTGCGGCTTCGCCCACATTATTTCGGGATGTAAAGTAGCCAATGACACTCCTAAGACCTCATACTACCGGCATACCAAAATAAATCCGATTCGTTTAGCCGGTTCTGCGTGATGAGCGTTTAAATAAACAGATAAACAGAGGCACAGATAAACAGATAAAAATATATAAAACTGCTGAAACGTGGTTTATTATAGATTTAAATTAAACCAAAACATTTTTGAATATCTCTTCTATGTACAGATTTTTGACCCTCTTCCGCTTTATTATATGTATAGATTTACTTATTAATATTTAAATCTCTCTTCTATTTTGCTCGCATATATTTCACAAACCAATCTTGTCTTATTAACCAGCGTTTCAGAGTGGTGTAAATGCCAATTACTTTCTTCTTCACTGAAAGAATTACAGCATTTTTACATAGCAGCTACAAGGCAGTAAAACGTGGTGCGTGTGACCCATCAGTTTGACAGTAATTTAGATAGAATAACAAATCGACAGTCCTTTTTATAGATAACATAGATAACATTGTCACGGAACTGAGGGCGATGTAATGAGACTTAATTAGGTTAAACACTTATCTATATGCTGATGAATAGGAACAACATCGGACGTTTTTTGTTGATTGTGTCTATTTTGGCTTATTGACTAATGTTACTTGTAATAAAAACAATCAGTTAGTACCAAATTCTGTCTGTCTGCTTTTATAACACTTTGATATTGAAAACTGTTTCACTGATTTTGATGAAATATCCAAATTGTAACTTAAAAAAAAATGTTACTTAGTTCCTCGTTACTGAGAGCTGGGACTACCCCACGGAATCAATTTTTTTGGAAAAGTTCTCTAGGGTGCATACATCGTGGCAGGCACACAGGTTCTTCTGCAGATAAAACATATGTCAAAAAGAAGGCGCTAGATTAAAACTTTCTGTTAACATAGTGTACTCAGTAGTATGAAATAAAAACAAATTAAATTATAAATATCGAACGAAATTAGTTCATCCCAGTGAAGACATTATTTCAAAATTATGGAGTAAATGCATATTAAAATACAAGAGGTATGTAATTGAAGTACAATTGCTGTACAAGGTCTATTTTTCTTTTATTAGTCGTCGTAAAATAAAAAAATATTGCACTCACTTTATGTAAGTACTTTACTTTTTGCTTTACTTCATTTAATTCGTTATATTATTGTTACATAATTAGGTAAGACTTTTAAGAGATTTTGCTAATTAATATCAAAATAAACGCTTTATTAGCTCCAAAAATTATAAAAAATCACTGATGCATCAAAATATCTTATTAATTAATTTTACCCATCATATTCCACGAAATCTGATATTCCTCTGCAATAATAACTGATTCAATTAATTTATTTACGATCAAGCCAATCGTTTCACCTGATTGAAAATTCATTTAACATTCATCAAAATGTAGGCACCGATGTTATAAACGGCATCACACTTATTAGACGTGTAATGACAATGAAGAAATTTATATATACCGAATTATCAAACGATGATAATAACAAATTCATTTTTTTATTAATTAACTAGTGGACGCCCGCGGCTTCGCTTACATTATTAAAAATAACTCCTAAGACCTCATACTACCTTCATACTAAATATCATGATGAATCGTTGAGCCGTTTTTGCGTTATGAGCGTTTGAATGTACAGACAAACAGATAAACTGACAAAAATTCTCTAAACTGTTGGAACGTGTTCTGTTATCAATCCTAGGTATCTTCAAACATTTCTTTTATTACCTATTTAATGTTCAGACTTTCGACTCTCTTCAGCTTTATTATATGTATAGATTAATCGCTCGTGGCTCACCCATAGTTATTCGCATGCAATTACCAAAGTTAAGCAACTGACCTTGCGACCAGTCCTTAGACGGGTGATTAATAATTGGTATTTGATTATATCTACTAATTCCGTGGGTCGGGTAACACGTCAATTGTAGACATACGTTATTTAGAATACCTACTATAATAGAGGTTAAGCCATGTCAGAGATCCTTTGGCTGGTTTGAAAACTAACGACACCAGAGTTAAGACACTCTCATAAACACTTACATATTTCATTTTCACAGAATAGTTAACACACCAAGCTAGATATATGTTTGGGTGTCTATGTTATATTGTCTTTGTGTGTTATAAAGCTGTTATCGAAACAAATTGCTACCTACCTTACACAAATGTTAACTGTGATGAAAATGTGTACATTACCGATATGAATACATGAAGCTCGTGTCAAACATAATATAGTACGTAATCGTACAGAAATGTATTATATGGCGTATTATATCTACCTACATAGTAACAAATACTGCTACTGTAATATGGATGAGACATCAAATCAATCAAATAGTTTATTGGTCACAAAATACATTATGTAAAACGTACCTACCTATTTTATGTGATGTATATGCAAATATGTACATTAAAAAGTATTGGTACGCGGTGGAATGACTGACTCCTGCGCTAGGTACCAGAGGTCCTGTGTTGCAAGGAAATCAGAGACACCACCACCCCCACACTTGTAACCATGTTTTCATTATTGATTCTTTGAGAATTAGGTATTTAGGTACTCCATACAATAGAAATAGGTAATAGTAAAGAATAATAACCCTTTTGTCTATCTATTGTTTTTGATAGATGACGTAAGGGGAACTTTTAGATTGATATATATATATATTTTTTCAAATACGTTTATTTACAATAATAAAATATAAAAACAAGAAGGAAGAAAAACTAAACATACTACTTCTAACTACTACAAAAAAAGGGCACTTAGAAAATCTTTAGAAAAGCCTAAAGATAATCGAAGTGCTCCAGCCCACTACCAGAGGGCAGCGTGCCCAGCATACTGGCCGCATTAATGTAATGCATAATTAAATACTAATTAAAACAATACGTTAAGTAGTTTCATACTTTTTCAATTTACTGTATCATACACATGAAAAAAGTAAACAATTAAATATTATCCCAAAATTAAATGCTCCTATCTTTTTGGTGTAAAAGTTTTATCTCAAACTTAAGTCAATATTTTGTCATCAAAATATCGCGTAACCATGGAATAGGACTTTAATAATTCTATGTATGCTTTCTGTAGCCTTCACGGTTCTAACTCTCGTATAAGCGGTATTTTCGGTTCCATCAATCATTATTAAAGGTGGGCGGGAATGTAAAAATTGTGACCTATTTTCCGTGTAATGCAATCTTGATAAGGTCAGAATTATTTTTTACTCTTATCTGGATGGATTAATGATTTTTTTTTAGTGTAAGGATAAAAAATAAAGGTTCTAAAAATATTAATATATAGGTATATTTCAGTGTATATCACAAAGCGCCATCTATGTAGACTAAGCTAACGCTTGTTTGCAAGAATGTGTAAATCGAGAATGAAAAGAGGATTACAGACATTGACTGCTCTGTTAGCTTAGTTGGTACTGGCTCTGCCTTCTAATCTAGGGGTGCGGGTTCGATTCCCGCATAACACAAGTAATTATGCATATTAAAATTTGTAATTACCTACTTGAGTTGAGTCTGGTCGTTTCTATGTATAATAAGTAAGTATTTATAAAAAAAAGTATATATGTATTATATCCGCTATCTAGTACCCATGATACAAGCGTAAGTTAGTTAGTAGTATGGGGCTAGATGGCGCTGTGTGATATGTCCTGAAATATTTATTTATTTAACTCTTTACATTAAGGTTTATTTACTCATTTTCAGTAGATAAAGTTAACCTAATTTACTATGGTGTGACTTTTAAGAAAATCCTTGGAAATCCTACCATAGTATCATGTAAAACTATTTATTTAGTACTATCTATTTAAATTGGTTAACGTTCTTTTATTCTATAGGTGGTTAATATGAGTATTTCAGTATATTTACTTAGATACCTAGAAAACTACATCGAATATCAGCTAGAGCTGTTATGTAGCTAATATACGATGTTGAATGTAGCCTTTTGCAGGTTTCTGCACGTAACTATTAAACTAACACAAGTTGTGGTACCGTTGAAAAGGGGTTATTTGTTCAGAGAGATATATTGTATTCTTGAAGAAAACAGTAGAAAATATATTATATCTCAGATAATAAGTTCCAAACATGTAACACCATTGTACCAAACATTTATTTTATTTTTTATTTTATTTTATTTAGTTTGGTACAGTTACAGACAGTCCGTTATAAATATATATAAACTAAACACTTTTAAGAATAATATTAAACTAAGAGTCCAATTACGACTATACACAGCGTTGTTAATGATAATAAACACTAAGTAATATTTGTTTTAAACAATTATCATTATCAATTACACGTTATGTTTAGAATTTACTAAAAAATCATTAATTTAGTAAATGTAACGAGTTCTATTATAAATTCCTTACATATTAGCTAGAACAAGCGCCCTAATAAATTAGTTTTACTTTGAAATAAACAAGAAAGTCATCAACCTACGCATTGTGTTACGCAAACAACACGACAAACTTTTAGACGTATATATGTATTTATTTCTTTTGATGTGTCACGAACATTAATTTCTCTTTAATATTTACGAGACACCAATTCGCATGAATCAAAACAAAATGGCGTGTCTAAGTTTAGGGAAGTTTGTGAATGGACAGAATGGCAAAGCAAGTTGTTATACTTTGTGGCAGTTTCCTTTGTTGTAAACTACGATCGTTCTCGAGTATTGTTGTAGTGTTCTATCTATTTAAAACTGCTTGTTTTAATACAAAATAACCTTAGAAAGTTTTGTAAGCCAACTCTGTCAATTTTGGTAACTTTATTATCATTATTAGTTCTCTTCATTTTAGTTAAATATCTTGTATATGTATTCAACTACTATTATTTTTTTACACCATCTACGCTCACGATTTACTACGAACTGCCTGACTTAACCATTACTAAAATGTACGATATTGATTCCTTAATTAAACTTATTAAATTAAACTTATTGATAAACAAAAACCTATGTCTGAATATATAGTGTCTAATATTCTAAGTATATTGTGTACAAGACTAGACTTATACGATAAGATTTAATGTAATGAGCACAGACTTAGATAATTGTTATCATCGTACAGGCTGCCAGTATGGCATCAGCAGCCAACGAGAACCGCAAGCTGCTGGCGAGCCAGGAGGCCAGCTCTCGCACCATCAACCATCCCATGGCGTTACGGAAACGACTGCGGCCGCCCAGACAGCCGAGACCTGCTAGGAGATTGCCTCAGGTGAGATAAAACACTTTATCACAGAAAATGTATCAGTACTTACTATCTACTTTACTATGCATTGTTGTTTACTTGATAAACAGTCTGTTCTTTAAATAGTCTAGAGCCTAGAGAAGTCTTATGTTAAGTGTAAGAATCGATCATAAAATGCTTTAGTTGAAATGCCATGACTGGAATAAGTCAAGGTTAAAAGGCATGCTGTTTACTGGAAAACTTTTCCTTATAAAAAAAATGTACGCCAAATCACAATAAAACGTTATTACAGAAACATTGCAATGGTAATAGTTTCACCCCACTTTTCCCTTTCCTGTCCTTCGTCAAGCAATAACATGAAATGTTTTCAGAAAGAACAGAAGACGTAATAAAACAAGTATAAAATACGCACGTGCGCACAGTTACCAAGAACTCTCATAAAAGTCACTTTGTCGGCCGTTGTGAGCGACGGCTGGAAGTACATTACCGCAAAGCTTTATTGTTGTTTTTATGCGACAGGCTTTGATCATCGGCGTCCGTAAGTGCGGGACCAGGGCGCTACTGGAAATGCTCTATTTACACCCCATGGTGCAGAAGGCGAACGGCGAAGTACACTTCTTTGATCGAGACGAAAACTACGCGCTCGGACTCGACTGGTACAAGAGCAAGATGCCACTGTCCTTCAAAGGACAGATCACGATAGAGAAGAGCCCCAGCTACTTCGTTACTCCCGAGGTGAGTGCAACTCTTCAAAGTTTGTTGTACTTTTCCAATCTCTTTCTATAGCAGCTGAATTGTACTCGTATAGTTTAAGTCGCGACGCGAGGTTCCTTGCCCGTTCAAGGCAAAGAGTTGATTAGGTTTTGCCATGCATTCTGTTGCGTGATTTCGCTGAAACAAAAGGAATTCGTTGGTACCTGCACGACACTGAAATAGATGCAGCTCGACGTAGCTTTATTTAACTAGCTTTTCCTTTTGACTTATTGCTTTTATTATGAAAAGAAAGCATGCGATGTGATTAAATTGAAACAAGCAATGGGGCGGAACCACGTAATGGTCTATTTGGAAGTTTTTTGTGACTTTGAAAATTAGAGTTCAAGAACCGTCTAGCTGGAGCCGTAATGCGAAATGTTTAAACTTTGCTGCTCTTAACTTTTAACAATGATCAGATTATGTCTCGGAGATAATGAAACAAGTTTTTTATCATCTTAATTTAATTTAAACATGAGCACTACCAGAGTCCCTAAGATGCTTTTAATTAAAGCTTTAGAACTAAGAAACTAGTTTTAAATTCATATCAAAGTATTTTTTAACTAAAATGCTGTACAAACACTTGTCTTTCTTTTAAGATCACACGCGACACTGAAAATTAGTGCCTAGATTTTATCGCTGTTCAAATGTACATTGTACAATAGATACACATACAATGATGCAATTTGGGGATTGACACTCATTTATATATCACCGTTAGATTGTAAAGATCGTTAGATTACAATCTATCTAGCGAGATTGTAAACTATCGATAGATTGTGAACCGTATCATTATGATTGCAATTTGACTCATTATTCTTCACTATATTGTAATCTACCGAAGTGAAGCCGTCAAATTGTGAACCGGCGTAGGACGGAATGCAACTCGCGCTCTATGTTTAGGTATTGCGAAGTCACTTGTCTGTGACAGGAGGTAAGATTAGGTTCGTTAGGTTGCTTTCTACCACGCACATGCGACGACGAGCGAAGCGAGGAGGAGCCAAGTCCTGTTGTAGTGCAAGTGTTGGACTCGAAGATGATCTTTACAATCTTACGGTGACACATACATAAAATTTTATCATTTTGCATTGCACAATACATAAATATACAATGATAACGTTTGGGCACTGATGTTCAGTTATGCTACTAGACAATTGAACCTCAATACTATGTTCTATCTACCTCTGTAGGTACCAGAGCGAGTGAGAGCCATGAACTCCTCAGTCCGGCTGCTCCTCATAGTCCGCGAGCCAGTGACGCGCGCCATCTCGGACTACACGCAGCTCCGCAGCCGCGCCACGCCCTCTGCGCCAGCGCATATACAAGCGTCGGGGCACCCACCCACGGACGCGGCCAAACCGTTCGAGCATCTCGCTATATCGGCCGATGGATCTATCAATGTTGCTTACAGGTTGGTCTAAGAAAATGTGTTTTATGACATAGCAGAGTATAATCTTCTTCTTATCGAATTAGAGTGGCCAACTCTGGTGTCGAGAGTTTATCAAACCGCGCTAAGGGCCTCTGACATGGCTTAACGACTGCCGTACCAGACAAACAACTGAAACCTACAGTTTAACGTGTCATCCGACCCACGGAAGCACCCAAAATGGAATGCCACTTTTCGTTCACCCATCATAGGACTAACAATACAATACAATACAATACAATACAATAACAAACCTCGTCGACCTTTGCTTAACATTGGTAATTGCATGCGATTGCCTCCGCTAGCTGAGCTACGGGCGCTAGAGTATAATGAAATGTGGACTACCTCTATGCAAAAAAACCTATGATTCTTTGAATATACCTGTATTTTTTATTAATGTTGCTCACAGGTTGGTTCACTTATTTCTGATATCTGTGATGAAATCGATTTATCCATAAGGTCAATAACTTTTGAAGGACAAGCCCTTTGCGTCATTAAATCTGCAGGACACTTGCCGACCGATACCTGTAGAAAATCACTCGCTATAAAAGCCGATAGACCTATTAATGTTTTATTTGTTGGTTGTATACGTTGTCTAAGACTCGTTTTAATATAGGATAATACATATGTCTATCGTTCAAGCTATTTATGCGACTCATGTAACTAGAAAAATAAATATGTTTTTCTCACCGATTCACCTATTCAATACTAACTCCTCGGGACTAGATTTTTGGTGAAATTGCTGTAAAATATAATTATTTCTACCTCAAATCAAAATTTTAGTAGCACAAAATTAATTTGATAGCAAACCTGGGACTTTGGTTTTCGACGAAAGTGAAAGTTCAAGCCTCTATTTAAACAAGTTTGGTGCCATGAAAAACTCGAAAATAAATTGAGACAAGCTTTCCACAGCTACCAGCACTTAAACGCGTACTTGGCTGAATATTTCAAGTAAAACATTGTACTGCGATGTAATAAGGAACCGAAGGTGGGCGATTTGAGCCCTTATTTTGGTCGGTCAACATTCTATTGTGCCATTCGCTCTCCTTTGTAAACGTACGGTGAGATTGTTGCCGGTAAATATTTGACCAATTCTTGGTTACGTCATGTGCTTCACAGCTGCAGGGTTTCTGGCAAGGTGGAAGGCGATATTGAAGATTAAATGAAATTGAACACAGGTTTTTGAAAATAATAATCAAAATCATATTGTTCAAGCTGTGTACACTCACCTGAGGAATTTGTTCTGGTTCAAAACCAGTTTTGAATGTGTATTTGGCTTATATATGAACTCATTCTGTTATGTGTACCGTTATAAATAAAAAAAAAAAATTATAGTGCGTAGTGTGTTTTTGTTGTGAAACTGTAATCTTTTTTTTTTGTTTAATATGGAGAAGGAAATCTCTATTACTTATTGTGTTTATTGGAAATGTTCAATGATTTGAGCCTGTTTACTTCTATTTACGTTGAAAACAAGTTTTTTAAATTCAAAATAACATAAATACATCGCATAATCTAGTATGACGCATAAACGATAAAAATACTTATCTTGCTCCATTCTTATAACAATGACACTGTAATAATTAGTTTCGAAACAGATTTCACATTGTTGACACATTAATTGCTGTGCTTCTTAGCCATGTTTCCAAGCGGTGTTCATTATTGTTATTTTCATTAATTTCCTCAACTGAATCTCACCTCCCTAGGCCGATCGCCATATCGCTGTACCACTCGTACCTGCACCGCTGGCTGGAGGTGTTCTCTCGGGAGCAGATCCTGGTGGTCAACGGAGACCTGCTGATCGAGGACCCCGTGCCACAGCTGCGGCGCATAGAGAAGTTTCTAGGACTAGAGCATAAGATAGGTAAGTTTGTTTGTTTTTTTTACTATGATTTTATGTAATGCTTGTGTTTAACATGATAGATACATATACACTTTATTAAAAACACCAGCACAATACAGAAATTTACATAAAATAAGAAAATTTAAGCCTAGTGTCTTAACTGGTGACCTTACTAGAGATCGCTAGGAGCGATCTCTTCGATTGATTGTATTTTTTGGGAAGTTACTGGTTTTTAGGTTTTTACTAAGATTTTTTGATAACTGCTAATTATCAAAAAATCTTAATAAAAACCTAAACCTAAACCACGAAACGTATATTTGCGTTTGTATCGTTTGTTTTTAGTAATACTAGCTGAGTTTATGCTACGGCTTCATCCGCACAGAAATGTTGACATATAATTTTGATAAAGTGTAGCATGATGATTTGTAAAATATGTACCTACATTATGAGCGTCGCTTTTGATATATTTTTAAAAATATATGTGTCACCTTCAAAAGCCCTTGTAAATAAAAAAACAAATTTGCAATTGCTGATTTCTCATTCAATAAAAATGCAAATGGACTAATTA
Organism: Macaria notata; assembly: GCA_927399415.1. Classification (NCBI taxonomy): domain Eukaryota; kingdom Metazoa; phylum Arthropoda; class Insecta; order Lepidoptera; family Geometridae; genus Macaria; species Macaria notata. The sequence continues at coordinate 10,656,379 of OV656730.1, forward strand.
AGCGACTCCTATTAGTATTCAAATTGTTTGTTTTCTAAGAAAGGTGAAGCAAATTTATCTTTGTAGCTAGTGTCACTTAAAAGTGAAAATAATCTTCTCCCACAAATTGTTTTATAATGACTTTTACACACAGAAATAGCATCTGTTTCAAAGTTGAAACGTAATTATAAAATGAAGTTATGATTGTTTTCTGTTAGAAACTTGGAGCAAATTGTATAAATTAGAGTAAATTTTGTTTGTAAAGTAAAGGGCGATTTTGTCATAGCGTGTTATTAACACGCGTATTGTTGTTGCAATATTTGTTCGATGGACTTTTGTTTTTGTGTGCCGTCGATAGCAATTATCGATATCATATAGTAAGTTCGGGACACAATACAAATAGGTAGCTATAAATAGTCTATGTATATATAAAATGGCAGCTGTACTTATTATTTAAAAGGTTTAAGTCTAAGTAAATAGTATTTATAAGGTTAGAGCGCTCCATGTTATCACAATTTAATAAGACAAGAGATATTGAAGTCTAAGCTACATCACTGCTTATAAATCATAAAGCAATTTGTGCTCATCATCAAATTAATCCAGTTGTAACACCATTTTAGAACAAAAAAGGAGGTACTTATTATCAATGTATGTTTTCCAAACAGGAAGAAGAAACTTTTACTTCAACGAGACGAAGGGTTTCTATTGTCTGCGGAACGACACGACGGACAAATGTCTTCGAGAGACGAAGGGACGTAAGCACCCTCGAGTGGACCCCGCTGTCGTCACCAAGCTGAGAAAGTTCTTCATACAACACAACCAGAGGTTCTACGACCTTGTGGGAGAGGACCTCGGCTGGCCAGAAGATTGACAACATGATCTACGATCAAACGTTATGTGATCAAACATACATATCAAATCTTACTATAAAGCATATCAGTAGTAATAACTTTTTTAAATCATTTATGTATACATCTAGCGTACACTATCATAGGCATAAGAGATTTATTTATACTGTTTTCAGATTGTCATCGTAGCTTTGTGTTAGTCGTTCGGTTCACTAGAAGAATTGTAAGCGTAACGCGGTTGGTAATCAACTTTGGAGGGAACAAGAAATTAATCGTTGGGTATTTTCTATTTAATTATTGTTGTAACATAATTTTATATATTTACATTTTATAAATTTTTACTCACTGGCAATCATTATGCACTGATTTCATAGACCGACCCACTGAAACCCTGAGCAATATATTTTTATATATAATTAAGTATTGTATTAAATTATACAGCGTTTATTATACAGATGTGAATTTTTTTACTATTTGTGATAGTTTTGTTCGTTAGGAATAGTAGATTTTTATAGTTGTAAGATGAATAATGTATGAATGTCGTACCTTTCCGCTTTCTACTTTAGATGTTGTCATTCTCGGCATGTATCGTGGATTTTGTGAACTTTATGTTTGTTAGTGATTGTGATTTTTCTGATTCTAGATTGTATCTTTAAATGCTATAGTTAAGCATAGATTTATCATTACAATGGCAAACTAACGGTGACATATCAAAACGTTGTCTTTTAGGGAATAGTCAAAATTATTTTTAAAATTGAAACCAAATTCTTATATTTAAAGCGTGTCTGTAGTTGTCTCTCACCAATTCTGAAACCAAAGCGAGAATAAAGTTTATGTTTTATTGTAACAAATATGAATAAAAACATGGAGAGATATGAATTCGACGCGGGTTTTAGAAGTATTCTATTTAAGTGTAACGTCCAAGACTGAACAGTTAGTTGAATAAGTCGTAAGTAATACCTATTTAGCATAAAATGTCCATAGGTAATACGTGAGACGGCATTCCCAGAACATCAGAACCATCTTAATTATTTAAAATTGACGGCATTAAACTTGGTATCATATGGAAGTGTTGGTTTCTAAGTAGATAGACAATTTGCTTCCAAATCCAAATTTCAGAGTCAACGAATATTTATATGTTTTTATGAACCTTAACGTAAGTGCACTCCTAAATTTTTTATTATATAAAAATATTGGTCGACTAAAAAAGTTAACATATACATTATACAATTATAGGAACAAGAGCCCTAGAGGTACTGTCATCACAATTCGTTATAATAGTTGCTTACCTGATATTAGATATCTAGAATTGACTGACTTCTCGGAATTCTAGAATATCATAATAGACGGTTGATTGCTACCGTATTTATTTTTCCACGACTGAATTCTCCTATTTCAGTAAAAAGTGTCTAGTACGGCAGTCGTTAAGCAATGTTAGAGACCCTCAGGGCGGCTTGATAAACTCTCGACACCAAAGTTGGCCACTCTCATTCAATAAGAAGAAAAGAAGAAGGAAAAAGTAAATATTATTTCGATAAGCGCGTGTTCTTTTCCCTTGTACTAACACACTGAGATATAATTTATCCAACTTTATTGTTACCGTTTAGAACATTTTATTAAGTTAACAGTTACCACGTTTCGATTTGTGATATAAAAGTATAGTTTACTCATATTTGCTACACTATATTTGATATAACATTTTAACGAATTGTGATGATATAAGAATATCAAGCATATCAAACTTAGGTAAGTCTAAATTAAGATTTCTCATTCATTAAGTTACAATTTAAGACATATTTTAAGTGATTCTCTAGTTAATTAGATGATATTTTAATCACTGTTAAATGTTGTGCACGTTCGTAAGACGTAGTTAAATTTTGATTAGGGCAATAATTTTTATAGTACTTATTGTTTAGGGGTCATATCTCTACTTTAAATTATTTTCTCGTTTATTGTTATTATGTATGTTTCCATTTGACTTCTGTAAAGTTTCACTTTATCATATATTTTATCTAAAAAACCGATTGTAAAAAGATATTGTTTGTTATTTTTTAAATATTAGTAGTCATTAAAATCTACAAAGTATTATCTTAAATCTTAATGTTATCTTAATATCATGTAAATATCTTCTTAAATCCTTTTAATAAGTTACCATCGTACCTACATCTTCAATTAAATACGAAGCAAGAAAAACAATGTTGTCTTATTTAAAACAACCTCTTTAGAAAGAAAAGTCGTTAAACATCTTTTTTATCTACGCTCCATTGTTTTAAAAAGATAATTAAAGCCCTGTAAAGGTAATTAGAGTGGTTTAGACCGCTTCCATTTCTTTTTTCGTTAAATAATGTTAGAAACAATTCTAGGTAGTGAATATAAGCTTTGAACCTTGCAGCATAATAAACAATACATTAAAAGTTATAAAAAAGAAATCATAGTAACAGACTACCTTCATCAGAAATACCTACTTATTTAAAATTGTTAACATCATATTATGTACTTCATAATAATTTTACAAAAATACCTTTACATAGTCTGTGTAAATATTGTGTGAAGCTTGTTTACCTTCGGTTACGATCCAATGAACTCTCCGCCTGGTATTTCGTGTGAAATACAAATTACAGTGTACGACACGATATCCAGGTAGTTGTAGATACACGTTTATTTTATTCATGAAAGTATAATAAATTTAATAAATAATTGTACTAGTTATCTTTCTTAAAATAAATCTATCTATGGATACGAACATTCAGAACAATTTATTTCTCAAATTATAAAATATTTCTAAATCAAATTCTATTGTTACTGCAACGTAGTTTTTCATGCATTAACATCTAACAGCAGAAACAGCAGTTTTCGTTAAAAAAAACTATAATCTCATGTCTTGGCGAGGCATGTATGTAGGTACCTACTTTAGTTTCTAAAAGTGATGATGATGATGATTTGATGATTTCTAAAAGTATCTTTATACTAAAAAGTAAGTAAATTCGTTTTAGAGTGGCCAACTCTGGTGTCAGATTTTTAAACCACCCTAAGGACCGCTGACAGGGATTAACTACTGCCTTACTATGACAAACACAATTTAACGAGTCATCCGACGCACGGAAGCCACGACCACTGACTGACTACTTTACCTACACAGTAATAGATGTGAAGTGCCGAAGTGTCTAACACAGCACTTAGCCTCTTCGTTTATTGTACGGACGGCAAAGCTTTGGAACACTTTACAGAAAGCTGTGTTTCCTTCAAACTACAATCCAGAGGTCTTCAAATCTAGAGTTAATAATTATCTTAACACCAAGCAGGCCGAAGACAAACGCAAACCTATCCCACGTAAAAAAAGGTAAAATAGAGCTCGCACATATCACGTCACGATATCGTATCGTACGTTTTTAAAGAAGCCTGAAGGTGTATAATGGCATGTTTTGCCTCTAACCGATAAATTCTTAACCCAATGACCTCAATAGGCCTGTAAATGGCTGCATCAGCAGCATCAAACACGGAAACTTTAGCCCTCGCTTGCGAGTCCTGGGTAATAATTCCCATGTTATATAGGGAATATATGGTAAGTTTATGGCAACCGCATTAATACTGAATCAAAAGTAGCTATTTCACTTTGCAAAGTAAGTAGTAGTAAGTATGTAAGTTTTAACCGTGAACACATGAAAAGTTTCTATATAAAAATCATAGTATAGATAGATATCGATTTTGTTTCATTTACGTGATTTCAATTCACTGAAAATTATATTTAATGATAAATAAATCCAAAGTATTTTTGATAAATAAGGAACATAATGAAATTGCATGCATCAAGTACGATTATGATATTTTCATTTTAATAGAGAAATAAGGTATACCTATTTATATCTATGTAACTACATGCACAAAGCAAATACCTACATACACAAAACATAGACGTTCTATCACATTTTGTAGCAAGCTTTTATATTATATTTACATTTTATATTACACTTTACAACCTTCTTCTTAAACCAATTGATCATTCAAGTCAAACTGTAATAGCTCCAACACCTGGGGCCAAATAAATAGCGCCTCGTAACAGGAAAAACAACATGGTTTTTGGCGGCCATTTTTCTTCCGGAAACGGATAGACTTGTTATGTGACAAGGCTATTTTGGCTGACGATCCCATGTTTGTTGCTTGGATCTACAGAATGTGCAATTACAGCCTTGTTTTTTCACAAGTACACTTACAAATTTGATTTATTTAAAGTAAATGTATCTATGTATTATTAATATTTATTTAACTAGGTTCTTAAATTACGTCGTAGTAATTAAATGGCACTATAATACAAAATATTTAAGTTCAATAGTATCCAGTAAAAAAAATGAAAATCGGATAATCTCCTTTTTTAAAGTCGGTTAATAACTATAAATAACTAAAGGTCTGACAGTAGCAATTTCCTACTGTAATTATTTGTTACTCTTCCTGGTAGGGCTTTGACATGTTTACTATTTACCGCGCTAAATGGCTCGTGTAGATAAATATTTGCCTTTCATTTCATTGGTTACGTTTTGTTAGTGGTGGTGGTAAGAAGTTTATGACACTCTGTTCAGTGTAGTGTGTAAATTTTTTGACATTGTTCCTTTTTTTAAATCATTGATGTTTTTGCTACTTGATTTTACTGCGGTAATATAATAGGTAGGTAGGTTCATCGTAACATTCAAGGGCTGACTGCATCGACAATTGCTTGAGATTGTTGCTTGATATGTCATGTCGATTGGACTATTTAATATCGACGATGAACTACATATAACAAGATCTACCTTTATTTTTGACCATTTAGACAAATTCAGATTGTGCCAATCTTATTTTACGTCTGCTTTTTCTTTATCTTATTTTACTTTTGTGTGAAAATAAATAATTATCTAACTATTTATCTTCAAAAAAATCTGAATGATTAGCTCTTACGAAACTAAACTAACACTCAAACATTATATTACACCAGAAACTTTAATGAAACCCGAACTGGTTACATTATTCCGAACAATTTAATTGTTACCCGCGAATCATATAATTTATTATTATAATTAATGGTTGCAAGTCCCCACACGTTCACATGACCGAGTTTCAGTGCATAGGTTAAACCTAGATGTAAATGTCAAAGGTCAAGTTACAGTGCTGCGCTGCTATGACCTTTCTATACTGTATAGTATACCTATTAAGATTTAGTAGGTTATGAAGGTAAAAGATTCGACACATAATCTATTCATATGCTGAATCTATGGGATAAATTTGTTGTATGTATTTATGTATATGGATTGCAATACTTTTTTTTTAATTTGTCATATCAAACTAACTATAACTCATTTGTTTACATGTGATTAATCATTCAATGTTGACAATAAAAGATAAATTACAACTGAGGATAATAAAATTTACTAAGTCGTGACACAAACACATGTGTTGTAAACAAAATTAAAATATCATTTATTTTAAAGTTTAAAGTTTATCAAATTGGAAGTTAAACTTGTTTTATCTAGACTAATGAGTATTAACCTCTTATACACTAGACCAATAAATACTTGATAAGCGATGTAAACGTATCCATTAGACGGGAACGGTCAATAGCAATAATTAGTAGATTCTTACACATAAAACAGAACTTTACATCGGCCTATGGTTCTAAATTGATTTGGACTCGCTTAGTGGTGAAGAAAAATATCGTGAGGAAACCGACTTGTTTGAGAACCACAATATGCGAGGACGTGTGTCTTCCGTGGAAGGACCAGGGCACCCACTACGATGTATCTGCCCAAGTAAACTCCCCTAACGAATTAATTTTACGGGGGAGTCACGACCCTCAGTTATGAGGAAATACGATTCAAGAGAGAGAGATGGTTCTAAAAATCGTCAAAAGACCAGTTACAAATCAATGAGATAAGTAGATAAATTGAACCTGTTGAAACATAGAAAATAAATAAAATAACAGAAAAATAAAAACATTCTAAAACCATTGCCACAAGTGGCATCGTAATAACTTAGAGCTTTCTCTTCCGCTTATGTAATAAATACTAATAAAATGTAATAGATTAAAAAAATACAGTAGTTTCAAAATAATTAAAATAAAGCAAATTAGTGTTTTTCATGTTTTTTTTTAAAGAGTAACGTATTTTGAAGCGTATTGCTTAAAAATATGTTACTGAATCATCTCCCATATCCATTTGAGAATTCCGTTACATTTTCCTTCAACAATTTTGCTTGGAGGCCACTCTTATAAATGAGAGTAAATTCTTCGATCTCTGAAGCGGGTGTCGAAGGCAGAGCGTGCTTGTTAGAAAGTTTACAGATATGTGAGAATCCGTGCGGTTACATTCACATACTGGAACGTGCCTTGATTTAACTCCCGGTATTTGCAAGGAATACCTCAAGTCCGTGGTTTATTTATTTAAACTTTGTTGTTTACGGTATAATAATGTAGTAATACGTATAAATAAAATAAATAAAATAAAATAAAAAAATAAAAATAGCCTTTATTTCCCTTTTAAATGTATAGTTGTTCACACTACAATATTTTGATTTGATTCATGAAATTATTATATAAATGTCTAGTATTATTGTAGGTAATGTCAAAATGGATATATGTACTTAAATGTACTTAAATGGAGAGAAAATCCCGATTACAATTGACGACACAAACATTGACTACGTAATAAGCTACATTTACCTTGGACAAAATATCGAAATGACAAACCGAACTGAAAAAGAAGTAGACCGACGAATATCGTTAAGCTGGAAAAAATACTGGAGCAATAAGGAAATTTTCAAAGGCGACATACCACTCCGAGTCAAGAAAAAGGTATTTGAATCCAATATAATGCCAACTCTCTTATATGGATGTCAGACGTGGGCCCCAACAAAAGTAACAAAAGTTACGATAAAGAAACTAAGATCATTTCAAAGAGCAACCGAACGAAGTATGCTAGGAATAAAACTGAGAGACCGCATCGATAGTAAGGATATCAGAAAAAAAACGAAAATGACCGATGTTGTTCAGACGGCTGCCAAGTTTAAGTGGAAATGGGCGGGGCACACAGCGAGACAGAGAGACAACAGGTGGACAGAGAGAATACTTCACTGGGAGCCAAGAGATGGACGGAGAGAGCGTGGAAGACCAATCAGACGATGGAGAGACGATATAGAGGCGGTGGCAGGAAAACTCTGGACAAGAACAGCAAAGACGAGACATACATGGCATGAGTTGGAGGAGGCCTACGTCCAAAGTTGGACGATCCCTTAAATAAATAAATAACATTTTAATTCAATAACCAGACATTGACATTACATTTAAGTAATACGTATATAAAGGTTCAAATGTTTTAACTTTCTCCTGTTTTGTTTTGTATTATAAACAACTCTTATCGATAATTTGTCACTCCGTTTTGCAACAGAGTGACAAATTATCGATTATCGTGAAAGCGGAACAAACAGATCAACGTTGACACTCATCCTTAAAATTTATATCCCAATACGAAAAATTCAATGAATAACTAGTACATGACCAAAATATTTTGTTAGTAACACATTTGATGAAATGGTGGATAGATTTTTTTTTTAATATTTTAAGTAAGTGTAATTTTGTGGTAAACCAATACAAGTAAAAAAACAGTTTTAATCAGTAATAAGTATTGAAATGTTAAACACGGTTCGTAGTAATTTCTATAATTAAATCATTTCAGGAACGTTTCTTTGTTAGGTCGCTTTCAACCGGATATCCGGTAATACCTATCCCTAAAATATAAATGCCTGGATTTAGTGGTAATCAGCTTTATGGTACATCATCTGGTTCAAATTATGTGGTAAAATTTGGCAAAAGGACGCTGAAATAAACATTGATGGGCCCAATCTAGTTCTATTGCCTTCAAATGTGACATGAATACTAAATAAACATAACAAGTAACTTATTTGTATTCGTTCTGTGTGTTCGCAGTCTCTTAGGATTGTAATTTTGTAATATTTGTACACGTTTTTGCGTATGCATAAAGATTTCTTATTTTTGTTGGTGCTTTGCTAGAATCAGTGGAAATAATATCCAGGATTACAGTTGTATGTCATTAATTTAACATGTCTTGTCATATTTTAGTTTGGGACCTTGTATAAATAAATAAATCTACAAAATAAAACTTGTATATTGGATGAGTTTTTGTAACAATAGTTTAACTGAAGAAATGAGATTACCGACGAAAAAGTTAGATACAAGCCGTGCAACCAGTGCTTAATATAAGAATAACATTATTCTTGTGTGATGTATATGACTTAATAATTATAAAAATAAACATTAAGAAACATTGGGAAGCTCCTTTTGTTGAAGTCAGTTTAAATACTTGCGTCGACACATTGGCGCCGTCTCATCTGTCTATGACACGGTGTCGGGCTGGAGCGGCGGCTATTATTTTCCAAAACCTCTCGGAGCGCTTGGTTGACGCGACGCATGACCAAAATGCTGGCCTTTTTCTGGCTCAACGTATCAGCATTGCCATCCAGCGTGGTAATGTGGCCAGCATGCTGGGCACGCTGCCCTTTGGTAGTGGGCTGGAGCACTTAGATTATCTTTAGGCTTTTCTAAAGATTTTCTAAGTGCCCCTTTTTGTAGTAGTTAGAAGTAGTATGTTTAGTTTTCCTTCACTTGTTTTTATATTTTATTATTGTAAATAAAGTTATTAATTATGTTTAAATTCTAACGAATTTTACTTTTATAACAAGCCAGACAGGCTAAAAATCTTGTCTCAATTAACAATCTGGTTTTATCATCAAACTTATACTGAGTAAGTCTAAAAATAACAAAAGGACACCCTCGTACCGTAGGTAAGCCTCTTAAAGATAAGCAAGAACAGGTATTATTCAATGCCGACTTACCTCGTCTGATAAGACCCTGATAAGACGATGAGGATTTGTGCAATAAATAATTCAACATCGCATTATATACGGGGAACAAATATTCGTTAATGCGTATTCATGGATTTCAAAAATGTTATTTTGTACAATTGTTTATTTATGGCGCTATGTGCGAAGCGGGTGGTAGGTTTACCAAAACGATCGCAGCGCACAAGGTGACAAAAAATGGAAGCTACTTCGGCTAACTGGCGGTCAAAATAGAAGTATTGCACTACAAATCAAAGCCAAAAAATGGGTCACGACTATTTTTACGTTATTCAAAAACTAGTTACTGAATGCAGTATATTACATTTCTTCTTTGCAACAGCTGGGAACATATATCTGCAAAGTATCTTCCTTAACAATATTTATTTTTAACCAACTGACGAATACTAGGCCTGCCCTACTCTTGTTCATTACAAGACTTGTTTTTGACAAGCTGATGGTGTTGTTAACATACATATGATATAAAAACACAAAAATGTTTGCACTTGCCGCTCATATTATACACGCAGTCACATTTTACATTAGTGACGACACGAGCATCATTTATCTGTAAAAAAAGCGGGATAATAAGCATACAAGTACCTAGTACTCCTTGCCCGAATCTCTATTCCCCTTGAACTATAATTTGTCGGTCTTCAAGTCCAGAGTAAACCGGTTTCTTCTAGGCAAGCGCGCTAGATTCAAAGATTCAAAGATATTTATTGACCTTATAACATTGCGCTACAATAGGTACGTCATATAATACAGTAATCATTTATATAACTTAATACTAATTATTAACGAAAGAATTAAAGATAAAAACATAAAAATGTGTACATAATGTCATTTACAAACAAACAATGTCAGATTTATTTCGATAGATCGTAGATTATAACGATTCTTAACATCAGGCAAGTGGTAGTCAAGCGTAAGTCTATCTCATGTAAAAAAAAGTAAATGAGAAGTTACTCACACGAAATAGCGATCTGACATCACATAAAAATTGCTAACATTAACGCTAAGGACTCACGGAGCGGTTTTTTCCCGTGCCCGCCGCGGTGGCGGCACCGCAGCCTTTGTAGAATACAAATATGTATGCAAAAAACTCAAGCACATTTCACGACGCGGTTTACTCCCGCGGCGGTTGCGATTGTTCGCGGCACCCGCGGGCGGGCGCCGCTCGCGGCACCGCTGCCGCGGCGGTTTCCACCCGCGCGCTCTGCGATCAAAGTCCTGCGAAAGTCCTTCTTGCGATAATCAACCGCCAGGTTTGCGGGCGATAATCGCTGCCGCGGCTGCAGCGGCGCCGCACAAAACTCCGGTTTCGCGAGTTTTGAAAATTAAACGCGGTTCCGCCGCCGCGGCGGGCGCGGGAAAAAACCGCTCCGTGAGTCCTTAGCGTTAAACTGGTTTTGTAGGGTGTTAGTGTCACAGATGTCTGGCGAATCACTTGGGCTCGTATTAAGTAACTCTTGCCATTACTTCGTAATTCTTCAACATTTCTTACATGCTGGATTAATACTAATGTATTGCCTTTTATAACTATTTGTGGTTGGAAACTAATATTGTGTGTAATACTTTCAAACCCGGTTTTTTTATGATTATATCCAGTTTACACATACACTATTCAATAAATTGCACTCAAATAAAGTCAACAAGTACCATTTACTCTTTATTTTGGTTTTTAATTGCAAAAATACAAAATACTAACAATGTTTACATGTCATTATTTGACAGTCGCCGAAAAAGTTGCCAAAGCCGCGCGTCGCCACCGTCGCGCACGTCTTCTTATATTATATAAAAGAAAGTGGTGTTAGTTACACCATTTATAATTAAAGAACGGCTGAACGGATTTAGCTGAAAATTGGTGAGGAGGTAGCTTAGAACCAGGAGACGGACATAGGATACTATTTACCTTTTTTTTAATGAATTCAATAAAATCCTAATCTACTTATTTATTGCCTCTGCGGAACAGAGTTCGCCGGGTCAGCTAGTTCCCAATAAAAGTATATAAGTGGTATAAGTTTACGTTTGACTACACGCTGTCTAATGTTAAGCATCGCTGCAGCCTAGGGTGTAACACACTGACCTAGAAGATACCTATTAACTCTATATTTGAAGATTCTTGGATTTATAATAATACTTAAATATAACAAGAGGAAAAAATAAACACACTACATACTTTGTACTGCTTACTACAAAATATTAAAAAAGGCACTAAACAAAGAATTTTAATACATATACCTGATGTATTAATAAATTAATAATAAAAACAATTATTTGAAAACTTTTTTAAACTCAAATCATTTCCAAAACTCCATTTTGTACCTCAGAGGAACATTATGAGTTTTGAAGTAAAAAATGATGTTTTACCGGTAAAATATACGAATAAATTACTTATACGTTTTTGCACGAAATTTCCCAATAGGCCGATTGGGTTGAAATAAAAGTCTGTATGGGCATGCTGTTGATTAATGAAAATGTGTTAGCTGAAACAAAAATAAACAATCAGTACCTACAAGTATGATTGACTGACTCAAATATTAACGTACAGCCCAACCGTTGAAACGAAAATCCTGAAAAAAATTACAAAGAATGTGGTTTACATGTTACGTAACTGAGTATTATATTTAAATACATATTTATCTACACTAATGTTGTAACACTCTACTTATGTTTCCAATACTTGACTTATAATTACTACTGTTATAGCACAGACAACAAAACACTCAATTTAAGCAATTTCACATGATGTTATAATATCCACATCGATATCGCAATAGCTCATTATAACATCGAAAAAGCGTGACCAACCTGATTGCAGGGCCAATCAGGTTGGTCGCGCTGCGCTTTCGTTGGTTAGATTTTAATGGCGGCAAAATCACTGTGACAGTACACGTACGCGTGAATTTAATGTTTCGCAATGTGTTTTGTTTTTTAAATACAAATTAAAAGTTAAAAATGGATAGCGACGATGATATTTGTACGCCTCCGGATATTCTAGAATTGGCAACAAAAGTAACTCACAATCTTTTGCCAGAAAAATCTAGAAAATTATATGAAAAATTAACTATTTACTCTTGTTGTTTGATTAATTGCATTAGTGAAGATAAAGTAGTGTATGCAACTGCATATAACACGGGTATTAAAACACGAGTGTGAGTTTCATAATAGTAACGAGTGTTTTAATACCCTTAATTGTATGACAGTTGCATAAACTACTATTACTTTGTATAGTTCAAAGCAATTGTTAAGATAACATTCAGTCGGATTGAGTATCTTCTCTTTTGAAGCCGATTACCCGAACTTCCTGACTCCCTGTTCCCCACGAACTATAATCCAACGATCTTTAAGGTGAGTGTAAACCGGTTCCTACCGGGTAAGCACGACCCATCTTAGACCATAGCTATTGCTTACCATCGGGAAAACAATGGTCAAGAGCAAACCTGTATTAGTCAAAAAAAAATACATTGAAATGTCAGAGTAAGGTATTCCTTCAATATCAATAGTCAATATACTTTGTCGATGTCACCGACGATTGTTTCAACACATTTCGAGTCAGTGTGACTTATCAACACACAGTCTTAAAAATGAAAGAGTAAGTATTATTATACTCAATACGTTGGTCAATCAAATAAGAAGAAGAAGAAACTCGTACTTAAATAGTTCTTTTGTGTCTCGGACATAACTGTGAGTCAACTAAACCACTAGCCCTTCATACATATAAGACACAAATTTATCGTTGACTTTTCTAAATAAGAAGAGCTGAAACGTTCCCCAGGCGGTCCTAGAATATAGCTGGAGTGTTATACTAAAACCTCGTTTACTACAATCACTCGTTTACTTAGCGTTTTCTCGGACAGTAGTAAAAGTTCTCCATTACAACGGAGTAAAATAATTGACAGAGAAATGTGTGGCCTCTACCGTTTATACGTGCATAAAAAACAATCTTGATTTCGACACTTGCAAGACTATGGGTGGTTTACACTGACCTCCATTATAATGGAAGTCAGTGGTGGTTTAAGATTAATAAATAGAATCTTTCATATGAATTAACGATTGCCCTTCTATAATAAACAATCTAACAGTTTAATTTCACAATCAAGGTTTACGAAAGTGTTGTGAGGAAAAGGGTCAGTGTAACGTTTTTATGGGATTTTACATACCGGAACATATTTTGTTTGCTTTAAACTCTAGTAACCCAGCTTGTCTTAAATGGTATGTGTATCTTGTACACTGTAAACTACAACACAATTTAAAACTTTTTCACATTTTCTAATATATAGTTTAAGCTTATTTAAAAATAAATTTCCTAAGTATGTAGACTGGAGAACTATATTTTTCCATGTCTCTGCAACATTACGTACTCGTAACTATTATCCCACACCGCTTTCCCGGTCTTTCAGCTCCGGCCGTTGACCTTTGGGAACAATGGAACAAAGTGCATTCACTGAACTGAGGTATTGTTTGTGAAATAATACGCGATTGAGCCGCTATTAAACACGAAACAAAGCTTTGTAATGAAAAGATTCAAATTATGACGCTCGATCCACGAAAACAATGCTAATAGAAATTCTTGCTATTAAAATAATGAAAATACTCATAACTAGCGCACAGTTACGGACGATTATATTTTATTTATTACCTTCTCGTTAGTCGTTTATTTTAATTATAGAAACTAGATTGTAGACAGTGATCAAAAACTATTTTTGAAACATGTGACTTTTCACATTCAAATGAGAGTGAACCAAAATCTAAAGATCCGAGACATAACCCACGAATAAAAATTAAGCAAAAAACAATATACTTAAAATAAAATTAAGCACCTGAAATTAAACTATTTTAACTTTGTTTTTAGACACACATAGTCTATTAATCTAATCCAAAATTAAACGTATTCCAACTCAAGTACGAATTGACATTAATTGTCAATTAATAATTCAAACTAATTATAATTGGAGCCGCTGTATTAGTAGAAATTACGCTAATGGTGAAAATTAAGCGTTCTATGTTCACTCTTGATATTTATGAATGAGTGAATGCCACCCACATCCTACGTCGTAGCACGCCTACGCGTTACGAGCTACGATTCTCGTAGCTACGAAAGAGCTACGCGCCTACGCTGTGAACCATTCATCACACTATCATACACTTATACAAAAAGGAATGTGAGTTTATTGGTGTTTGTTCCTCTTTTATGAAACAGAGTGACGGGTCTTTATGCTTGTTGGCATGGAGTTAGGTTAGGTTTGTAGGTAGATCCGATTAATGATATATGAAGGTTACTTTTAGCGCGAAAAGGTTAGTTCTTTTTTCTCTGGTTCCTGATGATGATGACTAGACTAATTCAGATGTAAATAAATTAACGATACACAGTTTAGTCGGCTTCTTATTGTATAAGAGCGGCCACCGCTAGTATCATTAGTTTACAAACCACGCTAAGAGCGTTTGATTAGGCTAAGGTACTTTGGAAATATGTATTAGACGGGATTAAACCAAGTAAAGCCATGCAATATAACTATCTCATTCATATAACTTTACTGTTATATGTAAAATGTATCATTACGGCTAAGTGATTAACATTTCGCCTACATGTTGTTAAGTACATTTTCCTTACTCTCATTATGAACACCTACATACGCAAATAACAGGATTGCGTTTGACTTGTAACTTCCGAATGGATTTTATTTAAATATAAAGCATAATTTAACTTCTTATATCCCGAGGTCATAATTGCTATTTTTATAGGCACAAGTACACATGTATTTAGTGTCGAAAATGTTGAAATGTAAAAATACATTTGTTGTTTTTTTTCTTTTCTTCTTATCCTTACTTAATAGTAGTAGATAGAGATTAGAATATATTTTTTGCCAATCTATCACCAGACCAGAGATACCTGGATCGTTTCAGACAATATCAGTGTTATAACATTGTGATCTGAGGTAAAACATGTTTTTTTTTACAGTTTTAACTAATCTATATGGATTTTTGTTTCATCCTAACTTTCATTTCATTTTAACTTTTGTTTTTAAAATTATAATTACTTGCGTTGAGTCTGGTCGTTTGTATGTATAATAAGTATGTATTTACAAAAGAAAAGTATACAAGTATTATATCCGTTATCTAGTACCCACGACACAAGCGTTTGCTTAGTGTGGGGCTAGATGGCGCTGTGTGCAATGTCCCAGGATATTTATTTATTTATTTTATTTATTTCATAAATTTGTAAATAAAAAAACAAACAAAATTCGTATCAACAACATATTGATTTTGGTTTAAGTAAAAAAAATAATTTTACTGGGCTAGAATTATTTTCGTTGAAAACCTTTGCCCGAACGCCTGTAAATGAATAAAAAAGTATCGCAAACTGAGTTTTATTCTTCACTTTTTTATGCTCGTAAAAAGATTACGCGCCTCAAAATCAAATTTCCTATTTTTGTGCGCTATATTCCAGTTTCAACCTAAGGCAGGAAACATGCACGATTTGTAACACAACAGTGGGTTAAATTCTAGTTAAAATATCTTGAATTATACCTCATCTTTCAATAGGTTATTTCTTTCAAAACAACATTATAAAATTCAAGGGAAATCTTGTTGTTTATGATAAGCCTAAGTTATAAGTATAGGTATGTTTTTAGCCAACCCTTATCAAAACTTAGA
The DNA here is from genome assembly GCA_927399415.1 of Macaria notata. Taxonomy (NCBI): domain Eukaryota; kingdom Metazoa; phylum Arthropoda; class Insecta; order Lepidoptera; family Geometridae; genus Macaria; species Macaria notata. The sequence goes on from OV656730.1 coordinate 10,672,743, forward strand.
AATAATAAAATACATACATATTACATAATATATTAACTAACCTAACGTATTTTACTAACGAAACTTAGTACATTTACGCAAACGCTGAATGATGCTCCCAGGTGTTTAGACGCGCTATCAAATCATTATTAGTATAACTTATCTTTGTATATCCTGACAAATCCCTTCACAAATGTTCAAGGATCTTATTTTTTTATTTTTGCGACAGTATAATAAAACCAAACACCAATGCTACCATTACCAAATAGATATATTAAAAAAATACTATATAACACCCCTCTGTTCCGTGGTAGGCTAACAAAACACGTAGGCGGTCGCCCACGCCCTCTCCCGGCGTACTACGTGACTCATCTGATTGTTCATGTGAACCCCTTTTTGTACAGTCAGCATCATTATCTAAAATTGCCGCTTGCATTGTGCAGGAAAAAAGAAATGCTTTTAATTTATGTTTTTTTAGAAAGGGCCTGTGTTTTACCGCATACGGTCTATTTTTCTTATCTCTCTGAATGTCAGAAAGTTCTTAATTTTGTATTTTTGTTGTATATCTATATATTGAAGATTTATATATGTTTGCTACACTAACGATAAAGGTAAAGGCAAGAATAAATTTTGAGTGAGTCGTTTTTGCAGGAATCAAATATAACCATAATAACCAAAAATAATAAATAATATTACGGGACATTGCACACAGCGCCTTCTAGCCCCACACTGAGCAAACGCTTGTGTCGTGGGTACTAGATAACGGATATAATACTTATATACTTTTCTTTTGTAAATACATACTTATTATACATACAAACGACCAGATTCAACACATAGAACTATACTTACCATTTTTTTACTATTGATTTGTTTTTACAAGGTATCTTATATATAAATAAAATATGAACTCACATGATCATAAAGATGATAGATAAACTAAAATTTTACTTTGAACAGTTATTCTATTCTTAATACTCTTTAATGTTCTAAATCTTTTGCATTATGTAACTTGAGTGCTAAATGATTCCTATATAACGTAGCACTTTAAAGCAAAACTAGTACGACAACGAAGCGAAAAGCTTTGCGAAACTTATCTTCGAAACTGTACTATATATTTCTCACACAAATTGGCCTTTATCACAACGGAATAAAGTTTGTTTTGTCTGTCTGTTGATTGTACAGTTGAGATAAATCTCGTGCACTCAAACTGCATACTAATAACTAGCATTTCAAACTGAGTAAAACGGTTTACGCTCTTTGTTTTATGTTCTATGACAGTTTAATTTTACATTTGTCTTCACAGATAACGATAAATATTAATTCGTTCGATGTTTGTGATAATAAATTGATTTATGAAGTCTTTGAGTCGAGTAAAAACAATGGGAAATGGTATTAAATTACACATTTTTTTTAAAGTGCTGGAAACTAATCAGGTGAAAAATGTGAATTTCATTCATTAAACTAATTACAGATGATATATTATAAGCCACCAGTCATTCAGTAATTATCTTATGAGATTGGTGAACTATGATGACGTCAGTTTTGCAAAGCATAAATTAATGTCACTAAAAGATATCCAAATATTTTTCTAGTAATAAACGCACTAATAAGCAAATAGATATTACTTTCAATTCTGTACATTATGCATATAACTATACAATACATATGTATGTACTGTGCACAGAATCCGCCATCTACATAGAAACGGTCCCTAAAATAACTAATATTCACTAATAGGGGTGCACTAGCGACCGCTATCGGTGTCGAGAGCCTTGGATCAGTCTCAGGTAGGGCAAAGGTCAGGTTTGTCATCAATCTTGTCAGATTTACGGCCCGAGCCGACGGTTTATCTCACGACCGTGCATGCGGGATTAGGTGCCTGCCCTGCATAGTTACTGTGAAGTTTTACGCGTCATGGCTTTAATATTACTTGCCATCTTTGGCAACCTCTCAGTTCATTATTAGGTGGGCAAATAATGAACTGAGAGGTTGGAAATCATGGACACAGGATTCTGGTATCTTTGTATAGGTATTGGATTGTAAAGCATGATTGCAAAGAAAATAAAAAAATTATGTTATAAAAAAATAGACGTTAATTTCATTTTTTTTATTTGAATAAACGATTCTATCACATAGCATAAAAAATAAGTTCATAATGGTTGTAAATTGTAGTTCCCGCTCTGACTGGTACTCGGGTTTGCTATGAAATTATTGCTAATAAGCTATTACGAAATATTGGATGCTTTTTACCACTTCGCCTTGGTGTGTAGGTATGTAAGAAGTTGTCACGAATAATATTAACAAACTCTTTATATTAAACCAATTTTACACAAATAAACAGTATTTCACTTAAAAATTTGTATATTGCTCTGTGTATGATTGGAATTGATTTTGTCTATTTCTCAATTGTGAATTTGGCATGCTGCGATAGTTGCTCATGTCCCTGTGATAGTTACACAATACATATTATATATTAATAAAATACACATTAGTTTGTACTAAAAATCAATAAAAACATTGACATCAATAGACTATTCTTCGGTAATAAAAAATTATAAATCTTAAACACAAGGCATAAAACATCGCCCAGACGATTTACTCCCATTCGTTTACACTCAAAAATGTTTAGTTTACTCGTGTGTAGGTTCAGCCGCAAATCCCGCCGTTTCGGTCTTTTTAACCGGCCATTTTTACTCGCAGCCACGGCTGGTCACGTTACTAATGGCTGACAATAGCCATTTGCTAGCCTTCCGTGTCGGGTGGTGTGCCGCCTCTAACTTCTAGCTAAACTGTGGAGGATGGAACGTATTTACTACTTTACACAACGAGTGAATGCTTAAGTTGTAGTGTTTTGGGTCAAGCTCATTTTGTGAATGGGCTTTGGTCTATTTGCTTAAAGTCTTAAAAATATTTTATGAGACAAAACGTGTTGAGGAGTGCTTGCGCAAGTGGATTTTCGAATGTAAACGTATGTTATGAAGAGCTGTGTAGAAAATATGGCGGAAAAAATCTGGTAATCGATAGATTCATGTATTGTATTTCATCTAAATATTTATTTACTCAGACATTTATGCGTTATTCATGTGATGAACCTGATAACACGAAACAAAAATATTTCTCAAAGCAGAAAAACAACTCTTACATTTACTTATCGCAAAGTACTGGGAAACATCACAAATCAAAACATACGCGAGGAATTATCTAAACATTGTAGAGAGCAAAACAGCTGAAATTCGATTTAGTAGACTCATAAAAATAACCGTTCGCTCTGAGGTTGATTTTATTTTACTGACGTATTCGATATTGGGCAATAAAGTAAAAAGATTTAAGAGTTGGTCTGCCAATAGAAGTTTTGGCTTTAGTAGATTTTAACAGTCACTACCGGGCGAAGGGTTGGGGAAAAGGGATTTGCCTTTTCTTGAATTATAACACGATTAAAAAAAGTTTACGCAATCTTGAATAGTTTAAACTCCTGAGCAGCGGTCCATATCAGTTTTCCTTAAAGGTTTTTTTACAAAGTTTGAAAGTTTTGTAAGGTAGCTCTTTCCTAGCGGAATATTTTTAGGTCGGTATCGAGATATTGCGAAACCAATTGAGGTTTTAGCGTAATCGGTCGTTGACCGCTGCATCGGTTGCAATGAGGTTTTTCTTACCTCATTGCAACCAACCCAGATATACTCAAATAAATAAAAAGAAAATATCAATATCATTCCTAATTTTATTATAAGTATCGCAGATTCGATAGACAGGGGAATTCTTCAGCATATGTTTTAGGATGAGGCAAAAATAAAGAAAAAAAAATTATAAGTATTATTTGGGCGGGGATCCCTTAATGTCAACATACTAACTAATTCAGGACAATAAACAGAACCATAAGCTTTATACTCCTATATTCCCAGAAATGTTAGCCTAGCTTACTTCTTTATCACGTACTTACTCATTATTTACGAAGTGCATTAAGTTTCCGTGATTAAGTTAGTAAGTCATAACTTAGTTTTATGCTAGTTTCTAAGTGGCCATTCTTTGCATGGAGAGTCTAAACGCTCCTTCGCAAGTGCAAAAACTTTTTAAATATGTATGTACTACGGCGGTTTGAAATAGCTAAAAGCCATTAGGGCTTTTACCATAATTACAAATGAATTTGACTGAAATCAAACTAAAATTTATAGCCAAATCTATAGTCTGTTTTATACCAAAATAGGCGGTTCAATTAAGCTAATAACTATCCTAACCAATAGATACTAAGTCATTCCGTAGTAAAGCTCACCTAGATGCATGGAATACAATATTTACCAAATATAAACCCAATTTATAATAGAAAAAGATAAAAGATAAAATATTTTTTATTTGCGTTAATACATTTGTTAACATTGTAGGTGTCCCTGGCAACCGCTGTAGGATTCCCTGTGTCGCGGAGCCAGGGTTCTTCCGTTGAATAAAAATTCAATTTTACAATTGTGTTGTTTTCAGTTGAAGACTCAAATAAATGTTCTTACAAGTTTAATTCACTTCAGCATAGAGTTGTGAAAATAATGGTTAGTTATGTAAGTAGGTATTATATGTCAATTGTTTATTATAAGTAAAAATAACCAAGATTATTTTATAGCGTGTTATGTTATCAAGTTAAGTAAAACATAACAGTCAATACTTATACAAGCTATTTTCATATAATAAATTGTTGCTTAGTTTCTTTGTGAAGATTTCTTTACTATTTGTCAAAAAACATGATTATTCCACGACATCATAGTAGTCGAACAAATAAACCAATAAGTTTGCTAACATTTTTGTACAAGTGAATATGAAGTAATGACCAAAATTTTACGACATTCTCATCTAGTTTCTTGTAGCCGCTAACTTCAACTTATAATGACGTTTGAACCATAAAACGTACCTTAATATCACGAGCTGTAAGGTAATAACTTTCATAATATACTCACATAAAGCAATACATGGTCTGACAAGTAACTAGGGCAAGTAATCAAATCACATACAGAAGTTTCTATTTCACTGGAGCCATAAACGGGGATATTAAGAGGATATATGGTCCTCTATTGAGACGTATAGCCCAAGATTATGGGCTCGAGGTGTGCCTTCGGCTATATGAATGTGATGTGAACTAGAGGTCCGAGTGAGAACATTTAACTGTGCCGTGGGAATAGTCAGTCAAATGGTTGGTTAGTGGGGGAAACTTGTCTTCGTTTTAAGATGCTTTCCTTCAAGTTAGCATCTTGGTTACTTGTTGTCTATGTAGCGGTATTGTAACATCTCTGTGTATGTAAGCACTTTTGATTTTTCACTTTAGTATATGTTACTCGTAGCATAGACTAAGTTAGTCTATGCTCGTAGTAATGAATTGTCTACGACTTTGACTAACAAACTTTTCAATTTGAACAAATACTATTATTAACCTCTTTTCATACCATGACGATGATAATTACTAATCTATATATATAAAACTCAAAGGTGACTGACTGATTGACTGACTGCTGATATAGTGATCTATCAACACACAGCCTAAACCACTGGACGGATGGGGCTAACATTTGGACTGAAGGTTGATGTTATGACGTAGGCATCCGCTAAGAAAGGATTTTTGGTAAAGCCACTTCTGAAGGGGTGAACTAGGGAATGCAAGTTTTACTTCTTAATGCGTGCGAAGCCGCGAGCACCCACTAGTCATTTATAAAAACACTAGTGGGTGCTCGCGGCTTCGCTCGCATTAAGAAGTAGAACTCGCATACCCTATTTCATCCTTTAAAAGTGGCAATTCCAAAAATCCTTTCTTAGCGGTTGCCTACGTCATAACATCTACCTTCATTCCAAAATTCAGCCCAATCCGTCCAGTGGTTTGGGCTGTGCGCTGATAGATCACTATATCAGTCAGTCAGTCAGTCGGTCACCTTTGAGTTTTATATATTGAGATACTCCCAGAAAATATAATGTTTACGTATATTTCAAAAGAGCATGTTTTTATAAATCGTTTAAAAAAAATTAACGGGAGAATCTGAGCACTATAATTACATAGATTATTTATAAGTTTCGATATAATACACACAAAGTACACTCCCAAACTCACGTTCATATACTACATATCTACTATCCTTGATCTACATTAATTCATTCCATCTACCATCCCATACTGCAGCGGAATACAGCGAGGTGTTGAATAGAGCCTCCGTTGGCCACAAAGCTGCGGACGGGTCTCCACTGACGAATGCCTCGCAGACCTTTCATTTAATGTGAGCTCCAATTTGGTGAGATATCCGGAAAGCTTAATTACTGTTGGCTAGTGGCTGCATGGTGATGGTGTATTGATAAAAAGTATAATAAAGTTATGTCTCTTTATATAACTTGTACCTGTTTAGTACCAAGCCAAAAACCGTTATCTATGTGAGTCCACTCTTGTACAAAAATAAGAACAAAACAGAGTGAGTAACAAATTAATGAATACACTTTTGTTTACTTAGGAAATAAAAAATACTTTTTTTTAAATTTAATTAATTCTTCAGTTTTTGGAAAGATTATGTAGCTCTAATTTACGTACTCTTTCTAAAATTCAATACTAGTTTTGTTAAAATTCCCTGAATACACAAATATCTGCATAAACATACCTACTAATTTGCAATAAAATATACAATTAAATTTATAAAGTACTAGATTTGAAAAATAAATAGATCTTAATAGGAACTATTTTCAAATAATGCTAGCTTCTGAGAAATTATAGCAATTTTCATAAACAACCTATTGCAGACCAACATAAAATAAGCGGGTAATTGCAGAACACACTCTCTAGGTACGGCAAGTGCAAGGTTCACATAATTAGGTTAAACAAGTGTCGTTAATATTCATAAACTGTGACTTTGTTTCGGAGCGGAGAAGTAAACTATGGCCTGGTGGGAATAGATCTGAGATAAAAGGTATGAGGACACTATTATGACATGATATGAAATTATTTATTAATTTATCAATTATGTTATGATACACTCACAACCCTACAATTAATATAGAGAGAAAATACATTTCAATTTTTTTTGCATTGTCAAGATTTGTAGAATTAATTTACAATAATTGTTTAAATAATTTAGATTCTAACATAAAAACCGGCTGTATAGGGGCCTTGACATAAATAATATAATTATTGCCAGATTGTAATAATAGGCTCTTTGACAATGCGAAAAATAAAGTGTCAATTGCTGACATCCGTATATAATATGAGTGTAAAAGTGGTTATTTATTACCGTTAGTTGAAAATAATAATTAATATATTAAAAAATCTTTAAATTAAAATGCATATTTTTAAACGCTTGTCACGTGACACAAAACGCTCCTGATTGGTCGAGTTTATAATGACGTCACTAGCTTGTCAACATTGTTTGCCTACATGTGTATTATTATATTTCGAAACATATTTTAATATTAAAACTTTCGTGAGACATTTTATCAAAAGATTAACTAAAACGGTTTTCACTCACGTGTAAATCGCGTAAATGGTTTACGCGTTACTACTCCCGGCCGCTGGAGCGACCCGAGGACGAAGCGGCCGGGAGTAGTAACATCGTCTCGCCTCCACCCCCACCACCACAGGCCCCCGCGCCCGTGTCCCGGCGGGCCGCTCGCGCGGCGGCGCGCAGTCTGCGTGTTGCCGCGGCCCAGGACGAAAGTTCTGAAGATGGGTGTCATAACATCCGAAACGCGTAAACCATTTACGCGATTTACACGTGAGTGAAAACCGTTTTAGTTAATCTTTCGAAACATATTTGATAAGATTTCATTATTTTGTGTGATTTCTTAGCGAAATTTTACAAATTCCATCAAGAACTTTTACCATGAACCACGATTTTGTAAAAACAGACAGCGGAAACCTGCCCCAAGTAGACGCAATCATGGTCGTATTATATTTCAAAAATAATTACGATTATTATGCTGCGGAGCTAAAAAATTTATAAACAGCAAAGTAATAACACCTAAATGGTAACTTAAATTCTATCATAAGGAAGTGAAATGATGATAAACTTCTTGCTAAAACGCTTTTTGTACTGATAGTAATTAACCATGTCATTTTCCATCTGTAAAAAACAAACAAGTTAGTCTGGAACCTTTAGTGCAATGCTTATTTTAATCATAAGACTGTATGTAGCTACAATTTTTAAATAATATTATGCAAAACAGCGGAATAGAAATGAATAGAAATGTTCGAAGTGATTTAAGTGAGACATTTTGCAAACAACATATAAGTACATATTATAACCTCAAATCCATAAAAAAGATTAACATTCTAAGTGTAATAAAGCATTTCAAAAGTACCTATCAATATTACGTTTACTTATGTACATCGAAATTGTCTTCATAGAAGAAAATATTTGTACTATTCCCTATGTCATTGTTATCCCTCCGAGAAAGTTGCAGCCACTTTCGGTGCACTTGGACATTCTTTTGAACACTTAGAAATAGTTTGTTCGGAGTTTTTATTGACGTATTTGTACATTTTGGAACTGCACACAATTTGTAACTAATTTTGTAGCACATTAATCACTAAATTCAATCGCACTTTCGTCATTTGTTTGCGTATTGTATGTGGATGATATGTGCCACAGATCTCAATACAGGTTAGTGACGTCACCGATTCGATTGCAGCGCCATATTGACAAAGTAGCGTTTTGGCGAACTATTTAAATATAGTATTTTTAATCTGATATTTTTCCGAAAATATGTACCAGAATTTAAAAATACACTTTAGACTAGGTTTCTTAACCCCTAAATAAAAATATGAAATGGATTTTAAAACCAGTCAAGGAGCGTATTATGTAGATCTAAAAGATCTATATGAACTGGTTTTAATAGTGTACCTACTGATTGTACGCGTATGTAAAACCTCATAATTGATGGGAAGCATTTTGATTCACTCGTAATAATCAGTGCAAAAAGGTACATATTGTTGTTGGTGCTGATACTCTGCTTCTGAGAAGCAATTCACTTATAATAGAAACGATAAAATTATTCTTTCTTCATATCATAAAATCTTAGGTGTAAGAATAGAGAAGTGAAAAAGCCTACTTACCAATAGGAAAAAAAAATCTAATCAATGAATGACGTTTGACGCTGTCGTTAACTTTGATGGCACACAATTTATAATACGGCAGAAAAAAATAAGCAACCTGTAGATTATAGTGCAATAAATGATGTAGATGATCCGTGGCAGTGCTTCTGATCCTCAATAGCAGGGGAACCGAAAGTCTTTTTAATTGCCATATTAACACCAAAATAACGCCCAAATTAACAACAACATTTCATACATAATTATAAAGCAAACTTACCAAAAAATGGCCCGACAATGCAGCGGCAATTAGTCGGAGAACTAATTTTTTATGCAAATCGCCGGTTAGCACTGCTTCATTTAGTTTGTTTGCTTTGGCCCAGCGCCAGCCAATAACAAAGGTAGCAAGTACCTGCATTTATAGCAGTAATTAATCATATCCGGTCTCAAATGGATTTCTCCGAGAATTCTACTAATTTATTATACCTTCATAGGTACGTAAGTAGGTTGGGTATTGTGTGGAATATGTTGTCCAACGAATAATGTCCTTAACGAATGCATAGTGTAGCTAGGTTTATCTGTTACAAGCTGTGCTCGCGACTTCGTCCGCGTGGAATAGTTATTTTGGGCATCATATTTATTTTTGCAAACATCTTCAGCTTTATAAATTATAGCTGTTACCCACGACTTGAACCGTTTTCGCAGCGCAAACAACGGAAGCCCTCAAAAACGAATCATTTTTCCCGTTTTTTATACATTTTGCATTGTTTCTTTCTTCGTTCCTATTAGTTGCAGTGTGATGCTATATAGCCTAAAGCCTTCCTCGATAAATGGTCTATTCAACACAAAAATAATTTTTCAATTCGGCCCAGTAGTTCCAGAGATTAGCGCGTTCAAACAAACAAACAAACAAACTCTTCAGCTTTATAATATTAATATATAGCATAGATTAATTATTATTTTTCTAATTTAACTATCTGTTAATTAATCACCAGCTGTTGTAATTGATACTCACAAGTTATAATTAAATTGCAAGAACAACAGTTGTTAGTTGTTTTTCAACTGAATCTGACTCGAGATGAAGACAATCGAGCCTGAAGAACATATTTAAATATATATATATAACATATTTTTTAACACAACAACACTACCAGAAGCTGTGTTTCCTGCGAACTACAATCCAGGGGTTTTCAAATCTAGAGTTAATAGGTATCTTCTAGGTAAACGTATTACACCCTAGGCTGCAGCAATGCTTAACATCAGGCAGGCTGTAGTCAAACGTAAACCTATAACACGTAAAAAAAAAAACACTGTATTGTGCTTGCCGAAATATTTCTTGATCATAACTGTTTTATGTACAACATATGTAGTATAGCATGAAATTGAATTTACCAGACAGATTTCAGATTTTGTATTTACGAGTACAATCAATGTGTACAAAAGCTTCCTGGCTCTTTCCAAGTTTACGCAAAGCTCCTCAAAGCTCAGAATAAAACAAGGCGACATCGCCTCAAGGCACCGAAACCTTGAAATCAGCGTTATTGTCCACAATTAAAACAAATAGATGCACGAACCTAATTAATAAGCATACCTAAGTTATAAATAAGCTCGTAAAAACGGCATAGAATTATGACAAGTCTAACTCTCAAGGTTAAAGTTAAGACCAGGAAACCAAGGCTAAGTAGTAAGTAACCAAGTTAGAACCACGTCTAAGCACGCCACAGCTACTGTAAAATGAAAACCAAGCCGATTCGGATTAAAATATTAATTATATAAACGCCTACTGACAATAAAACTTTACGACTTGACCGAGAAAGCACAGATAAGAGTTAAAACACGACGAGGTTGCCTTGAATTGAGTGCTAAAGTATTACTGTTGCTACTTTGGACGATAAGGTAAAATAATTTAAAAAGTTATTTCGCTAAATCTAGTTGAAGGCTATTGAGGTTACTTAGGTATCCTTGGCATGGTTTGTGGGTAAGCTTTATTTTTATCTACAATAATATGGCTTTTGTTATTCTACCTACCTTTAGTGTACTAGTACAAATAAATAAACCTTTTATTATAGCTACAAAGACAACTGTTTTACATTACCATAGATTTTATTTTGAGAAAAATTTACTCTCTATCAATATAACTAAAACTAAATACATCAGTTTCACGATTAATGACTCGACACAACCAAAATCCGGCTTAAACTTAAAAATACACAAATCAACATGCAATCAAGACTCCCAATGTACATGTAACAACCTGACACAAACAAATGAAATCAAATATCTAGGGATAATGCTTGACAAAAACCTGAAATGGACTGATCACATCAAGAAACTTTCTGGACGAGTAAGAAAATTAATCAGTATTTTCTGTCAACTTCGACATATCATGCCTTTCACGGCTTTGAAAAAGATTTACTTTGCTTTAGCGCAGTCCCTAATTACTTACTGCATCAGTGCTTGGGGAAGTGCTGCAAAAACCTATTTGGAAAAACTAGAGATATCACAAAGAGCCCTTCTTAAAGTCATGACTTTTAAGAAAAGAAGATTTTCCACCACATCTCTATACAAAGAGTGTAAAGTGCTTACAGTAAGACAACTTTTTATTAAAACTCTGATATTAAGACAACACCGGCTAGTTGACAAAAGGAAAATTGGATCTTTATGTAACAAGAGGAGAAAGAACCAAATATTTGACATTCCAAGGGTGAGGACTAATTTTGGAAGACAGTGTGTTAGCAAGTTGGGCCCATCGCTGTATAATAAGATAAGCAAAATTATGGACATACCACACCAAACTAGGCATGAGAGCTCTACACGAGTGCATGAATTTCTGCTCACACTGGACTATGATAAAACTGAACAATTTATGGAAATTAAAGTATAACACTCATAAACCACCGGTTGACAAGTTTAGTAACATAATCACAGTTTCACTATCAGTTACATAAGTACACACACACACACACACACACACATATAACATACACGCTCATCTAACTACAACTAAGACTCAAATATACACTATGTCGCCAAAGCACTTCTTATAACACGAATTGCATACAATATTTTTATAAGTACTAACAGGTATGTCTGGCTACATTTATTATTTTGAGTCACATTTCCAGCCGCCTCATGTAAGCTAAATATAGCGTATAGCGTAGGCTTTAATACCCTGCTAATGTATGTACTTACCTTCATGTAGAAAATAGTATTTTTTTTTAAAGCGATACTGGTATCACTAAATTTTATTGTTTACTGTCATGTCATTTCATTACTGTCATTGTCAAATCATAATTCTTGTGTTATTTGCTACCAAATTATTATGTTCTTATGTTTCTATTTTAGGATATTTAGTTAAGTGTAACTTTCAGCAGGAGAAAGCCTGCCGCGGCAAGGATACTACAGCCCTGTAACACAGGATCCTTTGTGATACCTAGTACAGAGCTTAGTACACCTACCAACGTAGTGCATAAACTTTGTTATTGTCATTATAAAATCATGTATGTACGTAACACGTAAGTTGAAACAATAAAGGATTTTATTATTATTATTTATTATTATATTATTTTATTACTTTACTTTTTATTACTTACATCAACAATACGAGAAGTAATCGTGCATTTCTCAAGACTTACAACAACCCCTTAAAACAATGCTTTCCAGCATTAAGTACAGAGATAACATAACATTAACTAGAGCATATCCACGTAATAAAATTTACAAGCATTCAGCAACATTAAGAGCATGAAACCCATGACATCCCATCAAAGAACGGGCCACATCTGCGCTAACCGAGGAAATTACTCGAAAACGTGAGAACAAAAGACATTTCAAAGGAATAACACCATAGAAGCAAGGTAAGTGTTATGTTACTCAGGGAAACCATCGTTTTTATTGTGTGGTTTAATGTCGCGCTGATATTATTGATGCTACTTAATTTGTAAATTTGTTTATTAAATTAAAAAAAAAATATTATTAATTAATTAAAATTTAATTATTATTAATTAATTAATATTTAATTATTATTAATATAATTATAAATAAATTATTATTAATATAATTAAAAATTTAATATTAAAAAAAATAATTTAATTTGTTGTCGTAATTTGTTATGCGAAGCGTAACTTTGATAATTTGGTTTAAATTAACGTACCATGATATCGCACTAATAATACAATAGTGTTGTATCTCAAAATCGATATTTTTTCAGAATCAAAGAAAAACTCATTTCTCACTCCCTATTACAGATATAAAATAAAATTTAAGCGGTATGTGGATTTTAAAATTAAATGAAGATTATTACATGTTAACTCATATTAAAAATATAATGCAATAGTGAAGTTATTTAAGAATTTTGAATTAAGACAGTATTACTCCAAACACAGTTTTCAAAATAATATATTATTTTTAATTACATCGTTATTGATGAATTTTTTTGTGTTATGACTGTTTGAATCATACATTTTCTCTACTATTTTAGGTGTTTTTTTTGTACGTACAACAAAATAAATAACAAAGGTAGGCTAAACAAAGGTTTAATAAAACCAGATTATTTGTTTATGTGTTTTTAATAGGAAATTGACTTTAGGAATGCCTTTACTTATCGCTAAGAAGTCAAACATAGGTAAACCTTTTTTTACAAAAACCGTTATGTCTGATACTGATCACAAAATAGGTAAATGTTAAAGGTACACTTTTTTTTCTTTCAACATACCTTCCAAAATGAAAAATATGTATTTATATATTTTTCATTTTGGAAGTTCATTCATTTACTTCAAAATATTCATTTACTTCAAAATTAAATGCAGTGTTTAATTTACGAAAATTTTGAGTGGACTAGTACCTGTATTTTGGTTTGATGTCTGTGGTATGCCTAACTATGAATTGTCTTTGTTTTGCTATGACTCCTAGATTCCAATAGTTCTTGACAATTTCCTGCCTTGATGTCTCGTTTATTTTGGAACTACATTTTAACCTGCATTCTTCAACACAATGTCGGACCCATTTTTCTTGATGGTACTTGTTTTTTGTTTGCCGATTCATATGCTTTGCCAGTATTCCGAAGTCGTTTGGCTCCCTGGTGCTTCCATGGTTTCGACGTTACGCACCCTCTTCCTGCCTCTAGTATCACAGTTTTGTTCTATTGACGAAATATTTGATTCAGTAGACAACCCACTGGTTCCAGCAACGGGACTGTTTTCTGAGGGGATTTCTTCATCTGAACTAGTTACTTGATGAAGAGCTACTTGACGAAGAACTACTTAAAGAAGAGCTACGCGAAGAACAACTACTTCTAGATTTGGTTCTTTGACCTTGGAGTTGTCTGTGAGTTTTACTTTGTGAATCGGGAACGAAATGTGGATCATGGTTGGAGTCATCAAAGTCACTCTGATCTGAATGAATGGGTGAAATGTAATATTTCCTTTGGTTGGATTCAGTAACCGGATTAACATTAATAACCATGCCTGAACTGTTTACATCAATTTCTTGAAGTACTGGAAGAATTGTAGATGATGATGCTACCGAAAGTGTCGATTGTTCTTTCGTAACGTCCGCGTTGTCAACTTCTCTCTGGGTAGTAGGTTCCTCGATTGTACTCACCAATGACAATAATGATGGTAACGAATTCCTGACAAGTTCATTTTCCTTTTTTATTGGGACAACTTGTAGTATTTGTTGCCATACCAACAAGTAAGCGTCCACGATGCATAATGAACCTACAAAGATAAATATTAAATATTTATTTAGTCCAAAACATACTCATACTTGATGCGCGTCTGTCACAAAGACTGTAGTAACTCGAAATTTATGAAATTATCATACTTAGTACGTATTTTTCTTATAACACTGTTAAACATTCGATTAAGTTTAAAATAAAACTTTAATTTACAAATAGATTATTATGACTAATTTATAAATAAAACAAACAAAAATGACTTTTAGGTATGATTCAACAAAACTGTCTTAAATCAAAAAATATTTGCTGAATCAATAATAGTGCTTTAAGTAAAAATATTATTTTAAATATTGCTTATGTGAATCAGTAATAGTGTAATAATTCGAATAACAACACAAGCATGTTAAGGATTTAATCAACAATAGTGTAGTAATTCAAAATAAAGTTATAATTTTTACATACCTGATTCAATAATATCGTTGCAACTCGAAATATTGCGCCAAGCGGCGGGTGCTTCCTTCGTCACTGTTGGTCGCAACTAAAGATGACGCAATATTGCGGGCGGGGATGTAGCGACCAGTCAGTCATTAATAATGTCTTATAGCACCATCTTTTATTAATTTATTGCACTAGTTTTACGACAGTTTTATTGACTTGTGAGGAATTAAATTTTACATAAGAATATTATATCATGTCAAGTTCGATATATTTTGAGTTATAACACTATTGTATTATTAGTGCGATATTGGTTTAGTTTGAAGAAATATACTCGATTTACGACACTAACGTTGTTTTGACTTAAAGTTATCTGATTTTTTCAGGCTTATGTAATAATGTCAAAGAAAAACGTTTGATGATAAACTAATTTGAAATGTGCTAAAAAATATTTTGAACTAGTGGGTGCTCGCGGCTTTGAACGCATTAAGAAATAAAACTTGCATCCCCTATTTCACCCCTTTAAAAGTGGAATTTCCAAAAATATCCTTTCTTAGCTGATGCCTACGTCATAATATATCTACCTTCATCCTAAATTTCAGCCCAATCCGTGCAGTGATTTGGGCTGTGCGTTGATAGATCACTATATCAGTCAGTCAGTCAGTCACCTTTGAGTTTTATACATATAGATAAATAATTTTAAAACCAATTACTCAACAAATATAAATAAATCATACTTACCTTTCGATTAAGAACGAACTAAACATATCTACGTAATTAATATGCTTAAAATTTCATTTCCCCATAACAAAATCCATATTTCCCCGTCTGCCTACTTCCCACTTATCCCACTTATACATATAAGCTGACACCAGGTGTATCCCCTATCATCCCCAGCATGTCGGATGTACCTTCATTAAGCCATGTATCGATTCCACCGCCCCCGGGGCCCGTAAATTGCGCCCATTTATAACTCATTAAAATTCTCATCGCACAGTCTTTTACTGAAAATTATTACGGCTGAAACATTCGAATGCAAATACGCGAAAAAATGTTGGCTGAAATAAATATTCGCTCTTAAAAATGTTTGTGAGATTCCGAGTAACAGTAGGATGTTTCTCTGTATTGCTTTCATTGCTACCTACCTAGCAAGTACTACATCTAGAATTTTATTGTAATCATTTTGTCTAAATTTAGCTCATTGTTAATGATAATGGTGATATATGTATACTCGTATGAAGCGTGGCTACTTATCCAATAAGAAGTGACTATCATATCATTGCAATAATTTGATAGCCGTATATATATTGCAAGTTGTATTAGCTGTCCACAATTTATTTGTCGCTCAATAGACTTACGGCTTTATAACTTCAAGAAGCCGCCCGTACAAGATAAACAGTCCAATTAAGATTAACCAGCACCGACAAAGTTACTTATTTCGTAACTTTGGGAAATCAATTTCCGATCCCGCTTAAAGATCACGATCGTACGTGTCCGAGCGTGTCTCTTCAAAGGTTAACGAGTAAGAAAGATGTGTGAAAATAGTTCCATTGTCCTCAAGAAATAGACACTATTAGAGTACTCCCACGCTCGGGCCAATCAAGCCGACGATCACATCCTGAAGGGCTGAAGCCTACACAATAAGGCCTCCCACTCCTACAATTTAATCTTCTATCGGCGATCCTTCAAAACTCGTAATAGACAGTTCAATTTCGACACAGGGGAAGCTGACGGCAGCACTAGAGGCGCGACAGGTGACTGATGGCATCCAGTAATTTAATACCCGCCCGTACTTTGTTACTCAGATAGAGTAATTCCGATGACGAAGCGGATAGCAGCTATCTATCTACAGTAATCTACACATGACTTTACGCCGGTATCTCGTCCTCACCGCTTGCGGCGGATCGAGGATAAAATTTAAAGCAAAATATGGCATGTTTCATCAAATACGTGAAAGGGTGCCGGCGTAATTATGTTTACGCAGAATGTATGGGTATTAAAAATGTA
The DNA here is from genome assembly GCA_927399415.1 of Macaria notata. Lineage (NCBI taxonomy): Eukaryota > Metazoa > Arthropoda > Insecta > Lepidoptera > Geometridae > Macaria > Macaria notata. The sequence goes on from OV656730.1 coordinate 10,689,878, forward strand.
TACGAATTTATGATCATAGGGCGGTGCGCAGGTGGAATGAAACAAACGAGCTTTTTCAAAGGGTGACATTGCGTGACGGCGTACTTGTGTGCTGGAACATTATTAATTGAGTTCTTTCGTCATTACATTTCCTTGCGTAATGTAAGTGTAATATGTTTATAAAGGCAATTTTTTGAATGGACCCTGTATTAATTTTATATGTATTCATCATGGCATTGCCAAACATATACCAACGAGCTTTAAATTATCTACTGTTAAACATCTCACGAAATATAGAAAATAAAGCGTAGTTCCTGTATTTTGACGCGTAATTAGTTGCATAAGCAAATTAGATTCTTGCGTACAATTTTTTGGTCAAAATTAATAGGTGTGGGTCCATACTAACCACTTGAACATAAGACGCAGAAAATAACTTAGTTTGCTTTTTCTATGCCACAATATAAACTAAATCTTCCCTGTTTTAAATGGTATGATACGTAACAACTCCAGTACCCCAACTCACTGCAAGATTGGTACAAATAGAGGAATACATCAAGTGGCAGTTGGCTTCCATCCGAGGCACGTCGCACCTCGGCCGAGTACTCTCTTGTTAAACGAGGCACCGGACTGGTGCTGTGGAGCTGAGTGCAGTATGTAAGGTAGGGAGGTTACCTACTGTTGGATTTAGAAGAGTGAAAAGTAAGGAAGCTATTTTTTATGGCTTGTGTTTTTGTGATGATAGGGATAAGAAAGATAAACATATTACTTCTAACTGCTGCAAAATAATAAAGCACGTAAAAAGTCGGTAAGCTCTCGTAATAATGATGCAGCCTTTTAAATATTGTGTCATTTGGCGATGGCTTTTAGGACATTCATACATTTTTTCATTAGAGACACTTGGCACATTGTAAATTAAAAAAAATTGGGGTATAGTACTTAATTTATTACTACTAACTGCATGATCGTCATGTTAATGTTACAGTACGTACAATAATGTAAGCAAGTTCCTAACAAAACTCCGTACCTACATACATACGTCATATATGTATATATCTAAACCGCATCTTAATCAACATACATTTAACTTAGCACCCAATACCATCTACATTCAGCGTAATTTACGACTTAGCGCTTAGACAGCTTAGCTGACCCGCAAGCTAAAGCTTGAATTCTCTAGCTAAACTGCAACTTTAAGCTTAACATCTGCCCCTTAGTGTATTTGCGATAACTTGGGGCTAACAGCTCTCGCGTGGAGAGCTCCGTCTGGTCTATGGTCCTTGAGATTTGGCTTTTGTATGTTCGTTTAATGGCTGCATTGTTGCCTCGTCCTTTGACACTCGAACTTGATAACTTGAACTTGTGACGAACTACGGACGAGCGTGAGTAGGAACGTAAGCAGGAACTAGGTGCTTGAAAACTGTGAACGGTTTGGAAGGGAGGGATCGGAGTGGTTTGGATGGGTGTTGTTTCAATGTTTAGGTTTGGTATTTGTGAAGTGTTTTTGGTGAAGGTCCAATTTTTTTATTGTTTGAAATAGCCTTAGTAAAACTATTTATTTTATCAGATTATCATTAATTTAAGTTAATATATGTGTGCAGAGAATTGTGGTTAACAAATTATTAAAAATCAACACACCTACTTCATAAAGGTTCACAATGTAGCATGGCGAATTTTTTTTTCATTCTATGGTATTATGCTAAAATCATTCAATATATTTAGCTTACAGATATAAATTAGGTATATGTAACATCAATATTTGTTAATCGTATACAAAACTAAAACGACTTAGTTGACTAAACTTATCAGTTAAAGTCATTACTCGTATACTTATCAAAACAGTTGTTTACCCCACATAGAATAGTATAAAGTAGTATATCTTCACAGACTACAAAACTGAGCTGCGGTTTGCATAGCCGGTGATACCGACCGCAACCTCAGCTCCGCAACATTTTAATTAAGCCCAGCTGTAATGAACTCACAATTATTAAAGAAAGGGGCACACGCCAAAGAGTAACGGAGTACTTATTCTTCAATTTCGACGTAAGCAAAGGCGTCTTTTTGCAGAGTTTTACTAAGTAGCACTGAAGCAAAACTTCAAGTGCTGCTTTTACTTTGCCACTGTATTTCAGTTTGGAATCGTCGAGTTTGTAGGAACAATAGAATTGAATATAATTGGAACAATTTAGGAATAATACCTGTATCGATATTTTTATAATACATAGTTTATAAAAATATCGATGCGTTACCATAACACAGACACAAATATATATCTATCTATACTTTCATATAGTAGAGCTGAAGAGGGTAAAAAATATAAACATATAAGATATATTTTAAATATTTTAAATCCATAACAGAACACGTTTCAGTAGTTTTTAGAATTTGTGTGTTTTTGTTTGTTTTTGCGATATGTGCACATAACGGCTGAACGGACCATCATAATTTTTGGTATGTAGGTAGTACTAGGTCATAAAAGTGTCTTAGGCAAAGTAATGCAAGCGAAGCCGCGGGCGTCCACTAATATTATAATCACTGATACTTTCCCAATCCACATCAATCAAAAAACTATAATCAGAATGGTAATATTTTGCTTTGAACGTAAATTCATGTTCATGTTAAAAGCAAAACGTAACCTTTGTAATCTTAGTTTTTTTTACAGATTTTACACTTTACCATAACTCTATATATAACCTTAGTTTAGGATGATCTAGACTAACTGCAGTGACAGCTCAAGTTTAGTACTTCAAAACCTAATTACATTAAAATATCACTATAAAGCATGGGTGTTTCGTGCCTTAATGGTTAAAAACGGTTCTCACATATCGAGTCTAAGAAGAGACATCGAACCCCAATACTCCAATCTCCTAGAATCCCACTTTGACTGACTTGTATGCCACTTTATAAACAACCAAGCTCCTACTGAGCCGAACTTAAGTGTAACGCATTAAATGACTGTGTTATATGTAATGGGGACTTTACGGGGACTTGAGAGTTGAAAGCGACATTCGGTACATTTAAATTACATAATTTGCTCCATAATTAGTGAATTAGTATCGCTTGGGAGGACGCACGGTAATTCGAGGGAAGTAACTTGGCAAGGTATACCTATATATCCTAACACATATGTAAGTACGATAAGCCATGTCAGAGGTCCTTAGGGCGGTTTGAAAACTCTGACATCAGAGTTGGCCACTCATACGAACTTACTTTTCAGTACGATCAAAGTTATACATTTACATATGTACATACATGCACGCATATATTAGTTACTGCTTTTCTTTGAAGTATCTAATGTTTTTCTTCTTTACACTTTATCGTTGATTTCAACTATAGCAAGTATTATTTAATAAAATGTAGAACGACCTCCAAGAAAAAAATATTCAATTTGTATTGAAAGACTGGAACCTATTGCAATTCTCAGAAATGAGAGCACTGTTCCAAAGTTTGACATAAACGTAAGGGTAGAAGCAACGCAAGAACGCAGATTATGGTAAAAAGATGGTAAAATTGAAATCCCAAATCATGTTAATGACACTTTTATACATAACTGTCAGTGTTTAACAAATTATTTACTTGTGTTCGATGGTTTGAACAGTGGTTTCTTTCATTTCATGTTGATAATTTTAGAGAGGAAATCATATTTATATATTTATTAATCACTAGTTGATTGAAGACATAAAACAATTAGTACTCGTATGATGATAGATAGTTATTTGTATTAAACTTTTATCTAAACTATGAAAAAAATTATGTAATATCATCATATATTAATATATTTTTTATTTTATATAATAGCATCGCTGCTAATTTATGGATTTAAGAGGAGGCAAATTATCGTAAGACTAAATTTTTTTTATTTTCCTGAATACGGAACATCTAGAATTGTTATAGATTACAGACACAGACAAATAAAATTATCCAAGTGCTCGAGTCTATCCCCAAAGGATAGCGAGACCAGAATACTTAAATTTCATTTCATAATATCACTTTATATAGTTATGTACCTTAGGATATTGTTATAATCATGTAAACATATTATCAAATTACCATTATATGTTAGCTAAGTATGTTCAAAGTTCAAAGTTCGAAGTTCGTTTAAGATGTATGTATTCAACTTTTAACCTGCCTACGTAAAGTAAGTGAAGCAGCATGCATCCACTAGTAATTTAAAGATTCTTGAAGTAATTATGTCATGAATTATTTGTTAATTTCGTTCGTCACAGACTTCATTGAATGAAAGTTTTGTCATACAAATAGTGATAGAAATATTTAAAATAGAGAATGAAAATATTAAGGGACAAGGCTATAAAGATTAAGATTTGTATTGGCTAAACCCTAAACTCAACGCCCACGAAATCCGTTCTTAACAAAAATCTTATCTAACAATTTTATTAAATCTCCAAACAAAATGACCGACATTTTTTAAGCGGCACAACTTTAATCGACTTGATTTTGATAAAATCTTATAACCAGATTGAAAGAGGGATGGCTTTGTTTTCCTTAATTAAATTGAAGAAATAATACCGTATTTTCTCTCTCGTATTTTCTTTCCAATAATATTCACATTTTACCACGGCCGTTTTTATTGTGAAAATAAATTACAATAACTTTTAAACTAAAAAAAGAAATGTTATAAACAAATAATATTCTATTGTTCTTTGCTGAGCGTTTTTTACATATTTTAATTACTAGTGGGACGGAACCAGCTGTTAATAAAATAAACCAGCTTTGTGTTAATAATAAAAATTACTAATTATTAATTACTAGCTGATGCGCGCGACTTCGTCCGCGTGGAATAGTCATTACCATAAAAACGGTTCTAGTGAGTTAACCTTAAAACATAGACATATACTGTTGCGAACATTTTGTTAGATTATTTCAAGAGAAATAATTCTTTCATACACATTTTTTTGATATCTTGAACCGTTTTCGCGGCGCATGCAACGGAAGCCCTCAAAGATGAATAATTTTCTCCGTTTTTCCCACATTTTCTATTGTTTCTTCGCTCTTATTAGTTGCAGCGTGATGTTATATAGCCTAAAGCCTTCCTTAATAACTGGTCTATCTAACACAAAAATAATTTTTCAATTCGCACCAGTAGTTCCTGAGATTAGCGCGTTCAAACAAACAAACAAACATACAAACAAACTCTTCAGTTTTATAATATTAGTATAGATTAATAGAACCGCAGGGGCGACTTTATGGCGAGTCGTCGGTGAGTGGCGTCACCACGGACCCAGATTCCCCGGGGGCTAAATGAGACCCCCTGCCTCCCGGCTTGCCTTGATTGGCCGTCCGGGAGTGGCAGACGCAAGAGCTCAGTACCTAAGCTCCAGGGTGGAAGTGTTAAAGGGCATAACGCCGCTAGTACCGCTCAGAGAACGCGCAGCACACCTCTCGACACCCTAAGCCACTCACACCAATTCAATTCAATTCAATTTCTTTATTAGCATACTTAAATGTACCTATTTACATTTACCCTGTTCAGAGGGGAATTAGGGCGTTGCTAAGATTAAAACGAAATATTCTAAAATCAAAAGCAAAGTTGCCCTTCCAGCGCTTTCTTAGGCTGCCTTTTGTGGAGGGCCCATTTAGTGAGTGGCAAGTCATCACCCGCTGCACCGTTTATGAATGAGGCGTATTTTAGCGGGTGCCGGACCTCATGCAATAGACAAGTTACATTAGAACAATTAACAGTGCAACAAAATAGCCTAAACGTGTACCATGTGTGCAATAGAAATACATTTACATACATACATCCATTTTCTGTATATGTTACTTATTATTAAGTATTTAATTGTAAAGGGCCTCTCAGTGTTGGTACGGCCCCACTTATGCCCTACAAAACCGAGCGTGAAGCTCGAGAGGATGTAAACCAAAATTACTAATAATACAATATTAGTAACTTAAGTACGAGAACATTTAAATCGTCAAAGTGATCCAAAAAACAACCTGAAAATTACTAGTAGGTACCCAAAATATTTGCACAGGCTCTCTCTTATATAAATCATAGTTACTTAAACTCTCAAAATTTAGAATACCACAACGACACGTACTAATTAAAGGAATAAGAAACAATTACTCCGAATATTAGTCCAAACGCGGTAGGTCTAAGGGTGGCTAATCAAACTTCAGGGTTGCCATTCATAACGTTCCATATTTCGGTGGGAACACGGAAATGCTGTGTTCTCTTGGGAACTCGACAATTAATGATACCATTATATAAATGTGCACGATGGTGCTGCCTCTAGTGGGGTAATGATGACACTTTTTGTTTGATGAGAGGCGTGCGCCTTGTGTCCCTGAGGTACGAGATCCCTGAACTTGTAAATGTAGGCGAATTATGATTGATTGTTTCATATTATTTGCGTCTTAATGTGTTGTTATTTGCGTTTGCAATTTATTTAATCCTATTAACATTATGCGAGATAATTAAGAAGAATTAAGAAGCGAGTGTGGCTCAAGGGTTCCAGTGACTGCTTTTCATCCAGACGCACCCTGGTTCGAATCTGGCCCTACACCAATGACTTGTATTTTCACGTTATGTGTGGATTTGAACTCGCTTAGCGATCACAATATCCGAGGGCATGTGTCTTCCGTGGAAGAACCTAGGCGGCCACCAAGGCGTATCTGCCCAAGAAAACTGTCCTTACGAATTAATTCTGCGGGGGAGTCACGACCCTCAGTCATGAGGAAATACGACTCAAGAGAGATTAACATTATGTGAAAGTATTAGTCAATTGCTTTTTTTGTTCCTCTTGCACGCAAGACGTTTGGTGGGTAGGAAAGTAAGGTTTTGAGAATGACATAGCTTACTTTTCATATAAAAATAATACGAGTTTAGCCACCGCAATCTACATATATTTGATTTTTGTTTATTTATAAGAAAATTGTTTACTGCAGTGTACCTAATACTTTACTTTACTACCAGTTTAAGATGTAGGTATAACATAAGGAAAAATATCCATAGGAAACAGGATGCCTGGATGGCATTATTCTAAGGAACCATATACTGATTTAGTAGGGGTGAAAGCTTATACATATACAACCTTTGTAAGTTAAACGAAAACCGGAAATGGGTTGCTTATCTGGGGCACTATATTCAGATTCTGCCCATACATCCTTCATCATAAAGATTTATCACTACCTGCATAAATAAATGCGACCCGCCTACAAACTATAGCTTTGTGATAATTCTGATTTGGTGATGGTGATATGGTCAGAGAAATCGATTTTAGTCGAAAACTGTTTTTCGATGACGCAGAAAAAATAATTTAGGGTGTTTTGATCTAAAGGCTAATTAACAGCAACTAAAGTATTATGAGTTAATTTATTAAGTGCTAAACCTGCACTATCGTTGATTAAATTAAACTTACAGCCGCTCAGTCTGAAGTGTATGGAAATGAGTGTGGATTTTCGCGCCTGGCAGTTAGTAGACCGTAGCCTAATGGTTAAGGCGTTCCGGACGGTGATCGGAAATACGCAGGTTCGAATCCTGCCGGTCGTGATTATTTTCGCTCATTTTCCAATAAAAAATTAACTAAAGTATTTGCCGAAAAACAATACATTGATAAATTGATGAGTGCTTTATTTCTTCTCGACTTATTTATTTACTTAATAGGTTTGATTTAATATTTTTTTGTGAATGCTAGTTTTGGCTTGATGGCGCTGGGTGCAATGTCCCGGAATAACACGATTTACCTTGCAATGTTTGCATTAAGATACCGAATCTCAATACACAGCTTAAGCTGTGTATTGTGATTCTATGATTATTATATGATCTAACAATCTTTAAAGATTGTTAGATCATATATTGTATCGAATATAATATTATCAATACAGTTTTTATTTGCGTTCTAATATTGATTTTATTATTTTAATAAATTAATAAATATTCCGGGACATTGCACACAGCGCCATCTAGCCCCCCACTAAACAAACGCTTGTGTCGTGGGTACTAGATAACTGATATAATACTTATATACTTTTCTTTTGAAAATACATACTTATTATACATACAAACGACCAGACTCAACAAGTAATTATATACATATGTATATATATTTTTTTAATTCATAATTAATGATTCACAATAATTATCCCATCTCGTGGCAGCCCTACATAGGCCCAGGTAGCTCGTTACTTGGCAACGAATTACTTTGCTATTTACCTTCACTATCTGGGGACAGCGTTACTCGCTAACTTGTCGATATAGTGAAAAGCAACGCATGGCGCGCGGGGCCTTATTAGTATGTGGGGTCATTGTGTAAAATAAAACATGTTACTTCATAAAAAAAACTCCAAATAAATGTTATTGAATTAGTTCGCTTGAGATTTTTTTTAACTATAATGGGTTTGCACATGGCCATAGTTTACTTGATAGCTAGCAAAGACTATGGCCTAAGATGGAGCGTGCTTACCCGATAAGAACCAATTCACTCTCGCTTTGAAGATCGCTGGATTATAGTGCGTAATTTAATTTTTGTAATTTTCAAGCCATCTGCCGTTATTAAGAAACAGAGCAAAATACCATTCTCATCATACAACCCACGAAAAACAAAACATTGTAGAGGAATACGCGATGATGGTGTGTTTGTGTTATTGTTAGAAAATTAATAAAAACCCATGTTGCATTTTATATTTGTTGAGAAACATAAAATAAAACACGATTTTGTGATATTGACAAAAATCTTAATTTTATTTTTACTTTCGTGTCAATGTTCAATTTAAAAGGCGGGGCATATCACACAGCGCCACCTAGACCCATGCTCAACAAACGTTTGTGTCATGGATACTATGTAGATACCAGATATAATACTAACATAACTTTTTTGTAAATATATATATATATATCTATACTTATATTATAAAGCTGAAGAGTTTGTTTGTCTGTTTGTTTGAACGCGCTAATCTCAAGAACTACTGGTGCGAATTGAAAAATTCTTTTTGTGTTGAATAGACCATTTATCGAGGAAGGCTTTAGGCTATATAACATCACGCTGCAATTAATAGAAGTGAAGACACAATGGAAAATGTGGAAAAAACGGGGAAAATTATTCATTTTTGAGGGCTTCCGTTGCGTGCGCTGCGAAAACGGTTCAAGATCAAAAAAAATGTATGAAAGAATTATTCCTCTTAAAATGATCTAACAAAATGTCCGGGACAGTATATGTCTATCATTTAAGATTAACTCACTAGAACCGTTTTTATGGTAATAACTATTCCACGCGGACGAAATCGCGGGCACCAGCTAGTACTTATTATACAAAAGAAACTACATAGAAAGTTAAGTATTTATTTCAATTATTAATACTTAATACAAAACTTACGGAGTAGTCGCTCACCGGATCCTTGTCCTTATGTAAATACACCTTGTGATTGCTTTGGGCTTTACTCGCAAATGGCGGGAAAATGGGCGGCCAATTTAATACTGAGGGTGTACCGAGTTTCACTTACCCAATAGTTACGTGATTGGCTCATGAATTTCTTACGTCTAATCAACATAAAAACTATCACCTGTTCTTATATCTTTCGTCACAGTCAAATAAGACGAGAGTTTTGGCTATCCTGGATATAAATATGGATGTATAGGACAGCTAAAACTAGTTAGTAGTTTAAGTTATAGGTACATAACATAGTTTTGATTGTTTTCTTTCAAATTATGTATATATAAATCAGTTACTTATAGGTATAAATCAATCGCATCTCATGATCATACTAACATTAGTTATAAGCCTTATATCTAAATTTTACTATCAAAAAGGGATCTATTTTCTGTTGTACAATAAAATATTTTTTAAAATACATATCTTTGACCACAGTTACTTGTGGTTGTCACTCCAGGCGATTAGTGGTCAAGGCTGGCCATCATATTATGCTGAAAACATCATTACTTTAAGGTGTAAAAATCACACTATTACTATCTTACTTTACTTCAAGTCGAGAGTAAACCGGTTTCTTCTAGGCAAGCACGCTAGACCGTAGACTATAACGTTGCTTACCATCAGGCAAGTTGTAGTCAAGCGTAAGCCTATATCATGTAAAAAAAAACAAATAATAACATATTTTTGAGTTCGTTTGTTGGGCTTCATTCGATTCATAAACAACGAATTGCTCGATCATCGTGATTTTTGGCATAGAATTACTAGTATAAAAAAAGGAAAAGGTTTCGAGAGTGACTTAGGCTATATTATAATAAAAATATGGATGAATCCCTAATTATTTCGACTAAACACAATACTACAATCCAGGGGTTTTCAAATCTAGAGTTAATAGGTATCTTCTAGGTAAGCGTGTTACACCCTAGACTGCAGCAATGCTTAACATCAGGCAGGCTGTAGTCAAACGTAAACCTATCACACGTAAAAAAAAACTAATATTCAAACAAAGGTAAATTTAAAGAGGTTTCAAACAAATTGCGTGGGTAAAGAAATACAACTTCAACCACACGGCTCAAATTTTCAACACAAAATACGCCTTCGTATACCACCTTCGTCAATGTCTATCTACTCGTATTTATGAACTGAACCTGACCTACTGTCTTTCAGCACTTAGATCATAGTACTAGTATTCAATTCTAAGAAAGGTCCTAGATCTCACATTCTCTCATTACGGTGACAATGTGTCCTCAAGCAATCCGAGAAAGTAATTCGCTAATTAGTCATTTGAGAGAATAAATTGTAGGTTACTCTTAATACTAGGTGGTTTTTTCCTGTTATTGGAAACCGACTTCTTGAAAAGAAGGGAACATTATGTAGCATGTATGTTTTTTGACTATTTCCAATTCCTTTTTTGTTATTAATTTATAGACGGAGATTCATACTACATAGAAGAAGAAACGAACCAAAGATATGACATATAAAATAATAACTAGGGGTAGTGACCATAGTTTCGTTTTTTAATTCCAGTATATTAAATATATCCATAATTGAAACCGTCTGAAATACCGACTATTTTAGATACATAAAATTTTACTACAGTTCAATTATTGCTATTTAAATTGGAAAGTCAAAGTCGCAATAATCCAATACCATTTCGAAGTTTCCAGACACACTTTTCACATGATATTGGCACTTTTATAAACGTTTTCAAACCACAAAACCTGAATCTAAACTCGTTTATAAGGATCTCATTTAAATATGCTAAAAAAATATTTGTATCGAACTTACTCAACCTAGATACTTTTTACCTATAAACCAAGAATTTATATCTTAATACATATTGTACATAATAAGCAACGTAGAAAACTGTTAACACACAAAACATATAATATTTACTTCCGGTAGCCAGCACCCAATCCTATTATTATAAAAATAAACTTTATATTAATCTTCTTACCAAAAAATATAATATTATTATTATATTGATAAAATCAAAAGGTTCGCACCTCTTTTTAGTAAGCGCATCTTGAAGTGGGCGCCTGCGATACAGGTTTCGTACCCAGTGCAGGGCTCACCAGAACAAGTTAATGTAAATAGGTTTAATATACAATTAAGTTAGCTTAAGGTTTGTAACTGCTTTTATTTAATAAATAAATTTGAAAAAAAATAATAAAAAAATAAATAAAATTTGAATTTGAAAAAGAACTCCTTTAAACAGGAGCACATATTTTTACCATTATCATACCAATGAAAAACCGTTCAGAATCTACTATCAAAGGGTATGGTTGTACATCAAAATTTTAGACCTATTTGTATGTGTAAATATTAGTCTATTAATACAACCTTGAGTATACTTAGTCTATGATACAACACAAAAATATCTATGAGTTATCTTGTCAAGTGCTTAAGCCACACTATTGTTGTTTAACTTAAACTTTTTATTGGAAAATGAGCGAAAATAATCACCACCGGCAGGATTCGAACCTGCGTATTTCTGATTACCAGCCAGAACGCCTTAACCGCCAGGCTACAACAGGCAGGTCTACAAACTGTCAGTCGCGAAAATCCTCACAAACAAATATAACTGTTCAGCGTACACCACGTAGCACGTAAGAACCAAAATATGTCGCAAAATTCCTACATAAAAAGAGCGAAAAGATTCCGGCTTCACATTGACATAGTGGAAAATAAATCATTACGGTAGCGGTTGGGACACGTATTTTCCCAATTCCATTCAAAGCTGTCCGACGAGGCACAGATAGAACTCGTGATTCAATTGAACGAGATTAGCGCTCCAACCAATCACTTGCTCCATTTCTTTGTTTGGCTTATACTTGTACCAACTAGGTGAAAGAACGGATATGTGCGAGGGATGACGCTCAGACCCGTACTTAGTTATCTAAATATGTCTGAATTCGCAATTCAATGGTTCGCACATAGAATACTACATTACCGGTATCTGTTCAGTATTTGCAAAACATATAGATACCTTAATACTTGTGTTCATTTTATCTTATTTCTCCATAAATTCAAGACACCTTCATAGTAATAAAGATAAGATAAAGATAAAGATATTTATTAATGATATAAAATGAATACTACAATATACCTATGAACAGAGTGTATCATATTATAAAATCTCGTCAGTAATATAATTCATAATTCCTTATTAATAATAATATTATTTGTATAATATTAAACAATAATAATTAACTAAAAATCTAAACAATTGCATAGCATATAACAATTATATTTTATAAGTATGTTCATTATTATTGGTATGTACAGGTACAGTTTCGTCAAAAGTCATGTGACTGTACTCATTATTGAAATATTCTTTGAGTGTGTACAGTGTCTTATCGAGTAGAAGTTTATAAAAGCCCAATAAGTATACATACTTCAAAAATATACTTACATCGAAGTTTCTGAATATAAGACTGAGTAGTATATAGGTATATTATTGCTTCTCTTCGATACATATCTAAATTAAACTCTTAAATTGTAGATACTTATGTCCAAATCTACATGGGTAACAACGCGGTAAGTCACTAGTTAAGGAAACTGTTAAACTACATTAGTAGGTACCTAAAAATATGAATACGTCACGGTAAACATTCCGACAGAATTATAAATGCTCCGCGCATTTCGAACAAGCGCAAATTAATCTCTAAATTAGGCCAAAGACGCACTTGGGAAAACATCTCACTCACTGATTTTATTTTACTTTTTGCTCAACCAAATTGTGCTGTATAAATATGTAATTTTACTACCTTCCTGGTATTCTAATGGAAAATGTGATGGAAAGCTCTTGGCTTAAAACCTTGGGCTAACATATGTAAAACGTTAAAAAACATACTATAAATGTACATTAATAAAATCTTCAAAAAGAAAATTCAGAAAACCAAAAATTTTAGTGCATTATATTTACATTACAAATACATATTTTATAGTTTTATTTGAGCAAATAACAAAATTAACAATTCTTAATGCATTGTAAGTTGTTATAATACATTTATTAACATATACAATTATATTAACCTATTATTTTAAATACATACATGATTGCTTCTTACCTCCACTACTTATTAAGATAACCTACCTACTAACTACAACTCGGAATCCAATCTACATAAGTTTAAAAAGAAATCGTAGTTGAAACTTGAGTTTTTCAAAGGCAATTCGATTGAAGTTTATCTGATTGGGTTCTCTTCTAACTATTTGGAACGCGGCTGCAACTTTACTGTTGTTAGTTCTCCAATACTTGTCAAGTCTTTGAATTCATTCTACAAGGTACTTTAAGATATTTTTTATTTGATTTAAGAAAATAACGCTATTTTTATACTAACTAGATTACTTATATAAGGTTTGTATTCAAGATCACTGAAATAACAGTCACTGTCGACGCGATTTGACCTTAGATAAGTGACCAAAGGCTAGTATTTCGATCTGTATATCTTATTTTCGGAACCTATTAGCGTAATAGTAAATGAATAAATATTTCGGCACAGCAAGCAGATATCCCTACCAGTTCCATATATCCCCATATCACAGAACGTGTTATACCACCACCCATAACTAAGCAACTACATATGTACATACACTTTCATTTTCTTGGTGTACCCACACTTACTATTATTTATTTATCGTATGGCATTTTTTTAAGTCTCTACTTAGTTTTTAAATACGCAATCGAATCTGCAGTTAAGGTTGAAGAAAGTATATATATATATATATATATAAAAACATAGAAACAACCAAATTCAACACAAATAATTTCAAACAAAGATATCAAATCAAATATATTACGTATTTTACAAGTCAATTACAAAAAACTATAGCCTAAACAACTAGTCAATAATAATGCCTTCATCAAGTCTACAAAGACGCAAGCAGCGTTTGTCACAGAAGTAATCAACATCCAGGACCTCTGGAGAGCAGATCTAGCTGTGAAATATTGCCACCATACCAATGATGGAGCTTACTGTCGAGCAAGCGCCTTGCGACAACATTACAAAAATGCAGTAACCCCGGGGAGTTTGCTAGGAAATGAAAAAGTCTACAAGTTAAGTTTCTTTCCTTTCTGTCCTAGAATATATTTTTGTGTCTTCAAAGATAAATGAAAATCAGGTATGTAGATTGGTGTGTTTGTGAATCTTTCGCAATAAAACAACCAATTAATATTTTTGCTATATAGTGATTTGTTTTTGACAACAAAATACGGTTTTACTCACCTGCTGCAACTTACTTTTCCTACAATAACTAAATATATATATATATATACATATATACAAATGAATGATATACACAACAAGCAGGTATTTCTCTAACAGATTGTTTAAATCGACGTTGAATTTGTTTTCGTTTTTGCGTATGTTCTATAGCTTTTTACCTACCTTGGGTGCCACATTTTTCAAGTAAATTTCCTACTAAAATCATATTCGTACAATGTGAAAGGCTGCGTGGCATTTAGTGAGAGCCGCCGTCCCACTGCGCATTTATGTCGAGGACTCACTTGGAAATTAAATCTGGAGCCACATCGCTCAGGTTTACGTAAGCAAAAATATAATAGGCTCGGTGTAGTGTTTGCAGAGAAAGTTTTGTGGAGACGGTAAGGTTGCTTTTTTACAGAATGATAGCTTGATGGATGTAAAATTTATGTAGGTGTAAAAAAATTAAGTTAAGAATTTTGCTAACGGTTAGCAATTTACTTAAAATTATGTTTCTTTTGATTAAGAGATAAATTATTTATCTGATCAAAATTAGACATCTGATCCCTCAGTTATCAATGTTTCTCATTAAAAAAACAGGTCACAAACAGTATTATACACCTCATTCTTCTCATTTTTCTTTTGTTCTTTATCATATGTCGTATCGGTAACATTCTGGATGCCATTTAGGCACACAGACGTTCAGAAATAACCAAATAAGATTTTCAGACCCTTAACTCTATTTGCCCACTATCCACTCACTAACTATGCTAAAAAATAGTCGCAACTAGCTCGAGGCCGTTATTCTAGAAAATGGCAGCCGTATAACAGAACAAATAACGCAATAACAAAGAGCAATGGACAGCTGCAGCTCGCGCCGGACAGCGCATCCATCACGGGATGCATTTGGACGGTTGGGTGGATGTGCTGTGTTTAGTGCACGATACGACTACGATTCATAGTGTTTAATTTGGGTACAGCTCGTCGTGATCTCTAAATTAATTTGTCATAGATTGAGAAGTGATTGCAAAGTTATTTGCAAGTAGGCGTATAGTGTAAAAAATATTGATACCCGAGTTTGACTTTATCAGCGAATGATAAGTGCATATTTTAAGTTGCAAGTTCTAAGTATGGATACCTGTGATGTTTCATCATTTATTAAGATTTTTGGTACGTTACTGTAAAAAGATAAAAGTTAATGTTAACAGTTCGATAGATTAATGTTAATTTATTGGAAAACTACGCGTAAAGATGAATAGCATAAATTTGATAGATTGAAAATATAAGGTTAGCGAGCCATAATAAAAAAAATGATTTAAAATAAGGCTAGACAATTTTTTTTTCTATTACGCAATCCAGTTTCAAAGCTAAACAGTCTTCCCCTGTAAAGTAGCTTACACAGGACACTATAATTGATAACTGGCATAACTCTCCGCTCTCAAACACAAGAGTCCTGGAATGACGCTCCCTGACAGGTTATGATATTATACTGCACCATTCTTTCCTGAGAGAAACTGCAGCATTCATAAAATGTGACGTAGTATTACGCTTTCAAATCGAATGTTACGGTTACCTACATTCGTACCTACGTATATTTTGAAATGAGAACTGTTTGCTTTCCTGAAAATGAGGACAGAAATTATTTTGAAAAATAACTGTGTTTAATATTATATGCACGTACGTGTGAATAAAGATCAATATTCGGTGTTAATAAATGTAACAAAAAAGGTGTTAGGTCACAAGATTTGTTAAAATTCTACATAATATAGAAACTCAAAACACGTTACTAACTTCGCACATTACATATTTATAGATTTTCGTAGCCTTTGTCTGCCTTATAAAACTTTATTCCACACCACCCCAATAAAATCTGTTGAAATATTGCATACATTTTGTAAAGCTGGTCGGTAGAATCGATATCGGTATCCATTCTCTGCAGGGATTCCAAGTTTTACGCTTTGACCCAACACTGTCTTGTGCATGCTGAAACTCACTGCTGAATAAAATAACGATCAACTCTATAAATATTTTTACATTTTGTAAGCGAGCCGTATAATAGAGCTTTAGTTGTTGGTGCTGAATAACAAATGTTGTGAAGGAAGCGTGAAAATCAAGACGGAGAAAAAAACACATTTATTAATTCATTCGATCCTCTTTGTTACTTGATCAGAATTAAACAAAATTAAACTTTCCAGAAGTTTTTGGTACATTTGGTACTGTGTACTAAATTCATAGCAAACATATAATTTAAATTGTCAAAAAGGTTTTTAGCTAAGCTATCTTAACTACAAAAATGCCCTGATATAAAGAAATGTTGCAATCTACAATCTAACATGCTGGGCTTTAAAAAACCGCTAAAAACTTACACTAATCTCATTCTATAGAACCTTGAAGATAAAATTCGTTGTTTAATTACAACACTGCAATTCTAACTTTAGGTATCGTGTCGTAACTTCGTACAATCAACTCCTCGTCGACAAGGATGTCCAATGAACTCCGAATATATCCTGATTCCTGTGGGACTGCAGTTGCAAACTCGACAGCTTGGCTATCTACTAACTGTAGTGCTACGTAAGGTATTATGCCAAGTGTTAATTGAGAAGCTTGACAGTTGAAACAACGGAAGGTTAGGGCTACCAAAGAGCGTTTCTATAGCGGACAATTAAGATTTTCCTAGGTTTTCACACGTGTCAACTCTGGACCAATTACACTATAATGTCGCACAATGCAATAAGAGTAGCCTACAACAACGTCTTCAGGCACCTGATGGGCCTGAAGTGGTATTGTAGTGCCTCGGAAATGTACACGAATTCGCGAGTTGACTCATTTATCGCTATCCAAAGGAAACGCATCGCATCCTTCATGTCCAGAATTGACACGTGTAAAAATAATATTGTCAGAAACCTTATGGACCGGCAGCTGCTGTCTGCAACATATGAACGATGTGTAGCAATTGCAACTTAAAATGTACCTTTATATATAATATTGTATATATTCTCTGTTTATGATTGTGTGTGATATGGATCTCAGTGTCTGCAATAAAAAGTTATTATTATTATATTAACCTTACGTAGTTGAGGAAGGCCCAGGACCCGCGTCGTTCTCGAACGGTTTCGGGGTGACTGGCGTGAGGCGGCGATAGACATTCTTGGAGGAAGTTAGGGGAGACCTTTACCCAGGAGTGGGACAGCATAGGTTGATAAAAAATATAATATAATACCAATGTATTAAAGTATTTAATCAAACTAATCAAGAAGCGCAAAAATTATGATGTTTGGCATAAATTAGTACCAACCTATTTCTTCGATAGTATTATCTTTTAAAGGAAATTAGTCATCCACTTTATAAATACTTGTCTCGTATCACTGCATAAGTCTTATCCCTATTATTTTCCTTGTATACTCTAAACACGTCGTTTTCCTAACATTTTAATAATAATAGTAATAATACAAGTAATTATGAATATTAAAATTTGTAATTACTTGTGTTGAGTCTGGTCGTTTCTATGTATAATAAGTATGTATTTACAAAAGAAAAGTATATATGAATTATATCCGTTACAAATACAAATACAAATTATTTATTTATAACTCCATAGTTACAAGTCAGAATACATGTACATGTATTGATTACAATAGTAAATTTAATAAAAATTTAAAAGTATTGTATATAAAGAAAAAATCATCTAGTACCCATGATACAAGCGTAAGCTTAGTATGGGGCTAGATGGCGCTGTGTGATATGTCCTGAAATATTTATTTAGTTATTGTTTTCTTTCAGCATTGATCAAGTGAAAACTCACAAATAACTTAAAACAAGACATTCGGTGAGGCCAAGAAAGCTAGGCGCAAACCAAGTCACATTTTATCATTAATCATACGAGTCAACCGCCGTGTGTCACCAGCATTTGCACAAGTAAATAGTTAAGAAATATTTTTTATCGTTTATGTAGGTATACATAGCATATATACTCGTCTATATCCTGATAATTCCTGATGGAATCTGGTAGCCCTGCATGCGGGCATCCATAACATGAGGTGCAATGCAGGCGCCGCAGAGTAATTGATAACGGCTTATGTGTCCACTGGGGGAAGAGTTGGTTAAAGCAACATTGTTTGCCCGACGTGCTGGGTGACAACCAGGACCGACTTAATTTATTGGACGATCTAATATAGAAACAATGGAATTGGTCATGTCTAAACAAAATAATTGGCTTAAGGAAGGTGTAAAGTTAAATTTTAGAGAATATTTAATATCTGTATTAGACTCATAAATGATATAAAACAGACATAGAAGAGTTGGGTGACAGACATGGACCGGCCTAATTTATTGATTGGTGTTTTTTTTACAAGGAATGGGTTTGCACTTGACCGTAATTCGCCAGATGGTAAGCAATCATTACGGTCTAGGATGGAACGTGCTTACCCAGTAAGAACCGATTCACTGGTGTTACGGTTTAGAGAATATAAAATCTTAGTAATTATTATTATAAGATTTGTTAAGGCTAGAAAATGAAGGTAAAGCCGTTGTCACTATAATCCGTCCAATACCAGATTACGTACTACTTTTTTTATTAAAAAAAACTGTTTTTCTTAATCTTCTATTAAACGATTTAGGAATATAGTAACAACGGTAGTAATCGTTTTCAAACAAAATAATTGGTTATAGCAAGGTAAAGGTGAGTTTAAGAATAAAAGAATAAAATAAATTTATTGTCACATGAAACAGTAAATAGACACACAATAAAAAACAAGAGTACAAAATAAGGAGTTTCATGTCACAATCCGGCCCCAACTCTGCATGTGCAGGATGCAAGCATCCAGCGCTGATCTTCCGTTGGGACCGGCGGGTGTCGTCACGAACGTAGATATATCATAATACACGTAATAACATAAACATAATACACCGAAGTAAAAATAATACACATACAATACAAAGAATACAGAAAAATATCACAAACAGGCAATGGATTATAGTAGGTAACTAACTACATATATATTAAGTGCATTAACAAATAAACGTATCAAAACAATAGATTAAAACACGAAGAAAAAAACTAATACATTATTATATCATATATACACAGACATCAAACACCACCGCGTATTTTAGAGACTTCTAATTAAAACAAACTGTATAATTTAAGTATGTAATACTTAATTAAGATACTGTACCTATATTTTTCAAAATTGCTTGGGAGGTGCCAATAATCAAATCAAAATGCACATACCACTAGTGTGGCTCAGACTGACCAAGTCTTACAACACAGGCTTAGCCTAGTGTAGGACGTGGAATGCCTGCGCCAGTCACAGCGATTATCTTAAAGAGGTATCTTAGCCTGCAACATAAGTACATAATCATTGAAATAATAGACATAATCTCTCTCTTGGCGCCTAACAATCATAAACACACGAAAAACTGATTTTATGTTTTTAACTGTAAATCAATGTATTACCTATAATCTGTATACCCTAAGGAAGAGCCTACACTCCACAATACAGGTACATTACATCGTAGTGTGAAGTGTAGCGATAAAAATTGTATTAGAACCTAAGTTTTTGATCAATAAAGTTATCTTATCTTATCTTATATCTAACTAAAAAATCTACAAACTGATTATCCAAGTAATAATAATTAACAACTAGACATTTAGTTCCACAAAATACATAATACAACTATAATTATGTGCAAGATACGTAGCCAACATGACAACACTCTCGCCATAGTACAAGCATATTGTACCTAATATTATTCAGTAAAAACATCATTGGTAAAAACTAACATATTTAACTTAACTAAATATTAATTAACAAATTGTAAAATGGCCTCCAAAGAAACACTAAATACTAAGTGCAGATTAGGTAACAAAAATACCGATGTACACACTCTAAATAATATATATATTATAGTATAGTAGGTATAATACACGCATATATGTGCACCAAATAGACTAAAACTAATTACATATGTGCGCTCACGGAACGATGTAAATAACATTTTCTTTGTTTTTCACAACAAAAATTGTATACACACCGCGGGCAGTAAATAAGGAAGCCTCAGATCACATGTTTGTCGACCTCGGCTCCGCCTCGAACGACAAATACATGTGATATGAGACCTTCCTTATTTTACTGCCCTAGGTATGTAATATACTATTTATGTAGTGATGCTGCGACGAGCCTCCGCACCAAATATCTCTATAAGATCTAGCTCAGATCGCACGCGCAGAGCAGGAGTCCCAGTGTCCCGGCGAACGAAAATAAGTCCTCGTCGGGTCCAGACGTATTTGTATCCTTGAGATGGAGCCGCTTCGCGCGCTTTGAAAAAAATATTTTTGTTGTATCTCGACAAGCGCTCGTGTACGTGGAACTTAACAGGCGGCGAGGCGAGACCCATGCCATCCGTAGTCAGGCCGCGGCGAATGCGCGCAGCTTGAAGAAGCGAGTCGCGAACCTGCTGGCGGGATACTCTCAGTATCAAAGGTCGCGGGCGCGCGCGCATTACCGCCGCTGATGCTTCCTTCTCGTTCGTGGCGGCGGTGATAGATGGCGCGCGTTTAAAACCAGCTCTTCCCACAAAAATAATTTCATGTTCCGCTAACGACACACCCAACTTAGAAGCAATCAATTTGACGAGCCGACCCACGTTCTCACCCTGCTCCTCCGGTACACCCGATATCTCGAGGTCATTTGCATATGACAACCTGATCGCGAACATTCAGCTCCAATTTTAGATTATCGACTGTGGCGCGCAGCTGATCTATGATTGTATTATCGCACTGCTCTGAAGTCGGCTTAGCCTCCAAAATCGACAACCTGGATTCTACTGCGTCCAAGCGGCTACCAAACGCAGCGAATTCAGCACGTAATGATTGTGTTTCTGCTCGGTGCAGACGGACCTCCCGCAACACTTCTCTTATCTCCGCTGACACATCGGGGGCTCCAGGTGAATGGATAAAACCCGCCCCGTCCCCTCGCACTGGTTCTTCTGTGTTGTTCTTTCGCGGAGTGTGCACCTTACACTCGGGGCACTGCCATGACGTTGAAATTTTAGCATCCTTGGGTATGTTGACACAGGCTCGGTGATAAACAGAGGCACATTTTGTACATTTTGCGCTATCTACATTGCTGGTGAAGCGGCGACGGCAGGCTCTGCACTTAACACTCATTTTATCGATTGTAATTAATGGCGCACTAAGTTCAGTGGTACGAGAATTGTTTATGTAGAAATGCGAATAATATCTACCCTCTTCTTGCTTTGGTAGTGAAAAAAATTTACTGATAAACACTACGTATTTTGGTCACGAATTTAAAGTTTTATATGCACTAAAATAGCACTATTTATCGACAAAACAATGCCACACAATGTCAATAACGTTCTAGTTAACGTGCACTAACTGATCCCGGTATGTAAACAAAGTTATAGAATTAAATTGACGGAGCACAAAAATATACGTACTACGATATTGTCGTCCGTGACGTCACTGCAAGTTTATGATAGTATAAAGTGTTTGTATTCTTTAATGCATGATATAAAACAAAGTTGGGGACAGCTTGGACCGGCCTAATTTATAGGTGGACGTAAACTGGATTAAGACGATCTAGGATTACTTTTGGTGGCAAAACTATTGGTGTTAAGGTTTAGAGGATAGTAAGTTTACGTATTTTTATTACAGACATTTATGGTACAAAACAAAATTCATGTGTCCGTGGAAGCAAGAGTTGGGTAACAGCCAGAACTAGTATAATTTATTAGTAAACGTTAACTTGAACTGGCTGTGTCTAAACCGAAGTAACAAAGGAACTGATTTCACGATAAACATAAAAACAATTGAGAGTGTCGAAAACTTTATTATTCCATTTTAAACTTAGACCTTTCAATACTAAAAAAAATGTACTATACCGTAATGTAATTAATTAACTATTTCAATGCTTAGAAAAAAAAAGTGCATAGCTGCCAGTAAATTTAAAATGCATATAGGGCGTATTCTGGTGTTGTCTGAAAATAAAAATCTAGATTCTAGTCAGTCATATATCGTGTGCATTTTTCACTGAATTTGAGTGCACAGTAAAAAATGCAGTATTTCAAACCATTTGCGCTGTTGTAAAAATAACGAATGTGAATCGCTCTGTGACAGTTTCAGGTGTAAGTGCCAATGTTAAGGCTATAGGTGCTTATACGAGTATATGTAGATATGTATGTGCATTAGATCACATAAATATTTTAAGGCGATAGTTTGTGCCTTTAAGCATGCCGGTTACTTCACTTGGATAAACCCATAAACTACTTATGGCTAGAATTAACGCGGGTAACCCTAGTAATACATTTGTATGTTTGTTTTTAAAAATTACGAGTATTGTAGTAAATTCCGTACAAAACGCCAATCTTAGAAATGTAATCAAGTAATAATATAAATAATAGTTTTGTCAAATCAAAATACGTGCTTTATTAAAGGTTATCAAGTTTCAGCGAATATAACAGATTTTCTTTCATATTTCTCATACCTTATCCAGCCCTATTCAAAACTGCACAACGTAAAATTGCAACAGCTATTCTTTTTCCCACAAATCATCGATCTGCTACTTAGCCGTTGTAAAGTTTTATCGGGGGTTTTATCTACCTCAAGAATGGCCCCCAGCGATTCTCTTTTTAAAACTCTTCAGCTTGTTACGCGAAGAGGTTTTATTCCACACCCTCGTATAACCAGCCAGTAACAAAGAATGCTTTCCGTTTTGCTGAACAATATAGGTTTATACACTTTATACACTGCAGCTCCCTTGGTATAATCCGTCTTAATCCCTATAATATCCCAGGAGATATTGTAAAATTGTTACCGCTCAGCTGTGCTCTTGTTAAAAACGTATTTTATAAGCGGAAAACATTTTTGTTGTGCACGCGAGTTCTATTGTGGCGTGAAAAATGAGGCTGTAAATTGAAGAGTTAGTTGTAAAAGTTGAAGAATTTAGTAGACGACTAAAGTTCTTACAAAGATAGCAAAATAAAATATCCTATTGCCTTAAAAATATGAATTGGTATTATGTTTAAATACATTTTCTTTTCCCTATTTTATAATGTTGAGGTGGTATGATGCTCCAATAGAAAAATAATAAAATATATCTACTTATGCGAATGTATTGTTCAAATATGAAAAACAGGATAAGTAATCAAACTTAGCTTTTCGTTAACAACACTAATAGTTAACAAAATACTGTTTGTCTCTCTTGAGTCGTATTTCCTCATGACTGAGGGTCGTGACTCCCCCGCAGAATTAAGAATTAATTCGTTAGGGGAGTTTTCTTGGGCAAGATACATCGTGGTGGGCGCCTAGATCCTTCCACGGAAGACACATGTCCTCAAATATTGTGGTCCTCAAACATGTCGGTTTCCTCACGATGTGTTCCTTCACCGTTAAGCGAGTGCAAATCCAAAATTAACTTGAAAATACAAGTCAATGGTGTTGGGCCGGATTCGAACCAGGGTGCGTCTGGATGAAAAACAGACACTGGAACCGCTGAGCCACACTGTTTATGTACATATCACAAAACAAAAAGTAACCCATATTTGTAAATCCTTTTTGTTATAGATGCAACCCGGCCGCAGTCTTGGGAAATTAGAGGTATCATGTAGCCACATAATGCCGGCTGTGTGATTTAGGCGAGCGCAAGCGCGACTGGAATCTGAAACTACTGACACAGGCACGGCCTGAGGGGTACTTACTTATCACTTACGTTCAAGCAAGATAACTCTGCGCGCGGATAAAATAAAAACTAAAATGTTCTGATTGCAATTTGATCAGAGGCCAATTCTTGGCATAAGTGCTGCTGCCGTCGCGCGCAAAGTAATGTTGTACGGACTCTTTAAGAAGCAACCGTAGCTCAGCTGGCGGACATTGGCAATCGCACGCGATTACCAATGCTAAGCAAATGTTGACGCGGTCAGTCCTTTGATGGGTGACCAAAAAGTGGCATTCCATCCCGGACGCTTCCGTGGGTCGGAAGACACGTTACATTGTAGCTCCCTGCTGTTTGTAATGCATGGCAGTTGTTAAGTCATGTCAGCGGCCTTTAGGGCGGCTTGATAAACTCTCGAGACCAGAGTTGGCCACTCTCATTCGATAAGAAGAAGAAGAAGACTAACTAATGTGGTGCTGCGACCCAAAGTGGATCCTGGCCTCCGACACAAAGAGACGCCACTCCTCTCGGTTCTGCGCCATCTCCTGCCACTCGGTAGCTGGGGGTTAGATAACTGACTCCACCATATCTTATTTAAAGTAAGTGTAGATAAGTAGGTAATTGAGAGTTTATTTCAATGAAATTAGTCTTGATGTAGTCATATGGCAACTGTGCGATTTAAGTGAGCGCAACCGCTACTTGGCCACTGAAGGGAAGGGATTATATGTATATCCCTGTTACTAACTCAATCATTCTCATCGACAGTTTATTAAATTTATGAATTACGAATAGAAATGGAATATATTTCTTTACCTAACGTCATTTATAATAAATTAATTATAAATATAAATCATGTATATATGTATTTTTTTCATCGTATGAGTGGCGACTGTGTCAAATCACTTTAAATGTGGCATGATATTATACCTAGCTTTTAATGGTGAAATCTAAATGCTGGTTCTTCTACTGCAAAAAGATCACAAGCCTTTGCTCTATTCCCTAGATTCACCCCTGTACTTGCCAAACGTACCCGAATTGAACAATATCCTCATATCCAGTATATGGTATACTTCTATGCAAACCGAATGACTTGAATATTTCAATGGATTGCCATAAAGACCGGCTTTATCGAGATTTTTGCACATACTTTGTAATAGCGTGCTAGTTTAAATCTGTCACATGGCAGATAAAAATAGTTGTGGTGTAATAGTTAGCTGTATCAAAATGAAATTGTTTTTAATTGATAAGCTGACACGGTATTCTTATACGGGATAAGATATTTACTACATTGTTGTATTGTGGAAACTTTCGTTTTGTTAAATCAAATGTAAAACATCTATAGTAAAAATTATCCGAAAGAAAAAACCAATGCAAAGTACACCTGAAACGATTCATAAACTAACTAGAAATCATCTTTTTCACTTGACTTTTTTAAATTTTCAATCTTTTCGAAAACAAATAATATTTGTTTGTTTGTAATTTCGTAATATCACTTCCCGCTATTAAACTTACAAATGTAAAAGCCAAAGCTGCTATTTCCAAAATCTCTAGCAACCATAAAAACACGCCCACGTCAGACAAAACCATACTATATTCGGTACCTAGTCCTTTATCTAGATATTCCTAGCTTTGTGATAAGTATTCCATGCATATCTAACCAGCCCAGAAAATACAGCAGACCAAACTCGCTAAAGAGTCATTGTCTCGGAATGAAACGGGCAGATCTACATGCGTCCACCAATCACGTATGGAGTATGAGGGGAAGAATAAATTAAAACAGGGTGTAGAAGGGAATCAATAAATTATCGGAGAATTTATAGGTTAATTTTTAATGCACTAATATTAATCAGTTTGTCGTAGTTTTTAGAATGCTGTCGGTTTTTTATACTGTAAAATCAGGCATTTGGCGTTCATAAAGTCACCTGAAACGATACTGACACAATATTATTTGCTTAGTGTGGGGCTAGATGGCGCTGTGTGATATGTCCTGAAATATTTTTTTTATTTTTATTTTTTTTATTTTTATTAGAATAGAACCAAATAAAAATAGGTACATACATACAGAGATACAAATAGTAGGCACATAAACCTATAATAGTGTATATGGCATAATTGTTAAGCAATTATTGACAAAGTTTTAAAAGAAAATGACTTTAAAATTAAATTTATTTAATTCTGAATCGATGCCTTAGCCTTGATTTATTATAATGACATTTAAACTTGGTATCTTACTCAAAACTTGAAATTTTGTTTATAAGCCAAATTATATTGTGGTTTGCTCAGTTTCGCTTCTATGTAATGATTTCTTATGCTGTGTGGAAATAAAACGAGTCCTTTGCCACGAGGGAGAGGGGGGTACGATAACGTCAGTGGTATTGTGTCTCGACCAACTATTTCATAGCGAGAATTTTGAGTTTAATCCGGTTTAAGGTAAAATGTCCCTAACGTATTTCTATACAAATTAAAGTTACTTTTATGACTTTGTAGATAGAGTAGAGTTTTGTATTTTTGTATTTTTTGCATTTTGTATTTTGATTCAGCTATAAAAGGGCGTTACTGAAAAAAAAGAGGATGGAGAGACATGGCGTCAAATCATCAGAAATAGACTCATGGGTGGTGGTATAGTCAGGACGCTCACGACCCTCAGATATGAGGAATACGACGCAAGGAAGAGGACATGAATTCGTATAAAATTATAAAGAACAACTGAGTGATAAACAATGAAACATAAGATTTACAATAAATATAGGAATACCCCTTTTTATTTTATTTCTTATACCTCAATTACAATATTTTAATAAAATATTAAGTTCATGAATATTTCATAAGTATCGCTATATCCTGCTTCCTTTGCTTTACCTTTAGAATAGACTGGTTTCTACAATACTATAGAATATCTGTAGTTTCTGATTGTGCAGTGAAAAGGCAAGTCATTCGAATAAGGTAATGATTAATAAAATGTTATTAGTAAAAACTTTTTCGGCGTAAATTATGTACATGCTTGTATGTTTGGATATTATTATTGATCGTACTCGTTCTTTATTTTTATGTTACTATTCGACAAAGTCTGTTTTCTAGAAGAATTAAACTAAATTATCAAAATGTATTTTTTTTTTTCATTTGTCTTATTTCCTTACCTACTAACTGTTATACGCATAATAAACACTCATTCTCTAACACACTTTCTGCCAACCTAAACTACACATCAATCTTAGTAAACCCACTTTACAAAGTCTCCAACCACAGCCACTATTCAAAGGCGACGTGCCATCAAGCTTGCCGCAACTTATACAAAAGCTAGTTAGCTTATAAAGCCTGCAAACAAGCCAGATCCGCAAATTGTAACTAGTGCAAGTTCCTCTGTACTAGAGTACTAGGTTATTAGTTTGTCCCAGATTAAATCTGAGACGTGAGGTCTAGGTATTGCTGTTATTAGTTTAAAACTACTATGTTGATTGCAGATACAGTGAGGAACGTGTTTATTCATTTCACAGAGACACAGAAAACTTTCGTCCAATGTGCCTTTAAATTTTACCACACAAAATTAAGCTTCAAACTTTGTATAAGTGGGATAAACAATGTCTATCCTAGCTTAAGATTTGACAAAATACATATATCTAGCTCAAATACACTGTTGTTCTGAAATTTTGTAGCATTAACTACGATGTAGTGACGCAGCGGAAGGTGCAGCAAACTACAAGCGTTGCTTGTAGTGTAAGTAAATAAAAAATATAACTATTTAATAATATATTTAAATAAAATCAATGCAAATAACAGATTTTCATATTTTGAAGAAAAAAAAATGCGTAAGCGTGTTTTGGCGTCTATTCTTATCTTAACGTAACACTGAAACAAAAATGTATAAACTGAGAAACTGCAGCTCTATCTCATATACTTCTTTTTTTTAATGACACTTTTACATATCACCCCCCCCCCCCCCTTAAACCTTACCCCCAAACAGAACACATCAGTCGTCTTTCTTCACCTATCTAATGGCGAAACGAGACAAAAAATATTAATATCCAACAAAAACTCGTAGTTTGCAATCCGTGTTAGAAGCTGGGGGCTCAGTTGGCGATGCCTGAGAGCAAACAAATTCCTGCGCTTAGCGCTGAGTTCAGGCAATTTAACTTTTTACTGAGCTTGCTGTAGCAACTCAGTCTTTGTCTGGGTTTATTTGATTAGCTGACAGATTCCGACTGGGTACTTCCCGATCCGATAGTGGTTCTATTTATTTGTTTCCTAGTTTTAAAATCTATTTTTAGTAGGT
Organism: Macaria notata; assembly: GCA_927399415.1. Taxonomy (NCBI): domain Eukaryota; kingdom Metazoa; phylum Arthropoda; class Insecta; order Lepidoptera; family Geometridae; genus Macaria; species Macaria notata. The sequence continues at coordinate 10,718,385 of OV656730.1, forward strand.
TAGCTAAGGTTTTAAGCCACAGGAGCCGATAATTTGTCAAACCGCATTTCATACAATAATCGTACAGCGAACCTGGTGGCGCGCAACTGAACTATTTTAGATAAAAACTAAAACTAATTTACGGTTATTATTTGTCGCTTTACGTACTCAAGCTTGAGCTAGGGGTGACGTTGTCCTCTTTAAACGTATTCTTCATTTGTTATCTCCCTCACAAATTTAAACATAACTAGCAAACCCGGCGAACTCCGTTTCGCCACCAGATGGCTTCGTTTTTTCTTTTTTTTTATATAAATCTCACGGAGCCCGATACCTTTCCAACGAATGCAAAACCGTGCAAATCGGTTCGTGTGCTCTGGAGTTATAGCGTCAGGAAGGAAAACCTGACTTATTTTTGTGTAGTAGATGATGAAAAGAATTGAAAGATGACTAAGTCACTCCACGTGATAATTCTTGATAATTCTTCTTCATGATTTTACACAGATATTGTGAAAATATTACTATACTATACACACGTTCATAAAAAAATGAATATTCATACTATTTTCAATATTTAAATGAAGGAAAAAATACAATATTTCAGTTGAAATCGGTAAGTACAAACCCACTTACAAGCGGAAGAATAAATAATATAAAAGTCGGCGTTATTGAATTGTTGTGTGCAATCTTAAAATAAAGTTTTCATATTATTTGTCAATTCAGGCTCAATCTGTTTCTACTTCATTAAAAAAAGATAACCTGAAAAGTTGGATAAACATAAAAAATATAGCAAAAAATTATATTTCACAGACCATTCACCGCATTTTATCAATAAATAAATAACGAATATAAATGCATCACCTGATTGGGACGATTCGATTCCCAAATTGATATTTTAATACCTACATACATACCTTTATATCTACGAACGGTTTTCGCTTTAATGTTGATTGGGTCTCATAGTACTGAACTGTATTATATTGAACAGAATACAAACATTTTATAAATTGGATAAGTTCAAAGTATTACCTGACGTTGTATATATGCGTGTACGATTTAGTTGATAATTAATTTATTTGTAGTGGTAGATATATATCATAAGCGGGATTTAACTTTGAATGCAGTAAACTTTCGAAAATTATTAAATCACAATACTAGTTATAAATTTATACACACAATAGTAATTTATTGGCAAATAAATGGCTGTTGGCCATTCAACGAGGTATTGCCACCAGCATGGTAGGAACTCTGCCTGTCAGTATTCACTTTAGATAATATTATTATATGTAGTTATTTTAGTTAATTATTAATTATAAAAATTCGTAGTCCAAGTGCCTTGTATCAAGAAAAAAAATTACTTCCATTTGCCCAGCCAATTAACATTGTAAGAACTACTAAACCAACAGCGCGTTTCGCCAAGAAATTCTCGAAGACACACATAACTGAAAGAACAAACTAGACGCCTTAAAGATAAGAACAGATTAAATCTAATTTCGCCGTCTCCTACCGGGAAACTACGCCCGCTCAACTATAGACATAGCACTATTAAAGACTGGCATAAATACATTTTTGTACTGTGTAGGTAAGTACGCCCCTAAATAAGCGCCGGGCTAACGCACCTTAAGCCTGTATGTCACTTAACGTAAACAAGCTTTCTAAGTTACTTAGATAGCTTAAAGCTGACCGTATCAGAGCTTGAGCATTGTTAATGGTTCGTAGTATCCTTGATTTATTCAATTGCCACGTACAGAAATTACAATGAAAGATTATTTTCAAAAGTTCGTTTACATGATACAAGCGTAAGCTTAGTATGGGGCTAGATGGCGCTGTGTGATATGTCCTGATATATTTATTTATTTTATTTATAGGTAGGTAGGTCGTAGGGTTCTGTGTAGGTGAGTAATTCGCTATAATATTATCACACTGACTATCAAAATGTAAAGATGTGTCATTAACTAATAATCAAATAACGAAGCAGCCACGGTATACACTAGGAACATTATATTAGAAATGAATAACTAAGCCTGCTTTGGTGTCACTTTATGCTATTTCCCTTTCAACCATTTTGTAAACACTCAGAGCCCTTTTATTTTTTGTTTTACTCTAGACAGTCAGGCAGTTGATTCAGGTGATTACTCGGGTCACCTGAGGCAACACTGTACTCCTAGATGGAAATGACCCGCACTTCTTATTATAGAATAAGAATGGCCAACTCTGGTGTAGAGAGTTTATCAAGCCGCTCTAAGGACCTCAGACATGGTTTAACGATTGCCGTATAATGACAAGCTGTCGGGACCTATCCGCACCGTACCTAATGAAACTATTGAAAATGTATACAAATTAATTAAACATATTGACAACGTCTGACCTATGCCGTACTATGTCAACAAAAACTACGGCTGTTCCAACAAAGAAGCTGGAATTTACAGTACGACTCAAACTCCCGACGAGCCTTCAATCTGCTTAATTTTCCACCCGCCATTTTATGAAATGTGATTTACATCGGCATGGGATTTGAATTTGTACTCTGCAACGCTGTGATATATTTATTTAGACCTGTATAAAATGAAGTCTAAATTAATTTTAAATTTGAAATAATTTTATTAACACAAAAAAATTATACTTGGACACATCGCGACTGATATTGAGCAATTTAGGGACCTTTGAGCATATTTTGTTATTTCTAAAAAAGGAGCGAGAATTTCACTCTTTTTAATTTATATTCGAACTCGTTTCGCCAAATAAGTGGCATTTTTATTTCTGTTAAAAATAAATCGTCATTGAATGAAGATTTTCTGAAACACAGACGTTTATTACAGTGAGAGAAAAACTTCTTAAACTTTTTAGTAGCTGCCAAATATCATTACGAACGCTTTTTATAGCAAAAATATTTCATTTTAAGTTTTGTAAAAGTAAAATATCATTTTAGTTTTAAGAGTATAAGAACTTTTAGTTTCTAGTTTAGATTGTCCAATTTAAAATATATTATATCAAAGTCTCATTATCATAGTTTTACTCATAGATATGAGAAACTTAAGGATTAATCAGTCGGATTTTGTATTTCTAGTCTATTTTAACCGTAGAAGGATCTGGGCTCCCTCCACGATGAATCTGACCAAGAGAACTACCCTGACAAATTAATCCTGCGGGGGAGTCACGACCCTCAGTCATGAGGAAATACGACTCAAGAGAGAGAGAGTCTATTTCAAAAATATTTATATATATACACATATACCACTTTGTTCATATGTAACAAATATAAATATGGTGCTGGTAATAAGAACAAAGAGAAACAGGAAATATTGTAAGAAATACACGATCCGGACATGTGATATTACATCTGATATCATGTTGCCATATTGTATACCGTATTGTAACATACACATGAGTATTTATGTAGGTTACCTTATCAGCATATCAAGGCGTTTTGAATTTTATAGTAGATAAGATACCATATATTTACATGAAAAAATAAACAAAAAAAGACTAGAATACATATAATAAAGAAGAAGCCTGGAAGAGATCGCTCTACGCGATAAGGCCGCCCAATGTACCTAGGTTAAGTAATATTACTGTAAATTGTTTTGTATTTTTGTTTTCTGGTGTACAATAAAGCTATATTGATTGATTGTTGACAATATATTATGTAACATATACCATTATACTGCAACTCAGTAAATGATTCACGCGAAGGTTTGCTTTAAACGGTAATAAAATACGAGTAATATAGAAATTTTAAAATTAATTTTAACTTTCGCATATATTTTTTTTTATAATTTACTCTCTGCTCTAATTTACTCTTGTTCTTTTGAATTTTGTTTAAAGAATTGTCTTTAAACAAAATTCAAAAGAACAAGGCCCCAACTAAAACATGTTATTTAAAGTCATGTTTCGTGCAATTCAACTTTCAATGTTCACAATGTAACTGAAAATTGTTTCTACAACCCCAGGGCAATTTTATTTGCACTTTTCAATCTATCTGAAATGGAAAAGTTTTGTAAGAATTTGCAGTTAACCGACCGTAATAACCGATTCTATAACTAGCCAAGCAATTTGGAAACCATTTTTCCATTTTCCAATTAACTTATCACAAAGGTCATCGTTAAATTTGTGGGGGAACAAACAACACGTAAATATAGACTGCATGTACTTTACAAAAGTATAAGCCAGGTAATGCTAATATAATACACAATGTAAACATAAAGAACCTATATTTTTTGCTATGGTTAACTAATATTATTATGTATGCATATGATTATTTAATTAGTTAGCTGCATAAATTTTATTACACTATATTTAAATTTGATCATTTTTGACATTTTAATTTTAATATTGTTTTGTTTTTGTATTGATTTTACCTGTGACTTTATATAAATTTAATATTTTAATGTGAATTATATTATTGTGAATATGGACCGATGTCTGAAATAAATGATATTGAATTTGAATTTAAATACGTGGTATACGGCAAGTAGATAGACACAATAAATATGATGGTATGATGAATATCATAAAAGTTACCAATTCTATAAAATCAGTTCATCTAAATCCTTTCTAATAATATCTGATGTCATCTAGCGTAAGCCCGATAGAGATCTCTTGCGTGCGACGCTCTGAACAGGGCACATGTTTAGATTTAGTTTAAACACTTATGTGTAGCCAGTATTAAATGAATAACATAAAACCATAAATAAATTGTTTTTCAAGCGCATTTCAGTAGTTATTTTAACTACAAATTTAAGGTACAAAATATTCTACGCATTAGAGGCAATCTCTACTATCACTCCTCTTTCACTGTGCAAGCTGTTCGCTTGTGGAATGACCTGCCACTTAATATCAAGCAGGCTAAATCCTTGCCCATATTTCAGAGCTTGGTTTTTAATCATTACATTTCTACTTTGTGATGTTAGTTGGTGTGTGTAAGTCTTTTTACTTGAAATATGTTCTGCTTTCTTTTATTTTTGTGTGATTTCCTTCAATGTATATATTTCCTTTAAATATCAATAATATGTAGTTTTGTGTGTAAGTACGTATGTTTGTATATTGTTTACTTTGAATGTTATATTTGTTACTGTGTTTTATTTTTAAATTATTTAATATTGTGTTAAGTACGCCAGCTTTACGGATTTCCTCTAGTGTTGTCCAAACTAGGTTACCTGGAAGAGATCACTTTAGTGATAAGGTCGCCCAATGTCCCTGGTTACCTTCCACCTTTATGTTAAATATGTTCTTCTTTATTTGGTGTACAATAAAGTATATTTGATTTGATTTGATTTGAATAGGTAGGTATAGTACAATCGGTTTTCCCCCAATCTCGACGTGCGGTTATATACGAAATACGCCCGAACTCAGCCACTTAAAAATGCATTCTGCATGTCCCAAGCAAAGCTTAAAACTTGATTACGTAACCACGGACCTGCTTGTGGCTTACGTAATTGCAATTCTGAATACGAAACCTTTGACATTTGAATTTCACTAAAACTCGTATTTCAGAATCGTGGTACAACTTTTGCGAAACAACATTGAACAAAAACTGAGCAATAATTTTAAATATAGGTACCTAAATTTAAATTTAAAACATTGAATTAGACTGCCTTGATTATAATAATGATATATAAAGAATTGAGAAGTGTTTTGTCTTTTCCACAAACACAACATTTCTGACATAGGCAGATGTTTAGTCCTTGATCAATTTGTTTATCAATAACACAGTATGAAATAAATGTGATGTGAAGCTTGTATGAAGGTTTCTATGAAATACATACAGCCAGACAAGGCCTGATAAGCACACCGTATTTTCTTTTTAAAACTTTTTCTGACACACGCCACCAGGAACTGCATGTTGTGTTTTCCCAAAACAGCCAAGAGTAAACCGAACCCAAAAACAAACAAAATGGAACCAGACATGTTCGCATCGAGTAGTTATCCCGAACCTATTGCGATGCTTTGACGCGCGCATTTTGCAATCTATTTTTGCCAGAAAATGTTGACGATCTCTGTGTGGGCTCAAATTTCATTATCGGCCTGTGAAAAATATGACATGGCGTAGATGAAATAGAATTAATATAAAAGAGTAAGAATATGGTCGTGTTTGTCCGTTTGTAATACGAGAGCGGTCCTTTCTGGCTTGCAGTGTTGATTTGGGATTCAAGCCGCGCCCTCGCCACGGAAGCGTGGATGAATATTTGCAATTAGATTACCTACATTCAGTGTGAGGAGATTCAAATTATCAGATGTGTGTATTTAGGTACGCGGGCCAGCAGATATGCGTCATTTCTTATTCGTATTATTTGTTGCTTTGTGTTTGAGTGACTCAAAGAAAAATTAAGACGAAGTTATAAGCATTGTGCACCTTTTTTTTTTTTTTTTTTTTTTTTTTTCTTGCCCAGGAAAACCTATTACAGGTACCACCCAAAAAAACCCCGGGGAGGGCGGGTGGTTATGTGGGAGTCTCCGCCCCACTCTATAAGGGCGGCATACCCACTAAAAACCTGGGGTGTTCCATCTCCGCATCGTTGGTCCAGGGCCACGAGAGCGCGATGCATACATCCGCAGCCCTGGTGATGCTGGCCCGGTAACGGGCCCCGCCTCGGGGAGCTTCAGCTCAACCCTCAATGGATGACGTGTCAGAACACGGGACACGTCATGCATCCTGTGTGGACTCATTCCAGGGCAACAGGTTCCCCGACCTGCCACCCAGAGCCCCCAGGAGTCACGCAGTCGCACGCCAAAGCGACCGCCCTCCTCCAATGCGCCCTCTGCGCACGGAGTTCGGTTCCCGTGTCGCCGCTACTCGGCCGGTACACCGAACTCCTCTCGCCTCTCGGCGACCACCTCGGGAGCTCTTAAAGAGCACCCAGCTCCACCTACACCAGCATTGTGCACCTAACCTAACTTCCTAACTTCTTCAATAAAACTCGTAACATGGTTTAACTTATTTACAAACATAGGGTTAATAATATTTTTTTTAAATACTTATTTCTGTAGTACCTACCTTTACCCTTAGATTATCGATCTTTGAAGTGGGAATAATCCACTTAAATATTTCTTCTTTTTGAGCAAATAATTGTTTATTGACAAGAAGATTCATGCATATAAATCACTCTATTAAAATAAAAGCAAGCGTTCGAAGAAACCAAAACTTTAAAAATGCTACGAACACAAGAATATCCAGTTATCTTCAGCCCACGGCACAATATGTCGCAGTCAAGCAAAAAACATAGTTTTTACCCCATCCACCGCAGTTAACGAGTGTATTTGGAATGTAGTTTTATTTTGAAACAAAAACCAGATGGAATTCTCGCGGAACGAACGACGGGCGCCTGTGGCGGGCGTGTGCAAGCAAAACAGGATACGAGGAGTTAGAAAAATATTTACCTTACATAAACAGATAGGAATAATTTCCTTTATATTAAAAAAAAGTAAAAGTATACAGTAGTATCCGTTATCTAGTACCCATGACACAACCGTTTGCCCTTGGTATGGATGTCCTGAAATATTTTTTTTCCAAGAACGGGAACATTATTTGTGCAATAGAATAATTTATAGGACTTACCTAAACGTCTCCATTTATGTTATTGTTTGTTTTGTGGGATATTCAAAATCAATGCGCGCTAACCCGTACAAAAATTGTAGCATTGCATACTAAATAAATACTTAAATTATTGATTAACAGACAAAAAGTTCATAGAATTATTACACACACAAAGAAAATAAAAATACATGTGTAACAAAACAACTTAAGAAAAACAGATATTATTACATTTCTAAGTAGAGCGAAACATCGGCGTAATGCTCTGTGGAAGAATGTACGATGTATGTACAAAGTCAATTTTTAGAATCAATTTTATTTGACATCCCTCTAAGGTAAGTTTAGAGTTATCACATATTTATCAGCTGACATTACAGCTTAAAAGATAGTATACCTTGAATTTAGGACAAATAATATTAAATTTTAGCACTCAACCGAGTTGTAGCAGCCTATATGGTACCTAAACTCAATAGCTCAATAATCTGCTGTTGAAATCGTGTGTTTATAGTTGTCTCCTTCTGTCGTTATAGGATGTAGGTATAATATGTATATGTGTTATATATTTATTTATAAGTTATTTACACTTATATGTAATATGTAGTATATAAGTATTATATCCGTTACCTAGTACCCACGACACAAGCGTTTGCTTAGTGTGGGGCTAGATGGCGCTGTGTGCAATGTCCTGGAATATTTATTTATGTGTTATTTGTTGTTATATATATAATATTGAATATTTTATTGTTTGCATATATTTTATCTTTTTTGAACACCCCATCCTTTGTATTTCTTTCGACTCCTGTCCATCCTACGGTTGCCTGGAAGAAATCGCTATTAGCGATAAGGCCGCCAGTTGTGGCACTATTTTTAAGTATTTTGTGTTTCTGTTTGTCTTTTTTTTTCAATGTGTGTTACATGTTTATTTATCTATCTATCTATCTATAGATTCTCCGTTTAATTAAAATCCTTACTTGCATTCATAATTAGAGGTTAAAGATATATACGCTATAAACATTAGTATTGATAAATTTCAAATAAATATATGAAGTCGTAAAATGTGCTTACTCGCTACGTTAAAAAATTAAGTACCTAACTGACATGCAAAAGCACTTTAAAAATAAATTTATAGACTATGTTTTATGGCAAAATACGATTTTTTAACCGACCCATGATCCCCAAACTCGACCTAACAACAGTGAGCTGAACAAACATGAGCCGATTTTAATTAAACTTTATTTTTAGCAACAAAAATATCTCTTTCTGCCAATTAGCCTATATCCCGCCATCGCGTTCCGTGATGTTTATGCAAATGTTGTTATAACCAAACAACAAACAGTGATGTTTATATTTTGCCGTGCATTTTCTCTTATTCAGGAAATATGGGTATAGCGCTTTGTACCTATTATCTCTCTATGAGTCGTATTTCCTCATGACTGAGGATCGCGACTCCCCGCAGAATGTAATCGTTGTACCTGTTAGTAATGTTCATTTTGGTTTTCATCATCATCATCATCATCCACGGTCTGTTCCACTACTGGGTATAGGCCTCTCATAATTATGCCATTGGCTTCTATCTGTGGCCTGCTTCATCCAGGTTTGACCTATGATGTTATGGCGTCGACCCATTTTGGTTTTATTCAAATTAAATTTCTTAATAAGTTTCCATTAAAGTTACATATCAATATAATTTATAATAATATTATTTATTTTAACTGCTATGTTTTATAATTCTCCAAGTCAAACAATACTATTTTGTCTATATTTTTATCGCCAATAATGATTAGACTAAACACCACCCCTTTTTTCAACCCTTACTACAATTCTGTACATAAAGGTCCCACTCGACAATAGGTACTTAGATATTTATTTTTTCCTTGCGAACTCAAGGTAAATATTAAAGTTTCAGCTTTTCACCTTAAAAACAAAGCCCGATAAGATCAACAATAATGAAAGTTCACGTGTATCCAGACTCATCAAAGTTTAATCGCTACAGAGGTCGCTACAGGTAACTTTTGCAAGGTTTTCAGCAACTTCCTTATACGCTTGTTCTTGACACGTAGTGTCGAATATCTTCTCGTTTAACATGGAAACAAAATTGTAAGATAATAATGTATTGTCTATAACATTTGAGTAGAAAGTTATTGTTGAAAAATTAAGGCTAAAAAGAAAAGACAAGATTTTTTTGACTTCGATAGTATTGTTGATCTCAAGATCTAGATCTAGACTATAATATTATCCTTAGGCCTCAATTTGATTGTACAATGTTCCTATCTACTAGCTATTCTAGCGTAAATGTCTTCTTGCGTACGAGTAAAATACCTAGGTAAATTCGTATGGCGTGATTTCGGCGCGCGCCAGTTCTGTTGGAGGCGGCGCGTACCGAACGAAAAATATTAATGAACCTACTAGGCGCACAGAAGCCACGCGCAGAGTTGAGCTATACGAGAGGCCATCTTGTTTCTTAGATTGTTTTGAATATGTAGTGATCGTAGTAATTTAGGGTTGTGCTATTTTTTTGATAAAAATAATTTTCTACTTTTGTATGAAAACCAAAAATTGCTGGTTTCCTGCTAAAATTTTCAGAACACAATCTTTGTAACGGATACTTTTAGGTGTTTTCGGCTTACCATACCCTTTCCTGATAACCCTGTATACTTAGTATGTGCATTGTCAGCACTATATAATTCCTAATAACTTGCCCCTGTTGATGTTTGCAGCCAGTAAGCTTTTTGTTCTCCTTATGTTTTGTTTTTATTGTTGTATATGTATATTTCTATTACTATTTATTGCTTCCTGTTTAGGCGCATTCTAATCAGAATGGACCCAAATAAATCACTGTCCAATACTATAAACTATAATAAAATCTTACGAGTACGAAATCGATCTGTGTGATTTTTGTCAGAGTCTAAACAACATCGTAGCGTAGGGCTCGGCGGTAGTTTGCACTACCATTTTCATAAAATCTAAGCAAGACATGTGCACGCGGACAAAACTGGCACTAAAAAGTTCTAACCAGAATATATATAACAGTTTTTCAAGAACAAAAGTGATCACGTGAAAAGTGCTGCCGTTATTTTATGGTATAAATATTTTGCGTAAAGTTCTGCCATACCACACAGTCACGCAACCTTTTACTCTGCATAAGATGTTTTGACCTGATTTCTGCTACTATAGCGTCATTGAATAGGCATTATAAGGCAGTTCATATTACATAGAAATTGCTTGGGCAGTAGAACTGTGAATGAAAAGAGCTAAGCCGAGTTTAATGTAGCGTATAATGTAGTGGTCTTTATTTTCTGTTGTAGGTTTATTTGATGTTGCAAGAACCAGTACAGAAAAACTGGATATAAAAACTACATGGAAAGTGTCTGACAACATATTAGGGAGGAACAATTTGGTACTTGTGTTATGTTATACCTCATGGAGACGCAAACGTCAAGTCAAGTGAGAAAAGAAAAACAAATAATGATGATGACTTACACAGGTATACACATACATATAAGGTATTTTCAAAAAGAGAACTTTTTGTGAGGATAACTATTAAAGCGGTGATTAAGGGTTAGTTCCGCTCTTATTCTACCCCATACTTGGAAGCAATGATGCTATCCGAGAGAAATCTATACTAATATTATAAAGCTGAAGAGTTTGTTTGTTTGAACGCGCTAATCTCAGGAACTACTGGTGCGAATTGAAAAATTATTTTTATGTTGGATAGACCATTTATCGAGGAAGGCTTTAGGCTATATAACATCACGCTGCTACTAATAAGAGCGAAGAAACAACGGAAAATGTGAAAAAAGGGGAAAATTATTCAACTTTGAGGGCTTCCGTTGCGTGCGCTGCGAAAACGGTTCAAGATATCAAAAAATATGTGTGAAAGAATTATTCCTCTTGAAATGATCTAACAAAATGTTTGCAACAGTATATGTCTATCTTTTAAGATTAACTCACTAGGACCGTTTTTATGGTAATAACTATTCCATGCGGACGAAGTCGCTGGCACAGCTAGTGTGCTAATATGGATAATACGGAGGAACCGGCGCAAGCTTGCTAAATCATGAAGCTTTTCGTAATGCCGAACTATCAATGACGAAAGCCAAGAGATGTGTAAGGATAACTATTATCTAAGTATCTTAGTTTTACCATCTATATATATAAAACTCAAAGGTGACTGACTGATTAACTGACTAATATAGTGATCTATCAACGCACAGGCCAAACCACTGGACGGATCGGGCTGAAATTAGGAATGAAGGTAGATGTTATGACGTAGGCATCCGCTAAGGAAGGATTTTTGGAAAAGCCGCTTTTAAAGGGGTAAAATAGAGGATGCAAGTTTTACTTCTTAATGCGAGCGAAGCCGCGAGCACCCATTAGTATAACATATATGTATAGAAATACGGTCTGGCTACTGTACTTTTAAGTAATTAAATTCAGCAGTTTTATTTACTGTAGCCACTAAAGTTGTCTGCTCACCGTGGCTTCATTAACTTGCCTCAAGGAAAAACGTACATGACTTCCCCTGTATTGTAACACGCGACCGCCAAGTTTTTCTAACTTTACTTACTGTTTACGAAACAATTCCTAATTCACTTGTTTTGTTTTTTTGACAAAATACAGCGTTTAGTTAAGCAAAATCAGATACCCCCGCCATAATTTCAAAATATCTCGATACTACTGTTGGCCAAGCTGATCCCAATTGAATTTTGTTCTACATAAGAACCAAACATCTAAATCTATAAAACCCAAATGTGACTGACATAGTGATCTATCAACGCACAGCCCAAACCACTGGACGGATCGGGCTGAAATTTAGCATGTAGCTGACCTCCTTGCCCGAATCTCTATTCCCCTTGAACTATAATTTGTCGGTCTTCAAGTCGAGAGTAAACCGGTTTCTTCTAGGCAAGCGCGCTAGATCGTAGATTATAACGTTGCTTAACATCAGGCAAGTTGTAGTCAAGCGTAAGCCTATACCTATCATGTAAAAAAATAAAAAAAATGTTATGACGCAGGCATACGCTAAGAAAAGATTTTTGGAAATACCATTTGAAATGGGGTATGTAAACTTAATGCGAGCGAAGCCGCGAGCGCCCCTAGTCACACATTAAAAGAAAGATACAAACATAAAATAAACCAACCCATTACTTTCCCTTGATTATAACAGCGTTACCGTCCTAGTTGACGCACTAATTTCATCAACATGTGTAGTTTCCACTGTTGGAATATGCAATACGTCACAAATACCTAACGAGGTATTGCGGTGATTGGAGTTAATTAACTGCTACAATCATCGGAGCCTGAGCAAATACTGATCTGATATTTAACTAGGTGCTGGTGATATGGGGAGTTTAGCTATGCTAGCCGAAGTTTTAGGTAAGACTAGTGGCCGGGCGTGGCTTCGCTCGCATGATTTCAGAATAAAAAGAAAGAAAGAAAGAAAAACATTTATTGTAGCAATTAATAATCAAATAAGTACAAGCAAGAAATATATAAATGTAAATATAAACCTATACTTAAAACTACTTAAATAAAATACATATTTGCCACAATACAAGCCCAACTCAGCATAATGCTGGCTGCATAGCAACCAGCGCTGGTCTTCCGTTAAGGTTGGTGATGACGTCAAAAAGGAACCTATGACACTCCTATGACCATATACTACCTATATGAAATAAAATCATGATGATCCGTTCAGCCGTTTTTGCGTGATGAGCGTTTAAATAAACAGACAAATAGATAAACAGAGACACAGATAAACAGACATCGTTTCTAGAAATTGTTGGAACGTTCTGCTGTCAATTTGAAGTATCTCCAAACGTTTTTTTTTATACCTTCAATGTTCAGACTTTCGACCCTCTTCAGTTTTATTATATGTAGGTATAGATTAGATATTGATCTGATACGTATTTATATTTTTAATTCTATTTACTTTATTTCATGCTAAGCTTAACACACGAAAAATTGACGAGATTCAAGTCATCGTGTGAATCATAAATGATGATTGATTGCATGTATATTTTATACTTACATTTTAATTTGGATGGATAAGTATATTAGTCTTTAAGAAAAGGATTTACTAAGGTAAAACAGAAACATTGTTATACATAATATGTATCTATATGTATAATCGCCAATGATTTAAATTTTAATAATTATTGTAATCAATACATAAACAGGTTTACCAAGGTTCCATTATCATATTTTCAATTATTTTGCAACAAAAACTCATTAAAACCTTTGTTGCACAGGCAAAGCTAATTTGTTTTCGTAATTACCATTGATTCCATACACCATGGAATGCTACGTTTATTTCCCAGCTAATTACCGAAACCATAATTGAATAGGATGGACGCAATCACCGATGTTTCACGGCATTTCTGATATGACAGTACCTGTGATATTCTTGATAACATTCACGAAATGTTCGCACTTAGGCATTTGTTATGTAAGGCAATTAAACACAGTTTAGGTGACATTAAAAATGTTTTGTGGAATTGGTTTATTTGCTTGATTCTGAATATTTTTATAGTATTTTCGGATATGGTAATGAAAAACAAATGTAACGTTTACATTGTACATTACATTGATAATTAAACATAAGAAAAGTTAATAAATTAATTTTATCTCGGAAAAACTTTCAGCCTTAATCCAACAAATTTTCACTTTTACTTCTTATTTAAATAGGAACGCTGCCGGCGCTAAATAGTTTTAAAGCCTAGGGCTTTCAGACTTGGTCCTTGATTTCACACTGTTTTAGGGCCTAATGAAACAAAACATTAAATTGTAGACGGTGTGAATTTCACACGATACCTAACAAGTCTGAGGATTTTGGATAGACAGCTCTCCGGAGATCCTAGCTTATCAGGCAAAGTGAAAAACGTAAAAAGTGAAGATAAAATTGACAAAACTATGAGCAGGTAGCATATTGCATGTAGATTGAGTACACTCATTTCACCTGCGAAAAAGGAAATAAATTATATTAAATTAATTATTAAAAACGGAACTTAATTAATTATAGGGGATCAGAGTAGTTTCGAAGAATTAAAAATTGAATAAAAACAGTGTGTCAATTTAAAAAATTAAACCGACGCCGACGTCTCTCAGTTCCCATACACAAGCACCTTACCAGTTTACATATATGTACTACTCAGAAATTCACAAATCTGAAAAGTTATTGAACAAATTTTGATGAAACTTATGCAGCTCAAATATAATTTATAACCATGTTTATTTTCGTTGACACAAAAGGAAGTGATGAAATTGCTTGTGACAGAGCGGAAGATATTCCGTAAGATTCTTGGACCTGCCCGAAGAGAGGATGGTAGCCTGAGGGTGCGGAAAAACGCTGAGATTGAAGAGCTAGTGGCTGAGCCCAATATTATAGGCGAGATAAGTGCACAGAGACTTCGCTGGCTCGGCCATGTAGAGAGAATGGGGCAGGATCGGGCAGTAAGACGCGCGTACTTGGGGCGACCGTGTGGCAAGAGGCCGGTGGGGCGTCCTAAGTATCGCTGGAAGGATCAGGTGGAGGCGGACCTCCGCAAGCTGCAAGTGACCCAGTGGGAGGGTCTTGCTCAAGATCGCGGACAGTGGCGCCATTTAGTATCGGAGGCCAGGATCCAGTTGGGTCGCAGCGCCAGCTAAAGTAAGTAAGTTTATTTTCGTAGTTTAAAATTCGGTTAAAGACTTTTCATTATTGTAGAAATTAAATACTATAATAAACTAATACGTATAATATTATGAAAGATTAACTCACTCACTTATATTGCTGTTTTTCCTTGTGATTACTTGACTCCTTTTTCTGAGCTTGTGTTTCATATACCCTGACATCAAAAAACTACCCTTACGTCAACATGTATCCGCAAAAAGCATTGTTTGTCCATCCGACCTGCTGACCGTGTCACCATAGCTAATACTGTAACAAAGGAAAATTCTACTCAAGACACCGACATAATAGCCAATACAAGTCTCTATATTGTAAAAAAAATACATACGAGTAATAAAATATTATTGACATCCACAGATCTCTTCCCATTAGCTACCTGTAATACCGCTTTGCGCTTGTTTTGACTTAAATTGTTTTTTTTATCATTGACACTTATGTATAGGTATGTAGGTATATGTGCACACATAACATCGCGGCAACTATGAGATTATCAATTTACATTATTTCTTAAATTCAATTCAAATTTTATGAGCTTGTGTTTGACAGCACTTGTATACCTATATATTGTTTAATCTGTCGTCTTTTTTAATTTGTCTTTGTTTGTTTGTTTGTTTATGTTCTTAGTTGTATATTCGTGTGTTATATATGTTTATTGTGTTGTTGTCTCGTTTGTTGTACGTAGTTCGAGTCGTCACCCGTCGGTCTCAACGGAAGACCAACGCTGACTGTTCGCAGTCAGCACATGCTGAGTTGAGGCCAGCTTGTGACAGGAAATTGTGTAGGTATGTGCAAAATGTGTTTGTCTTACTTTCTTGAATGTGTTCGTATGTAATTACTTGTCACCAAATAAATAATGTTCATTTCATTTCATTTCATTTTTCATTTCATTTCATTTCACTTCATCTGATACAGTCTCTTGTCCAGAAGAAATATTTGTACTTTTTTTGGAGACGTTCAGATTGAACCGCTACTTCATTTATTCTATTTATTCATGTGGATGGAGCGTTGCTACGGACGAGTGATCAGGCAATGCGGTTGAACATCAAAATTAATTGTTGTTTCTATAGAAGTATTCTATTAATGTGCATTGTCTTGATATTTGTTACATTAAAGATTTACTCTTTTTCGGTGTCTCTGTTATGTAAAGTCTCGTCTCTTGAGTAATCCTCTGAGATTGATGCCCTGTTAGAGTCCAGTTGGTTCTGCCTGTTGTAGTTGTTAGCAAGGTTTGTTACTGATTCCTGGGAAATACGACTAATACCTACGATTAAACGGTATGATGGACGGGCAAAAGGATTTGTTTATTAAGTCGACACGTTTAATCGTAGGTTCCGGGTTAGTCAGTTGTTAAGCCATGTCAGAGGCCCTTAGGGCGGTTTGAAAACTCTTGGCACCAGAGTAAGCCACTCTCATATTAATAAGAACTAGATTAAGTTGTCATACCTACATTGGTTCACACGAAAATTGAGTCAAGACTTGAGGAAAAAATATAAGCGAAAGAACAAATTTTATGTACGATATACATCTTGCTTTCGGTCAGAATTATTTTAAATATAACCTCAGATAACTCTTTCAAAAGTCTTCACTGTCAATTTCTCCCCTGGCCTATCATAAGCGCATTGTTTACAAGTGGCAGGGTTCAGTGTCATCAGATTACCACAGCTCACTGGCTCCAGCGGAGGTGTGAGAAAGGTCGCTCGCTTCCCGCATGGGCAGCTAATCCACTGGAAAAAAATTAACACAGCCATTGGGTACGTATGGTAAGTATAGGATTACAAGGGAAGTATTAAATATAAGGTTGAACAGCGTGGTAGATTAGATTTTTTACAGCTAGAGTCATTGGAAGACTATTTCTGAAGCGACATCCGACACTGTGGTCGTAAGTCGTATATCGTATCGTTTACTGGAATGGTACAGACTCACAAATACATAACAGATATAACTACGGCAGGTATGTGGTAGTAAAAATCGATCAAAATCAGTAGCTACAGTAAACTTACATAAAAGCTTCAAATCTTAAAATAATGACGAACTAAAAATTATTATTTTTTTCATACTTATTATTATTATTAAAAAAAACAACTTGTACTAGACACATTCCATCCAATTACAACACAACAAAAACGTCAGAATAATAAAACATGAAAGCTTTTGTCAAGCACTTTTGATACGGTTACAACTATCATAGCGATATGTAAATTCCAGAGATAGGTAGCCATCAGGCTATCGCTGAATCTGCATAAAAATTGTTGTGCTCCCCCCAGGGCGGACCGCTCCGGGAAATCAGAATAGCATATTTGGGATGCTGTACGGTGTAGCGATGTAGGCCAATGTGCAAGCCTAGATTGCAGATAGGCATCAGATAGTTGGTGTTGTGATGTTGCTGATTTATGAAGAGCTTAATAGATGCTGATAATAAGTACGTACATTGTAGTAAGTATGCATTGTAATAAGTACGTACATTGTAGTAAGTATGCATTGTAATAAGTACGTACATTGTAGTAAGTATGCATTGTAATAAGTACGTACATTGTAGTAAGTATGCATTGTAATAAGTACGTACATTGTAGTAAGTATGCATTGTAATAAGTACGTACATTGTAGTAAGTATGCATTGTAATAAGTACGTACATTGTAGTAAGTATGCATTGTAATAAGTACGTACATTGTAGTAAGTATGCATTGTAATAAGTACGTACATTGTAGTAAGTATGCATTGTAATAAGTACGTACTACCCATTATACAATGGAATGTAACTATAATAACTGGCTAGCACTTACATTAAAAATGATGTCGATGTATTATTTATTTATTTATTCATACTTGCACACATACCATTTTCCAAAAAATATTACATGTGCCTCGAGGCATTGGGGCATAGCAAGATATGTGTATAGTATATAGAACATGATAAAATGGAAAATAGTTAAAAGCGCTCGTTATAATCACAGTCACAGGAATAAATAACAAAGGCGAAAATTTGGGAGATTGTAAATGAGTATATAAGTACTAAACTTGTGGACCGATCCGATTGAAATTTAGCATGAAAATAGATAAGACTTTTATTAGTACAGAGGCTACTTTTTATCCCGGGTTAGGTATAAAGCTAGTAACAACTCGAAGTGCTTTGATGAAAAGGCATGTCGGTTGTTTTTTTTTATAATATAAAATTTATATTATACAAAAACTTGTTTGCGTTGTCTTAATGACAAGTAATATAATAGGAGGTAAGTGATAATATAACAACTAAAACTTTTTCGCTCCTGAAGTATACATAATTTTATTTTATAACTCAATCACTTTTAGATATTTTATCAATTACAACTATGATCTACTCAAAATAGTTCGCTACCCAAGTCTACCAGACTGACTGACTGACGTTTTCCTATGAATAGGTTCTCAAGTTGCACTTTGGAAACCCACTATTTGCTACTCTATTTTTGCTGCACAATTCCATTAAGAAACAAGAAACTCCGTAGTCTTTGTTCCTGCATTTTTTCTACAAAAAGTCTAGGACAGTGGTTGTCTAACTGCATTAAATTAACTGGACTAAAAATTAATCTTTATGTATTTAGATACATGATATTAATCTTTTAAAGTTATTCGAAATGAAATGGAGCCTTCCATATTGGAAAAAGTGTCCCTGTATTAAAGACTACCCAGAGAAAATTGGGTCATTACTTTTCGGTAACCCCTTATTTTTAACATTGTAATTTAGGCAAAAAATGTTGTTTGCTCTAAATATAAATGGTGAAGATGAAAAACCAAACCAATAAATTGTATACCATTTGATGGGACTTTCTACTAAGCGCGCCAACTTTCTTTTACTACATAAGGAGCTTACTTTACCTACATACATAGGATTTTTTTTATATCTAATCCAAAGATCCCACAGCCTCCAAGATTGAAAATAGCTGTCCTACAGCAGTGGCGGCGATGCTGCCAAGTCGCTGTTTAACGTTACTTCACTTAATTAACTAATTCGCCGGAGTAATATTCCCGTCGTATTTGCATAAGCAGTGGCACAACTTGGTAATCATTATCTAATTCACTGTTACTAGGTACCTTGCCTATATATGTACATACATTTACAATAGCCAAGCAGGTATTTACATAAACAGTTTAGTATATCTAAGGTGGTAAAGTACCTATCTATAATCATACAATTATGTAGGTGTCGCAAGTTTCAAAAGTAGTAGAACATATGCTAATGTTTTTTGACGTACCTACTAAATGGCTTTAGCAAGTCAGAAACATTAGCATGACAAGATTATGAGTTAGGTAGTTTTTTTTAACGAGAAATAGGCTTGCGATTGACTACAGTCTGCTTGATGTTAAGCACTACTACTGTAGTTTAATATGTAGCACGCTTGCCTAGAGGAAACCTATATACTTACTCACTTTATCCATAACGCGCAACCTCACAGCGCAATATGTCGTAGCAAGTTATCAGAAGGGTTATAGTATCCTGTATCTTGAAGGCCGACCTCTGAGCCCCCTGGGACGCCCTAACTTGCCGGATGTTAATTTGTTGGTAACCAGATCAAGGCTAGGTAAGACAACTGATACTTCATGAAGTGTGCGCTAAATTTTAGGCTCTGGGCTTGATTAAATCTGGGTTTAAATGGGCCTTTACGTGGACTTTGGATAAGTTTACAATCGACTTATCAAATAAAATAATAGACAATTAGTGGTGATGATATAACATAATAATGTGTAAGTAGGTATGTATACGTAATACATATCTATAATTTCCCTACCTATCTCTAATCTACTCCTAGTGCTCTATTTACTCTCTTAAATGAATTTCGTCTTGGGTTCCATTGATGATTTAGGGGAAAAGCAAACTATTTCAGAACATCGGAATAATTAAATTGAAATTGAACAAACTTCAGCTACCAAACTTAACAAATGGTAAAACAACATTTCGTATTACGTTCCTATTATTTCTTTATTTTACTATTAAATGCTCGCGGCTTCGCTCGCGTGGTTTAGGGATAAAAAAGCCTTTGTAACTTCCTACACCCTCTAACTATCAATATAGGTACTTATCAAAAACATCAGCCTTTGCTCACCATCAGGCAAACTACGGTTTTAGTTTAAATGAACGATGATCCGTCGCTCAATATAGGTAAACTAAACAATCAGACTAACAAATGCGCTTTTACTAGGTAAGTAGGTACCTACTCTTCAAAACCATTATAAATTAATGATATTATAATGTTAGGATTAGGTAGGTATAATGTATATTAATCAACAGTACCAACAGAGGTCTTTTACTAAAGGATATTATAGTAATCACACCTTTTAGTAGGCTTTACCTAAAGTAAAGTGGCTATCGAACGAATTTAAAAATATGCAAGAATATAAGGGTAGGCACCTAATTTATGTTTCCGGTCGCAAACACGTAGATGAGTGCTTTAAGTTTTCAGTCGCGATAAAGTTGAAGCTTTGACGCAGCAAGAACACAATTTAGCTTTTTGGAAGGTACCTAGGTAATAAGTAAGTTAGTGCCCTAGTTGTATGATGTATCTAAGCAGTTTGCTTGGATACAGAACAAATATGAAATAGTTTAGACAAAATATGAAATACATTAAACAGAAAATGAAATCTTTACCGGATTATATTGTAAAAATGTATTAAGTGTAGGTATGTGTTTATATATTCATACATCATGGTCAGATCTTGTTAGACAATAAAAATATCATAAAATACCATAATAAAATATCATCATCAATCATTATGAAAACTTAGCCTAGAAATACTATTGAATTTAAGGTAGCTGCAGGGTACGACGACGATGGTTGAATAATCTAAATAAAGTAAATAATTATTATTATTTGGGCTTATATTCAAAAGAAGCGAACTTCCGCCAAACATGACTGATGAAAAGTTTGATCGTGTGCGAACGCCTTACAAATAGCAATCAATAATGAAGATCAGATTGTTTAGCCTGTGATGATTGCTAAAAATGGCATCTGCTAACTGTCACAAAATCGTTCAATCGTTCGTTCTATTATGAAAAATTCTGGGAAGGAATGCTTCCGGTGCCCGAGATGCTATTGAAAATTGAAAACATTTCCTGAATAATTATATTATTTGAGTAACTTGACGACAGAAAGAAAATCGGAATAATTTTTTAGGTTTGCAAAAGCCAAAATGGTCCGTAGACAGCGAGAACCAAGCACCACGGATGACGAAATCGTTATTGGTAAACATTAAATTGAAGAATTTTCCATTCTCACATACTTATATTTAAAACCTAAGTTTTTCTTATGATTGCTGCTGTTATTTCAGATGTACCACCCCCGAAGAAGCATAAAAAACATAAACACAAGAAGCACAAAAAGCGAAAGTTAGAAAATGATTTTGACAGCGACACTTCGATCGATATAACTTACGAGGATGCATTGGAGAAGCCCTACAAATTGAAAATCAAAGAGCGCGAAGTAGCCGGTGCTTCTGCAGCCGATCTTTTGAAAGCCCAGACCATGAAGTCATCATCGGAATCACGTAGATCTATCCCTGGATCCTCTTTCAGCACTCCACCAAAACCATCCACTTCCAAGAAAAAGAAAAAGGGCAGAGACAGTGGCACATCTAGTGAAGAAGAGAGATGGCTTGATGCTATCAAATCTGGCAAGCTTGAGGAGGTGGGTAGTCATGTATTTTTTTTGTATTTTCAATCATGAAGTAAGGTACACTTTAAGTTTTCCTTAAATACAATGTTACCTTTTACTAACTTCATAATATTTACAGGTAGATGATGAGCTAAAGAAAATAAAGCCAAAGGACCCAAAAATGATGACAGCAAGACAGAGAGCCATGTATGAAAGAGGAACAGACAAAGAAACTAGCCCTGGAGGTGAAGTGCTGCTAGCTTTACCCTCTGGTTACAAGGAAAAGGTCATGACAGCAGAAGCTATACAGAAAGCTGCTATAAAGTCACAGAAACGGAAGCAAATGGCAGATGAAAAGAGAGAGAAAGATAAAAAGAAAACCATGGACAGACTTCTGAAGAAGCAAGAATCTAAAAATCTTAAAAATGCACAAAAGATGAAACCAGCTAAAAGTCAGGAACCAATGATTGTGTACAAAAATAGTAAGGATGAAATATCTTTATTTTTTCCTGTTGGAGTTGAGTTTCCATTAGAAAAGAAAGCTCCTGTTGATCCTCCTAAGCCAGTTATTTGTGGAGTGAGTGGATGCAGCAATATTAAAAAATACAACTGCTCCAAAACTGGGGTACCTTTATGTAGTTTTGAATGTTATAAACAAAATATAAGGAATTTAGGCCAGTAAAACTGATTTGTTTGATTTTATCTCCTTTCACTTTTTGTGTTTATGTTTTTATATAAAAGGTCGACACTTAACTTATTAGGTAAAGGGTCTGAATAAAAGAACTTTTTGCACCTACACAGTGAGCATATAATTATTTAATAGAAGTAACACATGTAACATAGGATAATAAATTTTGATAGGTAGGTACATAAACACTTAATATTTTCATGTTCTGTCAAAAAAATTACCAAAACTAAGTTAGCTATGGGTTTCCATAGCTTAAAAAATACTTTTTGCCTCACCCATAACAAATAACTAAAGATCACAGTATGAACAGTTTGAGTAACAAATGAAAAACAGATTTAATATGATGGACACACATAATTGATGAGAGATGTGTGCAGGCCTCCAATGGTCTTGTCTTGTACATCACAATGATCATATTTGAACTGTACATGGACTAGAATAGACCCTTTTATTTCAGTGTCTTATTCTAAAAATATATTGAATACTGCTTTTTTTTTATATGAGTTAGGCTCACGCTTGACTACAACTTGCCTGATGTTAAGCAACATTGTAAAGACACTGATAATTTCATCTATGTATCCTTACAATATCTCTTATAAAACTGTACAATTGTTGTGCTAATACAAATATTCATAAGTTTAAATTGGATTGTAGCATTACATGGCAGTAATCAAAAATTTCACAATATTATGCTTTTTTTTTTCAAATAATTTGGAATTACATATCCTATCTAAACACATTATTATAAACCTAGAAATATGTACAAGGAACATGTATTTACAACACTCATTTGGCAAACCACTTGAGCGGTGATTTCAAATAGACAAAGTTACAATTACCACAATAATACTACATAATATACTCCAATAGACTATACATTACATATGAACCATCAGATAATTATTATACTTCTACATTATTAACATCAATATTATAGACTCTTAAATACATTGTAAACAGGCTAGATGGTTTATCTTACAATTCCCTGTTTTATTTTTATATTCATTCATACATATGTAATTTAACTAGAGAGAAACAAAAGTGGACATTTTCAAATCTCGACAGGCTCATCTATAGTTATTTTTATATGTATATGCAAACAATCATGAGCAATAAGACTATGGTGTCATTAAGCAAACAATTATGTAGCCTCACAGTTCATAGTAAACCTAATGACTAGAAACCACATCTTAGTGTTCACAGATTTGATTTAGTAAATGACAATTTTAAACCAAACCTTTGCATAGAAGAAACGAAACATATTTGTACTAAAGATAAAGTGAAACAAAGCTGTATCTAACCATAGAACAAATCTATTCTGATAGGTTGCCTGAATGATAGGTATATATAATGAAATAGCATTGTCTAGTGCTAAATAAAAGTATACATCGCCTTATGAACATTACAGAAACATGTTACTTCACTATATAAACACTATATTGTCTGCCCTTTGTATAAAATACAAAGAGCAGACACATTATAAGTCATCATAAAATTAGAAGTGAAAAGTAAATTGAAGTAAGAAATAAAAGATAAACAGAGAAACTGAAAAATACTGTTGAGTTACTTGTTACTGTAAAATTGTCTAATTTCTAATAGCCTGCATTCTCTAAAACAGCACAACTGCTAATTCAACATGTCATTTATGAAAATGTACGATCTAGTGTTTATACTCTACTATACTACAGCAATATTCACTAGATGTGGATATGTAGACACAAAGTATTTTAGAGAAATTGTCCATATTACGACCATCTGTTCATGAATCATAAATGCCACATGCCATTGTTCAAACTGCCACTTATACCCAAGAGAGCTCACAGGAAGTAGTTATCCACAGTAGATATGTCTTCGAAATGTCTACAGACGGAAGCAAGGCAGCCAAAGACTCAGCCATGGCATGAAGTAGCCAGCTCGGCATCAGACATTAGTCCGTTTAGAGCTCCGAAGGCGCGCCAGGCCTGACTGTAACCGCTAAGATTGATTGTTCTGTTTATTCGACCGGAGTCGTGCAAGGCCCGAGCGCTCCTCCTCTTCATCACTAGTGCATGACAGTCCACCCACAGCACCTCGGGATGATGTCGCTTGAATCAGGTCTTGATCAGGTCCATTCCTACTCTCATACAACAATATTCCCAATGTTTCTTCATAAATCCTTGCTTCAGGAAACTCCACCTTTGTATGTTTCTTATCTGTGGCATACACAATGGATGTGCAGCAAACTTCAGCACACTTCTTGCCATGTCCAAAGAATGACCAGCAACATATTTCATTGGAACCAATGACATCCTTTATGAACAGCACTCTTCCACTGAATCTCAGGGATAGTTTGTCAAACAATTCAATGTTTTTCAGTAAATTATCATCAGAAGTACTTGTGTATGAATACTTGTTATTATGTCTATTGATCAGCAACTTTACTACAGGCTGAAAACAAAAATAACAGTTTAGACTTAGGATTATTTAATCAAAACTGGTATTTTTCCTAAGTACTTATGGATTTGAGTTTTGAAATTATTTATTAATCATAAAACTTATAAAACACTAGCTGTGCGTGCGACTTTGTCCGTGTGGAATAGTTATTTTGGACATCGTATTTATTTTTGCAAACTACCTCTTCAGCTTTATAAATTATAGCTGTTACCCACTTGAACCGTTTTCACAGCTCACGCAAAGAAAGCCTTCAAAAATGAATAATTTTCCCCGTTTTTTCCACATTTTCCATTGTTTCTCCGCTCCTATTAGTTGCAGCGTGATGTTATATAGCCTATAGCCTTTCTCGATAAATGGTCTATTCAACACAAAAAGAATTTTTCAATTCGCACCAGTAGTTCCTGAGATTAGCGTGTTCAAACAAACAAACAAACTCTTCAGCTTTATAATATTAGTATAGATTTGAAATAATAGTGTAGGTAAATAATAATACTATTATACAAAATTATGAACAACGTAACATTTAAAAAGATTTAAGGATTGTAATTTATTTGAATCATATGATTTTAGCATAGTTGTACAATTAAAATTACCTTAGATGTTGACATAATCAGCAGTTGTTCCTCTTTATGTGAAGTTATGAGAGGAACTCTGCAGATTGGCTCTGCCTCCCTCTCTTTCTTGGCTAGAGCTTGCTGGCATGATTCCTCCAACTCCTGGATAAGGAAGTACTTAGCCTCTGCTAGCAGCTCTATAATATCCCGGTAGCTGTCAGGTAAAGCCACAGTGCCATCTCGTAGGTAGTTCAGTATTGTACCAAAGTGTTTACCACATCTATCAATGAGTATCCATCCTGTAACAAAAACAGATCATTTTTTAACTTCTATGTTATAAGTGCAGTGTTCTATAGCTACAGTCTTTTCATTTTATAGCCAAATGAAAACTCTAAGTAATGTAAGGCGAGTAAGAAGGATATAATTGGGCAAGAAAACTACAAAGCAAACAGCAAATTAGAAGTGAAAAAGCAAACGTAGAAGTACCTTCAGAATCTGTTAGTACTTCCATCCGCCCACTGAACATGGTGCGCAGCATGTTATCGCTCTTCGTGAGTGTGCCAATAGTGGTGTAGAACAAAGTTCCGCCCACGTTTAACTTCACATATTGCGACGGGCTGCCTTTTATCAATGTTTTGTGATCGCCCGACATTTTTTATCAATGCAGTTTCGACACACAGGGAAGCAGACGACACCAATATCCGATGAATTCTTAAGTTTTATCGACTCATTTTGACGGCCTTCTCTGAGACAACACTTTCGATTGTAGTATTCTTCAAGTTCTAATGTGTTTCATTACAAATTCAATCACAATTTAATAAAAATTCACACCACAATCAACTTGAATCAACCAAACGTTTGGGTATATTTCTTCTTTTTTTTTCTATACATAGACAAATCTATTGATTTTCTTGAATGAACGTTTCACACACATAACAAAATACTTTTGCAGTAATCGAGAAAACTACATTTTTTTAGTTAGCCATGTTAGGGTTAACTATTGCCATTCCAAAAAGATTTCCCACATAGTGTATTTTTGTGCTCTTCGCTCTTTGCTTTTCTATAAAATAATGTAATATAGCTCAAGATAAGAGGCACACAATAAAGAATTACGTTCCTATTGTCAGATTCCAAGTGACCGGTGATAATATTATGTATTGTATAAGACCAAAGCCTGTATCTTACGTTATATCTGATTGTTATACGTGACGTGAGCTTAATTTATTACAATAATGCATTTTAGTTACACTAATGTTGTAACATTCTACTTATGTTTCCAATACTTGACTTATAATTACTACTGTTATAGCACAGACAACAAAACACTCAATTTAAGCAATTTCACATGATGCTATAATATCCACATCGATATCGTAATATCTCATTATAACATCGGTAAAGCGCGACCAACCTGATTGCAGGGCCAATCAGGTTGGTCGCGCTTTAGAGATAGTTAGATTTTAATGGCGGCAAAATTACTGTGACAATACACCTACGCGTGAATTTAATGTTTCGCAATGTGTTTTGTTTATTAAATACAAATTAAAAGTTAAAAATGGATAGCGACGATGAAATTTGTACGCCTCTGGATATTCTAGAATTGGCAACAAAAGTAACTCACAATCTTTTGCCAGAAAAATCTAGAAAATTATATGAAAAATTAACTATTGTCAGCTTTTACTCTTGTTGTTTGATCAATTGCATTAGTGAAGATAAAGTAGTGTATGCAACTGCATATAACACGGGTAATAAAACACGAGTGTGAGTTTATGAAACGAGCGCAGCGAGTTTCATAATAGTAACGAGTGTATAATTTATAGATTTTTCTAGGTATAATTTTCTAGATTTTTCTAGCAAAAGATTGTGAGTTACTTTTGTTGCCAATTCTAGAATCTTCATTATATGACAGTTGCATAAACTACTATTAAATCATTACCACACTAGTTTTTCGATGTTTTAAATTTGTGTTAGAAACTGGCAATAATTTTTATATCCGATTTTGCTGGTCTAGCTTGCCGCCTGCCGCCAGCCCAATTTTCTGTGAATTTTCGCGCCCATTAGACTCGTTAACGTTATTTAAGTTTTCATGTGCATTTACATTCCACTATGGGTGCGTATTTGTCTGAACCAGTGACTGAAAAAGTGTCTAGCGATGAAGCTAACGACAAACTTGAGTGCGGCGCGAGCTCCATGCAAGGATGGCGTGTCAACCAGGAGGTAAATTCCTACCGTTCCTCCCAAGAATTCAAGTTCTGTTACAACTGCTTACCTTTAAAATAGTTAAGAGACCGATAGATATGTTTTTGTATCATAAATTGTTGCGGTTAATATTGATTAGTGAGCACGCTATAAAGCGTCAGTGTAAGGAAGTTCTATTGTATTAGGTTGGACTATGTACATAGGCTATGCATAACATTTCCGTGCTCTCGTATTCTTCTTCCGCTTGTGCAGTACTGGTATGACAAAACTGTAAAAGTAATTAATTCTACCGGTTTCTTCTGTCTTTGTTGTGCTATACAATACATACAACTCAGTATCAGATATAGGATATACCTTGAAGATACTGGTCTATGATTTCTTGATGCAAACAAACATACCTACATACATTTTTTATTTGTATTTTAATAACAGCAGTTCCTAAAATA
Organism: Macaria notata; assembly: GCA_927399415.1. Lineage (NCBI taxonomy): Eukaryota > Metazoa > Arthropoda > Insecta > Lepidoptera > Geometridae > Macaria > Macaria notata. The sequence goes on from OV656730.1 coordinate 10,746,502, forward strand.
TACTTTGTATGCTTATCTTTCCTAAATTGCTAAGTAAATGAAGGTACCTTAAGGAAAATGATAAGTTTGCACACTCTGACACATTATTGATTATAATCATCAGTTATTATCTCTAGGCACTGTGATGTTTTTCTTACCTCCTTTTCATAGATGCAAATGTAATGTATAACCTCACTTTTCTTCACAGGATGCACACAATTCAATTCTCGACTTTGATCTGAACACAGCTCTTTTTGCTGTTTATGATGGACATGGAGGCGCTGAAGTGGCCACATATTGTTCACAAAATCTGCCAAATTACATCAAAAACACAGAAGCATACAAAAGTGGAGAACTTGTCAAGGCTCTGGAAGATGCATTCTTGGGATTTGATGCAACTATTGCCACAAAGGAAGTTATGGCCATACTCAAAGAGTTAGCTGGTAAGATTCCAATGTAATATATATGTGTGATATGGGCACATCAGCAACTTGCTGCTCGCCCATTATTCAAATAAATAAATAATATACATCACCATAAATAAATGTTTAAAGTAAAGATTTTATATCTGTAACAAATACAGACAACACTTACTTTATATTTATTTAAGAAATATTTTTATTTAAGTCTAGTGGACCGGACAGACTTTGTCCTGTCTGTTGACTCTTTTACTCTTTAGTTAGTTAGAAAATGTTTGTATGGGAAAAAAGGGCGGTTTTTTTTCTTGCCATAAAAACCATCCTTGAACTTCTACAAATATAAAAAAAAAGAATTGGCCAAATAGGTCCAGGCATTGTTGAGTTATGTGCTTACCAACACATTTTGAGATTCATTTTTATATATAAGAAGATTATTGTTGTGTTCATAAAAAAATGTCGTAATCTTTATACATAACATTCAAATATAATTTCTCATTATCAGGTGAAATAAACCCTCCTGCAGGGCTCAGTGACAATGAAGAGGAATCAGATGATGAGAATGTCAGCAATTTGTACCAAGAGGCCAGCCTTCCTCTGCAGGTAACAACAACTTTACTAATTATTACTTAATAGCTGTATATATTTCTATGATTTATCAATAAATATCTGTATCTGAATCTAATACAGCTGATTTATCATTTTAAAGAAAGAAAGAAACCTTTTATTGTCATAGATTTTCAGAACACAGGCCAAAAACACCATCAATAACATAATTAAACATCAAATCTGCCACAACACTCACACACATTTTCATTTCTGATTGATATTAAATGGTAAATTTGGTATAATCACACCACATTTTTGATATATATATCTAATGTAATTCAGTGTCTTATTAAATCTTGAATAGTCACAAGATGTCTTCCGTCAGGCACATCCTGCTTTTGTTAATTAAAGTTATTTGGAAAATCCATATCATTGGCTATGCTTTTTTAACCTATAAACTTTATAAATGTATCTATGTTAGTATTAATAGTTACATAAAATAATCTATATATATAAAACTCAAAGGTGACTGACTGATATAGTGATCTATCAACACACAGCCCAAAACAATGGACCGATCGAAATTTGGAATGAAGGTATATGTTATGATGTAGGCATCTGCTAAGAAAGGATTTTTGGAAATGCCACTTTTAAAGGGGTGAAATAGGGGTTGCAAGGTTTACTTCTTAATGCGAGTGTAGCCGCGAGCACCCACTAGTTGAATATAAACTCACAATTAAGTGCTTAGTCTGAATTGTTGATAGGCTTATCTTTCTAAATCATGTATTATTGATTTCACAGGAGGTTTTGGCCAAATATGAGAACAAACTGAGCAATCTCCACCGCGCTCGTCTAGGTGATACTGCCACGCCATTGTCCCCATGCCTGAGGGCTAAGAAAAATGAGGAGGCTGGCAGCTCAGGTATGTTTTCTCTAGATCAGATATCTTAGACTACAGTAATGCTTAACATCAGGCAGGCTGTTAACAAATGTAAGCCAATTCTGTGTTGAAAAAATGTAAAGTAGGCTCACGCTTTACTAAAACTTGCCTGATGTAATCTACGATCTTGCGTGCTTACCTAGAAGCAACCAATTTATTTATCTTAAACACCTCATCCTACATATTTTATTTGAAGATTATATCCCTGCCAGATTGTTTGCCTGGAAGAGATCACTCTTAGCGATAAGGCCGCCAATTAAGACGCTAATTTTAATCTATATGTTCTTTTGTATATGTGGTGTTTTAGTAAAGTCTATCTATCTACTCTCGACTTCAAGACTGACAAATTATAGTTCAGAGGGAAAAGAGGTTCGGGGAAAGAGTTCCACGGTTTGGATGTATTTAGAAATAGCAATATAGACAAAGTGATGATATGTACAAGGTTTCTTATGATTTTAGCAAGTTTGTATGTGAATTGGTTTTATCTAGGAAAGTGCACTAAATCATAGACTGTAGCATTGCTGTATATCATGCATGTTTTAGGTAAGCATGCGCCTACCTTATGTTTTTTTTACACAGAATAGGCTTACATGCTTTGACTACAGCCTGCCTGATGTTAAGCACCGCTGCAGTCTAAGAGTTAACACTCTTGCCTAGCAAAACCCTATCTACTCTGTTTTTATTAAACTATAGGTAGTGAAAAATTAAGCACTAATGTGGATATTGTTGATTAATTGACATTCTGTTTAACCTGAGGTGAACTCTTTTATCTCATTTTATAAATATTTTAAATGCTCTTGCCACCTTTTCAAGTATCCAATACAAGCAAACATCCACTTTTATACATAAGGTTTCTTTATTACAGCCGGTGGATCAAGTTCAGCAGCGGGATCCTCTGCAGCAGGCTCGAGCTCTGAGCTCGGCAGCGAGGCATCTTCCAGCAAGAATGGACTGCCTGCCAAGGATGGGAGCAGTGCTGAGGATGACACTGGAGGAGTATCGTCTACCAATGATGAGGAAGATAAAGATCTAAATGGAGAGGTAATAAATACCTTGACCTTTGGTTTAGTTTTTACATGAAATAGGCTTACGCTTGACTACAACTTGCCTGATGTTAAGCAACGTTATAGTCTACGATCTCGCGCGCTTGCCTAGAAGAAACCGGTTTACTCTCGACTTGAAGACCAACAAATTATAGTTCAAGGGGAATAGAGATTCGGGCAAGGAGTTCCACAGTTTGGCTGTTCGCACGATGAAAGTCGAAGCAAAACGCTTGGTGCGAGTCTTTGGAACCTCAACTGTATAATGGTGCCTCCTTGCCGTGCCTCTACTCGTGCGATGGTGAAATGGGGCTGCAGGAATTAAATTATGCCTGTCCTCCGCACACTCTCCAAAATGCAACCTGTAAGAAACCGAAAGACTGGCCACCTTACGGCGGTGCTCAAGGCTTTTCAATTTTGAGCTACAGAGTGAGTCTTTTTAGTCATACCATAATATTAAAGTTAAAACTTTCATGAGACATTTCATCAAAATGTTAACTAACCGGTTTTCACTCACGTGTAATTCGCGTATGTTGTTTACGCGTTTCGGATGTTATGATATCCATCTTCAGAACGTATGTTGACGAATGTATGTTAAACAAAATATGTACGCGAATTACACGTGAGTGAAACCCGTTTAGTTAACATATCATATTGAAGTGTATCACTTACATAGTTTGTTTGTTCCCCCGGAACATTACAATAGATAGAACAATGGATTATCATGATATTTGGTGTGAAGGAAGTGGTCTCATGAGTACACAGGTCAGGTCAGGCCCAGGAGAATGTCAGCTAATCCGCAGGGATTTGTTAGTAGAACATAAATTACAGCAATGTTACTATGTTCCTTGTATTATCTGTGTTTTATCATTTTAATCTAGCAATTCCAAAAACTTAAGGTCATCTTGATTTACTTAATACTTGTTTTTCTCAAGCGTAATCATGCATTTTAAAGTTCAAAAGATTGCTTTTAGAGTATTAGTAGCTAAAGAAGACTTTGAAATTGTAACTTACATAAAATAATGAATCAACATATGCTTAGTTTTTACATACAATATAACTTTTTATTTAGTGTCTTTAGCATTCAGGAAGTAGGAAAAACAATAAACTTTGAATTAAGTCTCCTTACAAATTATACAGGACAATCATTATTTTCAAAAAATTTACTCAGGTGTCTACAAGTGACCCGCTGGCAAACACAGCTGAGCCCTCCTCCATGGAGGTGGACAAGCCTTCATCAGCAGCTCCGGACAGTTCCGAAGACAACTGTCACCAACCAGAGCAGAGTGGTGACGCCAAACCCACCCCACCACCTAATGGATCTGAAGTCTGCAACGGAGAAGTGACAGACTCCAAACAAGGCGACGGAGAAGTGACAGACTCGAAAGTGTCAAAGCAAGCTGACGGTGAAGTGACAGGGTCTAAGCCAGATGGAGAGGACAGCAATATTACATCGTCAAACGGATCTGTCACACCTAAGGGCAAAGCTAAAGGTAAAAAAAAACAGATTTTTTATGAAAATGTTAATGTGAGACAAGCATATTGGTTTCCTTGTGATCTTTTTTGTTGTGTGTCCAAGTCAGGCTTACACTTAGCAGTAAATAGCTGCAAGCTGATGATTAGTGATGATAAATAAATATTTCAGGACATATCACACAGCACCATCTAAGTTCTAAATCTACTAAGTTTACGCTTGTATCATGGGTACTAGATAATGGATATAATACATTTTCTTTCGTAAATACATACTTATTATATACTAGCTGACCCGGCAGACTTCGTACTGCCTCAATCGATAAATAAAAGACCTAAACTTTTGTATAAATTAATTTAATTTTTTATTTTTTTCCCTTTTAAACCTTCCCTAGACCTCCACGAACATTTCAAGTCTAAGATAAGATAAATCCGTTCAGCCACGACCAGACTCAATGAAAATAATTACAAATTTTAAAATTAATAGTAATTTGTGTTATGCGGGAATCGAACCCGCATCCCTGCATGACGATGGTGAAATCTCGATCAGTCATTAGATAAATTGAAGGCTGGGCTAGAAAGTTAGTTATAATATCATGCGGGTAATTTTGTAAGTCAAATATTTAGCCACAAGAGCTAGCTGTAATAAAGTTGTATAGTTAATTAATGAAGCTGTTGTGCATCAGTGGTTAGCTTCTAATCTGGTAGGCTAATGAAGAAATTAATTTTCATCAGTTCATTAGCTAACAAACCAACAATGAAGCAACTATGTATATAGATTTAATGATGCACACCTTTCACTTTGTTTACACATTATATTATGTAATTAAAATATAATATGTGACTATAAACTTGGAGATCATTGTTTGGAGCGAAAGGCACTTGTTAAGGATCTTGGAGTAATACTTGATGAGAAGTTTACATTTAGAGACCATCATGATAGCATTATCAGTATTGCAGTGTTCTGTAACTTGTCGAGCTAATTTTCGACATAATTACTGACGTAAGTGCTAGCCCCATATTACAATTAAATTACTTTTAGTTGTAATGACCGGCTAGCACTTACGCTTGCGTTACGGAAACCATAATACAGTGATCGCTAACCGATACGGCGCAGTAATGCAAAATTAACTTTTATAAATTCCAGATAAATCATCGCCCGTGTCGAGCTCGGCTAAAGCAGCCCCCGAGCGTCCCAAGAAGGCCAAGCTGCGTCGCGCGGCGGCCGCGGTGTACGAGTCCATACTGCGGCAGGGCGCGCACGAGGACGGTGATGATGAGAGCGACTCCAACGACGAGACCTTCGAGGGAGGCGAGGTCAACTCCTCCGACGAGGAGAATGTCAACGGGGTGGAGGAGTCTTCTAACGATGGTCAGTGAATGTTTCCACCTAAGTACTTTCATTTTAAATATAAAGTCAAAGTCATTTATTCATAAGGTTCCTTGTATAAAGCACAAGTTCGGTCGTGCATGGAGTACTGCTCGCATCTTTGGGATGGATCAGCTAAATACCAGCTAGAGGCGTTGGATTCGATTGAGACGCGAGCTAACCATAGCAAAGAGGTTAGTAGGTAAAACACTAATAAGAAGGCAAAACTCCAAAGTTTGGAACTTCGCCGCAAGGTGGCCAGTCTTTTATCGAATTCATTCCGGAGAGTGTGCAGCGGAGCTACAAGAACTGATTCTCTCATCTCCTTTCTATAACCGAGCAAGCAGAAAGTCCGCAGGTAGACACCGTTTCATGGTGGAAGTGCCGAAGTGTCGAACACAGCGCTTTGCCTCTACGTTTATTGTATGTACGTACGGCAAAGCTTTACCACAAGCGTTAAGTGTTTCCTGCAAACTACAATCCAGGGGTCTTCAAATCTAGAGTTAATAGGTATCTTGAATAGGGTGGTTGATCTGTTACTCTTTAAATATAGTCTTTCTTTTGTATACTTAGCAGTTGCATTCCATCAAAAGATGGAGACATTGTTATCCATATAATCATATGTACATATGTAGTTATATTCCTGATTTAATATAGTCTAAACTCTTAACCAATTGGACTTTGCAAACAACACAGGCAACTCAACTCGGTCAATTCTTACTGTAATCATGTCTTAAATGTGACGCGATTGAAGAAAGTTATGACCCTATAAACATAATTTAAACCAGTTTGTATGAATTTTTGCTATGGCTTATAGGTACATGATTTAGGTAACTTAAATAAGCTCATGGATTAGATATTTACTTGGTATAGTTTATGAATGGCCCCAACAGCGTTACGGTAATGAAATGACTTTTCAAATGACCAGCCTAAACTTAAAACTTAACATGTCTACTATTTTTTGATCAGGTGAAGCTGAAGAGGAAGAGGAAGATGAAGCGGACTCGAGCGATGACGATAATGAAGACGACATGAGCATGACAGAAGAGGCCGGCTTAGACAGCGGCTGTACCGCTGTCGTGGCGCTTTTGCGTGGTAAGTACATATATAAAGGCCTTCTTATCGAATGAGAGTAGCCAACTCTGGTGTCGAGAGTTTTTCAAGCCGCCCCATGGGCCTCTGACATGGCTTAACGACTGCCGTACTAGACAAACAGCCGGGAACTACAATTTAACGTGTCATCCGACCCACGGGAGCGCCTAAAATGTAATGCCACTTTTCGGTCACCCATCCAAAGACTGTCCGCGTCGATCTCTGCTTAACATTGGTAATCGCATGCGATTGCCTCCGCTAGCTGAGGTACAGGCCTCTTTGTTACCGACTTAATTTTATTATTAAGCAGATGCTCATTTCTTTTTTAGACTACAGTAATCAACAAATGAAAATGGGGCTCTTGTATAATTATATAATAACTAGGTACCCAGTTGCATTTTTCTCAATTTACTTTTCAACAGTTAGCAATTCGACAATACATAAGGTGGTTCATTATTTTGTCGATTTTTGTATGTTACTAGGAAACATTTTAGTGTGTGTCCAACTCCCATTTTATTTTATATTATAATCGAATAATTTAGTTTTAAAAACAAACTAAGCACAGTTTCAAAGGAAAACGTTACTCTCATCTAAAACAAGAATACGTAACCCGCACGTCCTACAATACGTAACTTACCGAGGTACTTTATTATTATCGTCATTGCGATCGAAATCGCACGTAGCGACAGCAATACGTCAACAGTATGGCGCAAAGCAAACAAGTCACGTAGCTGAAGTTGTACAAAATGAGGGTTTTGATAAGTTTCTCTTAATTTTAACAAAAGGTTTTGTTTGCCTCTGACTGCCACATAACTATGCATATTTATTTATTTAACAAAACTGACACAAACATAACTTTAATAAAAATACAAATTCAATTATAGGACAAATGTTAACTGTAAACTATGAAAATATAACAAAATAATTACACGAAATGCGAACTTGGATAAACTGCAATAACAAAACCAATAATGTTTATCTATTTCCACAGGAAACGAGCTATTCGTCGCCAACGCGGGCGACTCGCGCTGCATAATCTGCAGGGAAGGCAAGGCCGTCGACATGTCAATAGACCACAAGCCCGAAGACTCTCCGGAACTCGAGCGAATCACCAAAGCCGGGGGCAAAGTCTCCAACGACGGTCGCATCAACGGAGGGCTCAATCTATCACGTGCCATCGGAGACCACTCCTACAAACAGAACAAGGACCTCGGGCCCAAGGAGCAGATGATCACAGCTCTGCCGGATGTCAAGACCCTGACGATAGATCCGGCAAAGGACCAGTTCATGGTGCTGGCTTGCGACGGGATATGGAACTTCATGTCTAGTCAAGACGTGTGCGACTTTATACTGCCTCGACTGACCGAGGGCAGGGAGAAGCTCTCGCAGATTTGTGAAGAGGTATGTTTTACTACCATTTTGCTTATGATACTTACATTACTTTGATATTTAGATTAGATTAGAGCTTTAAATCGTCTTCCATAAGAATTGGTTTATTAGAACTGAAATATTGATTACTGTCTAGGTTTTTTTTTGTTTTTCTTGCTCTCTCTACAATATATGATTTTATTACTTCCAGATGTTTGACCACTGCCTGGCGCCCAGCACACAGGGCGACGGCACAGGCTGCGACAACATGACAGCTATCATCGTGCGCTTCAAGGACGGAGCTATCGCCGCAGTGGGCAAGCACTCGACCGCCTCGGAAGGCTCCAAGAAGCGCGCCGCTGAAGACGAGCCCAGCACAGAGCAGGACTCCAAGAGGCAAAAAGTAGATGACCCACTCTCAAGTTCGGTTGTGACATCCAGTGTTTAGAATTACTGAAAAAAGTGTTCAAGCCATTCGAGTATTGTGAACTTTGGTAAAGACTAAAAACTAATTTAATATGTCACGCCAGAGGGCTCCAGTGAGACCATGCGATTCCTTATTTTGGGAATTACTTATTTTTTGTGGTTCATTTATTAATCAGTTGTGTCCCTCTCATTACTTACTAGATTGGTGTTTGATAGTGAGCATTGATTGTGAGCCTTATTTGTGTACTAATTAGATTTTATTTTTCATTTGCCATTGCCGTGGGGACTATGTAACATTTCGACTCGTGTAGACCATAGATGTTAACTATAGATTAGTTATACATTTTGTAGTTACATAACTTATGAAGCAGTTCGTTTGGCCAAAAATGTCTAGCAATTAGACATTGTCACTAGGGAAAATGAGGTGGTTGTGGAGACTTCTTTGAGCATTTAATTTAAAACATCATTTGTTGATTTAAATTGTGTACTTTAATGTTATATACTTACTATACGATGTATAGGATCGATAGTCTGATGTACTGCATTAGGATAGCTTATGTAATGGTGCATAGATAGTAGGTAGGGAAATGGATGCCAACTTGGTGGTCGGAAGGATTAGTTTAGTTTTAAAACGTGAGCGATGATTGCAAAAATAACGAAAGATGACAATTTGTTTGTTCTCATTTTGGGGACTTGCAAACTTTCTAGTGTAGTGGTTGGCTATTTGTAACAGGCAGTATGATTGCCTCTGTTTTGTATTCCTGCACAAATCGCTCATGCTTTGAACATGCCAAGCTTTAATGGTTTATTCCAACTAGTCCTACCAGTAGTTCGATAGTCGAACTGTTTGGAAGGTTTTGTTCCTTTGGAATACATAGGTAGTTAAACAATTAAATTTCTGGTTACATACAGTAATTCATATTTCATATTGAATCATATTTAAATATTTAATTTAAAAAGTATTGAGGTTACAAATCTCATCATAACTAACAAAACGAGCCCAAACTCGGTACACTTAGCTCTATTCGTCCCGGAGTTCCAGTAGCAGACGCCGAGGGTATACCTTCAGTGCAACCCATCAAGTCCAGTGGTAAGGTCTCATCATGACTAACATAACGAGCCCAAACTCGGTACACTTAGCTCTATTCGTCCCGGAGTTCCAGTAGCAGATGCCGAGGGTATACCTTCAGGGCAACCCATCAAGTCCAGTGGTAAGGTCTCATCATGACTAACATAACGAGCCCAAACTCGGTACACTTAGCTCTATTCGTCCCGGAGTTCCAGTAGCAGACACCGAGGGTATATCTTCATCAGGTCACTCTGTCAAGTTCAGAGGTAAAGTCTCCTTTAAAGATTTCATATTGTATTTTATTAAAAATGCTCGAAAAATAAGTTGATCATGTTTTATTTTTTGTTTTACTGTATATCGGAGTCAGTAGTTCAATTTGGAATAAAATCCATGATTCCAAATAGTTCGATCCGTCAGTATAACAAATTGGAATAAAAAAATCCAACTAGTTCGACCATCGAACTACTTGGAATAAAAATTTCCAACTAGTTCGACCATCGAACTACTTGGAATAAAATTTTCCAACTAGTTCGACAGTCGAACTACTTGGAATAAAATTTTCCAACTAGTTCGACAGTCGAACTACTTGGAATAAAAATTTCCAAGTAGTTCGATAGTCGAACTACTTGGAACAAAACCTTCCAAACAGTTCGACTATCGAACTACTGGTGGGACTAGTTGGAATAAACCGCTTTAATGATACATTCATACAGCTCATAGTAAGTATACTACGCCACGAGGGAGAGTTCATTCAGATCGTGACCCAGAAGTAGATTTCAGAACTGATTTGTTGATGATACCTAGTTTGTAAGCAATAAGTTTAAGTGACAGGACTCTGATCTAGTTATTTCGAATCCCACTAAATATTATGGAATAGATTCACGTTTATAATTTTGTTTGCTTCAAGAGGCATTATTATTTTCAGCTAGATTTCCTTCTCAGTAAGAATAATGTAATTAGTATTGGTGTAATGTGTGCCTACTATATAAAAGGTGTAAATGTGCCTGATCTTACAACGTGATAATTGTTATCAACGGAAGTATTACATTTTGGCATTAATATTTCAAGTTTCTTACATTGCAGCTTACTAAACCGTGTTTTTTTTTATCATGACTACATCCTGATTGGTTTGTTACGAATAATTGTTTTTTGTTAAAATATCTGGACATTATCGACATGTTCCTAAGTAAATTAAAAAATGTCAAGGAGCATCAAGGGAAAGTGAATTTGTATTCAATTATTTATCTGTGCTACTTTGTAGTAATAAGTAGTTATATTTTTGTAACCATAGGCATTGTAAAGTTGACGCAGGATACTTTATCATGGTATAATATTCAAGTTGTTTGACGTGCACACATTTGTGAATCAGTAAAATCAACAGAAAATCTTGAAACCCCCAGTTTACAGTTTATTCATTGGATGGGAACAGTGTTCTTATTTCATGTGTGTATAAGAAAAATACATTTTTACAGACTGAATTTGTTGTTTTATTACTACATATCTCTTTGAATATATTTTATACTTAGCGCAGCTGTGTTAGGTATTCTATGGTTTCCATTTGTGTCGCTTCTAATATCTGTAGGGAATCATATTCACTGTCCAACTGCTCAAGAATCAATGTTTTGTCGTTAAGTTCAGCCTGAAATAGAAAGTCTATGGTTCAGATAGGTAGTACCTATGTGAGAAGGATGTACAAAAAATTCTACCACTTTTCATCATGATTACCATCGCTCGTAGCTCTTTTGGCTGACTATTGATAATAATGGACAACAGCGTAATTTATATGTAGAAGGAGGCCTGAATAGTAAGTTCTGCTGTGGGTTGAGTACCTGGTTTACTAACTTGGTTTTGGTAAATCTTTACTGAAGCCTTGATGTCTCCTTTTCTTCTATACCTTATCCATATTTGTGGGGACACAGCATGTGTCTCGTCTCGCTTCCATTTTATTCTATTATTCGCTAGTTTGAGATACACCAATTCAAGTTGGTACCTTGAATTGGTGTATCTCAAACTTTATTTCATTATATATAATACTTAATGAAGATATTATAGTAGGTAACAATTTCTTTCACCAACTTACTTGTAATTTGGCTTGTTGGGACTCTTTCTCCTTTGAAATGGACTTGAGAAGATTCGTGCAACCAATAGCAGCCATTTTCTGCTTCTCTACATTTTCACCTAGCTCCTTGAGAACTTCTAACAATGAATTGATAATTTTGACAAAATCTTGGACTTCTGAAATAAATATTCCTTGGTTATTTAAATATATATGTCACGGGAAATGTGGATAATGCGGGAATTATGCATAATCCCCGGGAATTATGCATAATTCCCAGTGCTCTTGGTAAAAGTGAGAAAAACATTCGAATTAATCACATTTACCGGTAATTATACATAATAACTCAAAATCAAACATCTGAATCAAATGTTTATTAAAATAAAAACATTTGATTCAGATGTTTTAATTATGAATTATGCATAAATCCCGCGCGTGATTTATGCATAATTCATAATATTCATAATTCATAATATGCATATTTTATTATAATTAAGACTAGAATTGTTTTTATTTTAATAAACATTTGATTCAGATGTTTGATTTTGAGTTATTATGTATAATTACCGGTAAATGTGATTAATTCGAATGTTTTTCTCACTTTTACCAAGAGCACTGGGAATTATGCATAATTCCCGGGGATTATGCATAATTCCCGCATTATCCACATTTCCCGTGACATATACATCAAAAAATTAATTGAGCTAGATATTTATTGCTTTTGTCTTTAGTTAAACCTATCTCCATGTCAGATTTGATCCTGATTGGTTAAGTTGTTTGAGAACGACAAACGTACATACTCACTCAGAAACTTTTGCCCCCACGTTTGTGAGCATTTTAGAATTAGCGTAACTTTTTGTTTTCCGTATTCAACTTACTTGTGTCATATTCTTTGCATGTATCTTTTAGGTCTTCAGTTTCTTTAGAGACGTTCGTTTCTAAAACTCTAATCTTGTTTATATCATCGTAATACAAATGGAGCTTTTGTAATTCTTCAGCCATGTCTACAGTCACACAAGTACGTACGTTTTAGTCACACAACAGTAACTTTGTTGAGTGAGAGATTTTTAATTGTATTTTTATTTACTAGCTTACGTTGCTAAGTAACCAATTGAACCAAGATTACTCATAAACAGACGAGTATTCAAATTTTTCCGCTTTTGTAAGCAAGTATATTCAATAGTGTTTGCACTTCCGGTACAATACAGACATAATATTATATTACTCCTTACTCTATGGACACAACTAGTTTTATTTTATCAAATCGATGAAACATGTGCATGTTGTCTTTTCCGTATTATACCTATTATGTTCAATTATTCTTTAGTTAGGCTTTTCTAAAGATTTTTTAAGTGCCCCTTTTCATGTTGACGTAGTTATGTTTAGTTTTCTTTCCTTGTTTTCATATTTTATTATTGTAGTAAATAAAGTTTGTTTGTTCTTTATAATCTGTATGTTTGTCACTGTCATTTTTTTTTTAAATATCGCGTTGATAGATCACAGATGTTTTTTTATTGTTAAGTAGGTTAGGTACCTACTACATTTGTAAAATATAAGTTCACACTCTGTTTATAGGGTTCAAATTTGATTGTACAGTATATTAGCTGAGAGTCAGGGTAATAGTATTCTTTGATATTAGTATGCAAATTACAGTGGGTGGACTTTCAATAAAATTGTGTGTTTATTTGTGATTTTATCTTGCTTGCTTTATTTTGTATAAGACTTCGTTCAGTAGTTATTCTATTGTCCTCAATAAGTGTGCGATAATTAAACACAGCAACTGGTTAAATAGACATAGGTTTAATCTGATGAATCGTTTGTTTGTAAAGTTTTGAGTATGGAGAGTTTGACTCAAAATGAGAAGATTATTTGGTCTGTATGGGAGGAAAAGTCTCCACGGGAAGTGGTACGGGAAGCCGCGGCGAAGGGAACCCACATCAACTTGGCTGTGAAGTATTTGATGGCGAAAAATGGCTGGAATGAAGATACTGCTAGGGATTGGTTTATGGCTGAGGTAAATAACAAATAAAGAATCCCTTTGTCTCAACCTAAGGAGTCTATATTTGTTAAACTTTGCAGAAATATTGCTTTTCCACCTTGATGCAGTAAAGAACACCTATTGCTGTTAAGCAAGTTCTAAATTGAAGTTGGGGTGCTTGCAATCACTTTAAAACTTGTTTACAAAAGTTGGAAAATAAATTGCACACTGTTCTTATTGCAATTTTAGATTGACCTTTTAGACAAAACAGTTTTTAACTTAATAGTTATCTCTATATATTTATATATGTTTATAAATAAGACTGGTAGTGTATATTTACTGTGTATAGTTCCAAACAAATGTAATAACTAGGCGTTTTTTTTTATCTAGAAACTACTATGTAAGTAGTTACTCATACAACACCCATCTCTACAATTTCCAGGTGAAAGCATGGACAGTTCAACTGCTACTCAGAAAACAGATATTCAAAGTCCTGCACATACTGAACAAGGTAAAAATTAACCCAGAAGAACACCTCATGACATTAGCTGAAGATTCAGCCCAAATTGAGTACAGAGACTTTATAATAGAACAAGTTGCTAAATCAACCAAAGACATGAGTGCTTCTACTTTAGAAAGATGGCTAAACCTCAAAAGACATTGGAATCTTCTGAGATACTTAGAAAAGTCATTTGAGAGTGAAGGAGTGTTTAAACAGAATAAAGCTTTTGGAACAGGCAAAGAAAGGATAATTGTTAATGAAAGTGAGATCAAAGCTCTGACTATTGAAAAGATAAAGAAGTATCCTGATGAATGGAAAAGCCGGATTGCCACTTCATTATTTTTTATTACTTTTGGTGAGTTTTAAGTTTGATATTGTTTGTTTTAGAGTTACTTACATTATATTAACCCCTGGTTTCAATAATAACATCAGTTTAATTCTACAATCAAGTTAATTTCTATGTGGTGTAATTTGGCTGAAAATTTTAAATCTAATAATGACAGTGCAGATAAATTGATTTGATTTATTAGTCAAATAGGCATGGAAGTACATATATTTTTACATGATAGATAGTAACTATAATTAAAATCATTCGTCTCACCTTGTTTTGTAGCATCAAAATAAAAAAAAAACAGAATTCAGCAATTTAAGAAGAATTGAAAACCTCCTTTTTAAAGTTGTTTAATGTCGGTTAAAACCTACTATGATGTAATAAATTAGAACTGCATATATACCTGTTGTGACAAAATTTACAATTAAACATGTTAGTTATGCAAATATTATTCTAATCTATAAGAATTTAACAAATAAATTGTACTGTGTTACTCTAAACTTCGTAATGCTATTCCATTATAATTAAATATATTGTAGTGTGCAAATCAATAGCCCTTTACCTATATCTATTGCATGCATGGTAACTAGCCTGATAACAACATTGATATAGTAGTTTATGCAACTGTCATAAAATGAAGAATATTAAAACACGAGTGTGAGTTTCATAATAGTAATGAGTGTTTTTATACCTGTGTTATATGCAGTTGCATACACTACTTTATCTTCACTAATGCAATTAATCAAACAACAAGAGTTAAAGCTGACAATAGTTAATTTTTCATATAATTTTCTAGATTTTTCTGGCAAAAGATTGTGAGTTACTTTTGTTGCCAATTCTAGAATATCCATATTGTACAAATATCATGGTCGCTATCCATTTTTAACTTTTAATTTGTATTTAAAAAACAAAACACATTGCGAAACATTAAATTCACGCGTACATGTATTGTCACAGTGATTTTGCCGCCATTAAAATCTAACCATCTATAAAGCGCGACCAACCTGATTGGCCCTGCAATCAGGTTGGTCGCGCTTTATTGATGTTATAATGAGCTATTACGATATCGATGTGGATATTATACCATCATGTGAAATTGCTTAAATTGAGTGTTTTGTTGTCTGTGCTATAACAGTAGTAATTATAAGTCAAGTATTGGAAACATAAGTAGAATGTTACAACATTAGTGTAGATAAAATAGTTTAATGACCCCAATAAATATTTGCTTCAATTCATCCATGGCGACAAAGTTGTATTGTATTAGGATTTGAATAAACAATCTAGGCATAGAAACAAATATGTGTGCTATGTTTTAATGGCCAATTATTTATATAGAGTTGGTATACATTTATCACCACTATTTAATGTACACTACCCCATAGTACTACATTTAAAATAAATAACTCTTGATACTAAATTTTAACACGTTCACTGCGCCTTCATTTTCAAAGAACTTTCAGCTGGTGCTTTGGAGACCTAAAAGATCTCGAAACTAACCTACTCTTTGGTTCGTTTGAGACCTAATCAGTCTCCTAAAATTACAGTTTTGAAAATAATTTATATCTTCCAAAAAACCAATGACATAATATTTTGAAGTTTTTGTGGGTCAAGAGAGGCTATTGCTCTACATTTTGCTAGATTCGCACGCAGTTATGACATTAGAATAAACAACAAATACCAAAAAAAAATTAGGTATCGATTGTAACTCTTACCGCAACCGACGAAAGTTCAATATGTGTAGTAAAGTAGTGATGGGAATAAAATAATATCTCGTCGAATGAAAAAGTTTCATTAAAAGTGTTTTTTATTAAAACATTGCAACAAGCACATTGATTTTTTGCTTTGCTACAAATAGTAATGTTTCTTTTGGCTTTTTGAAATGGGAAGTTTAGAAGCAATAACTGATTACGTTCTGAATATTTAAAAGTCAATATGGACAGTTTTTTCAACTTTTGTATGGCGGTATAGGGCAGAATAACAGCAACAAACACAAATTTTAATATATATTTTATTTTGAATTTAAATATTCAAAATGTCTTCCCACGTCGATGCTAGGACATCACTAAATCGAGCCACGCGGCGCCCGCGACGCCCAACCTCCCTCTCTTGCGTCTACGAGGCGTACGATTACACGAGTACCGACAGGTCTCCTAACGCAAGGAATGGCAATAATTATACTACTGTGCGTTAGGGACCTAATCCATCTCTATATATTTTTTTATGTACTTGAATTCACTTTTAAATAGGAAGCAAATATGTATATTTGTCTTACTCATACTTAAAGAACTTTACACGTTAGGGCCTCCCGCAAGGAGTGAAACAACACGATTATCGTCAACGCACAATACAAAAGTCCTGCAAGAGATCTGATAGATATCGTAATGCAATGAACGTGTTAATCAAATCTCTATTTACAACTGTTTCAAATAAAATAAAATAAAAATTATTTATTATGACACAATTTTTTTAATAAGTTTGAGCATAAGTCATGAACAAAAATACACATATATACAGTATGCACACTATTACACACTCATACACTTCTCTTAATCATGGTATAAAAAAAACAAGTATTGGTTTTGGCTTAAAAGTATCTGTAAACAATATAACTTTTTTTTTAAATGGTTTGTTTTATATTATAGCTTATAATTTTACCTTTTACCTGAGGAGGCTTATAATCAGCAGTGGGTGGACACAGGCTGATATGATGATGATTGTATTAAATAACTACCCAGCAAAACCAGCTTAATTGGCTACATTAACCCAGGAAGGCAATGTTCTAAACTAAGATGGGACCTGACTGCATACCACAATTATTTATTAAAATATTTGTATATTCCAGAGTTTTCACTCCTGGACTTCTCATCACCGCCAGAGATATGGAACTTCCTGGTTGATCAGAACAAAGCGATGATCCTCGTGAGATGGATCAATGTACAAACATCAGAAGTAGTGCGAGACATGAACGCTAGATACAACTTCTTCAACAACGACAACTTTGCCAGGAAGATTCTCAAAGTTGACACCAAAGGATTTGACAGCAACATATTAGAAAAACTTGATGAAATATTTCGGAAATCCCCTATCACAAACGAAATGATCGGTAGTGTTTCTAGAAGCAACTGTTTCGCCTACACTAAACTATGTATCTACGACACGCTTTGCTCCTATGGGATTGTCAATGATGATGAACGAAACAACATCAATCAAATAATCTCAAGACTTGCTCGAACTCAGAACCTAAAACTCATTGACGACATTTTCACAGAATCTTGCGCTACTGTCACAAAAGATAGCTTCTACGTTGAACTAGCAAAATATTGCGTGAAGAACGACTTGTACAAAGTATTAACGATTTGTGTTGAAAATAATATTGTGGGAGTAGATTTATCTGAAGTGGAACAGGATGCCAAAGATTGCATTGAATTGTGGCTGATGTTTAAGAGTATAGAACAGACGTCAGATAGGCAAAGCCATGTGCTGCCTGTCTATAAAACTTGCGAACAAATTGCCAAAGACCAAATAGATGACTACATCTCATCTAACCCACATTTAGTTCTCGGTATGATTCTACTTGAAGACTCCACAAAATTGTTTGACATATTCTCAAAGGAAGAATATTTGGAGTTCACGGATTTCAAACTGCAAAACAAAATGTATAAAGACAAGCTTCCACATCTGTACAATGTTTTTCAGAAGCATGCCGATGTAAATCAGATGTATGAAGGGAAAGATGTGAACGTGTATCAGTTGCTGTCGGGTTACCGAGGATTAGATGTGTCCAAAATATTGGAGTTCCAACTAGTCAACCAAAACATGAACAATTTCCTCAACGACAAACCCGACAGACGTAGCCTGGGCAGTTTGCTATCCAACGATGTCGACGTTAAAGCTGCTAGCATAAAAGCGCTAATACGCGCAATGGAAATGCCGGACTTCGCAAACGAGAAATTAATGAAACGATATGGCTACGTGGCTAAACTGAATCACGTGTACTACCTGAAACAGTATCGGCCGTGTAATGCAAGTCAAGCGTTCGTGTCGCAGCAATATCAGACGTACAATCGTCTTCAGGATAAGAGCATCAAAAGCGCTTGCTGTGAAGCGCACGCTCTAGCTTTGCAGAACTGGTCGGACCCTGCCTTGACTGCCTGCACTGTGTCCTTCATAGCGATGATAGGTTGCAACCCGACCCGATGCAGGGTACACATGTCTGCTGCAAACATGATCAAGACCTATATGATGGCTAATGGCTCTTCAGAAGATAAAGCATTCAAAACTGTGAACACTTACATGTCGAAACTGATTCAGAGCAACGACGAAACTGCCAAAGAGATTCTCAAGTGTCTAGAAGATATAACTTTGACGAAATTGAAGGAAAAAGAAGCGGCAGATGGGAAAGTCGAAATGTCGACTGTGCTGTACGAGTCTCAGACGATGATCAAGTTTGCGATACTTCACAATCTGCCGCTCCCTGAGTTGCAATTGAGAGACTTTATCAAATCGAATTCTTGGTTCAATTTCTTTTTGTTCGGTGATGTATTTCGCTACCCTCTCGGTCAAATGCTGCAACTCTCCCAGGAGTTTGAAAAGAAATCGTATGCGGAGCATTTAAAGCACATAATGCTACATAGAAGTACTGAAGAGAGTAGTGATAAAGAGTTTTCAAGATCAAACTCCCACAACGGGCAAAGGCGAGCTTCACGGCTCAACTCCGTAGATATAGTAAGTTTTATTGTTTTACACATCTACTATTATACCGTTAATCAGGAATTAAATATATGTTAACTCAAATACTAATCTACCTCAATACCAAATCCCATCCAAGTAAATTTTGCCATTGGAGTGTGAAAATGAACAATATGTAACACAGATTTTCTTTGATTTTTGGCTAGCGTACGTAAAGCTTTTTCGAGCCGTGAAATGTGTGTCTGGTGCAACAATATAAACAATCAATCATTTTATTTATTCTCATAAAATATAAAGACAAGACTTATTTGTAAGACTCTGGCTTCTGAACTAGATAAAATCTGTGTTGCAGAAACCAGCTATTGGTGCCAAGTACGAATGAATTCTGGATTATGTCTAGTATACAATAACCTTACATTATATTAAACCCTTTCAGAGTCCGAGCCCTACCTACGCCAGTACGAACGTATTCGAGTACCCAACGAGCTCGTATATGGGCCGCGAGCTGTGGGAGGTGGCTGCGGCGTGCCACGGGCCGGAGGACCCTCCTGCTGCCTTGCTGCGCGCTGCCGACCTGTGCAGGGAGCCGCTGCTGGTACTCATTGCTAGCTGCTATGAGGTAAGATATATGTAGCAACAAGGTGAGATACATGAAGCAACAAGGTAAGATATATGTAGCAACAAGGTGAGATATATGAAGCAACAAGGTAAGATATATGTAGCAACAAGGTGAGATACATAAAGCAACAAGGTAAGATATATGTAGCAACAAGGTGAGATATATGTAGCAACAAGGTGAGATACATGAAGAAACAAGGTAAGATATTTATAGCAACTAGGTGAGATACATGAAGCAACAAGGTAAGAAATATGTAGCAACAAGGTGAGATACATGAAGCAACAAGGTAAGATATATGTAGCAACAAGGTAAGAAATATGTAGGAACAAGGTAAGATGTACGTAGCAACAACATAAGGAACTCATTTAAAAATGTAACCAACAGTAATAAGTCATATAATTTAAGGGTGGTTCTGCACTACGTCCCATCCGAATCCGAAGCGAAACAAATTAATCCAGAAAACGACCGAATTCGGTTATCAGTCAAAAAAGTTTATCCTGTATGGAGATATGTACTATAAAGACTCTTGCGACTTCATACTTTTCACTAGCTTATAATTGTTGTTTCTTTAATTCCCAGCCAAACGCAGTGGACGTGCTGTGGGCGCAGTGGATCCTCTGTTCCCTGGGGCCAACCACTAAGTCCCACGCCGCCATCCAGGCAGTGACCCAGCAGCAGGACCATGCTGACCAGTTCATGCAAGTTGCTGACATCTGCCTGCAAGAGGGGTATATTGAGACCTTGCAGGAAGCTATGCTGATATTTATGCCGGTGAGATAATAAATTAACTATCATTATAATCAATCAGATAGAGAGAGAGAGAGAGAGACCTTTCTGGAATGAATTTTAGAATATTTTGTATAATGCTTGGCATTCGTGGTAGCCGCTTGTTCTATTGCATTTTTTATCTATTCCATATGAATGCAGTTAAAATATGATTTCAAAAGTGACACGTATTTAGTCGTATATGTATGTCAAAAAAAGTCGTTACGCTACTTCCGCAAGGAAAGTGAATCGCCGGGTATTTTTGACCATCGCTTGGCCAGCTACCGCCACCAAAACATGAATCTGAAATCCAAGGGACATCTGAAGACTCATTTGTAAGTATGTACTATTCTAGTACAGTTATACTCTACCTTTATCCACCCTGTTGTTTCAGTCTGTTAGGTGCTTAAAAATGTATTAGCATTTGTATAGATAGATTTACAGCACTATAACTTGTTCCCAGGAGAGTCCCCTGACCTACCTGACGTCGTTCCTGCACCGCTGCACCAGCAAGCTAGCGCTGGACGCTGAGAGCAGCAAGCTGCTGGGGCAGTTCCTGCTGCCGCTGCAGAGGAAGTACAGCACGGAGACCGCGCAGGGACCCTGGCAGCTGTCCAAGGTTAGTTCCATAACAAAAGTGTAGTAAATATGGGCGTGCCACTTGTAGTACTTTTTAGTTGTAAGTTTAGTAAGTACTTAATTAAGTTTAAGTTTGTGTCTCTCTAAATATAATCTATAAATATATTTCTTTCTTTCTTTACTTATCCAATTTATTTGTACTAATCTTGGATTACTGTTATGATCATGAAAATAAATAACAATCTATAATTGTCTTAATTCTTTAAATTTTGCGACATGTAATTGCCTTTATCCTACCTATAACTATAGTCTAGAAAAATAATTAAGAAATTAGTTTCTGTTGTACACGTTTTGGTGTTACTGTACTTATAGTTATGGTGTTTATGTGAAATCGTATTAAAAAATAAACTAGTATGGGACTCTTTAGTTATAATGATATATTATATTTATACTGGATTCCCAGTTTCATTGTGATTATTTTTTTAATTTACAGGAATCTATGCAGAAAATTGCGGTGGCTTTAGTAAAAACAGCTTTAGCACAAAACTTCGACAGCGCTTACCATCAGAGGGAGTTTCTGAGGCTGCTGGCTGAAGCTCAGTTTGAGAAGAACATAATAGGTATGATAATACACTACATTTTGTGATACCTGAGATCTGCTTTTCACCAAAATGCGAAAAAGGATTTTTCTCGACGTTTCAAATTTCTTTGCTAGGAGACCCCTTTAAACATAGTTTCTGCCATCAGTACCGCCGAAAAGAATACCTAATATTTGGTTTGCAGTATTTGATGTTGTTGTTGCAGCTGTTTTGTAATAAAATTAACTAAAAATCAAATGTTTGACTAATTCGTTCCTTTAACTTTGTTTGCAGTGCCGTCACCAAACTTCACTTCTCTGCACCAGATACTCCAAATATCTATGGAGACATCTCTAGCGATCAGCGTCAGTGAAATGCTGCAAGACGATGCTCAAGACTACATCATTCAATGCGTTGAAATGTATACTGCGAATAAAAACTATGATGTGGCCTTGAAAATAGCTAAACTAGCCGAAGTACCCGTTAACGACATTTTAGTCGCCGAGTGGACGGATAAGTACTACAATCTATCTGTAAAAGAAGATTCAGACGACAAAGATGTGACAAAATTCATAGCTCAATGCTCGATTGCATTCAAAAACGCCTGCGTTTCATTCACAGATGCCACAGAATTTCTAATCAGTCACGTGGCAGAAATTAACGATGTTGTCCAGAAATTCTTCTCGTACAGAATTGTTATGAGCTGGTTCGAACAAGATTTGCAATATGGAAGCCGTAGAGAAGAGATCGAGCATTTGATGTGGGACGCATACTTCCAATCTGAAGCTCAGAACTCTGTCTTTCTATGTGATTACGAAAGCACGTTCCATTTCGTGCTAAACGGGCAGAAAGACGCGAACGTATCAAGGAAGATTGGATTAGCGAACGCTGAGAAGCCGTTCACATCTTTATTGACAAAGATCGAAGTCGTTTCTCACGTTGGCAGCATCGAGAATGTGGTTTTGCTCGAAGAGCCGGAGGAAATCGACTGCTGGCGAAGAGTTATGTTTCAACTTATTGAGTTGAAGTTGTTAGTTGAGGCGTTTAGGTTGTCGGAGTTGTTCAAAGCTCCCCAAGAGTTTAAGTACAGGAGTCCGGCGTGTCCAGTGCAGATTATAAGGACGTGCTTGAAGTTGGCGGAGGGATTGTGTTCGCCGTACGAGTTGCCGCAGGAGCTAAGACTGGTGATATCGTCACCGTTGCTGCAAAATAAACTCTCTAGTAAGTGGATAAGATATATTTTGCTTTGTTTTGTTTTAATAATCTTCAAATGAGGCTTTCAAATAGCCTTAATTTAATAAAATATGAACAGATACAAGTTCTGTATTTGTAACCTTTTACACCGTACGCTTCCGCAGCTTTTCACTGTTTTATTTTTTTAATCAGTTATAGAGCTAAAAATTGTCCTTATGATAGCCGACCTCCGGTAGGAGATGTCACCTCAAGAAGAAGAAGAATAAAGCTAAAATTTCAAAAACCTCGACATTTTGCATTGCTAATATATTTTTAAATATAAACAAGTAGCTGCCCACTACATCGCACTTGCTGCTTATGCATAAGATCATGATCAGCGATATGAAGGAAGAAAAAACATGAATAACCCAACAATCTCCGTCTCGCTTCTATATTTTGGTATATTTTTGGAGTAGTATAATTAAATTCTTTATCTCCATGTTCCTGCTCAGCATCAGAGCTATCAGAGACGAGCTTCGAAGAGCTGGTGGTGATCCAGGAGAAGCAGGAGAACGTTCCAGAGAGCTCCCACCTCGCCGCCCGGGAGGAGGCGGACAGACTGGCCGCGCTCGACGCGCTGGCGGTGCGGAGTGGACTTACTATTGCTAAACAAGTAATACATCTTTATTACACTTTTACATAAATTGTAAATTATAAAATATTTATTTGGTTTTCATGTTCAAAAAGGATGGTTATTAATCTGAGTTCAATGTATATGATGCATGTATGTAAGCGTCCTGTGGTTCGGTGGATGGAACGTCTTCTAAATATTACTGGTTCTGCTGCTGGTTCGAATCCAGGCCTATTATGACGACATTACATTGAAAACATCTGAGAACATGGGTCTTACGTGCTCTAGAAAACTATCCGGTATAATTATTACTACGGGGAGCCACGTACTACCCTCAGTAATGAGGAATATAGCTTGAGGAAGGGGATGAAATGCTTATTCTAAAATACAAAATGTATGAATGAACATAGGCTCATACAGATACAACGTTACAACATATATTATACTTACTCGAAATATACATCGAAACTTGTAATTTTTTTTTCAAGTTACTACATTCGTATATCAAATCATTTCTCCTTCCAGGTGGCCAGTTACTTCCGCATAGCTCTCCAAATAGGTTGGAGCTACATGACTGTGCTGACCAATCAAGATAGACCCCTGGACTTCATTAACTTGGTCAGCGGGAGGGGTCGCATGTCGCTGGCTAACCTGGTGTTCAAGACTTTCAATGTGCCTACTAAAGAGGTAATACATGTTATTACTACCTGTAGTGAATAGTATTAACATTCATTTTTTGAATGCTGATTAGGATTACGTTTGAACTATAATCCACCTGATCTACATACTTGCTTTGCCTGCTAGTTGTAGAATTTTAAAATAGAAGAAAGAGAATGTAAATCATATAGTCTGTTTTTTTTGTATTTTCCCAATGGGCTCCTCAGAACTAAAGACGAATTAATGAGTGTTTATGGCTGACTTTTAACAATATTTTATTTAATTGTTCTTTAAAAACTGTGAAAAATATCTTCTAAACTGTAATAGGTTAAATTTTATTTGTTTAATATATGGATTTGCATTTGA
Source organism: Macaria notata (assembly GCA_927399415.1). Taxonomy (NCBI): domain Eukaryota; kingdom Metazoa; phylum Arthropoda; class Insecta; order Lepidoptera; family Geometridae; genus Macaria; species Macaria notata. Next base: position 10,771,147 of record OV656730.1, read on the forward strand.
ACATAATTTACCTAATGGTAAGCTATAGCAGTGGCCTTAGCCATCTAAGCGTGCTTATCCAATAAGAACCGTTAAACTCGGTTATTTGTACCGTTCAAATATTTCTTGGCTTATTTTATGAATTATTTTTCAAAATGTAACTTTTCATTTTCAGATCGCAGAATACATGTGCCGCGAAATGGTAGCAGCGATAATATCTCCCCACCTCCTAGCGACTTCAACATTCCGACAAAAAGAGCATTTCCAATACACCCTGTGGGGATACACTCTAAGCTCCGACTTAGAAATGTTTATGAACATGAGACCAGATTCCTGCAGCCCCATCGGGAGACTAGTCTTGGAGCATTTAATGGCATTCCAAAAGATATACAAAGCAACCGGCTCATCAAAATTCCCAGACGATTCCCTCGACGACAGTCGTTTAGACGTCGAAACTTTGATCGACGAAGAATACCAGAATGTTGAGAGTGGGGAAGTGGAATCTATTCTAACGGAGGAAGGCACATTATTGTCTGCAGAAACTGAGTCCATGTACTCTGTGTCGACCGTGTATGCGGCGGGGAGGATGAATAAGGATACGAGGAGAAACCTGTTCGATGTAGTGACGAGATCTAATGTGCATATACGGAGTGAGGTCAAGTCCAATATCAGGAAGATTACTAAGGGAGCGCAGTTGTCGACGAAACAGGTATGCTTTTTAAAGTAAATAAATCTACTAAAATGTTTTATTTACAATAATAAAATATAAAAACAAGGGAAAAAAAACTAAACATACTACTTCTATCTTCTACAAAAAAGGGGCACTTAGAAAATCTTTAGAAAAGCCTAAAGATAATCTGAGTGCTCCAGCCCACTGCCAGAGGGCAGCGTGCCCAGCATACTGGCCGCATTACCACGCTGGATGGCAATGCTGATACGTTGAGCCAGAAAAAGGCCAGCATTTTGGTCATGCGTCGCGTCAACCAAGCGCTCCGAGAGGTTTTGGAAAATAGTATGGGCTCCCGGACCCCACGGCCCCAAAGTCTCGACTCCAAAAGGCTCAAATATGTAACCTCGGCCGAGGTTAGCATATTTGCGTCTCTTGTGTTGCTCGGCAATAATAGCCGCCGCTCCAGCCCGACACCGTATCAAAGACAGATGAGACGGCGCCAATGTGTCGACGCAAGTTGCGTCTCACACAAGGGGCCGACCCAACTTCCAGGGCACAAGAGTCATACCGTCAGGTCTTTTTCCATCGTCACGTGCTAGGCCGCTCGGTTCGAGCATAGCTGCAACATTGGCAGTGGAAAAAGCCCGGCGAATGATGTCGTTCAGACTAGCGTGGCGGCTAATTCTACCAGCACTCCTCGAACATGAGAATAAGTAAATAAGATAGTTTCTGTTTAAATAAATTCTGCAACCCTAGTGTCGAAAGTTTCCAAACCTTTCAAATTCCAAATTTCATTGTGTTTGCCATTTACCTGCCTTTAGTACTAAATTACATTCGAAATCTGAGTTACTCGACTTACAATGTTTCTATCGATTAAAATCCAAATCTAATCCATAGAAACACATAAATATAACATATATCTGAATAACTAATTTAGACTAAACACATTACTGTTGTGTCTCGATCTTATTGCAATAACAGGCAAAATTGATGATATTTGTCACAATACATATTTTTCTTTCTTACAAAGATCTCTACTTTTTTAGACAGTCTATAATTTCATGTAATGAATATCATAAATGTAATATTTCCAGGTGAACATAATCAGCATAGAGCTTCTAGTGATAGCCCACGAGTGGTTCTCGGCAGCCTGCGACACAGAGGGCGTGGCGGTGTCCCTGCGGTCAGCGCAGGCGCTCGCCGCGCGCTTGCGGGCAGCGCGCTCGTGGCGGCTCATGGTGCGCTTGCTGACCGGCCTGGCCAGATATACTGAATGCGCTTACATATTCCAGGTGAGATAATAATCTTAACTTAATAAATGTATAAGAGATCGAGCCAGAATGATTCTAGTAGGTAACTGAAACAAAGGGCGTGACAGTAACTCTACGGTCAGCGCAATTATTGGCCGTGCTCTTTCTGAATGTGTGCTTACATCTACGTAACTGACGTACGTGGGAAAGTTACTGCTAGGTCACTGCCTTATATATGAAATACCCCTGATACCCGTTATTATGATGCATTAGTAACGTTCATACTTAACAACATTTAAACACTATTAAATGGGCCGTTTTTTTGTATGTTTCGCAGTCGTCCTCCATCAAAGGGTGGAGACATTGTCATGCGTAAACACAGTTGTATTCCCGAGAGAACACAACTTTGATGTAGTACACCCACAATGAGCACATAAATGTGTGCATTGTTACTCAAACATAGACACAAAAATGAATGCGTCGATAACCATCATACGTTTTATTACCCTCTTAACTAATTATTTTATTCTATCTCTTTTCCAGGCACTCCGCGATAACCATCAGTTCGAGTTCCTTCTCGGCCAGTTCGACTACATGCTCGGCCAGCAGCCGGACAAAATAGCCGAGTTCAAGCAAGGATTACTCGACTTCCTCAAGACACATTGTCCGGGAGACACGGATACGTATATAATGGTAGCGCTGCACTTTAATATGTATGCAGAGGCAGCTAATGTGAAGCGGAAACAGGCGATGAATCTGATCGACGATTTGGAGAAGATGGCTTTGGATGCGACAAAGGTACTTACCTTATTTTTGCTCCAATATAGCAATTTGTCGGTCTTCAAGTCGAGAGTAAACCGGTTTCTTCTAGGCAAGCGCGCTAGATCGTATATTATAACGTTGCTGAACATCAGGCAAGTTGTAGTCAAGCGTAAGACTATATCATATAAAAAAATTGACTTTTTCACCAAAAAATATCTACGATTTTCTCTTTTAATCAATAGATAGACATTTAGGTATTTTTAGTAAGGGCAATGAGTCTTTGAAAAATGTTTCTTGTAGCAAAGGTACATCGATGAGTTACAGTAGTCAAGAACGTACGCCTATTTAACAATTAAATGAAAAAATAAATATAATGCAGTAATGTTTTATCATTACTGGGTCCAAAACCAAGAAATCATACAGCAGAGATCCAATGTTTGTATATTTATTACTTATTAACATATCAAATGTACATTATTTTCCAGACGACATCAAAAAAGCCAAGCCAAGCGCCGGAATGGCTACAGATCCACGACAACGTCCCGACCCGGTCTCTCCTCGACACAGCTCTCAACCACTGCACTGACGCGTGCTCACTATACCTGCAAGCTGGCTGTACGGGATTTGCGGGGGAAATGGCAACACTGGCACAACAAGTCGCGCTGCAAATATCGCTGTTGAATGCCTCGCCTACCAGGCTGATACTGAATAGGAGTACGGCGCAAATGTATCGACTTGTTAGCGAGTATTTGAGGTTAGTTTGTATTTCTATCTTGTTCGAGTGTTTACTAGAATCATATAAAATAAAATACAATATATTTATTTAACGTAATATATTAAATAAAAGTTTCAGAACAAATCACAAGAACACCTAAAGTGCGTTTAACTTAACCGCAGAAGTATATTATCATGTATTATCTCAACTCTGCTTGAGTCCGACTTTGAAAGAAAAATTTATAGCAGTGCTCTAATTAAAATAGTAAACTCGCGTTATGGTTGCCCTTTATACTGTACTATATTAACCGTATCTCATAAAAAAGATCTCTTAATTCGCAGTTTCATGGAAGGCCTAGTGCTGCTCTCGGGTCGCTGGGGCGAGGCGTGGCGCGAGCTGGCGTACAGGCGGGCGCTGGCCAACGACCAGGCTTACTTGCGGGACATGGCCGCTTACAGGCCTGATGTGGCCATTGATTTACTTAACAGGTAAGGGTTGATATACTGAGCAGGTAAGGGTTGATGTGCTCAGCGGGTAATAGTTGAGTACTGAACTGGTAACTGGTTGGAACTGAGAAGGTGTTGTTACGTACATATACTCAACAGATACAGTTTCTTATAATGGACAACTAAAGTATGTTATATTAAAAGGTCAAGAAAGAGTGGTTAGTGGTTACTCCATGACAGTTTCATGGAAGGCCTAGTGCTCCTCTCGGGTCGCTGGGGCGAGGCGTTTTTATTGTCAGAACAGCACAAATTCTATCTAAATCGGTTCAGTAGTTTTTGAAATTTGGTGACATTGAGGTAGTACAAAGACACAATCTCAAACTAAAAAGCGCAGGAAACTATCCGAACGCTAACATCGTCAGCGAGCGCAAACAAAAGACTGCCTGTCTCTTTCGCTCTCACATATTTTAAGAACGTGCAAAAGAGATAGGCAAACCAAAAGTCTGCTCAACAAGTGGTGGAGTTTTGGCTCGGACATTTTTTCGTGTGTTTGTGGCTCTGTTTAATCCTAGCTCAACGTTTGGTGAAGAACAAAGGTGCGCCATGGCAATAAAGTTATTTTAATTTTTCCAAATTATCAAATTTATATAAAATATGTATTTGTATCCTGTATTGTTCACAGATATAAAACGGAAAGGAATAAAACGCCTACTTCCCAGACGGCTATGACTGAGCTCCGCAATCTTTGTAGGTGATATTCAAGTAAGCATAGTCATATCGATCTCAAGACATACTCATTTATTCATTCATTCTGTATAAACTCATGAAATCTTTAAAACATAAGTATATGCGTTCTTAATATTAAAACTTTCGTGAGACATTTTATCAATATATTAACTAACGGTTTTCACTCACGTGTAAATCGCGTAAGTTGTTTACGCGTTTCGGATGTTATGACAACCATCTTCAGAACGTATGTTCTGGGACCGCGGCAGCACGCAGACTGCGCGCAGCCGCGCGAGCGGCCCGCCGGGACACGGCCGCGGAGGCCTGGGGTGGTGGGGGTGGAGGCGAGACGATGTTACTACTCCCGGCCGCTTCGTCCTCGGGTCGCTCCACTGCTTCATCAGAGACAGCACCATCGACTGATGTACCGGCGCACACAAAACTGACCGTATCTTGATCCAAAGTTCCAATGATCCTTCTCTTTGTCATCGTATTAACATCATTACGCGATTTACACGTGAGTGAAAACTGTTTAGTTAATATATATCCATTCTATTGTAATTAATTATGCCAAAAATGTTATTGTGATTAATATATGTAATTGTTATAAATTATACGGTTTTATATTCTCAGTAATCTAAGATAATGTATTAAAGTTCATATAATGTGATGAACATAAAGATATTCTAGAGTAACGGAAGTAATTGTATTTTAAAACTTGCAATATATTTGCGAAAGTGTAAATGCATGCTTTAACTGCTGTGATATTTTATCGCTGACTGATGAATTGTTATATAATATATATTATTGTAAGATTAATATTAGGATGCAATAAATGATTTATCTAATATATTTTATGTTGTATATTTTTCTAAAGTGCTGCGAATAAATATCTAATCGATTAGTGCTTTTTTACTACATTTTCTTAAAATAGGTTATTCCTTATCCTAACGTTTCTGATGAAAATTAGATGAATATATTTATATTTGACTAAACATAAATTCGTCAATTAGTGTTTTACTAGAGTAGGATAGGTAGGGAAAATAATAATACATTGATTTACTTAAAATATATTTTATTATAAATTAACACAAACCCAACACAAGACATTGGCTACACCCAACATAGAGAGATTATAAAGCCCTAATTTAGGGTACAAGAGAAAAGAACCTCAGTCCTTCTAATACTTGAATATCGATTCAGTACCTCTCCATGGAAAAATATAAAAAACATATTAAACTTAAGCAATGCTGTTAAATAACGATATACAAATAAATATCATAATTTATAACCTTATTGTAATATCATTTTGATAGAAAATAAAATCATAAAAACATTGAAAAATATTAAAAAGTAATATAAAAATGTCGAGTGGGTACTTAATGCCAATTTGAGATTGGATTTTGCATTTTGAAAAAAATATATTTTATAAACAATTTAATTGGGAATGTTATCCGAGTTCTTTGTTTTCTTAATTAAGTATTTAAATTCTGTATTATGTACGTTTATTTAATGTATATAATGAATATTCATAATTTTCTTTTTATTTTGTACTGTCTTGCCACTTTGTATTCATTTTAATCGGTACAAAAGTATAGATATACCTATATTTTTATTGATACGATCACATGCAAAATTAAGCTAATATATTTTGCAAGCTGAAACTACATACATTCAGGTTAAAAAAGTTTTTCATAAAATATTAAATATGTATAACAAAATTTATTTAAATCAAGGCAAAATAAAAATTATATAATTAACAACCATTGGCAAGGGACTGAGAAACATTAGTTATAAATTGGAATGTTATTATAATTTATACATAAATGCTTTTACAAAAAACATGGTTTAGAAACTTTGTTATAAGTAGATACAATGTAGGTAAGTATAACATTTTAAGTCCGTCTAAAGATTTGTTCCCGCAATATATTTACATGAAGTATTTCTATATGTTTTATGTACAGTTTTTCAGGTGAATTAAGGGTCCCTAAATAATTACTTTATGTTCTTATATGTTGCTTGGAGAATGCGTTTGATAGCCATTATTATGTGTGTGAGTTAAAATGTATGTTCCAATACTTGGACTAATAAATATAATCTGACATGACTTTTAGTTCGTCTAAACTCCGAAAGTTTTACTCTTTTGGCTGTCAGACTACTTATAATATTAGCCAAGGTCATTGCGTGATGTTAGCAGAAATTTATAATGTTCAGTATCAAACGCATACCCTTAGTAGTGGAACTATAAGTTATTCTTGTATTATTAATTTTTCATAAGTAATAATGTAGGTAAAATTTAAAAAGATTTCTATAACGTTACGAATTATTAATACCGGCACATCATAAATATTTTATATAAGACAATACTTTGAAAATATTGATTACTTTATTTATCTCATGTACTCGAGTAGTTACCTTATGTTTATTCCACTACATAATTGACTCCGGTAACATAGTATGCTACTCTATCAATATGAACTAGTATTGTACTTAGTGGTAGCTGCAAGTCTTAATTAATAATCGTAACAAAGTTTCTATTTATTTTACTAAAAAGTATAGATACTTGACAGTAGCTACATATTGTAATCTACATCGAATAGAAAATGAAATCGAATTGCTTACCGAATTGAGCAAATTAATTTTAATTGGCATTTAGTGCCATCTATGAAGCGATTAGACAAACTAAGACGTTATTAATAAAGGGGTAACGTTCAAAACGTTGATATGTTACGTAATGGGACGAGGTATTAGTTCCCGAAGTTTCCGTGAAACTCAAAAATGCCTTACAATATAATATTTACAGATTATTTAGATAACGCCTTCGCGGCATAGACACTTCATTCAACAGCCCGCAGTCATGACCACTTACTCACAATTATACATATTCATACTAAACATCATCACAGTCTTCTCACATTATATTAATTAAACTAATTCTCTTGTTTTGACTCTGGTTTTGCCAAACCAAAACGCACGAGACAATATTTACAATAGATTCGTAGAAAAATTTCTAAGTCACGGTACAAAATAAAATAAGTGTAAAACGTGTCATAATACTCGATCACATTGAAGGTGTTTCAGTGTACAATACTGAAGTTCTTATAACCAATACTATAAATAGCATTCACGCATCTGATTGTAGAAAATTCAAACAATAAAGATTATAAGATGTCATAGCAAGATTGCACATTAAACCTAAAGTTTCAAGTACATGTCATACAAAAAACAAGTTATTCTTATAAATACAAAACAAAAATGAGATTGCGTTCCTTTCGTATCTAAGTAGGCGAAGATAGCATCGTAATCACAAATTTCAAAGGCAATGCAGGTTGGAGTGACAGGTAAAAAAATAAATGCTCTATTTAGTTCAGCGCCATCTCTTGGTCAATGTTGCGAAGCTGGCGCTGACACTTTAGACTACATGAGTGACGCGATACGTGTGTCTTTCTTCTAAGACTGTTTGTAGTGTGTGGTGCACGTTCTCTGGCAGGTGGTCGAGTAACATTCTAGGCATCACTTGTAGCTCCATGAAGTCCTCAGGACACGCCCACCGCATCTCGAATGTTGGCTCTTGCGTGCGCACTTTCCTGTAAGTAAATTGTACTGTTTAATAATATCTCTGTTAATAATATGAAGGTAGTATATAGTATGTCTACTATATTAAGTAATTGGTCTTTCTTTCTTTGCGGTCAAACTGTCAAGCTCGACTAATTAGAATCAAAGGTAATTCACATACGTACTTTTGTAGCATATTGTATAAAATCTGATACAAAATCTTTTGTTGTGGTAGGTCTTCTTCTTCTTATCGAATGAGAGTGGCCAACTCTGGTGTCGAGAGTTTTCAAACCACCCTAAGGGCCTCTGACATGGCTTAACGACTGCTGTACTAGACAAACAGCCGACATTTAGACTTATAACTTGTGGTAGGTATAATGATACCACAAGTTATATGTTTAAATTTTCAAAGTAAATCACATTTTTACTGTACGTTTATAATGTAAGTTTATTTTATTTATAAGTCCATGTATCATAATCTAATTTTTCCTTCCGCCAACAACTAATGGTTGAGTCATAGTTTATGTAAAATAATTAATGAGTATTATTTTAATTTACCTTTCCTCATCTCCTTCGTTACTGTTATCAGACATGTGAAGGATATAACAAATAAGTAAATAAGATAAACTAATACATTAGGTAAACGTCGACATGACCAACTGTTTAAATATGTCGTGAACAAATATGCTCAATGTAGTGCTTGAGAGAAAAAATATTGTACTTAGTCATGAAAAAAGGAGATGTACCTATATGAATAAAAACAGATAAAGAATGCAATATTTGTCTTAAGAACGTAAATAATTATTTTTAGTTAGTTTTTGCTTGCGTGGCAAATCAATCAAATTTTTAATTTGTTCGAACTCGTTTCGACGCTCTCTCCATAGATGGCGTTCAGAACATCGTCTGTACATAACTACCGATATCGTCTGAACTAAAGCGTTTGTATGTAGACGGACATACATACACAATAAGTACATTTTACCTGAGCAGAGACAGACTTTAAATTTAGTAATCCAAGCCACAGGTACTTCGGTAATAACATTAATAATAAGGCTATGGCAATGAATTCGGCCTCTGTCAACTTCGTAGATGACCATAACTGCTCTACCAAAAACAAAAAGACAAATTAGAAGAATGACTTACTTTTCAATCCCCATGCGCTTGCGCCGCACGATGTGCAGGATCCTGCCAGCCGTGAAGAGGCGGTTGGAAGAGAAACGCCGCGCGAACACGTCACGCGACACTAGCGCCGCCTCCTGATAAGTATTAGTATACGTTAGTATAGCTTATAATTAATTATTTTATGGCAAATGCATGTTTAAGGAGACCTTTTGTCCAGGAGTGAGACAATATACCTAATGGTTAGTAAAAAAGACATTTCTTTTTTTATAAAATTGTTTATATCATCTAGCTCTTGGGCCAAATGACACCCAAATGACAGGAATAGCGGAGCAACCGCAACTAAATCAAGTTTTAAATAGGCCGATGGGATCCGTGTAAAGATACATGTAAAATTGATTAAAACTGCCTACGAAAAACAATAAAATCGTTATACCTTTCCAAAAGCGAGTCTCTATTAAATTATAAACAATTATAATATGGAAGTACACTTAAGATTAACCACCAATAAAAACACATAAATAAGCCACATTACAGAACATTCGACAATTTAGGTATCGTTGGTTAAATATGTAAACAATTATAAAGTACCTGCTATTCACTACCCATATATATACTCTTTTATTCTAGTTAAAATCATAACTTCGAAGTATAGAAACGCCTCAATTAGAAATTACGAGTAAGTTAATACTCTCTGAATACATTATTTTGTTTATTGTAAGCTAAGCATTTACCACCTTCTGTTTTGTTAACCTACAACTTATACCTATATCGAGAATCACATAATAAGGAAATAAGAATAATTGTATATAGCACCCGCTATATGGGATTTGAGTTCGGACTTGCTCCGCAAATTTTGACTTTATAAAAAAAATACTGACTATAGTAGTTCCAACCATTTATTTTCTTTTTGACAGATCTAATTTGTCAGTAATAGTGTTGTGACCAAGTGATTATAGTGGACACGATATCGATTCATTTCGATATGTGATCGACGAAATAGCTGCAGAACATGGTCATGGGGTTCTTAGACTTCCACCCTATTATTGTCAATACAATGTCATTGAATTAATATAGGCTCAAGTGAAAGGACACGCTGCTCGAAATAACACAAAACCCCTATTCATGGCAAACAAAATGCTTGATTTATTAAAAAAACACAAGAAACTACAATGGCAGATTGGGATAAACACGTGCGATAGATAATAGGAACCACAATTAATTATAAATGTCGGCGATAGCTCGAGTGACAGCGACGATGACCCCGATTTTGATTAATAAATAAAAATTAAAGTCACAATATTTGTTCCATATCATTTCATACCAATCTATATTTATACTACATTAGAATGCTACATTATACCCGTGTAAAAATGGTTACTAAACAATATATCGATATCTCAATCGTAACATCACTATGTTGATAGCCATAGAACGTAAATTTTTAAAAACGTTTGTTATTACATGTATTTTATAAAAAACCTACTACTCTTATGGACTCAATTTGTAAAAGATGATTATTATACGGGATCAAGGAACAAACTTAGGCAGTTGCCATATTTTTAAAACCTCGCATTTAAAAGTGAACTTTTGCGTAACATGATGCAGTTACGTTCTATTGCTGCTGTCAAATAGAAAATAAACGGTTGGATCTACTATAATCTTAATATATATAAATCTCGTGACACAATGTTTGTCCTCAATGGACTCCTAAACCACTTAACCGATTATAATAAAATTCGCACACCATGTGCAGTTCGATCCATTTTGAGAGATAGGATAGTTTAAATCTCAAATTATAGTCGCAGTTTTAATTTATTGCTTATTATTTGTCTGTTATTATTTGACAGTAGCAATTATCTGTTAACTCCAAATGATTCTAACAGATGTCGATACCTTTCGACTGGGTTGAGTAAGTAATCAATAGATGGCGCTGCTATGGTAAATCTACGAACGTGCCATATAAGCTACATTTTAACAGAATAATTACCACGTGTTGTTGACGTAATCAATAGATGGCGCTGCTATGGTAAATCTACGAACGTGTCATATAAGCTACATTTTAACAGAATAATAACCACGTGTTGTTGACGCTATAAAATTAATTAAATTTAATTTTTAGTGAACGAAATACCGTATAATTCAATTATTTCCACTTTTTAAATTTTAGCCACAGCAACGCGTGGCCGGGTCAGCTAGTTGTCATATATATCTATTAACACGCTAAGACTTTTATCTAATCCTCACGACATAAAAGACAAACATAGTGTTAGGAACACACATTATGTGGATCAAATTAATTGTGAACCATTTTCTTCAAGACAATTTTGCTCGGGTTTCAAAGTAAATTTAAAACCTCTTTTCTTTGAAATCATTTCATAACGAAAACGATCTAAGTTTCAGTTTAAGGTAGTCAGCTTATTGCAAGACTTGAATACACCTTACAAATGACCAACCAAAACAATTAGCCAACTAATTTCCACTACCCAGTTCATTAATCTCAATAGATCTAGCTAGGTCATGTAACTTTCAGTACCAAGGAACATTCCCACACGCAACAGTTAGCCTTCAATTTTGCAATGTGGCTATTGTTCGTTAATTGTTCTGATGTTTATGTACCAATTTGTGGAATGGGATTGAAAGTCTGATAAATTTTGATAACTTGATTACAATCTTGAGTTTCTATGTATAATAAGTATGTGTATTTACAAAAAAAAGTATATATGTATTATATCCGTTATCTAGTACCCATGATACAAGCGAAAGCTTAGTATGGGGCTAGATGGCGCTGTGTGATATGTCCTGAAATATTTATTTATTTTATTTTATTATTTATTTTAGTTAATTGTACAATTATTTTTGTAATCGGTCGTAGGTAGACTGTTTTTGTATGAAACTGGTCTTTTTTTCGATATCCTATGCAGAATCATCGCCGAAGCCGTAACTCGCTATCATTATATTCGTAAATATATTAAACCTTTGTAAATTCGGTGATTATATGACGCCTACGTAAGTAATATAACGTAAAAAATTAATAACACAATCAAGAAAAGTTAGTACAATAACGAAAAGTCACTATAAACTTTACAAAATAAATATTAGTATTTTAGGACTCAAACCAATTTGCGTTATTTTACAACTAAGAATAACGTACTTTTTTAAAGATACACCTGACAACATATACCTAGTCGCACGCACAAAAAGCTGTTATTCTTCAAGAAAAGAAAACCAAGACAATCAAAACCACAGCATTAAAGTCGCAAACTTACTTGCCACAAAAAAGACACAGAACATGTTAAAAAAACAAAAGAACAATCAAAAACATAGACTATGACTATATTATATAGACAGGCTTTAGGAAAATAAATGAACTTGATTATGGCCACAGGAGTATTAGAGTCACAAACTTACTTGGCACACAGACACAGAACATGTTAGTAGACAACACAAAGCTGTAGGCCGGACACCTGTTATAAAAGGTTCAACTGACAGCACTCACGGTGGAGATGGTCTGCACGAGGAGTGCGTCCGTGGAGTCGTCCGAGTGGTTGGCCTCCAGGTCCTCGGGCCGGCGCCAGGTGGACTCCAGGTCTCGCGCCGGCACACCGAACAGGGCATAGCCGAAACCGTTCAGCATTATTCGGTACTGGAAATTGATGGATGCATGGTGTTATTGTAGTTGTAATGTAATGGGAAAAAGTGCAAAATTAGTCCGGTCCTATCTTTATCGTGGAAGGACCTGGGCGCCCACCACGATGTATCTGCCCAAGAAAACTCCCCTAACGAATTAATTCTGCGGGGGAGTCACGACCCTCAGTCATGAGGAAATACGACTCAAGAAGAGATCTTTATAATGACAGTTGGGACATAAATTAATGCCACTTCCTTTTGCCACGGCAAATTATGCCACTATAATCGAGTAGTTCTTAATTGATTATGGTAAATTTTAAATTCGGAGACAAATATCTAAATCACAAGCCATGGATTTACTCAAATAATTACAAGACTTAATATAGAGTAGGTTAGGAGGTAACCGCTAACTTATCATAGGTACATATTAAGCGAAAATTTATTCATTGCTTTGTTCATCTGTTTCCAACAAAGCAACGGTTCGCCTTTTTGTTATTAGAATAGTAAAGGAGGGATAATTTATACTTTTACTACTTTTTATCACAATACTACGAACAGGCGAATCCTCAGACGTACATAGCCACTTAGTAATTTTTGTTTTTGTAATGTTTTATCGCACCTTAAAAAATAAATTGTAGTTCCCGGCTGTTTGTCTAGTACGGCAGTCGTTAACCCATGTCAGAGGCCCTTAGGGCGGCATGATAAACTCTCGACACCAGAGTTGACCACTCTCATACGATAAGAAGAAGAAGATCTCACCTTAGGCAGTTTAGTGGCATGTATGGTCTGAATGATCTTGGTCCTGAGGTTCTCAATGCTGTGCACGCTGAGCCTCATTACGAGGTCGTCCCCCACCCCCACTGTCATCACGAAGCTCTCCGTGAACCGCGCTGCCTCTCTGCTTATTAGACCCGCTGGAAGTTACAAGGAATACATGGTATTAACTATCATCATTCTCTGTATCATCAGCTTTTAAAAGCTTTAGTAATGTATATTTTTTTATTGTATTTACCATCATCATTCTCTTTATCATCAGCTTTTAAACGCTTTAGTAATGTATATTTTTTTATTGTATTTACCATCATCATTCTCTTTATCATCAGCTTTTAAACGCTTTAGTAATGTATATTTTTTTATTGTATTTACCATCATCATTCTCTTTATCATCAGCTTTTAAACGCTTTAGTAATGTATATTTTTTTATTGTATTTACCATCATCATTCTCTGTATCATCAGCTTTTAAACGCTTAAGTAATACAATTTAGTTTTTGACTTGTAAATTTACGTATATTAAATAGTAGGTACTGTAATTATTTTCTAGTATTTACAACTATACAATGTGACGTTTAAAATGGCTTTATGAATAAATGATGATTATGATTATGATTAAATCGCCTTCAAATAAGGAGGAGATTCTCAATTTGACAGAATGTATTTTTCTTGTTTGTTTTTTTACAATCAGGTATTTAACCTAAAGTTATATCCATAAGGGAACAATGTGGGCTGTGGTCTAAGGTGGACCCGCGATGCCTGTACTGAAATTAAACTAGCTCTCAATCGAGCCTGCCGAAATAAACAGCGGCCAAAGGACCTTTGAATTGCCTACTATTTTTAACGAAATGTGCGCGTGAGCTGAATTCAGTTTTTGAACAGACTTCATTTTAATTATTTTTATTTATTTATTAGGGTACAAAAAACAGAATATGTTCTTAAATTAACTAAATATATAGGTACATTTTAAGCTGGTTTCGATCCAGAAAAAAAATTAAGACATGTGTATTGTGTACACAGCTTGATCTAAATGTAAAAAATAATGTAATTAGTATCTAATAGCTAATGTACCTGGTGTAGAGAAAGCGAAGACCTTGAGATGAGGGTACCTCGGCCGCAACTTTAATCCTACTAATACTGCCACTCCAGCACCCAGACTGTGACCTGCGAATGAAATTAAATGTGGGTAAAATCTACAAAAAACAAGGTTAACACACTAAAAATAAATAAATTAATATTTTTCTGGACACATCACACAGCGCCATCTTTCCCCATACTAAGCTATATTATAGTAGGCAATAATTTTTATTCATAATTTTCAGTAAATATTCCCATTGTTTTTTTATAATTTATTTAACTTGTATTTTCTAAATAAATTAATGTTAAATTAGGTTGGGTTTAACTAATCCAAGATATATATGTAATACATACCAGTTAGTATAAGGTCATAATGTGGGAACTGCTGGAAGGTTCTGTCGAGCACCGGCAGGAGTCGCTTCAGCATCTTGGCAGCTCCCATAGACATGCCCTTGTGGGCCGCTGTGTCTTCTGGTAAACCTGGGGAGATGTCAGATAACTTCACTTCTTTGTTATGGAATCCATTGTACTTACATAATATTATGGGAACAATTGTAACGGCTGATTATTAACATACTTATGTAAGTCTGTGAAACAGAAAATAAAACGTTTTGGCTGCGAAATGATTTGTGCTGCAGAACAGAGCAGATTCATCTGCTGGCTAAAGCGATATAAAGCGATTTTTTATTCAAGATATTACCGAACAATTTCGGAAAATATGTTTAGAGACTTTAATTATTTATAATTGGATACGAAAATTTAACTGAAATTACCTGGTTGCCTACTAGAAAATTAAAAGAAAATAACCATTAGCTATTTAAATTGTTTATCATCAGAGCAAAGACCTTTAAAAACCAAGCATCAAAGATCTTAAACGACCAAAGACTTCTTTATGACCAATTCCCTTGGTTTCCTCGATCGTGAAAGTTGACCTTTTGCGAAGTATGATTGAAGATAAAACGAAATAAGCACTTGAAATTGGTTTACGAATGTTAGTAATAGGGAAGGAAAATGGAACATCGGAAATTTGCCAAAGGAAGGACGATATTTGTTGTAGTTTCTTATTATTTTTTCCCCGATACGTATTTAAGATCTACTTGTGTAAAAAGCGAATAAGATTACATGGAAAAAGTTATGCAGTTAGGTACTGGTGGTAATAAGATTCTTCTATTGTTAAAGTTCATCCGATTTAAAAATCCAACCTACACATACTACATACCTACATGTTTCCTAGGCATGTGTGGATACTTTAGGTATACCTATACAGATTCTAATGAAACTTTTGTTTCAATTTTAATTTAGTTACCGTGAGACCCAAGTGTTCTCATAATAAGCAAACCTCACCAACTGGCGCTAGGATCTATGCTCGAGGATCGTAAGGTTTCAAATGTCAAACGTGTAAAATGCAGATACATACCATCAGCCTCAAACTTCTCGCAGCCCGCACTGAAGTCCGTAAAGATGTCTCTCAAAGAGATGGAGCCCCGCACCGCCACCACTATACTCTCCCTCTCGTGGTCTGCTATCACGCAGAATGGTAACTGTGGATGGAAAACAAAGGATTTACATTCAAGGCTGGATTTATGACTAGCATTAACTTAAAGGGAAAGAATCAGTTAAATTCGTAGGTAAGTCTTCGTACTGGGATAGGTTACAAATACTACGTAAACGCTTGCAAACGTGTAATTATGTCATAGAGCAATATAATATAACATGCATGTTATTTTTGGCCGCACAAACTACTGAATCGATTATCATGAAATTTGGTATATAGACTAGGTTATTGACTAACACATGTACTATTCTTGTACCGGATTAACGCAGGCAACGCTGTGGGGCGCTGCTCTTAAGAAAATTGTTAACGCGAAGTAACTCCGGGGGTACGGCAGTACAGTGTCTTAAAAGCGAGAATTTGTAATTATTTTGGTGTGCTCTTCCTTAAGGCTTAAATGGCTGAACCAATTTGCGGGAAATTAAGTAACGAGGTAGACAACAGGTAAATTATTTGAATCAAGGACTAATAACAGCCCTATCGGGCGCGAAGGTTTACTATATTCAATAATAGTTAAATATGATACTAGCTGCTAGCTACGCTAGTAGGTATACTATAGTACTTAATAGTACAAGTTTCTATCTATTAGAAGTTAAAAGGCATTCGTTGAGTCACACAGAAAAGGTCATTGAACGAGTTATGTGCCTGCGTAGAAACCTAGAAAGGCTGGCTAAGATCATTAATGTTCTGTGATCAGTTACTGTTTTGCGGCGAGACGATTAGATCTAAATTTCTTAGAAACCCATTATTATCGTTTTGTATTATCGTTTCTCGTTTCAGTATCCGAGATGTTTTCTGTGGAAGGACCCGGACGCCCACCACAATTTAACTGTACAAGAGCACTCCTCTAATGAATATATTCTGCGGAGGAGTCACGACCCTCAGTCATTAGGAAATAGAACTCTAAGAATGAGATAAAGAAAAAGATCGAATCATCCCTACTACAATTTTATTAATAGAAAGCTAAAGTTAAATGTTTTCAAAAGGATAAAAAAGTATTCTTACCTCAAACACTCTATTATTAAAGGAAGCGAAGATAATATCGTCCGCAGAAGCCTTCGACATATATTTGATGCCGGCAAAATTGCACATACAGCAATTATCATCAGTTACTATGGAATTCTTCGGCCTGAAAGACAAAACATAAATAAAATCAGTAAATTCTAAGACAAAACTTAGTACATATGTATGTACATACTAACTTTTAGTTAATAATTGTTGTCATGTTTTACTTTTATTAAACAAAATAACGAAACTTAGTACATAAATATCAAACTGAGGTAAATTAGTTAAAAGTAAATAAGGGCACAAACTTATAGCCGAAAAGGTGTTATGACATTAAGCCAACCCAAGCCCTTTTTTTTTTTTTTTTTTTTTACCCAGGAAAATCCTTTTACAGATACCACTACTAAGCCATGGGGAGGACCTTTCGTGGTGATGTTGGACTCACCGTTCCAGTCCGGAAATACCAACCAAAAACCTGGGATAGCCACCTCGGAATCGCGAATCAGGGCCCCGGGAAGCTAGGCATTCGTCCGCAGCACATCCTGGCGATTCACGTCCCAACATTTTAATGTCAGGACTCTACTCGAAAGCTTGCGCTCTCTTGTGTACCATGCACCAAATACACATCCATCTCGGTTCGGTGTGTCAACGCATTGACGACACCGTGCATGCATCGGACTCGTTTTGCAGGCGGCGGGCGCCCCCAGCCCGTCGCCTAGAGGAGCCTTCAGGGAGGTCGGCGGTTGTTTATAATAACAATCGTCACCTTCCTGACCCTCGCACCCTCTCCATACGTAGAGAGGGCCCACCTGCGTCCACCTCCTGCCAGCTGTCCCCAGAGGGGACCGGGCGGGGACGCACCGTCCGGGCGAGCTCACCACCGGACCGCCCCTTCAGCAGCGCTCCAGACACGAAATCCGGTTTGGCGCACTGAGGGGCCCTTCTTTTGGGTCACTTTTGGCTTCCCTATTATGGCCATAAAGCGCAGGTACTAGGCCCCCCCACCACGACAAGGTAGTGACCCACCAAGCCCTATTTTAACGTTGGCAACTCTGATTTGTTAAGCAAAACACCTGTTTAACATTCAACGAGCTTTCTTATACAATGTAGACTTATGAGGATTTCCACGTGAATTTCTGTAGGTAACAGCATTGACATAGAACTGTATGAGATACTTTGGACAGGTCTAACCCAGCATTTTATATACATATGTACACACGGAGAACTCTTAATTTCACAAAAATTAGGACTGTATATCACGCTCTGGCTTCTTACAGTTCCTGTTTTTCAATAATGCTAATCAGCAGAATGTTTCACTTTCGAAAGTCTAAGCAGTCATACTTTAACATAGGACAATGATCCACCAATCACAAAAGAAGGTCTGAGGGTTTCTATTATTGGGGTGTAGTTTTAGAGTGATATTTTTCCGAATTCGTAAAACATCCCGCAGACCGTGTAATCTTTTTTGAGGATCAGAAACACTTTGCTGGTTTTTTAAGGAACAGAAACACCTTGCTGACTAGTTATTGTTTTTTAGGATAATGTTTTAGCATGGCCTGTAATTGACTGTGCTATGTCAATGGGTAACAGTGGCCAGAATTACGACTCAACGTAAACTTGGCTACGCCATTACTGAGATGGAAGCTTAAAATGAAAATGAGTTACATCTGAAACGACCTTACGAGAGAGTACCTAAGTGCTATGTTTACTTGTTCTATTTCCATGCCAAGAACAAAGGTATCTCGAGTAGTTTGTTATTATTGGTAAGTACTTCAATACAGCTATGCCATCACGATAAAAAGAATAAGAGAAATCGCATCGCAGAACAACATGACATTTAAAATAATAATACTATCAAATAAATCTAGTAAGTAGGTACTTACAAAAAGCTCAAAATGTGTATATTTATGATAAAACCGAGTGCAAGAATGTAAAATGATTTTTAAATAGCTGAATAAATAGAAAGAAAGAAAAACATTTATTAAGACAGACTAAAAGACATACACACACACATATATACAATAAATAAAAAAGTCTGCCCAACACAGCCCCAACTCAGCATAATGCTGATTACTGGAAGCAATCAGCGCTGGTCTTCCGTTGGGGCTGGCTGTGACGTCACGTACGAGACAAAAATAATAGAGCAAAAATAAATAAGTAAAATGGCTTTTTTACTTTTACTTTACTTCAATATTGATAGGTACGGCAACTACGGTATTTATAGCCTTGATGTCAATGGGTACCAATATATGTAAATGATAAATATTAATTTAGCTTGAGGTTTCGTCATACGACACAAAATCACGAAAAACGCTATCATGCATACGAAGCATTATGTTCTTTCAGTAAATACCTACAGAATTTAAAAAATCACCATATTTTTTGTTTTAGGTGTTTAACATTAGATTTTTTTTATTAGTTATACATATGTATATCTATGTCACTGTATGTTATGGTGGGCAGGACACATTGATTGTATAGGCGAGTTTTCAGGCATTGTGAAACAAAAAATGTTATTTCCTCATAACCGCAGGGATCACCTGGATTCAATCTGCGCAGGACCGGGGCGAATGGCGTACAAGAAGAGAGGCCTATGCTCAGCAGTGGGTGATAACAGGCTGATGATGATGATGATATCTATGATGTCTTCTACATATTCTAATTTGCTTAAATATGCAAAATCAACTCACCGACAACAGCAACAAGTCAAGTGCCTGGCCAGCTTACAGAACCCGGTAAAACAATGTCTGTACAGTACATAGGGCCACCCGTAGGCCGCTATAGACAACTTCAGATAATGCAGGGCATCTTCCAAATTCATCCACGGAGGGGTTTCAGAGAACACTTTGTTCACATCTGTAGTGTAGATTGGTTCCTCATCGTTTAGCATCTGGATTCGTCTCATTTCTCTGGTCTCGCGTTTCTGACGTACTCTGAGGAGAACACAGCCAGCCACTACATCTGAAGGGACTAGGTCCGTGGATCGGAATAACGCGCTGAGTAAGGCTAGAAGAGAAATTAAAAAGATTATTATCAGAGACTTACTAAGGACAACTACGTGGCTTATTAGTTTTTACCTATGTAAAAAAGTGAAAACTAGCAATGGCAATGATCTACCGATGGCTCTTATGATTGCCGTTTTGTAAAAGTAATTCCTACGTTAACTACGCTGCCAGGACACTATATTCAAACAGAAAGAATTTATTGTGTTTACAATTTTCTTAATTCGAACACCTTATCCTTCACTCGACACAATAATTTATTAATAAATGTTACATAATCAAAAGGCATTCCCGTTCCAATTTCCTAGCCAACGAAAGCAAATCCTTGAAGTTGAGATCAAGTTATTGCCTAATTTCTTGGAATAGTGCGTGACGGCACATTTACCAAGCACAAAACTATTTGCGTGTAACATTGAAACTATTTGACTCCAAATATTTGTGTCTACCTTTGAAGGTTTCCACGAAAGCTATGTGGCTGTTAGAACCTGGAATGCTTTATGGACATCATCACACAGGTGCTGACTTTGTTTGATGTCCAAGGTTCACCAACTATTGTATTTTCCTAAACCCCATTTCATAGTACAATATCAAATGTTCACAATTACTATAACTGCATCTTTGTAATAAGGTCAAATAAACATTTATTATTATTTATGTATAAAAACTGTGAAAGTAACGAGTGACCGCGATCCGAGGTATCTCAGAAATTACGAGATGAAAATTGCAGTTTGGGATTTATGGAATGAAAAACTTATTTTTTTGATTGTGTAATTGCGGCAAAATGTATTTAGGAATGTATTATTTGTCATTAATGTATTTTTTATAATTATTAATAAAGGCTTATTTAGGTAATGTATAGGTAACTCGAACTTTTACGACCTTACACGTCAAATTTGATAAAACGACTGTATATTATTTTAAACAAGACATCAAATTTTTGTTCCTATTTACTATTCAATAGAATTCAATAGATTTGAGTAAAAAACTGTAATCTTCAATGTTAAATAGGTATTTCCACACTGTCTAAACAAATGCATAAATTAGTCACGCTTAGGAAGGTGTTTCTATTGTTTCCCATAAAAAATATTTATCACCAAATGAATAATGACTTTTTTATTTTATTTACTTGATTGTCTTCATAAACAATGGATGTTAACATCCTATGTGAATGTGTTCGTTTGTTTTAGATATATTTCCTAGTTACATAGATACCTATGCAGTGCTGACATGTAAATCTAGATTTACATTATTTATTTTAATGCCTGTATCACAACAATACCTAGGTGTTATTTTAATTGGCACGTAATACATTTTTATTTCTTAGTATAGTTTTTAATGTCATTTGCAAGTGGAAAACGAAGAACATACCTAGAGTTAAATGACAGGTGACGGTATATTTACGATTATTAGTAGAAGTAAAAAGTATTATATGTATGTGTTTTCCTTCTTGTATTTTCTGCTTATACTTGTTGTAAATGTATATATGTAATCTCAGAGAGTGTTCTTACCTGCAACTTGTTGAAAAGCCTCCTTCCCGTGCTCGTCCCTCTTCAGCCAGCAGAAGGCCCACCGGAACCTTCGCGACCAGAGCCCGGTAACCTTCCTATGGTGCCGCACCTGTTTAAAGCATTCATTTTTGTAAAATACATTTATTTATTTATTTATACCATTACAATAAATGCACCTTACAGCTACGCCAAAAACAAAAAGACAGGAAAAAATATTATATAACAAAAAAACTGAACATTTGTAGCAGCAAAGATTGTCCCTATTCACATAAAACTTAATTTAAAATTACTGTATTTAAAAAGTAATAAGTCTTCTTGTACGCGTGTGACGTCAAAGTCAACCGGATGATCAGCGCTGGTGGCTTGCACTAGTTCCACTCAACCAGCAATATGCTGAGTTGGGGCTGTGTGATGTCTATTTTAATGTTTAATTAAGTATCTAATTGTTGTTGTGGCTGTGTTGTCCTGTAAAATCTGTCTCAGTATTCTATCTTTCTTAGTCCATTTTAGCATGATAAATTAAATAAGCAGGTTAATAGAGACATTTGAGAACAAACACACTAACCTGGTTGGGTGTGTCTTGCATGTCCCCGTAGTTCACGGAGCCGAGGGGGTCGAACACCATGAATAGGCCGAATATGGTGAGACCGAGTTGCACCCAGTTGAATAACACTATACCTGTGGACAAAGTTTTGTGGACTTAGTTAGGATTTCGTATTTTGTAATGAAAAGTCTATAATTGTGATCCATGGTGAACATATTTATATGAAATTGCTGCGCTATTTTTACACTCATTTTCAAAAACTTTGCGTAATATTAAGTTAAGTTTTTTACAATTGGCATTGCTTATTGAGAAATCATTAAAATCTATACAAAACAGCAAAAGCTGAGAGAAAAAAACATTCTAGGTAAGCGCGCAAGATCGTAGATTACAACATTGCTTAACATCAGGCAAGTTATAGTCAAGCGTGAGCCTATCTCATGTAAAAAAACAGCTTCGGCTCATAGTCATTACCATGATATCATTTCGCGTTTGAGAAGGTTAGGTAGGTACCAAGCACTTGTAAAATTTTTAAGTTCAATTAATTTAATTCTCAAAATACATTACTTAACAATTACGAAGCACTTCACCTTGAAGTACACCGATGGAATCAGACCACGTATGTACATAGATTGCAAAAATTATAAACATTTTTATACCTACCTCGGTTTACCTCAACAATTGTACGTACTTGGCAAGCCAAGACGTGCCAGTTTAACTACAAAATATCGGTCATGGCTTTAAAACATGTCCATTGTAAATATGATGAGGTAAAAACCTACCATTTTATATTGTTGACAGTGCATTAAATGAACACGCCGGTATTGGACAAGTTATGGGTTAACTTCGCTGCTATAAAGAGCATTAGTTAAAATATATGAATTGGCAGGTTTTGACATCAATATCTTTTTTCTTACAAGAGATAGACTCACGCTTGACTACAACTTGCTCGATGCTAAGCAACGTTATAATCTACGATCTAGCGCGCTTGCCTAGAAGAAACCGGTGTTTTTACGTTACAGTGCCTACCACATCTATACATATAATAACGCTGGTTTATCTGTGTATTTAAACGCTCATCACGCAAACACGGCTGAACGGATCATCAAGATCTTGGGTATGTAGGTAGTATGAGGTCCCGGAAGTGTCATAGGTTACTAATGATCCCGAAATAAAGCGAGCGAAGCCACGGGCGTCCACTAGTACGCTATATATATGTATTTCCATGTACATATTATCTCTTACAAGGTCTTTAATAACATGTTACACGTTCTAAGTAACAGTAATTGCTGAGTGTAAATAATTACACCAGTAATTAAAGCAGGGAAAACCCCATTGAGATATTGCCTTGCTCTAGAAGAGTATTCGCATAGCAAACTATGTTGCTAAGTTGAATAACTTATAGTTTGTATGTGAGAGACTTCCTGATGTAAGTATAGATATTTTCTTTGAATTGTTGATCAATCAATTGTACTGGAATCGTAGAAATAATCTTTGATTCTATTCAGTAGCTTTTTTTAATCTTTTACTTACTAACAAAGTGAATAGGTTTTTGGCACGCATCTTAGAATTAGTGCATTAGGCGGGCTGTGGTAAAACATCAGCCTATCAAGCGATAAAAAATCTTAATTACAAGACGCATAAAGGAGAAGGTCTTGTTGGGAAACCATTCTCTTATCTAATTATCGATGTATTCAGGAAATATTGTATCAAGATCATTGTGTCACATGATATCTGCTGTACCGTACATTTACTTTCTAAAGTTTAATCCACATAGATGGTCGTTTGCTTAATATGGAGCTAGATGGCGCTGTGGGCAATATGCAGTCATATTTATTTATT
Organism: Macaria notata; assembly: GCA_927399415.1. NCBI lineage: Eukaryota > Metazoa > Arthropoda > Insecta > Lepidoptera > Geometridae > Macaria > Macaria notata. The sequence continues at coordinate 10,795,298 of OV656730.1, forward strand.
TGTGTAGCCGTTTGAACGTAGAAAACAAAAAGATAGATTTAAACTTTTCATATTTTCAAAATGAAACTGAAAAAGTGGCTCGTCGTCAGTCAGTGTTGCCATTTTGAAGAATTCTATACGTTATTTAATAAAAAGAATTTCAGATCATGTTCTTATGTTTGTGGTTAGGTACTTATGTTTGTATTATTATATTGCTTGTATGTAATGTTGTATTATATTGTATTAAAAAATTGTTTGATGAAATAAATAGGTAGATAATACTATCAATATGATTTCCAAGAAAATCCAACACAACATTTGACGAGTAAAATAATTAATTTTATGAAATAAAAACTTACTTTGTATAACTATGCTAGAGAACCTATCCTCGACGGAGCACTGGATCACTTCACAGAACATCCACATGGTTCCCATCACGTTGAGGGCAGTCTCCGGCAGCACCAGCAACACTCTGTAACGTGTAAAATATAACCAATTAGAACACGTAAATAAATGGCTATTGTATTTGTAATATTTATTTCTATCAAACATTAAATTAAGCAAAACAAAATAATAATCGAAACAAAATATGGCCGCCGCGTTTGAAATTCGAACTGACATTTCTATTTTGTAATGTCATATTCGAATTGCGAAAATGATGTGTGTAATAAAAAGTATTAAGCAGTAGATTTAAAATATGGAATCACGATGACAAACTTTTTGATATTATATTGTTTTTTTAAAGACATCTTCCAAACAAATTCTTGTGTATAAGAAAAAAGGTGTTATACTTTTCACACCAAAGAGTTTTTTTCCACTTCATAGACGAACTCTGTTTACGTATTCTTATGAAAATCACGTCAGCAGAATATACTCAAAGCCACTATTTATCTCAGACGTCGCGGGTCTGTTAGTATAGGATCATCAATTTCCTGCAAAGATGGATTCACCCCCACGCTGATCCACCGCTCAGTAAATATGCGCCGAGATAACATGCACTTTATGTGAACGATGTTACACATTTATTTAGAAGGTTTAGCGAGCGATGGTTAGATACATTTTGGTGAAGTAATCGAGTGAAATGAAAGCCTTTTACGATCTGGTATACCAACAAATATGTGTACCGTATATGATATGGCATTCGTGTAATTCGTGGGTCGTATTTCAGTCGTGTAGCCATGTCGTAGGCACATGTGTCGCTTTGAGATATCTAGACTAGATAATATCTAGATATTTCTAGACTCTTATATCATAAGAGTTCGCTACTTCTAACTACATATACATATATATGTATGTATATCAACTGTCACACGAACTCCCTATTAATAAAATGTATTCTGGTGTGTAATGGTGATTGTTTAGCGGCGACACCATGGCAGGCTTTCAAATATATACTAATGGTTGTCTGCGGCTACGCCCGTGTTGTTAGGATAAACCGTCTATATCACTCATGGGTCCCAATACTATTACCGCTCAGGAAAAAGAAATAGAGACCAACAATGCTTAAACACGTAATAATTACTGAAAATTACGTGTTTGTATTATAATCATGACATAGCTAATATGAGCCGGATCCAGATACTCCTGTAGGTAACACGTTCCATAATACAAGTCTAATCTATTGTTTTGTATAATTATAGAACATTAAGATTAGATAGGCATGTGAATAGCTAGTGAACTTTCTAGATGTCTAAAGTATGTGAGCACTGAAACAAATTGTAATACAAGAATATGGGGTATACAATATATACGGGGTGCTATGTGAAATCGACATTTCATAAGAATCAAATAAAATAGAAGTATATAAGATAGAGCTACATTCTTTTCAGTTTATATAATTTTGATTCAGTGTTAAGAAAACAAAAAACGCCAAAACACGATTACGTATACTTCGCTCGATAGTTTTATTTTTTGAAAAATAGTTTTTTTGTCCCGAAAGTAGTACAGAAATTTAAACCAATTTAATTATATCTAAAAGGTAATGTTATTATTTAGAGGAGTAGAAAACCATAAATAGAATATTCTGAATTGCTGATTTTATATGAATTTATTTCGTCAAAAATGTCTGCAAAACTGCTCAAATTGTGCAAAAATGTTTGCGTGTGGACAAGACTCGTCGGCCGGAGCTACGCGCGCGATTCTCGCCCTTGTTTTTATGTTAATACGGCAAGGAATTGCATGCGAAAAAGCAACTGTAGGCATTTTTCCAAGCGCAAAGCGTTTTCGGGTGAAATATCGTGGCCTTTCACTAACCAACTACAAATATAATTCACAGAAGTAGTCATCTATATCTACATATCTATTCATGAAATAAAGCTGAAGAGGGTACCTAAACAATATGAACATAGAAGATCTTAGAAAAAAAAATTGGGTATACTTTAAATCCATAACAGAACACGTTTTTAGAATGTTTGTCTTTTTATTATTATTATATCTATTTTACGCTCATACCGCAAAAACGGCTGAACTGATCATCATGTTTTTTGGCATGTAGGAAGTGTGAAGTCTTAGAATTATCATAGGCTACTTTATATCTCAAAATAATGCGAGCGAAGCCACGGGCGTCCACTAGTCTGCAAATAAATATGTCACCATCATCAGGTACTGAATGACGTGACCACAGCAAAAATAGTATCAGTAAATCTCATTCTAATTCATTTGTTAGGAAGTGTGAAGTCTTAGAATTATCATGGTCTACTTTTTATCCCAAAATAATGCGAGCGAAGCCACGGGCGTCCACTAGTCTGCAAATAAATATGTCACCATCATCAGGTACTGAATGACGTGACCACAGCTAAAATAGTATCAGTAAATCTCATTCTAATTCATTTGTTAGGAAGTGTGAAGTCTTAGAATTATCATGGTCTACTTTTTATCTCATAATAATGCGAGCGAAGCCACGGGCGTCCACTAGTCTGCAAATAAATATGTCATCATCATCAGGTACTGAATGACGTGACCACAGCTAAAATAGTATCAGTAAATCTCATTCTAATTCATTTGTTAGGAAGTGTGAAGTCTTAGAATTATCATGGTCTACTTTTTATCCCAAAATAATGCGAGCGAAGCCACGGGCGTCCACTAGTCTGCAAATAAATATGTCACCATCATCAGGTACTGAATGACGTGACCACAGCTAAAATAGTATCAGTAAATCTCATTCTAATTCATTTGTTAGGAAGTGTGAAGTCTTAGAATTATCATGGGCTACTTTTTATCTCATAATAATGCGAGCGAAGCCACGGGCGTCCACTAGTCTGCAAATAAATATGTCACCATCATCAGGTACTGAATGACGTGACCACAGCTAAAATAGTATCAGTAAATCTCATTCTAATTCATTTGTTAGGAAGTGTGAAGTCTTAGAATTATCATGGGCTACTTTTTATCTCATAATAATGCGAGCGAAGCCACGGGCGTCCACTAGTCTGCAAATAAATATGTCACCATCATCAGGTACTGAATGACGTGACCACAGCTAAAATAGTATCAGTAAATCTCATTCTAATTCATTTGTTAGGAAGTGTGAAGTCTTAGAATTATCATGGTCTACTTTTTATCTCATAATAATGCGAGCGAAGCCACGGGCGTCCACTAGTCTGCAAATAAATATGTCACCATCATCAGGTACTGAATGACGTGACCACAGCTAAAATAGTATCAGTAAATCTCATTCTAATTCATTTGTTAGGAAGTGTGAAGTCTTAGAATTATCATGGTCTACTTTTTATCTCATAATAATGCGAGCGAAGCCACGGGCGTCCACTAGTCTGCAAATAAATATGTCATCATCATCAGGTACTGAATGACGTGACCACAGCTAAAATAGTATCAGTAAATCTCATTCTAATTCATTTGTTAGGAAGTGTGAAGTCTTAGAATTATCATGGTCTACTTTTTATCTCATAATAATGCGAGCGAAGCCACGGGCGTCCACTAGTCTGCAAATAAATATGTCACCATCATCAGGTACTGAATGACGTGACCACAGCAAAAATAGTATCAGTAAATCTCATTCTAATTCATTTGTTAGGAAGTGTGAAGTCTTAGAATTATCATGGTCTACTTTTTATCTCATAATAATGCGAGCGAAGCCACGGGCGTCCACTAGTCTGCAAATAAATATGTCATCATCATCAGGTACTGAATGACGTGACCACAGCTAAAAAGTATCAGTAAATCTCATTCTAATTCATTTGTTGACTAACTGCGACCATTGTATTGCCTCATGCAAACAGCTGAGTAATCAGTCTACGTGACTCGCTGATTCAGAAGTGATAAATGACAACAGATTTGGTGCTTTTTGCAGAAGAATTGCATTCAATATCACAAGGTGTATGTATAAAGGTTTATGTATACAGTTAAATACATTTTTTTGCAAACTTCTGTCTTTAAAGATAAAAAAGGTCGTTCTAATAGCAGCGGTAGCACTGCTGTTAGCTGTTTTACTGTTTTAAATAAGATATTCTTTTAGTTTTAAATACGATATTCAGATTGCTCTGAATATATAATAAAAACGTTAAAGTTATTAAGGTTTCTGTATGTAGGTACTTTACAAGAGTTAATAATTATTTTAGAGCCATACATATGGGGCCTTATTACAAAACGTGGTTTAAATATAAGACTAGACTAAGTCCGTTTTAGTTGTTCGAAAATTGTCTGTCTACTGTTATAATTAACAAACTGTCAAAATGTACCAATGTTAAATCAAAGTTCCGATTTTTGTTGACATTTTGATTGTTTGTATGTGATGTCTGAACAACAAGAACCCACTTTTTATTTTCAAAGTCCTGGACTAATAACTTAAACCGCGTTTTGTAATAAGACGGATGTTGTTTTTGTTCTTTTTAGCCGTTCTCCCCAATTTATGGTGTCGGCTCAGTTCGATGGTCGGCAGATCTACTGATTTAGCAGAATACGGGTTTTTCAAAGGGCATTGCCATTAGATCTCAGCTTGCGCGATGGAAGGGATAACCAACATGCATAATACTGTAATCACGTTTAATTAAAACATACACTTAAATACTATGCATCTAAATGTCACACGATAGGGATAAAAATAACGCACACGTATTGCTTTATAAACATAGGTAATTTATATTTATAATAAAATACGTGAGATCACTATGAACAATCGATTTATTTATATGATTTTATTCGCATCAAATACATACTCATTAATATCTACTGGGATCAGGAAATAGATAAAGCAATAGGTATATTCAACTTATGACGAGATGATTTAACTTGCCCATGTTAATCAAAACAACAGGCAATTTAGCAAATTCAAATAATAGACAATCTCTACACCAATTAGTTTTTGCAAGTCTTGGCTCCAACAAAAATGTAAGACCTTAGCACAGCTACAATGAATCATGCAGTGATTCTTTATATGATTTGCCTTGTCGCTAATATGAAATGATAAACAAATCCATTGTCTGTCTGAATACTATCAGCATATTAATATTTATTTATTTAACTCGTATTGTTTGAGGAATTTTTTTTTGTTGTTCCGTCTATACTTCCTCCGATAATGAATGTTAGAGACATTGCTAGACTAAACATATTGCTTGCGCTGTTTGCTTTGTTTTTACATCTGATCGCTAAATAATTACACATTTTTTATTGTTCGTTATAATAATGTAAATAATAAATAAATAGCATAACAGGTTTCTATACCCTACACAGTACATACATACATACATTTCGATACTAAAACAATCACAAACAAGAACCTCTTTCCAGCCAATGGCGAACCATCATAAACGAAGGAGCACTCCCCGGCTTATCAGGTTCACCACTTGGCCCAACAAGTGAGTGTTTAGGTACCTATATATGTATAGGTGTTTGAGGACTGACCCGTATCCGTACCTACTATTATTGCAATATTTAATAAATAAGCATTACATGGCTTGCAATAAAGGCTAGTGATACCATAATAAAGTGTTTATTGAATTTTCAATTAATAAAAAGCCGAAACCAAATCATACCGGCATTTAAATACCTATATAATAACCACCGACCATACTAAGCACACTGAACAGGTTTTCTTTAAGTTTATATTTAACTAAATATGATAGATAGACAAATTGCTAGTTTTTCGTACTTGTTACTTAATCGAGTTGTTTAGATCTTACGATCTTGTCTGCAAATATTTGATGCTCTAGAATAGAATATATCTTTAATGTACACCATAAAACATAGAAATAACAAAACAGGAAATAAGCTTAAATATATTAAAGTGCTGTACTCTGGGCGGCCTTATCGCCTTAGGCGATTTCTTCTTCTTCTTCTATGTATTTATTATCATATAAGTATAGTACCTAAGATATTCGTAAAATGTTATTTTTATAAGCGAAATAACGTGAAGAAAAAATACAGTCATATCATTATTGTGAGAAAAAAACCTGAATAAATTTGGCGGCATGCGAGAGATTTACATAATTAACGGGTGTGTAAACGGATTTATTTTGTAAAGGTTTAAATTTAAATGAAGCATTCCACTACGGAGAGTGCGTTTCAAGTCAGACCATCGCAATAGTAAAAAAAATACGTTATAACCCGAAATGCTATTTAAGTAAAAAAAAAATTAATTACATTCATATGTAGAATAACATTCAAATTGAAACGGTCCCGAAAGGACTGAAATATCAGATGCGAGTAACGTGCAATTTGAACACTTGAAATTCCACACATGTATAAAGCATAGTGGATTAGTTAGTCTGTTGTTCTGTTCTAATCGATACTGTAACGAAACAACTGAGGTTTTGGGCATAGAAGAAGAGTAGAGAGCCCCTGAAATTCCATAGGTCCCTGAAAAACGTACATATATAAAACAATTGAAATGTGAATAGTTGAAGCCGGCTTGTGATAGGGCATTTTTGTGTTTTCAAATTACGTGTCAGGTTATTGTATTTTTACATAATATTAGTTACATTAAAAGATAATAATATGGCGCTGTAGAAAAATGGAAGTTTGTTAATTAAAAGTTAAACATTTACATTAAATTCTATAGCGAGTGAAGCCGTGAGCAACATTTAGTGGCGAAGAGTAGAATAGTACCGAATTTAAATGCAAATTACTCTAATCCAACGTCCAAATGGATTAAACTTCGGTGGAGCTTACTAAGTAATTAAACGCCGTAGATCTCCCATTTGTGGACGGATCTCTTGTTTATTTTGTGGCCATACTGTTATGTACTACTTTTGAAGTATTTTTACTGAGAAGAAAAGTAAAGTATTTTTACTTTTTTTTTCTTTGTGTATTTCCGATCATACTAGGAAAATGACAAGGAAGATATGGGCGGGGTACCTATGTCAATTTGTTTTCAAAATGGTTCTGGGATTTCAAAAGAATGTACCATAAATTATGGCCGTTGAAATACATCATGGTGTGCACTCCACTCTTCACATAAAGCTGATTTACACATTTCACAAAAATAAGTGGTATCAAGTAGTTCAAGTAGGCATTTTTACCACCACTTGACCTTTTATAACTAACAACACACCATTGATTTATGACTGTTAGTGTTAATTCTTTCTGTATTCTGAGATGTTAATGGAATATTTCATTCTTACCACTCAACTACTTTTTACAGTAATGAACTCAAATGATTCATTGCTTTGAATGCACTTTTTGCTAAGGTTTTTCCACGCATTGACGTCTTTATTTTTGTACATACGAAAATAAAGTGATTGTTGTTTAAAACTAAAAATACTAAATTTAATGATCTGCTTGAGTAGATATTTGTGTAGTTCGTTAGTATTTTATATGAGCTGGTAAAGTTCAATGCTTTCAAACGGGGTGGTTCATTCATCACCGCTGTATTGAAGGTCAGAACTAACTGATTCATTTATGTCCGACATCCTACGCCCATCAACAAATGCAGTGCCAGCACAATGTAGTGTTTAGTAGTAACGATAAATCTAGATTAGTTGTATAGAGTAACAAACACTAGAACTATGGAATAGGACTCTGCATATTCTGGAAAATCTAACACGTGAAAAGGATATAACAGACGATTTTCTATTTGGAGCTACGAATATGTATTATTTAATTCAAAATTTCATGGATCCAATGTTTATAACTACATATTTACATCTAAATAAGTCATGTAATTTTCACACATAATATGTTGCAATATTATTCAGTACAGTTTATACTCTGTCGACAGAAAATATCTTTGCGACATCCCGTTGGTTCACTTTTTTGGTCTTAAAAAGATCCTAAGTGCACATTTCCGTCCATTATTAATGTAAGCGGAAACAGCACTCGTCTCAGTCAGTCCGAATATTAAATGATGCTTCTGAGTTTTTATCTAGAAATTACTATTATAGTACATAACAGGCCCTGTAAAAACCTGGACGTTAACACGATGTATTTGCCCGATAGAGCTCCTTCAATGAATTGATTTTACATAAAATTTGCAACCTTCAGTCAGTAATAAAAGAAATAAGGAAATAATACATTCACTGGTTTCAATGGAATGAAGCGTTGCTGAACGGAATACGCTGGTGGCGAATACGTCTCAAAGAGACGAGGTTAGGACCTAATAAACTAGCTTAAATTAATCCGAGTTAGTTTCAGCATTCAATAGCTCAACAAAGCTAAGCTTACACTGACAAACTCGCTCAGCTCGACTCGGGCTATCAATTGTGCATTACCTAAAGGTCAATAAATTCTGTGGGCGTGAATAGAGTGGATTGAATGTAAAGTCTCCAAACTAACAAATTATTTAAACGGCTTCTTGTAAATAACTTGAAAAGAAAGTCCAGGGTCACTGGCAGCAGTGTCACAGTCCTCTGTATACGACTAACTACACTTTGATTTAGGTACAAATTGTTTTTCAATGGGATTTGTTTTTCCAATAGCTGGTAGTTAAGGGCTATTGCCCTTTGTATTAGCGTTTGTTAATCTGTGTTTTGACTGGATGCAATTTATTTAATTTGAACTCAACACGCGATTCGAATATTTCGATAGCAATTGAATAAATGAAAACAAGACAACCATAAAATCAAAAGTTGACATACAGCCGCGATATTTACAATTTTTACTTTCTTGTCACGAATAGCTACGTCAATTAAGCAGGTTGGTATTTTACTTTAACCACATACAACAACACAACTACATAGTTACTCGTATAATTTGCTCTCAGATTTTTTTGAACGGATTTTTTCTAGTGCTAGGCGAGAAAAAATCCGTTCAAAAACCCAAAAAAATAACACTTTTTTATTATCTTCACCTATTGATCTCGAACGTATACGTGATTAGATTAGAGTATTATTTATTACAGTTATTTTGGATTTATTTTATAAATATATCCCCTAATTGGTAAGGTTGTGTAAAAATCATATTTATTATTTAATGATCCATTAATAAAGACAGTAATTTTGCTAATTGTAAATGTTTTACTTTATTTTTTATCCATTAATGTGTAATCCACAAGCGTTTGCTTAGTGTGGGGCTAGGTGGCGCTGTGTGATATGTCCCGGAATATTCATTCAATAATTTATTTATTCATTTCAATGTGAGATTGTGTATAAATCACATTGTAACGTTATTTCATGATCCATTAATAAAGAACTCACTTGACAATGAGCAGCGGTGACACCATTTTCCTCGCATCCACATCCGTGATGGTTCCCCGCGCTGACTGCAGGGCTGTCGCAGCCAGGAGTAGCATCAGCAGCGCCTGCAGCGTCAGGGTCCCGCAGAGGTAGAGGCGCACGAATGAGCCGCCGTGCCAACCCTCGTCCTGACACTTCCATGTCACTGGGTATAGGACTTCTACCACTAATGCGATCAGGACCAGCCTGCAAATAAAAAAACGGGAAGGATTTATTGATTGACGTCACAACCAGCCCCAACGGAAGACCAGCGCTGATTGCTTCCAGTAATCAGCATTATGCTGAGTTTGGGCTGTGTTGGGGCAGACTTATTTATTGTATGCGTGTGTATATATTTGGTAAATCTGTCTCAATTAATGTTTTTCTATTTATTCTATTCTATTTTTTCGTAACAGATGTGTCTTAAACCACAGGACCAGACGTTACTAGCACAAATGCTGGGAAACAATACCAATATATACCTAACAAACCCACAACATTGGTTTAATATACAACCTCTAACATGCGAGGATACTAAAGATTTATAAGTTAATCTTAATTCTTCTCAGAACAATATTTTTTGGTATTTGTATCAAGATACAGAAAAGTTTTCAATCTATACTAATATTATAAAGCTGAAGAGTTTGTTTGTTTGAACGCGCTAATCTCAGGAACTACTGGTGCGAATAGAAAAAATATTTTTGTGTTTAATAGACCATTTATCGAGGAAGGCTTTAGGCTATATAACATAACGCTGCAACTAATAGGCGCGAAGAAATAATGAAAAAGGTGGAAAAATGGGAGTAATTAGTTTGCAAAAATAAATATGATGCCCAAATTAACTATTCCACGCGGACGAAGTCGCGCGCACAATTAGTCATGAATATAACGAGCACCTAACTTTTTCTGATAATGCCAATCAATAAAATTGATTACGTCTTGATATTTTCTATAATAAGTACTTTTTATTCATAACTATTTTTACATCGAAGTATTGGTATTGTAACGATTAAACTCTCATTGCTTAAACACTAACCCATTGGTCGGGCTTTGCCCAGATTTTTCAATGAATTTACTTACATTAAATAGATATTTTAATGACCATCAGCTTGTACTTGTATAAAAAGGCCATTAAATGTAATAAACTATTTACGTATTCTGGTGACGTGTACGTCTTATGTGTGGTCTAATGAAACCTTTGTAATGATATCCAGATTATGGTAAGTAGCGTTATACGTGTGTGGAGTAGTAATGGAAACCATCATACACTTTTAGTTTTTACGTCTTTTTGTTGAATGTAGCTAAAAGTAGGTTAGTAGTAGTTTGGCAAAATTACCTTCACAAATTCAGAAATATTTGGTTTCTCTAATCTTACATTTCTGGTTTTATTTCATGATATTTCGCCAAACAAATCAATCTATTAATAAAAACGTCACTTACATCATTTTTCACAAGCATTTTTAAACAATAAAGCATATTTTTTTGCTTAAAATCGGTATAAATTACAAGGCCCATTAATTTATTTTCAAATATTGACTTAATAACTGATGATGAATCGAGGCCCGCAGTAATTGATATTCAATAGCAATTTAATGGAGCCGATAGCAGACGGGTGGCGTCAGAAGGGATTATAACTGAATGGAAATAGCTCCTTGACGCTATACTTTAAGAAGGGCTCGAACTGGCTTAAATATAGCCTTAAATTTGATAAATTTGGGACAAGAAATTAATATGAAAAACATTTGTTTAATAAATCAGACGGAAAGTTAGTTCCGTCGTTATATTGTTCAATAAAAATGTACGTTAGTAGGTACCTACAGCATTTTCTTTATATTATAAAATACTGTTTAGTAAAACTTTCCATTATATAATTTTATTTTCTACAAATAAGTCGAACCCTCAAACACAGATTGCCGAAACGGATCTGAAATGTGATCGGGGTAGAAAATATCATATTTTCACCCTATACATATGTATGTACTTTGGTCATCTACAATTATGTATCCAAAGAAATCGTCAATATACAAGTATAAACAGGAACTGGCTACTTACATGAAGTGCGATAACAGCAGTAAAGAGCATAAAGAGGGTCTATTTTCCTTAGCAATTTTCCAATTCAAACAAACATGCCAGTGTTGTGACGTTTGCCCTTGAAACCTTGAATTAGCTGTCGATTTGCTCGGGCCAATAATGCCAATATTCTAATTTTGGCCATTGTCGAGTCTATTTTGGGGTAGTAGGCAAGTCAATACCAGGATCGACTGGACAATTTAAAATCCATTAACGGCCAATCAAGTTGCCGAGTGGGGCCGAAGGTCGGTCCATGAGCATTTGACAATATTGGCATACCACTTCGAGGTCCAATCTAAATATTGGTGTTAGGTTACCTAACTCTACCTTTGTTACGTTTGTCGTTGGATGTCGGTTTAGTTTGGTCATTGCAGAACTTTTGTTCCCTGCTAAATTTATTGATAAGTAAACATCAAAAATAGTTAAAATGTGGATAATTTATTACATTTGTTAAAATCATATTCTTAGTTGATCTCTTATTGTAGACTTGTATCTTGCCACTATAATGGAATTTTGTATATTTTATATGCTAATCATTATATTTTGTGATCAAAGTTAAGTGATATTCGCGTTTTTTAGCTGGTCATTTGCTTTACGAGTATGATATTTTCCGGTATGTATGAATATATAATTGTCAGCCGATTAATCAAATGGCAGCATACCTTGCAATCATAAATGCGCAAATATAAAAACAAATGTTTGCGTTGATCTTTTGAATAACTTCAGAAATTACGATGTTAACGTTTATAACGGGCTTTCTCCAAGAAAATATCTGATGTTGTTTGTCCAAGCAATTTAGAAGAGAAACGTTTTAAATATTAACATTCCAATTAAAGTGGGTTCCGCGAAGTGGCCATTATTAACCCTTTGGCAACTCCGTAGGATACTGAATCTTAGACTTCCCTCAATGGAAGATAATGAATAAAAGATGTGGAGCTTGGTACAGCGATATTGTTTAGTAGGCTGGTTTCTACTGACCCCTGTGTCGTTAATACCTCTGCTTTTTTACCTTAGATTGTAACTTATAAGATAATCGTTAGTCTTTATGTATTGTATTTTGAAAGATTCTTAAACATATGACTACTTTGTAGTTTTCGTACACCACATCCTTAGATACCTATCTACCCATTTGACTTAAAAATTCCTCCCCACGCAAAGGTTGCCTGGAAGCTGTCGGTTACTCAGCGTAACAAATAGCGAACAATTTGTTCGCTATTTTTTGCACTAGTTTAAGATTTTATGTTCATTGTATTTTATTTGTTTTGTGTACTTAAAAAAGAGTTAATCTCTACAATTTTTTTTTAAATTTCGTTAAGTACCTTGAGAATGATAGTTTTTTTTAATGAAGTTTATTTAAAGAGCCAGATTGAAGACCAATATTGCTTTAAACTTGCAATACACATTTCCGACTTGCTTTCAAAGAGCAAACGCAAACCGTGAAACACAAACGCAGCTAGCATAGTTACGGGCGGAGCTGATCCATTATGTATTAATGGAGGCAACAAGTGACGGCTCCTTGTAGCTTACTACCTTGTGAATGTTTGCGAATGGAAATCAACACTGTAAGTACAACCTAGACCTCCGAAGTATAGTAATTGACTTTTACTACGGGTTGCTTGGAGGGGGTATATTTATCAAGCGTATGTTATGTGTAGCGTTATATGTACGTAGGTACATAAGTATGAGTAGGTATAACTAGTGTCTTTCTACAGTCTGATGATTGGATGGATTTGGATATAGGATGATAGCTTGTAATAATATTTTGTAGCAATATAATTAGTTTTTGTCATTAAAGGTTGCATTTCGGCGAGTGTGCGGAGGAATTGCATAATTTAATTCCTGCAGCCCCATTTCACCATCGCACGAGTAGAGGTACGGCAAGGAAGCATCGTTATACAGTTGAGGTTCCTAAGACTCGGACCAAGCGTTTTGCTTCGACTTTCATCGTGCGAACAGCCAAACTGTGGAACTCCTTGCCCGAATCTCTATTCCCCTTGAACTATAATCTGTCGGTCTTCAAGTCGAGAGTAAACCGGTTTCTTCTAGGCAAGCGCGCTAGATCGTAGATTATAACGGTGCTTAACATCAGGCAAGTTGTAGTCAAGCGTGAGCCTATTTCATGTAAAAAAAGGTACGTGTATCTCTTAGATAATTGTAGTTGACTGGGAGGCTTTTCTTAGCAATTTAGCAACATAATTAAATATACGTAAGTAACTACGTATGTTGGCAATTGAAATTTGCAAAAAACATATAGGAGCTACAAAAAACATTGCGTCTCTTCACATTAGACCAAATATATGTTATTGATACACGTACTAAACTAACACCCAAACAGGTAGGGCGTTTGACAGGTAGTTATTAGGAATGCACAAACAGTTACAAAATTGAACACAATCCATTTGCATATTATGCAAGGAAATATTGATGTTTGGCAACTTCTGTTTCCAACCTACTGGAAACTGCCAGATTTTAGAATTCATTAGAGAAGCGATGCGACGATGCATTACTGAATCTACGTATATTATGCATCGAGTTTTGTTTTTCAAACGTCTTCCTTTCTCACAGCCTTGAAAAGAAAATTGCATTTCAATTATTCATTTGTTTGTGTAAAATGAGGAATTTAAAGTGAGTGTCATAAAATATTTACTAAAGAAACATCCAGATATATAGGAACGCTTTGATTTCTTAAGATATTTTCGTTGAGAGTTTCTAAGGTATTTAAGTAAAAGTTTGACTTGCAGATAAAAATAGCTTTTCATTCTTCAGTAAGCGTTTTACACAGAATTTCTTTAAGATCCATTGCTTTTGTATTCAATGAAAGTTTTGCTCGAGTTCTTTCAAAGTCCATTGTTTTCCAACACTATTTTTCTTCGTAAATCGCTTGGAGTTATATGACAAAAGTTTTTATTGTGTTTTTGCATTGTTTACGGCTTCTATTGATCAGCTATTTTTGTTTGATAGTCAACAATATTGGAATCAATTCGAATAATAAATTTGTTATGTAATTTCGCAAGCAATTTCTTGGGTAAACAGTAAGCATATTCGTATTATTCACAGTACCTATACATAATATGCGTTATAATGTTCAATCCACCGCGCTTCCAAAAGTTTGTTCTGTCTTCTACTTCATAGTCGTTGTCTTCATTGCTGAAGGTCGTGTCTAGCTTGAAGTCTTGATCACTTGGTGAACTATGCTTCTCCATGATGTCCTGCCCTCCGCGGTCTTGAGAGCTTGGGTTATTGGGTTGTTCTGTCTAAATGATGTAAAAACCAAAAAAAATTTCAGATTGTCTGCAGTTTTCCTGTTAATTGGCTGCAAAAATGATTCATGGCGTAACTTTTCAGACGGTAGCAATTTTTCCGTCTCTCGTTACTGAACGATCTTGACACAAATATTAAAATATACCATTTTAACGACTTGTTTCTATGAAGAAAACTGTGGTTGTGAAAATGTTTGTTTTAACATAGCTCATTATTTTACCTTAATGTACGAAGTACGAATATTTAATTAATTGTGTAGAATCATTCTTCTCAAATGTAATTTTAGTGAAAACAAATGCGGTTTGGTAACAAGACACTATATTATCTGGCTGTATACTGTAAAATATTTCCGCTTCCACTTTTGTATTCAAATCGATATTATTATTACATTAACGTTGACATCACGAAGGTTATTTTTGTTTATTACCTTTGTTTATAACAAACGGATGCTTCTACATCCGTTTCCGAGAAAAGAGGTCAACAGTCATGTTATTAAGGCTTGATTAGACATAAATACAACCTACTTGCTTTGAAAGCAATTATGACGATAAGATAGTGATATCTTACTGGTAAATAAATTATTTGAAACGGATTTGGTACACTCTTGTGTATGGGTTTATAGTTTTTTTATAGAATTAAATTTGATTAGATATCCTGTTTCTTCTTCATTCATTTAACATAACATTCATTTACATTTCATTCAAACAGCAATATTAATTTTGGACAATTTCTCCGAAACAAAAGTATAAATTATCACTTTTAGGTACCAACACAATCAAGTTGTAAATAACAATGGAAGTTTTGGCGTATCCTCAAACAAGCCAATTATATTCGAGACGTGATCAGAGTGCCACGTGACCGAATATGGGGAAAATACGAGAACAACAAAACATTTAGCCATAGACATAAGTCTTTTATTTATTCTCTAGCAAGTTTGCAAACTTTGGTTAATAGGCTGCCTTATACGTGATGACTGGTTAAATACCGTGTTATTGTGGAAGTTTGTTATTAAATACAAATTTTATGTACCAAATCAGAGATGTATTATAATAGTAAAAAGATCTAATAATTTTTCTTTTTTTTAAAGACAAGAAAGTGGGTTTGTTGGATATTTTCGTTCCCATTTCATGGCGCAAGCGAGCAATAGAAGATGTCCATCCATCATTATTACTTGCAAGCCAAATATCCCTATAATTTATTTATTTAAAGTCCCCGACTTGTAAATGGTTGAACCTTACGAGAATATGTATGTTAAGTATAACAGTAAAATACAATTAAAAATAATATAATACCGCGATGAAGAATATACTCACTCAGAAGATACAAATACATATGTACATAGTTATGTTTATACATAAAAGATATATTATATTTAAATAAACTATCGATTCCGGTAACTATCTGTACAGCCAGGTTCCTATATCACAGCCTATATATAGAATCGAATGCAGTTTTATGACGAATCAAATTATCACTCAAAAAGGTCTGCGTCACTTTAATGGTTACTTGGTCTAACAGAGATATGTTAATTGGATGCGGAAAACCCGAGTTTATGAATCAGTTTTATATGTCCTTGATTTCCTATCTTAGATCTTGCTGTGAGAACTGAGAGCTATTGACACTTGACGTAGGTTTGTGGTTAGATTGTATTTGTTTACGTTTATATTGACGTGATATACTTTTTATGGCTAGATGAGATTGAGGCGGGTTTTTCTTGATTTTAAACGCTAGGAAATTTAGGATATTAGTTCCAAGATTGTATTTTTCCTAGTATTTTATTAGCTATTTAAGTACATGTGTCATCCATGGAGGGTCGTTGGAGACTAATATGATGTATCCGCCCAACCCTAACAAATTAATACTCTTCTTCTTATCGAATGAGAGTGGCTAACTCTGGTGTTTAGAGTTTATCAAGCTGCCCTAAGGGCCTCAGAACATGGCTTACGAATAAAAACTGCGAGGGAATCAAGACCCGGTCATGAGTAAATACTTCATTAGTAATTTTATTTATAATGAAAAGCGAGTACAGGAATACGACTTGAATCTCTATAATATTATAAACATCATGAAATAAAAGTAATTCCATCCAAGTTCATAGAATAGAATAGAATATATATCTTTAATGTACACCATAAAACATAGAAATAACAAAACAGGAAATAAGCTTAAATATATAGTGATGCACATTGGGCGGCCTTATCGCCTTAGGCGAAAAACAAAATCATACAAATTGGTATACTACGATTACTTCAATTTACAGTCTAGCAGACGTGAACTCAATGTATATGTATTTATGGTTTACTTTACTTGTATAGTGCATAGTTAATTTCTTGTATAGTGTAGGTACACAAAATTTATAAGAAGGTCCGGTTGCGAGATGGGTCGACGACATCGTCAGAGTCGAGGGTCCAACCTGGATAGGGTCTGCACAAGATCGACGCAGATGGCACATAAAAAGGGATGCCTATACCCAGCAGTAGTATCACAAGGGCTGTGGATGATGGTGATGAATTCATAAGAGAGTTATGGCTTGATATATAGGTAATGACTTCACAACACACTGACACCAACTCGCTGTTGGTACAAGCTGAGCACCAGATCCCTATCTCGCGCAGCGGTGTCAAAAGTGAAAATTGCCCTAATGATAGCCGACCTCCGGTAGAAGATGGCACCTCAAGAAGAAGATATAATGACAGATTGTTACTTACCATACGAATCTGAAGAGCAGCTCGAATATGCTGGGGAACACGAGATCGTCTGACGCTGCCAGCCACTTGCGCCCGAGCATTCGGAGCGCCGGCATCCTGGAACAATACAAAACTATAATGTAGTAAACTTATCTTCTATCTAAAAAAAAATTAACTCATAGGTGAGTGACTGACTGACAGTGTCATCAACATACTGCCCAAACCAGTCAACGCACAGCCCAAACCACTGGACGGATCGGGCTGAAATTTGGCATGCAGGTAGATGTTATGACGTAGGCATACCCTTGTTACTGATCATATGCGTGCTAATGCACTAGATTAAGGCTAATAATAAACCTTAAAAAAGAGCACACAAATTATCTTTAACTTCATGTACGTATGAATGTACATTATTTATTTATCGTAGTTATGGCATTTTTAAATCTCTATTTCATAGACTTAGTGTTTTTAAACACGCGATCGCACTTGCAGGTTTTAAAATCCTCCATTTGTCCGTCATACTTGGTTAGAGGACAGTCGAAAACCACGTTTTGGACAGTCAACAGTTTGACATATTATCAGGCTAAGAGACCAGATAATGAAAGATTGTTGTATTATGACTTATGTACATAGACACTCAGTCACGACCCTCAGTCATGAGGAAATACGACTCAAAGAGAGACATACACTAACCTTTTACCTCATAGTCTTTATTACATAATCATACATTAAGATTTTCAGATACCATTTTTAACTTGACCAGATTTTTCAAGCCATTGCATAATTACAAAGAACAAGACATCGTATGATCGTATGAGTAATTTGGCAATTAACATATTTTCGCAATCTTTAACCAACTACTTTATGTATGCTTAAACTTAAACATACCTAGATTCGTTTTGTGGGAAAACAGATAGTGAACTAAAATGCATTCTGAAAATCCAATGTTTGATGACCTATTTAATTTATGAAAACATCTGTAGCTTTCTATATTGTTTAAGGCTTTAGGCGTTGTTAAGAAGAATTCATTCAAGTTACATTAAATTTAAATATGTACAATTCACATAAAACATATTTATACAAAGAATATTTACTAAATAATGTGATAAAATTCAAATACTTAATATATACTTAAATAAATGATATTCTATATAAGACCCTAAGAAATTTATATTGAAGCACAAAAGTGGGTAATTTGAACACAACGAGATAAACAGTAAACAACTTAGTTAATCTCATTCTTAACCTTTGTGAAGACGTAAATAGAGCTCGGAATCTCCCTAAATAAATAATTTATTTACGTGGGTTGGAACCTCACCTACTTGGTGCGATTTACCCTTCAAGGTCCTGGTTGTACCAACGACTTTTGTACGAGACACATAATAATTCTTCAATGCAAACTTTAGCCTATATTGAGAGTTTTCAAACCGCCTTAATGGCCCCTGACACATCAACACAGTCGGGACCTACAATTTAACGTGTGACTCACGGAAGCGCTCAAAATGGAATACCACTTATAGTCACCCATCTAGGGAATCCAGGTTGCTTAATTTTTTCTTAATCTCTCTTTCTTCTTTCATTTTTATTCCCGAATAAACTGATCAGACTACCAGCTAAGATGACGGGTGCATCACTAATCTGTCACTTTTTATCGTTGTTCCGACCATAGTGTTTCACTTTGGTCAGTACTACTGACCATAAAATGTCAGCGAAAGCTTCTAAACCAGTAGTGAAGATTACAATAAGGTGGTCAATTGTCTTCTTCTAGATTTCTATTCTACTGTGCAACTTTACTACTGGTATCTATGAAGTGAATAGAATATATGTCATGAATACGAATTATAAAGTAAGTTAATTCGTATAAGAGTAGCCAATTCTGGTGTAAGAGTTTTCAAACCACTCTAAGGGCCTCTGGAAATGGCTTAACAACTGACATATTTGCCATATGCAACATTTGAATCTATTGGCAATACTTGAGACGTCTGGATGTTCATTGGTTGGTACATATGGGAGCATTTCGATAGGTCAAGTGGGATCATATATCCCTTCCAGATATCGATAATGAGATGTCTTTACCTATGAAACTGCCGATTTGTATGACGAAATTGAGAAAAATGATATTTCCATACAAACATTAAAAATGTTTGTATGGAAATGTCTGAAAAGATTTAGATGCAATTGATAACTATAGTTAGATGGGAAAAAAGCTATGCACTGCGTATATCAATTTCTCAAAAACAGAGTATAATGTTAAAAATATACCTAGTTAAAGTAGTGAAACCGACGACACATTGAAAGAGGTGTTTTCAATGACTTCCCTATAAGTAATATGCACTAGTAATAATTTTTTTTTATCTAAAAGGTACATAATTCAACAATTGATACAATAAAAATTGTATTTGGAAAAATATAGCTGTACGTAAAAGTTACAAACAGATTAAAATGTAAGAAAAAAACGGCAATTTCATAGGTAAAGACCTATTATTTGCCATTACAGAAGATTTACGTATCCACACATAATATTTTGAAAGAGAATATGCATAGAGGTTGGTAGATAGGTTGGTATTTAAGTTTTGTTTTTCAAGTAATTTTAGTTTGTAATTTAAATTATTTTACTATGGTATAATAAAAAAACAGGTGTATTTTAAAGTTTTTGCTACAAACATCTAGAATGTCTGTGTTTAAAATCAATATATTTTTTGTAAAAATAAAATAAATAGGATTAATTATTTATATTGCATATATTGAAACAGCATGTTGAAACGAAATAAATAAATATTTCAGGACAAGTAATCTAAACATTTTGTTAGTGCAATTACAATTTTCATGGAATAGAAAAAATCTATCTCGTGAAATATTCTTCTGAATACTGACAAAATATGTAAACATAATAAATTATAACAATAGCTGATTTAAATATCCATTATAAATATCCCAGCCAAACCTAGCAACCGCTTGCAAAAACTGATTTACTCGCCCCTAAAAAGTTATTTAATCATAGACACAAGCTTTGCTTACGTATAATTCAAAAGCAAATACATGACGGTGCTCGCGGCTTCGCTCGCATTAAGAAGTAAAACTTGCATCCCCTATTTCACCCCTTTAAAAGTGGCATTTCCAAAAATCCTTTCTTAGCGGATGCCTACGTTATAACATCTACCTTCATTCCAAATTTCAGCCCAATCCGTCCAGTGGTTTGGGCTGTGCGTTGATAGATCACTATATCAGTCAGTCAGTCACCTTTGAGTTTTATATATATAGATTTTGTGGTATAGTGGTTGTTTTGTTATTAATTCCTTTACTTACCACAAAATAAAAAGTATCCTACCTCTACTCTTTAAGAAACGACCAAACCGGTCTCATCTACGTCATCAAACGAGTTCAATCGACGCAAGCTGAATCTTTCCATGGCTTTGTAACAAGAGAATTAACTGCTAGAGGAAAAAGTAAGCTCTTGATAGGTTTAACAAACTCTGTCATATAAAAAGCAAGAATAAAAATCATTTTGTATCTACATTTGAGTCGTTTTCATTCATTTTTATCATCGTTTTCCTTTTATCATATCGATTTTCGTTTTTAATTAAAGTTTTACATACAAAACTCTTTATTTAGTCGTCATACTTTTTATGTTTTCTATACATAGATAAATGCCTATAAATAGCTGATTGAATTGAAGTACTTAATAACTTTATATAAGGAAATATTTTAGACAGAATGTGATTATAGTATGTAAAGTGGGATTAGATTAGATAATCATAAGAGTTATCTCTCATCAGAATTAAGTTCTAAACGGAACAAAGGAAACGTAAATTAAGCGTGTGAACTAAAGAATTTAACCAGCTACCGAATCGTTTGAGCCTTATTAGTTAACTTTTATCTAACCTAAATACGAATTTTATTACCTTACATTTAATTACCTTATATTTAATACCACTTCTGATCGATTTCTTAAAAAGTAATGCAAGCAAACAAGCAAATAAAATTAGCTCTTATCGTAATAAACAAGCTTAAACCTACTTACTTTTATAATGACATGGGAAATTCTTATATTTAATAAGTACGTATGCGCATATTTCTTACAACCACCCAATTAAAATCTTAAACTCATTCAAAGATTGTGTTTTCATTTTGAATACACGTGATACCTTTTTGTTTAAACGTGAGTAACTGTAGTTTTAGGTACATATTTCTTTACCTACCTATAAGTGTAAGAATACAAATTGTAGAAGTATTTGCAGGTAAAAATGCGAAGTTGGTTTATTTACTGAAATTAGATATGCGTTTAGCATAATAAATTATGCTTAATCAGGTAAATCAGGAGTTCGGGATTATTGTATTTATATACAGACATTGTTTTATACGGCGTTCATTTCGTGTAGATTTAATTAGATACTCTTCGAATCTTTCATCGTGTACTAAGGAAATAAATGTCTACTGTTTGAAATATAATTAAACACAAGTGGCGCCATCAGCCGCTCAGTCTGAAGTGTATGGAAATGAGTGTGGATTTTCGCGCCTGGCAGTTAGTAGACCATAGCCTAGTGGTTAAGGCGTTCCGGACGGTGATCGGAAATACGCAGGCTCGAATCCTGCCGGTCGTGATTATTTTCGCTCATTTTCCAATAAAAGTTTAATATAATTAAATCCTAAAACTTTAATACGTTATTTATATATTGTTGCATATACATGTATGTTTTATAGGTTTAGCATAATCCCGACCAAATTGTATATCGCTTTAGAAAAGCCTAAGGTCTAAGTGCTCTAGCCCGCTGCCAGAGGGCAGTGTGTGCCTAGCTTACTGGCCGCATTACCGCGCTGGATGGCAAATTGATCGCACGTTTTAATATTGATGACTGTTTGTTTAAAAATTCATAATGGTAACTCAGTCTTGTCTTGAAGCTCCAGATTGCGGACACTGAACTCAGATTTATTTCCAGTGTTCAGATTTGCTTTTCACACTTTGTTTACTCCTCGTTCCCGTAAATTTGAAACCCGGTCAGTGGGTAAAGTTATTTTAAAAGTGTTAAATTACGGTGTTTGTAATCATGATGTACCTAAACGTTTGTTTTTATATTTTCAACAATTCTCGTTTCTCACGTACCATACAGAATGATGGTCTTGATTACAAATTAAATCAACTCTATCTACTTACTAGCTATATCTATAATCTAACCTTCACATTTTTCTCACGAAAACTCAAGTCTGGCTTATTTTATTTTCTCACTTAAGTAGAATTGGGTACGAAGTTTTAGCTTTTCTTGTGTTTATTTTTACATTAAGTACTAAACATATACAATATACGTGTTTATTACTCACCATCTTACAAATATAATCTCATTTTAAATCCATAAAACACGTAAACACAAAATGAATAATCGTAATTAGTTATCAATATAATTGATTGTAAGTAAAAAAATAAACAAGTGTACACTTGTTTATTGGTACTTTAACAAATGTGATTTTAATCCATAGAACATACAATACGCATAACAAAACACGTATCGCAATTAACTATCAATATGAATCTAAGTAAGCAACATAGTTCTGATCATCCAATCGCCTAATTCAATCCCGAAAACGCGTAAATGTTGTACCCAACTTGGCCGATGAAAACTATCAGCCAAGTTACAAGTAGTTCCGATTAGTTCACCCCCAGCATAGAATACGTAATAGATACTGAAGTAGCTTTAATATAGGGTTACTAACTACGGTACTATATTTTTTTTCTGTTTATTAATAAATAAAAAAAAAATATTTCAGGACATATCACACAGCGCCATCTAGCCCCATACTAAGCTTACGCTTGTATCATGGATACTAGATAACGGATATAATACATATATACTTTTCTTTTGTAAATACATACTTATTATATATAGAAACGACCAGACTCAACACAAATAATTACAAATTTAAATGTTCGTAATTATTTGTGTCATGCGGGAATCGTACCCGCACCCCTAGAATAGAAGGCAGAGCCACTACCAACTAAGCTAACAGAGCAGTCAAAACTAAATTGATTGAATTGTATTGACTTCAAAAAAGGAGGTTATCATCTGAAAGCTTTTTTTCTGATTATATTGCGTGTTACATTAAAGAAACAATTTGCTATCCGTTTTCCATTATCTATTAATTCTTCCACGAACTAAAATACAGCAATTTTTAAGCAAGAGTGAAGCGGTTCTTATTGGGTAGGCACGATAATCATAGGCCGTAGCTCTCGCTTACCATCAGGCAAACGCGAAATCCCGTTTTAGTTTAAAAAAAGACCTATCTTTCTACGCGACAGGAATGTGTTTGACCTGATTTCGTGATCAATGAATTGGGATGTGAAATTTCTGGTAACTATTATTTACAATGATAAATAGCTGTGGTTTTCGGTGTCGATTCTAATGGAGTGTGTAAGGAATGGTGAGGCACGAATTCAGTCTTTTCACTTTTCAAAAAATAGTGGGATTTAAAAGTTTTTGGAGAGATAAAATATTTTTGTGAAGGAGTTACTTTTACAACAATTGGTACAATATACTAAGTAAGCAGGTACTAATCTTCTCAGTCATCTTTTATTTACTTATTCACATTAATCAATCCACTTATTCCTATTCGTAAGAATAGGCATAAATGCTAATTTAACCGTCCAAAGAAGAATAAAAATGTCACCGAACATAATAATACTATGTTAAGTACCTTGACTTGGCACATGAGATTACCGCCATGTGGGATGTTGATTCGACGATAATTGTCCCGATAGTTGTTTCGGTGAACGGTCTTATAGCGAAGAGCCTCGATCAACACCTTAAGAGGCTCTCCTTGGAAGGTTGGGTTAAGGGACAGATACAGAAGGCAGTGATTCTTGATACGGCGCGTGAGGTTCCTTTCTTTGTAGCCTCTACCACCGGTTACTTGGGTCCTGCCCCGTTGCCGGCGGCATCACTAGTTTTAAGTTTTTTATGATATTTGTTATTTTTTTATACATATATTGTAAAAAATTTAAAAATAGTTGTTAATAAATGAATACCGAATACTATGTTATAGTTTAAATCAAGCCTTTTTATGAAATTCAAAAACAGTTAAGAGGCATCCTTAGCCCCAGTACTTGCTGTAGAGGATAAAGTTGTTCTAGTTGCGTGGGTGTCTCCACTCTGTATCGAGCTCGTAAATTCACATTTTCTATTTTCCCAGCGTGACATAAATATAGGAACTATCTCGACTTTCCCACTCAAACAAACTTAAAGTTTTGTTATTGTAACATAAATTGTGATACAACAAAATGGGACCATTCGATAACTTCACTGACGTTTTATGTTTTCAGACGTATCCATAAATATTTTTATACATTAATGTTTTAGAGCTTGAGGTGAAGGAGTGTTGTATGCTCAGTATTACGATCAATGTAGTTCTTTGTAATTGTAGTAAAACAAGTTTGAGAATCACAATGCTAGAGAAGAGGAGAATGGCTATCAATGGAAGGGTCTAGGTGTCCACCACCATGTACATATCTATTCAAGAGAATCCTTCAATGATACTCAGCAAGCGAGTAGTAGTCAAGCGTGAGCCTAAAATCAATTATACAAAATAAAAATACAAAATTATTATGGTATTTAAAAAATATGACACATCTTTTACGACGAACGAACGATCTTTTTAACAAACATTTTATGGTAAACACAAAAACAGGCCCATTAAATATAACGTGATCGATCGTGCAAAAATGCTCGTAAGAATGATACGGCGTTTTGGATACTTTGTATTTTTACGTATCTTATGCCTTGCCTTAATTTATCAAGCGCTAAGGAACTTTGTAACAATGAAGCTTATTATAACGTGGAAAGACATTAACCACCTTACTTATAAATAAACTTAGTGGATCGGCAAGTTTACTGACAACTTGACCACGGTGACCAAGTGGTCCATTTTAACCGACTTCTAAAAAAAGCGAACCAATTTTAGGTACCTCTATTTCCAAAACGACTACTCGGATTGCGATACAGTGTTCTGTGATATGATGAGGTTTGATTGGTGTTTGTTTCTAGCTATGTGTTATCGATGACAGCACACAAGCCTGATTTTGATGCAGTTATCTTTGATAAGCTTAAATTAGTTCAGTAAAGTGACAGTACACTTGAAGGCAGTCTTTGATTGTTTTAAAATAATGATAATTTATTAGAGATAATAAATGCGTGTGTTTTCAAGTATTTAGGGTTCGATTCGATCCTGGGCCTACATCAAATGACTTGTTTTTAATGTTTGGAGTTGCATTTGCTTTCCGGTGAAGGAAAATATTGTAAGAAAATAAACTAAATTAGAAGACAAAAAGAGCGCAACACAATAAAGTTTTTAAGCGTAGGACAACATTTTCCCAAAAGGACATAACAAAAATAAAAACTATATTATGATGTAAAATTCCATGTAGTTTTTAGCATAGATTTTTCGGGTATAGAGTGACAAGTTATCATCGAATATTATGCATTAGAAACGACTACCCTTCTCTATAAAATTTTGTGTGGCAATTAATTACATAATAAAATCATGCTCAAACATGCTAGTTAGTTTTTGCTGCTGCAGGATGTTAAAAATTCATGAACAAAATAATAGGTACGTAATTTTAAGACAAATGAATGAAATCAGTGCCCATGTATAATAACACCTCTTAACTTTTTTACTGTTCCAAATTGAAAATATTCTGATGATATCCTAGAAAAAAAACAGAGTCACCTGATTACGTGTAGGTACATATGTAAGTTGTCTAAAGCCGACAATTTGGTTACCTGCAACTTTGTATGAACTACTTACTAAAAACTATGAAAAAAATATGCTCAGGCTTCCACCTTAATAATTCTGTTGTTATTACACGGTGTTGCAATAAAACGAATTAGCAGGTTTGTTTTTAGTTGCGGTTTTTGTAAAGTTGATCGTCATCGAGCAAGAAACAAAATAAATCAAACTCCAATGTGATTCGAAAATGCCTTAGTTTTTTGTAATAGTGCGCAGAGCTTTTTTATTAGACCTCTATTATTTAATTGACTAGGTGTAACTGATTCAGGCATTCAAATATGCTATTTTTTATCATACCTACTTACGTCAGTATTTAGCACTATAGGCACTAGTTCTTGCCAGCGGCTTCTCCTATATCATTTTAGAGTTTATGCAAGCCTGATTCATTATTTAAATACCTTATAAATATGACATCCGTACGAAAAATGATCCCATTATCAGACAAATAAACACATTTTTATGTGTGTTCGTATGATGTATGCACGAATTCCTAAGCAAAAACAAGTCAAAATTACATTCGAAGCAAAAAAACAGAGCAAATAGGTATATTACATTTATAGGGCAGCGAAAGGTCGTAGCCTAAGAAAACGGGCTACTATATTATCCGGGCTTAATTGTAGTCTCGGGCTTGTAAAGCTTGGATTGCTCTCGGTTACAAAGAAGATAATCCCGTAAATTCATTACTGTACGGACAAGGATGCCTCTAATCAATCTGCGTTAAGACGAACAATAGGCGGCCTTTCCATTGAAACATTTTCACAGAACAATCGTCACTGAAAGAATAGAATTTTCTTCTCTATCCCTGCCTTTTATACTGAGATACGTCAAGGGCGGATTAGGCGTTTATTTAGCTACTTGTATGCTACTTGGTGAAGGTCAAGATGACCTAAAAGTAGCGAAAGAGTAATGCTCCAGGTAAGACGCTTTATGGGTTTGTATGGCGAGACAGGCGGAAAAATAAGCCCCAAAGGTCCTTCACGGTACATACTATGTAATTTACTGGTTGCAAGGTTTGTAAGCATCTATCTAGATCTAGATAAAGATCAGGCCACAGGGGTCATAGTTTTTAACGAAGAGCTAGTACAAAAACTACCGCCTAGTTGAAAAGTTTATTTTTTGGGTAATAATTGACCAAGACACATGTATTATTGTGAGCGAATACATCCGTTTATGAAACAAGGAACATGAGAAGAGTTCCAAAAAAAAAATAGTGAATTGGCGTCACTCTCGTGAAATCTAGTCCCTGCCTAAAATTTCGTTGCTATCTCAGAAAACAATATTATTACACCTGTCTCGGTGGGTGTGCCTACACCTCCAGCTAATCATATCCAACACCGACGCGATCCGCATTTAAGGCAATTTCTAAACTCGTAATACTTTTACGCGAGCATCGAACGGACGACCTTTACGTAACAAGTCTCCTACGTAACATCAATGTAACATCATTAGGAGCCAGCAATTGCCGGCTTGTTCGTATCAGCTTCCCGCTAATATCATTTGCTGAAGGACAGAGCTAATTGCTTTGTGGAGTGCAGAATGGCCAGTTCTCTAGTTAATCGAATTCGGCACTTCGTTGGACGAAACTAGGCGTGTGAAAGGGGCAGCTGCTCGTATTGTCTTAATGTAAGAGACTGACGAATAAGCAGTCTATTTAAATGGTATACATTGTATAACCACCGAAGCCTTTGTACTCAAAAGATAACTGGTAAGTATTTAAAATTTGGCTTGTTTCAACTGTATTGGGTTGTAGACCGATTTGAAATTTGTTTTGGTTATCGTCTTACATTTCAGACGACACTAGCCTCAGAGAATTCTAGCAGCAGCGCTTCTTTTGAGAGCCAATTCCAGCACAGATATACTCCACCTTCGGCCACCTTGTTGCTTGTAAGGGTTTCGCTTTAGGTAACCTACTGGTCAAATGCCTGACGTTTTAGTGAAAAATAAAGTTCGAAAACCTTATGATTTTACACTTTTATACCCCATTAATGAAACCCTGGCTCCATACATAGCACTCAGTTCCATTTGGTGCTATTTTTGTCGCGGTTGCGTGGACTCTTGTAATGGAGGGAAAAGCGTGTGGGTAGCAATTTACTGGGATAAAAATTTATTGGGCCTTTTGGTTTATTTCATAAGAAACTTAGGGTTATAGTGGTCAAAAGGTTTGCGGGTTTTTTGGGTGATGAAATGCGATGTCTTTTTACGCAATTTGCACGGATACTGTACTGGATAAATGCATGTTGTGAATATTAGCATCTACCTTCAAGATTCAAACTTTAATGTTTTATTAGGATCCAAGCCCTAAAATTAGCTATGTTATATGCATTATTTTTCGTGGTATGGTTAATCGGATCACGGAAAAAATAAATCGAAGAAGTTCTGAAAGTTTGTATTATTTTCCGACTATCGAACTATGGGGAATTAGTATAAAAATATTTACAATGCTAAGCTTAGCAGTAGCCTAATTCTTGACTTACATATTAATATTATTTAAAGTACTTACCATAAATATTAAAAATGACTATTAATAAAAATGATTATTCAAACTCACTTATCAGCAAACCCTCAGCCTCAAGTTGAGGAAAATCGTGGTGTAGCATGAATTATGGGACTTCCCCTAACGAAGTCAGGAGATATTGACAAATCTGTAAACGGAGGCGTCTTCGCTTACTACAAATAAGTGGTTTGTTATTCAAGGTATTTTATAAAGCTTATTTCAATACTTAATTTTGGTTTCCATGTCCTTAGGATATGTAGATTTATCAAGTTACCGTTTGAAGCTATAAAGAGGCTCTTATGAACAATATGAACAATATTCATCTCATTGTTTTTCACTAAACTTTGTATTTTTTTATGAACTAGTAAATGTATTTTATCTTTTTTTATTTTAGGTACTTAGTTTACCTACTTAATCTCTTTGCGAAATTATTATAACACGTGAATAAACTGTATTATTTCTAGGGATTTTCTTTAATATCAACACAGTTAGTATTACATTTACTTACTTTGAGATTTTTAGCAAACGCAGCATCAGACAGCTTTGGTTATTTATTTAAATCCAGTCTGCATATAAGATGCATCTCCAACGTACGTCAGAGGCGGGTCGCTGACCGACTGCACCGCATTTAATCATACGGGACTAAAGTATATACCTATATACTACCTACATCGTTAGTCGAAGAGAAGGTAACTGCTTCATTGCTCAATACTTCCTTTATAGCTATGCCCCATCTTATATTATAGACGCAAAAGTTTGAATAACTTTCGAGAAAAAAATATACCATAACTAAGATTTAGGCCAAGATAGCTCAAAAACTAGTGTAAAATAATAACAGGATAAAATGCCAAAAAGACAAAATAACGTATGTAAAACAATTCAAAAGTCAGCAGATAGGTTGCGAAATTACAAATTAACACAAGTCGTACCTTTTAAAGGGCACGTTCGACCAATTTTCATATTCATTAAATTTTATCATCATTGTTGGTTCATGTCAATGGTCATAAAATTATAGTAATCGCACCCACATGATTATTAAACAATGATAATTATTATTTATTAGTGCTTGCTTTCTTAATTTCATTGACGGTGACAAAAATTTACAATTTTTTATTTTAATAAAAAAAAGCATTCTGTCCTAGTCCATACACGTGATATTTTACTTGCAATTGTATGCTATTCCAATCGATTTCAATAAAGTTGATTAACAGTTTTTAATGCAACATGAACTCATCATTTTCCCGTGTAAATTATTTCCATAAGCAAATATAAATTAAAAAACGCTAGAAATTATGCTGATATTGTATATATTTTTCACTTCCAAAGCATTTTCATTACCTTTTCAATTAAAAAGCCTTGTACCCACGGCTGTGACAGAACTGTCAGTGTTTGCACACCTCTTGTTTAGATTTCATTACAGACCGGTTGGTTCGGTAAAGCTTCGCAATTTACATGCTATTATCAAATAAAACCTCTGAGCTATAATAATTTAATATTATGGCTCATATAACGTTGAATATTTCGGGAATTTGTTTTTAGGATGAAGTTGACGACAGTACAGTCAAAGATTTAGGTACCTCGCTTGCTCAGGAAAAAGACCACGGAAGAAAGAACTCGATTCTCGACATACATACGTTCCAATATGAATTACTAGAATTACTAGAGTACTTACCTTAGATTAAAACTTCTTGATATTATGAAAATTTACTATAGGTTTATTTTCCTCCGAAAAATACCTGTCAATGAATTATTTAAGTGTACATTTAGTGAAGGTTAAGTCATGTCATTGTTACACTGTCCTTAAGTAAACAATTTGCATATTTGCGGTTTTTAATAAATTAATACTTACTTTTACTTGACTTAACTGTAGTAATATATGATGGGCATCCTCTATAAAGAAATTGAAATGCAGCATGGAATATGTCCAATAATTAATACCTACTCGTAATTACCTTCCGTTTACGTTATCAATTTATGTGATCTGTAATTTATTGAATTGCATTTAAGGGCAGCTTTAGTACACCAATCTTGTCCAATTTTGTAGACTGTGCTAAATTAATTTTTATTATCAATTTTATGTAACATGTATACCTACAATGTTTCTACTGGGAAGGACTAGGTACCAAGATACAGGCTAGCGCCTAGTTTGGTATCTAGAGCCGCCACTTCATGTATGTACATTTATCTACATCAATAAATAATTTTGAATTTGAATTTTGAATCCCTACAACAAACACATTTGCCTTGCGTCTTTGAAACAATAAATTAATTTACGGGAAAATATATAATCATTTTTATTAAAAGTTTATGACCAATTTTATTATTCATAATAACTAATTCCATTACCACCTGTAAATACTTTCCAGTATGTTAATAAACAAATTACAATTAATTTACTTATTTACGTAACAAACCATGCACAAGTTTACCTCAAAAACAAATTAAATATGTTATCAATGAAGAGAGTGACTACACCCCGGAAACTTCAAAGTTAATCAAATATTACAAGGGTAGGAAAGATTACGTGCACTTTTTTAATAATGGTTACTTTACAGAAGCTTTTCCTTTTCCGTTTTCAAGGACGTATTTTTCCTGATAAACATGTACTTGCAGTTTTCCAATCTATTGGCAGATTAAAGCCCGCTTTTTAGTTTATCCAGAATCTAAGCAAATCACGGAATGCATTATAACTACACTAAACAAAACCAGTAGGTATCATCAAATACGACACATTCATTAACTTTTCTAACAGTTATGGATGCATGTAAGCTTGGTTTTTTTCTAGTATTTTATGACTATATTACTTAGTATAGTTAGGTATATTTATGAAATATGCAATGCAATTCCATGTCCATCAGACACAGACCATTACAAAAATAATCACCGTTTCTGTCATCACACAATAACATAACATGTCATTCATTGCATTAAAATGACGTCGATGTTCACTAATAAAGTTTTTCTCAGAAACAATTAGACTAGCTCCTTTCTGTTTCAGAGAACGTACTCAGCATAATGTTAGCTAAAGGCCAAAGGTTGAAAACTGAATGAAGGCAATAAACCGAGTTTGAAATTAAACCTCTGCGTTCTCCGTGACACTAACTTTATTGAGGAAAATGGCGGGACTAAGTGGTTATTTATAAAGTTAAATGGACTTAATGGCGGCAGTAAAGACTGTAGTTAAACAGAATTGAGAACTTATTTAATTTTGTACCTTACACGTTTGATTCTGTTTTACTGGATGTCAAGATTAATTATTCTTGTATTGCGACCTGCGGCAATTTGAGCTACATTTTTGTCTTTCTGGGTTTATTCGAAACGTTTTAATATACTTGTTTGAGTCAATAAATACTAGTTATATGAAAATATACATAAGTAGAACCTAGCTTTTACCAAATCTGTAAAAATGATAAACAGCACCGAAATTCAACAGATATTCATTATGCACAAAAAAAATTATACACGAATAATAGTAAACATTAATATCAGTACCAGCTGCAGATCACACTTCAAAGAAAGAAAAATCCTAACATTGCCCTGTATTTACTTATATGAAAATGCTATCTTCGCCAGGAAAAATCTCAATTTTTTCACAATAGACCCAAATCCACGCAGAACATTTAAAATAGTACTTCCGGAACCAATACTGGAAATATATACAAGAAAGAGCCATACTACATGTCTATACGAATATACAATAAACTGTCAAACTTCATACAAAAAGAACAAAATATTAAAACTTTCCAAACCAAACTAAAACTATATTTTATACAGAAATGCTACTACACAATAGAAGACTATTTTAATGACGAAAATAAAGAATAGGATATAATAATGATCTCAATTTAAAGTAGATTAATAATAGATAATATAAGAAAATATTATACACATAGGTACTGGATTAAGTTTAAGATTTTAAATTTTATATTAAGTTTTAGATTTTAGAATATTTAGTTTTAATATTAGCAACGCCCTAATTCCCCTCTTAACAGGGTAAATACATTTAAGTATCCTAATAAAGGAATTTGAATTTGAAAATGATAGACTCAAAAACAAACTTCCAAATAGAGACATACGTACTTTATGCTCGTTTCGGGATTGGTTCAAACTAACATCTACAAAGACACATTCCTCTATCTCTGCAAATAGCCACGACAAATAAGTAAATACTTTTTGCTTTATTTGCTAAATGTATAAACGTGTTAGAAATCGGCAAAGGAAGTGGATTATGTGAAGCGAGCTCTTGAAATGCCTATGTAGAAATAAAGTTGTGTAATCTCAGCGCAGTGTTTGCCTTCCTCTGCTAACCTAGATACCTTGATCATAATTAAATAACTATCCATCGTCACTGGTGCAAAATGGGCTCATCTGTAAGAATACTGTACTTTAAGATAAAGATATGGGTATATACTCAGAAAATATAGATTTATTTACAGAGTTAGGTACTTTATTATTTTACTGCGTTATTGCACATCAAGCAGCATAAAATAGTTGCAGTCTAAAATAGTTTCATGGCTTAACGACTGCCGTACAAGACAACAGCCGGGACCTACAATTTAACGTGTCATCTGACGTACGGAAGTGCCCAAAATGGAATGTCACTTTTCGATCACCCATCCAAGGACTGACCGCCTCAACCTTTATCAGAGTTAGGTAACTTAAAACAGTAAGTCAACCTAATCTGACAGAATATGTCAGTGAAGAGTATTTTAGTTATTGTGTTTAGTTGGCATCTTTTCTTAAATAAATAAAATATTTAGGGACATATCATACAGCGCCATCTAACCCCATACTAAGCAAACGCTTGCGTCATGGGTACCTACTCAATAACGGATATGATACTTATATACCTTTTTTTAGAAATGCTTACATGTCTTGAGCCACCATTCTTCTATATTTGAATTGTTTCGTAGGATAGAATCAATATCAGACAGATTCTTATACCTCGATAACATTTCTCAGTTTTGGGAGGACATTTCTACTGATAAATTATACGTTAAATATTGTATCACATCGCGTTGTAATAAAAAAATACTAGATCTGAGACCGGATAATCCGTATATTCAATCTAAAAACAAGCATCGCTTGAAGACTGCGGTTAAAAAAGTGTGAACAATTCATGAAACCGTGCCAAGTTGGTCTTACGTGAATTTTCTCAGAAATGACGTGTATTTGTGACTCAATCAATGCGGTGTAATCTAGTTTTTGTGATAAATTGTATAGCTAAGAAAATAAACAAAAAACCAGTAATTTTTAGTGTACATAGATTGGAAGCCTGACTATTTAGTAATATCATATATTTGAGCCTTTTGGAGTCGAAACTTTGGGGCTGTGGGGTCCGGGAGCCCATACTATTTTCCAAAACCTCTCGGAGCGCTTGGTTGACGCGACGCGTGACCAAAATGCTGGCCTTTTTCTGGCTCAACGTATCAGCATTGCCATCCAGCGTGGTAATGCGGCCAGTATGCTGGGCACGCTGCCCTCTGGTAGTGGGCTGGAGCACTTAGATTATCTTTAGGCTTTTCTAAAGATTTTCTAAGTGCCCCCTTCTTTGTAGTAGTATGTTTAGTTTTTTTTCCCTTGTTTTTATATTTTATTATTGCAAAGGTATTGTTAGTTAGTTAATGTCACTGTTCTACAGTTTTGATGATGGACCCATACGTAGGTGTGATCAATAACATTCTTTGACCAATGGTAAACTACAGATAGTTACTGCGACCAATCATAGTAGTTCTTCATTGACTGACGATGTCAAGATCATTTAAATTCTCAGATTTTATCGGTCATGAGAATTGTGAACAGACTGACTTATTTGCCAGAGTTTCGTCATTGTCTGTTCTATCTCTTTAATCTCCACGTTTTATTTATACGTCTAATAATTATATTAATATAATTGAAAGAAATTAGATGATACACAAATCACAAGTAATATTTTTAAAAAGAAAAATAACCAAATTATTTTATTACCACGGTAATTTCAATTCCGACCCTGCGGGATTCCCGCACAAAGCTGTTACAAACGGTAACTATCCTATAAAAATTAAGTAGGCATTCCGAATTTGGCGAGCTGATTGCTCCGGCAGTTCTCGTTTTAATATTTGAGGAGCCGCCTCCAACATTGCTCCAACGAAATGGGAATTCGCATCACTGAGCTGGGTTTCACGTTTTCAGTATTTTTAAAACCTTTTTGCCCAATGCATAACAGAGCTCGAGAGTTGCGCAAAGTCAATTTAAATTTTAGAGTAATTCCAAAGCGGCCATTGAGTCAGAGTATGAATGTCGGTCATGCACTTAACAGAAATGTTTCGCGGCAATTATATTATAGCAAGAATGCTAAATGGCTGAGAACGAATAGCCTTGGCTCTGTGTGGTTTTAATCCATGATGCACATTGGAACAAACGTGATAAAATTGAGATAGACCTACTACATATCGTTAGATGTTATGGAATAGCACTGAAAGAAGTAAAGTGGTTAGAAGATGGATAGATTGATAAGTAGATATATAAAACGTCTCTTTTTCAGTTTACGAGCAAAATTTTATCTACTAACCAATAAAGAACAGCCATGTCGAGGAAATGCCCTCTCATGTTTACAGTTTTCCAATAAGCTGTACCTACAACTGCCGAATCGCAATTTTATTCGAACGTTAGGCATTTTATCTCCACATTCGGTTTGTTTTCGGTTCCATACCCTACTGACACCGGCGACCTTCCCTCGGCCGTAAACAAATACCTCACCATACCACTAATCAACGATGTTATACAGAAAATACGCCTCATTTTGGTAAATCTGATGCATATAAGCCAAATCAACCTGATTAAAAACATACGCAGTTAATAACATACATATAACAAAAAAGTAGTTAAATTTAGTTCGGGTTTAAACTAGCGCGTGAGGCTGTCAATTTAGATGACCTAGTGGTCTATTGCCAGGCTGTTTTATGTAAAAAGTTTAAAAAAACTATCAAAGTCATGAGTAAGATTGAATTTATTCATAGTTCATATTATTATATGCATGCCTATTGATTCGTTATCATATGGTTACTTGATAGACTGTTGCTGATTGGTCCTCGTACGAAACCAGCAATAATGAACCAAGAGTTTGCATAGAAGAGACATAGGTGTCTCGTATTTTTTAATCTATAGCGACCGTCAGACTGGGTTGATTTTCAGGCTTATAATACGACTCCGGTAGGATTTGGCACGCTCGCTCTGTGTGCCTATATTAAAGTGTAAGGGCTGCACGGAAAAGATGAATGGGATTCCATTTGGGAAAGAATTTTCCGGATTAAAACTGAGAATGGATACCAAGCTGTAGCAACACAGATAACGGAGATTAAAGAATGCTGGAAGCCAATGAGGTTCACGAGATCGGAGCGCTGATAAAAATGTTTTTTTACAAATATAATTAAGGCTACAACTTATATTAAAAAGATATTACTTATAAGGTAACTTTACTATAACTTAAAAAAATTAAGTAAACTCGGTTCATAAATTAGCAGAGAAATGAGAAATATGCACATTGAAGTCCGTAAAAATTATATCCAATTAGATATGTTCGAATATGAACGTTAACATTAAAAGCAAAGAATAGTTTATCATAACGAACACGCGCCACATAAAAGCTCTAAACGCGCTTTCGCACAAAAGCTTTCACACTCTCAGTAAGCTCAACGCCTCTTCCATACAGCTGTGAAATGGTCTATTGTTTCTACTTCGACATACAATGCAGGCTTCGAACTACAAAGCCGTATCGACATGTATGATGTTACTAAGTGACAACACTGTTTTGTCACTACATTGAAGTGCCAAGTTTGGAATCAACTAACAAAACATAATGTCAAGTATTAGTAAAGGGTTGACAGAGTGAATACAACTGTCATTACTGTCAATCATAGATTTCTAGAGCAACACAAATGTCAATAGAAACATATCGTCCCTTATGATAATATTATAAGCTTGTGATAGTGACAGTCATTGTTTACTACAATACTATTACGTCTGCAAGTGTTAGTCTGTACAATATAGGTAGTATCTATTATTGTCTCGTGGGATTGATAGAATGCATTGTATTCTGTAAATACTGAATACACGGACAAGACAAGACTTCACTATCATGTGCATATCGGAGCGCAAAACAATTAATTAATAACATATCAATTGACAGCTTTTAGGACTTTCCATAAATGATACGGTATGTCTCATCTAGATGTCTCCAAAATCGTGTTTCCTGTCAAATTCATGAATGTACCTAGCATGTCCATAAATAGATTCAATGAATGACTAGTTGTTATATGGTACAGAGGTGTCTGTGTTGTGAATGAAATCTAAAATTATGACAGTAGGTGTGGTGCGTCGAGATACGGTGATACGATCAATCACAGATTATAATCTAAGTATAGTTTTTGGACCTATCCCTTATTGTACCATATTTCTATTTTACAAACCTTAATGGCTCGAGTCAAATTTAATTTAAAATGAATATACACCTCATCAGAGCTCATGTGCGAACAGAAAATTACGTGGGTTGATATGACGGAGCCGGGGTTAAATAATAGCGTCGCTCCTTAAAGTTGGAGGCGAAAATACATGCTCACTTACAATACCTACAATCACATATTATATTATTTAACACCGACTTCATAATTGTAAATTTTATACACGAGTGTACTTCCTTCAATTTCAAGTAATTACGAAGGGTGGTTTTGGTACATATTAGGGTAGTCTTATTACAATTTATTAAGTATATATATAGCCTTACCTATGCGTATAGAAAGAAAACTGTTCAATAATTAAACGGATGCTTATACATATAGTTAGTTTATCTACACTAATGTTGTAACATTCTACTTATGTTTCCAATACTTGACTTATAATTACTACTGTTATAGCACAGACAACAAAACACTCAATTTAAGCAATTTCACATGATGTTATAATATCCACATCGATATCGTAATAGCTCATTATAACATCGTAAAAGCGTGACCAACCTGATTGCAGGGCCAATCAGGTTGGTCGCGCTGCGCTCTCGTTGGTTAGATTTTAATGGCGGCAAAATCACTGTGACAATACACGTACGCGTGATTTTAATGTTTCGCAATGTGTTTTGCTTTTTAAATACAAATTAAAAGTTAAAAATGGATAGCGAAGGTGATATTTGTACGCCTCCGGATATTCTAGAATTGGCAACAAAAGTAACTCACAATCTTTTGCCAGAAAAATCTAGAAAATTATATGAAAAATTAACTATTGTCAGCTTTTAATTTTGTTGTTTGATTAATTGCATTAGTGAAGATAAAGTAGTGTATGCAACTGCATATAACACGGGTATTAAAACACGAGTGTGAGTTTATGAAACGAGCGCAGCGAGTTTCATAATAGTAACGAGTGAATTATATGACAGTTGCATAAACTACTATTACAGCATTTAGTTTTTATTTTTATTTTTCACTCCTTGAGAAAAAACACGAATCTAATGTTTAATCAATCAATTTGATATAAGTAGAGCGTTAAGAATCTACTGCTACTTTTTACTCATTTAATAATACAACATTTTTCAGGTACCATTGTATTTTTGGTTATATTTATTTACTAAGTAATCAAGTGATGTGCTAAAGTATCACAATGACAACGATGAATAACTGAATGAATAACAAAAAATACGATGCCAAAATACTTGCCGCCTTATAAATATAAAGGGTTAAGAACAAAAGTACCTACTATTTCTTCATACGATAAAATCGTGCCCATCCGAGTGACATATCACTGTTCACAAGACTGACTTTTGTCGCCTACACAGTTTCTGCCACTTCATTGAATCGCTCGTACGGAGGAGTAACAATTACCAGGGCGCAACCGAGCATGTAATCTCTTCGGAACTCCCCATCTACGCCTGTCGTATATCACGTGTGTATCTTATATAGGGTTATTAGTAACGTATGCAACATTTATTAAGGGCGTCCTTCTTCTTGTCGATTGAGAGTGGCTAACTCTGGTGTCGAGAGTTTATCAAGCCTGCCGTCCTAGATAAACTGCCGGGATCTACAATTTAAAGTATCATTCGACCCACGGAAGCGCCCAAAATGGAATGCCACTTTTCGGTCACCCATCCAAGGACTGACCGCAAAGGCGGGTTTAGTAACCAGATTAAAAGTTAGAAACTTTGATGATCTAGCTAGAACAAAGTAAACTGCAAAGATTCTTGAAGACTGAAAGTTACAACGTCGGAGTCGTGGTTCTAAACAAAAGTAGTTACTAGGGTACTTGTTTTATATCTTTATTGTCGTTTTTGAGGTTAAGCTGAGGCAAAATAGCTCTTTCTAAGAACTTATTTAGACTTTTATCTATGACGTGTTCTCAAAGGTTTATGCAGCTTCCACAAAAATAAGAAACCTTAATTAATTATACTATTCAAAGTTATGTTGTGACATTCTGGTTGCTATTATTGCCAGGATTATAAACTTATAACATAATACTCGAAAAATTGTTGGGATAAATCGAACTCTGGTCAAATCAGCCAAGCTCACACATGTCATGGGCCCAAATATATATAATAAATTACCGGTTTCTATAACCGATGCTCCTAGCCTAGGTAGTTTTAAGTCTAGGTTGCAGCGCTGGCTTATCGGGCACTCGTTCTATGACCTGGATGAATTTTTTAAATTGAAAATATAAGTATGTTTTTTACTTGATGTACCTATATATTATATTAAATATATAATGTTTTTGTAACTTAGATAAACCTAAGTTATTCATAGGACATAAGACTATACAATATGTATTTTATTTTAATTTGACGTGTAAATTGGTTTTATGAAAATATATGATTATGAATATGAATATGAATATAAAATTGGTACTGGCAATGAAACCGAAATATCTAAAATGAGGGTTAGAGTATAATTAGTGGACTTGTTAATGAACGTAGAAAATGGTTGTTAAGTAACATTTACAGGAAGCCTAAGCGGAATAGCGAATAGGTAATTAATTTACGTACCTATTCAATCATTTTTAATGATATGCCTCATCATTACTTCTCTTACCTTGACGGTTATTATGCTACAAAGACCATCAACTTTAATAATTTTTATACATATTTTGCAAAAAAAGAAACATTCTCGTGTTTTCATAAACATGTCTGGAGATAAAACATTAAATCTGACAAAGAGTCTTGGCGACATTTTACGTAACCGAAGCGAATATTGTTTTATTTATAGGCTTATAAATTGGATGTATGAGTGCCGAAAACAGTCTGGTCATGGTCAGCCAGCAGAACAGATGTTTTGTGAATTTTATACAAATATTGACTTACTTTCCTAGATTGCTTTTTCTACCCCATTTATAGCTGAAACTTCCCAGAGTGCCTGTTTTCGGAATTTCGTATTTCTATCCATAGATCTTCCAATCCAAAGTATAGATTGGGACTTCAACTAGACAAGCGTTGGAAAAATAAGAAAGAGAAAGTACTTGCAACAAAAAATACTTATATTAGCATCATTAGTAGCATCTCTTAAGATACTCTAGTAAAACGTGAGTATTTAAAAAAAGGAAATATTACCTACTTGCCTAATATTACTCATGGTAAACCATTCACACTGGGCTCAGTTGTTGAAACCTTGATAGCTATTGATCAAAACATCGCGGCACAATTCATATTTATTCGTATTATTGGCGGTCAGAGACTGCGACCTCGATATGCGAATACACCAATTTAATTTTACTTCAATGACGTCCGCGACCTAATGAAAAATCGATGAGAAACATCAGACCTCTCTTCCAACGTTCAACTTAACTTTCTATTAGTGGACATAGAGATGAGAATTTAGAAGCTAACACCACAGCTAAACAAGTACAGGTTGTAGGTCTTAGGTAGAGAATAAAATAAATAAAATAAATATATTTCAGGACATATCACACAGCGCCATCTAGCCCCATACTAAGCTTACGCTTGTATTATGGGTACTAGATAGCGGATATTTGCTTTACCATATATTTTCAGAGATTACGACGGAATTTCGTGTACATAATTTTAATTTATAACCGGGCAACACTTAAAATGTCAAAAATCGTAGACTTTTTGTAGATTTTGCTTACTCTGTAGTAGGTAGATAGTCTGGTTTTTATTTTGTTTTGATTCGTTTGTAAAATTAATATTCGTTATTTAAATAAGTATATATCTCTGTAAATTTTAGTAAATGTGCCGCGGCGGGATACTGCAGCTCTGAAACACAAGATCCACTGGATACTTAGCTCAGAGCTCAGTACACTTCTGACGTACTGTAGATACTAGTGCATAAGATTGTATTTGTTTTTGTAATATGTAATGTACGTACACGTAAGTTTTTGGTCAAATAAATAAATTATTATTATTATTGTATATTGGAATAGTGAATACGTTTTTGAAACTAGTGCATCTGTTGTTGAAGGTTCTTAGCTAAAAGTGATATTTTCCAAACCTCTGTAAGATGGAGAGGAAATTGTAGGTAGACGGGGCACATGGAAAAGTAGCTGCGACAAGGTCGCTCATTAGGACACTCATTTTAAGTTTTGTTTGATTCATTCTGTTTTTTCCTGTTTGTTGGTGTTTATAATAAAAGTGTTTTCTATCTATCTATCAAAGCAAGTACTTACCCATTAATTATACAAATCTAGTATGAAAAGTAGATTCAAAAAATGTTACTCTGTGTGAGTAACAGAACGACTTTCTCTTTCTTTAATTTTGATTTTTATATCGAGCATCCATTGTTTATAATTAAGAATACTTGGTACTTGTACTAATACACGTCAGTGAAAGTAAAATAAATTGCACTTGACGCATTCCAAAAAATCGAACACATGTACCTACTTACTATCAAATTATCAATGAACAATAAAGTCTTTTACAATAAGTATTATTATACTCTAATAAAGTTTGAAATAAAATAAGATTCGTCGAACAAACTTGGGATCAAATACAATTCACCCACGCATGTTATGGCTACAATAAGTTACAGACATGTTTATCAGGTTATCAGACTCACAACAAAATAAAGTGCTATTTCGAGATGTAGCAATATACTCGAGATATCCTATAACATGTCTGCTAAGGATATAAAATTACATGTCTC
The DNA here is from genome assembly GCA_927399415.1 of Macaria notata. Lineage (NCBI taxonomy): Eukaryota > Metazoa > Arthropoda > Insecta > Lepidoptera > Geometridae > Macaria > Macaria notata. The sequence continues at coordinate 10,837,275 of OV656730.1, forward strand.
GATCTCTGTATAAATAGGCCGATTAGATTAGATCTCCTTTTGATGTTGTGTTGTGATTTCTTTTATTTCTTTTTATATAAATAAGTAGGTAGATACGCATGCCTATTACTTGAGATGATGAGAGAAAAAATAAATATACATATGTATATGAATATTTTTACACAAATTAAAGAATTTCTTATGCTATATTTAAGCCATGTCGTATCAAGGATAAACTATGATGAAAATAAGGGAATCTTTTCTTCGACAGGTAAGAAATTTAAATGGATTGTTTAAAATAAACTTATTAACATAAAAATGACCGAACACAATCAACGATCTATTCCCAGAGACTAATTCATTCCCAAACGGTTCGTTGTTTATTTTTTTTCCGCTTCAATGACAGACTGTTATCAGACGGACCTGTGATAAAAGAGATAACCCACGACAACTCCTATGTATTCCTTTAAAACCATTGACGACCATTAGTAATTAGGTTATAAGTTCACTGTGAGTCTTTGAATAAATAACACAGCATTGTTTTTTTTACGTGGGATAGGTTTACGTTTGACTACAGCCTGCCTGATGTTAAGCATTGCTGCAGCCTAGAGTGAGCCACGCTTCCGTAAAAGAAAACGATAGAAATGTTACACATTAATATGACTTTTCCAACAAATTAATGCGTCACCTTTAAAATTAAGTGAACACCCATATTTAGAAATCTACAGAACTAATTTCGAAGAAAACAAGCTGTTCCGTACAGATTATGATTTATGTTCGGTGACTATGGAAAGAAAGACAAAACAATCAAATTGTTACCGCTTATGAAATTATTACTAAAGTAACTTTCGAGAAATATGTCGACAAACATTAACAAGTACCTACCTTCTATGTTTGTCGATCAATGCAACGAAACGAACATATGTACACGTACAAAATTTTGCACATGCAATTTTTATCGAATACAATATCACATACCTACTTTACATACGGGTCAAATTTACTGCAACCTTTTCATGAAATCAACATACGAGATAGTTCACTGCTCGCGGCTTACTCCTCTTACAGTTTACTTAGTACTTTCGTATTATGACATACGTACCTACTTACATTTTTTTATCACGGTAAACGCCAATGTTTGACTACAGGCTGCCTAATGTTGAGCGCCACTGTAGTCTAAGATGTTGCACGTATACAATGATATTCTAAATAAACTGAGGTAGATGCGTTATACCCCGTTCTGTGTGGCGAACTCAAATTATGCGAATTAGCCTGGACGGTTCAGTCACCTCGAAGCTGTGAACATACGTTTATCCCTTTCTCACAACCGGGTTTTATATATCTTTGATCTCTTTTACTTTCCTTCGCCACGTGCTAGGGCGATTTTCAATGAGTATAACGTCTCTATTAGTAAAACCTCATTGCACGTATATGTAAATGTTTACATTAATCGTGTTACTGTGAGTCAGTGTATGGATGGTTAAATCGGGTGGATTTTAGAGGCGTAATTAGTTGCCCCTTTAGTTTATAGATATCTATGTAGTCGCCATATAATCGGATATGGGTGTTTAGTGAGTACGGCATCCGTGACCTCAATTCTCAAGTATCCGTCTGAGCTCAGTTATACACTGTTTGATACAAATGGTGGCAATAACCCAGAAACTAAAACTATAAATTTGTACTGTGAAAAATCGTAAAAGAAGTCAGCCGCTAGATTGCTTATAATGATACAAGTAACATACTTACTTCTGTAAAAACAAGAGGAACCTTAAAATAGCTTGCTTAAGAACATAAACAGTTTCTTAATATTGTAAATTATCGTTCTCTCTTTCACACTCTTGGCACTCTTTGACAGAAACTGTAAATTATGTTTTGTACGTTCTCTGTTTTTTTTTTCACATTAAGTATGTACATATACTCTTACCTAATCTATACTAATATTATAAAGCTGAAGAGTTTGTTTGTTTGTTTGAACGCGCTAATCTCAGGAAATACTTGTTGTACTCCGTTGCGAGCGCTGCGAAAACGGTTCAAGATTTTAAAAAAATGTGTTAAAAAATATTTTAAGGTTAACTCACTAGAACCGTTTTTATGGTAATAACTATTCCACGCGGACGAAGTCGCGCAGCGCACCAGCTAGTACTTAATATAATGAAGCCAACTCAATGGTTGCCCATATACATTTTTCAAACCGATATGTTTTTAATTTCAGCACATACTTAATAAAAGCCCCTTTGTTCAGGTAAAAGAAAAATTGCCGTGCGATTTAAATAACTAATAGATATGAAACAATCGATAGTTATTATGTCTGTTATTGCTCATTTATGATCGATATGGCGAAGGACGGCCACGGCCAAGGCCTTTTCAAAGGTTAAGCCGATTACAACCTGCACTTACGATCAATTTTACAGAATCAATTCAATCGGAGAATAGCGGTCATGGAGTCGCGGGGAGTCGCGGGTTCAAATCCAAACAAGACGTGATAAATTTTCCTCATTTTGACCGTAAAATCCTTTAATCAATAACGGTTAAGTGTAAGTAAACCTACTAACAACATACAACTATAAACAAAAATGTTACGTATATATAGGTCGTCAGTTAAAGGTTAATATATTTTTTTTATCTAAGTTAATTGTTAAGGTAAATAAAATATTATTATTATTATTATTATTATTTTAATGATTTGAAAAATCAGAGAAGTTTTATTTATTACAGTCAAGTTTCATTATTTTCCGACAATTCATTTTACAAGTAGTTATATTAAACATGCATGACAAACTACCAACAACTTGTAAGAGAAGGCCGTAGGTGAGTTAATTAAGATGCTGTGGGTGAAGTGAATACGAAAGACAAATAGAATTTAAAGTGGTCTCGAAATGGAGATTTCCATTCAAACCGAGTCACAGAAGTGCAAAAATTAGCTATTGTTTTGTTCACCGTGAGGGTTTTTTAGCCAACTTCATGTTAATCTGCATTCGTTTTGAGTACCACAATAGTAATTTAATTTGATCTTTGACACTCACATTGACTGTTTGCATTACACGATTATTATGTTAATTTAGTTAATTTATTAAGTTTTTTCTTCTATGCGTCGCGATTTTGTAACGATCACAAACAACAATACTGTTACTGCTGATGATTATTGAGAAAAGTAGGCCGTAGGTTTACTATAAGTAAATATGACGAAATATGACGACTCTTGATAAATTAGCCTAGCAGTCTATCGTTAGATCTAAAACTTAGAACAAAATTACAGAAGCTGTACAAATGCAACGAACATCACAATTTTGTACGTTTCAGTTTGGGTACATATTTGACAACAATAGTGGTTACAAATAAATAAATACAGATACAAAATATATTTATTGGCGTAATATTGTTACACGATTAATTGTGAGTCCTCTGGCCTTGTTCTAGTTGTGACTGTTGTACAGTTAGGTTAGAACACTATTAGTTTTGGAAAGAGACATTTTGGTTTTGGAAAGTCTAAGTTATTAAGTATTTTTTTTATTTTGTTTTGGCTTAGTCTACTTTTCACTTACTCACAGATCAACTAGTGATGGCAACCGTCATCTGATATTACAACTAAAACCATTTAGTCAATTAGTGTGGGGAATCAAAGGTAATTGGTACAATAAACAAGTTGTCGTTGTCGATGTAATGATGGCTCACGTGCGGGGACGCAAAGCGTGATCTGAATTATTTTTCGATTCATAATCGAATTGAACTAGAACGTCACTATTATCATAGTATGTACTTCAAAGGGCTTAGTTATAGTAGCTAACAACATTTATTGCAAGTTATTTTTTATTCACAAGACAAAAAAACGACGGTAACAGACGATTTATTTTTCTCGAATTACCAAAAAGAACAAAACATGATCAAGTAATTGTAATTAAAAAGAGTTATAAACGCAATGAAATAGAAATATACAGTTATACTTTAAACACCAAACTCCAACTCGGAAATGAGTTAAAACAAGAACGATCTATTCTTTTAGTCTCAGCCGTGCTCAATATTCTTCCTTCGATCCTAGAAAATATTATTGGAAAAATTAAAATAGCCTCCTCTACAAAAGAGTCCCGTTTCTATAGCTCGATCTAATTATAAATTGCCATGAATAGATCTATTCAGCGAGACTCTCGAACATGAAGGGACCTAAGTATTATAGGAATACTGGCGGGATTGTACTTTGTAGAATGGAGATATATTGAAAGAATGTATAAAAATAATATTTGCATTTCAACAACACCGTATCATCTAGCTAAAGTTAAAGCCAAATAAACTATTTAGGTACATTGACATTATATCATCAAGTCAAGAGAATGGACTACCATATTTTAAACCCATATTGACTACTAGCAGTCTCCCGTGGTTTTATCCGTGTTAATCCAGGATAAAAAGTAACCTATGTGTTAATCTGATAATCCAGGGTCTAATCTAAGTAACTTAATACCAAAGTTAATTGAAATCGGTTCAGCCGTTTAAGTGTAAAAACATAACTAACGTACACAATAAATTAAAATAAGCACAAAATCTCGCCTCTGGTTTTAATATTAGTCGGATATATCAATAGTAACTAATAATTTGACTGCTCTGTTAGCTTAGTTGGTAGTGTCTCTGCCTTCTAATCTAGGGTGCGGGTTCGATTCCCGCATAACACAAGTAGTTATGCAAATTAAAATTTGTAATTATTTTGTTTTCAGTCTGGTCGTTTCTATGTATAATAAGAATGTATTTACAAAAAAAAGTATTTGTATGTATTATATCAGTTATCTAGTACCCATGATACAAGCGTAAGCTTAGTATGGGGCTAGATGGCGCTGTGTTATATGTCCTAAATTCGTCAATACAAGTTAAAAAAATCTTTAATATTTATTAATTCGGCAATAGTCATTTTACTTCTTATTAGTACAACTGAATTTCCGAAATAAATTACATACATTAACTATGTTATCAAGTCTAGTTTACAGCAAATGAACTATATTCCTCCCTCTTATTGGCCATTAGCTCACTCACAATTTTATTATAATTGGGATCATTTTACCCAATTAATCAACTAATTGGACAATTTAGGGATAGGCTTACTCGGCCATGCACGATATCAGTATACGAAATTAATTAACTGGTGTGTGTAGGAAAAGCGAAAATTATTTTTCCGTTTACTGTAAGTTTACAACAAAACACATCTTATCGAATGAGAGTGACCAACTCTGGTGACGAGAGTTTTCAAACCGCCCTAAGGGTTCTGACAAGGCTTAAAGACTGCCGTACTAGACAAACAGCCGGGACCTACAATTTAACGTGTCATCCGACCCACGAACACACTAAAACGCTGTTTTAGGTTCAAGCTACAATATTAAAAATTGTTATAATTAAAATGTTTCTGATAAATACACTAACTAGATGGCGCTGTGAGCAAAGATCCGGTTTTTTTTTTTTTAACTTAGTTTGATAACTATTGAATAAAGATTATATCCGATCCTCATAAAAAACAAATAAAATATTGATTGAACTGAGTAATGTTTTGTGTGTTCACTGAAACTTTCCATATATAGCTAAATCATCACCCTCATCCGTTCAAAACAATACTTACGTAAAGGTTATTTTAAGTAATTAGGTACCTACTTGGGTACATTATATCTCTAACTAACTGACAGACTAACGCATTCTAAAGGTGCTATATTTATCAAGATAAAATAAAAGCATAGCAAATACTGAAGTACAACTTTAATGCCCAATGTGCAGCCCTTATTTTTATGTCTATTTTCTATTGTGTAATTTCTGTCTTTTTGTGTACCTACATTAAAGTGATATTCTATTCTATTCTATTAATAAGTAAGTACCTAACTACTTAAGTATCAAAGCATAATTTCAAGATCTTATATTTTACTGGTTAACTAATTTATGTACCTACCTATGTGCATGATTCGATTATATGATAGTCAATAATATCTAATATCATTCAGAATGCCAATTTCATACATAAAGTGTTGTTATAATATTTATTCGAACGTGATGTAATTGGTAGAAATACCATTTCATTGCGGAAATTGCTAGGATTGGCGAGTTATTTGCTCACGTATCAGAATCGACTTAGACTAAAGATATAACATACAATAGACGAATGACTATTCGACTTTTTGACCATCACATAGAATGATGAAAAGTAACAGTGGGAAAGTAGATAATGTTCCAAGATCTACTTTATCGCTACATTATTATAAAAACGCTGTCTTTATTTTTCATTTCTTTATAGAAAATACTTTACGATACAAGATCAAATTGTCGGAGTTATATATGATGAATAAAAATGATGTTGCCATCGTAAATTTACATAAACGACCTATTTAAAACACGTGATCGAGGGTCCAACCTGGATGAGGTCTGCACAAGATCGACGCAGATGGCACATTCAAAGGGAGGCCTATTATGTCCGATATCTGACATAAATAGGAAAAGGACACCGATTGGCCCTCCCGGGCTGACAGATCAGCAAGATGTTTCACAAATTCGGAACGTTTCCGCTCGGAAACGAAACGCCAATCGTAGAACTCCTTGTAATCAAAGATTGGTGGATGACTGTTATTGGTTAAAATAAGTCAGTTTTGACGTCTTTGATTGGTTGAACGTTTCCGAACAGAAACGTTCCGTGTTTGTGAAACACCTTGCAGATTATTATGCGTCTGCTTAAATGAACTATTCTCTACCAGAGAATAGTTGTCGGAACACAGTTGACAGTAAGTTAGGAGTCTCTGAGTTATCTTTTCTATGTGTTGTGCTAACCCGAGCCCAATATAACTAGCATTTACTCTATTTGACTGGCATGTTAGCTTAGTTGGTAGTGGCGCTGCCTTCTAATCTAGAGGTCGCGGGTTTGATTCCGCGTGACACAAGTACTTATGTACTTTCAAAATGTATAATTACTTGGGTTGAGTCTGGTCGTTTGTATGTATAATAAGAGATAATAAGTATGTATTTACAAAAGAAAAGTATATAAGTATTATATCCGTTATCTAGTACTCACGACACAAGCGTTTGCTTAGTGTGAGGCTAGATGGCGCTGTGTGGAATGTCCCGGAATATTTATTATTATTTATTTATTTGTCCACTTAATAATAATATTAATTGTAAATAGATACGGTATATACAGATCTAAAAGTCAATGTATGTTTTCGTATTGCTAATTAGTTATCGAGCATAAATAAGTAAGTAGATACGAGTAGTATTATTTTACCGGACATTCAAGATATGGATGATATAGTTAAAACTCGATAAGAACTTATAGCCACTGTACTTTTTTAATTTCGATGACAAGTAAATTAAATTATTTATTAACAAGCAATTGTAAAAATGACAAACTTATTTATTCAATCATGTTATGTATAGTTATTTTATAAAACAACATGAATAGGTCAGACGCGCGTAGGAAAATCTATTGTTTATTTTAATTCAAGCATACTTTGCTTACGGGTTTTGATTCAAACTGAATGTACCAATGATATTCTATTTGTAAAACCTCATTGGAATGTACATATTTAAAATTTATGTGGCTATTATTAAAGTAACAAATGGGTCTGTATACCCAGTTTTTGCCGGAACAAACTGATAAAGAACCAAAATAAAATTGATAAAACATACTCTAGGAACTGTGAGATGAGTTTGGGCTTGCTACTACATGCAATGAGATAAGAAGATAACACAATGTATATAAGTAGCTATACATATAACTAACTATAAATATTTCGTCATTGCTTTATGTATGTTGTGATTCACCTCGATCCAAGGCTGGGATTACATTTATGGGTAATATATAGAATCAATGTAAATTTAAGACAATGGTACAATTTACATTGAAGTACCTACGTAGGTATGTAAAATTAGTCCATGTGTCTAGAATTGCCTAATATGAAGATATGAGTGTAAGTAGGTACATCACAGAAATCTAAATAAACTGTTTATTTAGATTTCTGTGAAGTACATAGTTATTTACTTACTTATATTAAAAAAAATTATTTAGTTAAAAATATACGTATCTTAGTAACTTGTTGCTTACTATCAACACAGAATACAGAGTACAAGTTGCTATCAACAAAAGTACACTTAGGTACTTATTTGATAATGTGTAAATCTCAATAAAAATTTCATAATTTTATTGTTTGAGATTATTCGTGCATATTTTGTAGGCTTATTAATACTGGTATTTTATATCTACTGGTTGATATCGCCTAATAATAATTGTAATAGTTATATGTACATATATCTTGCGTCTGTTTTGGTACTCAATCAATAATAATTAATCTGTATTTAATAACTATTGCGATTCTCAAAGCGAAATGAATCGGTTCTTTCTACTGAATAAGCACACTAAAGATCGCTTATCATCAAGCAAATTATGATCAAGTAAGTGCAAACCCTGTAAAAAAAACGTAAGTATACCTAGCTCGCGCTATGACATTTTCTAATTCGTATTAAAAGATAAAGATAAAAGATAAAGAATCTTTATTGATAATGTAAAGTTGTAACATAGGTATAAGTACTAATATCATAAAATATGCTACACAAATTACAATATCTCGTCAAATTGAATTTATAACATTTAAGTAGTTTTAATAAAATTTTTGAAATTACAATGTCAATTAAATTTTAATGAAATTAAAATTAAAAATTTTAATCAATTATTCATAATGAAATTTTTGTTATTAAAATCATGTCAAACATATTATAAAATTAAATTAAATAATTAAATTATAAAATGTTCTAGAATATTTCGGTTGATCATTAGATAAAATGTATAGATAGTAGGTGTAATGTTGATAACACTCCGCACACGACTAGCCTAGAAAGTATTATCAGTGATAACAACAACAATAATATAATATATGTGGGTTATTTAGGTATATCACCTACCTACTTGTTGTAGCAAATTAGTTGCGAATTGTTGTAGGCTTGTTTTAACAGAAACTCTTGCGTTCTTGTTTCCTTGTAGTTTAGGGGATGAAAATTAGAAAACCATCTATACTAATAGGTATTATAAAGCTGAAGAGTTTGTTTGTTTGTTTGTTTGTTTGAACGCGCTAATCTCAGGAACTACTGGTGCGAATTGAAAAATACTTTTTGTGTTGAATAGACGATTTATCGAGAAAGGCTTTAGGCTATATAACATCACGCTGCAACTAATAGGAGCGAAGAAACAATAGAAAATGTGGAAAAAAAGGGAAAAATTATTCATATGAGGGCTTCCGTTGCGTGGTTTGCGAAAATGGTTCAATATATCAAAAAAAATATGTATGAAAGAGTTATTTCTCTTGAAATGAGCTAACAAAATCTCCGTGACAGTCTATGTCTATCTTTTAAGATTAACTCACTAGGACCGTTTTTATGATAATAACTATTCCACGCGGACGAAGTCGCGCGCACCAGCTAGTAATATAATGTATATGTGGGTTATTTAGGCACCTACTTGTAGTAGCAAATTAAATGCGAATTGCGTTCTTGTTTCCTTGTAGGTAGTTAAGGGGATGAAAATTAAAAAACCATATTTCTATAAAAAGTTAAAATCGTATTTCAATTGAAAAAAAAATGACAAAAATTAGCGGTAGATTTCTAAAACGATACGGTCATCGTTTAATTATAGCAAAAGATTTTACTTTTGTAGTTGATACCTATATCCCTTAATTCCCGTATGTGGTATCACGTATGTACTTAGAAACATGAGAAAAGAAAAAAGCTAAGTTTGTCTGATCAACCTTCTCGTATTTGGTGCCGTGCCAAGAAAACGTAGTAAGCACCTTGATCACAATCACAACAGGAAGGCAAATACCTACCTACATGAGAATTACCCTCTACTTTTATGTACCTAGTACGAATTTTTAGAATTCAATTGTACAGTAATTTAATTTAATATTTTTTGTTTTGCAGTAATTATTGTATTTTATTGTACTATTATTTTACTTAATTGATTATTTTTTACATGTATTCTGTGACGTGTATCAAATAGGTATTCGATATAAATAAATTACTATGACTACCTACTACTATTACTATGACTATGAGATGGCAGTTGGATTGATTTATTTACTGTTTTATCAATCTAGGTATATGTACATATACAGTTGCATTGCAGTAGGTAAGTAGGTATAAGAACCTACAAAATATAAAATCACAATCACAAAGTTCTGTGTTGTATTAGGTATGTATTCTGTGGTGTAAGTAAATGTATTTTTTTTTCATTCACACCTAGTTCTTAACTACAGTAAGTGGATATCTCATAGTAGGTAGTTGAAAAAGATAGGGCTACCTATATAGGTAGGAACCTACCTATAAATAATATTTAAGCAAATAAATACTTACTTACCTACCTAGGTATGTATATTTAATATATTAAGTGTGTATTAAAAAAAATGAAAAGATCTTGAAACAAGTCTTTGTATCTGTGTCAAATCAACAATAAACGTGTTGACCTACAAAACTTGCAACGCAAGTGTGACATTTAAAATACCGATTTATAAGGTAGCGTAAAATACCTAGGTAGGTATAACACTAAAATACCTAGACTACGCGTAGGATATGAAGAGACAATCCGTTATTTAGCACGGTCGAGCTCATCACTTTCACTAATACAAGAAATTTTCACACCTTTCTGACTTATCAACTACCTATCTTCATAAAAGTAAAGTCGTAGAAGTTAGTAGGTAGGTATCATAACTATTATTTGGTATATGTACTTTGGTAGGTTCGGGAAAACAAATCGTTTCTACCCGCGTTGTTTTGTCGATTGCTGACTCGCGAGCTTTATTTTGATGAATGACACCGTTAACAAAACTGTTTACAAGTGATAAAGTTAGTACTCACTCAGAATATGTACGATCTTCATACAACAACAGAGACGGCGAGGTGCCTTGACCACGAGCCGAGCTCGGCGCGTCCGATTGGGAACACTCTCTCACCGCCGGCACTCGTAAATCAGGTACATAATGCACTCAGTGGCGACACAACGGTCCGCTGTTCAGCTACAGTGGCCAGCAGCACAGTTACACACAGAAACACCTCATCAACCGAGCCTTTCACTCAAAACGACAGCCAGACCGCAGTATTGTGCAAATCATCGCGGCCGGTCGCCTAGATTCAGCAGCCACCCGAAGCTGCGCCCGTAGAAACAACTGTCGACGCACTTCTAACTGGTTTTCATTGAAGAGTTGGTGCTTCGTGGCAAGGGTTCTATTTGTTTACAGTGAATGCGGAGACGCGAGGGGCGCGCGGCGTGGAATACGGGCGCTCCACGGGGCTGCCGGCGGCGACTGCCGGTCGCGAGCCGAGCGAGAGCCAGTGTTGCCGCTAGGAATATCTCGTTTTAGGCTACATTAAAGAAAAAGTGGCTAGTTTTAAACCTTAATCACCTGTAATATTCTGCTAGAAGTTCCTAAAGTATTTTCACATAGGTACTACTAATAAAAAAAAATACAAAATTAATAATAATAACCTACTATAATTATCTAGTACCTACACATAATTTAGGCACCGAGTTCAATCAAACATTTTTCATGAGTAGTGTAAACATTACTTAAAACAAATTATCCTGTAATTATTTTGCGACAAGAAATTACGTACGAACACATTCCTGTATTTATTAAATTATTGTTACTTTAATTTTTTTTTTTTAATGATTGTGATTGATTTATTAAAATAATAAGAAACAATATTTACACATATTAACACTAATAGAACTAAAAAAGAGTATTTACATCTAAACTAAATTTAAACAATCTACATGTGGTATGGAGCCAAGAACGCTGGCTGCATTCCCACGCTGGATTGCTATAATTTGTAATTTGTAGAATAAATATTGAAGTTTGAAAGTTCACAATCTGTTCATTTTTGAAGATGTGGGTAGTAGTCTGTAGTTTAGTTTGTTTTTCCGATGTGACCGTTTGTTGTGTCACGTTCAACATAACTGTGGTAAGCTTTTTCTTTTGTATCTTCAGTCTAAAAAGTAGTCTTAAGTAGCTAGATTTATTTTGGAGGCTTAAATAAATTTCGCTTAAACAGTTGAAAATTTGCTAGATATAGCTACAAAGTAGCTAAAACGGCAACACTGGCGCGAGCCGACCCGATTATCTTGCCGCCAAATCGAATTTTCCTATTCGCTCTGTCTCGCCGGACTCGCACACGATAGAGAAAGATGAACAAGATTGAGGGAAACTCGTGTCCGTAGGACTCGAACATCGTGTCGTGACGTCACTACGCGGCCGCGGCCAGGTACAATACAACTAACTTCATGGGTACAACACAGGTGGTGTGGTACATACATGGCCCTGATTCTGTAAGGCCCAGGCTTGTCTTGCCATAAACGCGTGACGTCACACGACATCGTAACTTGTATCGTATCGTGGCACGGTAAGACACGGTTAAATGGTATTCTACATGCCATACGATAGGTTGTCTATGACACGTTACAATTACACGTGTTCGTCCAAAAATCTTCTTTCCGGTTTTTTCGATAAATTGCGGTTTTTGATGTGAGAGTTTATTTATTAATTAAAAGTTAATTAGGTCGAGAAAACCATAAAATAATACACAATTTCTTGATTGATTACACAAATTCTAATAAAAAGCTACTAAATTACTATTGCTTACTAAAATAAAATCTCTGAACTATGATTTTTCAACGAACCATTTACTCGTCTTGTCAGTGTCAAGTCAATTGTAGAATTTGTTTTGTAAATATCTGTAAATATTTTTCCTGTATTTATCTTCGCGTGAGTGTTTTGCAGAATGGATAGTATTTTACGCAGAAGGATAATTTGACTGGCGTAGCAATAGCCGCTCCCTCTCGTGCATGAGGTTTCGTGCGCCGGTCGTGGTGCTGGTGCTCTCGAGTGGGAGGTCGACGCGCCTGCACCACCTTCAGGAACCACCGCCTGTCGTCCCGGTGCTGTAGAAAAGCGCTGCCACGTCAGGCATTTCACCACCATCACCACGTCGAGCAACGCCGCCCGTCACTGGAACGCCGCCGCGCCGGCCAGAGCGACTTGACGTGACTTCCCGGGGTCAGCGTGCCCTGGAGCCCTCAACAGAGAGCAATATCGATGAGGCTCTACCAGAAACCCCTTGGGGACTGGCAGACGACCCAGTGATGATGCTGGCGTATGGACTAAATTAATTTGTAAAATAGGCATATTATTGAATCTCCCATGTTAGTTATTGATGAGTGTATAATAAAAATCTATTTAAGCAACACTAATATACTGTTTTAGTCCCTTCAGTGCCTTGATTATGATAATTAGTGTTAATAGGGCTCAAATTACCTCCAGGTACATATAAGAATTGTAAAAATATTATTTGATAGACACAAATATAAGACAAAGTAATCAAAGAGCTTTGAAGCTAATAGTACCCACTACCCATAAAGACATAGCCCAGCCCCATTCAAAGGGCCACCCGCCCTTGCAGGGATTGGCTGAGACCTGAAGCCATATCGCTATGGTCTTTCAGGTATTCGGTCTAATATCCCTGCTGGGCCGGAGCCTGTTGAATATGAATAAACTTACAATTGAAGTAGGATAGGATACTTACTTATTTATTAGGATTAGTTAACCACAGGCCACATGATTCGAGATAATAAATATTAAGATTTTTAATTTTATATTAAGTTATAGATTTTAGAATATTTAGTTTTAATTTTAGCTACACCCTAATTCCCCTCTAAACAGGGCAAATGTAAATACCTACATTTATGCTAATAAAGGAATTGAAATAAAAAGCCTTCTTATTCTTAAAACCTTATAATACATGTAACATTATTTGACTACTTCAAGACTAATTATACTACCCATTTACAACTAAAGCTTATTTTATTTATTTATATCTCTATTATAACATTTCTGGTTACTTAATAGGTATTAAGTCAAATTACTTGACATTTTATTTTATTTACATAGGTTATTATGACTCCTTCTAGGTAAAGGCCTCTTCCAGCCTATTCCATCTTGCCTCCAGTTCGGTGCAACTTTATCTATATCTTTGTTCTACCTGTTTTCAGGTCTTCCTTGTTTTCCTAGTGCTCCTTTCCAGATACTTGCTCTTTTTGTCCATCTTTTATTTGGTAACCATGCAAGGTGCCCGGCCCATCTCTATTTCTGCTTTAGTCCATGTTGTAAAGCATCCACAATTTTTTTGTTTTCTTTCTCTTATCTGAACATCTTATTCTGTATTTGAGCTTGATTTTTGTTATATGTACTTCTTACCATGGAATGTTGGCATGTTTTTGTATCATTCGGCTGGTTGTTGCAAGTGAACTTACATTATATGTGCACAAGTATATTCTGTTTGTTTCTTTGTTGGTGTGGCATGCTTTCCTCCATGGCGGCCGGCCATACTGGAGGAGGTTGTGTGGAGATTTTACAATACATAACACTTCTTCCATAAATTTATTTGATGATTGCAGCTAGTATTTGAGGTTATGTATGGGTTTGTTATGTACATATTTTTTTGTTTTTCTGGCCTTTTCACACTATTTTCACGGAAGGAGGCACAAAAAACACTATTTTCAGATGGATATTTGTCACTTCACAGGTTGCTTTATTGTTTTCAACAGGTTTTGTCCGTTCATCTTTTTGTTGCGTAGTAATTCGCCGTTTGCCGGTCGGCTTGTTGTTTTCGAAAATGCTTCGATTTTTTAGGTGTTTTCTATTGTAAAACAGGTTTTTAGACGATTTTATCCTCAATAAATGTTTAGTAGCACAAATTTTATTCGGAGATTGAAACTTATTGTTTACACAGACACAGAATACTAAGTAGTTACTATGGGTAATACCGTGTCTTGGCGTGTTACGTGCCCTCGCAGCGCAAGATAAGTTGACAGTTCAATTCCTTACGTCACTGTGGTTACGGAATCTGATATTGGCATAGCGAATACCATAAACGCGCGTAACACGCCTTTAACGTGTCTTGCCGTGTTACGATAGAGAAATGGCCTTACAGAATTAGGCCCCAGGTGGAATAAAACTTTCGTGCGGAGTACATGACGAACACTATCAATGGAGGACAATATTACAGATAGGGTAAAGTAGAAGGGCGGACTGGTTTAGTAGGTATTTGTGCACCTCAGAGAGGTTTGGACAAAAAAAAACTAATTTTAAGGTGACCATAAAGTAGGTAGGTAGGTAGGTATTTTAAATTATTGCAAGCCGTAAAGCTTTGGTTTCCTAGGAAAGCGGTGGCATCGTATAGCGGCCGTGATATTACGGACGCAAAAATAATTAAAGTAAATTACGGTGCAAGTTACCGCTCTCCAGGAAACCGCGCCATTTCGTTTACATAGACAACGTTTTAGTGACGTCGTTCACCGCTGTATTACGGGCGCTATATGAAGGCACCGCTTTCCTAGGAAATTTACAAACCAGAGGCAACCTATACAAAAATATGAAATCATCATCATCATCCACAGCCGGTTTTGTCCCACTGTTGGGTACAGGTCTCTCTCATAGTATGCCAATGGCTTAGATATTTAGCCAGCCTCGTCCAGGTTTGACCCGTTTAAAATATGAAATATTTTATTTTTACACATAGTTTTTTTTATTTAATAGAGGCTTTGTCGCTGAGCGATCATATCGCCTTATAGGCTAAAGGCGAGATAGATGCTCCAGAGGGATAGGTGCCCCATTTTCAAAAAACCCAACTTCCCAAACTCGCGACAAAGAAATAATAGTATACTTAACTAAGAGCGGCAGGCACCCCGCATTTAAGTTAGCCAGGGGACGTCGTGCTTTGAGGATGTATTTCGCTCGTGTGAGCATTCATCTCCGCGGTGAACTTCACAAACACGTCAAAGTTTTAACGGTTAGTATGTGCTGTTGTGTAACTTTATAAGTAGTCATTTATTCCGATATATTATTTATTACATTAATAAACTGATTCATCTAGTATGCATCTATCTAGATGTAAATAGTTCCACTTTTACTTTTTATTTATTTAAAAAAATATTTGGGCATCTATCCCTATTAAAAAGGATAGTTGCCCTGATTTTTCGAGGTATAGGTGCCCCTAGGGGCATCTATCTTTCCATGCACTATGTATACCTACCCATATGTAATTTTAGGGTATATTTTGAACTTATTTTTATGTGTTTACCTATATAATAATTGTTTTTGGACTTTTTAGTGATTGTATCAGAACCATACCAAGAAAATACAAAAGAAAGGAAGGTCATTTAGGAAAAGGTATTTAGGTCCATGTTTCTTGGAAACAATTTCTGTTTTAGGAGTTGCCAAAACACCAATTGCTCAAAATCTCATGAAAGTTTGGTTGAGTTTTTCGTTTATTCAATATGAAGGGCATCTATCCTAATTAGTATTTTCTTGGTGGGGCAACTATCCATACGGTAGGCATGTATCCCCAAAAAAAGAGGTTCCACAAAAACCAAAATTTTGCAAAATCTGTTAATCTTAATGTCAAAAATACAAATCACAGGTAAAGATAAAATATTAGACTATCTAAATTCATAGACATTATTTTGATAAGATTGTTTTTCTTTTAGTTATGAAGATATTTCAAAAAGTGGTGCATCTATCCCGCCTTTACCCTAAACACTATAACTAGTACTAACACATTAATAAATAGGTTTGTGTGATCACACGTTGATCCCAATTTAACTATCATCAGCCAATATTGATAATATTCCATTCAATATTTTTAGCGTTCAGTTTAAGATTAGCAGCAAAAAGCACAGAATAAAATCAAACCATTAGCTTTAAAAGGAGCTTATTAATTCAGTCCAAAAATAGATTCACATCGGCCAAAACACCATAAATCACTGCTATTCATACTGTAATTACCAAAATTATAGGAAAAAAAGCAAAGCCTTACGCAGTAAACCAGTAAGTAAAAAACGTAGATGAATCAAATATCTACTATAAATACAAAAATTAGACGTACCGTGTCTTCTTCAAATAGTATTATAATATACCCGAAATACATAGACAGACAGGAACAAAGCCACCTCAATCAAAACATTTACTGATTAAAGTGCCCTTCGTGACTCCTAAGATTTTACCAACACCACCAACACCGCACCTTGTGTCTTCAAGTTTTGTAATTTTCCTTCGGCCGATGTTGGTGGAGTCAACATCGACACGTCCTGAGGATGCCTCGTGGGGATGCAAAATACGTGTCGACGAAAATATTTTGCCGAAGGAAAACTAGAAAACTTGAAGACACATTTTACTGATTTTTGCTTCTTATCCGGATGAAATCTAAGAACATGTTGTAAAGTTGTAAACATTGTACTATGCTCTCGCTCAAAGACCTCGTGACATTCTTGATTGGTCTTGATTGTACATTGTGTAGTCCATTAGATATAATAACGCTAGGCAGACACCGCTCTTTTACATCTAAATATTATACAGCTAACCATAATGCTGTCATTTTTCTGGATCAACGTAACAGCAATTCTAGCTAACGTGGTAATGCGGCCAGCATGATGGACACGCGGCCTTCTAACACTAGGTAAGTAGATTATCTTTCTCTTTCTATTTGAGTCGTATTTCCTCATGACTGAGGGTCGTGACTCCCCCGCAGAATTAATTCGTTAGGGGAGTTTAGATTATCTTTAGGCATATCTAAAAAATCTGAGTGCCTTTTTATGTTGTAGGAGGTTGCAGTATGTGGTTAAAATTTGTTAGTAATATTTCGTTTTTTAAAGGCATTGAACAAAATAATAATTTGCACCAGTTTCGATATAATCGAAGATCAGCGACCCACGACACAAACGTTTGCTTAGTGTGGGGCTAGATGGCGCTGTGTGCAATGTCCCGAAATAATCATTTATTTATTACTATTTAAGCCAGAAAGTTTGCATAAAATGTTCATCTATTTCAAATATTTCATATCGTTCTTGTAACAATAATTTATCAAAGCTTTAAGGGGGCTCAGATAGGACAGACAAGATTTTCTTATTGTTTTATAGAATGGTACGGAACCTTTTATGCGCGGTCGGGACTTGGCAGTTGGTTAGGTAATTGATTAGTTTATTAAGCTTAAATATGGTGAAATTATTGTTTTTGACGTCCGGCGGCCGCCAATTGGTGAAGCGCCTACCACAACGAACATAGCCAGAGCTGAGCTAGGCATAACATTCCATTGCATTCCTATATCTCCCATGAACGCATTGTACATCATATCAATTGCTTTTATTCTGTCATTTAAATCAACTAAAAATCAATCTAATATAACATCAGAGAGTTTATCTTTATCATATCATATTTTGAAATGAAGTATTTTATTGCCTTATTTACTCATGTCTATCAATGGGGCCAAAAATAAGTTGTTTAAGTTGGAGGTTTCAACAACTTATTAGGCTCACTGAAAATGAGAAATTATAATATAAAGTACTTAGTATGGAAATTTCTCTGGCTGATGTTAAAAATGCATCTTACGTAAGAAGTCAAAGCGGCTCTTGATTTCGTATAAGCGAATGAGGCTTTAATAGGTGACATGTCTTGTGTAATTCTCTATTAGGAAATATACCTGCTTTGGTGACGATGGATAAACTCTCAATATTAGTAGCTACCTACTATGTATGTTCATTTACTTGTACTTAATAGTAAAATAATTAATAGCATAGATAGACTTGTACTTAATAGTAAAATAATTAATAGACAATATATTGTTTTTGAAGGCACCACTAAACAGTAGGTAATTGGTAAATTAATTACTTGCATAGCTACGGTTTCATGTTAAGCCTATTTGTATGATTGCAAACCTGTCAACTGCAACAGTAGTTTAGTTTGTTTTTGGGTTTGTAACTTCGCCAAGTTTAATTTAATCTCTTTAATTTTATTTTGATATTAAACTTCAAGTATACGCGTATGTGCAATACTTACTTGTAGATTTGCTCGAACACAGGCTTACATAAGCGCTTGTGCCTGTTTTTTGCGCGCGCATAAGCACGTTCTCCACACCAGATTTCAACACTTCAACCACTTATTTACATTGCGACACAGCAAGGGAAAACACCTATACAGTCAAATTCCGTAGGAGCTAGCACACACGGACGCTTTCGCTAGATTTGAACAAACACAGCCTCACACAGAGAAATTATCAATATCATAATACGTCTCACGAGTCGGTATTGGTTCTAGAAAGCACTAAAAAAAGGTAATAACAGAATACAAAAAATAAAACTTTGACAAAAGAATGTTGGCAAAGCGCGCGTGAATTCGCGATATTGGAGATGTTGGCGGCACGATGCAGCGGTAGGCGCGACAGACTGACTGGCTGCAGACCGGCGCGGCCTGTCCGAGCTGGTGGGTTGCCCTGTCACTCTCGCTCGACCAACTACGGACTAGAAATTGTATTGCTGTTTACTTTCCCTGTCTATCGCGCTACTTGCACCATTGCCACCAAGCGGCTCGGTAGTTGATTCGTCCGCTTTACATTATTCTAACGCACGTCACCCTGACTCGATCCCAACGTTAAGCCATGACTTGGTTTCTAAGTTAAGTGTGGGTGCATTCGCTTAACGGTGAAGGAATATCCTGAGGAAACCGGGGTTTATGTATGACGAACGCAACATTCGGGGTCATGACAGGTGTCTTCCGTGGTTGCCTACCACGATTTTACACAAGAGAATTCGCCAAACAAATTAATTCCTCCAGGGACTTACGAACCTCAGTAATAAATGAGGAAGACGATAAAAGGAATAACAACATAGGTTAGTACATAATGTTTAAGTCTATTGTTCCTCAGTGATTATTTTATACAATGGTACTACTTATTTGGTTTTTTAAATAATAGTTCTCTAACTAAGTAATGCGGCAAGCCGAGTACGTTGCCATCGAGCGCTTGGATTACCTATATTCGGTTTATTCCAACTTCAGGCTTTTCCTAGTTTGCCTAAATTATTTTCTTAGTAGTTCGAAATAAGAAGTTGGTTAGGTTTTTTCTTTTTTATTTCATAATTAAAATCACATCTATATTTAAAAAAATGTAATGTCACAATTTACACTTACATATATCATACCTGATACAATAAAGCAAAATTGAAGTTATGTGTATAATATTTATTTTACGGTATACCTACTTGTAAAAGAAAAGTACTTGTTTTATTGTTGTACTTATATTAATTGGTATCGAAGCGTATTCTGTTTAGTCGTCCTCTTTAGGAATACAGTACTTTATCCCATCGCCGATTAATTCTTCAAATCCATTAAGACAATGTCCAGGACAGGCCACGTTGCCGCAACCTTGACTGTTCTCTTCATCTGCCTCGAATGGACTCATAACAGTTTCAAGAAGGAACCAAAGAACGTCTGGGTTGTCCATTTTCGAACTACTTCCACTTAATCGTTTTGGTTCTGGCTGAATAGTTTTCGGTTCTGGAGTCACAATTGGCGTGTCTTTGTCTCCCTTTACCTTAAGGATATTGAAACTTAGTAAAGCAATGAAGATGCAGTACCACAGGACCATCTGGAAAACGATGTTTTAGGAATTAGAACAATTTTCGCACGTTTGTAATCTACTATATAAAAATAAGTTGGGTTTTCCTTCCTGACGCTATAACTCCAGAACGCACGAACCGATTTCCATGGTTTTGCATTCGTTGGAAAGGTCTCGGGCTCCGTGAGGTTTATTAAAAAAACGAAGCCAAGTCTGGTGGCGAAACGGAGTTCACGGGGTTTGCTAGTAATATCTAAAGGATGATTGTGGACGTGCAGTGTGTTGAGGGTATACAAACGGTTGTATAAGTAGACACTCAAAAACGAATCTCTACTAATATTATAAAGCTGAAGAGTTTGTTTGTTTGTTTTGTTAGATATTGTTTCTTCGCTCCTATTAGCCAGCGTGATGTTATATAGCCTTATATTATGCCAGCGTGATGTTATATAACCTAAAGTCTTCCTTGATAACTGGTCTATCCAACACAAAAAGAATTTTTCAATTCGCACCAGTATTTCCTGAGATTAGCGCGTTCCAACAAACAAACTCTTCAGCTTTATAATATTAGTAAGTATAGATTAAACAGTACCTACTTATATTAAATTTAGTCATAAATATACATACAAAGACATATTTGTTTAATTTAGTACAAAAAAAAATAAAAGCAATCGGTATAGTTACTGTGTGGATAAAATAAAAATAAAATAAGATAAAAAATAAAAATCTTTTTATTTGAAACAGTTAAAATGTTTTACAGTGTTAGCTTAATCTATGACTAATTCTAACATTATAGCTATAAGTTTTCCTTAATTATTAAGCTTTCTATGCAGACCTGCATATCTAAACCCAGCAGGAGCTTGTATTTTAGATATACATGTTCTCCATTTGTATAGTGATACAAAAATAAACCTATAATTTGTTGATCTTTATCTACTTAGTAAATAGATGTAATTTTTTTTAATTTTACAAATAAATTTTATTAACATATTGATGATACAATATCATATATACAAAATATTTATATGTGTGTGTGTGTGTGTCTAATATTTTGATTGGATGGCCACGTTTTTATATGAATGTCTTGTACAATTAACGAGTACCATACCTAAGTGTATTTTCAGATAATGTGATCAAAAGTACGTATTTGAAGAAAATTACTTATAGTGAAGCCCAGTTATAACAGATAAAACTGTATAATTATTGACTGGGTGACAAAGGTAAAACATAACAAACAGGACAAATTAGGCAGAGCAGCTACTCGAATTAAAAATGATCAAGATATTTGAGCTTTTCAAATATTTGGTCTCTTGCTACCTACTTACATTTTGTCTGCACAATTTTTCCATGATATTATGGTTGGTCGTTAGTTTTTTAAAATAAGTTTTTCGTTATATGTTTATTAAGTTACACAAGTATTTATGTATTATTGAAACCAACCAATGACTAGATTGGGACACACGAGCTATCGGGTGAACTCTTATTAATTGACTCAAACAATTACATGCAAAATGTCCTTCAAATAAGGATACAAATCGAATTACTAATTAAGGAAAGTATCTCTATCCCTATTGTACATACGTATATTATAAACTCATTTAATAAAGGCGAATTTTTGTTTGTAATTGTCATTGGTTGGTCTGTCTTCACGATGCTATAAAACCAGAAAGTTGAATCATGGAGGTTGGGTGTCACAATATTATTCTGATAAAAAAACTTATTAGAATATCAGTTACCATCAGACCAGAGAAACTTGCAGACCTCACTTCATCCGCCTAAAAATAAACTTCTTCTTCTTCCAGTGCCTCTCCTTGATGGAGGTTGGCCGTCAGCTCAGCGAACTTGTCCCTATCTTGTGCCAAGCGAAAAAGTTCTTCTACGCTAGCAATACTCGTCCATTCCCGTATATTTCTCAGCCACGATTTCTTTCTTCTTCCAACGCGTCTTTTGCTTGCGATTTTGCCCATCATTATGAGTTGGAGGAGGTCATATTTCTCGTGCCGCAAGACATGTCTTAAATAGGCGACTTTTCTCTTTTTGATTGTCTACAAAAGCTCGCGGCTCTTGCCGACGCTTAGGAGCACTCGTTCATTGGAAACCTTCTGTGTCCAGCTAATGCGTAGGATTCTACGGTATCACCACATCTCGAAAGCTTCAAGAAACTTTTGTGTGTTAGCTTTCAAAGTCCAGGCTTCACTACCATACAATACTACAGGCCACACATAACACTGGAGTAGTCTTACTCTGAGCTTTATGGACAATTGACGACTGCATAAGACTACCCATTCTTTTTAAGGTGGCTTGGGCAATTCCAATCCGGGTTCGTATTTCCTGTTCGCTATCCCATTCTTCATTGACCCAAGCACCGAGGTATTTATATTTCTGCACCCGTTCCAGATCTGCTCCTGCAACGGTGATTCTGGGATTCAATTGGTTTCTCGAAAAAAATACACACTTTTGGCTGGAGAGTACCTACGTATGCACAGTGTGGCATAGTTCTTGTCACGCTATAGAAGTAGATGTGGCTCTCAATGACACATACCAGACCATAACAGGATGCCTAAAGCCAACCCTACTTAACAAACTGTTTCCTCTAGCAGATAACATTCACACGTCCAGCCGTCGTTTGTGGACTTGAAAAATGCTTTAAGGAAACTGACTGCGTCACCCCCTGTTTGACGCACTAATAAATAACTAGACGCCTCAAAGCTGCAAGACCATATTGAGTAAACACTTTAGCCATAACAGGTACCTCCGCTAACGCCCAACTTTACTTGTGGAAATAGGACCACCCCCTTTCTAACTCAGATATGTCTCAACTCTCAAGATATTGAACATAAGGGGATAAAAAAAAATACTTTGCATTAGGTAACCCCGGTCTCTCAAACTATAATTGTATGGTTGTTCTTGGCTAGTCAGGCGATGATGGTCATAAAAAGTGGCATCTACACGAAATCAAGAAGAAATTTTAGTTTTTTAATATATCATACCAACAGTGGATAATAATAATTAGAAGGAACCTAATGAAGCGACAACGTGATACTTAACAATTAATGTCGCATATTTATTACATTCATTTATTAACCAATGATTACAATTTTCAATTAGGCTACAACTGTTATGAAGCTTCTAAACAAATTAATAAATTCAACATATAATGTACATATATATCTTCCCAATAGGTGTGGAACAGCTATTTTTAGAGCCAACCACTAATTTTATATAATAAAAATAACATTTATTTGCACTAAAACATGATGTTACAAACCCCTTAGATTTTAGGAACGAATTTATAAACGTGTATCCCTAGACCTCACTATAAAATATTAGTGTTTAACCAATTTTCACATTTAAAAGTATAATGGAGCTCTCCGCATCTCTGCACCGACAACAAATATTACGGATTTCAATAAGAATTTAAGAATTCCTATAGGACTGTAAGTTTGAATAATTTGATAGATTCTTTACTCCCAATTCTGAATTTTGAAGTTGCAAAATGAAAATAAACACTTGAAGTAGGTCTTTAAGTGTTTATTCTTTTTTTTAAATAAATTTTATGTTGCATTATATTTCTCGAGTCGAGTAGAAATATTATAAGGTTGTACTTGTGAAGGCAAGACTTCGACGCTCCCCTGACCGTCAACTGCAGCCTTAGTAGTGACACATGTTACAGAGTATAACCAAAGGTACAACTAGTAGGTATAGTTCTCCGATTAGTAGACCTCACGAGTCCATTGGACGCAAACTTGGTGCCTTGATTCAAGATACAATGCGGGGATGCGTAAATGCATTTCCTTCACGAAAAAAATAAAAGGTTTGACCTGAGTAAAGGTCTTATTGGTTGGAAACGTTGAAGTCTTTAATTTGTATGTTTGTTTAATATTCTTCTTCTTCTTTTTCTTTAGGTAAACAATATTTTGTCCCGTCGATAACGACTTCTAAAGTTTCTTCCGGACAATTTCCACTACAGGCGATGAGGCCGCATCCTTGATGGTCTTCTTCATCTGTTTCGAATGGACTCATTACAGTTTCGAGAAGGAACCAAAGAACGTCTGGGTCGTCCATTTTCGAATTACTTCCAATTAAAGTGGATATAGTTTTTGGTGTTGTGTGTGTACTAATCTCAGTGAGGTTGTCATTTTTCGTTTCTGGAGGTACTGATGGCGGTGCTGGTGTTATTCCTGGTGAGGTATCTCCCTTTACCTCGAGACTATAGAAACTTAATAATGGTAAAGCAACGAATATGCAGTACCACAGGATCATCTATAAAACAATGTTATAGGAATTAGGGTTATTTTTGGCACATGATTGTAATATAATAAATGGTTGACGAGCGTTACTTCATACAAACAATTGTTTCTGTTTTTAAGACTCACACACGAAAAAAAACTTAGGAAATAGTTATAGATATTCGGTAAGTAGACGCGCAATGTGTTTATTCCATTTAGTTATGCCTTGATATTAATGCCTTATTATAAAAAAGGGCGTGAGAGTATTTTTATGCACATGATCACTTGTATATTCAAATAATATGTCTTGAGGTGCTTAAACAAATATTATACGTAGTAAAGTTCAATATAGCAGATACAATTTGTATTTATCTCAACAGTACAGGTAAAATAAAACAAATAAAATTTATTGTCCTAGGAGCTCAATTTAAAAACTAAAATGCATTGTTTGGATTTACTTATATCTTGACTTAATAACATATAATACCGCTGCTGTGATCTTACTTTTAGTCCTATTTTACAATATACCTGCAACATTTTATGCTATGCAATTTACAAATTGTTAATGAAATGCAAATTAGTAATAGTACTTACATGCTGGCTGTACAATTTCCCCATGATATCGTGACACGTTACGGATTTCTTACTTTCCCTTTTCCTTTATTCGTGTTTCTACTTATTATTTTAATGGTTATTACACAAATGTCTATGAATCAGTAATACCAACAAATGACTACAATGGTACGCACAAGCGATCGCATAAACTCTTAATAATTGACTCAATCAATAATTATGCAAAATGTTTTTCAAATGAGGATACAAATTGAAGTACTATGCAAGGAAAACCCCAATATCCCACTCATAACTATTTACTTATATAAAATAGGCAAATGATTGAGTGTAGGTATGTTTGTCATTTTTTCAGGGTTAAAATAACGAAATGATTTAGATGAAAATTAAAAAAATATAGGTATTAGCTAAGAAAAAGAAAGAGACTCCCACATAACCACACGCTCTCCCCCGGGTCGGGTGGGACAGCTTAAAGTTATCCTGGGTCAAAAAAAAGTTACATTGGGCGGACTTATCACATAGACTCTTATGTGATAAGTCCGCACAATGCTCATAACGCAAAAACGGCTGAACGGATCATCATGACTTTTGGTGTGTAGGAAGTAGGTCTTAGTCTTAGGAGTGTCATAGGCTACTTTTTAGGCACTAGTAAAAAATAAATCAAATCTCGTACATGACGTCAGGTGCCGAAGACGAGAACGGACAATCACAGTTGCAAGCTTTCCGGTGTAATAAATTACTCTATGGTGTAATTGTGTCATTTCATATATTTGATATCTCACTCATATTGATATTTGACTCAGTAGGTGTTGAAGATTGGTAAGGTAATCTAAAAATGAATAATAAACGAACAAATGACCGAACACAAAGTTTTTTTGCTGAAAACAGTTACATTGATTTAAAGGGATATTGTTGGTAATGTTTTAGAGGTCTATCTGTAAAGTACTGGCTTATTTTCATTGGAATTACTTTTCTTAATTAAAAAATCAAACTCAAAGGCTTTACAGAGAATAATACGCCTAGCTGTCGCATAAACGCATACATGTACCTACCTATATTATTGTATATCTATTCAAATCAATGTCTGCACATACAATGAAAATCTCGCAAAGTACTTCAGTACAGTTACTTAACAGTACGCGTTACATATGTAGGTATGTATAAAACTCAAAGGCTTTACAGAGAATAATACGCCTAGCTGTCGCATAAACGCATACATGTACCTACCTATATTATTGTATATCTATTCAAATCAATGTCTGCACATACAATGAAAATCTCGCAAAGTACTTCAGTACAGTTACTTAACAGGTACGCGTTACATATGTAGGTATGTATAAAACTATGTACTAATTTTGCAATTATTTTATTATATATTTTACAGAGATGTTGAATGCATGTGTACTTAAAAACAAATCATACTTATGTACATAGGTAATTAAGTTTCCTATTTACAAAAATAGAAAAAAATCTTAACTTATTTGACTAAGCGATTAAATTTATCATATATTTATCAATAAACATATTTTTTACCATAAATGTTGTGATTATCACAAAATAAATGAAAATTCCTTATAACATATTAAGTAGTTGATCTTATTATAAGTACCTAACGTTAGAGAGTTTTCTGGACAATCTGAACTTTATTTTTTATCATATCCACAGTACATAATACTTATTGCTATGTAAATTAAACGCAAAATGCGTGTTCTTATTCGCCTATCAGTCAAACAATAATTTTGCTCAAGTAAATATCGTTTTAAATAACACAGGATTAAGATATTAAGCTGATATTAAGCTACATTATTTTATTTTCTAGGTATTTTTAAAGCTTCTTTAAATTTATAATCTTAATATAGTATGTGCAAATTTTACAATGTCGATCACAAAAAGGGAATGTTGTATAAACATTGCTAGCACAAACTTAAACTTAGTGGGCTTTATTACAAAACGTAGTTTAAATATTAGCCTAGACCTTTGAAAATAAAAAGTAGTTTCTTGTTGTTCAAACATCTCATACAAACAATCAACATGTCAACTTCAAATTAGAACTTTGATTATAATTGGTAACATTCTGACAGTTTGATAATTATGACAGTAGACAGCAGTAGACAGACAATTTTCGAACATCAAAACCGGACTTAGTATTTTCAAACTTCTGGACTAATTAGTTAAACCACGTTTCGTAATAAGACCCATGAAGGTTATTTTTCTATTATTTCTTCCATTGTTGGAACAAATAACATAATAATAACATTAAAAATAGTTAGTAGTTAGTGTCTAAGCATATCTCAATGGCACCAATATTTAGTGTTGAGAAAAACTGTACTTAACTTATGTATATCATTGTATGTATCCGTTATATATCATATAATACCAATTGAATAAAGAATATTCCTCTTCTATACGAAGCATATTTAGATTAGGTGACAAATACTTCAATACTTTAAATAATGTTAATAAGTAGGTAGCACTGATTTATTCTATGGTGTCATTTAACATACCTACAAGGAATATGTATACTGGTTTACATGTCAAATAAGATAATTATTAATAAAACAATATATAATAATATTCACAATAATATGTAATTATTAGAGATGTTCAAGTGTATTCGGTGGTATAATAACGAAGCTTACCTATATAACGTTATAATATATTTTTTATAAATATTACACAGGGTTACAACTTTCTCGAGAAAAATAAGAATGGGTAGGGTATAGCTATAATAGCTACCAATAACGTTTGCTTTACGACTTATGGAAGTTGTCTTGAAAATACAGGTAATCTAAGCAGTTGTTACTAGTTACACTGTATGACTGTATATTATATCGCGTTGAATATTACACGTAAATAGTTTGTTGTACATAACGTCCAAAAGTTAATTCATAGTCCAAATACAATTTTAGTCGTTACTTTTTTGTTTATGTAACTGAAAAATTAACGGAACGTAAATAAATTTCATTGTTTTTCCCATTCTTATTAGACACCAAGGCCCTTGAAGGTCACTTATGCTCAAAAGCTTAGAATTTAAGTCTTCGTGCGGAATCGATAATGTTTTATGATCAGTGGTAATGCGTAAGTAGAATCATGATCGGTTGATCCAAGAGATTCACCCTGATCCCTTGGCGGTAATGCGAGAGTAGAATCCTGATCCCTTGAGCTTCTGCTCAGTGGTAATTCAAGAATAGAATCCTGACCAGCTGATCCCTTAAGGTTGGGATCATTGGTAGTGCATGTAAAATCCTGATCTTAAGCTTGTGATCAGTGGCAATGCGTAAGTAGAATCCTGATCGGCTGATCCAAGAGATTTATTCTGGTCCTTGATGGTAATGCAAAATTAGAATCCTGATCCCTCGAGCTTAAGCTCAGTAAGGTAATGGGAGAGTATAATCCTGATCCCTTAAGGTTATGATCAGTGATAATGCGACAGTTTCCCGGGTCTCCGCGGCGGAGCGCTTTCATACTCGTAGTAGTTGGACTGCGGCCGCGTCTCTTTACAGGACCGCCCAGAGTGGTAGCCAGGCCCGCCCACTGCTCGCCGACTGTGCAACAAAACAAACAAACCATTTATAAATAATTTTTTTTTTGACGCAACTCAGTTATGTGGTAGGTATCGATTGAATTATGAAAATCTTACAGCGGAGTTTTTATTTATGATCGGAAGTTTATCCGAATGATACAATTTAGGTCGCATGTGTTTTATTGGTGTCTTCGTTTTTCAACTATTTGCACCTGAACTCTTCACTGTGAGATTTACATAGAAACAGACAGTTAGGTAGGTACATACTACATAGGGTGTAAAATAAAAATCTAGTAACTATGCAAGGCAAACGCAAATAAGGTATTTATTGTAGAACAATTATTGCTTAGATGAAAGCGATTTTAGCCTACACGAACATGCTGTGGTTTAGCGGTAAACTTATAATTAATTAATTTAATTAACGCAAATAATTTTGGTACTTTGACACTATGCAATATGGCCGTGATAAATATTTGATCCTTACCAATAGAGTCGATTGTTTTATAATGCGTTGCAAGAAAAAACATAAATAATCTATATTATTATTCTAAATTTATAACAGTATTCATTTATTTCTACATAAATTTTATCTGATATGTCGATAAATCTTTTGAATTTTGATATTTAAACCATGCAAAGGCTTTTCGTCTCTATTATTCGTAATGGCAATTTATATAGTGAAAAGAAGTATTCTTCTTTCATTATTTTCATCAAAACTTTGATACTTCTACTATCTAGCAAAATCTCCAGCGCCGAGGACGTTCGCTGACACTAAAATAAATAAAAATATTGAATTAAAATATCACAAACACATACTTTGTTTTATAGTTTGTAGCATTAAAAATTTTAAGTGTCCATAGGTACCTATACGTCATATATTGTAAAAACATCTTTAACATAGAATCAGTATGAATGGCTTGATAACAAAACATTCAAATATCATAGTTGACTCCAGTGAAACTTCATAGAATATTTGACCGCAAGGTGGCAGCATATCGGGATTTTTGAAACCTTGGAAATTACCCGACCAAAGTCAATTTGTGACACATTTTTTAACCTTGTAAATCATAATTTTTAGACCAACAGAACTTAATTTGCATTATGAGCAATAATAGTAGGTACATAGAGAATTATAAACACACAGCGTTATAAAACCTACGATGC
Source organism: Macaria notata (assembly GCA_927399415.1). Classification (NCBI taxonomy): domain Eukaryota; kingdom Metazoa; phylum Arthropoda; class Insecta; order Lepidoptera; family Geometridae; genus Macaria; species Macaria notata. Next base: position 10,867,173 of record OV656730.1, read on the forward strand.
AGATGGTTTTGGTAATAAATTGATATTGGTTTTTTTACGCAAATTGGCGTACTTTTGACTTGACTCTTTTTGAATAGTGAACATCAGTCAATGTAAGGCACCGGCAGCATTCTTGCCGGGAAGACTTATTTATTAAATAACTATTTGGTAAATAAGTATAACTTTCTATTTGGTCAAAACTCCCCCAACGAATTGATTCTGTCAAGACCCTCAGAAATAAGAGATACGACTAACTGGGAGGAGGGGGATTAAGAAGACTTGAGAAGACCCCTGGATTGAATTCAAACTATCCGGAAACTTATCTTGATAGTTTCTGTGATACTAGAAATAGAGCAACAAGCGCTTTACGCGAGTTTTAGGTCAGACCTACTTCTACCTTCAGTCGTTTCGCCCAGCTAAGTACCTGAATGTTTTTTTTTAAATTTATTATTTACAAGTTCATAAGTATATTTACCTCTCCTCCTCCGCTTTGGCCCGCTGTGCGTTGACCTGCCTCCTCATCTGCCCTATCTGCACCTCACTCAGCTTCTCTCGTCGCGCACTGCTTGAAATATCAACACCAAACATCAATATACACTCGATACTAAGAACAGAAGATACACTGAGATATTTTATATTTGTTAATAATAATACTTAGTCAGAGGCCCTTAGGGCGGCTTGATAAACTCACGACTCCAGAGTTGGCCACTCTCATTCGATAAGAAGATGAGACTTAGTGCAATTTTCTGTGTAATCGGGTCGTGATTGGATCAAATGTAAGGCGCCAGTTAGCTATAGATATTTAGGTATCTGTCTCTCTTTCTTTCCAATGTATATTGTATACCTGGTAGCGAGACCAGCGTTTTTCGTATGTCGTTTAGGTAACAGAGATAGCAGAAATGATAACAGTATTCATCTATACTATCTATACTAATATTATAAAGCTGGAGAGTTTGTTTGTTTGTTTGTTTGAACGCGCTAATCTCAGGAACTACTGGTGCGAATTGAAAAATTATTTTGATGTTGAATAGAACATAAGGCTTTAGGCTATATAACATCACGCTGCAACTAATAGGAGCGAAGAAACAATGGAAAATGTGGAAAAAACAGGGAAAATTATTCATCTTTGAGGGATTCCGTTGCGTGTGCTGCGAATACGGTTCAAGATATCAAAAAAAATTGTATGAAAGAATTATTTCTCTTGAAATGATCTAACAAAATGTCCGCAACAGTATATGTCTATCTTTTAAGATTAACTCACTAGACCGTTTTTATGGTAATAACTATTACACGCGGACGAAGTCGCTGGAACAGCTAGGCTTAAATATATTTTCATTCTGCACACCTCACGAACTATTTTGTGTGTTTTAACACAATATTGCATATAACTCACTTCAAATTCTGTTGTACTTCTTCGTAGTTGACGTAGTGGCCGGTGGGACCCCAGGCGCTGTCCATCCCCTGAGGAATAAAAACACTTACATGAGATACATATATTATATAGCGCAAGCTTAGTATGGGCCTAGATGGCGCTGTGATATGTCCTGAAATATTAATTTATTTATTATACACTCATATAAGTCAGAGGTCCAACATGGTTTGCATAGGCACACGCAGACGAGGAAAAAGGGAGGCTTACACCCAGCAGGGGAATAAAAAGACCTATAGATGATGTTCATGAATTTTTAAATGATTATTTTCATGTAAACTTGTACTATGAGAATCTGTAAGTGGATGATAGCGATGATGCTCACAAAAAGCCATTCAATAAAACTTCGTGAACTTTTTGCATCTTTTATAAATCATTATCTATACTGTATTATAATATTATAAAGCTGAAGAGTTTGTTTGAACGCGCTAATCTCAGGAACTACTGGTGCGAATTGAAATATTATTTTTGTGTTGAATAGACCATTTATCAAGGAAGGCTTTAGGCTACATAACATCACGCCGCAACTAATAGGAGCGAAGAAACAATAGATAATGTGAAAAAACGGGGAAAATTATTCTACTTTGAGCGCTTCCGTTGCGTGCGCTGCGAAAATGGTTCAAGATATCAAAAAATATGTACCTATGAAAGAATTAATGCCCAAAATAACTACTCCATGTGGACGGAGCCGCAGGCACAGCTAGTCTTATTTATCATTCATTATATTTTATCATCGGACACAGCAAACAGAATTTTAATTACACAATGGTTTATGATTTACTAGGTATACTTACGAATATTTGCCCGTATTGCATAATTATTTGCCGAGTGAATTTAGTGTACGGGGAAAATACCATTTCGTAATGTTATGTTAGTGTATTTAACTACATGATGCTCGGTTCTAGAAATTAATTTCATTTCCTTTTGACTCACCAGCGGACTGCGGTCTCGTAAAGTCCAAATAAAGGCTTCACAATAAATCTGTTATTGCGTCAAACTATTTAGGTATATTATAAATTATTTAGGTATTGCTGTATAAGTATTACCTAACTCATTGGGTTTTTGTAAGTCGGATGACATGTTAAATTATAGCATCATCATAATTTGTAGACGTACGTTCACTCTGTCTCTTTGCTTCTGCACTAATATAAAAAGATATTGCCAAATTTTGGCATAAGAATGGCAATCATTATGTCTGACTCTTCCAGGGTGGTTAGAAAACGCTAGACTTCCAATGGCCACTATTATAGATCGAAATTCTTCCTATTCTATAATCGGACTGACTACTTTCCTCTTCATTCCCTTGCTAAAGACAGCTTTCAGTTGATGAGACCGGAATTTGTGGATGCATATTTAAAAATGTGTTTTCTCGTTTTCTATTATGTTTAGTGTGACTGGGCCTATTACCTTAGTTGGTAGATTGTCTGTACCTTAGACTCAGGGTTTTGTATGGATCTTTATTATTATTATTCTAAGTATCTAGTATTGTAGGTACCTGTGGTTGCGGCTGCGTGCGCGCAGGCGGCGCGCGGTAGGCGGGCGCTCGAGGCCGGCGGTCGGAGCGGTGCAGGCGCTCGCCGCTGCTGCTGCTGCCTTGCCGCGAGTGGCCGCCATCTAGCGGAGATGCCCTGTAAACATATTTCATTAGTTCAAATATTCAAGTCATAAATAATTGATAAAGCCACTTGATAGCTAAGAAGTAAAATGAATAAATATGACATTGTGAGGTGAGCAACATCTGCCACTTCTCCTACATGTTTATCAAGATCACTCTACCAAGAGTATTACGCCGGAAAGGAAAATAGCACAGACAATATACTCGAAAAAACTTTTTGCAGCATTAGTGCAAAAGGATAGATTTCCTGAATAGGTAAGTGTGATGAACGAAAGTTCTTCTACAGGTGTTTGAAAATATCCTTTAAATACTATATTCCCATGTTTCAAAAACGATAGACTTTGGAAGGGCCAACTCGATCTAATTCCTAAAATTTGCAGTCGACCGCCGAAGATTATTTTTAGTAAGCTCATTAAATCAGGAAATAAAATATATTTTTCTTTGCGCTTCTTTGTATACTGTACAGTATTAGTATTTCACACCTGGAGCGCCGACCGCGCTGGTAAGTATGCAAATCGAGGTACACCTATATGCATGGTAATTTAAGAAGCAATACTGGACGAGAAGCCAAATTTCAGAAATTGGGAACTCCATAAGGAAAACACCACGCATGGATATGAGGGACCAAGACATATTTTTTGTATATAACGCAAATAGTTTTAAAAACAGCCCTGAACTATAATATTTTATACCTATATTATTAGGAAGCGAGAAACTATGACGTAATAATTATGTCCTGGAAAATGCTGTGTGACTTATTAATTATCAACAACAAATATGAAACTAATATTAACTATGAATTTAAAAAAATATTTAATTACTTGTGTTGAGTCTGGTCGTTTCTATGTACAATAAGTATGTATTTACAAAAGAAAAGTATATCAAGTATGCATTATATACGTTGTCTAGTACCCACGATACAAGCGTACCTAAGATTAGTGTGGGGCTGCATGGCGCTGTGTGGTATGTCCTTAAATATTCGTTATTTATTTATTTTGTAACAGGAAAATTTTCAGAAAAGAGTTTAACAATTTTTATAGGCTTTAGATGATTCGATTGAATAGGGCTTTCACTCATGTTTCAGAAATTATTAATGTGTTACCTTTGCTGTGAGTTAGCCTCTTCCAGACGTTCCTCTATCTTGGTATGTCTCTCTATCCCCTCCCTAGACAGTGACTTTTCCGAAGCCCGTCCCGGCGCCGTGCGGCCATACACGCCTTCCGTTTCCGGCTTTTTATGCTTCTTGTCGCCCATCCTGTGGTTACACAGAGAGAGGGTAGTTTGAACAGGATTGTTATTTACATAATACTTTGTAATCATATTTATTAGGTACCATTACCAGTTGTTGTCGGGTATCTTTCTGAAGATTTCCCTATCATCAACAACAAAAGGTACCAGTTAGTAAAAACAATAAAAAAAATTACTTCGCTGCTTCTACTACTTATTTCTTGGTACTTAGTTTAGTTATAAAATTAAGAATCAAATTAATAATTAATTAATCATCTATAGGTACATATAATAAAACTGTAACCGGTCGAAACATTGAAGATAATGGAAGAAAATAGTTGAGGGGTCTTCATTGATGCAATAGAACACAAAAATCATGTATAAAAAATAAATTTCTGTTTTTCTGCCGGTATGTTTGTTCGTTATAGACTCGAAAACGGCTGAACCAATTTGTCTACTGTTTTTCACTAACATTTTAGTGCATTTTCAACTTAACGTTTAGTGTTTGTTTCATTTCAATCGGTTCGGAAATAAAAAGTTATGTTCATTTTAAACCTTTTTATCACAAAATAATGCGAGCGAAGCGGCGGAGGCGTCCACTAGTAATTAATAATTTCAAATTAAACACGAGCTAGGGTTACTTTCTAAATCAGAAAATGTTACTCTCTTACGAAAGTAGTTATGTTTGCTAGGTTACAATTAATACCTACTCATATATAATAAAGTTACCTGAACATGCTCGATAAGGACTTGAAGAGCGAAGGTTTCTTGTGTGAGAGAGACGACTGCTGCGGCGAGCCGCGGATTATTTCCGGGCCGTTGTTGTCATCCGTCAGCCAGTGTTTCAACGCTGGAAGGACATTGTTAATTAATCTTAATGCGTTGATACACTAGATACACTTAGTATTTTATAATACGTTCATCTTCTTCTTCTTATCGAATGAGAGTGGCCAACTCTGGTGTCGAGAGTTAATCAAGCCGTCCTATGGGCCTCCAACATAGCTTTACGACTGCCGTACTAGATAAACGGCCAGGACCTACAATGCGTTGATATTCTTCGTCGGATACTCTTAATATGGATCCTAATCCTTATAAGTGAGGGTCGCGACTCCTCTGCAGATTCATTGAAGAAGTTTTCTTAGGCAAGCTCATCGTTGTCGGCGTACAGATCGTTCCACGTAAGTCGCATGTTCTCGGATTTGTGGTCCTCAAACATGTCGATTTTCTCACGATGTTATCCTTCCCAGCAAAACGAGTTCTAATTCACACATATCTTAAAAGATAAGTCATTTCGATTCAGATTCGAACCAGGATGTGTCAGAATATTTAGCAAACAATTACATCACCGAGTCACACTTTTCATTCGATACTTCTTGATTGTATTCAAATAATTATAATATATTCTTTGATATTGTCTTCGTTGAATTTACCATTTAGTAGCATAATAAAAAAGAAATTATCACTCACGAGGGTGTGCTCGTGCATATATGGGTTCATTGTAGGGATGCCTCTGCGTCTCTTGTATCGCCGTCTGTAGAGATTCTAAACTCGACGACTTGCGCATCCCTAGCGACGGCCCCACTTGCATTGCTGGAAAAGCGCGAGAACAAGATTAAGGTTACGCCAAGAACTTAGTACATTTGGTAATAAATATGTCATAGAATTTTCAGAAATTCGTTTTAACTTAGTGAGTGACTAGATGTGGATTGGTCCATGATTTTTTTTGGAAAGGACTATGCAGTTTTTTGCCAAATGCTGCGTCACCAGACAATAGGTCTGGTGACGCAGGTGACAATTGCACGGACTAATTCCGCCCGCGCCCTTCTTTCACCGGACGAGTAGAGGTACGGCAGGAAGACACCGGTTTATGGTGGAAGTTCCTAAGACCCGCACGAAACGGTACGCCTCCACCTTTATTGTTCGTACCGCTAGGTTTTGGAACTCCCTGCCTGGCTCTCTGTTCCCCACGCACTATAATCCAGCGATCTTCAAAGCGAGAGTGAATCGGTTCTTATCGGGTAAGCACGCTCCATCTTAGGCCATAGCCTTACTTGCTATCAGGTAAACTATGGTCAAGTGCAAACCCGTTCAAGTTAAAAAAAAAAAAAAAAATAGGTCCATGAAATCCAAGAAATGTACCTACCAACATAGAAGTTTGATTTTTTTAATAAAAAAAGTGTTGAATAATCGTTTTGGAGTACAATTTTTTTCTATTATAGTTTCAGATACTAAAGACGCGAATCGATTCGAGTCAATACTATTTTAAGGCACCGGAAATGGTTTGTTTACACCAAATCAGGGACATCAAATTAAATTATTTCAGTTAGTTATTCATTCAGTTTATCATTCTAAAAAAATGACACTCACCGATAAAATCTAAACACATCATTTTTGACAAGGTAATAATAAAATAAATTATGAAATAAAAAAATATAAGTGCACAAAAACATAAATCAAATATTAAAAGAAGAGTATAACCACATCATTGTCATATCCCACTCCCTATCCATTCTATGAATAAGCAAAGCAGTACTCACAGTTAATAGCCTTAATCTCCTTGATCTTCTTGTAGGTGCCAGTCTGCTTGGCGTCCATGGCTGCGTGTCGTTTCTCGGACATGGAGCGGCGGCCGACCGCGTCGCGACTAAAGCCTGCGCCCCCCGCGCCGCTCTCACTGCCGGACTCACCGCCGCCACTACCCCTGGAGAAGAAGATTATATACATATACAGCTACATAGTACAGATGAATAGTTAAATACATAAATAATTTAGAACGTGAGAATAAGCTGAAACTGCTGTTTGTGGACGACCAAATACTACATATTGAATTGGTAGACAAACACTATTTAGAAAACAACTAGGCCCGAAGTCTGGACTTAGGATATTTTGTTCCTAAAAAAATAAGGATAAACAATCGTAAATCAGAGTATCAGACAAAATCTAAGAATGAGAGGAGCATCTTTCTTCTTTGTTCAAATTGACAAGAAAAGCATAGATTAGCTTTATTTTATATTCAGCTTACAACATTTTTATAGTAATTAAATTTAAGTTCTCACCTCGTCGTGCCATAATCCTCTTCTATAATAACATTATGGTGCGCGGGCGGTGACCGCGACATATGCACATGTCCCAGATTCTGCCTGTAATGATGTCCGTTCACCACAGGTGGCGCCTCAGTCTGCGTCGCCATATAATAACTCTCGTTCCTTAAACCAGTCAGTCTATCTATCACAGGGTTCCACCCATCTAACCTACTCCACTCGAAGCTGTCTCTTTTACTATCGTGAGGAGGTGCGTCTTTGTCTCTTTCTAAATATCCTTTGCTGTCGTCTGATTGGTTCGACCAGCTATTGTTGTTTATTGTGATGATTGAAGCGTGTTTCTTAGACCCTCTTCCGTCGTGATTGTCGAAGCCGTCTTGATTGAATTGGTCGAATTCATCGCTGATCTTGTTTTCTTTGTCGTTGGCGTTGTAGATGACGGTGTTGAAGTTTTGTGAATTCTCGTTTGAGTTGTTGGTGGAGTCATTCCCGTTAGGAGGCGTGTCGTCTTTCCACCTCGCTAAATTGTCGTTGCTTTCTGGAATCAAAATAATATGGGTTACAAATCTGTAGGTATAGGTATGCAAGTATTTTAGTGCCTAGGTAAATATAAAATAATATGGCGCATTATTCAGCCCTTTCTGTATTAAAACAATTATAATATAACAAATCAAAAAACGTATGCAATAATAAGCACGAATAGGCATGCATCGAGAATTAATTTCTCTTATTATACCTACTGGCGTTGTCTAGCCATAGTCTATTATAGTAGCTCAAGCTTACTTAGTGATCTAAAATGGTTTGAAAGGATATTCTGATTCAGAACTCTTATCGGCTCAGGTATAAATATCTGACTTAGCTGATAAGAAGCAAAAGATGGATACCTGTTCTCCTCGCTATCATCAAGGAGATGTTCCCGTGGTGGTGTGGTCTGGAGTGCAGCAGTGCCCGCCGCAGCGTCTCCATGGCCTCTGCGTTGGACTGTCCCACTAGAGGGACGTCGTTCACACTCAGCAGCTGGTCGTTTGTGTGTAACCTGCAAGATAGAACTGGTAAGTACTCTTGTCAAATTGCCATGAATAATTGAATAAGGTTATACCCCAATGATCGTTGCATTGTTATGCCGCGGTGTCGTAGGCAAGTACCTAGTCAATAATAAAATCTACAAATATTCTGTAAGAACAGTCGCGAATCATAGCCGTGCTTTCGTGTTTTTATGATATTCTAACCGTATGTGCTATTGATACATATTTGAAAAAGCTTTTGGCTTCCAGCTTAGGCTAAAGCAGAAGATCGCAAGTCATAGCGAAAAGTAGGATATGTCTATGTTTAGAAATAGACAGCATATCCTTTAAAAAGTCATTTCATATTTCTTACTCTTGTAATCCAACTAACCTGCCATCCCTAGAAGCAGCACCACCATTCAGCACTGACTTGATGAAGATGCCCAGGTCCTGAGGGTCAGGTCCGACGGTCACCTTGCCCTTCACGCTGATGCCCAGGCCGGCTTTCTCGGAGTCATGGACTGGGACGTCGAGTCGAAGGATGAGACGGTTTCGGAGACTTAGCACCTGGAATAAAACGGAATGATTATTTTTTATTTTAGCAAAATTTTATCAGTGAGTAGTAAAATTACCTTCATCATTAAAAAAGTGAAAATATGCACTTCTGGTTAAGATGAATATAAAAATTGGAAGCATTACTAGTTGGTACAAGTTTAAACAGGCATGGACTTTTGATGGAGTGGTTTTGGTGATTTTTGACATATTGTTGTGAAGAGTGTACTTACAGAACTAGACGAAGTATTGAGAGCCTCTTGCAGCGCGCTTTCAGCACTTTGGTTCTTATTGAGAAGATCATCTTTGGAAGAACTCTTCGGTATCCTTCCTCTCATAGAGTTATTGTTGATGGCGTTCACTATACTTGACACTCGGCCATTTTCTGTAGACTTGTTCACTTCTATTGAAGTTCCGTTGGGAGAACCAATTGCTTTCTCTGCGTACTTTGTATTTGGTTCTAATCTCACCTGAGGAAAATTAAAACAACTTGATTATTTTCTTACTGTCTTGACTTGCTAGTTTCCTTTCATGACTAACTACTTTTGTCGACATGAAGCCAGAAACACTAGCTTACTGGCTTATTAGCACTAGCTTGAAAAATTGGCGTCGTGTCTCTCGAGTATTATAAGGAGCCTAAAGTATTTGGGCCAGTTCCTTATGTTAGCTTCTTGACTAGTAACATACCTGCGCTTGCTGCGGTCCCGGGCCAGGTCGCTCCACAGTGATGTGCACGGTGGAGTCAGCAGGAGTACTCCGTAGTAAGGCCACCACTTGTTGCTGCGCCAGGCCAGATACTGGCACGTTGTTGACAGAGACGAGGCGGTCGCCAGCGCGGAGACGCCCGTCTGACACTGCAGCACCCTGGGGGATGAATAGGAAAGATTAGTGATTGGGTGATGCTTTTTGAATATACTCCATTATTTTCTTTTTAACTAAAACAGGTTTGCACTTTACCATAGTTTGACTAATGTAAGCAAAAGGTCTAATTATGAAGAAGATATGACATTATTAAAGCTTTCAAAAATGTTTTACGAAAAGTTGTGTAGAAATAAGAGCGAGGAAATAAATATTGATGGTGACGGCTTTCAGGCTTAGACAAATTATTCTTATGGCATAAAAGAACACAAATCATTTTATCTGCACAAGGAATGTACGTAAGTTGGCTCCAGGCTTGTTTTAGTAGTGGATAGATAGATAAAAACTTTATGAAGACATCAATATCATTCTACTTCTTAGGACTTCCGATAAAAAAATATTCGAAAACTAACAGATTTTCGGTAGATATCCTTGACTTACCTATCTACATATGTAGATAGTGTGAAAAGAATCTCAAAGACAAACTGACCTTTGGTAGAATATTTTTGATATAGATAGGACAGTGTCCCCCGGTGGGGTTATCTCGGGTGGTGATGGTGAAGCCGAGCCCCTTCTCCCCCTTCATGAGGGTTACCCCCACGGTGTGCGTCGCCCCCGCCGGGTGTTTCGCACTCGGGCTCACGGGGACTTCCGTGCCGGAGATCGCGCGCTCGCTGTTGCCCACTAAAAATATGATATTAGTATATGTAAGTTTGTATGACAATGGCACTGGTGTTGAGTATTCAAGCCAGCCAGAAAGGTCTCTGGCTTCTTTAATTAATCCCGTCGGAATATCGAACATTTCGATTTCATTTCCGGTAGCCTCGTTTGTGAGTCAGTTCCTCTCCAGCACAATAATGCTCCACCTTGGACCAGTGTCGCTTCAGGTTACCTATAAATGATATAACTGACTGCCCAGAGTAAAGGAAAACATGTGTACTCTCCATTGTTTACTTGTATGTACGAGTATGTATCTATCTCTGTTGCTACTGCGTAATTAATTGCCATCTCCCTCCATCGTCTGGTCGTTTCCATATATATTAAGTATGTATTTACAAAAAAAAGTATATGAGTATTATAATAATATAATAATATATAATAATAATAAAATCATTTATTGACACAAATAACATTTTAAATATACAATAGTATATTATATCCGTTATCTAGTACCCGCAACACAAGCGTTTGCTTAGTGCGGGCCTAGATGGCGCTGTGTGCAATGTCCTGGAATATTTATTTATTTTTATTTATATGCTGCTGCTATGATTGTGATGTCGTACGTTGTTTAAAAATAAGTATTACCTTCAGGTAAGAGATCAAGGGGGCGTTCTTGCACAGGATTCACGCTCGCTATGTTGTTGACTCCAGACACCCACCGGAGCATGTCTTCCACCCTGAAACAGCCAAATAATATATTTGAAATCAGTTAAAATAATTCTGACACCTAATGAGCTACTTTAGCTGACGAATTTACCTTCAACTTGTTTAAAGGAACTAGTAATGTTTATCGTTAGTTAATATATCGATAAGTTAAGATCGTGCATTATGGAAGCAATTGGGTAAGGCCTATGTCCAGGAATGGATGCGAAAAGGCTGAAGAAGAAGAGGAGAAGAGTTAATATATCGATTCTCTCTTCTCTCTTCGAGTCGTATTTCCTCATGACTGAGGGTCGCGACTCCCCGCAGAATTAATTCATTAGGGGAGTTTTCTTGGGCAGATACATCGTGGTGGGCGCCCAGGTCCTTCCACGGAAGACGCATGTCCTCGGATATTGTTGTCCTCAAACATGTCGGTTTCCTCACGATGTTTTCCTTCACCGTTAAGCGAGTGCAAATCCACACATAACTTGAAAATACAAGTCATTGGTGTAGGGCGGATTCGAACCAGGGTACGTCTGGATGAAAAGCAGACACTGGAACCTCTGAGCCACACTCGTCTTTTGTAATATATAGATTATTTATTCGCAAAACTGGTTGATCAATATCAATTTTGTCAAAACCAGCATTTTATTCCTTCGTTACCTGTGATTACTAGCTGGGGTATCTTGTCCTAAAGGTTCTCTTCTTGCGTCTCTCGGAAGACTCTTGCTGCCGTACGTTTGGACTCTTTCAGCTGCGTCTAACCATACTCCACTCCTGAAATTTCCATAATTTATCAATAAACATCTGTATCTGATGCATTATTATACTTGAATATATTTTTGATCACGATCTAGGTATTTAACTGCCTGCACTAAAACCAATATTTTTCTATGATTTTTTACGATTATCCAAATCTTACGATCTCTCATCTACTTGAAAAGAATCTTACCCAGGTCCCGAGAACTGCATAGAGAGTCTATTGGTCTGCCGCTGGAAGTGTTGTCCGTGCCTGTCCGGCGACACGGAGGTGTCTGGTGGGCGCCCGTCTGACATGGGGTGCACTTTCTGGGACGTTCTACTGCTGTCGTCTCGACACACCACCGCCGCTGACCAGCGCTTTGTCTGTTCTGTTGCCTGGAAGGAGGAAAAAGGTCTAAAATAATAAAATTTCATTCTGTTAATTTCGGTTTAGCTCTTCATACCTACAATTTTTTTCGCTGTCTACATTCCCAACTCTTATTTTTTTTAAAGCGAAATCGTGTTGTCGTTTTATCTATTCTTTCATGCATTGCTCCAATGTAATATAAATATAAAGGATAGCAAGAGCGTAAATATTTCTACTTTATCATATTTGGTAAATTCAGGTAACATTATTATCCTAGTTTTGTTTTACTGCTGTACTGCCATGCATTTGATCACTAGAGTCAATGACCACCGGAAGAAACACTGTGCCTGAAGGCTGAAAGAATCCTAAGAAAATAGCTACAAGCTCAGCACCTCTGTATGAGCCCTAAAAAGACAGCTACAAACTCACCGTCCTCTGCGGAGGCAGCGTGTCCTGGTGCAGGGTGGGCTCGCTCCCCCTCCGCACCTGTAGTCCGTTGGCTCCATCCTCCAGGTCGGCAGCCCCCACCTCCACGCACGAGTCAGTGTTGGGCACCCGCATGCTGCCGCCCACGCCGCCTCCACCCTGCAACCAAGACATGTTGCTGGTCAATGGCCATGTTTATACACTTTTGGAACGAGTCTATACATGTAAGTTTTGTTTTACGCAGTGATACGTAATCACCACTTTATTAGAGTTTTTTTCAAGGTTTCTAAGTGGGTAGCGACAACAGGGTTGTTTACCCAGTCTATCTACTTAGATCTCTAATCATTTTTTTTGTATTGTTTGTGTGTCAATAAAGATATTTTCTTCTTTCTTTAGGATGTTTGTATGGTTAATTTAACAGTAATTGACTCATAACATTTTAAAGACGGCTTTGGTGCGTCAAAAGCATCAAGTTTTGTTCTAGAACTCTTGGAAATGCCCTACAAAAATCAGCTGTTGCGTACAATGATATTAAAGGTACAGCAAGATAATGATATATATATGATGGTGATTACATAATGTTACAGTTGTACATATGACAAATATTGTTACATAGTAAGCTTATGTGCATCTATGAAACTAAAATAATATTATAAGTTAAAAATCTTATATCCCAGAAACAGTTTTAGAGCGCGTAAAGTAAGTACCTACCTATAAACTAGATTGCATTACCTATGTGGCTGGAATGTAGTGTCGTAACTAGAGAATGTAGGCGAAATTATAACGAAGAAACGACATGCTTTAACGCTACTTTAACACCTCCGTGGAATATTAATCAGCAATTCTTTATTTGAAATTGGTACATACTTGTATGAAAAAGATGTCTTCCGTAAATATATGTAGGTATACTTTTTTTTATATCACACATCTACAAAAAAATTTATTTACAATAATTTTGTATACTTATAGTGCAATTATATATGTGTGTTTGATAAAACTTCGCTTTATATTGGATTTGGATGTTTTTTATGTGCAGAAAAGCCCTGGATTAACAGAGCAGAGCTCGGCTAGTTATAGGTATTATTTCGAATCAAACTTCTGCATTTTAATGGAATTCAAAGTTAAGGATTCCACGTATACGGGTGTAAAATATACTCCTTAATATGTAGTAAACGAATGCTAGCATATTATGTAAGTACTGTACCAAAACGCCAATTGCATTTCTATTCCAACTGACCCTGGCGTACATTCGTAGACACCGCCGAGAAATATCGATATTAAATTAATATGATATACCTAACAAGCTTGGTGCAGGTACTTATATTCACTTTTCTGAGTACGCCGTAGACAGCGAAAGAAGAAACCTCATACACAAGGTAACTATCAAAAAACATTTCGTAAAAACCTACATATTTTGCTCTACTCTCTCTTGAGTCGTCCTCATGACTGAGGGTCGTGACCCCCCCGCTGAATTAATTCGTTAGGGGCAGTTCTCTTGGGTAGATACATCGTGGTGGGCGCCCAGGTCCTTCCACGGAAGACACCATGTTCTTGAATATTGTGATCTTCAAACATGTCGGTTTCCTCACGATGTTTTCCTTCACCGAAGCGAGTGCAAATCCACAGATAACTTGAAAATACAAGTCATTGGTGTAGGGCTGGATTCGAACTATGGTACTTCTGGATGAAAAGCAGACACTGGAACTGCTGAGCCACACTCGCTTTACAAGATTTGGAAATTTACGTAAAAATATCTTCCATAAAAGAGACAAACAAAACAACAAAAGTTATATGTTTTGTTGTACTCTGTAATAGGCTCACCGTTCAATCAGCTATTATCACGTAGGTTTTTAACAATATATTATAATATGTGTTTCGGAAATCATTGGTCTCTATGAGTCGTCGTTTTTATGTAATATCATCGTAGTATACATAGCTGCGGGCTCCGTAATCCAGTTAGCCTAGTTTCAGCTTGTTATCTGCTAAATGCCTACCTCGTCGATAGCCTATCTGACGCAATTTAGAACCTACGTACCGATCGGAACATCGCAGTGCATTGTGCTATAATCAGAACTTCACTTGAGAGCCACTTTACAGTTGAATTCAATTCTCACGGCAAAGTCACTCGAAGACAAAAACAAGGATTTCGATCGGCAGATGTTATTGCCATTTATCAATTGTAAACATGGCGTCTCTGGTTGGAGCCTTCATTATCATAAAATAGCTTTCCGCAGTGATAATTGAATTACATGCATATTGAATCTTTTACAATGTTGTTACTTGTGCGGTTGTCGTTTTAGGCTATCAGCAAATCAGTTGCTTCATATACAAGTTCAAACAAGTTAATAAATAAAGACTTTGAGGAGGTACATAGAAAAAAATAAAATTATTTATGAAAATAATATCGTTTCGAATTAAATTACTGAAACGTATCCAGCATACAGAAGCATTAATAGAACGTTTTTGAGAAAAGTTGTCTTCATTGATATGGACCGTCGCATTCCTGATTCTTTTTGATAATAAACAATTTCTAACCAACATAAAAGGCTCCCAAATTCACTATAATTATTCATTTTCAAACCCTATGTAATACTTTGAGTATTTATTCAATTTAGTTAGTAAGTAAAGCTATTTATAAAAGTCTTTCCATTGCTAACCGAGAATTAATTTTAAACGCAGATCATTGACTTGAAACGAAAATTGCGTCGACACAAACAATGTTCTAACAAAAACAAAACAATGTCGCTTACCTTTTTAGATTTCCGAGAAAAACAACCACTAGAATGACACAAACCCATATCTAAATTACACTCGAAATTCCAACTGAACCGTCTTGACGAAGACATGTCCCGTCACGTAATAATTTTCTGAGAGGAAAAGAATGAAAATTCGCCGCAGAGACGGAAACAAGTTCCAACAGGAATCTTTGCTCTTGCGCTGCTTTCCCGGTTGCGTTTCGTTTTCAAGTAAGTTTTTTTTTTCAGACTTTGACAAGAATTGGCCTAGGACGTTTTGTTTATTTAGCCAATGACGTTTAAGGGTTTTTGACAGAACACTAAAGAGTTTGTGTTATATTTGGAAAATGCCCTGTGACGTGTTAATTATTCAGCCAGTAATATATAAATATTTTGATGAAATCTTTGAATCATTTATTTATTCGGATTATTACCTATTTTAAAACGTGAAGTTTTATTTTGTGATAACATAAGTTTATGTATTTTGTGAAAATGTATGCATTAAATAAATTAATTTAGTTGGTTACGTTTTGAAATTCTGATGCATTTCTCGTACATTAGTCCGTGCACATGCAGGTGAAACAATATATTACTTAGTTAAATAAAATCTATTGACATTTTTTGATATTCTCGTCAGATTTATCGGGCAATAGCGGTAGTAAACAAAAAGATCGTATGAGAGTGGGCAACTCTGGTGTCGAGAGCTTTCAAACCACCCGAGGGCTTCTGACATGCTTGAACGTCTGCAATACTTATTATGACAGACAGCCGTGACCTGCACAACAATTAACATGTTGTCCGATTCACGGAAGTGCCCAGATGCTAATACGAGTAGGATTAGTAGAAGCGCCCGTAGCTCAGCTAGCGGAGGCAATCGCATGCGATTTTTTTTTTTTTTTTTTTTACTTGTGATAGGTTTACGTTTGACTACAGCCTGCCTGATGTTAAGCATTGCTGCAGCCTAGGGTGTAACACAATGTTAAGCAAAGGTCGACGCGGCCAGTCCTCGGATGAGTGACCGAAAAGTGCATTCCATTTTGGGCGCTTCCGTAGATCAAATGACATGTTAAATTGTAGGTCTCAGCTGTTTGTCTAGTACGACAGTCGTTAAGCCACGTCAAAGGCCCTTAGGGCGGCTTGACACCAGAGTTCGCCACTCTCATTTGATAAGAAGAAGAAGTAGAAGCCGCTTATGAGGAAGGACCTCAACGCTAACCATGATGCACTCGTTCAAGAGATATAATTTTGCAGGCGGCTCACGACTCACAACTGTAAATAATGAGGCATACGATTCTATTTTATCTTACCCGGAACATATCAGGGGAGGCGGTGCCTGCAGAGGAGCCACTGGCGCCATCTGCCTGCGCTGCTCGTGGCTGCGGTGCCTGTCCCGTGCACTCAGCTGTCAGGGTCTCCCGGTCGTCTGCTACGTCCCGCACGCGGTCGTCCGGGTCCAGGATCCCGCCCGAGCTGGCCCGCAGCGCGCGCACTCCTACCCATGTCTCTGGACCCTGGAAGAGAAGGAGTTAGGGGTTACATGAGAATAAGAGTGTAATATCAATATTGTATTGCACTTGTAATATTTATGTTAGGATATGAAATTTTGATTTGACGACTGGTATGTTTAATTTTAATTATGTTTCACGCGTAAGTGATAAATGTAATGTATCTTTGTGTGAAATAAAGTTCCTTAAACCTAATAATCAACCAATGAACTAGTAGTCCATAAATACATCCATCTTAGGCCATAGCCTTTGCTTTCTATCAGGTAAACTATGGCCAAGTGCAAACACGTTCAAGTTAAAAAAAAATAACTATAAAGACTAGATCATTGGTTAAATATTAAAGTGCATGCTGCACACACTTTACGTATACGTAAATATGTTCACTAATTTGGTTTCATATTTAATTGGTATGATCTAAGTAGGTAAAGAGAAACTTGTACATTTAGAAAACCTGATGCTGAAGGATGTGATTATAATTATATTCTGCAAACTATGAAATGTTACTGTTGTCATAAAAATTATTTATTTCACGACATACAATCAAAACTTAACTAATTATGAGTAAAACAACGAGTTATTCAGCATTAACTGACAGATTAATAACTTAAATAGGTCGATGAGCCGTTACGTTATACAGCAGTAAGTACCTAACTGTAACCACATGTGAAAATTTCACATTGTGTTGGTTTAGTGAATTTCAGTTTTTCCTCCAAACAAGCGGGCTTTAAAAACAGAAATGCGCAACGTTCCCACGCAGTATTTGCGACGCATTCATACGCCTTCAATGTAAAATCTACCTCGTCTTTGTATGTCTGTTCGTTTGCTTTTGTACGCCTGTCGCGAACTCTTTAAAGCATGTCAAAAGCATTATATGACCGTACATTAATCATCGCAAAGTAAGTTAATTCAAGTCCAAGTGCGTTTCAAAAGACCTTTTGTTTCCGATCAAGGATAAAATAGCGCGACAAAAAGCTGATGAAATACCCATGAGACAGATTTGCGCTCCTGTTCCTTTCTAGCTGATAAACGGGCCAGTTTCTTCAAGCGCGGCGGCGGGACCGGTTCTGAAGCTGTCATCTCGGCCACCTCCATCGTAGCTCCATCAAACTAAACAACACTGGCCTCATCACAAGCACTGAACGTTCTCGGAACCATCACAGTAACACCGATTTCACCAACTTTGATGGCCAAAGTTATAGAACGGTATTACCATTCAAATCACTGTTTACCACTGCAATTTGCGTTTACACTGCAATTACATTCACAATTTGCTTAGTTACGAAGTGGAGTGGATGCAGCGAATGGATCGGGCCATTTGGGTTGCGACGCGGGTCACCAGCGCGTATGGAACCTTGCCCTTCACGCGCCGCCGACCAAACACAGTAGACCTCACGTGCCACCAGATGCTGCTACGCCCCATAAGACCTGACGTGATTCATAGTCAATATTATCTAGGTCAGCTATCTACATTTGATGCAGCGGTTATAAATAACAAACTGCCATATGCATTAACAGAAATACTTTTATGTTTGCCTTTTTCCAAAAGTGTTTAAGTATTTTTGTTGGCTCTGGAAAGGTGTAGGCATAGTTTCACGGATTCTCTGAATGGTTCCGACAGCAGCTCCGCAGGCGCACGCGATCATTCCACTTCCTAGAAACGCCTCGGACGTGAAAGAAAAACCGTATTCCGTCATCCATCTCACAAGCTGCATAGCGACACGAATACCTTGCAAATTGTCGCAAAACAATCGCATAACTTAGCGTCTCTGGTGATAGGGTAGAATTCTGCTTCAATCGTTACGTTCGAGATAATAACGTCATGATTATGCATGAAGTATTATCTAACTCACACGTCGACGACCTTATACGCTAATGCCAACGGAAATGCACGCGTTTATGGACTGAAAACCGTGTGTCGAATACAAAGTACTCATGCTGCGTCAATAGAAACCATTGTGCTACAAATAGCATGGTAAAATCTTTAATCAGAGGGCGGAAAATAGTAGGAGATCGTTCTGCATCTATCGGTTCAAATAAATTAAAATACTTTCATTTATAATATAATGTGCCAAGGACGCAAATTACGTACACTTGGCTTCGTCAATTTATGCCATAAACATGACAAAACTATCAACTGAATTCATGTTAATTAAATCAAATGCGACAACAGGTTTCTAGTATCACTAGGCCTTAAGCACTAAGTGTTTTGACCCTAATACAGTTAAATAAATCTGTCATTTTATTGCATTTATCCATTCGCTCTGTCTAACATACCTACCCACCTACTGTTAACTTTACGCCAGTAGATTTCTAGCACAGAAAAACTAATATGGCCTTATTACAAAACGTGGTTTAAATATAAGTCTAGACCAAGTCCGTTTTAGTTGTTCGAAAAATGACTGTCTACTGTTATAATTATCAAACTATCAAAATGTACCAATGTTATATCAAAGTTCCAATTTTTGTTGACATTTTGATTGCATGTATGTGATGTTTGATCAACCAGAACCGATTTATAATTTTCTACGTCCTAGACTAACATTTAAACCTCGCTTTGTAATAAGACGGATAGTGTTTCTAGGTGTGTAACTTCAAGCATAGATCAAACACTTCAAGGCAACTCGCAAAATTATTATACAAACACATTGCACTTCATGTGAGTTTGCAATGCAACAAGGCTGAATAAAATATGGCAGAATGTATCTTTGCTCTTAGGTAGAGTTATAAATAATACATACTTCTATTTAAAAAGTAAACGTATCAAGATTATTGTAAAAATAAGGCAGTTCTTATAAGACTTTTCTTACTTGGCCTAAATCCGAATGATCGCATTTTGAAAAAACGAAAATCCGTAATAATTATTAAGGTTGCTTTAAGTACGAACATAACAACAAATAATAGGCAAATTATTCAGATAAGCACTGAGTCACCAGACATCCTCTGTTACCGATCAATATTCTGTAAAACTTAATTTTATGAAACATCACTGCATCCAACCCACGCTAGCTACTTGGCCATTTGGCACTAAATATTACATGACTTTTTGTGTACAAGGCACGTCCAAAACTTGGCACTTCGTATATAAAAATCGAGTTTTTACGGAAATATTTCGAGATAGCGAGCCTGAGACACGCGCGTCTCTTCCACGCGCGCTTTGACGGCAAACTAACCGAACTCAGTTGCGAGTAATAGAAAGATCTCACAATAACCACAAATAAAAAGCCTGAATTATAATACAACTCAACCGTGCCTTACGATCTTTCGAGGTTCGCAGGGTGTTGTAATAAAAACTAAAAACATTGGCGCTGTTCATTCATTTATCAACTTGCTATTGTCAGTTGACGACTTCGAGTGAACTGCGTTACTTGCATAATTAAATTATGGGCTTAAACTATCCTTTTTCCACGTTCATAGAAGATTTAGAAGTATGGTGAACTAAGCAAATACGTAAGTATAACAATTATGATTTTTCAGTTACCTTCTGCGTTAAAACCAATGAAGTTTATGTTGAATGAGCAAAAGAATTTGAAATGGCTTTCCAAGCCCATATACGTAATGAAGATAATCATCAACACAGGCAATTAGACACCTACATTATTGTGTTACGGCGATGTTTTTAGGAATAAATAAATTTTAAAAAGGCTAAATAAGTTTGCTTTAGAAACTGGCACAGAGTAGGCGGCGAAAGGTAAACGCACCAAAGTACATTTTACTGTTGGATAAGAGATAACAGGCTATAGCTGAAATGAAAAATGGAAACAATATATTTTCATGAAATATACATAAAAATATATTATTAACCGCTTCCGAGCTCATGACTTAGTTGTAATTTATACAACAGATAAGAGGCGTTTCAGGCAATGTGTGGTAGGCAAAAGAAAGGTAATTTATATTTTGCCAAAACATTAATCCTATTCAAAATCTAGAATGAAACCTAACGTGTCTTCTCGAGGCGTGGGATGATACTATAAATCTTCACTACATCTGGTAAATTAGTCATCACTAGACATCATATTTTACAACAAAACAAACACACGTAGGTCGATATTGTGTGTCATTGTTTAGTTTTTGTAAAAAACAAAACTGAAAGAATGAAAATATACCTATATAAGGGCTATCCAGGATTAACAAATAGGGTACATAGGCTAAATGCCGGTGAAATAATGTTTTCGCTCTCGTTATACATTGGCTATTTGCTAAAGCTTTGGTTTCCTAGGAAAGCGGTGCCATCGTATAGCGGCCGTGATATTACGGACGCAAAAATAATTAAAGTAAATTACGGTGCAAGTTACCGCTCCAGGAAACCGCGCCATTTCGTTTACATAGACAACGTTTTAGTGACGTCATTCAATGCTGTATTACGGCCGCTATATGAAGGCACCGCTTTCCTAGGAAATCAAAGCTTTAGAGGGCTAGAAGACGTTGTGTGCAATGTCCCGGAATATTTATTTATTTATTATTGGTAAATTATAACGCAATACAGCTCTAAGCATTACAAGGGTCATCATCATTTCTTACAGTCCGCACCCATATTTGCATTCAAACTGACTGACTTGTACATTGCTTAATATTTGAACAGTTATCGGCACCTATCGCGAATGCTTCATCACTGTCGAATGTCAAGCTAGCTTGGTTAAGCAGCCTAGCCTAAAATCAAAGATATTATTGCTAACGGACGGCACGTTATGTGGAAAAAAATGTAATACACGACATAATAAACTTTTACTTGCTAGTCATCTAGAAACTAAACAACTGGTGACATCATCATCATCAGCCCGTTATCGCCTACTGCTTAGCATAGCCCTCTCTTCTTGTACGCCACTTGTCCCGGTCCAGTGCAGTTTGTCAAAAAATTTGTAGATTAAAATAATGTCTCATAAACGTTTGTCAAATCCATATGTTGATTGTCCAAGTTCATCAGTAGCGAAATTGACTACAGTAGAAGAAGGCACGCAGTAAATCGACAGGGAAGGTGCTAAAGACCTTTTGGAGTTTGTAACATTAGACATCTTCCTTGTGGTATTCGAGTTTTGGGTGCCTCTCTGCGATATGAAATATTATTATTTCCGATTTAAACATATTATTTCCGATTATTATTTAACGTAACCCTATCCCACGTAAAAAATAGGTTACTATGAACTGTGGTCATACCTGTGGTAATACAAACTTGTTGAATCTGGAGTCTGAACTTTATTTTATCTATGCCCCAAAACTTACGAATAAATATTTGACTGCAATCATGTTGACATAGAATGATTCTATAATATAGGTATATGATAACACGATACCTTGGTGAACGTTGTAACGTTTTATTTTATTACTGGGATAAATTCGTACTAAGTAGGTACATAATAAATCACGTCGTGTAACTCACAGTAAGATGAATTGAAAACATAACCTACTTAAACTTTCAATAATCATTTATTTATTTAACGGTTTGTGGCTAAAGACGATCCAAAATTTAGTTGACATGAATGAAAGTAGAGAAGCAAATGATAAATCAATTTTTTACCGCATTATTTTACCTTCTTTTCAGCCTACTATAGACCCGCAATATCCAACAGAAAAAAACTAGAGTCAGGCTAATGTTGAAGATGCAATGTAAATTCATAAAAATAGAATTAAATCAAAAAGCCATTTATTTAATAACAATTACAGTTACAAGTAATTAAATGCCGTTTATGTAAGCGTGTTACACCCTAGACTGCAGCAATGCACAATACCTACAGGTACATACTAACATTATATCTTAGTGTGGAATGTAACGCACAAAAATGAAAATAACATCCTAAGATTTGTATAATCTTTAAATTCTTAAAATATTATCGTGTTTTTTTTCTTTAATGCATACATAGTAGGCGTGCTATAGCCTAACGCGAGTATAGGTACTTATTCTAAACAAAAATACTTACTAACAACGTTGTCAATATCCTTATACCTATGGTAATATTGGTAATGTTTGACTATCGTTATCATTCGTAAAAGTAAATGTTTGTAATAATATAAGAATGTGACTGATTAGGCTGAAGGACGAAGGAAATCGATAGCAGTTAAAATATTATTAAAATAGGCTCGGCGGGAGTGCTAGTAAATAATGGTTTTGATAACATTGTTTTGTTGATAAAGATTACGCCTTTATGTATCATAAATCCTGCAGGTTGGTTAATAAGTCAAAAAACAATGTTTTTTATGTAAAAAACAACATATAAATGTAATGATTTATGTTGTCATAGCGCAATTAATATGTTTTTTATTTTATTTTTTTATCATAACAGGGTAAACGTTAGGATAAAACAAACTAAAAAAGTAAGAAAGTTAACAGTAGTTACTATAAACCAGGGGGTGAAAGTTAGAACAAAATGCAATTAAAGAAACACAGTGCTGCTAATCTATATTTCTTGACCGCAAATGAAATAGTAGATGTCGCTTTAGTAAAAAAACATACAAAGTTAAAACCAAAGAAGAAAAATAAGTCAATCACAAGTGACACTGACTGATATATTATATTACTCTATGCTATAAATGTTACAAGTGGCGCCCTCGATTACTTCTAATTGTTTTGGTCAATTTGGGACCTACGTGACTTACTCGATTTTGATTACATAGAATGAAACATTACATACAATATTTCGATTAGTTGTAATTAATTAGTTATTAAGCTAATCATTATCTTTAGCAGATATTTATTAATCCTGTAATTGCAGTAGAATCATATACCTAGGTACGGGTCGATAAAATATGTACCTATTTTTTTAGGATCGTTTTAACACATCAATGTAGATACCTTTTTATGATATTTGGCATGAAGTTTTCGAATAAGTCTGACTTTTTTGTATCCTGATGATATTGCAATCAATTAGTAATTCACATGCCTCTCTCACATATCAAACTAAATTACCTCAATTAGATAATTACAATTATTTACGATTGAATTGACGTTTCAGACACGACGTAAGCATTTACATAGCAAATCGATTAATTACTTTCCCGCTAGTTGCCTTCCAGCTTGGTGCTTCTAATTACTAATTTTATTAATTAATCAGTCGGAAATACCGGTACTAAAGTTCAACGGACGGATCGCGTGAACAACATGGTTAATATGTGGTTACAGTGCTAAACCCCAACTGCATTTTTATACTAACCGTGGTCAAGTAAGACTCATAACTTAGAAAGATAGTGTACCCAAAGTAAAAGGTCGCCTGGTCGTTGAGTGTTCACCAACCATGCAACTTTATGGTTTCGTAATTTGCATTTTTTTGTATGGAAACCATTATTTTGATTAAAACTCCTTGTATAGACTTGGTTTTGGGTATAGAAGGTAGGATTATAGCGTTTTGGGGTTGTTTTGGGTTATATAATTCACCACTACGATTTTATTAGTTTTGAAATAAATTGTATGAATTGGACACGGGACACAATATGTATAATTGGTAATTACATATATACATGGACTGCATAGGTACAGTACATTAATTACACCTTAGACTGTGTCGATTTAATGAAGTGCTTTCCACACTTTCAGATCACAAAAGGCCCCGTGAAAGTGGCGCCACAGTTTAAGTTGCAGTTAAATTTAAGGTACATTGTAACAATGGCCCTCTCGGTACCGAAGTTAAGTAATGAAAGCAAGACAACGTCAGCGAAGCTAAACTTAAATTGAATAAAGTATAAACTAATAATCGGTTTCAAGGATAAATGTAGTTTCACAGGCTTATGGACTATGCTTGGTAAATAATAGTCATCTAAAGACGATCAAGATGTTTGCGTATTCATAGTCTTATCATGTTGACAATATTAGGGTTGAGTAAAAATATATGTGGGTAGATACCTACATGCGAAATGGGGACGTTTCTAAGAATATAGTGTATACAGATGAAATTTTGAGACAGGTACACAAACAATTTACTTTCAAGATGTCATGCAATAACAACAATATTTTTTTAAAATAATAATGCCATTACAAACCAAACTTCTGTATATTTTTAGTATAGTTTTCATTATATTTTTTGACAGACTTCATGTAAAAGGAGGATATTAAGTTCTTCTAATTTTTTTATGATTATTTTTGTTTCACATCCTTTACCTTATGTTCATTGGTCTGTGGCAGGATGCTCCTCTGCAGCTTCTGCACCGGGTAGGTCTGTCTCCATCCGAACAGTCTGACCAGCTTGTCTGCCACATCCTCACATCTAGGCGCCGAGTCTTTCATTGTCACTTATATTCACAATATCGTTTTTGACACTATGGTTTATATTAGTTTTTAACTCACTTTGAAGAGTCATTGAATAAACTGCACGGGGAATTGATTTAGAAAAGAGACAGGTACTTAGGTACCAATTATATAGTCAACGTTATTGGTTGTAAGAGAGAAGAAATATGTAACACTGCTATATTATTGAAAACTGATTTATTACAGTCCGTAACAATCACTAAAATTACCAAATCAACTAGTTGACTATGTAAGCCATGGAACACAAATCACTAATGGAGTTAAACCTCAAATATTTGAAGAAAAATCACGATTCGATCGAGCTAAACACACAGCAGACGTGCAAAAACGCGAACTAATTGACGCAAAAAAATGCGAAGAACAAAACGTGAGGACGCGACGGTGGCGCGAGGCCGCTACCCGTTATCTATACAGCGTTATCTGACTATCACTCCCCTCCATTGTTGCACATTCACTTCCACAAAGCCTAACACACTCTACATCATCAAATAACAATCTGCCAAGCTTCTGCACAACTTATCGCTGATTGATGACTAATAACACAAATAATTGGACAAAAATTGCGAGAAGAAAGAGCGTAAAATATCAAAGCCGGTTTGGTGCAGACAAATTAATTTGGGAGGCGTTGACTCGCTTGTTAGTTAAAAAAAATTAACAAGAAACGTGTCTGGTAGAACTTAAAAACACATTATGGCTAATTAGAATGGACATGACATATTCTGGTCTGTGAGCAAGTGGAACAAAGAAAGTAAGGCCGTCAATTTACTTACATGTTATAGATAAAAAAAATAGCGACGAGTTGGATATACAATAATATACAATATCTACTTGTGAAGATAGTATAAGTATAAAAACCAAAACAAAAAACTGGTCGTCTGCATGAATTCAGTAATTTGCGAAGAACATATTAGATGATGAGTTAATTTCATTCGATATCATCATTAAAATTTCTAAATCACTGTTTAATTACCAACACAAGTAAATTATTCTACGTAAACTAATGATGAAGTTGATGAATGACCAAATGACTGTCGCAGATAAGACTCAAGGTAATAGAAGGGCGCCTTTAGAAAATTCTTGTCTCACATTGTTTGTTTAGGTTTAAACTCATGCCAGTAAAAATACCGGCAGTATCAAAATTTAGTGTCCAATTAAACAAAGATTTGAAGATGGCAGATGAAAGTGTCTGACAAATGGTTTTAGATATGTACCAATTTGTACTGTTATTGCCAATCTCTTGAAACTTTCTAATATATTGTCATTTTAGAAGACCTAGAATTGTATCTGATAGATCGATAGCAGTAAAGAGAACAATTGGCGATTAACGCCAAGCAAGAGTAGATGCCATAAAAGATCCATTGTAAGGTGCGGCGCAAGAGTAATGTGAAACCACGTGGGATCTGTTTCAAGCAGTGAGACTTGTTGCTAAACAGTTTCATTTGCGAAGACTAATTAGAAACTGAGATAACTAACTCTTTGTAAGAATGATGTAATGAAGAACCATCACACGAAAATCGTGAACTCAATTTTGAGAGCATCAACTAGCAAGATTTATTGGTTGTTCCAAAAATTGGGTTTTGAGTAGCATAATTTGGTATAAGATTTTGAAGTAAACTGTAGCTATGTACTTTATTTATTGGCCATTGAAGCTATATTATGACGTTTAGGCATTTTACTGGTAGTACTAGATCAAGTTGCTTTGGTGTTGGCTTGTTGTTATAGAGATTTATGTTTAGAACTAGTTGAAGAAATGATCAAATCAGATTATAGAGAGAGAATTACCTTTCTCACGGGACTGCTTTCTATTTGATCTGGGTATCTAGATCGCGCTGTTATTATGTTACTTCGCAAACAATGCCATGGATCCCGCGGCAATGGTAATGATTCGCCATACTCTTGTCTATAGACAGTCTGCCACAAGGTAACGCTATTTCAATCGGTTACTGTGTCAAATCATTAGAGTGTTGGATAATACGAACACACTGACGAGGCAAATCGTGTTTCCGCAAATTTGCAAGTAATTTTCTTACCAAGGATTTTGGGTTTAGTTTTGCATCGTTTGTTATCTCTTTGTTCTTTTTTATCAGTAATTGTATTGGTTATTTTATTACCAACATCTGCTGTTCTATCTATGATAATATTGTAATGTTATCGTCATTATAAATTTTATCAAAAACAGGCCGCCATGTGTTAGTTGATCGAATTACTAAACGCTTGTGCGGAATCCGTGTCATGTTTACCGTTTCCAATATTCGCGCTCGAGTCAATATTGTGTTATTACGTGATGGTCAATGTTTAATTTTTTTACGTGAACAGCATTTTGCGTTACGGAAAAACTGTATTATCATAGTGCTAGGTTGGATTTGCGTGCGGACACGCTACAATGACCGCGGTGGAAAGACAAACTCAGTGTGGTAATAGAACGTGATAGAATGGCATGTCTTGTCTTTACGACTGTTGGTTATACTACTATGCTACTACTGGTACGATGCCAATAATTTGCTTCGAAAATGTCACTACGTTTATTACGTATTACTATCATGCAATAATTTTCCTCATTGTATTTCTAAAACAATTGAGTTCTTGTACTTATAATATTACTTCCAATAGACCTGTTGGCCAATAATATACTCAACTCAAGAAGAGAAATTTACAGTATGTCTCAGCCTGCAATTACTCGAACAAAAGGAAGTAATTGTAAGGGGTCACCGAGAGCAATCCCGCAACAACAGCGACCAATCAGCGAACCTCGAACCGAGGATTCAAAGAACAGCACATTGAACACGTCACACCATCTACCTTCGGCTTCAGGAACCAGCTGAGCAACTTTTATGCAAATGCAAACGCCTAACAACTGAGGGCACAATGGCATTCACAGCGAATTAAATCTCGGACACAAAACAGTCCAGTGGAAATTAAATTTTCACGTACAATACACCCGTTACTGGACCGAAACGTTCTCACAGTAGCGTCACATTATCACTGTTATATGTCGTTAATTAATGTCGAAGTAAGGTCGAGGTAAAATTGTAAACAAACTGGAGGCTGTGCGGCGGGCAACTGGCAGCGCTGCGCGCGCGCCGGCCGCGGACGCGGGGGCAGGGGCGGGGGCGGAGCGCCCCGCGCCGAGCCTCTTACATCCTAGCCGTTCAACTCAACACCTCCATGTAAACAATAAGTACACCTGTGTAACTTCTTGCAGACAATGGAACAGAATACAGGAGCTTCTTGAACTTAGGATACAACTGAAGCAAATTTATTATACCTACATTTTTAAAGTTATCACTGTTCGAGTGAAAGTTAGATTTCATCATTCGATAGGCATATTCTTGCCTTAAATTAACGTAACTTAAAAGGAGTATAAAGCCTACACATTTCTGGTAACTAGCGATCCACAAACACTTTCACATCTCTTTTTATATCCAATAAGGATGTCCTCTACAATTTTTCCATGTTGTGAACTTCCTACCCGACTGCCATCAATCTTTTACCCTTCA
The DNA here is from genome assembly GCA_927399415.1 of Macaria notata. Classification (NCBI taxonomy): domain Eukaryota; kingdom Metazoa; phylum Arthropoda; class Insecta; order Lepidoptera; family Geometridae; genus Macaria; species Macaria notata. Next base: position 10,895,741 of record OV656730.1, read on the forward strand.
ATTTGTTGTTTCCTCAATTAAATCAGGACATTGTGGTGCCTATTCAAAAATCACAGCTTAATTCACGCTCGTCATAACATTTCCGGGACACATTTGACTTGCAGAGCGGAATTACTGGATGCATGATCATTGACCATAAAATAAAATACGAGTAAGGACTACCAATATAATGAAGGGTTGATTATTAGCAAGTTAATGCATTTATTAGGAGCAATTTAAACACTTTAAGCATAAAAAGGATAATATTTGTTTTACGACTTTAGGAAGCTCGACATAGTATAATCGGTATCGCAACTTTATGGATACTGCCAATTTCCAAAATTTCGTACACCAAATTTATTGGCGTACAAAGCCATTCTATAAATAGCCAGTGCAAGTAATCAATGACCCTGTACAACATACTTATTAAGAGTCAGAAGTAGATATAGGACCCAGGAGCGGAATTCCTGTCTACATGGGAACGTAGGGGAAGGAAGGAGGATGGCAGGCAGTGGTGCGGAGAGAGTGGCTAGGTGTGACGGCGCGGGCGCAGTCGCCGGAACGACCGCCGGGGTGGGGTGCTCTGTGCAAGGCCACTTGACCGGATAGTGGGGATTGTGAATAGTTATTTCTATTAATCAATTCTACGGAAATTGATGTATATCTATATCATATCATCTAGAAGTATCGCGAATAAGGTCCGAGAGTCTGTTGACGTAAATAAAGGAATTGATATATGTACATATATCTTGATTAAACACCTTGTATAGGTATAATTAAAGTGTCTTGAAATATACAGAAAATAGTTGAAGAACGTTCACTTATGCCTATTTTAAAAATATGTGCAAAATAATAAAAGTACATACTGAACCTCGCGTAACAAATTGTAAACTAGCGCCATCTATGATACCGTCTTGGAACTGATTAGATAAACACTCCACAACCACCGCCGTCAAAGCCAATCTACTCGCATTACATTAGCAGATAGTGTTACGTTGTTAATATAGATGTCTCTACTTCAGTTCACTTTATTGTTATGAAAAGGCGTATGTCATGTAGTAGTATCTAATATACAAACATAATACATACAAATTCTGCAAAAGATGTAAGTGAGGTCTAGTGATCAGCTAATAAAATATATGATATATATAATCTTTGGAAATCCTTCAAATGTTAAATACATAGTATTCTTTAAAAACCACAACTGTAAAACAGGCTTCTCTTGAAAATGTAAACCTATAATAGGATCAACTCACGGTCAGATGCCTTGAACTCTAAGTATAAATGAACAAACGAGTCAATACATAAGTATAACACGTGCATACTAAGATAGTCTGGTTACATACGATAGATAGGTACTGCATCTATTTAATTGAATTAAAACAAAAGTATATAAGTAGGTATTATATCCGTTATCTAGTACCCACGACACAAGCGTTCTTAGTGTGGGGTTAGATGGCGCTGTGTGCAATGACCCAGAATATTTGTTTATTAAATTATCTAAACGAAAAAAAAAGGCGAATTTTTTAGTAACAGAATGAAATCACCGGGAAAGCTGAAAACGCTAGCCAGCGTCAATCAATTCTTAAACAATGATGACTGAAAATTTGCTTAAATATTATTTTCTGTTGTTCGGTTTTACTTATTAAATAGATAATTTGTTTCTATTAATTGTAAAATCTCTGTACAAGAGGTATAGCAATTATTCTACGAGTTCATACATTATAATAAGACTGATGTGTAGCCAATACCTTTTAACCAACGGACAACTAACATTATCTAGCCTCAATCAAAGACGTGGCCAAGAATTAACTAATTTTAATTCAATTTTCGACATACTAACCTTACTACGAACTTTTCTAGTAACGTAAAAGGAGTTTAATTATTGATTCGGTATCGCTCGTTTGCTTATTTACATAAATATCTACGTGCAAGGTTCTAAAACTGGATCTAGCAGTTTATTGACTTAGAAACTTATTTCGTTCATGAGATATTAAATTAAAGGTAAAGTGTTACTACATGCTAGTATTAGATATAGGTATAATAGTATAGTTAATATAAACTAACGTTACACAATTTATGTTAAGTTTTATATATTACTACATTTACAAAATTTAATAGTTAATGATGAATTTTGGTAAATATTGCTTTTTACTGTAAATTAATCTTAATTTTTCGAAACAAACCTTGCACTAGAATTCTCTTTGAAAAGACATCAACGCGCACAATATTATTTTTCAAATACATATATTTTTCATATACTTATGTACATCATGTAAAAGATTTTAGTGGGATTACATTGATAAATTATAAATCAATTACAGGATTACATTGATAAATTATAAAGCAAAAAAACATACAAGTACTTTATTGAAAGTTGCTAAAATAAATTTTACGAAAAAGGCTATTGTCCGCTCTAAAGTGATCTCTCTCAAGCCTATATGAGTCTACATTATTTGTTTCATTACTAAAGATCTAGTATGCATAAATGCACATTAACGACTATTATAATTACAGGGAGAATGTGCTTAGTTTCCACGTCCCTTTTCCCAAAGAGAAAAGGAATTTCTCCACACCGGAACAATGGGCTGTTAATGAAAGCTGAGCATTATCAGCAATACTAATAAATACGTGTGATCACTCAATGAGGTTTTACAAATAGAGACGTTACACCCATTAAAAATCGCCCCAGCGCGTGGCGAAATTATGCTATAGCTATTTAGGTAGTATATACGCAGCGTTGTTTACATAATTCAGGAAAGTAAAAGTGGTCAGAGATATATAAAGCCCCGTTGTGAGAAAGAGATAAACGTATGTTTACAGCTACGTCAGCCGTCAATCGTGAATTCGAGTCGCTATTTGTCTCTTTCTTGGAGATGGCTAAGTGGCAACGCGTCACTGGTTGATTTATAGTAATATTAAATATTTGTATTTTCATTTTAAAAGGATAAACAATAATTACAAATGAAACGACACATCCTTCTTGCTTTTGGCACTCGTCCCAGTGTAATTATTGCACTTTCTAAACACATACGATGGAATTGTGAATATTTTTTAATGATAAAAAGTCGCGCCGTCAACGTGCGTCGCCGCGCTTCGAGGCGACTGAGCCGAATCATGCTACGTAGCCTGATTTGAGTTCGCTACACAGAACGGGGTATAAACGCATCTAAAATAAAATAAAATAAAATAAAAATAGCCTTTATTTCCCTTTGAAGTTATACATGCACAATTTTAATTACTACAAAAAGTCAATCACTTAAATTCTTATACATGTCACAATTATTACAAGTCAATAACAAATTAGATTAAAAAATTATAAACTTGATGTATGTCATAATAAATTCTAGTGTACTCGTATGTTGAATGTCAGAATGTTAGCATTATTATTTATGCGCGTCTTCAGGGATCGTCCAGTGTTGGACGAAGGCCTCCTCCAACTGTTGCCACCTGTCTCTGTCCTGTGCTGTCCGGGTCCACAACTTCCCAGCTACCAACTCTATTTCATCTCTCCATCTTCTCACCGGTCTTCCTCGCTCTCTTTTACCATCCCTTGGTTCCCAGTGTAGCACTCGTTCGCTCCACCTGTTGTCGGTGAGCATCGCATTGTGGCCAGCCCACTTCCACTTAAGCTTCGCGGCTACATGTAGAGCGTCCACTATTTTGGTTTTTTGGCGTATAATTTTACTGTTTACGCGATCTCGCAGTTTGAGTCCGAGCATGCTTCTTTCAGTCGCTCTTTGAAATGTTCTTATTTTAAGTAACACGTCTTTATTTGGGGCCCATGTTTGGCAGCCATATAGCAGGGAGGGTATGATGGTAGTTTCAAAAACCTTCTTTTTGATATGCATAGGAAGATTGCTTTTGAAAATTTCCTTGTTTTGCCAATATTTTTTCCAACTGATAGTTATGCGTCGTTGTACTTCCTTTGCTGTCCTGTTGGTTATTTCTATGTTGTGTCCGAGGTAAATATAATTTTCTACATACTCAATAATTGTGTTGTCAATATTTATAGGTATTCTTTCGTCATTGGTCATAATCTTTGTTTTATCTCTGTTCATGTAGAGTCCACAAATTCTACTTTCTGTCTCAAGACTGTAGAGCATCTGTTGTAGATCTGAGTGACTCTCCGCGAATAATACTAGGTCGTCTGCAAACCGTAGGTGACTCAGATATTCGCCATTAATTTTGATACCCTTGCTCTCCCAATCTATTTTACGAAAAATCCTTTCTAGTATAGCTATGAATAGCTGCGGAGAGATAGAGTCACCTTGTCTGACGCCTTTCTCTATGTTAAATGGTGTCCCAACAGTTTCTAGTCTTATTTTAGCATTGCAGTTGTCATAAATATTCCTGAGTAGAGTTATATACTTGCTTCCGATTCCTAGCTCTTGTAGAGTCATCCAGAGCTCGCTGTGTTTTATAGAATCAAAAGCTTTACTATAGTCTATGAATGCTATATAGATTTTTTTGGCAAATTCTTGGTATTTTTTTATTATTTGAGTCAGTGTAAAAATATGATCAATCGTAGAATAGCCTTTCCTAAAGCCTGCTTGCTCTCTCGGTTGGTTTGTTTATATTTGCTTGGTAATTCTTTGAAGTAGAATCGAGCTAAATATCTTGTACAGTGTTGGCAATAAGCTAATCGGTCTGTAATTTCCAATGTCGCTTGGGTCGCCTTTTTTGTAGAGCAGCGTCACAGTACATGTTTTCCAGGAAATTGGCACACATTCTTGTTCCATCATTTTATTAAACAAGTCCGTTAAGATAGGATAGATAGAATCTTCGAAAGATTTAATAACGCATCTACCTCAGTTTATATAGAATATCATTGTGATCACTGACATAATGAACTAGAATTTATGAATAAACTTGTGGACGCACGCGGCTTCGCTCGCATTATTTCAGGATAAAAAATAGCCTATGGCACTCCTAAGACCTCATACTACCTATGTACATACCAAAAATCTTGATGATCCGTTCAGCCATATATTAGCGTGGTGAGCGTTTATGCAGATAAAAAAAGACAAAATTTCTATAAATTGTTGGAACGGGTTCTGCTATCAATTCCCAAGTATCTCCAATATTTTCTTTTCTATCTATCTATCTATCGTATTCCTCAGTTCTGAGGGTTGTGACCACTACAGTCTACATTTAAAGAAGTTATATTGGGCAAGTTCAAAGTGGTATGCGCCCAAGTCCTCCCACGGATGACACTTGTCCTTTGGATTTTGTAAACATTAAGATGCTTGTACTGGGAATGAACAATTGGATTTCGAAAGAATTTGCTGAACACACACTGTAAGAGATGCTTGGTGATAGATTTCAGTTAGTAGGTTTTGAAGTTCTACGTATTATACTAACGTTTTCTAAGATCCAAATCACTATTGAATAAACATATTGATTAAGCCTTCAATCACAACTTGCCGCCATAAACATTACAAAAACTCTTAGTACAAATTTTCGAGAGGGCCTGACCTCGACATTGGCTGAGTCCCACATAACGTTTCATTCGAGCATATCAATCACTATTCACTCACTCGCCTCGCAAGGTGAACGACCCGCCTCCACTACTCAAATAACACCTTCGCTAATTATTTTTAGTTTTATAACAATTATTCTAAATAAAGTCAATAATTTTATGCAAACGAAACAATTATTTTTAGTTTCACGAACTTTATTCCGAACAAACTTAATGTGTCTTTGCTAACAAATAGATGACAAAAATGTAAGGAATTCACTCGTTTCTAAAACTGCGATACATATGAAAATTTGATTTGCAATATCGATATAACGATGTCAACTAACAGGTAACGCTATAAAAATTAATACAATACAATACAATACAATATTACTTTATTATGCACACCAAAAATAAATTACAATATGAGATGCTTAAACTATAAAAGAATGCACAAGTGGGCGGCCTTATCACCTTGAGTGATCTCTTCCAGGCAACCTTAGCAAGAAAACGGTGACAGAAATCAGTTTGGTCGGTGGCGTACAAATAAATACAATACTTAAAAAATAAAAATAAAATTTAAACAAAATTAAACCTATAACTAAATAGAGAAAGTAAAAGAAAATCAAACTAATTTACATGTTACAAATAATAATAAATTAATAAACTATGAACACACACATTTAACACCAATAAACGCGATTGATAGTTTACAAAGTAGAGATGTAATAGCTGTATACCATACTCTGGAAAATCGACAGAGATTTAGCCTGCCTGATATTTAAAGGCAGGTCGTTCCAGAGTAAGAGAGCTTTAATTGTGAAGGAGGATTGATAGAACAGATTGGAGTGGTTGAGTTTAGGATATTGTAGGATGAGAGTACGTGAAAGACGAAGGGATGAAGAGTGAGTTTCACTCACAAAGGAGAAACGTTCCTTTAAGTATAAAGGAGTGGAAGGAATAAATAGGACTTTGTAGAGGAGGGACAGCAGGTGAGTATTACGACGAAGACGGATAGGTAACCATTTGAGCTTTTTGCGAAATTCAGAAATGTGGTCATATTTACGCAAGCCAAATATGAACCTAATAAAGAAATTTTGGAGACGCTCGAGCTTATCGAGCTGCTCTTCGGTTAGGTCAGGATAACAAGCGTCAGCGTAATCTAAAATAGGATGTAGCAGAGACTGAACAAGCGCAGTTTTGGTTGAAATCGGAAGAAAATTACGCAAACGCCTAATAGCTGCAGAGGATGCAAAGACCTTTCGACTGACCTCATTGAGCTGTGATATCCATGAGAGCTGACTGTCAACCATTATGCCTAAATTTTTTACAGTGTCACTTATTTGAATTGGGACGCCATCAAACAAGATTTGCGGGATGCGTGACCAATTAATTTTTGAAATAAGTTGTGAACTTCCGATTATTATAGCCTGTGTCTTACTTGGATTAATAGTTAGACCAAACATGCGACTCCAGTCACCAATACGCTGTAGGTCACCATTTATTGTTGTAATGGCCACATCAAGATTTTCCAAAGTTGATTGAGTATATATTTGTAAATCGTCTGCATAGAGGTGATAGAGAGAAGAGAGGTTATTAGATATAGAATTAATGAAAAGGGAAAAAAGAAGAGGTGATAGCACGCCACCCTGTGGTACGCCAGCAGAAATGTCGCACCAAGACGAATATACGTCGTCAATGCGAACACGCTGCCGGCGGCCGAACAGGTAACTACGAAACCACTCAATTGCCGTTGGAGATATGTAAAGAGAGGACAGGATACCGAGCAGGACCTCAAAATCAATATTATTAAATGCGTTACTAAAATCAAGGAGTAAAAGGACAGTGAGGTGGCAACTACCCATTCCATATCTAATGTCATCTGTGATTTTAGTCAAAGCCGTGACTGTGCTATGCCCTGACCGGAAACCGGACTGGTAAGGATTTAGGAGGTTATTTCGGGTAAGGAAGGAAGAGAGTTGTTGATGAACTAATTTTTCTAGGACTTTTGAAAGGAATGGGAGAATGGAAATAGGACGATATTCATTATAGGATTTGGGGTTAGATTTCTTGGGGAGTGGAACGATCAGTGCTTCTTTCCATATAGTAGGAAAGCTGCTAGAGGAAACGGAACAGTTCAACAGATGCAGAATAATGGGGGTAACCTCATCCAGGATAGGTAACAACATTTTGCGGCTTATGCTATCACTGCCAACAGCATTAGACGAGATTGATTTAATTGTCTTCTTTACATCACAAGCAGCAAAAGGTACGAAATCAAAAGTATGAACGTCACTAAAATTTGGTAAAGTAGAAAGAAATCTTAGCGTATTAGTTTTTATAGTTCCATCAAATTTGGAAGAAGAAGAAAAGTGTTTATTTAGCAAGTTTAAATCTACATTCTCGGATAAAGCTTCGCTTTTAGATTTACCTACACCCAGAGACCTGAGAAATCTCCACACTTTGGCAGGATCCTCATTTTCTACAGACTCGTGAATATATCGGCGTTGTGCTTCCCTACACGCTCTATTACAGACGTTACGATGGTAAATATAATTTTGGTGATTGGTTTCAGAGGGAGTACGTTTAAATTTAGATTTGGCGATAAGCTTTTTGCGTCGAAGAGTACGAATCTCATCGGTGAGCCATGGTGCAGGAGCATGTTTCATTTTAACTGCTCGTATAGGAGCATGAACGTCGTACAAACAAGTCAAAATCCGGTTAAAATTTGAAATTTTGTTATCTATATTAATGGCTGCTTCAACGGATGACCAGTCCAAAGCTGACGCATCTTTGCGCAGATCTTCAACCTTCATCCTACCAAAACTGCGCTGAAGGAATATTTTAGCCTTGGCTTTTGGCATACGAACCTTATAAGAAAGAAATATAGAATCATGGTGCGAAATAAGATCAGCCGCACACTGGCCGTGCTTCTGGACGTGCTGAGGGGAAGAAACTAGAATGAGATCAAGAAGAGAGGGGGGATAATTAGGCGGGTTATGTGTAGCATTCAAAGGTAAGATGGAAAGATTGCACGCCGCAGCTAGATTCAACAGGTTTCTGGTTCTATGATCATGTTTCAGCAAGCATGTGTTAAAATCTCCCATCACAATAGTATGCTCAAAAGTAATCGATATATCTACAAGGAGATTCTCTAGCGAAGAAAAATAATTAACGTTACTATCGTGAGGGTAATAGACTCCAAGAAGAATTTTAGAATGATGAAGAACGGCTTCGATGAAAAGATGTTCACCGGCATTAGTAGGAGGTGGCTGCGCTGACATACTTACAATAGTGAAAGGAATATAAGAACGTAGGTAAATAGCAACACCGCCACCTCTTTGGCCGATCCTATCATTTCTTATCAGTTGAAAACCAGGCAAAGAAACACAATTAGAAGGGATATTTGGTTTCAACCAAGACTCGGATACTAAAATAGCATGAATATTAGGATTGAAGAAAGACGCTTGCATCTCAGTGATGTGTGCCATAATACTCTGAGCGTTGATGTGAAGGACATTAAAATTTCTAGGAACATCTGAAATAAAGGATTCTATAGATTCTAACAAAGTTGGTATACTACTAAAACTATCAAAGCTGTCAGTAGCAGACAAACATGATTCATATTCGGAGCCATCATTGTCACTATCAGAAGACATTCGAGTACATATGAGTGGGTGTTAGATAATGTATGTAGGTAGGTACTTACCTACTTAAGTTTGATTAAATATATATATGTATACAATATTATAGGTCAAACTAATCTACAATTACTACTAAAAGAGTAGTAAAGATAAGTCAGCTACCTGCCTAATTATTATACTTATATTTACCATATTATAAGACTACTTATTTATACTGTATAAACCTAATCTACATAATACTACGCAAAGGACAAAATATTCACAAATTTACATTTGATATTTACAAAACTAGACTATTAACTCTAATAGGTACGTTACATTCTAAGGTAATACTAGTAAATATATATATATATATATTTCCAAGTGTTACAAAGTAGTATAACTATTTAAAAACAATTTCATACATAGGAATAAAATTAATTAAGAAGAAACAGAAACTTAAAAAAAAAAAAAAAAAAGATGCCTGACAATGTTGACTGACTTTTCAATAATATCAAAAATGTTGAACTGTCACTGTCAGTGATTGAAAGAAAAGTTGGTGATAGTAAAAATAAAATTGTTAGGTAAATACAAGAAAAATGTTGGATGTTGTGAAACCGTAAACTACCTCAGCAAATTACATACCCAAGAGAAAATCACAGGAAATGACTATGGTACTTCACTTTTTGGCTACTCTTCTCTTCAGTTTCGGTGTCGCGGTTTCCTTTGCGGCGGGTTTCGGCTTAGAAGGCGCACCCTCCTTTGCTTCAATAGCAGCTAAATCTGCGCTGTAATTCACTCGATGGCGAGTTCCATCTGATCCAAGGACAAAGATATTTCCCTCCCTCGTCCAACATTTCGAGACGCCGAAACGCTGGCGAGCCGCGACAAAAACATCATGACGCGGCTTCGTAAGGAATTCGGACAGCGTTACGCCCGAACCCTTGAGGCACGTCTTTGTTGCCCAAATTTTGTCGCGGAGGCTGATATCCCGTAGCTTGAATAGTACAGGCCTAGGCCTATCATCAGCAGCTCGCCCCATACGATGACACCTGCTGACATCGGAAACAGTGAAACCAGGCATTTTAAAACGCTCCACAATAGCCTTTGCAACCACTTTACAAGTATCTTCTTTTTCAGTTTCTGGGAGTCCGTGAAGCAGCAGTATCTTGCGCCTTGCACGCATCTCGCCTTGGTCCACTTGCGCAGCTAACAAGGCGATCTGAGATTGCAGGGCGCGAAAAGTGGCAACTACAAAACTCTTGAAAGAAGTCAGTTCATTTGCCAAGTTCCCAGGGCTGGCTGGCGAAGAAGATGATGCTGTTTGAATCTGCTCCTGGATCACATCCAGCCGCTGCACAAATACCTCCATCATCTGGCTCATTGTTTGATGAACAGCATCCATGTTTTCAAAAGTGATATAAAAAGTTAGGTTATATGAACTTGCAGTGTTGAGTGAAGTGTAATGTAGTGGTAATCAGCTAAGTAGACCGGAAAGGACACTAAATAGACAGGTAGGCAAGACTAATTAATGCATTTAAGTATACTATTTCCAATTTGGTACACTATTTACTATTTATTTAAATTAAAAACAGAAGTGATTAAAAAACGCGTGTTTACTTTGCAACTACCTCCGGCCGAAAAAAAAAAAAATTAATGTTCCCATTAATTATTTATCAAATTTGCATGAGTAGCAATCTACTTCTCTTGGTCTAAATTCCTTGCAAATAAATCGTCTAATACATGAAATTAATTATACAAATATCAGTAGGTACATATGATTATAAAAGGAGTCATTGCAAAGAAATCGTCCAAAATTAATTAAGTATACAAAAATATCGATACCCATATGATGATTAAATTTTTATTATATTATGTGTGGTTTAGCTTAGTGCCTGTTTTGTAGACTAATCTATATTAATATAATAAAGCTGAAGAGTTTGTTTGTTTGTATGTTTGTTTGTTTGAACGCGCTAATCTCAGGAACTACTGGTGCAAATTGAAAAATTATTTTTGTGTTGAATAGACCATTTATCAAGGAGGGCTTTAGGCTATAAAACATCACATTGCAACTTATAGGAGCGAAGAACCAATGGAAAATATGGAAAAAACTGGGAAAATTATAAGACCCGTATAATCACATCTATGTATTTCAAATGTCCGTGTAACTGCGGATCATGCATGGAGTGAAATCATACGTTACGTTGGTGTGTCGAAATGTTACATCGTAAATTTCTCAATGCACATAAAGTTGAACGATCTGAATGAGATTTATATAGCTATTAAAGTGTCTGAGATACATTTTGTCACACTGGACTAGTACTTATAAACAGAGGGTTTTAAATAAAGCGTTATAAAATCGCCTACGCAAGTCGTTGGATCTATTTCACGCCTACAAAATGGACTAGGGATTTATTTACCAGAAAGCAAATATAACCTAATATATATTATCATCATCAACATAAGAATGTTTACTATTTGCTTTAAAATTGTGTGATTACTCTTAACTGCTAGGATGAAAATAAATAGATTCGATTTTGAAAAAGTATTCTAATGTAATTCACGGGGTCGAGTATGTGTCAGACTATCTTGTGTACCACAACTATGAAATGTATCATTAAGACTCCTTGTAAAGACTCGTCGCTAGGAAAGGACATCTGTTTATTTTCTACTAGTGGGTGCTCGCGGCTTCGCTCGCATTTAGAATTAAAACTTGCATCCCCTATTTCACCCCTTTAAAAGTGGCATTTCCAAAAATCCTTTCTTAGCGGATGCCTACATCTTAAAATCTATCTTCCTTCCAAATTTCAGCCCAATCCGTCCAGTGGTTAGGGCTGTGTGTTGATAGATCACTATATCAGTCAGTCACCTTTGTTTTTTATATATATAGATTTCAGGCCAACTCCTCCGATCATAACCTCATGAACATAAAGATCATAACCTCATGAACATAAAGATGGTCAAACCATTCCACTTTCATTCATTCCAGTCGAGTGGAAACCAGTCGAGGCTTGTAATAGTTGTAATAGCAGAACTCGCAGTTTGTTGTGTGTTCTTGAATATTTACGAAGCGGGGTGGGCAGTGGAGTGAGACGCGCGTGGGAGAAAATGAGAGTGAGAAACAGACTCACTGGGTGAATTGGTCACCGGGGTTCTGGTGTTTGTATGATTTGTGATGGGTCGACGACATTATTCGAGTCGTGGGTTCTTTATGGATAACTGCACAAGATCGACGCAGCTGGCTAGTTGAAAGAGAAGCCTATGCCCAGCAGAGGAATGGAGAAGGCTGTGGATGATAATGATGATAATGAAGTTTGTAAACAGGAAATATACTGTAATAATTTTGTCTGGTAAATACTTGGTAGGTATGGTAATATCGTACAAACTGTAGGTATAAATCTAATATTAGGTATATGCTTTCTGAATCTGGCTACATATACATTTTTGTATTTAGAGCTATGTGATTTGTTGATATTTTTTGTCTTTAAGATACGATTTACAAATCACAGTAAATTCATAATTACTCATCAATTCCTTCCTACTTATATAAACTAATCAATTACCTACGTACTTATCCATAAAAAATACAGTAAAATTAATTTAACGGTATCTAGGTATATCTACCAACCTATATATTGTTTTTTTTTATACCTATTATTAATTCTTACGAGTAAATTAGGTTGTGACGATTCCCTTATCGGTCACTGCAATTAGGCCGCATACCACCGATTGTGTCTAAAAATCAATAATTTAGGTAAATAGCCTGATAAAACTCGGTTTGGTTCCAACCACCTGTTACATAACCTTACTGCGAAGAAATAACAAACAATGAAATGCGATTAGATAAGAACTTTTTTCTAAATAACTTGGACTCTATTGTTCAGCCATAATTGATTTAGTATGGTAAGCCTTGCACAGGTCCAAAAACTTGCGTTTACATCACGTGCCTTGTGTAAGATAATTAGCTTAGCAGAAGCTGAATAAACTAGGTGCTCGTGTATGCTAAAAAAAACCTCGGCTGCTGTAAGTAAATATCATTTGTAGAAGGTCCAACAATCGATGAAGTAAGAGAATCTTAGATGGGAGACCGCCGAGACCGTATTTTTTGGTTGATATAGTGAGGAAGACATAAATCTCATGAGATAGGCCAACTTTAAAACCTTACTTCAAAAACTAAACAAAGGCTTATATTAGCTCTACATTGACTGAAGTAATTAACTGGTTGTGCAGCAATAATCTTAAAATCAATATCTGCAAAACTAATCTCATGTTCTTTAGAAATAAGCACAATGACAGTATTAATTTTGACATATATCATGACAACAATAAAATTGACGAAGTGAATGTAGCACGATTTTTAGGTTTAAGTATAGACAATAAGCTCAACTGGAAACAGCATGTAGACAATGTTTGTAAAAGAGTACACAAGTTTGCTTATGCACTCTTCCAACTACGAAAAGTTGCAAACGATACGACAATGTTAACAGCCTATCATGGCCACGTTGCATCGGTGCTACGTTACGGGGTCATGTTTTGGGGCAACTCTACTGACCGAATGAAAGTGTTTCGAGCCCAGAAACGTTGCATAAGATCTATTTGTGGATTAAGAAAAAGAGCTTCTTGTAAAAAATATTTTATTAAACTTAAAATTTTAACTTTGCCCTGCCTCTATATAAGCGAAGTCATAATGTTTGTGAAATGTAATCCACAACTGTTCAGAATGAAGCCTGAAGGAAGCAGACATGAAAGGGAGTTATATGTAAAACAATCGAATACAGCATTCTTGTCAAAAAGTGTATTTTGTATGGCCACGACACTATTTAATCGATTGCCTAAAACAATCAGATGTATCGATCAGTTACCAACATTTAAAAAGATGTTAAATGACTATCTATTAAAAAAGGCATACTACTCCGTTAAATTGTATCTAGAAGATAAAGATGACATATAATGATAATTTGATTAACATGTATTCTCTTGACATTTATGTGACAAGGAATTTCTTTTCAATGTATCATCATAGCTATATTTAAATAACGTGTTTGTATTTTTAATCATAACAATGTCTGTAAGCCCACACGGGCAGCGGCTAGAGAACTATCCTGCCCTATAACGTGTCTAGCCCCTAGATTATGTTATAAGTTTTTATGAACACCTGTTAAACCTACCTAGTTGCCTGACAATAAATTTCATTTCATTTCATTTCATGACAATAAATTTCATTTCATTTCATTTTCATTTCATTTCATTTCAATTTTTATTTCGATCTTAGCTCATAGACAACCCATACTTAACTTTACCACAGAACAACGAAGTTTTACGACGAAGGAATAACAAACAATGAACAACGATAAGATAAGGGGCCCTTTCTAAAGAACTTGGCTTTGAACTATAGTTAAAGCGTAAAGTGATTAAGAATCAAGTTAATCTGTAGTCAGAAATAGGTGAAGATTAAGAAGGAACGACTAAAATGTTACAGTTCTTAGATAATCCTGGCAGTAAATCCTTCTTTGAAGCTTAGCTCTTTACGTTTAGGTCTATTTATGGCACATATTTCAAATTGCCTTAGGAAGATTAGGTTTGATGTGTGATCATGAATATAAATAACTAGTGGTTGCTCGCGGCTTCGCTCGCATTAAGAAGTAAAACCTGTATCCCCAATTTTACCCCTTTAAAAGTGGCGTTTCCAAAAATCCTTTCTTAGCGGATGCCTACGTCTTAACATCTACCTTCATTCCAAATTTCAGCCAAATCCGTCCAGTGGTTTGGGCTGTACGTTGATAGATCACTATATCAGTCAGTCAATCAGTCAGTCACCTTTGAGTTTTATACATATATATATAGATTATATGGCTGTGATACATTGATACATTTTTAAGTTCTTATTTAAATTAAATTTGGTATTTTCCTGATACATACTTTGCTACAGGAATCTAATTCAATAGTAAAGAACTACTAATTTCAAAGTATTATTAAACGTTTAAAATTGCTTAGGATAGTAAGTACTTTAATTAAAAAAAAACTACCTAGGTTAAGCCGTAGTTTTTTTTTTAAATTTAACAACATTAAATTTAGGAACATTAAGAATCTTAAATTATAACAAGACCCTACTTATGTACAACATTATTTCGTTACACACTTCAAGATCATTCGTTTTTCTGAGGTCCAACTGTCCGACCCAATTTTTACAAAATTTACAAAATCCCACCAGACCATAACGCATGATACACATTACACATCCGTAGGATAGTTTCGACAGCCAGGCTCAGGCGACACAATACACGCAGGACGAACAATAGCTCCACCTAACAGTTTCACATTGTTAGGTTGTACCAGCCCTTTGTTCCACTGTTATTGTTGCCCAGATAGGAATTACAGTTATTCGCGGTGGGTGAAAATATTATGGTACTTGATTGCTTGGAGAATGGATGGTAAAAAACATGAGCTCCTGGATTGAAGTGTAGAATTTAAATAGGTTATATCAGCTAGGCATGTTATAACTATCTAAGAGTACCTGAGGAAACCTATCGAAGGTATGCCCAGGTACAAGTAAATAAGTAATTTATATAAGTATATTTCTTGCACGATATTATCCCCTATGAAAGTGACATCGCGTCATCTGGTGTTGCTTTATATAAACTATCGCAAAGGCTAAGATATTAATAAAAATAGCTACAAAGGCCTGACGCAGATAAGTTATATAAGTGCTAAGTTCTTTTGAGAGTGTTAGAGTTTTTGAACCGCCCCAAGGGCCTCTGACATGGCTCCATGTAACAGGGTAATACGATTATATTTAATTTAATTTAAAAAGTTTATTCCCGTGGGATGTTAACTGATGGATGGATGGATCGCATAAAAACAAGTAAGTACCTATGTTCTTTATATGTTTAAATAACAATAGCATAACAATTTTTTTTTTGTAAAAATCTTGGACCGTAACTAAAGTCGCTTGGTTAGTTATTGCGTCATCAGAAATCTAGTCAGTTTTTATACTTACCTAGCTAATGCTTAAGTATAATTTGATTACTAGGCTCCACCTAATCAGGTTTGCACTAATGATGACTCTGCGTTAAAACTAGACAAAATAGCATACCGTAAGATAATGAGAAGTCTCTCTTTTTATTTAAATTAATATGTTAAAATTATAAAGTGTAACTATTCATGACTTATTACGACACTAAACAAGTAATATTTATTTTAATAAATATTATACCTCCTACAAAACACTATATTTCAGTAAGTATCGTCAAACTTAACTTAAAACTGCTTTAAAACATGCCCTACCTATTCAACCATCACACCATAGTTTAACTGCATACTAACTAACGAAGTAGCAGGTAACATTCTTTCGATCCCCTCACCCCAAGCGACAAGACACCGACAAAAAACTCCATAAAAACTATACCTTCACTACAAGACACTCTTCGCCGCAATAAAGCTCGAGAGCTCATTGTTGAAGCTTTTGGAAGCTCCGAGCTTTATATCCGGCTATAAATCATTTCTAGGAACAAGTGCGTGGGTTGTAGAATATTAAAAAGGAAGAATAAATGTATCATTGCATCGCTTTATTGCAAAGAAAGTGGTCTTAATTATAGACATGCGAAATAGTTCCTAGTTTAGATGAATATTATGTTCTGTATTTTAATAGTGTTCAATTTATTTATTACAGCCACAGTTTCGTCATTCAGAGACATAAAAAAGTACTTATACTTGAATGATTAAATCAGGTTAGGTACAAAAATCATACATGAGGTTGATGACAAAGATTCTTATCGTCAGTCAGTGAGTCAGTAAATCAGATACCTATAAATGAATTACTACAGTCTTATACACATCTATTGATATATATTAGATTATATTCGTAGAAAAACAATCGGACCTTCCGGCTAGAAACACGAAACACATATTATTACGCCTTAGTTTAATACTTTAGTATCACGAACACACGAGTTGATTCCGATACATCGTGACGCAGTGATGTACACATTAATGACTAGTAATCAAATGGAATTAACCCACTAAGATTACTTGGGCTGTTCATTGAACGATCAAATTCTTTACAGAAAAGCGGAAATTAAAGATGAGATTTTTGAATAGCTTAGGGAAATCTAGTAAAGAACTAATACGATATAAATGACACCTTCCATCTTCCTGAAAAAAAACTGCATACGTGCTATTAAAATTAACCCTTCTATGCTGCAAAATGGTAGATATGGCAATACTCAACTGATAGGCAAACGATTTTGACAACTGAACCAAACTGTCCCAGATTATTTCGTCTTAGTTGACATCAAGCCAAAAAAATATTTAACGTGTAAGTATTACATTTATTTGCATTTTATATTCGTTACCATTGACTTATTTTTATGCCACTCGTCAAGACAAACTTTATTTTATTAGTACGAGTGTCTTACTAACTCTTTTCTCAAAACCATAAAATAAAGAATTTACCAAAATAACAACACGTAAAGCCAAATATTCTAACCTCAGCCTTGAAACAGCCATACAAATCAAGTAACACGATGTAAAATATTGCAGTAACTGCCTACGTTAGTACATAATGTTCACGTTTTGTTCAAATTCGTACATTTTATGAATCCATTGTCTTAGCTATAGCTTAGTATTTTGGCTAAGATTAAAATCATTTTTCCACGGTATTATTATATTTGATGAGTTTTATACTACTTGTGCTGAAGTTTCCTAGAATCATACCTATATAGGTAATACCTATATAGTTAATGTGAATGACTCAAACGTATAAAGTAAGTAATAAAAAACAAGTTTACGTAAGTGAAAATTCATGAAAATTTACAACCATTTATAATTAAAGTTGAAGCTAGTATTTTTTTTTTT
The DNA here is from genome assembly GCA_927399415.1 of Macaria notata. Classification (NCBI taxonomy): domain Eukaryota; kingdom Metazoa; phylum Arthropoda; class Insecta; order Lepidoptera; family Geometridae; genus Macaria; species Macaria notata. Next base: position 10,913,657 of record OV656730.1, read on the forward strand.
ATTTAAAATAGTTAGTGAACATATTTATTTAAAATAAAAATCAATGCAACAATAATGTGTGAACACTTCAGTAAGAAACTTTTTGAATCTACCCTTTAGCGTACTCATAGGCTTGTTTTTGCTGCATGATAGACTGGCCTTTGATTTGATCACAGCCTGTTTGATGGTAAGGAGAATTGAATAGATTTTGTTTTCATCGCTATTCTTACTATAAACGTATAACCAAAACGTTGACAATATCGACAAATCTCTTTTTAACCGACTTCAAAAAAAGGTTATTAAGTCTTCTGAAGGTTTTTTTACAGATACCTAAAGTTACTCGAACTTGATGGATTATTCAACTCGGTTGGAATTTAAGTAATTATGCATTTCAATAGCGACGTTGTAATGTAAATGTAGGACTGTAGGTACACTAACCCTCCCACGCACATTCTGCGCGCTGAGTGGGCGACCACAGCGGAACGATCAGGAAAGGTACCGAGAATTCAATCAAAACTGGAGTAAATGACGCAAATTTTGCACTTAGTTATATCTTGCTAGTTGAAAATCGTTTATAGAATCCAAGAACCTAGCAGTATGTACGCACCAGTAGTTCCTGAGATTAGCGCGTTCAAACAAACATACAAACAAACAAACTCTTCAGCTTTATAATATTAGTATAGATACGGTTTAGCTATTAGGCCAGAACTTTGAAACTATGCAGTCCGTTCTTGTTATTCAAAATGTGTTTTCTCCTGTCATAATAATCAAATTGTAGTAAAATGTGACGAATGATTATTTTATTTTAACATATTTGACATCGTCTTATACATCTCTTCATTACTGACCAATGATAAATTGGGTTTCAATTTGAAGATGACATTTTGATTGTTTTTATGTCATGTTTGAATAACAAGAACCAACTTGTTATTTTCAAAGTCCTAGACTAATATTTAAAACGCGTTTTGTGATAAGACGGGTTTTTTATCTCCTTCAATTAAGTATCTATACGCTTACAAATCTTAGTTACTAGTGAAATAAGTTAATCATGTATTAAATCATGCTCGTGGAATTAAGTTACAATTACAAAGTGATAATAATGTCTGAAGATATTTTGTTACGAGTCAATTCACATACATATCAAATTTCGGAGACATGCACTCTGCAAGTACCTACTTTAGTTGAACTGACAATAAGCAAAACATTTTCATACTCGGTAAATGGTATTAGAACTGTGTTACCTTACGAAACGATACGATACAATTTTGCATTTTAAAAGCATTCATATCTAAATCATTATCTAGCTCTTTTATAAAAAAAAAAAAGTTTTCTTTTGTTACATATTTAGCTAAAGAAAACTTTACGAATAAACAAAATCATGAAACTTATCATCACTTAACAACTGTTCTTAATTATTGTCTCGAAATACATTTCTCGTGTTTTTTTTTAAACAAGACAGGCTTACGCTTGACTACAACTCGCCTGATGTTAAGCAACGTTATAAACTATGATGATAATGATGGACTGAGTGCAGTGTCAGAAGTCAGAAATCTTGACGTAATACTGAAGTATCCAAGGATAAGCGTAACGTTGTCCATGCCTTGCTTATTTCGTCACTCTTTACAAAAAAACACGCATGGCTATACAATCCAATCGCAAACGACTCGCTTCACGAGGAAGCTTCATCAAGCGACATCACGGTTAAACCACTATACCTACAACAATACCTAAAGCTTCCATGCACGTGCGTATGTACTTCTTTATTCCGTGGAATGACTCAACTACAACGCCCACTAGTAAGCTATGTAGACTAGCAGAGAATATGAGAGAATTTCAATTGTGTCGCAAGTAATATTGCTATTAAAACGCATGGTTTGTGTATACTTGATTTCTTCGTCTAGTCGAAAAACAACGCATGTGTTTATAATGCAAAACCAACGCAATTTAGTCATAAGTCAAGATTATATAATTCTGTAATTCAGTACTATGCTTTCATAAGAATAATAAGTAAACGGGTTTTGGGAGTTTTCTAAAACCATACGCTAACTAAGGTATACATACGCTAACTAAGGTATACATACGCTAACTAAGGTATACATACGTCAGATCTCACAAATATTCTCAGAAGTGTATCTTTAATGTTTGGTCTCATTGTAAAGGAAAATATCATCGATACTTGATTCACGCAATGAGTATTTGGACCACTAAACTTAAATGCTTCAATAACAATGCAAGTTTTCCTGTTAGGTTCTACATAATATAGTTATCGTATATTCATTCTTAGACAGTCGCTTACTGGGGTTAACGCTGCAAGCAAATGCAGTAATTTCAACAAACTTTAGTATAACTAATCGTAACTAAGGATTTTCGTCCCACTTCCCACTATCCCATCCCATCCCACTAATCTAAATATATAAAACTCAAAGGTGACTGACTGACTGATTGACTGATATAGTGATCTATCAACGCACAGCCCAAACCACTGGACGGATTGGGCTGAAATTTGGAATGCAGGTAGATGCTATGACGTAGGCATCTGCTAAGAAAGGATTTTTGTAAATGCCGCGTTTAAAGGGGTGAAATAGGGGATGTAAGTTTTACTTCTTAATGCGAGCGAAGCCGCGAGCACCCACTAGTAATAATATAAACGCGAACGTTTGTATGTGTGTGTGTTTGTTACTTACTAACTTAGTCAAAACAACTGAACAGATTTCTATGATGTTTGGTATGAGGGTAGATTAGACCCTAGTTAAACACTTATGCTACTTTTTATCCCGGGTTAACGCGGGTAGCATCGAAAGGCACTTCTAGTAATATACATTTTATTTTGTGTTTACTTAATTCTGATACTTAATATGTATTAGGTACTAACTAAGGTTAGCGTTTATCTGTTCTATGTTTATCTCATGGTATGCACAAGGATCTCTATTAGGAGCGGCGACATAAATGGCGCGAGTGTCCGGCATGGAAGGAACAGACGAGGTCGGTGCTCAGTGCGCAGTTGCACTGGATTTTATTGACGATCTTTACTAATGACAGGAAATTTTACAAACAGATGGCAGGAATGGTATGCCACTATTGCTTAAGTGTGTATAGGGCTTACATGGTTACCAGAAAAAGACCAGCATCTCACGACAAGGAAGTTAATATCAAGTACAACGACTTATGTTGTAAGGCTTTTGAAACGTACATAAAGGTGAAATTAAAGACTTAAAAATACTACGTCAACCATCAAAGATAGCATGTACGCATAATACATATACATCATTATCGACTGATTATATTTTCGTACCGCTTGGCTTCGAAACTTTTGGTCCGTGGGGTAAAAGCACGAAGTCTTTTATAAAAAAAATAAATAAAATGTTGATTGACATCACTAGAGACAAGAACGCTGGCTGGTTCCTTGCGCAAAGGATTTCTATAGCAATCCAGCGTGGGAATGCAGCCAGCGTTCTTGGCTCCATACCACATGTAGATTGTTTAAATTTAGTTTAGATGTAAATACTCTTGTTTAGTTCTATTAGTGTTAATATGTGTAAATATTGTTTCTTATTATTTTAAATATAGATATGTATATGTACAAATGCATACTATGCTAGCTATGTATCAAGTTAAAATTTTAGCAAGACCGTTACCTGTATTGTGTACACTGTACTTAAAACAACCATACGAACAATATGTAAGTGACTATACTTACATAAAGGAGAATTATATTTAATCGGAGTTCTTATTCGGAAAATTGGGTTAGTTAATGACGTTTTCAATTAATTACAAAATGATAACAGACCGGTATTACTTTACAAGTATGTTGATAATGAAATAATCTGAAGTCTTTATGAGCATTATTCATGCCCTAATTTCGTACCTATCTTAATGGATAAGACTGTGACCGAATGAATAACTAAGTATATGAATTTAGAAATGAAAAATATCTTTCTGTTGATAAAAGTATGGCCGTCACCTTTATTAGTGAGTTACTTCCTGTTGCTTAGTTAATTTTAATGTTTATAGATTAAAAATATGAGCTATAGAAAATATCATAACATTTTATTGCTTAGTAGTATAAATTAAGTACCTTTTTTACGACATTAAGTAAAATACATATTTGTACACATTAACAAACAACAACAATTAACAAAACAGGAGTATGAGATGATAGTCAATACCCTCAGACCATGAGGAATTTGGCAAAAGGAAAAAGAAATATTGAAAGTTATACTTGACGCTGTTATTTCATGTTGCCTGTTTTAAGCGTGCGACTCAAATAGAAGCAGAAGTGCATACAAGATGTTAACATGTGGTATCGCTTAAAATCACCATATACTGAGATTCTCGTCCAGATTCAGACATGTGCATGTCCAAATCAGAGCAAAAAACCATAAGAACCCCATGCACTTGACTAGAAACAACATATGGTGGCTATGGGAGCCCATCTTTGTTATTTTTTTCCACGATCGTATCGAAGCAGGTATTACGACCTCCATTATTTACGCTTTTACATGGTGTAATATTAACTTGAACTAAACACAAAGGGGCGGGATACCATCTTCAGCTCTGGTTCAATCAAAGTGACCTTTATTTCATGGTGATGAGAAAGAAGTGAACAATATTGTCTTTTAGGTGAAATTGCGAAAGTCTACGAGTATGGAAATGATAAGCTAATTGTTATTACTGTTTTAAATGATTATATAGTTGCTTCGTAAACCTATAATACAGCGTGGTATAGTCTGTTTATACAAACGCCTTTCTTAAAAAAAACTATCCTATGAAATCCTATAAATTTTAAGGATAGCAAAATTCCAACGAATATTGGTAAAGATGATCTTTGTAATACCAAGATTTTTTAGCAATTAATCTTAAAATCAATAAAAATAAGTTAAAAAATTAATTTTAACGATTCAGTGGAAAAGCTTTAAAATGAAGCTCTCATGTTTTAGAAGCGTTTCGGGAAGCCAACAATAGGCTTCATTGTCATTCTAACGGCGGGACGATGCGCTCGGTCACGACCACCAACCGACAGCTTTAAAATACTATAAATCAATTACTAGTTAGCTACATATCGATATCATATAATATAGCTAGGTTTTTTAAATTAAACTTTACATAAGGCCTAAGCGCTGGTGTGATTCTTGTAAGTTCTGACGATTAGCCGCAAATCACAGCCGAAACACGTAAACATAAGCGTTCATTTAAAGTGGGTATTAAAATAACTAGTCCGTAGATATATATTATAAACACTATAAAGAACAATAAATAAAAATCAATGCTCTGCCTTATTCTACAGTTGGGAACTGTGTTTCATCAGGCAAGGTCCAAATTCTCTTCTATTCTTTCACCGAAAAAACAACGATTCAAACTTGACACACATAAAGTCACGCTTCACAACAGTTTTAAAGGTTTATAATTACATTTTAACTTCTTCTATAATCGTGAAAACTCCATTTTACTTTGTAGTTCTCAAACATAATATTGTTAATTTTTCTCCAAAAAAATAGTACGGTACATCTATCTCTACGGACCTCCAAGATACAGGTTTTTGCCTAGTTTGGGGTCCAATGAAAACATGTGTAAATAAAAAAGTAAGCCTTAGTTAAACAAAATATAAATATAGTAATGTGCAGGCTAAGTTTTCAAATGGCAAATAAACATATTTTTACTTTACTTTTACTAATACACGTACGCGTGAATTTAATTTAATTAAATTTAATTTAATTTAATCGTGTAGGTGTATAAGGACAAATAAATTATTGAAACATTAAAAAAAAAAAACTGGTAAGCTTGTGCTTGTGATTTAATTGAGAAACGTAAATATTTGTTTAGAGTTTATAATAAAATAATTGTACATAAAACATTAACTTCATAGTAAATGACGTGGTATATGTGGCATGAGTCTAAGTATTATAACTCCACAACTATCCACATATCAATCACGTCATGAATTACACATTTGTAGAACCATCTACTCGAAAGAATGTCTTGTCATTTTTCTGAGAACCGGTCGTGGGCTCGATCCATGCCTTCAGACCACAAGTCAAGCACCTTTGAACTTTATGTCCGGGGTAATAAGGAAGTTTTTACCAAGATTTTTGATAAATTTGATTGTTCAAAGCACGGCACGACCACAATAGGTGTTTCGGGATCCAAAATCTTGCATACCTGGCTCGCCCGGCCATTGTTCCCTTATTTGAAGTTTTCTCTGTTTCAAGAAGCTGAAATCGTTGTTTTTGAAATACAACGTGACCTGACAATTGGGTTTGTACAATATGTATTTTGAGTTTCATACCGTGGGAATACTGTAAACTGTAAGCATGGTAAATTTTGCATTACTTATACTATATTTTTACTGGATACTACGGGAGAGCGCCTTTACTCGATTTTGTCCCACTCCATAGTGAGTCTGGCTGAAGTTGATGATGATATTTTTATAAATATTTATTTGTGTAATAAAGACTTATAACTTATATTGATAACAATGTTTGTAGGTATGTGCTAATTTAGTTCCTTATTCACGCTCGGATAGCCAATTTAGACACGATACAAATTTCAACACATTAACAAAAAACATAGTAAATACTTGTAACAGGTTGTTTAAAATTATATATCTGACAATACGATACTAATATATAAATCTTGTTAAATTATAAAAAAAAACTATTAAAATTAAAAGACTTTGTAAAACCTTGTCAAAAATATCAGAGTAAGAAACTAAATATACACGAGGCCTAGACGTATACTCGTAGCTGCTTAAAGTAGATAAACACCGGCTAATGATTTTTTTTTTGATGATACTGATAAAATCTAGAAAAATCTCCTACATCTATGGGTTGATACTTATCCTCGTATTTGCCATAACCAGCGGCCGTTGGTCATAGTTTCGCTTTCCCTTGACGCGGCGCTTTGTAAATACCTCGTTGCAGATACGCACGTGGTTTCTTAGAAACATTTTTTGCTCCGTTGTGGAATGAGATCGGAAAACCTTGTATTGCAAGTTTTATTTTTATTTTAGAGAATGCAATATATCATTTATTAATTTGAGATTTGTTCAATGGGAAGTAAATACATATATATGTATACCTATACTTATAAAAACAAAATCTATTTATTTCGAGCCATGAAAGCATATATTATGCTTTATATACTGTCTTAGAAGCTCTAATACATATAAATTGTAATAAAACTTCAGTATATAACTTATAACTATCACTACATTTGAATAGCTAGAAACTTCAGCCATTCGCTTATATCGTATGTCCAGTGAACCGACAAAAGCGTACTTACCGCCTCGTTAACTGCAAAGCGACCTTATCCGTTACGAAAGCGCATAAGCAATTTTAGCCAGAGACATCTATGTAACTACTTTACATATACTCATATATGAAGATCATAAATAAAATTACAAACTGCTTCGGCTAACCATAATGTCATGCACGGATCAGAATGCATACGTATCACTTACACTCACATTCTTACGTAGTAAGTTAACTGCCCTATCCTACAATTTGTACTTACGAGTGTTATTACAGAGGTCGTAAGTCCCTCGCTCAATCAGATACTAAATTTCCCGTAATTTCTTTTGTAATGTAATGTTCTCCTTGTCAGAGAGATCGTGGTAAAGTTTCATACATTGTGGTACCGATGACAAATGTTCTCGGATGTTGTTGTCCGAATCATATGGATTTTTATAGGTATTTTCTTTTATTGCTACTTAATTAGTTTGTCATACGGGTGGTTCTACAAAAATTGGGTAACTTTTCGAGATTTTTTGTTTACTGTGTTTTTTATGTTATATTTATTCAAGTTTGGGTTTATAAGATAGGTAATCTAAAAACTGTATCATTGCAAAACGGGCTAGTCACTTTTTTGGGTAGTTTCAGAAATATTACGATTTTTCAGAATTTGACTGCCAACGGACTGACGAGGGTGACACAGTACTGATAAAAGACACAAATTCATAAGAAACATTTGTCATTTATTAAATCTCTTGGAAACGAATGATGGCACATTAATTACTTTTAAATATTAAAAGATTAGTAAGCTAAAATTTACAGTCCCATTCTCTGAAAAGGAATTTACCAGAACTTTCATAACAGACAAAAGTATTGATATATTTAGTAAAAAAAAAATAGTTTTAGTCACTTTTACTTAAAAGAATATAGTTTATAAGTAGCCAGGTATATACATATGTCAGGCGCTTTTTCGTTTACGTCATTAAAGAGGTGTCTAATAGGTGTAATGTCGTTACGAAATCGCCATTCATGCAGAAATATTTGCCAAAACTTCCATCAAAGCCACAGAATTACTGAAGCAATCTTCAATGCATATGCATTTGTTATGAAACTTGCGTTTTGCTGTCTACAATGCATTGATCGATGCTTACGATTGCGTAAACAAAAACATGCATTAATTTCTAGTTCTACAATGTACATAATACTTATGTTTCTTCATTTGATTTGATTGAACTAGGTTGCCTGATCACTCTAAGTGATAAGGCCGCCCTCTGTCCCAATATTATGGTTTACTTTTTTTTCTTTATAGGTACTTGTGTTCTCTTGATATATTGGTGTACAATAAAGAATTTTTGATTTGATTTGATTTGTTTGTTCCTGTGATTAGAACTGATTATCACCAATAAAGTGTTTAACAAGTAACTCTATACTTCACTCGGTTTCTTTACTTACGTTCTTCACAAAAAAGAGATTACAGGTTAGGTATACAGTCAGAAAAAAGTTTAAATTTCAACAATATTAGTTCAGTATTTTTTTAGTTATATGTAGATACTTTTTAATGGGCTTTTTTACTTTTGCGTAATGGGAACCTTTGTACCGGGAGCGATCCTCTTCGATAATTTTTATTTGTTAATTACTATTTTATTAATATTATTTTTCTTCAAATTTTATTTTGTGTATATATGTATTGTATATTTATAGATATTTTGGTTAATATTAAGTTAAAGTTTTTTTTTATATCTGGAAGTGATATGTATGGTACTAAGTATAGTAAGTACCTAATTGAACCTATTATTTTTTTTACTAATTTTTACTAAATAACTTAATGATCATTAATATTTCTAATCCGATTAATCTCAATATTTGCGGCGAGTCGAGGTGAGTGCCAGCAAGGCCGGTTGCTTCCTACGTAGATATACGTATACATAGGCAGGCAGGTAGGTAGGTAGAGTGCAGGTGTACTGCAGGTGAATGCTAATAGAGACAACTCACATTTATGATGTCGGTGATAATTGATTTACATACTTGAGTGCGTTTTTTATCAACTACAAGGATGCATCTATAACATATCATGTTCATATAATTTTCCTATTTTAATTCAAGAAAAGCTTAATTCAACCACGGTAATTTTTTACAAGGCCAAGCCAAGGGGGCAAACATTTGCCTGTTTTGCGAATTATTACTATGAAACTACCTACTGCTTAAAATTACAGAACAAAAATAGAAAGCTAAATCAAATCATAACTCATTAGATTACAACAAATATCTACGTAGATATGTTGTCTTTAATTTATCCCCTTGTAATAGACATCAACGCGCGTTACTTGCTACGCAGCTGATAAACTTCATTCCAAGTCACGTGAAAACTCTTTTCTCTTTAACTAAAACATCATGCTTACAAAGCTGTTTTATACGAACCTGCTAAAGTATTACTTTCACATAGAAACCGTGGTAATTAAACTCCTTTTAATAGAGCTTTTAACAGACTTTAATAAAGGAGGTTATCAATTACTTATACCTACTGAAAGTTTTTTTGCTATTTAGATAGTAACTGTGTTACGAACATTTCATTACAAAATAGCGATTTGGATTTGAAATCATATTTTCAATGTCAACAGCAATTTTATATTAGTGCAATATTGTGCAAATTGCAACAATAATATGTATTCATAAAAATTCAAAGGTCAATTGTCAAAGCTAATGGCCAGTCTTCTCGCATACTTAGGTTAAATTTTGTCGCAACTTGAATAAGGTACTTTTGTATGTATCTACGTATGGTATTTTTGTGACCACTTATTATGTGTTTCGATTCTCTCTATTTTCCATTACCTACACTATAAGATTCTATGCATGTGTCGTATAACTGCAACTAACTGAATTTCAAGCGACGTTTTAGTCTATGTTCTATTGTTCTCGCTTAGAAGATGCAACGAAAATTCGTTAGTAAATTATTCATAAATAGTTGCTGATTCAGTTATATGCACAAACAATTATGTATATACATACACATTTGACAATTGTATGACCTATTTCTCTTATGAATTAAGTACATATGTATGTATACTTAAGTATGTAATAAGGATAAAGTAATAGAAAACATACAAATCATAACAGTGACACAAGTCATTTACCTCATTCAGTATACTTCAGGCATTAATTTAATCTGCGATTAAAAAACAAATAACTACGGTTATTTATCGGTTGTGTAATATCCTGTATAAATATGGCTTGATACATCTTATTCATTTTCCGAGAATGTCCCGAGTGTAAGCGTGTAAACCTAATGTATTTAGTTTGCATAAGTATAAACTATGTTAACTATTGTCATAACTATGTAATTCAATACGAGTAAATTCATAATCATTACAAAGATGCTAGGTATTAGCAACTGCAGATTTTTTGTACAAATTATCGAAGAAACTTTATTTGATACCACAGACACACTCTCTTTCAAGTTCTGTACCTACTAGTACCGAAATAGTTATTTATTTAGTTAGTTATTAATTCTTTTCTTAAGTCAAAGTCGGCAAATTAGTTCTGTTCTTAACCCTCCCCTGGAATACCGACTGCATTGTTCCTAAACTATGCAGTCTGAAGCTATTAAAGTCAACTTCGTGCCGCATGGTCACACTAGTATCAGACTAGGATAGTATTCCAGTTTTACATGAGTTTTAACGGGATTAATACTAAAAATTAAAATTTTACGATTATATTCAACGATCAAAATCAACTTCTATGAGGTTATATATATACCTATGATGACTGTTTTTCTGAAATAGAAGATTTACATTTAGAAGCATCAAATGCAAATATTATATGGTTTACTCGTCTGCGATAAAGGGTTGTGTTTTTTGTACATAGAAATTGTTATGACAAACTACACTAATACACTACAAGCACCAATACAAGCACCGATTTCCTTACAAATCGCACTTGCACGATTACTATCCAATCCAGTTCCCGAGAACATTGAGATAGGTTGTGCAATGCGAGCCTGTTTTTGCGCTAATGATCATTTGGCTATGGCATGCGCAGGCGCAAGAAACTGCGGGCCAAGATCTACTTTCGCGATGTCCATTCGGAGAAGCCTAGCGGTGACTTGATGCTGTCAAACTAGATCCATCGCCGTGATTACCATTATAGTCTTTCTTGTGTAATAATAATGCGAAGAGCTTATGCTTGACTAGTTTCTTTGTTTACTTTAATGGTGCTCCAATGTGCATTACTTAGGTAACTTAAGTTAGCGCAGAGATAAAATGAGTTCTATAGCGGCATAAATTGTTTTTGATTTCGTATAAGTAGGTGGTATCTTTGGAATATCATAAAACATTATAGGTAATATAACAGACTGAGCGAAATAGTGTACCTATGTGAATTTATATAATCAGTACATACGTACTCGTAGGTAAGAGAATTACATTAGATGCTTAACTTGATTTCCGAATAACTTAGACGGCATTAAAATGAGTAACAAACAGCAAAGCAATTACCTACTGCTCCGACCATAAAATCGGACAGATTGTTATTGATACAGTGATGAACTTACAGAACAGAAGCTACGACGCAGTATCGTACGACTAATAATAACTTGGCTAGAGGTAGATTTATGAAGCTACTGGTTTCAAACAGGATTTGAAACTCCGCCCGTAGCCTGTATACCACCTCCTCCATCCGGGGATTCAACGCGGGGCTTCACTTTAGTAGGATTACTTTCAGAATAACAGGCAGGTTATTTAAAAGTCGATGAACTCGCTTGAGTAACTACACGATAGTTTTTTGTCTCAACAAATGAATGAGGCATTTACAACACCTCTTCAAAAAGTATTTATGTATATCATGTAAATAAACAAGACACGTTTTGCCATTGACATTAAAACCAGTTTCCGGTGTGTAATGTGGGTAGTTAGGTAACAAGTGTCAAATGTGGCCGCTACGAAATGCGCTGTAAGATGGTAAATATTGACTCGAGCTTAGTCACTTCACTCGCTATGAGTAACGTATCCGCGACCAATGGAAAGCCGCGGAAAACGCGCGAAAATGATCAACGTTTCTTCACAACTATGGGTGTTTTAGCTAGGAGTTTAAACTAACCTGTCCAGTTGCTTTCTTGTATCGATGCGTCGCCTCCCTCACTAGGTCCCGGACCAAGAGGTCGCCTGCTCCACAGGGCACCAACACTCGCACAGAACCAAAACACACTGTCACCTTCATATCCACACTATCACTGGGACACTCACTGGAACTCTCCGCGCAATCCGAGGGCTAACATATTAGTTTGTCCACAAACTAATACGAGCAACACTATCTGATGCACATGGCTAAGGTAACCCTGCCCCGTAGCCGTTTCCGAAGCACCGGTGTCACAAAAAGAGCAAAAACACCGCTCCGTCCGTGTGTTTTCATAGCGCAGCACGGACTTCCCAAATATTTGGTCGATTCGCAATCCAATTTACGAATTCGATTCACACTCCGGAGACACGGTACAGTTTGTGTATTGAGCACATATCGATAAGATTACGCGAAATACGGGCATGTGTCGCGCGCGGTAACGGCAGCAACGGTCGTGGCGAGGACCATGAATAAGAATTCGAAGTTGTTTGTGGTGACGGGCACGGGAGGGGACGGGGGAGACCGGTTCCCGCGCCGGCCAATGAGCGGGCGCGGCGCGCCGCCAGCTGCCGCGTCATGCCTGCGCCGCTCCGGTTACTATTTCACTTGCATACCGACTATTACACATTTGAATGAGACCGCAGATATCAGCTAACTGACTCATTAGTTCACGAGAACTCGTAATAATCTCGAGAACCGTGGTGTTCACTCAGGTTCCTTCAGGTTGCCTAACATTCTTGTCTATGTAAACTTTACATTACACCATGCTTTATTTGTGTGCGTTGGTATTTGCAATGGGAATACTCCTCGAGTCACACACACTGAGTAATCAAGCGTTGATGTCATCCAGTGAGTAAAGACACTACCGCTGATTACAGAAAGAATTTACGTTAATTAATTGTCCCACACAGTATCGAACCAGACGCAATAGAGTTAGAACCTTCCAATGTTGTTAATCAATGTTGTCATGCCAACCACTAGGTCATTGTCTTCAGACAAACTTCCACCAAATTATAAGAATTAGACAAAGGATTTTTTTCCAAAGGCATTAGAGAAATAATCCTTTAGAATTCTTTTAACTGTTCGTTTTAACAGTTAAAAGAATCTATTATCTTCTCTATATTATATAAAAGAAAGTGGTGTTGGTTACACCATTAATAACTCAAGAACGGCTGAACGGATTTAGCTGAAAATTGGTGGGGAGAACTTAGAACCAGGAGACGGACATAGGATACTTTTAATCCCGTTTTTTTTAAATTGAATTAATATCCAAAATCTGCTTATTTATTGTCTCTAAGGCGGAACAGAGTTTGCCGGGTCAGCTAGTTCTACATAAATAAAAAATCCTTCCCAGGTACCCAATCACACTTCAAAGCACGCTAGTAATGCGTTGTCACTCAGCGCGGCGATCAGGTAGCCACGTTCGGTTGAAGGTGTTTACGGAATACTAATGTTGAACCTTGAAACGATCCTCGTGCCGTACAAGGTGCGGAATAGACGATAGAATAGTGCGGAGAATAGTGTTAATTCTTAAAGCTCTTGTCCTAGACCTAACCTTTGATCTATCAGTTAGGCTCACATCCACTATTCTTAAACGAGTCTGGCGTCAAAATTGTTAAGTAAAAAAAACTAAAGCATTTTATTATTCTTTGCGTTTATTAAGAAACGCTATCGTACCCAGACTAGCGCAGGACCGTTGTAAGTGGCAACGCATGGAAGAGGCCTACATTCAAAATTGGGTGCCCATGTAAGTAAATTGAAGAAGTTTCATGCATTTGCAAATATTTAATTATATATAGTTCAATTAACAACCAAATAATGTTATTTAAGAAATGGGAAAAAAATTGGCTTCATTAAATATTATTATTAAATTACATTTTAAACATACCTACATATATATTTCTCTCTTGAGTCGTATTTCCTCATGACTGAGGGTCGTGACCCCCGCAGAATTAATTCGTTAGGGGAATCCTCTTGTGTAGATACATCATGGTGGGCGCCCAGGTCCTTCCACGGAAAACTCATGAAACGCACCTATACATGATATAAAATTTATCAATTAGTGGAAATTTTGGGCTTATGAGACAATATAATACAAATGGTAACATAGTCGTGGTGTATTAATCCTAGATCTCTCAAACTCTTGTTTTTACATCATTTATAGGCTTACGCTTGACTACAACTACATATACTTCATATTTTACTTTGTACTATATACTTGTGTTGGTGTGCAATAAAGATATATATTATTATTATTACAACTTGCCTGATGGTAAGCAACGTTATAGTCTACGATCTAGCGCGCTTGCCTAGAAGAAACCGGTTTACTCTCGACTTGAAGACCGACAAATTGTAGTTCAAGGGGAATAGAGATTCGGGCAAAGAGTTCCACAGTTTTTTCCACTCTAGCTAACATTCATAACAAAAATATAGAACTTACATAATCTGAACATATTTATTATAATTGACCAGCAAAGCTGTGCTAGGTATATGTTCTATAAAAAATTGACGTGTAAAGAAAACCTCATCTTAAAATTATAGATTGGTTGTTTCTGTGGTACAACAGTTGTACTTTGAGCTTATTAGACAATGACATGCTATAGATACCTTCCATGTGGTGTAGGCAGGTGGCAGGCCTAATTAGGTGGCTTGACGACCAGCACGTAGTGTAAGATGTATCACGCATGTCTTGAAGAAACTTATTCAACTTATAGAAGAATGTATGTATATTTGGTAATCAATTTTTTTGTTTGTTAGTCACATCGCAACGGATTTTAGGGCTTTTTGGTGGTAAAAGCCGTAAAAGTTCTTAAAAGACTACACACAACCTAAAAAACAAGACACAACGTATACTTTTTAGGTATACCGAAACAATTTGCACGAAACCTATTCCAAGTTAGGTATAAATTAAACGTCCAAAGCTCCTGTGATGTACACCACATTTCATTTTTATTAATATTGCTTAAATTGAATTGAAATAAATAATACACAATACAATTCTCTATATTAAGGCGCAATGCAAAATACACAATTGAATAATACAATAAATTGCAGTTTGTATAGATTATTATGTTAAGTTCTTGTAATTATTTTTTGTGCCGAAAGATCAGCTTATGGTTTCTTTTGACGAGGGATGTACTCGTATATATCTTTTTGTATAATACATCAAAAAGGAAAAGTAAAGATGCCATAGGTTTACTAGTAGATTAACATTATAGTAGATATTTACTACCAATATTATGCAAAATTAAATTTCTGTTTTATTAGAACAAACAAGTTGAATTACTAAGTACGTATTTGAATTGATAAACTTTTCAAAAAGTTATCCATTTTCTAGTACCTACATGCACAATATGCATCACAATCTTTAGATATATAATGTCATAGATTCATAGTCAGATCAAATTGTCATAACGTTACATAATGATAATGATCATAAGCAATACTTAAACAAAGTCAATTAAGCATTTAATACATAAAAGTAGTTTGGCACTATGTATAAAAACGTCAACAAGAAGAACATTCATGAAAATACTGAGAACAATTATAGCAAACGAGAGGGTTTCTTCAAAAAATAACTATGTCTCTTCACAGCTGATATACTTAGGTGTAGGTATGTATGAGAACAATTATAGCAAACGAGAGGGTTTCTTCAAAAAATAACTGTCTCTTCACAGCTGATATACTTA
This sequence comes from Macaria notata, assembly GCA_927399415.1. Classification (NCBI taxonomy): domain Eukaryota; kingdom Metazoa; phylum Arthropoda; class Insecta; order Lepidoptera; family Geometridae; genus Macaria; species Macaria notata. The sequence continues at coordinate 10,929,660 of OV656730.1, forward strand.
GGTATAGGTATGTATTTATGTGGAATAGCACTTGACAGGTGTCTAACTATAGTTATAATTATGTATAGTATTATTTACAGATGTATAGCTGAGCACACAGTGAGATAAATCATTACGATATGAACCAGGTGACTAGTTAGATTCTTGAAGTAACTTTTTACAAAACATCACGGCCCTAACCATTATAAAGTTCGCATAGTAAGAAATCAAACTATATATAAATAAGAATATAATACACAGTAATTAATAAGCTAAGCAACACAACGGAATTTAAGTAACTAGGACTTCAAAAAGATTCAAAGAAGTCTAATGTCTGAACAAAATCGAAAGCAATACTATTAACCTGGCCTAAGTAATTCAAAAAATTCAAAATTATTTATTGATGTAGGTAAATGTACATACATGAAGTGGCGGCTCTAGATACCAAACTAGGCGCTAGCCTGTATCTTGGTACCTAGTCCTTCCCAGTAGAAACATTGTTTGTGTACATGTTACATAAAATTGATAGTAAAAATTAATTAAACACAGTCTGCAAATTATAAAATTGAATTATTACATTGTTAATATGTGTATAATTGAGTACATAATAGAAAAAAAAATAAGTTATTTTATTACGACAAAAGTTTTCGACAAAAAATTTACTTTCATTTTTAATCGACCAGTCACCTTATTCATTTATTTTATTAATACATAAGTGTTCAGTGCTATACACAGATCTATATACAATAGTATTTAACTAGTAAATTATAGGAATACCAGAAAAAAACATCGATCAAAAAAATTAAGTACCTTCTAGCTACCAATATTACACGTCTATTAGTTGTTTTAATATATCACTATATTAAACTTCATTATTTCAGTTATGCTACCAACAGTATTAGAGAAACATCACTTTTTTTCTTAAGAGTAATTAAGTTACACACTTCCCATTTTAATTCGATAATTCGTTTTAAAGCAATGCTCGAGATTTGCACCAAATTATTAGAAAGCAATGTTTGAATTAAATTGCACAAGAAATTAATTCATATTATTTTTATGTATCGCCGTCAATCAAATATATTTTTCATCAATATAACCAAAACAATTTAAGTACATTGTAAAAAATAACAAAACAAGCTAAATTATTTTCCATCGCTAACATATTACAATGTTCCTTGGCATTTTATATAATCATAAGAAATTGACGAAACTTACTACTAAGTACATTTGTATTAAAAACAAAGTGAACCAAGAATATTCTATAACAAATATTCACCATACATATTAGGTATATTATATATTGGTGTTATATACTGAATGATTGTACTTTCGAGTCTCACCATGGATATAATTATTTAATACTAACAAGGTCTAAGCTCTTGATTGTGATAACAGATCTATATCATAAATACTTATGTTTGATTAGTATGAGGCTAGATGGCGCTGTGTGATCGTTCGGTAATATTTATTTTATTATTTTAAATAATGGCACAATGGCTGCTAATAGTGAAATAATAGTATAAGAAAAGCTTGTTGAAAGAGTGACTAGAAATCAGGGAAATGATATTTAGATCATAATATTATGTGAATGACAAATTACAAAAGAGAAATAGGGGTGGAACGGATTCAAAGAAATTCTTAGAAACACTTCAATATTACCAGAAAACGTTCAGCCTATGGTAACGATGATAACTCTAAAGATAAATTGAAATGCAATAATATACTTACATAATTAGCTCACCATCTACCACAGCTGGGGCCAGAGACTCACAGGAGTGATATTTTTTGTTAAGTATTACCTATAGCAAATAGATTTATTTATCAGGAAGTAAGTACAAATGTTTTGTGATCGAAACAAGATAGTGTGCCTTTTACAGACATTGTTTCTAATTCCTATTAAAATGACACTCTTATAGCCCCCAGCTTAAGATCTTCGCCTCAGTCGAAAGTGTTTCTGCGAGACAGAATTATACAGTGCAGGGGCCAGCCCTTACTCTAAACATCGATATCAACAGAGATTGGTCGCTCGAATTCAAATTCCTACACCATTATCACAAGACAAACCACAAATAATTCTAAGTCAGAGCACCTTATAATTGTAGAGATCGCTAACTCCCGGCGTCGAGTCGCGCCATCAGATGGCACTAGAGGCTGTACACGAATATACACAGTATCATACAGTAGGTACATATCCACACATTTACAAGTCCACGCGGCAGTGTCAGGCGCGACGGCGGAATATTCGAGAACTTAGAGTAACATCTCCAACGGAAACGATCAAGCATTGAGTATTCTACATTAGATAGAGAGCGTGAAATCGTCCTTCAAAGTCTTAGGCGCTCTGTCATGTTCGATTTATTTGAGATTTTTTATCACAATTGACCAAAAGGCAGTACACGAGAATCGAGAAGTCTATGGAGTCTAAATAAACTACACATCACTTTCTCCGTCGGTCACGTGGGCAGGTTGGCCGAAGTTTCTTGTAATGGATTCGCTGACGGTGCGAATATTGGCGAGGTATCGGTGCGCGGGCTCGTCCGAGTCATAGATGGCGCTGAGAGACTCGAGGGAGACGAGGGCTTCGGAGTCTAGGAGACGAGAGGACGCCCGGGAGGAGACGTCGTCATCTCGGTCGAAGTAGCACGAGTTGACGTCACTGAGGGCTGCCTCGGCGTCTGTGAGGCCTGCCTCGTTGAGCATGGATACATTCTCGAGAGCTGGGTCGTCGGTGGTGTATCCGGTGCTCTCAGGCTGGCACCCGTCCCCGTCTCCCTCGCCTTCAGAGCACGAAGAACTCCATTCGGATTGACTCTCCCCGTAGAGGGCCATTTCTCTGTGATTCGAAGCGGCCACCTGTGAACATAAGAGACATCAGTTTTTAGTTCATTTCGGAAAAAATGCTTTAATATAAAATATAAATAATGCTTTGAAAATAAAATATCTCGTTTATGGGTGGATAACTCACCCGGTTCTGGAGTCTTTCCTGGATTTCTTTCACTTGTTTGTCGGTGCTCATTGAGGGTTCCGGTTTTCTTTCGCAGGGTGGACTGGAAAAATATAGACATAGCTGTAGGTACATTCAAACTTGTTGTTCAGTATTACATTTTTGACAAACAATACACAAATAACTAAGGAAATCGCTATAACTGTTAGTCCTTACCTAGAACTCCTTTCCCCATTATGAGTAGGTGACGGTAGCTCAACAACAACATCTGTGGGCAGAACTCCTGGGAACTCAGCTGTGGGTCGCAGCGGTGACGCCACCACCGGCGCTCGACCAGGACTGGGCTCCTGCCTCACTAGCTGAGTGATAGCAGCAAGCCCGACTGCGTGGAGCGGACTGCTGTTGTTGTTGTTGGTGGTGCAGTTCCGTACAGGCTCTAGCGATGGATTCTGACCCCTAGAATAAAGAGAGTAAAAATTAGCATTGTGAGTCAAGGGAAAAGGAAATGTCCAAAAAATAAAGACAACAAATAGTAAGGTATATCGTACCTAAGTTCCAGTTTTAGTTCTTTCCTCTCCGCTTTAGGTGGGTTTTTCAACATGTTCTTATCATCGAGCAGCCTTTGTATCTCTCTCTCGAAGGGCGGGACGCACGCCACGTCGCTTGGACTCCGCTTTGTGTACAGATCCCTCACACTATCGTGGTTCAAATGTTTCAAGTTGTTCGGTCGACTTCCGGAACTGGAAAACGAGCTGGTTCTTTGACCAAAACGATTCGACACGTCTTTTTTGTCTGTTTGACAGCAACCATCTCGTTTTGCAGACGACTGCAGAATGTTAATAATACTTCTTTGCAGATTCTCGTCCTCTTTTTGAAAGTTGATACATCCATCCAAGATCTTTTCTTCGAGGGAAGGTTTCTTTATCATCTTGTGCTTTGCGTAGATCTCATTTATGTGGTTTTGCAGCGGTTTGCTGGCTCTGATTGGTGGGTAGGCGTACGCTGGGCTAGGGTTTGTGCGCTGCGGCCTCGCCGGGGGGAGCCACTGGGACTGTACTCTAGGAGGGGAGGGCGACGCGTCGGTGGTTCTCGAGTAACTCTCATCTGATGAGCTCAAGCTTGGAGATCTCGTGAGTGAACTTAGCTCGTCTGCTGAAGAATGAACACGTGGACTTCGAGCGAGAGGTAAACTCTCACTTGACCTCGGTCTAGGTAATCTCGGTGGCCTTCTCTTGTGTGCGGCGGGAGGTCTCGTCTCTTGCGGCCGCGGCCAGGGAGGGACCAGCGCTCGCGGCGGCGGCCATCTGGGATTACCCACCATACCGTGAGGAGGAGGTGGCGGCGGAGCTTCATCTAGGTCTTCTAAATTTTTTCTTCTGCCTTTGCTGCCCTTGTGGTTTCCATTGTTTTGGTGACCATTCGAAGGCAATAGAGGTTCATTCTCGCATGCTATAGATGCCTCTCTAACTGGTGGTAGTCTGGAAGGCTGTGCAGCTGCTCTTCTAGCTGAGTTTTGTAACATTGCTAAAGGCGTTGCTACTCCACCGTACGCAGACGGAGGGTTCGGAGTTTGATTATTATTCGAGGAATTCTGACCGTTACCATTAGTCGGAGATCTATCTGTCAAAAAATATGTCGTCATTTCACCCTTGCCTTTCACTTTTACTTTTCCACGACAAACAAATTGATAAGGCATATCTTTTAGCAGTTGGAACACTTCTTCGGTAACTTGTGTGTGGTTTGGTAGACCTGTGGAGTCCATTCTAGAAGCCACGTTCACTGTGTTCCCCCAGATATCGTATTGTGGTTTTCTGGCGCCTATTACACCAGCGACAACGGGACCTACGTTGATTCCTGAAAAAGTAAGGTCAGTTGATATAATAAGTATACTCAGAAATCTAACTCTACTTGTGGATTCGTATTGTATTATTGTAAATGGTGATTATGAATTGTTGTAGACCATCACTGTAGAGAAAAATACCTTCAAATAGAGTTACACCTGTTTAGATTGTTGTCTATAAGTATAGAAATTATATTATCACGTTTTCTACTTACCAACTCTCAACATGAAATTATTGTACGAATTATCATTGATATCCTTCAGTTTGTCTCTCATAGCGAAGACAAATTCCACCAGAGTTGCCATGTGTTTCTTGGAGCTTGGTTCATCCATCATCTTCTTGTCTGGTATCAAGCCCACAGCTGCCATGTATGTAGAACCTACTGTTTTGATTTTATCTATTGCACTGAAACGATCGTCGCCGAGAAGCTGCAAAGAGAACGGATGAAATATGATTTGTAAGTTATTTGAAAATACTCATACTTTTAAGCAAAGAAGAGCAGGCATTGAAGGAACAATGGGAACAAAATAAATTGTTATCGCCAAAACCTAAGAAGGGTCACTCAGTCAGTAGGTAAGCATACCAGGTTTTTTTTAAATTAAATAAAAATGTATGTGCTTATATAGATTAAATATCACTTTATAAAAAAGAGTGAGCGTTAAAGCGGTCATCTGATACCCAAAAACAAGTTCTTTGTGTAAAATATCTATCTTAATCTTAGTAGGTAATTCAAAAGAAGCAACAAACTAACCTCATCAAAATCCGCAATAATCTCATTCAAGAGCCTCAGACACTCCATCCCCTGGTTGTTCCCGTCTAGTTCCATGTAGAACTCGTGGTAGTTGGTGATGGAGGCGAACAGCACCCCCGCGCGCTGGTACGAGTGGTGGTACAGTTCCTGTCGACCCACCCTCTGTCAGTATGCAGGCGTGTGCGATAGAAAAGTGGTGAGAAGCAGGCGAGGCGGTGCGTAGGGGTTGCAATCCAATATAATTATGGGTATTTTTAACACACTTCCAAAAAAATAAGTCTTCAAGTCTTGTGAGAGTTTTTTTTTTATTGAAATGTTATGTATTTTTGTAGCTTTTTTCCCAAGTATCGAGTTTTGACACAACGAATTAACAATACGACTTTTTGGCTCAGTTATGTTTGGTATTGTTTATCGTAGATAAAAAGCTACGATAGACTATACCATAGAAAATTAACTCAGCCGAAAAATCATATTGCTTATATATAGATAACCGATCAATGAATAACAATTACTTTTAGTTAGAATGTTTTCACCACCACTTTATCAAATTGGATTGCAACGCCTAGTGACGACAAATAGCAAATTGCAGTAAAAATTGTGACAGAAATCTTAATGTTATGTGCTGAGAATGCATATAGTTAATTGCACAAAACACAATGCAAATATTTGATGTTAACAAGCATGGCTGTAATTTGATGCTATGAAGCGCTTATTTTAACTGAATGGCTGATATGATTTGAATGATTCGATTTTGTTAAATAAGCACATCAATATATAACAGTCATTCAACTGTTTAAAATTCAGAATTCACACAAAACAAACATGCAAAAGCCAATTAGCACAAACATTTATAAATTTTGCATGTTTTTCCCCTCTTTTCTCATCATCGTCAAATATAATTGTCACAGAAAAATGAACTTTATCTCCACTGGTCAAGTATGTAAGCCGATTGTAGATGTTACCATGTTGGTCCGGAACTGGGCGTCCAGGAAATGCGTCGCCACGTGAGCTGGGAGGAGGTTGAATAAGATCCTTCGGTTGGAGGCCTGGAAATAGAAACATAGGTATGTTATTAAGAGAAACAACAGTTTTTTGTTAACATAATAGTTAATTTCCTTTTTATTTGTACACTAGCTTGTTTCTTTCTTTTTAGTTTCAAATTATTAGGTTAAAGATGTAACAGAGTAAATTAAAAATAAAATGTAAGTAAGTCATCAACTCCACGCGGAGAGACCTGGTGTGCGCGATACAGTTCTGTAACTAGTGCGCATACCAGATAGATTGTATCTCACAATTATTTAAGTTTAATCAATAAATTATGAGTTAATTTATTAAGTGCTAACCTGCATTATGGTTGTTTTAAATTAAACTTTTATTGAAAAATGAGCGAAAATAATCACGACCACTACTCGACTAGTGGTTAAGGCGTTCTGACGGTAGCAGAAATACGCAGGTTCGAATCCTACCGGTCGTGATTATTTTCGCTCATTTTTCAATAAAAGTTTAATTTAAAACAACCATAATGCAGGTTAGCACTTAATAAATTAACTCATAATTAAAACGCGAAAGGCCCATTTCTCGTCATATCAGGTGTCCATTGTACATCGATATGGACATATTCTGACAGCACAAGTGGCGCCATCAGCCGCTCAGTCTGAAGTGTATGGAAATGAGTGTGGATTTTCGCGCCTGGCAGTTAGTAGACCGTAGCCTAGTGGTTAAGGCGTTCTGACGGTAGCAGAAATACGCAGGTTCGAATCCTGCCGGTCGTGATTATTTTCGCTCATTTTTCAATAAAAGTTTAATCAATAAATTAGTCAATTAAACCTAATGTAAAGTGTAAAGTTAATCTTATAATTGACATATTCCATAAATGAAAGATTAGATCTTAAATTTATATACATACGTTATTAATTTAGGTAACTCTACACCCACATTTTCATGTAAAAAACTTCTAATGGAAATGTTTTTTTTCTGCCAGTGGCTGCAAGCACAGACAAGCTCTGTAGTTTTGTTTAGGTTTTTAAGACTAGTGCCTTTTTACAGAAACTAGTTTTCAATATCAGAAGCACATCTTTTGTCCTGATTACAACCGCAACGCGCGTAACTGGTTTCGCCGCCATATTGGCCACGGTTTCTTGCCACTGAAGAGATATATAGATAGAATATGTTTTATTGTACACACGAAATAAAATAAAAATACAAAGAAAGATATTAAAAATAACTTATACTAGTGCCACAAGGGGCGGCCTTATCGCTAAAGGCGATCTTTTCCAGGCAACCATTGGATGGAGAGAAGTGAATAAAGGATTATAACGGAGCACGTGGTAAGAGGACAAGTGATCTAGGGTGTATCACAAACCTGCAGGGCATTAATATCTGAACCCAACTCCGTGGAGGCTGGGATGGTCTTCGGCCTGGTAGAAGCCTATCTAGCGGACCGCAGATCGTCCAAGAACCTTGCCACGGATTTTAGTGGGATCGTATTAGCTAGGTAGTTAATCTAGTTCTAGCATTAATCTAGTATCATAAGTATATTAAGTAAATGTAATTGTTTCTAGGCTATGATAAATGGCTAGGATAAATGTTTAGTATAAATCCCCTAAATTCCAATTGAATAAAAAAAGAACCTGCAGTGCATCCATGTCCCTCTTCTCGTCCCGGGCCTGGACCTGCCACAGGAAGTCGAGGCGCGCCGTCCACTCCGTCTGGCGCGCGTGCAGTAGTACTGCCAGCGCCAGCGCCAGAGTCCACGCGCACGCCGTGTACGCCGACCCGACCGGACCTGGCCTGGAGGGATGGAGCTGGGTTAGTGCGGACATTAAGACATTGGTCTAGAAAAATAGTGGGTGCTCGCGGCTTCGCTAGCTTTAAGAACTAAAACTTGCAACCTATTTCACCCCTTTAAAAGTGGCATATCCAAAAATCCTTTCTTAGCGGATGCCAACGTCATAACATCTACCTTCATTCCAAATTTCAGCCCAATCCGTCCAGTGGTTTGGGCTGCGCGTTGATAGATCACTATATCAGTCAGTAAGTCACCTTTGAGTTTTATATATTTAGATTTTCTTGACCTAAATACAGTTTTGTTTTGGCACTTTTAACCAGTATTTACTGTTTTTTTTATAAAGCACAGCTCTAGACCAAAATTTATAAGTATTTCTTTACTGCGGTCTATGAGACATAGGTACTCCAAAATTAGCAATAAGTATTATCTCTGACAATGTTGTTTCTGATATTATCATGATAAGAGATGATTTATCACTAAAGAACTAATTATTTTGTTCCAGAACTCATATATCACACTAGCTGTGCGCGCGACATCGTCCGCGTGGAATAGTTATTATAACATAGCTTAAAAACGGTTCTAGTGAGTTAATCTTAAAAGATAGACATAATATACTGTTGCAAATATTTTGTTAGATTATTTCAAGAGGAATAATTCTTTCATACATATTTTTTTGATATCTTGAACCATTTTCGCAGCGCACGCAACGGAAGCCCTCTATGAGATGAGTAATTTTCCCCGTTTCTTCCACATTTTCCATTGTATCTTCGCTTCTATTAGTTGCAGCGTGATGTTATATAGCCTAAAGCCTTCCTCGATAAATGGTCTATTCAACACAAAAATAATTTTTCATTTAGCACCAGTAGTTCCTGAGATTAGCGCGTTCAAACAAACAAACAAACAAACTCTTCAGCTTTATAATATTAGTATAGATATGCCATTTCATCTTGTCATCATTACAAAACTATTTAAAACTTACTCAGTCATAAGATCGTAGCAGACAAACAGATCCTTATGGTACGCCAGTATCACCGCCATATATCCCGCCGTCATAACTGACAGTAGAATGCCTTTGACCAATATCGGTAGTCTTAGGAACACTGCCACAGCGAGCATGCTCAAACAGCATGCCAGTGTTATGTATAGAGGTACTGGGCACGCTCTGTGGTCTTCGCTGCTCCATAAAGCGGCTGCCACGTCGCTGCCTGCGTGTCGGATGTCGTCCATTGTAGTCACGTTGCCGGTTAGGTTGCGACAGACGTCTATCTCTCGGCATGTCACCTGGAAATGGGCAAGAGGATTTGTAAGAAAAAAAGGGAGAACAAATGTATGGTAAGTATTAATATTTGGATTTAGTCAGGAACCTTTGAATGGGACTTGAACATAAGCTCAGCTGGTGTAGATTTATTCTCTGATCGAGATTTAAATTAAGTTACTCGGAGAATAAACAGAATCATCATCATTAGCTTATTTCACTAATTTGTGTAGCATCCGTTTAACAACTATGTACGTACCTATATGGCTGAACAAATCTACGCGAAAGCACAGAGGTTACACATTTAAGGTAGTTGTATCGGTATAGATTATGAGCAGTAAAAAATACTACTATCAAAACCTTTTTTTTACCCAGGAAAACCTTTCAGTTTTTTCCTGGATCAAAAATAACCTAGTCCGATTTTTGATAAAAAATCACAAATCTTACAGATACTTACTACATTAACTTGTCCAACAGCATATCCCAGTACAATCGTGAACGTTGTTATCGCATTCCTCAGCGCAAATGGTCTCGACACATCACATGGGATGAGTCTCAACCTTGCTGCCAAGGTCAGGGCCAGTACTGCTGCAGACCAGGCGAAGGCAGTCACGAAGAGGAGCAGCAGGATGGTGGTGCGAGGGAGGATGGCTGCCTGTAGGGCTCCGGCGGCGGCCAGGGCTCCCAGGGCGGCCCCTAAGGATCCAGCCCAGCCGCCGTCTGTTGATGCTCGGTACTGGAAAACAAATGGTAAGTACATTATTTCATGAAGTTGATATGTTACATACATATCGGAATGTAAAAAATTGCGTATTAATAGTCTTGAAAAACAGTAGAGCTAATTCAAAAATAAGGCATCAGAGTTGTTGAAATAATTATTAAGTAAAAAGATATTCTTGATAATGTCAGTCTATTATAATGACCTTAGTCAATCATTCATGGCGATGTTGAAATGTTATTCGGTAAAAATAGCGTTGACCTTTAATTAAAAATTAATTATAACGTAATATTTTTATTTATTAACGTCTCGTATTTATTTGACTGTCCTGTTAGCTTAGTTGGTAGTGGCTCTGCCTTCTAATCTATGGGTTGCGGGTTCGATTCCCGCCTGACACAAGTATTTATGCATTTTAAAAAATGTATAGTTTCTTGTGTTGAGTCTGGTTGTTTGTATGTATAATAAGTATGTATTTACAAAAGAAAAGTATATAAGTATTATATCCGTTATCTAGTACCCACGACACAAGCGTTTGCTTAGTGTGGGGCTAGATGGCGCTGTGTGCAATGTCCCGAAATATTTATTATTATTTATTATTATTTTTAATATGAACGTACCATGGCTTCTTTATCAGCGTCCTTGAAGCAGAGAGTGAGCAGGTGCACATGTGTTGCCTTCTCGCGGTGCACGGAGCGCGCGTCGATGGCCTGCGCCAGGTACTTGTTGACGCGGTTGGTCGGCTGGTGGTACACAGACGAGTGACGCTTTTTCAGAGGCCGCTTAAACTTCTCCGTCACTTTATTCTGTGAAAACGCACCACTACGTTCACGCGACTGACGTAGCTTCCATCTACTACTACCCATCCATAGGAACCATGAGAGAGGGAGAAAGAACATCGATAACACAGGGTAAAGTTAACGGAAACATTGAATAAGATCAGAGAAGGTCGGGGCCATGGAGGCTCATGCAGACTCCGTGCAACACACTGGTTGTTCCAACTGACCTTAACACTTAAAAGATCCGGCTCCGAAGCAGCATCACATTATTAAAAGTAATAAAGTAGAATGAAATACCAACGCAACATAATTTACAATAGAATTGGTTCAATGGGATTTAAGAATGCCATCTTCATATTTTTTTATGGACAGTAACTTCATTGGCATTGAAATAGTAAATTAGATATACAGAACTTAAGACTAAAGTATGAGCTTGATTAGTCCTTGTCACTCAACTAAATCCATAGTTAGGAAAACGGAATCATCAAGAATGAATCAAGCAGTAGTAGAGTATCTAAGTATGTGAAGGCATGCATGTTAGTCGAGGGGGCATGCCATGCTCTAGTGCTGCGGGTGGCGGGAGAGCGAGTGAAACACAGTTCGGTGCATTCTGCTTTATTGTCCAACAAACGCAGTAAAATAAAACAATATCAAGTAACCATTGACAATTTAGAAACGAAAAGTATCATCAAATGGTGATGAGTGGTCTGTGTGCTTTCGTTACATTACTTGTTCCCTGCTCGCACCGACGTGATCGGAAATAGCGGTGTCGTGGCGCGGAAAGGTGGCTCAAGATATCAGAAACTTTCCAAGGTGGTGAAACACCTATACAAATATCGGAATTGAAAAAACGTATCACCCAGTGGTGGTGGAAAACAATAATACACAATGAACAACATTCTGTCTGCGCTTACTGTTTCGGCAATGTGTAGTGGGACTAATGTCCAAGGTCGGAACATCTGAAAAATAACGAGCAGACCTCACGTTAGTTGCTGGTGTATTCGAGTCTTCCACGCAGGCCGGGCCACGAGAAATGTCGTGCAGGACACTTACTGAGACATATACTTCAAACAAGACAATATTTGTTCGTAGAAGAGCAACTACGGGCGAAGGCTTCAACAGACCAGCAACTAAAGGACCAAATCTGACTGAGACTCGAGGACTGTGCAGTGTAGGTACAAGGTATGACACTTTCGGATGTAGGGGGAGTTTTGACAGTGTTTTTCAAACATTCTGTGTTTCGTAAATATCTGTGTTTATGATTGTTACCAAAATAAACCGATTTAGTGAAGCAAATGCATGTTTATTTCTGAACACCTCGCAATCGTTTCTTCTTCAGTTTAAGCTTCAGCGCACCTCATAAATCAAGAAAAAGCGGCAAAGATTTAGTCGAGAAAACCACCACTCATAAATCAATCTAACTACAAACCATAAGCGAGGTTATCATTCGACACACAGTATGACACGCATCGAGGGCGGTCGTCTCGATGCGTTTCATGTACAGACTTCGTGAAGCATAAAATCATAAACCGTGAGTCTAAAATCACCCTAGTGCGGCGGGAGTATGCGCACATTTCTAAACGGTTCCACTCAAAATACTGTAAATCACTCGAAAACGAATCGTGCAAAATGTGCGCAAAATCCCAGCAGTGTGTATAAGCACTACAGAGTATTCGTACACCCATCTGCGCCAAGGTGTGAATAACAGTGGAGCAGGTATTGCAATGTGTGCGCGATGGGAGTACGTGCGTATAGATGAGCATGAGAGGCCGAGTAGGACCGTGGCGTGTGTGCGCAGGGCGTGGTGCTGCATGACGGCGTCGAAGGTGTGGTGGTGGGGGGCGCAGGCCGGGGACGCGGGGGCGCAGGCCTGGGACGCGGGGGCGGCGCTCACGTCGTCGGCGCGCAGCGACGCCAGCCGCAGCGCCTCGGCCGAGCCCGGCTCCGCGTGCAGCGCCCGCCGCAGGTCCAGCACCTGCACCAGACCACTGCGTCACGCCACGTACTGACACCGGGTTAGGCGCACACCACACTCCGCCGGCTGCCCTCCCCGAGTTGCTCTCCCTCGTGCGGACCATGCACTCACTCTCGGTGCTAACACTACAAGCTATGTATACTATACGTATATACAGTGACTTCCTAGTTGCCAAAAACAATTGACAGTACAAGCGTATAGTGCTAGCACCACATATTCTCTGGGCTACGATAAACAAATTTAAAATAGGTAAGGTATCCTATATATACGCTTTTTATTAGTCAAATTCATTCAAATTGAATTTCAAATAGCAAATCTGGAGATAGAATCGAATATAACAAATGAAATTAAAGTAAAAGAGAACTTACCTTCGCGAGAAAGCGGGTCCATTGAAATCGTATCACTCGTGGCAAAATATTCTGAAGAAAAAGCCGTAGACATTGGCGACGTACCATTTGCCATGTCCGAGAGTGCAAAACGTAATTTTAAATCATGTGCATATAGAAAAGTATTTTTTTTGACAAATCAACATCTGCGAGAGAGGAGCAGATCTAAAAATCGCGTGCATTAAATATCAGACGAAGTTCGTTTCAAAATTTGCAGGACTTCTGTTATAGCGCACTGTTTAACACCAACATTTTTCAAGACATATTGTGCACTATCATCAGAATCCTGTTCAGAGACATTTAAAAGTTAAGTGCAGAGAGATAGGTCATAATGAAATGCATACCTTTCTAGCTGCATTCGCTTTGAGTTCTTGTGGAGACGCCGCCATGTTAGAGAAGGGAACATCGACGTTGAATTTGATGGAGTGAAGAAGCTGTACTACAACGTTAGAGACGTTTTTGAAGGAGAGTTTTCTTCGAGAGCCCGTGCCCAACCCTACACCGCCGGCTGAGAGACACATCTGAAAAGAATACAATAAAAAATTTATATAGGTAGATAGGATATCCACTTCATTAAAACACCAGCACAATATAGAAATTTACAAAAATAATATTAAAACTTAAGCCTAGTGTCTTAACTGGCGAAGTTGACTGGCTAGGTAGTAGTAGTAAGCAAGCTGCTTCACATCAGGAGAATTGTAGTTAAATGTACATAAGTTTTAAATAGAACCACATGGGTACTTGCTTAGTTACAACTGAACTTTGCCGACCGATGAACTTTATGTATGATAGATGAACAGCTGATTTTTCGCGGGTTTCTAAAAGTGATAAAACAAAACTTTAAAGGCTTTTAACGTACGAAATAGACTCACTCTTGACTACAACTTGCCTGATGTTAAGCAACGTTATTATCTACGATCTAGCGCGCTTGCCTAGAAGAAACAATATTACTAAAAACACTACCTTCCTCCTCCGCGGCGGCGGTATGATGAAGTATGTCTGCACAGAGTGGTCTCTCAGGTATGCGTTGCGACTAGCTCCGTGCCCCGGCTCCACCTCATAGGCTCCGCCCAGGCACTCCAGGGTTGCCTGGGTTATGTGCACGCGACTGGAAAAGACAGGGTCTACTATTAGTCATTTGAGTATTAGAAAATTTTCTTCGTAAATCATATGCGTTACTTAAAAACAATATTGGTAACTTCTATCTGAAAATCTAACTAACACCATTTCCTTTGCTATTGGGTAGGTAAGTGAAACCGAGCAAATCACTAGTTAAATATAGTAAAAAATGTACAGCCACACTTTGTATGTGATACAGACATTGGTTAAGTTTTTTTTCTATAATTTTATTTCAGACTATTTTCTCGGTCTACTAAGAACGTATTGGTTTGACAAATGCAAATAATTTTATTTCATTGGACCATGCTTCGTTTATGATTTTGTCAGCATTCCAAAGTTACAATTTCTAAGTTTCAAAATCAAGCCACATCCCTTGAAATAGAATACAAACTGAAACATAAATATTTTGGACTATCGTTAACCATGACATATATTCCCATATTTTAAGTGAAAACAACTCTGTGGAATGTAGACGTCGAAAATCTTGCCAAATGCATACTCATAATCATTTATTGCTTCAAGAGTATTTCAGTTGAATAGTTAAACTAAAAAATCAACTAATTTAAAATAATTCAGATACTAAAGTAATTATTTACAGCAAATGTAGCATGTGCATAAACCTTCAAGGAAATCTTTAAGTTCCTTACACTTCTTTAAATAATTAAATATGAATATATTCTTAACTTTCTGTTACAACCCCTTCTTGAAAATAAGAACATACTTAGTTATTAGCGTAAAATATTTGTAATAGTTACCATATTAAACCGTCTCAAGTATTAACAAAAAATATGTCGTCTCAACATTATTTATTATTTTCTAAGGCAGCATCTCATAGCTAGCGGACGCTTTCAAAAATAGTTCGCATAATAAAAATGTCCTCTGATTTTTCCATATTTTCTAAAAAAATATGACGAGAGCAGCAAAAAACATGAATTCTGGCGAGCATTTTATAATTATGTCAGAAACCTCAGCGGTGGTGTAGGGAAGTCAGCCGGCTGGTCCCCGGGGCGGCACTTGACAGGCAAACTAATGGGGAACTAACATTTGTTTGGCAAATATTTTTTGGTGGTTGTTCAAATATTTCGTAGGGGAAAGTATAGAAAAAAACAAAATAGGTAAATAGTAATGATGTCTACAAGATAAAAGTAAACATGTTATTCTCCTAAGTATCCCATATTACTGAGACAATTAAGAGTAGGATATGGTCAACCACTAAGTGGTACTCAATTAACTAAAATCTAGAAAAATTACAGGTACTTGCATCCATGACGTCATGTTGTTCGCTTTAACAATTTCTGGACAGATTTACGATCAATGTTTTAAATGTCTACCTAAAACGCAATAGTTACGTTCGTAAACTATCCTCTCAAAACACTAAATTACAGATATTTATAGTAGAGCTGTCTAAGAAGCAGTGTTA
This sequence comes from Macaria notata, assembly GCA_927399415.1. Classification (NCBI taxonomy): domain Eukaryota; kingdom Metazoa; phylum Arthropoda; class Insecta; order Lepidoptera; family Geometridae; genus Macaria; species Macaria notata. The sequence goes on from OV656730.1 coordinate 10,945,612, forward strand.
CATCGGAATACTGCACAATCACATAACTTGCCGCAGTATATGAGAGACGTGGGCCACAACTTGAAATTCTTTATTTTACATAGAGGTACTTATTTGTATCTTAAACCACGAAGCTTTGTGTACGACACATTGGTACCTACATAATAGACAATACTAGCTGTGCCAGCGACTTCGTCCGCGTGGAATAGTGATCATCATAAAAACGGTTCTAGTGAGTTAACCTTAACAGATAGACAAATACCTGTTGCGGACATTTTGTTAGATCATTTGAGCAGGAATAATTCTTTCATACATATTATTTTGACAAATTGAACCGTTTTCGCAGCGCACGCAATGGAAACTTTTAAAGTTGAATAATTTTCCCCATTTTTTTCAGATTTTCCATTGTTTCTTCGCTCCTATTAGTTGCAGCGTGATGTTATATAGCCTAAAGCCTTTCTCGATAAATGGTCTATTCAACACAAAAATATTTTTTCAATTCGCACCAGTAGTTCCTGAGATTAGCGCGTTCAAACAAACAAGTAATTAATTACTCAATTAGCAACTTAAAATATTGAAAAGAAAACAGACATTCGGAAATTTATGGATACGACAGAACTACTGAACATGATAATTTACATAAATTTAGCCAATATTTTTGCAATCTATTCTATTTTTAGCATCCAAATACTATTGGAAAGCGCTCCAAACACGATAACAATAGTCATTTCTATCGAATGAATGTTCGATATTGGTGGCTTTTGTTCTGCTCTCACGATGCTTGGAACATCGCCAGCTCTTGGAAAGGACTTTTCCTTGGACTAATGGCAATGTCGGGTGAAGTCGGGTCACACTATGCACTCACATACTTGAAGTAAGAGTCTTGGAGTTGAGGGAATAGTATAACATTTATCGTCTAGAAATCTAGGCTAGGAAAGAGTTAATGGCGTCGTCGATTACAGTAGGGATTACACTTAGCTTTGTTTTTCTTATTTTTTGCCTATTTTCATACTAGATTTCATTCAAAGTATTTCTTAAATGTGAAAAGGAAAATCAAAAATCCGTATTTCACTTTAGTGAATAAATGTGCACAATTACCAAAGAAAACTTTTATATCAAGGCTCACGAGCTTTCCAGCATATATTTGCCTGTCTTCAAGAGTCACCCGTTAGTCTATCCACTCCCATATTCAACTAATTATGTAACATACACCCAAATTTAGTTGTAATAACCGGCTACTTCAATAATTATGTCGAAAATTAGCTCGACAAGTTTCGGAAAGCTGAGGTTTCCATCATCAGGAGGATAAGTCAGCACGCGCTTCCCGGTTGGCCGCCTCGTCCAGACTCAATTAAATCATGCCTTACGGGAACTATAATACAGTGAACATACACCTAATCCACATTATACACTCACCCGGGCTCTCCCCCCGCCTCCATGTTGTTGGCGAGCGTGACGTCATTGGACCAGACATCGTACTGCCACTTGCGCAGCCCCAGCACGCCGCACAGCACGCGCCCAGTGTGAATGCCCACGCGCATGTTCAGCTGCACGTCTGTCGCTTCCACCACGGACCTGACGACAAGAGAAGAGGGTTTTGGTTGAGATGGACATATCTTTTTCTATGGTTTGTAATAAGAACCAAAAGAAAATCACGAAATGTGGACATAATTTTATTGGAACATGGAGCGTTATAGATTACTGGTAAGTATGTAAACAAAAGAACATATCAAAATATGAAGTCAATACATTTATCACATGTATGGTACGCAGAGTGTTCAAGTGGCCAAGTGTGACTTTAGCCTAAGATTATTTTGAGGAATAAAATAAAACAGTTACATAATTAACTTATTTAATAAAAATTTGGCCTACTAATAGCAACTTATTATACTGCTATAAAATAACATGGTAAGGCTTTTGTGTGTTAAAAACAACTCTAAATAACACTAATAAACACTAAACTATCCCCAAATTCCAAATCATCATCATCATCATCAGCCTAATGGGACCCACTGCAGGGCATAGGCCTCCACCCTCTTACGCCAATACTCCCTGTCTTGCGCTGTTCTTGCCCAGATGTTTCCTGCACATTATTATTGAAAATATTAACACTATTAAAGGCCATAAAGATGGAAAGATTCGTAGTGTGCTACGCAGTTTCAGTTAGCGTAGAGGTCAATCTTTGTCGGAATACGTAGCTAGTGCTACGACATGTCTACTCGTAGTAGAACACAATATCGCCACTTTTAATGAAAACCTTGCAACGAAAGACAGTTTTTTTACGAAGTATTGGCGTATGTGCCATATTACATTAAATTAACAAAAATTGTTACTCCTATCACACTAACAATAAAATCACACTAACAGCAGAAATATCTAAACTAAAAACAAAATTAAGAATTAGGTAGGTACGACAATAAATTGTTAGTGCAATTATTTAACACAGTAAAAGTGTAGGTTCAATCGAAATAGTCGATTTAAACTCGAAATGAAATAAATCAAATGGACGAGAGTAAAAAATAAGCACCGCGAAAATATCTTTATTTCTGGGCGCTCAATGAAACATAATGGTTTTAATCTATACTAATATTATAAAGCTGAAGAGTTTGTTTGAACGCGCTAATCTCAGGAACTACTGGTGCTATTTGAAAAAAATATTTTTGTGTTGAATATTGCAACTAATGGGAGCTAAGAAAAAATGAAAAGTGTCGAAAAAAACGGGGAAAATTATTTATCTTTGAGGGCTTCCGTTGCGTGCGCAGCGAAGACGGTTCAAGATCAAAAAATAAAAAATGAAAAAATGATTCCTCTTAAAATGATCTAACAAAATGTCTGCGACAGCGTATGTCTATCTTTTAAGATTAACTCACTAGAACCGTTTTTATGGTAATAACTATTCCACGCGGACGAAGTCGCGCGCACCAGCTAGTATTGTTATAAACGTAACGTACAAACATAAAAACAATGTGTATTCCATACTGTTATAAGTGTTATTGTAGACCTCTTATTGAATTTATTTACTAGTTACAATAAATTATGTTGAAAACACTTCAGCTGCAGCTTTTCATGTGAGAAAGACTCGAGTTTAAGACAAATGGTAATTAATTTGGCAACGGTTCGTGAAAAGATTGGTGACCGCCTTACAATTGTCGTTATCAATCACATTTAATTTTTTTAAAGAAGTTATTAGTAAAATAAATTCAGATGACACTTGTCTATCAGTCATTAGTTATAAATAGTATAGGTATGTTTGTACATAGTAGATGGTTTTCATCTTGGCTTTATTTAAATTAACCTGATAATTTATTTACAATATGCTTTCTTGAAATACAACTGCTCAGTGTAATGTAAACACAGAGCCAGAACGTTACCGCGAGTATTTTATGGCTCGTTGGTTTTCGTTCGTTCTTTTTACGAACAAGCTTTAACTTTGTTTTTGAGTATTCAATTCTCTCTGACAGATTCTGAGAGAAAAATATGCTGATTACATTTGTGTACGGTTACTAGATGTCTCACTATCTTTTAGTTATAATTAAAGCGTTGGACGTCTAATATATGTAGCACACATACACGCATATTATTTTAGAGCATTGCTATAGGAAATAGTGCCGAAAAAATAGTGAAATGATATTACTATCCTTACGTTTACATACATTTTATATCAATTAATTTCGTTTAAAACCTGCAGAGAGTCACAATCTATAAAATCACTTACCGACTAACAACGTAACAATATATTTTATGCTCTTACATACAAACACATGGAGTTGTAGATACTTCAATCTATTCGCAGACTTCAATAAACATAATTCCGAAATAGAGCTATGTCTTGTTTAAAAATAATGCAGACGCCTGTTTACTTCGTTGAAAGTTTTATTTATAACAAGTGACCTATAAATATATGAGTTTGTAAGAGCATGTTTTCTGACGATATGGCGATCGTCCAAACTATAATTTATTTAATGCAAATACTGGAGCGACAGCGGTCTCAATATTTTTTGCTATAAAAATATTTGATGAACCGTAAACTGACAGCATTCTATTCATTTTCATTTTGGCAACGGTTTTTGAAGATGTTTGAATTGATTCGTCTGTTGAATTTATTCTTTCGGGGTAGAATGTTTACGTGCAAATCGTTACACAAAATTTAAGAGCAGGTAGCATACCTATTTACATAATAGTTTTATTAGTATTTATGTTTTATACTTGACAGTACTTTCGATCATTCGCAGACAACAGATCGTGCTCGTTTATTAGAAAATGTTATTATTAAGTTAATTAAAACAATATTGGTTACTAGCTATGCGCGCGACTTCGTCCGCGTGAAATAGTTATTTTGGGCATCGTATTTATTTTTGCAAACTACCTCTTCAGCTTTATAAATTATAGCTGTTACCCACGACTTGAACCATTTTCGCAGCTCACGAAACGTAAGCCCTCAATGATGAATAATTTTCTCCGTTTTTTTCCACATTTTCCATTATTTCTTCGCTCCTATTAGTTGCAGCGTGATGTTATATAGCCTAAAGCCTTCCTCGATAAATGGTCTATATACCAAAAATGAATTTTTCAATTCGCACCAGTAGTTCCAGAGATTAGCGCGTTCAAACAAACAAACAAACAAACTCTTCAGCTTAGAATATTAGTATAGATTTACAGAATTTATTATCACAATGTAAAAAACCTTCGTGTTCGCAGTTTTAGATGGCAATTCAAAATATTTACAGAAAATATAGTGCCAAAGATCTTAAGTTCAAGAACATGCTCGAATAGAAACAGTTTAACAACATGTTGTATTTTGTACGCGACATTAATTTATGCTTTACAAGTGGCAGGCCGTGGCTTCACTCGCCTTGTTGCCGAATAAAAAGTAGCCAATTTCATTCTCGGGAACCTGTACTGCTACTACATACCACGCTTTTTACCTTACTATGGAAAATAAAAAATGAGGGCCATGATTATTAGGTACTTGCATTATTATTATATTTACGTAAATAATAAAGCATTGAATATTTATTTGGATTTTATTTAACACCGAGAAAATGCATCGGTTTTAGATCGTCTATTGAAATAACTTTACAATTCATAATTTGCGCGCATAATTGTCAAATTTATGAGCTTCATTAAAAACGTCTCGTCGGTTAGGGCCGTCTCATAATTTTTCATTACTCCAGGACGATGACATCCGAAATTAAAGCCTTAAATAATTTCCTACCAATTTTTTTTCATTCATTCGGAAAAGTTTGTGTTTTATTAAGAAGGAATTATGGCGATGAAAGTTGAACGAATCTTTCATGACTACTAATTTATTTATTACATAAGTGCAAGCCTTACAGACTAAGTCCAATGCGCCTGCCTTAGTTAAACATATCTGTATATATTTATTTTACATAACATTAGTTACTTACATGGCTTGAGTGTAATTGTGCCATACATCTTTTTAGCTATGTACAAGTTTGTATTTTCTTACAAATAAAGGTATTATATGAACCTATATAAAATGTACGAGTAAGGAACACTGAAGCGCGTTCAGATTTAATAAATATTTTTCTTTATTTTTTACTATTTATCATAAATGGTTGGTTATTCCTTATTTTAATTTATAAAGTCGATAACTTTTATTTCGGAACACCCCGTGACGCACTTGGCGAGCGAAATATTTATTTGCGTGCAATTATTTTGATAAACACTTTTTCCTTGTAAGCTATTAATAATATCAAGATATGGTAAATTTGTATCAAAAGTGTTAAGATATAAGAGATATAATATAATATTGGAAGTGTCTACAATACCAGCTTGAACCTTAACACTTTTTTTTGTTAACCTATATTGTCCCACTCCTGGAAAAAAATAACAAAATCGAATAAATATTATCGTCAAAACTGTGAAAATTTGTAGGTTTTTATGTTTGTCGACATCATCAAAGTCGAGGGTCCAACATGGATGAGGTCTGCACGAGATCGACGCAGATGGCACATACAAAGGGAGGCCTTTACCCAGCAGTGGGATCCCAAGAGCTTAGGATGATGATGATGATAATGTTAAGATGTTTTGCATAGTACGTTGTAACGCGTTCACCTAAAAAGTTAATCTAACTATAGGTATTATTAGAGATTGAAGACCCTGGTTTGCTGTTCGCAACAAACACACTACTCGTACTCTACTTCCAGTAGAGTGATACAAAGATTTGCCATCCTACTAATAAATGTAGAAAGAAAAGCTATATACAAAGTTTTCTTACAATTATACATAGTAGCGTCTGAGCCCCGTCTTATATACATGTATGTGCCTATCATATGTTTATGAGCTGTAATACACAGTAAGGCATGTCTTAACACTGTTGCTAGCAGCTTACAGATATTGAAGGGCTTCTTCCTAGAATGTTTCTGTTTCAAGTAATTACCGGTTTTTATATTTTTCAAGTAATTACCGGTTTTTACTTAAACAATAACTTGTAAGTATACAAATATTATATAAATTCTAAAATGCACATTGTATAATATGTCATAAAGAATACTTAAATGGTTCTCAAATATAATACATAATTACAACAATGGTTGTAAAGATACAACGACATTTGGTTTTAATCGTATTTTAGGAACTAATCATACCTATATAAACAGATCCTTTAAAAGCTTGAAATCTAAACTTTTTTCTTCTATTTAGAAGCTTAGATACTTGTATGTACTGTTTACATATTTTAAATTTAGGTTAGTATAATAGCTGATAGTTTTGTCAAATTCGCATAGAAAGTTCCTGAGAGAAATGTATTTATTTACAGAACCAATATTTCTAACGGAAAATATAATTTTCTCATTTTTAAATACGCCCGTAAAATAAACATTTCCATATTGGGCTCAATGCTAGTGAAAATGTATTACGTAAAGGCTAGATTTCATTTCATGTAACAGAACTGTCAATACCACTCGGCTGTTGTACATTGGAATTAATTATTCAACACTCGGGTACAAAAAACTGGGAAAAATACAATTGCGTATAAGTTAACGTTTTTAAATGGAGCTATACTTTACAGGACGATATGAAATTTTAAAGAATTTTAGAATGTTCACTACCACCATATATAAAGATTTCAATCTATTTATAGAAAAAAAAATATATTTATAATTCTTTACTTATCAGAAGTATTTATAACACATTTTATGTCCGGGACGAACCAATGACGTTTTATTTACTCATAAATATCACTTATACAGTAAAATATAAGCTAAACTTAATAAGGAAATCGCAAGAAAACAAAACAGAGTATTACGACTTTGTCAAATTGACCCAAAACAATTATCGTAGAGCTAACAACCACACAGTTTCCATTGCGCTTTCTCAACCTAATTTGTTGTGGAATCGACTCACGAAACTTGCAATGAGTATCGTGAAATTAAATTACAACTAATCCTAGAGTGGATCCCTGCGCGACGCCACAAGCGCAAAACTTGATCCGGGACAAGGGAGCTGTAGTTCTGCATCTATCTACCACAAAATTAGTTTGTTAGGATGGAAGAATAATATTATTATTTAGATAACTCGCATGATAGAAAACTTAAGAGTTATTGTAATAGGACTCTATTGCCAGAAGTGCTCAGAAACGAGTGCTCAGTTTTGCTACATAAAGCGTCAATTTTGAAGTCACTGAAAATGTTATGTTGTACGCAACCCTAAAATGGAAATATTACATAATATACGCGCGCACAATTCAATAAAAAAAACAAAAAAGCTGTTAAAATGTCAATCACATTTTTTGTATTCAGCAAAACTATAAAAACTAGCTTAAACAATGTATTTTTTCCTATGCATTTAGACACTTTTCATAAGTACAATACGTATGCGGGCGCCATTAGGTACATACATGTACTAAACAAACTAAAATATATTTGTAAAGAAATAACATAACATTGTAACAGATATAGCACGCGCTATTACATTTATCAAATGTGTGAAAATACGAAACACTTCAAAGGAAATCACACTTTGAAGTGTGGCCGAATAGAACAACACGCAGGGAGTAAACCAATACTCTCAGTAACGACTGGTGGGCTCAAACCTACGAAGACATACCTCCATACACATACATACATAAATTGAATGTATTTTTTTTCTAAAAAAAATACTTTATTTACAATAATAATGTATAAAAACAAGAAGGAAGAAAAACTAAACATACTACTTCTAACTACTACAAAAAGGGGCACTTAGAAAATCTTTAGAAAAGCCTTAAGATAATCTAAGTGCTCCTTGCTTGAATGTATTACAATTTACATAATAATATAATATGTATAGTTGAGGTAAGTCTACCCTTTATCTAATCTATCAACACTATCATTTTGCATGTGTTGGTAAAGTTTATGGTTCCGAATCCAATTTGACGGATGACGAATCTAAATCACGACGCAATTGTTAATAATTATTTTTAAGTCTCAAAAACTCAAGATAGATACAAAAACTAACGAGGTCAAGAGAAATGAAGTCTACATATTTGTACTTTTCCAATTCCATACAATACCTACTCATAAAGCTGAACGGATCTGACTTATCCAGCTTGTCGGAAACAACTGGCAACTCCGATAAAGTTTTAAATCTTGAAAGAGCCCTACAATGCATTTCTTGCAATTCAATTGAAAACTGTTTCAGTTTCTCGCAACACAAATATTTTAGCGACGTCGACAATCTCACTTTTGTAGTTTTATTAAAGCTTGGAAATGTCTTTTGTAGTTCTGAAACGTCCTTCGCAGTTAAGTTGGAAGTACTGTTTGCAATACCTGAAAGTTTGTCAGCACATTATTATAAAAAAGTTATTTGTTTATTTTCAGGATGTTTGCGAAACATAAAACCTTTCGAGTATAACAACGAAAGTGTATTTATTTAACGAAAATGTATCTATTTGTTTATTTAAACGCTTATCTTGCAAAAATGGCGGATCATCATAATTTTGGTATGTAGATAGTATGAGGTCTTAGGATACTTTTTATCAAAAAAATAATGCGAACGAAGCCGCGGGCGTTCACTAGATATGAATATGATTTGCCATAAAACTGTTCACACCGTTTCGTTCACGACCTATCCTCTTACCACCAAACTGTTTTTTTCGCCCATTTCGACACCAACGTGAAATTAAATAATAGTTCTATAGAGGCACTATTATTATCAACCCAGCAACTGACCATTTCATATTCATATATTCAGAAACATTGCATTTCCGATTTATTGAACGAGCGTACGTGCTCGGAATACCTAAAGGGTAATCGTCAAACGTCAGCCAATCATTACCGGCTATTGTTAAAATAGATTACCCCAGATACACAGTTATCCAATCAGAGCATGGCGCTAGGGGATGGGGATACACACGTCGTCTTAAGACTAATCACACAATAACAGACTAAATAATAATTTACAGGTGTAATCAATGAAATTTTATCATTAATGAATTATTGCCGAAGGAAATTAAAGATAAAAAATTCGCCACGTAATTTAAAATTAAACTAAACATTTAATTGAGTATTTATAGGTTATCATTATATCCTATATCTATAATTAGATTTATTTTTAACCGACTTCAAAAAAAGGAGGTTATGAAGTATTCTGAAAGTTTTTGATACTGTCACAGACTACTTTTACCCCGCAACAAAATAACTTAACCACAGGCTATCCAGTAGTAAAATATAATGTGGATAGGCCGAGTAACTGTGGCCAGCTCAAGTCATAAGGCTGCTATCGTCGCGCGCCAGCCTTCCGTACTGAATTATTCGGGTCCACGCCGGAACTAAAAGATCGCTTCCGTAGAGCCTTCGACCGAACACAGGGGCGGAGGACACAGGAAAACGTGTTGTGTAGTGTTGAAATGATTTATGTGGGGGAAAATTTGACATAACATGCCCTTTGTGGAGATATTACAAATTATTCTTGATTTCAGTTATGATATGTAGGGCTTTATTACTCGTAGTCATATATTGTATGGTTTATTTTTAATTTTATTTATTTATTGTTATAAGTTCACTAAACTAAAATGTACTAATACTAACTTAAAATAATAATATAGCTAAACTTACGGACGTACATTTCCTTCTAAAAGTGAACCTAACATACATATTAAATCTAACAAATAAAAATACCCTAATTTCTAAGCATGCAATACAAATTCAAATAAATATTATATTATCTAACATGAGGAACAAACATTATAAGTACAATTAAAAATAACAAATTAAGTAGTAATTTACCCTAAATCTAATACAACACATAACTCAACAGTAGAAAACACATCATCACCACATAATAAAACAAAACTACTAGGTACTATTTACAATAATTTACAAAGTTTTCGTTTTAATAGGGTCAAGGACATGTTACAAAAAATATCTAATTCATTCCTAATTTTATTATATGAATCACAGATCCGATACACAGGCGAATGCTTTAGCAAATTTGTTTATGGATGAGGCAAAAAGAAAGTATTCCTATTGATAAGGAAGGTTTATTGAAAAAAGTGTTAGTTCTTGATAAATATCAAATATTAAAATAAGTAACTCATTCTTACTTTAATATAGACTAGGCTACGCTTTAATAAAAAATATAATTTGTCGGCCAAAATACTCAACGTGTTATCCGGCCCACGGTGGCTGCCATTATTAAATAATTAGACAACACTAGACATAAATTGAAAACACTCAATAAAATTAAAATATAATATGCCTCAACTAGCTTTTAATAAGCCCAAGAGCTTCAATAGCTTTAAATTAAGTAAATGAAGTGCCTACTTGTTGGGTACAGATCGTTACGCAATCAAATAAATTACTCCCGTTGTCCCCTTTAGGCAAGCTGAGACCACTGCGACAATATCAACAAATCTTATTCCTCAGAATCATAGTCAATATATCACCAGACGTTTAACTGCTATCTAGTTTCTATACCGACTTCGACAAAAACCACAATTATTATGTATAGACTCATCAGAACAAGTCCTATCATATGTACACATCGGCAATGGACCATTGAGCATGTAATTTTCTGTACAATAATAATACATAAAAACAAGGGAATAAAAACTAAACATACTACTTCTAACTACAACTGTGCTATAACATAAAAAGGGGGGGCACTTAGAAAATCTTTAGGAAAGCCTAAAGATAGTCTAAATGCTCCAGCCCACTGCCAGAGGGCAGCGTGCCCAGCAAACTGACCGCTTTACCACGCTGGATGGCAATGCTGATACGTTGAGAAAGAAAATGGCCAGCATTTTGGTCACGCGTCGCGTCAACCAAGCGGTCCGAGAGGTTTTGAAAAATAGTGTGGGCTCCCGGACTCCACGGCCCCGAAGTCTCGACTCCGAAAGGCTCAAATATGTAACCTCAGCCGAGGTTAGCATATTTGTATAGATTTTCTTATAATATTTGTATCTGATTTAACAAGTAGATTTGTATACCGGTAGTTGATTCCCGTGACTTCTAACGTTATTTTAGGTAAAAAGAAGCCTCAATAGGATACAATTTCACTGTCTGAACTCTATATTACCAAAATAAAAAAGGAAATTACCCCGCTGCAGTGTAAACGTGGAACAAAAGACCAAGAAATATATCAATATATATATTTGTCCTTTTGTATGGCCAATAACATGGCTGTGAGAATATTTTCAACATTAAGAGACGTCTTATAGATACGATATCGTTGTGATCAGCAAATATAATTCGTCAGAAGCATTTAAACGGTTCGTAACTCAATGACTAAGAGTAATTACTCCATCACATAAACGTCTAGACGAAAATGTTGATTCAACAAACATTGAGATGGCTGGTTGACGGTCGCCATAAATTACACTTAAAATACGTTAATGACGCTAATATTATGAAGATGCAACTATATGTAAGAAGGAGATTCTTCCTTCATGATCAAACGGTTGTATGTTCTAATGTGGAGTCGAGTTAATATGGAGATAGATTAAATTTAATATAAAATTCTGGCCTAAAAGCGAATAATGTCTGGTTCTTTTTACCATTGACATATCAGTACTTTATGTAAAACCAAGAAAATTACTATACTTCGACGACAATTCAACTAATCACAAGACTTGCAAGCAACAAAGGACTGTTCCAGATTTCAGAAATATAAACGAATTCGCCAATAAAATATTGGCGAATATATATATATATATATTTGATATTACTATTATCAATGAAAAATTACATCCAACAATCCGAAATGTTCAAACGCTGTTCCATTTTCGAATCAAAATTTTCCACCAGGATAATAACATACCATACATATAGGGGTAAACAGACACATACAGGCACAGACTTAAACACTTTTAATCCCGGATTAAATCCAGCAATATCCCGTGCCACTAGATAAGTGCATAATACCACATATTACTGACTAGTTTACGAGAAGAAACATTAATAAATGCCTCAGATTTTGCTTCAACAAATAACTGTGTGCAAACTTGGCGATATTAATTACCGACTCGTAGATTGATGATTGCCTGCTTGGAACAGATGGACTTGGCATGCGAATGTTTTCAGATTAATAAGGGCTAAGTTTCTTCTAGACAAGCGCACTAGATTTGTAACTGTAACGCTGTTTTAAACATTAGGCGCGTTATAGTTAGCAAATCAAGCACGAACTTTTCTTACGACGTATGTATTGATTAATCAAAATAAAATAAAATTAATTTTTCTAAAATCTAAAGTAGTTAAGTTAAATAAGTAAGTTTGTTTTAGCCACTTTACAAATGATGATTATGCGGTTGGCTATCGATTTAGCTGATTTCTTAGAATATGAGTTTTTTACCCAAAAAGCTATACTATCATTGGCTGCGCGACGTAAAATTACAAAATTAATTTTTTTATATTTATTTATGCCGATTTATAAGTCGGAGTTCTGTGGTGAATAGAAGACTCTATATATCACCACTTTCACACAATTTTTCTGTGTGTTTATTTTTGTTAGTTATGGCAGCAAGTCACACTGAATTCAATAAAATTATCATCTCGAGGAGAGTATACAACAAATAAGACAGTTTAATAGGGTGGAATCTTTGTGAAGCTTCTTTATTCATTTTGCTTTGTATTTTTTCCGACGTCGTTTCATGTTGTTGTTTTTATTAGTTAACTATTGGATAAAGAAATACCTAAACAAACTATAGAACTGATATTATATTTGTTGAGATATAAACACTGAAGATTTGAAAATAATGCACTTGCTCAGACTTTCAGAAAAACAATAGACAGACAAAACATGTCGTTAAACTCGTATCCAATCCACATCGTCAAATATTAGATAGGTCAGTTATAAAACAATGAACTCTCACAAAAATATCTTTCATTCTCTATTCAAATTCTACGAATAAAAATGCAAAACTATTCTTTACTCTCTATACAAATCCTACATACATAATACAAAATAATATACGAAGCACAAATAATACATAGATCCAATAATAACTTCCACGGCTGTCTCGCTACTTGCCAGCAATTACGACTTCCGACCAAAATACAACATTATAAATGACATTGCAAATAGTCCAGTGGCTCCAAATACTCCAGGGACCTAATTCAAAAACAAAAAATAAAATAAGAAAGTATTTTTTATCGGCTACTTTGCTTAAGAACCTATGTAATTAAATTCAAAGAGATAAAATAAAGCAAGAGCTTTTAGCATTGCCTTGCAACCTGTTATTAACCATATCTTAAAAATGACTGAACGAATTTCGATAAATCTAGCACAGTTCCCTAATGACTGAACGAATTTCAAAAAATCTAGCACTGTTCCCTAAGCTGAAAAATATCTGGTCTAATACAAAAGAATATCATCGATATCACTTATAGGTTCCGTCAAACTATTTTGGAAGCCAAAATGTTACAGTTCAAACCAGGGATTATCGGCGTAAAAGGGAGAAGGCTTATGTCCAGCAGTGCACTCTAATGAGAGAGATAATAATATTATAAAATGTTCCTATTCATATTTTATCTAACCATACAGCTGAATTGGTAACCCTCCTTTTTTTAAAGAAGTCAGTTAATAAACATCCAAAGTAATTTACAGATATGAATAATCGCGTCACAGATGTAATGTGGGGCACATAAACACGTATTTTAATGAGACGGGGGCTTGAGGGTTTCATGATCACGATTTCCGGTTAGGTGTGAAGTAAATGAGTTTATTTTTACAGCATTTATCGACGACTAGCTGGTGCGCGCGACTTCGTCTGCGTGGAATAGATATTACCATAAAAACGGTTCTAGTGAGTTAACCTTAAAACATAGACATATACTGTTGCAAAAATTTTGTTAGATTATTTCAAGAGAAATAATTCTTTCATACACATTTTTTGATATCTTGAACCGTTTTCGCAGCGCACGCAACGGAAGCCCTCAAAGATGAATAATTTTCCCCGTTTTTTCCACATTTTCTATTGTATCTTCGCTCTTATTACTTGCAGCATGATGTTATATAGCCTAAAGCTTTCCTTGATAACTGGTCTATCCAACACAAAAATAATTTTTCAATTCGCACCAGTAGTTCCTGAGATTAGCGCGTTCAAACAAACAAACAAACAAACTCTTCAGCTTTATAATATTAGTAAAGTAAAGATTTACGTGTAGTTAATTTAGCTTGGTTAATTATAAAGGTAGTAGTAGTTATGAAGTAATTTATTCAAGCTTGCAAGATAATCTGTCTTCCTTTATTATAAGCCAACTAGCAATTAGTTAAAATTAGTATGTAACATAAAGTGTCTTGAGTTTAGGTATACACATTTTTATAGCAAATGGCAGGCTATACAGGAAGGTCTAGCGAGCAACCGAAGTCATTTTCTTTTGAAACACACAAAATTAAAATATGTTATTGTTACACAATAGATTATATTTACTTTTTTTTAACGAAATAAACGATTTTTTAATCATCACATTTACTTATCTATTGCAACCCTATAGCTGCTAATAAACAACTAAAAACCTCTATACAATCACCACATTCCACACTACCCTAGCTGGCAATATCTCTCCCGTTCAAATGTAAATCCAAAGGCAATAGAGGCATTCGATGCACAACATGCACATGCAAGTGGCGAGTCTCTCCTATCGACATAGATTTGTTATAGACAGGCCTAATCGATCCATTTTGTATGTACGACCTCAAAGTTTCAAATAAGCTCAAAGTTTCAAATAAGCTACAGCTAAGAAACAGCTACCAAAAAGTGTATAAATGGCACTATTTCTTAGTTTTTTATACATAAAAAATATAGTGAAAAGAATCTATTATAGTTCACTTTTCATTTTTGTAATCATTACAGTGTAATCGCAGCAAAAAGACGAATAATTTTAATAAGTGGCGCCGCCATAATTTGATACACCATTTGGTTTAATATTGATTACAATATAATAAGAGAGATTTAAGCTTCGTTCCATGCCCATCTTCAAATAGTGCTAATCTAACTGTGTTGACTAAGAATATATTTTAAGGAAACATAAGGCACGACCTATCAAACCTATCCTTTACTATGCCATGTCATTGGTATCTACTATTGACGGAGCTCACGGACGGACAATGTCAACAAATAGTATGTTTGACTTGTGTATCTGACGCTCGCAGCCCAGCCAGCACATACAGCAGGCCCACAGCTGCGCTAGATCGCGATAAAATGACACCATTTGTTTATTTTCCGACATATTGGACTTCCTATGTCGTTCGTAATAGCGGAACACGTAGGCGAGACTTTTGAGCTAGTTTTTGTACAGAATTTATCATCGTAACTTTCGAAACTTCTCCAAACAAAATAAGAGAGAAATATTCGTATATCATTCAAACGTACCTTTAAATTAGGCGCGTAATTATTTCTTGTTTCGAAGTAATTTATCAGCGCATTCTTTTGTTTGATGTTGCTTTGTTTTAAATATTTTCGGGCCTAAATTGCGAGAAAGAGAAATATATTTAAAAGAAATATCTCAATCTGACTTCCTAGTGTCGGTGGCGTGGCTTGCCTCCTAAGATCTATATTTAGCGAAGTGTCAAGACATTCGCTCTAATTAACGTTTGTCTGGATAAAACCTCATCACCTGAGCTGTATCCTCGTCACATTGATAACTGACAGCCTCTCCTCTCGGCTTATTTACATGTCGGTGGATCTCACGGAATAAAATCAGGTCAAGATTGTGCCAAATAGCTTTAGTGACGTGCTTTATGTATAGGTATGTAATAGCCCATTAGTGGGCTTCGGGATTTTGACAGTTGAATACAAAACTATTATTGAAACAAGTATATCTGTAGTTTATCATTTACAGAAGGTACTTATTAATAGAATCTGTGGCACACATATTGAATTCTAATTTCCAAGATAAACAAGAAAATATAGTATGTAAAAAAATACTATCGCCATAAACAAAAATGATCCGTATGTATTTTTTAATGCCGCGGCATACAAGAATACACTCTTGTTTTCAACAAATATAATTTTATGTTAACCCTGAATTGAGACTGATCTTGAACCTCCGTGTTTCTTGCTACTCTAGATAATTCTAAAACACATTCTCGCAATAAAAATAGCTTTCGCACCTGTACCTACTGTAATGTGGTGAAGTGCGTAGCGAGCGAAAATTTTGATTAAATTTCGGGTGATGTTGTTGTTGTTACACTGGATTAACTGCGGGGAACAAATTGTATGGAATAATCCAACATATTTATTTTAGACGAATTGTATTCAGTTGGTTATGAAATTGTATAGAATATTCTGGAACTTCTAGAGAACAAATACAAGTACTACGACACAAACTGATCGAAATAAATTTTAATGATTAAATAGGAATTAGAATGATAAAAATATGAATAGAGACATTAGTTGTGGCACGAAATAACATTAGAAATAGATTTAAGGAATACTTTGAAATAGGAAAAGTCATGATCAAATAATTATATCTTATCTTATATATATGTATATAAAAGAAAGTGGTGTTAGTTACACCATTAATAACTCAAGAACGGCTGAACGGATTTAGCTGAAAATTGGTGGGGAGGTAGCTTAGAACCAGGAGACGGACATAGGATACTTTTTAATCCGTTTTTTTTTTTAAATTGTAGTGATTAAAATCCAAAATCTGCTAATCATTGCCTCTAAATCGGAACAGAGTTCGCCGGGTCAGCTATTTTTTTTATAGAAATTAGTACACTAAACTTAGAGGATAGGCATTAGCTGTGAGAATAGTAGGTGGATTTACGCAGATTAAAAAGTAGCTCACTAATTTCTAAATGGAATAACAAAAATAAGGATTATACATAGAGCTTAGTATAATAAGTAATGCTTGAATGTGTAAACATAAACCTATTCAAATGGGGTAATTTAATTCATTTTACCTAGAAAGTTCTGTTGTGTATATTTGATTTGCAAAAATGTTATAAATATTATACCTACTGGAATTTTAGAACTAAAAAATCTAATAATTTAGTGCTTGCTTGCTTATGTAAGTACTAGCTGTGCCTGCGACTTCGTCCGCGTGGAATAGTTATTTTGGGCATTAATTGTTTAAATTTTGTACCGTTTTCGCAGCACACGCAACGAAAGCCCTCAAAGATGAATAATTTTCCCCGTTCTTTTCCACATTTTCCATTGTTTCTTCGCTCCTATAAGTTGCAGCGTGATGTTATATAGCCTAAAGCCTTCCTTGATAAATGGTTTATTCAACACAAAAAGAATTTTTCAATTCGCACCAGTAGCTCCTGAAATTAGCGCGTTCAAACAAACAAACATACAAACAAACAAACTCTTCAGCTTTATTATATTAGTATATAGATAAGTATATTTTTTACACATTATAAATAAAAAATAATAAATAATAATAAATATTTCAGGACATATCACACAGCGCCATCTAGCCCCATACTAAGCTTACACTTGTATCATGGGTACTAGACAGCGGATATAATACATATATACTTTTTTTTTGTAAATACATACTTATTATACATAGAAACGACCAGACTCAACACAAGTAATTACAAATTTTAATATGCACAATTACTTGTGTTATGCGGCAATCGTACCCGTACCCCTAGATTAGAAGGCAGAGCCGAGAAGAGGTATTATAAATAGTAAACAACAAGTAAGTAGTCCATGTAGCAGTCAAAACAGATTAGACTTTGTATTAACGCATAGGCTCTGAAATAACCACGCAGGGCGCTAGCAATATCATAGAGCACGGAATATATGAAACTTCATATGCCTTTACATAATAATAAAGGCTTTATAGGTAATCCCCATACATCTGCGTGACGCTAAGCCAGCCTAAGCGAAGGGACGAGACGAGAGGACGGTAAGGTCGTCGCGTTTGGGAAACGACGAGGAAGCTGTATTCATGATTGATGATATATCATATAACTGCTTCCCGGGACCAACTGTTTTGGAAACAACGTACGAACCAGTTGTTTTTAAGTGATATGTTAGTAAGAGATCTCAGAGATATGGATGCTTTTAAGAGATGTTAACGAAAGATAAAATGATATTGCATATATGCTAAAAGAGATACTTACGTTTTCACTTTTGACATATTTTTATACTAGCTAGGTTTGCACTTAGGTCGATAAGATTTTTCTAGACACAAGTCTATTTATATTTTTTAACACGCAGAACTGGGTCGTTGGTATACGATCGATGTTTATAGGTTAGTTATGTATAAGCCATAGTATTTTTAAACTGCCATTATGTCCAAAGAACTGAAAAAATACAGAAAATCAACAAAATGACTACACATACGTGTCCAAAGTGATAAAACTTCTATTTCTATCTAAGAATCACCAAAAAGCTTTTCTTTTCTTCGTGCGTCATAACTGTTTTAGGAGCATTATGTCTTCCAAATACAATACGGCTAGGTGTAAGTGATTTACACAGAGCTATTTCAAAGGATACCTACACACCTAACCAAAACTAGGATAAAATAATTTTTTGCTTCATAGATCGAGTATCAGTACAAAAAAATCACCTAATCCACAAAAAAAACAACGCCTATGATTTAATTCAGGCCCTAACCGATCTCCATAACAAATTTTATACAAATCAGTTGATCGTTTGGTTTTTTTTTTATTTATTTTTTTATGTAATGCTCCTTATCTTGGACGTTGTCCAAGGCATTTTAGGCTTAGCTTATTTTAACCATCAGATCCGTTTGGTTGTGAAGAAGTAGGAAATATACACGCACAATTTTTATCTTTTATTAGCGAGACATATACTTTATTAATATTAGTTTAGTGGGATCTACGAGTACCTACTATGTATAAGAAGCATAAGGTTAGCTTAGCTTCTCTGGCGGAAGCCAGCCCAGAATCAGCAGAGGAATCGTCAGCTGTCGTGACGTGTGTGCGGAATACAGATCTCTAATATCCTTCGCACAGTGTGTGGAGGTGTCGGGCACAGATGCTATCTGGCGACGAGGCTGGGATGCGGTCAAGATGTGTACTGCTGGTATTGTGTGGCTAGTATTAGAATTTGTCTATGAAAATGTTTCAATTTATATATAATTTTAGTTAGGTATATCATAATAAATCGTCTACTATTGGTAGCATTAGCAAAGGAAAAAAAGAAGCGCGTTAAAACAGTAGACGGAACAGTACATTTAATTGGCTCACTGATTACTTAAAAATAATATTTCTCTCGAACTAACCAACGTCATGCTATTTCAACAACTTAAAACTCGAGCCCATACATAACGAACAATACATCATAAATACTAACTTCTATTACCTCCCTAGCAGTGGCAGTGTTTATAAATAAAATCAAACCTAGTTATGCTTACACCAACCTAAAATAA
This sequence comes from Macaria notata, assembly GCA_927399415.1. Classification (NCBI taxonomy): domain Eukaryota; kingdom Metazoa; phylum Arthropoda; class Insecta; order Lepidoptera; family Geometridae; genus Macaria; species Macaria notata. The sequence goes on from OV656730.1 coordinate 10,965,387, forward strand.
CCTTAAATTTCAATCCCATACATCACAAAATACTTCTTTTAAAACAGTGGTAGACCCGAGTTTACAAACAAATATATATTCCGGGATATTCCGCCTTCTAGCCCCAAATTAGTTAAAACAAGGTCTTACTATTTCCAAAACTTAGCACCACAACCCCATAGATCATGAAATACCAGTTTCTAATATACCAGTGGCAGCGCCGAATTTACAAACAAATAATTATTCCGGGAAATTTACAGCGCCATCTAGCTCCAAATTAAACAAAACAATGTACCACCATACTTCATGAAATACTAGTCTATACCTACATTATAATAAAGCTGGAGAGGATCGAAAGTCTGATCATTGAAGATATTAAATAAATGTTTGGCGATACTTAGAGTTGATAACAGAACATGTTCCAATAATTTACTGAATTTTTGCCTGTTTTCTGTGTCTTTGGTTGTCTGTTTATTTAAACGCTCATCACGCATCCCCGGCTGAACGGATTATCATGATTTTTGGTACGTAGGTAGTATAGGTCTTAGGAGTGTTATAGGCTGCTTTTTATCCTGAAATAATGCGAGCGAAGCCGCGGGTGTCTACTAGAGTTTATAAAAAACCAGTAGCAGAATGTTTATAAATATCAAATCCTAGCACGTGCCAGCATAGAGGGGCGTGCGCATCGAGCCATGGCCCGATGCTGCTTATCTGAGCACGGCTCATCAAAGGAACTAAATATACGCGACATCCTGGGTGGCCCTCTCTGAGGCGCGTGAAGGTCAGTAGGTAGGTTATGAGGTCGAGATGAGACCTCTGTTGAGCTCTGTTTAGTCTTTGAACGGGTGATAGGTGTATGTGCATTGCGCTTGCATTTATCATCAGTTTTACAGTTATTGAATAGTTGGAATGTTTTAAAAGTGCACAGTTATTGATGATTCAATAATACCTATTTGAACTTATTTGGAACACATAAAGCTTATTCAAATATGTTATCACGATATATTCTTTATAAACAGAGCGCAAAAGAACAGATTCCACGGTTTGTATGTGTAGGCAACTCAAAACAGCGCATAGGATCATATCACGTACAAGAGAAAGAGCACTCTTTTATTTTATAACAAAACCAGGTCTGCACTTGAACATAGTTTGCCTGATGGTAAGCAATAACTATGGTCTAAGATGGATCGTGCTTACCCATTAAGAAACGGTTATACACACATACTCCATCTATCTTTTTCTCTCGCTCGCTCTCTCTCTCTCTCTCTCTCTTTCTCTATCTCTCTCTATCTCTCTCTCTGTTTAACAGGATAAGAGCTAGAAATGAAATGAAATTTGTTTATTTTGCATTATACTTATGGCATAACATTGTATGAAAATCCAACGGCATCCGAACTAGTTTAGAACTGTGTTTCGGTAGAAGAAGGTACTCACGCGATAGCATCGATCATATCGAGTCCCATCTCGACAGTGCAGCGAGCGTGGTCGGACCGGGGGTCCGGCAGGCCGGACACGCAGTAGTAGCAGTCGCCCAGGATCTTGATGCGGAGGCAGTGGTTGTCCTGGGAACAGATCAATGAGAGCATAAAAAATAAGAAAGCTATACGTTTGGCTTCTTGCTCGACTTAACTCCTATCTTCTTGACAAACATGCCTAATTTGATGGGCAAAGTTTTCTCAGTACTCACAGTAAAAATATTGTCTCCGTTCACAGCTATTAGCGTCAAATCTACGTTAATGGAGCCTTTGTAAAAATCATAATTGTACTTATTTTGTTGACACGACATTTTGTCTGTCACTGGATCTAGACTTTGGAAATAATTAAGTTCGTATCTTCTTCTTCTTATGAGAGTGGTTAACTCTGGTGTTGAAAGAATATCAAGCCACCCTAAGGGCTTTTGACATGGCTTTATGACTGTCATACTAGACAAACAGCCGGGATCTACAATGTAACGTGTCATCCGACCCAGCGCCCAAAATGGAATGCCACTTTTTGATCACCCATCCAAGGTTGACCGAGTCGACGATTGCTTATCATTGGTGATCCTCCGCTAGCTGAGCTACGCCCGCTACGTAGTAAGTTCGTATGAGAGTGGCCAACACTGGTATCAGAATATTCATTATGATTGGCATTGGTTTCATATCAACCATCTTTATCGTGTTGGTGTATGGTTTAGTCAACTCACATTGGCAAGCTGGTCGAATCTGCCGAAGAGTTCGTTGAGCAGCCGCACCAGCTCCTGCGCGCTGCACTGCGACGCGAGCACCGTGAACCCCACAATGTCTGCGAATAGGATGCTGCAACAATATAGAAACAACGTTAGATGTCTAGTCTGTACCACAAGTTTGACAGAAAAAGTTGTTAAATAGTGGCTGATAGCAAAGGGACAAATTTGAATACAGACTTTTTCTGTTATAGGTGGCTTCTTCTTATCGAATGAGAGTGGCCAACTCTGGTGAAGAGAGTTTATCAAGACGCCTCAAGGGCCTCTGCTACGGGCGCTTCATATAGATGGCTGAAGAAATAAGAATGAGATGTTGGTATCCGGGATACATATATTTCTCGTCCGGATGCCAAGGCACCGTAAGACCGAATACCCATTTTTGAGTTTTAGTTTTTATAGTACTTATTTATGGAGAAGTGATTAAGAGATTGAAACAACAGTAATCAGTTTCACACATCCAAGTGTTTCCTAGAAGTGGAAAGTTATGAATGTGAACGAATTTTTTTTTATATTCTACTAATTCGCTGGTAATCCATCCTTTATAAAACCTAATTTTCCTCAGCTAATGAATTTTAATAACCTGAAAATTTGAGCTGTTTATTACAGTAAACATTGCGGTTGCATTAAATGATTAATGAATCAGTGGTCACAGACCAGCGGCCACGTGGAGCTCTAGGAGGGTGATTAAATTTTCAGCGATGCATGAGCAACGCTGTCGGTAAAATACCTAATAAACTCATAATTACCCCCGCATAATTACTTTGCTTGTTTGAACTACTTCTAAAGCCTTCTTCTTTCGGACCGACGTTCGAAGAGTCAACACGAGTCCTGAGAATGCCTCGTGGAGAGGCGAAACACGTGTCGACTAGAATATCTTGCCGAAAGAGAACAACAAAGCTTCAAGACACAAGGTGCGGTGTTGGGAAGATCTTGAAATCCACGGAGGCCACGTTGGTGAGGAGGTGAGGTGTGGCTGTGGTATATGGAGGAACACACCTAAAAACCATCAAGTTTGTTGTTTGAAGTCGGTTAAGGAGCAGTCGCAGCGGAAAAACACTACATATTTCTCCAGAGTTTTAGTACTTCTAAAGCGGCAAAATTTAACACTACCGGGAAACAGTGTTTCTAACGAAATACTATTCAGGTATCACATCCATTAGTTGAAGCAGAACTCTCTTCTGTCGTCCTTTACGTCCTCTCGGTGGTTACTGAGGAGTTTACCGAGGTAATATAATCTCGGTGTTTTAGTGTGTTTTGGTATTGCGCTTCAATATAATTAAGCCTTGAAAGTGTCTTACAACTGGTAGGAAGTCATTAGTACCTACACTTATCATTTTTCAACGCGATTTGTCACTAACAAATAATATCACGCGATACATCTGCAAGCAGATTGGTACATAATGCCGTGTATTCCGCTGGATCTTAAACGATTTACACAGGACTCATACGGTTGATTATTCGTTTTATAATAAACTAGTGGATGCTCGCGGCTTCGCTCGCATTAAGAAGTAAAACTTGCATCCGCTATTTCACCCCTTTAAAGGCAGTTTTTCCAAAAAACCTTTCTTAGCAGATGCCTACGTCATAACATCTACCTGCATGCCAAATTTCAGCCCGAACCGTCCAGTGGTTTGGGCTGTGCGTTGATAGATCACTATATCAGTCAGTCAGTCAATCAGTCAGACAGTCACCTTTGAGTTTTATATATTTAAGATAAAGGCTACAACATGGGTAGTTTATGGTTTATATTGTCTTTGAACAACGCAAACCACTGGCAGAACTAGGTCAGCTTCAACTTGCACTGCTTATTTAATAAAATCGTCCATTTCGCAGATAGGCACTTCACTTGTTTCAGTTAATTTAGTAACTAACGTACTGGGAGTTTGTATGAACTATTTGGTTACTTGTCGTAATGTACATAATATATTAAAGTTATTTGTTGTGTCAGACTCTTAGAGCATCAATGAATAACACATATGTGTGTTCTAACAAAGTAAGATAAATAAACAAAAAACCTTGGATTAGTTAATTTCAGTTCATGTATAAAGGCTTCTCGATTCCTAGTGTGAGAGGGCAGAGAATCCCAATGCACCAACATTGTATGACATGTAAGTATTTTTAATTTAGTTTATAAGGGTGCAACTTTAAGTTTTCTGTATACATATATATGTTGTATATGTATTTGTATATTATTATCAACAATTTTGCTATCAAAAAGACACTAACTTTTACAAAAAAGTGTGATTGTGCGCAAATAAAATGTTTCCCGACATCCCTATTTGGGACTCCGCCTCATCAACATCACGAGCCCAAACAAAATTGGTGAATTCGCAAAATCACTTTCTCAATTCACGTTTTCTCCCACGGATGCGACCCTCCATTAACTAAATAGACACGTAAATTTCACTTACTAAAGCACAAAATCGCTCCTGAATTCATAACTTAGCGCGAGAAAAGAGATTTCTTTTCTCCTAATTCAGATTTATTATGGCGACTGCAAGTGAGCGAATTTTCCAACTGAGAGAGTAAAGGAAAATACTTAGTGAAATAACAATGGGATGATGCAAACAGAGGAATGATAAAAAGAAGAGAACGTGTGAAGGAAATCGATTATGCGAGACATTTGACGTGAACAGAATGAGAAAATGTACAGTAATTTGTTTATGTCGTTGATATTTTAAGTATAGGTACTATAGTATGTTACTTATTGAGGCCTATATTGGCATTTATAATATGTGAATACAATAACTTTAGTTTGATAGTTGATTGTGATTATGTGACACTTATGTTTGTATAAACTTATGGTAGAATTTTAGTAACATCTAACTTTCCTTTTGCAAACTTATTTTATTCCACCAATAAATATCTAGGCTTGACTACAAAATAGCATAAGCATATATAGACCAGCGCTGACTGTTCGCAGTCAGCACATGCTGAGTTGAGGCCGGCTTGTGACAGGAAATTGTGTATATGTGCAAAATGTGTTTGTCTTACTTTCTTGAATGTGTTCGTATGTAATTTCTTGTCACAAAATAAAAATAATTTAAAATTTTTCAATTATTATTTTATTCCTATTGAAAAAAATTGCCAAGCACAAAGAAAAAATTACAATGTATAGTCCAATATCAATTTGTAGCTGTCGCCAAGCTGCGCGTTACATAAAATTATTATAATACATGGATCGCACGTACCACTTTTTGCTATAAGAAGTATAGAAAATAGAAAAAAGAGACACCTAAGATCTACATATATACTACACAGACGAATTGTTAACCATCTCTTACTCGGAATCAATAACGACGAAATAAATAAATAAATAGGTCAGTATGCAGAATTTCCATGTCCATTTTCTTACCATCAAGCAAACTATGGTCAAGTGCAAAAAAAGTCAAATTATCAAGTAACTGTTCAATCATGGATTTATTTTATTTAGTAATAGCAGCAACCCGGTATTGTTACCTACACTAATCCCGTATAAGAAGTAGCCGGTAGACATTTCATCCAAAGCTGTCACAAAACTCACACACACATATGAGTGTCGATGACTGTTTTTGCTCTATAGAGTTGTCTATCGGATATCTGCCGTTGGCTCTAAGTAATTGGAAACGACCGCATTTTCTCGACAAGAAATAAATTCACTTTTCAAATCTATTTCGAAATATCGGTACTTTTAGATTGCAAATCTAAGTTTAGATAGGTTTTTTATATATTTGCAAATAGGTCTATGCCAAATTTGAAGACTAGCCTACATTTTGTGAATGTTTTTACAACATAAGTACATATCTAGGTTATAGAATCGGTTTTATTTTATTCAAGAACAATATAAGGAACAAATAGGTATTTTTGTCATCAAAAAGTTTTATAAAATCAAATTCTTGTTCGACTTATAATTAATTTAAATTAATTATTGTTTACTTCAGTGCAAACAAACTCAACAATTCACGCGCGCGAGCCCAAATCACAGTCAAGTTAATTTCCTAGTCTTTAAGAAAGACTCAAACTTTGTCATTAATCGGATTACTAAGTAAAGTTTGTTCTCTACCTTAATTGGTCCAATTTCCGACAGCAAACTTTGTCGAATACCTCCCATCATTACAAGATTTACAATATTCTATTTATTATTAAAGTTTACTCGGAAAGGTTCTGAGTTTGTGCTTCAAATCTTAAATATATTATGTAATATTTTACTTGGTAATTGTGAAACAAAATCCGTTTAAGAATCCTTGCAGAAGCGGGCATAATTAAGATTTTGTGTGTCTACAGTAGATTAATTTTTTCTGGGTATGATACGTAATGACTGTGCTGAAGCACACAGTGCTAAAGCACACTTGCTGTTTTGAAATTCAAAACTCCGTATGCAACTGCAAGTGAAATGAGTAAGTTTGGTTTGATATTCTAAAAAAAACATACATACATACATACATATATTTACATAAAGGCTACATATTTTCTGGTATTTCATCCGGCCGACCTTGTTTTTGCTGTCAAAAGACAGTAATATTTTAACCTAAAATTAATTTAACTTTTACTTATTTTGTATAACACTACACTATTGAATTATGCCATTCATTAAATAAACAGCCCAATTTTCACACTTACGATACTCAGGTATACATATGAGTGATATATCTGGGAAGTTTTATTGATGTCTATCCATATTTTAGTAGCTCCATCAATGTGGAAATGGATTAGACACATTAATACCTGTCATAGTTATGGACGACGACCATAAATCAATAGAAACAAAAGTCTGCTAATAGTGGATCGTACATTATATAATAACTGGAAAATTAGATAGATAGATATACACTTTATTAAAAACACCAGCACAATACAGAAATTTACAAAAAGAATATTAAAACTTAAGCCTAGTGTCTTAACTGGCGACCTTATCGCTAAAAGCTATCTCCTCCAGGCAACCAATCTGGCAGGGATAAGACGCAAGTATAATGGTAGACGAGATGTTTTAAATGTATGTGGAATTACATAAATACATATCATAAAATAAACATACATAAATAATTATAAAATTATTATATGAATAATTATAAAAACGGAATAGTAGCGCTATAATATTCAATAGATCTGCAAACATTTTTTTAAATATTCTTCAGTGTTCAGTCTGTCGACCCTCTTCAGCTTTATTATATGTACAGATTCTTTTATAAAGATTATTTTCCATAGAAATACAAAAATATTACAAAAATACTTCATTTTTTCCATACCGTACTGGCTCAGGTATTTCTGCCGAAAATAGCGGTAACGGATAAGGGATATCCAAATATAGCTCACAAATGGACTCCTTCCGAAAGTACAGTAAACATCGCGCGCATTGGACCGACTTCCCTTTCAATACAATAATAGGCCATATTTGGCATTACGGCACTTTATGACGATATTATACGGTAGCCAAAATTAGTTTGTTGATATTTGTCATCTTTGACGTCGAACGGAGAGATGGAAAAAATCTGTCACAATATATGTTTGTTTTTCTCTACCTACATATCTTTCATTAAAAATAAATTAGCTAGCATAGTTACCCAATTGTGAAAACTGATTAAAAATAAATTATTACATGTTTTCTCACTTCGAAGGTAGTACAGTAAACACCGCGTAATTCGAACGAACTTTCCTTTCGTAACAATAATAGTCCACATTTGTCATTCCGTCACTAGTTGGCGATAAAGGGATCGGAAACCGACGAAATGGAGTTCCTATAGCTGTTGATATGGCGCCACATTACTGTTTGCTGATAGACTTGGCAGAGACGGTGTTTTTGTCTAATATGAGCCAAAGTATTGTTTGTATTATCATGTTGTTCTGTTTGAATTAATTTTGATAGCAATTTATCTAGTATTTTCAATTGAAATCAGAAGAGAGAAGATGTTTGGCCATCTTATACGACATGACGCCTTTTTGAATAACATCATTGAGGGGAAACGGGTAGCACGAAGAGGAAGAGGAAGGCCGATGAGGTCATATGTGGGCCCAGTAAAGGAGAACGCGGGCGTTATATCGTATAAGTCAAGGTATTGGCAGAAGATCGGAAAGGATGGCGCATACGCCACAGACAAGGGCCCAGCCCTTAAATATGTGATGATGATGATGATGATGATATCTCCTCCTCCTCCTTGAATCGTATCCCTCATGTCTGAGGATCGTGACCACCACCTCCCAGCACCTTCTCCTTGATGACATCTTTCCACTTCCTTCTGTTATGATGATATCTAGTGTGAAAGTAAATCATAGGCTCTTATTCTTTTATCGGTCGAGGATCAGGACTAATCTAGGTAACTGACGGCAAGTTTCTTCTAGGACTATTGTATTCATAAACATGTATTCAAAATGATATTTTTTGTCAATAAAAAAAAAAAAAAATTTGATACTATTTTGTAAAATAGGAAAATAATGACTACTTGAATAAAATGAACACACATAACTTTATTATTGTAAATAATGATGTAAAAATACTGTAATGTAAATAAAAACATTGTTAACAAATAGTCGGGTGATATTTCTATTTTAAAATTGTAGTTGCATAGAGATCTATTGAAAGTTCAGTGAAGTAGTGTGAAGTGCAGAAAGGCGTGTATTTAAAGCTTTACAGTTTTTTTATTAGCTGCACAGTTTCGTTATACAAGTATGTAGGTATGTAGTGGAATTCAGAGTGTGTTACTCGTCAATTAAACAAGAGAAGTTACGAGCACTCAATAAACGGGTATCTAGTACTTCAGTGTACAGAGTAACTTGTAAATAACCTTTTATCAGTAACTTTAGAACTTTACAATCAACTATTTTTGAAACAACTTGAAAAGTCGCGGAAAAAGTTCGCTTATTCTTACATTTCATCAGAGGGCGATGTATTATTTGCTTGAAACAGCTGATAACGATATATTACTGCAAATACCTTAAGATCGTCAACTGTCACGTAACAGTTGTCAGTTCGGATGTACTTAATCCACTTTTGAAAGTTATGCGTTAGCCCTACCGGTACCCCGTATATAAATCTAGTGCATATACGAGCATCGCAGATAATTGGAACATTCTGTACTTTGCTAATGCACTTGCATTCTTGGACGGAAGAGGATTTTGATAATGAATAAGTACAATTTTGGCTCAAAGATGCGTTGCACGAGAGAATCTTGGCGCCTAGTGTCAATCTATCTTCAAGTATCAACTGAAATGCGAAGGTCAAGAATTATTTCGAAAAAGATACGCAGGTACCATAATGAAAGCAGTTTTAAAAAGAATTGCATACGTAATATGCGTATTTTATTAAATTATTCCTTATTTTATAAAATTATTATCAGATAAAACTTCACTTGATTGATTTCGTCCATGACAATGTTTCTTATTTTTATTTATATTCAACCAGTGAATATTCGCCGCACTGCTTCGCTTGCGAGACAAAAAGTAACCTATATCACTTTTATGAGCTTATATTACCAGCAAAGTAAAAATACGATGATCCGTAGCTCCGTGTTGGCGTGAAAGAGAAACAAAATACCAACAAACACACTTTAAGCAAATGATAGTCAATGGGTCAACTTACAACCTACTACTATTTAGTTGCTAACTGCTTCCCTTTAATCACCAGATGCATACAACACCGTTATGTAGATAGTCCCGTCGCGTGCTCGCCGGCTATAAGTGGTTTATAGCTAATCCATAGAACTGCCTGATACCTATCCAATGACGCGAACACTGCTATCCCATTAACAACCCTTTTTATATCGCCCCTCGTTTCTTTGCTAATGACATGCATACGGCATTAATTTTTATAGACGTCTCGTTAGTCTCTCGAACGCTCAACGAAGGAATTCCGATACGCATAAGGCTTGCAAGTGGCGCTTAGCGGTATAATTTCATTAATAGTCTATTAAAAAATATTTCTCAATCCATGCTCTTTTCAGTTTCAATATCGAATTTCTTTGAGGAAATAACAAACATACACTTACTATTACTATACTGTTTACTAAGGTTGCCTGGAAGAGATCGCTCTACGATATAAGGCCGCCCAATGTACCTAGGTTAAGTAATTTTACTGTTCATTGTTTTTGTATTTTGTCTTCTGGTGTACAATAAAGCTATATTGATTAATTGATTGATTGATACATTTTTTATTCATATGTTTTATTCATTCTAATGTCACCCCCCGGGGTGACATTAACAAACGGGGCAAGGTGATTTGTCTGAGGCCTGCACATGACACATGATTGTTCGAATGAAGCGATCGGATGACTGTATAGGTCAATAAGAGCCTCCGAAATACATTGTCTGTTAGATACATACATACAAACATACTACAGTCCCGTCATTAATTTGTAAACAAAAGGTTTCGCCGGAGCACTTTGCGGCAGGATTTGCGGACATTCAATCTGTCTTTGTTCTATAATGGTAGTCGATAACTTGCCTGAATGACAAGCTCGGATGTCTAATGCCCGGAAACACTAATGGTCGCTTTAAAAGCAGTAAAATTTAAGTTTCCTCGCGAAACATATGTATGTATAATTTTGAAGAAACTCATTTAATGTGGATTATTATTTTATCTTATCTTCATTTTTATTGAAAACCCCATTCAAAATCTTCCACTGTGTTTTATTATGCATTGTTGACGACGAAACATACAACTGTGTTTTTTTCCTTAATTTAATTATAAAAAAATATTTTTTTTAATTACGTGCCTAAAGTATCAAGTTTGTTTTTTTATCAAAGAACAATCAGGCATTTTACCACCAGGAAACCTTCAATAACATTGTAGTCAGGAAGAAAATAATAAGTAAATAGAAGTGGCAATAGAACTACTTATTTATTAATTTATTTTTGAGAATTACCTGTATCATTTAATGGTAAGTACAATATTATTTTGTCCATTAAAACATACCAGTGAATTTGTTTATAATAAACCGTAGAGGTATTCAGAAGAAGCCATACTAACACGACAAAGACCGGCCATGCAATGTTTACGTAACACCCAGTACTGAAGGAATACTGTCCTCAGACATGCAATACGCAAATAAAACCTCACTAACAATGAATATTCGATGTTGTATTGCTCGTACAGCTCTGACCTTAGAATAAAGATAATTTGTGAACCTTCGCGAATGTATTACTATTACTGTGTGCGGTAAATCTCTACAACTCTACCTATAGTGTTCTATTTGTTATCAAATTAATTGTTTCTCTTTTATGTTTCCTATAATTATTTTAAACAAAGGCAAAAACCGACTTCTACTCTACTGTCACGTTACTGAAAAAATCTAAGCCTATCAAAAAAAAACTACAACATAAATTCATTTGCTAAACAAATCTAAGCCTATCAGAGAAAACCGCATCAAAATCGGGCTGATAATTCATAAGATATAGTGTATACAGCAGCGCCCCCTGGTGAGTTGTCATCGTAATACATAGCTAAAAAGATGCACCCATTAAACCTCAACACATTACAGGAAACTGTATCAAAATCCGACAAGTAGTTTTGGAAATATGGGTAAAATTGGTTTGCATAAACTTTGTTGGTTTATTGTTTTTTTCTCAAAAAGTACTGAACCGAATGAAAAACATTTTTTATGGGACCATCTCGGAAACTATCCTCATCGAATAAAAAAATAATTTTTGAAATCGGTTGATGAACAACGGAGTAATCGCGTAACATCCCCACAAAAAATAACCTACAGAAGACTTGATAACCTCCTTTTTTGGAAGTCGGTTAAAAAAGTAACATATAGGTAAATATAGTATCTACGTTATAAGCTGTGTTAGCAAAGTGGTTGAGATTAACAGCAGTAAATAATAAACATAAATAAATAAAATAAAAATAACTAAAATACATTTATACCAGGCAATATAAGCTAACCGAAATTTGTCCCATTTTTACAAGGCGTTAACGTTTTACAAATAGAATATCCTGTATGGTAGATATATTTTAAGAATGTTTTACCTATATATAATATGTATTAGAATAAAATGAAAAACATTTTTTATATCCAGCTTCCGCTTTCGATATTATTTCAGTCAAACGCCATCTCGCTAGATCGCCAGTGGCGTTCCTAAAATCCTGCAAAAAACAGACCGCGTCCTAGAAATCCAGACATGACACGAATGTGCCTAATTAAATAATCACATTAAGACGAGTCAAGCAAAAACTGTAATTAGCAGTCCAAGAGACGAGACAATCCAATCAGCTGAATATCCGCTTAGCTTAAAAGGATCAGGTGCGGTCATCGACATAATACTAACAAACAAGTATTTGAACTCTTTGTATAGGAAAAATTCCGACATACATCGGAAAAGAAGCGAGAATACCGGCAAAGGGATATAATTCGTTGATTTTCACAGACGGCGCCTATTTCTTTGCCTGGATGGCAAATATACCAATTATGTTTTATTTTTACAATCATGTCAGTCCTCACGTATAGCCTTCGCTATTAATCAGTTGCAAATACATACTAGTTGCAATTTGATAAACAAGCATTTGTAAAGGTTTGAACCAGGGCCGTAAGCTCATAAGACGAACTTTTTCCCAAAAAGTATTATATATTCGTCATTTATTACATGACACAAGCGTTTGCTTAGTAGGTATGGAGCTAGAGGGCGCTGTATATAATGTCTCGAAACATTTATTATTATTTATTAATTAGTTGTATCAGGTTCATATTGTCAATGGAAGCGGTAATAGACCTCCTGCCGTGACGTCAGCATCGGACGGATGGCTACATTGGCAACAGACGTGCGACGAAAGGTAATGCTACAGTAGTAGTAGCAGCGCAATACAACCTGCGTCCGGATACAAAGGAAACTAAAAAGTTTTAACCACCATGCTATAGAAAGAAAGAAAAATCTTTATTTAGCCAAAAACTTACTAAACTTACATGTTAAGGTAGTGATGTCCCAATACAGCCGCAACTCAGCCTAATGCTAGCGGCACAGGGCCACCAGCGCTGATATTCAGTTGCGGCAGAGAAATAGAAACAACTATAATGATATTAACATAAATATTGTACAATGGTGAGTGAATTCACCGCCGACCACGAAAGAACACCACCATTGTAGGTCCCGTACTGCCAGCATTAAGCTGTATTAGAGCATTACATTTATATTTATGAACCTACTTGTATTTTATTTTATAATACTTAATTAGTCATTTGTGTTTCTGTGGCCTATTTCAATAAATGTTTGTAAATCTGAGGCGCAAGTGCTGCCCTTTGTCGCGAATTTATATTAGTCGAAGCCAGCTATTAGTTTTTCTGTAGTAATTCCATGACACGTAGCAACGTAGTACACATGCGTGGAATCGAGTCGAGAGGTAACTTCGTGGACGTGATGGTGGTTAAGGACAAATATGCGCTACGACGAGTCAGCTCATAATGACTTTAAAAAGAAGTAACAATAAAAAGAAATCCGTAGAAAAACTAACTCCATTCAACGACAATAACTAGATTACCTTTCCATAGATACCGAGCTTTGCAAAGCTGACTCCATCTTCAGCATACCTCAATAAATTCCTGAAGCGAGCTTCTAGCATTCCTACACTGACTCGGTCATAGTTCACATAATCTAGAGACACCTAAAAGAGTATTGTAAGTTCGTATGAGAGTGGCCACCTCTGGTGTCCGAGTTTTCACACCGCTCTTAAGGCCGCTGACATCTCTTAACGACAACATAACAAGTAATTGTTATCAAATCGTTTCATAAACGCTGTCATCTCAAACTCAAACTCAAAACGCAAAAATTTTTATTGGTTTCATACAATACTTAAAAACTAAGAAAAGATGTATTTATATCCCATTACAAAGTTGCACGCGGTGTGTTGGCATCCGGACGAGAAATATCTGTATCCCGGATACCAACGTCTTCCCGTTATACATGTTATATTGTTATGTAGCAATATAGTAATATCTGGGAAAAGAATACAGATAAATTATGCTATATAATCTGTTCCGCCAATTATAATATCTTAAACGTACTAATCAGTATTCAGTTTTATCAAGCGTACATATAGACGAACAAAGACCTACGAGATGCAAATATATCATACCATTATTATAAATACGGTACAGTACGGATTTTTTCACTTTGCAACGGGGCGTGCATTTTTTTCGTGTTTTTTAGTAAGGTTATATTATAGGGCCCTGCAGGGTGTTTCACAAATTCGGAACGTTTCTGCTCGGAAACGAAACGCCAATCAAAGACGTCAAAACTGACTTATTTTAACCAATAACAGTCATCCGCCATTCATAGAAGTTACAATTAGATCTACGATTGGCGTTTGGTTTCCGAGCGGAAACGTTCCGAATTTATGAAACACTCTGCAGAGAGTGATAAAGACATATTTTGACCCCAAATAATGCAAACAAAGGCGCGGCTATTCACTAGTAGATATTAATACAAGTAACTGTCTTATAAGACTGTGACTTATGTGAGTGTTATTGAGTGTATGAATATTACAGGTTACCATGATGAGGAGTCTATTAAGCGTGATGACGTTGCTAAACTGGCTCGGTACATCTCAATGGAGCCTTTCAAGTAAATCGGAAAACGCTGTTCGTTCGATTACTGCGAACACAACATTGATTTTGAGAAGCACAGATATGTACATATATACTCGTACATACATATGTACATCTACAAGGAACGTTCTGTACTGGTTATCTATTGGTATGCAAATACTGAATGCTTCAGTTATGAAAAAGTAGGTAAATTCTAGAAGAATAGCCTGAACTAATTTATTGACATCTTTAAAAAATTTCGGTCTTGGTCTCAACAAAACAGTATTGTGAAAGTTATGTTTGGCCTTTTTTTTCGTGGAGGAAATGCATTTACGCATCCCCGCACCCTCCCTCTTGCTGCGCGAGCGATGCCCAGTGACATCCAGGCATCGACTCCTCGGGAAAGTTATGTTTGGCCTGGTTAATTAATTTTAGAACACAACAAAAGCAACCAATCCTTTGATATAACATATGAAAATTTGACTAATAAAGACCAAATTCGCACAACTTTAGACACTACAGTCTATAATATAAATGAGGACAGAAGGAAGTCGAAAGATGTCATTAAGGAGAAGGTGCTGGGAGGTGGTCACGATCCTCAGACACGAGGAATACGTTTAAGGAGGGAGGATATACCCTAGACCTATATTTTGCTTAATATTGTAATAGAACTAAAACTACCCTTAATATTAGGTATGACGGCAAAACTTTGAAACTATTCCCTAAGTACTGTAGCACTAAGTAGCCAGCTCCATAGGTATTATAACACGAGTAAACTCTGACTATTGTTCTAGAGACTTCGCTCAGACTTTGCTCCAACTAATATGTTTTACACACGGAACAGCTCTCATTCATTAAGCTAACCACAGCCAGGTAGTAATCGAACATTAGTGTACTAATTGCAATACGAATAGGGCTACTAAATTTACAACCATCATGAGTTATAAACAAATTAAATAATAAAATAAATAAGTATTTCAGGGCGTATCACACAACGCCATCTAACCCCAAACAAAGCTAACGCTTGTATCATTGGTACCGGATGTAATACTCGTACTTATATATACTTTTCTTTTAGTCATTAATAAAACTGTACCTATAGAAAATTCGACACATACTTCTTCCTATTTCTTATGCTAGGTTTTATCCCAAGTTAAAGTAGGTAACACGGCGGGGCGCTGCTAGTCATTGGTAAAATATCCAAACCTAAAAAGCTTTATTTCTAGCAACGCGCAGTTAGTTATTTGCACTATGCCATAGTTTGACTGATGGTAAGCAATCATATCACAGGGCGAATCATGCTATGTTTCACTCTTTTTTATAGAAAGTACTGAATTACTGGAGTGATGATGATGATGATAAATAAACTCGTGGTAGATCCACCTCGTTGCTCCGGCCATTTTTAATAGTGTCAACAACACGTTAATTACAATTTGATGAGTCCAAATATCTTCTCACATTGCTAATGGTTCGTGGAAATATACGTAATATAAAAAAAATTTAAAATAAAAAAGAGTTTCACAATTTTTAAAATAACATACATGACGTAATGTACAATTTAAGATTAGATTACTTTGCAAGAACCAATTATATATTTACTATTATTATGTGATGTGATACAGATGTCAATACATATATTTTTATAGACAGGTACTGCATAATCAACAAACGTAGAATAGAGTTTAGTAGCAATAAACAGATAAAAAAAATCTCAAAAGTATAATAATAATATGTCTTTATTGCACATCAACATGAAAAAAAATACATGGAAGGATAAATTTATGATGACGTAAATATGGGCGGCCTTATCGCCTTAAGCGATTTCTTCCAGGCAACCTTTGGATGGACACGATTAGCTGAGAAGAAAAGGGTCAGAGGTGTACTAAAACAAATATTTAAAGATACAATGTACAAATATAAGTATGTGTGGAGAGAAGAATTACTTTTGTTTCTATACTACTCACATACCACACTGACAAAGATGAATACTCCAGGCAAACAAGATTTAAAGAAATATAGGTATATACATTGTTTAAGAATTTTATTGCATATAAATATGCTCTTGAATATAAGTCCGTAAAATATTTTAGTAAGCACCTAAAAGTATTCGCAACACTACATAATCTATCTTCAGTCAATAAAATAAATAAATATTCCACGACATTGCACACATCGCCATCTAAAAAAACCGGCCAAGTGCGAGTCGGACTCGCGCACCGAGGGTTCCGTACAAACCTGCAAGGTTTACAAAATATATATTTTGTAATGTAACTAAAAATTTAAGGTTTTCGGAATTTTTCCTTTATGTGTGGTATAAAACGTTGCTTCATGCCAAATTTCAAGATTCAAGGTCGACTGGAAGTACCCTTTAGGTTTTGATTCCCTTGCAAGTACTTGCGAGTTTCAAAATATGCAGCTTAAATTGCTGTTTCTTTTGATTGCGTTGACATAGAAGTTTGATTTTGCTACAGCTTAAAGGTATTATAGACCTGAGTATTTGGTATGAATTTCAATTTAATACCTCTACGCGTTTATGAGGAAATGGGTAGTAAGTTTAAGATTATTAAAAAAAATATATTTTGTGATGTAACTAAAAATTTATGGTTTTCGTAATTTTTCCTTTATCTATGCTATAAGACGTTGCTTCGTACCAAATTTCAAGATTCTGAGTTCACGGGAAGCACCCTGTAGGTTTTGATTCCCTTGCAAGTGTCGAAAATTTGCGGCATAAATGGCTGTATCTTTTGATTGCGTTGGCTTAGAAGTTTGATTTTTTCACAGCTTCAAGGGACAGTAGACCTGAGTAATTGATATAAATTTCAGCTTCATACCTCTACGCGTTCCTGAGAAAAAGGGTCTTGACAGACGGACGGACGGACGGACGGACAGACGGACAACAAAGTGATCCTATAAGGGTTCCGTTTTTTCCTTTTGAGGTACGGAACCCTAAAAATAGGAAAAGGATATGTAGGAGAACCAGACTGTTAATTTTCTAATAGCTCAAAATGCTGTAATATAAATGTTGTAGCTTTTCTTAGCCATGTTCCCAAATTTAAGGGGTCGGGGCTCCCGATTTTTTTTTAACACGAAATAGGCTTACGTTTGACTATAGGCTGCCTGATGTAAACCCCCACAACGATCTAAGATGTAGCATGCTTGCCTAGAAGAAACCTATTTACTCTAGATTTGAAGATCCCTGGGTAATTTTCTGGGAACAGGGCTCCAGGTAGAGAGTTCCATAGTCTCGCTCTCCTTACTATGAAGGTTTTTATTAATAAGACTTTTCTGGGTAAAATCTGCCTGAGAAATATTTTTGATCCATTTTACACTACTCAGACGAATTGTGCAAATGCAAACCCAATAAGGTACTTTATAAATATGTAAGGATTTTTATAAATAAAAATATATTAACTTATTTCACAGTAGCTCTCCTTGAAACTGTTACCCAAAAATCTGATGTAAAACAATAATTTATTTCAGAATGGTCGATAAAGACAATAATCGAATCACCGATTTGTTGCAATGCCCATAAAATGTCCGACAATGGTAATCGCATTGCCAACATGTTCCTGATGCATACAGATATTTCAGATGCAATTCATTCAGTAAAGGTAATGTAAATGTGTAAGGTTTCCTAACAATAGCCCTAAATTTACCGGTTATTTGCCGGTAATTTACCGGTAAATAATATTTCATCGACTGGCCACACTGGTGGCCGCTTGGTGGGGCGTGACATTCGTAACAGACGGCAATTCGAATCCAGCGCTCGAGGCGAGCGGACGTACGAAGTTGTAATGTAAAGATAATAAGTTACTTTTGGTATTTCAAGAATTATACTCACATTGTCATTTATATATATTTGAGTTTTAATTATTATCGTCAAACACCTTCAGTTGAGGATAGGCAGTTTACAAATGTTTCTTTAGCAATTGTCTGGCAATATTAACAAATGAATTGTAGAAATCGGTTTGCATTTTATAACTCCTATGCATTCTTTCCATATTATCTCTGAAAAATATATACATATTTCAAAGATTACTCTGTAGGGTTAGTAACGTATTTGACTGTTTTCTCTAGTTTGTAAAGCGATAAATATATATTTAACCATAAAATAATAAATAAAAAACAATTAACAAACATAATTTGGTCCTCTTGGGTATTTATATTCCTCCATCCCTCATCAAATAAAGAAATTGCAACAAATCGACTCCCTGAGAAGTTGTTCTTGACTCCCTAGACAAATATAACACGATTCTTGTTAGCTGCGTGTTTCCAGACAGTATGATCTTGACCTTTGTAGCAACGGAATGGGTTTCAGCACTTCCAAACGTTACAAAACTTGGCAAGGATACAAGTCTGTGTCCGGAGGTGACTGGGGTTCGAATCAATAAGTGTTTCTAGATAGCTTGATTTTGCTCGAAGCATCCCTAAAAAGATAATATGGGGTAGTCTAACAGCATATCCAGTCTTTGGGAATAATAACGACGTAATAACACCTCGTGGTGTAAACAAAATCCATGATTAAATATCCCGGGATGAAATACACATTGAAAAAACCATAAATTTAAGTTTAAAGAAGACAAACTACGAGTACATTCCTAATGAAAAACCTTTTGCTCGTATAATATTAACGCGTATAAAAACAAATTACAATCATTCCATTATTAGTTAATACGTTCAAAACTTTCCCTTTGATAACGAGCAAATTGTATTAACCCTTTCCGAGAACCATTACGTTGTACAGAACTGAAAACAATCAATTACTCTAATTTCCCACGGGACCTTTTGCCGTGAACCTAAAGCGTACTTAAATTAGCCACGCATATCAACAAACCAGTGTTGTTTTAGTGAAACGATAAACCTTCTCCCGTCCAAAATATTTGGGTAAATTTTGAGAGTGATACTCAATTAACTGTTTGGAAGTGAGCCAATGCATATTACCGTGGCATGAGTATGACATCTGACTCAGTACCAGCTAAGCATGAACAAAATCAACAAGAGTTCGGTATTAGGCATACATAAAGCAAAGGATGTTAGTAATAAACTTGGGTGAATACAAAAGGTATGTGAAATGTTTCCGTACAGGTAGGTATGCTAAAAAATTGAAGGTTATATGAGCCGAAAAATATGTACATATAAAATTAACACAAACTTATGATTAACAGTTAAATTTATAAGTATGAATATCATAAAATTCGATATTAATTTGATAAAACCACCGTAGCTACTGTAGCACTTTATCGTTATCATTCAATGACCACTACATTATGGTTGGCTCAATGTATTATGTACAATATAAAGAATCATTTGAACTACAACTGATTAAAGTGTAACCCTGTTTCACATAATAATAAAAGAAAAACAAGGAACGAAGATCCATCCTCACTCACAAAGGTAAGGTTGTAATAGAGAATCATTTTAGTCTCAAAGATCTTTCAATGGCATCCTTCCTTTGCTTGTAAAAGCTATACAATAATAATTAAAGGGAAATGAACCTTATTTTGTGAGCAATTAGAGTGAAATTGAGTTCCCTGCTTAAGTTAAACGTGGCTACAACCGCAGACAAAGGGTTTCTTGCACTTGAGTGCAGTCCTTTGTTGTTAAAGCGTCAGAAATTAAAGACATGATTGGGGATAATTATCTACAAAACAGTTTTTTTATGATGGATGGGTTTATTAATAGCTACAAAAGCTGCATTTCTTTATCATGAATAGATTTCTAAACATCCGCATTTTGACTGATGCAGTTTGTATAAAACAAATTCTATTATTCAAATGTTCTTCCATGAACATTTCAGATAGTGTGTCTTATCGCAATGTAATCCTTACTTTCTCACAGCGTAAAGCTAACAGTAATTATTATAAAATATCTAGACATTTTTATAGATAATAATAATAATAATAATAAATATTTCGGGACATTGCACACAGCGCCATCTAGCCCCACACTAAGCAAACGCTTGTGTCGTGGGTACTAGATAACGGATATAATACTTATATACTTTTCTTTTGTAAATACATACTTATTATACATACAAACAACCAGACTCAACACAAGAAATTATACATTTTTAAAATGCATAAATACTTGTGTCTAGCGGGAATCGAACCCGCAACCCCTAGATTAGAAGGCAGAGCCACTACCAACTAAGCTAACAGGCCAGTCAGATAAGAATACATATGTTAAAAGACACTAAATTTAGATACATGTTTTTGTTACAACAAAATAAACAGTCATTAGTTAATTATTCAATTCGCGGTCAGTCCTTGGATGGGTGACCGAAAAGTGGCATTAAATTTTGGGCGCTTCCGTGGATCAAATGACACGTTAAATTGAAGGTCCCGGCTGTTCGTCATAGTACGTCAGTCGTTAAGCCATGTCAGAGGCCCTTAGGGCGGCTTGATTAACCCTCGACACCAGAGTTGGCCTCTCATTGGATAAGAAGATTCAATTGATTCATTGTATGCGTATAATATAAAACACTCTACATCATGAAGTGTGCATAAATAAATAATAACTCTCAATAACAATAAAACTTCTAAAAGCACAAAGCTATTCAGCACCGAATGAAATCTTTTATATTTACCATTAATGTCAAACATATTTCTGATCGAGAATTTTCAGAATGGTATGCAAGGAATTTAGCCTCGAGCCTAGAACAAAACGTAACAACTCAAAACAATCTGCCCTATACAGAGTTAAGAGTTAATCACGGAAATTAAATGATTAAATATAATCTATACTAATATTATAAAGCTGAAGAGTTTGTTTGAACGCGCTAATCTCAGGAACTACTGGTGCGAATAGAAAATTTATTTTTGTGTTGAATAGACCATTTATCGAGGAAGGCTTTAGGCTATATTACATAACGCTGCAACTAATAGGAGCGAAGAAACAATTGAAAATGTGGAAAAAACGGGGAAAATTATTCATCTTTGAGAGCTTCCGTTGCGTGCGCTGCGAAAACGGTTCAAAATATCATAAAAATATGTATGAAAGAATTATTTCTCTTAAAATGATCTAGCAAAATGTCTGCAACAGTATATGTCTATCTTTTATGATTAACTCACTAGAACCGTTTTTTATGGTAGGTAATAACTATTCCATGCTGACGAAGTCGCTGGCACAGCTAGTACAATATATAAGTCAAAAAGGCAAATATGTAATTTGTATAAAAGTGGCAAATGATGGCTAAAGTAAGTTTAAAGAACGCTCTCTGCTATAATTCTCGTACTTTAAACAATGTAGAAAAGTTTTGTATCAATATAATTTAGTTACAATCTTGCTAATCTTGCCCCATATACAACTAATTTCATTTTTTTTCTTTTATGCACTTATTAGGTAAGTCTGTACACTTAATATAGATTGAATAGAGTTTGATTATACATCGAGATGATTTCACGTAGTAGGTACATTATGAGGTTTCTGAAGAATAAAAAGCCGTTTAACTGGGAGTTAAATTAACCACACCGGTTTGGTTCATGTGGGTACTATGGAGCAAGAAACGGATAGCATAGACCAAGTAATACAGATATTGCTAACTGATGTTATTCTGTCAATACAATGTGTCTTCTACACATATAAAACGTTCAGGAAATCAGCTCAAG
Organism: Macaria notata; assembly: GCA_927399415.1. Classification (NCBI taxonomy): domain Eukaryota; kingdom Metazoa; phylum Arthropoda; class Insecta; order Lepidoptera; family Geometridae; genus Macaria; species Macaria notata. The sequence continues at coordinate 10,987,685 of OV656730.1, forward strand.
GCACCGGTAGAACAGGAGAAGAATTCTGAATTCTAAATTATAATTTTATTATAACAATGATGATGACCTCTGGCAGTGGATTAATTGACCTCATTTATTTGTGACAAATTAGGTACATGGATTTATAAGATATCACACTAACACGTCAAACGGCAATTTTCACGAAATATATAGGTACTATTTATTAACTTGAATTAAATATGAATAAAACGCGGACACGTAGCAGAAAGGCGTTACTAGTTGGTGAAGCCAATCAATAATTTAGATTAAATCTATTATTAATATTTCCTACGCATTTTATCCTCATTTCTTAATATCACCTTTTCAAATGGACCGCTACCTGTATTCCTAACGGTATGAATCAACGAGAACGGTTCATGTGCATGCGCGCAACTAGATGGCGCTAGTAGTCCACAAATGGCGCTACCTTGCGGCACTTGCGGACTGCATGATTGGTTCGCTCGTTGCCATTGGCAAATAAATATTCACACGTCATTCGTCTTTTGGCGTTTCCATCGGTGTGGTCAAGATAGTTTCGCGACCCCGGTGACACGCATTCTACAAGTGATAATAACTATAATAACAAAACGTGAGTGTGTCTCTAAAAACCTATAAGTGCAGAACTTCAGATAGATCCGTGCATCAGTGTGGACTCTGCAGAACCTGGACCCTCACCCAGGTCATTCGTTAGACGCCAGGAGGACTCTAGGAATTCATTGCCGTGTGCTGTGCTCAGAGGTCTAGGTACCATAGGGACATACTTGAGCGGTCCGTTTTTTATTCTTATTTTTACTGCACCCATTGTGGTATTCCCGCGCTGGAGTCAGGCTATTTACACGCCACTCCACTAGTTTTGCTTAATGTTATATTGTTTAACATATTTAGGCGTCAATTGTACGTGATGTCACCGGATAGCAAACTAAATGATTCGCCTTTATGGAAATAAAGCCGGCGCAAACAGAATGTAACGAGCGAGAGCAAACACTAAGATCAAAACAGTGATTCATGCTCAATGCTGATAAACTGAAGCCTAGGACTAATTTATATAAACTGGGTCTAGGGCTGTATTGTTCTTTTGTCGTGTAAAAAATATTGTCAAAATGTATTGTAAGTTAAACTAAGACCACAAGATATCATAAATTTATTGAATGATTGAATAATGCTTTATTAACACAATACAAAAAAGCCTTTTAAATCTAATGCCACAAATGGCGGCCTAAATTAAAAATATTAACTCTTTTTGTTAAATAGACCATAAAATCTTTTCCCTTCGTATATGAATTACCTATTAATAGTACCAAACTAGATAAGATATTGAATCTGGCGTTACTTTGCGGAAATCCATTGTAAATGAAACTCTGGAGAAATATGTACCTAGTGTTTTTCCGCTGCGACTGCTCTAACAACAAACTTAATGGTTTTTTGGGTGTCTTCCTAACCAACGTGGCCTCCATGGATCTCAAGATCTTACCACCACCTTATCCAAACTTATCTTCTGATCTTAGTACCAAACTATTTAGTAAAAGTCAAATAATATTTTGTGTCTCATAAATAAATACAAGTGCGTATCAAAACTTCGTGATCATAACATTCGTTAAAAATGACATTTCCTTATTTTGTATGTAGCAAAGGTCAAAAATAATTTTACAAACAAGAAAGAAATTATATAGCTGTTGGACGTATATTCGTAATTTTTGTTTACTAAGAATTTCCATTTGCTGATGTTTTGCTGTTAAAAATACCAATTGGATGTCCAAAGCATTGCATTCAGTGGGCAATTTATACGAAAAATCATTGATCAGAAATCAAACAAAAAATTGATCCACAAAAAGGCAAGATAAGAATATCGTATAGTTGGAAATATAGACATCGGAATTCTTAACTTTAATGCACTTTGTGTGATGAAATAACGCTGATGAAGTAAAATGCATTTTACTTAATTTTTTGAGTGAGATTTTAGTATTAAAGATTATTAATATTATGAATAGAATTGCACCATAACTTAACGTATTTGTCTATGAAATACTTGGCAATATTTATGTACACAATGATGTATTTCTACAGAGTATCCCTGATGATTGATAAGACATATCAATCATTTAAAACGAACAGTGTAGCAATATTACAAGGGATTGTATTTTTAGAACGTAAATTGGACACGTTGTTCAATGTTTCAGCTGAAAATGGTACATAATTGACGGATCAATAAATATACATATAATATAATTATGTATGTGTATCGTTATCGTCATTAGATACTTCGCTATTAACGGACTGTGGACTATAATGGATATGTTATATACATCTTTTAGAATCAATTTATATCGAATATAGAATCTTGACTCTTGATGAAGAGTTTCAATAAAACGTATGATATCGTTCGTTCTTTCTCGTCCTACATTAATCGAAGAATAGTAACTTTCAAACAATTGCCATCTCAAAATTATGCAGAATGTATATACTTAGTCGAATATTTTTTTATTAATATTTTTAAAAATAAATTGAACAATACCAAATAAATTAATATCCATAAATGGATCTGTAAACATGCTTATCAATGAAAGAAATGGAGTGACATTTGCAAACAAAATCCATCATTCTACCCACACGCTTTTACCGTTTTAGATCCAAAACAATCGCAACATAAACGATGTCAAAAAGATTTCTTTTAGACACATAAATCAGTAAACAAAATGTCCTACGTGTCATATAAAATAAACCACTTTCAAGCACTAAGCCCGTTTGTTATTCTTTGGCAAAGGATTTGTAAATGTTATTGAAACCGAAGTGATATATAAATACACAAATAAAAAACCTCATTGTTTGCATTAAAAACTTACTTTTACATTAAGTCTTTTAGCGATAAGGCTGTTGTAGCATAAGTAACAAGTTTTTTATACCTATTCATATTTCCTACTTCTCATAAAGAGTAAATATATCTATAAATTAATTAATGTAAAAAACCCAAATGATAACAATTCAACAAATATTGTGTTTGAGACAATTCTTATGTTTCGGATTCTTATACCATGCTTTGTTTATCTAATATGCTTTCATAATACTTGCCGAATGTACTTGTATCTCTTACGTTTCGTACAAATTATACTATAAATTACACTAAGAAAAAGTTGTATATAACTTTCAGACGTTTATTTCTAGACCAACTAATACAGATAGACGTCATGGCAACACATCATGTTTGTATTTCTAAACTTCTCATAATATTTTAAAGTGCAGTAAACAACATTTCAATTCATATTCGCGAGCTAGGTACATATATTATTCTAACTGCTACAATTTATGTAAAGTTGTTGATGATTGATGACATAAAGATAGGTATGCATATTTCACATCGCATGAAAAAAAGAGATGAATGAAAAGGTTGATTGCATAAATATATAATACAGATGGTTATTTTTTGCATTGAATTCTATTTACTTCTCAAGTATAACCGTTTCTTACTAAAATGCTTGTCATGTAAAACTAACTCAAAGATTTGTATTCAAATTTGTGTACAGTCCAGAAAACACTTCCTGAAATAGCATGTAGGATTATAATTATTTACAAGTGTTTATCGTTATTAACGTCCAAAACACGAGTCAGATTATTTTCGAGTCGACTGTACAAGCTGCCGACACGAAATAGTTGCGAATGATATTCTGTCATCGCCTGTACTCAAATAAACTTTGCTGGAGAATGACTTTGACCTACATGAAATATGGATATAGGCATTAAAGGAACTAGTGGTTTGTGCGAAAAGTTTTGTAGTCACATTGTTGCGTTTATATTGATTTGTTATAAGACAGAAACATCTATATAAATATGTACCTTTAATACAGAGTATTATAGTTCCCGTAAGGCATGATTGAATTAATATGATATATGAATAATTTTCGACATGATTATTGACGTAAGTGCTAGCCGGTTATTACAACTAAATTTAATATGTACCTACTCTGTTCACAGGGAAATAAATAGGATGTAACAAAAAGCTTTTAGCCTGTACAAAGACTTTAAGGACATACGGTTTTCATACAAATTAAAATGGTCACTATATTAACTAAACGGTTTTCACTCACGTGTAAATCGCGTAAGTTGTTTACGCGTTTCGGATGTTATGACATCCATCTTAAAATATCATCATTTAATATTAAAATAAAATGGTCACGTTTGAGTACGTGTAATAAATACCCGATATAAAATGTCAAACGCCATAAGAGCGAGATTACAGTAATGTACAAAAAAGTTTACACAAACAAAATAAATGATCCCTCTAAATATCATAGCGTATAAATACTATGCGCTAAACATGAACATTGAACATAAGCCGTGACAAAGAACTTCATTACGGCACATTTTTCACAAACATTCCAACAACATACATTTAGCAAAAGAATGTTGTACTACATACCCCACATAGAACAAAATAGTTTGTAATTAGAAGCCCTAGGGTAAGTAATTAGTGGTAGATAGTCGAGTTAATCTTAACGAGAGTGCCGCTTAGCGGGACCGTGGGTGAACATTGCTTGGCATTTGGAATTGGGCTTGACTGTAACTGTTACTAGTGTTTTTAGGTTGAAATACTGTTTTAAATATGGGTGTAAATTGCTAGGGCACTAGCGAAAGAGCGATTATTAGAAATTCGATGTGCCCGTGATGGGGCTATGTGTTAATTTCGATGAAGTCTAAAAATTGTTATTTACATTATGTAGCTATCTATGACCATCGAAAATATATATAATTATTAAGTATATTATAACTAGAAAGAAGCAAGCTGGAACGCTGTCAAAGAGCCATGGAGAGAAGCATAACAGGCATTTTAATACAATTGCAGCGATATAAGAGAAAAAACTAAAGTTACTGATGTACTTTACCGAATAGACCAGCAAAAATGGAGATGGACAGGGCACATTATAAGAGATCAAAAGGAGAAATGGTGCAAAATGATCACTGGATGGTACCCTAGAGATGGGAAGAGAAGCAGAGGATGCCAAATGACTAGATGGGAAGACGACCTCAAGCTCACAGCCGGTCACCAAATGGAGACGAGTAGCTCACGATAGGGTTCAATGGAAATCGTTAGATGCTAAGAGGCAATTTGAGTCGAGAGACGTCACATAAATTGCCATTCAGAGTGAAACTAAATAAACAACATCTCAGATTCAAATAAAAGTCTTATCATCACATTATAAGTAGTAAGTAACCATATCTTAAAAATTAAGAAAAATAAAATCCATTTTCGGTTCAATGAAATTTTAACATGAATAGAATGCACAAAATTGTATGTTCTTTTATATATGAATATTAAAATATGAATATCATTGAATTCTAGATAAGTAGGCCGTGATCTAACCCAAATCCAATTTTTACACATTGTAACTTTGTATCAGAAATCCGACGAAGATTTCACCGAAAGCAACAAGATCCTTCAATTTCATTTGACATTTGAATACGAATTCTAACGGAATTCTACGAATCTGATGCCTACGTATGTACATATACATACATAGGTAGGTATATAATGTTCCTTTGTTACAAATTACATTTCGCATAGTGGAAGCCAAGGGTATAATATTTTTTTTTCCCGACATGGCTAGCTACCATATTTACAAAAGATCTGGTGTTAGTCAACAGAGATGTGTCTAGTTTCATTCTAACTGAAATTAACTTTACCATCGACCACAGAGTTGTTTTAGCGAGTGTCGCTTTAAGAGCGATATGTATATAGCTATAGGTATATTATCTTTAAGTAGTATGTCCTCCTCCTTGCGTTGTAATCCTCATATCTGAGGGTCGTGACTGCCACCAACCATGAGCCTGTCTCTGATGATCTTCCGCCACCTCTCTCTGTCCTCAGCGTCATGCAGCGCTCCGTACACTGATGTATCGAGTGTGGTTCGAATTTGGTCGGACCAACGTGTCGGGCTGCGGCCACGGGATCTCCTGCCTTCGACTTTTCCAGTGACCATTAGCTTTTCCAGGTTTCCACCATCTTTCCTAGCAATATGTCCGAAGTAGTCAAGGATTCGCTTAAGGCAGATAGTGGAAGTAGTATGTAAACCCTGTTGTATTAAGAGTTTTAAAAACCCTGTTGTATTAAGGAACATGGTTTAAAAACACTTTTTATTAACACTGTTTATTTATACCTACCTTCATTTAAAGATGTATACGTTGAGTATTCCTTTATGTATTTTATTGAGTAGTAGAAATAAAGGCTATTTTTATTTTATTTTATTAGTTGACCACTACATAAGCTAACAGAACCACTTTTTTCTTTATTTCTTAATTGTCATACTCACTAATTTATTCAACGACTGATATACTTAAATCAGATAAACCGCCTTCTATATAAGGATTACCTGTGAGTATATGGAATAATATACTATTAACAACTCTATTAACTGTTATTATTTATACAAGACTCTGACTAGCGTGAAATTATGATTGCTTCATATATGGACGCAGGTTTAATTAAATACATTAATACTTGCAGTTAAAGTAGATTTGTTTGTTCGAAAATTTATTAGAACGTGGTGCAAATTGATATAATCCATTTCACACCAAGTATCGCTGAAGCCTTTTAGGTAAATATGTTGTTAGGAGTAATAAAAATACAGCCGATAGTGGAAAGTGAAAACCAATCCTTGAGCCTTAATCGGAGCTCGATTAAATTCTATATTCTAAAAAAATATAAAAGATTAAATATAAATTCTAGGAAGTAGATTCTGTTCGGCCGTTTTTTTTTCGTTTTATAGGAAACAAACAACATATGTACATATTAATAACTATCGCTAAAAGCCCAGTAAAGGCGCCTTTCAACATCATTAAAATCATCGTTATAATCAGATGAGCCATGCAAAACAAGCAGGCGCAGCTAGTTTGAAATAATTATGCGATTAGTGCATGCGTGCTAATTGCGCGGCTGTGTGGTGTGTGGTCAATCCGCGAACCGGTCCCACTCCACGCATAATTACGAATTAGTTTATGGATACAGAAGCAATTTAAAATAATTTGTACAAAAAACACACGCTTTTCCATTTTAAAACCACACCGACTAAGTAAATAAAATACTGAATCGAGGTAATGAAGTAAGTCGTGAGTAGCATTAATGCATTTTTAATAATCTCATATTAACTCTTCCTATTTTGGCTTTAATGTGAAGCTATTTACCTCGATCTCATTTCAAAATTGTTTTTGTCGTCTTACGACTTATCAAGGTGATGGTGACTTATCAAATTGTAAAAGTGTCCAAAAGCGTACACATTTATTGTGCAATTATATATGAATTATTTTAATTGTTTTAGTTTAGTTTAGTTAACTTACTGAACTTTATCACTGTTTATAATCATGTTGTGCACACATGTGTTTGATGCACAGAATAGATCATTACCTTTTATGTGTTTTGTTGTTAATCATGTATTTTCTGTGTATTGTGTTGTGTGCCTAATAAATAAATAAATAAATAAATTGTAAGCCACATTTGATAATTAATGTGATTCCGTACATAGAAGACAGATAGCGAGGTTGGGATGTGCGAATTTCCTTGTTCAATTTGGAGACAGGCCAAAGTCACGTCAGTCAAAAAACGTGGAGCCACTGACTTGGCAACTAGTGTTAGCTTTTACAACATGTATTTACCGAGTACCAGCAATGACACTGGCCAGTTTTGCTCTGTTGTCTGTTTTTTTGCGGATAATGGCGCCACCTTCTTAGATACAAACTTTACAGCAACGAAATGTTCTTCCATTGGTCTAAAGCCATGCACGTCAGTAATTATGCAGCGCAAAAAAACGTAAGAATTAAATAATGGGCAAAGGTGATATTTAAGGAGACCCGTAAAGTCGTTTATCATACCGTTGTCATTTGTATATTGTCGTCTTTTTACCAATTTAGCCACTATGGTATTTATAAAATTGTATGCTACAGCTTACAGTTCTAAAACTGTAAGATTTTTTATGAGTGGTGGCTAACCACCACTCATAAAAAATCTTGAAAAGACAAAAGAAACACTGTAATTGAATAAGACTCATTGCGCCCATACGTGCAATACAAATTTACCATTTTTAAAAAAAAAATATACATAGATAGGTACTGATATGTGACTAACCTGACTTGTTCATGTTTCTGTATGTAGATCTTATGAAACTGGCCCTCCACTGGCGAGATGATGTCGTTCTTCATCTCCATGGCAACGTGCTGTGGCAGCACTGATAGTAGCAACCGCTCCTGTTGGTGATGATGCTTTGTGTATTTATATTAACTAACTTATACTTATGTTGAATATATGAACGAAAATAATCACGTCCGGTTGTCGAACCTGCGTATCTTTAATTTTTGACCAGAACGCCTTACCCGCTAGGCTACGGTCTACTAACTGTCAGGCGTGACAATCCACATTTTCAAACACTTCAGACTAAGCAGCTATATTAATTATCAATGGCCAATCTACACTGCCATTGTACATTAAGCTTAAGTTTATGTAAATAAAGATATTTTGAAATTGAATTGAAATGGCCAATCTTTATGAATTGACAATCAGTAAATGAATAATAAAATACACATCTTAAAATGCTATAATTGTATTGATACTCAATGACTATAAACACGCTTTACATAGATTGCGAAGTGAAATGCAAATTCTCCTTGTAAAAGAGGTAATCCAGCAAGCTATTCGGTTAACAGTGCCAACATTTTACATCCTATAAATCAGAACAGAGCTCAGAAATATTAGAACACAAACTAAAGTACATTTACAAATCTATCTCTGACCAATTTTACGAGTAAACAGGTTCAGGGGCTCTTGTAAACATTAATTACAATGCTTAATTAAACTCGGCATAAAGTCAGGACAACGCGCCGGATGTCACATCACTATCATAATAAATGTGACATAATTCATTTGACTCAGATAAAGGGACGGTAAGACGCAGGAACTAAGTAAATAGCTACGATAATAATAATTTAGAGCGGCAGTAAAGTTAACTCATAAAAGCACTATTCAGAGGTACGTACTTTAGAAGTTCATAAAGATTTTACGATATCAAATCCGGTTCAAGCACTTAATTTATGTTTCTGACCCTGATGTCACAGATCTGCCTACAGTAAGCCGAAACTTGTAACATAAATCATAATTTTAAAGTGCTATAGGAATTTTATTGCTAATTAGTCGAGGCGTCAAAATGTGCGAATTGCAGCCAATTATCGCGAATAAAATGGCTACAAAATTGCGGCTAATGTTCTGCCAATAAATGCCGCAAATCTTGGTTGAGTTGTCGTTTAATTTGTTAGTTGGACGCTGTGTTTTTCGCCATCATTTACAATTGGACGGCGGACTAACATTCGAATAATTCCACGTACTTAGTTCCGTGTATTTGTGGCGTGATATTGTATTCAGAGACTATGTTTATGTAGTGTATCACACATACACACACTTTTTAGATATTTTAATGTCTCCCTACTCATTTGGATAAGAAATCATATTTACATATCCCTTGCAACCAATTTGGCTTCAACATTTAGTATGTATACGATAGGATAACGCTACCAAATTGACTTACATATTTATAGCTTTTTTAAAAACTTACAGTAACTGCCTGCTTACTGGGCTATTAAAATTATCCATTTAGTCCCTAAATCCACCTTTCAATAGTTTAAAAAGTATGATTTTAATATAATATAAATAGAGTTGGTCACGCCTCAATATGGCAGCCTCAGAAACTTGGTCAAAAGTATCATCGTAATAATGGTGCGGCGGGAGGTACTGCAGTCTTGCAATTCAGGACCCTTGAGGTACCTTGTACACGACTCAGTAAACCTTACCAACGTATGACACCGATGTAATTTATGTAAGTTTTTATTACTCATAGCTGTACAACACTGTATTTTATGCACAATAAACAAAAAATGATTTATTAATATAAGAATACTTACAAGTTTTTCGTTCTCATCCTCCATATCGAGCCTGGCCGCGATGCAGTTCCTGGTGTCGAGGAAGGCTCGCCGCTGCGCGGTCTCCATCAGCGAGTGCATGAGGGCGCCCACCACGTTCACACACACGAACACTACTATGTTTCCCACCACCTGGAAAGAGCAGAATAACAATTAGGATAGATAGATAGATAGATAGATAGAAAACACTTTATTATAAACACCAAAAACAGGAAAAAAACACAGTGAAACATACAAACTTAGACGAGGTGTCAAAATAGCGTGAGAGGAAAATAAGAAAAAACAATAATTATGAATTATGATTATTTTATTTATTATTAGGTTTGAAAAAAATAATACCTAGTCTTGGGCGATAAGGGCGGGATGGAACATTGAACTAAACTACATACATAAGCCCTAAGAAAAATAATTCCAAGCCTAATTAAGGTCCAGGTTGTATGTATAACTTGTGGCTTCCAAGTGAAGTTAAAAGGACTTAACTTGACTTGTATTGACTATAGTCAAATCAGTCTCTTAAATTCGTGCAATGTTGCCTGTAGGATAAAAGTACTGCCATGTTTATTATATCTGAAGCATGAAACTTACTCATATAATATTGATCGAACTTCACTTTGTAAGTTCGTTTAATCATATATTATACTAGTGGGTGCTCGCGGCTTCGCTCGCATTAAGAAGTAAAACTTGGATCCCTTATTTCACCCCTTTAAAAGTGGTATTTCCAAAAATCCTTTCTAATCGGATGCCTACGTCATAACATCTACCTTCATTCCAAATTTCAGCCCTGTCCGTCCAGTGGTTTGGGCTGTGCGTTGATAGAGCACTATATCAGTCAGTCAGTCACCTTTGAGTTTTATATATTTAGATGGACTTTGTTACACCTATATTAGCGGCGCTTTTAGCAACGGTAAGATTATTATGATTGGGTTTGGCAAGCTATCGGAACTTCCACGTCTATAAAACACCAAAAAAAGCAACACTAGGGTACCTACATAAAGTAAAACAACTCTACGATTTCTTGTAATTGTTAGATAAACGATACAAGTATCTGTTCTGTTGCTACTAAATCAAAATACAAAACATTTGATTACTAACAAACATTTAGTTTTGTAGCTGTGGATACACTCAACAAGTTCAAAATAAAAATCACATTGAATAAATTATTTTCAAATCGAGTATAATTTATAAAAAACAATAAGGAAGCCGTAACCTAGCCAAAATTTAAAGAAACGATCTTCACATTTGTTAAAGTATAATTTTACAAAGCTCTCGTGAATGTGATTTATTACAACTCTCTTGATCCGTCTCCAACTTTAGTTTTATCGTAAAATTCCTGTGAGGAAATCACGTATTTCAGTTTATTAGTTCCCTTTTAAAACAGAAAGCTTTAAGCTTGTGTCATAAAAGAGGCAAGTCCTGAGAGAAATCTTTCTTAAAAGGCTTTAGAGGATGGGTTGATTTCGTAGGCAAAGTAATTCAGAGACAGTGCACCACCAAACTTTCCTAAATAGAAATATAAAGCCTTAGTCAAACCTGTCATTAGTCTATAATGATATTAACGGCAGATCAATTAACATCTAATTGCAGGACTATCGAGTAATAATGCTATCTGACCATCACAGGGATATTTCAATAGTATCTTAAGAAAGAGCTAATTAATATATATTCAAACAAACTTTCATTCTAATCGGATACACTGTTGAGCGCGTAAATGGACTCAATTTATTATTTTGACTTTTGTAATGTCGTAATGCGAATCATTTTATGAATTATTTATGTAAAGTTGTAATTTTTAACCAACTTAAAAGTTTTAATCAAGTCTTCGGAAAGTTTTTTAATGTCTTAATGTTTCGTCTATGAGGTATGATAACCGTGATGTCGTCGGGAGGTCTTAAGCCATCGTAGGGCATTAGTGTTCACTGTTTACAGCATTGACCTATTCTGTATAGAGCTATGGAGCTACCTAAATCATCTACTCCACCTACATACATGCCGCTTTCAAAGGTTCGCCCATAGGTCTTTAATAAAACTTAACGTGACCGCTAGAGACAAGAATATAGAAACTCTTTGGTGCTTACGAAGTATAGAACCTCTTTGCCACCAGCCAGTTACAATACAAGGAGTTTTCATAGTAAAGAGAGACTGATTGAATGAGTATTTAAGTAAAATAATAATCGGCGAAAATAATAAGTTATACTGATATATTTTTCGTATTTAATCGGACGTTTAAGTGTGGTCAAAAACTAGGTTCTAAAAATAGGGAAGCACACAAAGTAAAATCTAAATTATTATAGTTCCAACAAAAAAACTAAGTCTCTTGATGTTTTGCCGTTATAGAATGTTCGGATAGAAATGGACTCTTAAAAGCGCCGTAAGACTTTAAAAAACATTCCGAGCTAGTGAAAACTTTTAATGACTGTAAAATAAATACCTACTGTGTAGGACATAAAAGTTTAATGGGCCACAAACTGGCTATCAGTCAAATGAACGTGAATATTGGCCAAAACATCAAACGTGAGACAACTAAAATATATTAAAAAAAACTATTACTATTGTGGATGGCAACGCGGCTGGAAAATCTGGCCAAACGAAATATAGTCGCGTCAGTTAGTGTTAATAATATCTAGACAAAACAGGTGATATAAAATAAAATAAAATAGCCTTTATTCTACTATCACAATAAGACAAAACCTGATATAGGAAGATGTAAAATAAAATTTTAATTTATATAAGTACTGAATAATTTGATTCAGCTTTTAATCTATAAAAGTAGTCATAGTAATTTTATTACAACTATACCTAAGATTTGCAATGCCTTATTGTGTACAAAATTCTATTCAATAATGCTGATGTACCTACATAAATATTTCTAACATTATTTTAAAAAGTTAGTTAGTTATTTAGATCTTTTAAAAACACATCTCCAAGCGTTATTACATAAAGTACTCAAAAGAGTTAAAAGAACTAAAAATAGCCCACGAAATAAAACTAGCGTTTTTAACTACGAATAATTTAATACTATAGAATAGTAAACTCCTTACTAATGTCGCGACGAAAATGCTTCCACATATCACCTCTCTCTCTCTCTCTCTCTCTCTCTCTCTCTCTCTCTCTCTCTCACACACAACCACACACTTCACTTGTACATAAAGCTTGCTTATGATTGGTTATGATGTCGGAAATAGCTGAACGCTGCCGAATGCTTGATCGCAGATGGTCGCTCAGAGTTAAGCTCCGCTTTACCACTTAACCACGACGGTGGCGGTTGACCACCTCGTGGATTAACTTTTTGGATTGATTACGTTTCTATCGTATCAATTTATTCGTAGATTTTTAACAATTCCAGGGAACTCTTAAATGCTCATTAACCTAATGAAGAGGTTACGCGTTCTCTTTTAATGAAGGGAAATAAACCGAGAGAGCTTTTTACCACGCCATTGGATATTTCTAAACGATTCTTAACGCGAGATTATAATTACGCTAATGATGCGATAAAAAGATATGTAAGTGTTTAGGAGAAAAGTAAATGGAAAGAAATCGAATATCAGTTATACATTATTTGATTTATATGCAACAGCATCGTCTTCTAGATTTTTATAACAATGTCGTCAACAGCATCGTCTTCTAGATTTTTTTAACATACTTGTCGTATCACAAAGGTAACGAAAGTGGAAACCCTGACAAAATAATCTTCTGAAATTAACTCTTTAACTTCTACGTATAATATTTTTAGGCACCTAAAAATATTATATAGACCTAGATAGACATAGACCTTTTGATAGTTTAAGAGTTTAAAATAAACTAAACTTGCATGATGTATGGGCCTAAAAAACTCCCTTAACGAATAATTCTGCGGGGGAGTCATAACCCTAAGTTCTGGGGATATACGACTGATATAGAGAGAGAGAGTACGTATAGATACTCTTCAGGGGCATAACCATGACCACCTCTGTTTTCGATCGCTCGCCTACTGTAGTATACTTACAGTAGATACGTGAGTAACCCGTAGTTTTAGCTTGCTCATTCAATAACACTATCTTATCTGTATAACGCGCTGTTGAGCGCGGAACATTGTCGAAAAGCAGCCGATGAATTATTTATAGCGACTATCTAACAGCGATTGGGCTGCCCTCTGCCGGTTATGTAAATAGAAACTGTCAACGCCCGCGCGTTTCTTATGTACGAGAGTATCATAGACGTTATTATACATGGGTTGTTTTGATAAGTTTGGAAAGGTTCATAGTGATCGCAACGGAATAATTACCTTGAATGACGATACTGTTCTTTTATTATTTATCTATACTAATATTATAAAGCTGAAGAGTTTGTTTGTTTGTTTGTTTGTTTGTTTGTTTGAACGCGCTAATATCAGGAACTACTGGTGCGAATTAATAAAATATTTTTGTATTGGATAGATCAGTTATCTAGGAAGGCTTTAAGCTATATAACATCACGCTGCAACTAAAAGGAGCGAAGACACAACGGACAATGTGGGAAAAGCGGGGAAAATTATTCCTCTTTGAGGGCTTCCGTTGCGTGCGCTGCGAAAACGGTTCAAGATATCAAAAAAAATATGTATGAAAGAATTGATTCCCAAAATAACTATTCCACGCTGACGAAGTCGCAGGCACAGCTAGTTTATACTAAAAGTCAAAAATTATTTATTTTCATCATTAGGAAATGTAACAAAGTGCTTGCCGAAAGTGTATGGTTAAGTTATAAATACTTAAGTAGAACAACGCTTCCCGTTATCATTAGTGAATTTTAGAGTGTACCTGTAGGTACGTCCTATACCCAAAAAATTAAGGGCGTAAAGGAGAAGAAGAGCCTCTCTACAGTGGCCAATAACTGGTTGACGGTAATGAACCAAGCAACGTACATATATAAGTCTAGTTAAAAAATATTTCTCAAAACAGCACAGTCTCCTAACAAAACACGAACTTATCCACAATATGCTGCTAAAACTTTAAAGCTTGTGCAAGTTTCACGACACGTTACTTTATCACAATTATCAAACAAGGTAAGTGTATCTTTTATCACACAACCAGCTGCAAGCGAGCCATTCTCTAGAGTTTCTCATACCGCGAAAGCTCGAACATAATAAAATGTTATCATATATCACACACATAATGGTTTATTGGCATATGTTTTATTTTTCTTTTTGCTTTCTTTGCTCTAAAAGTATCAACTGATTTGAGATGAAATTCGGTATGGAGATAGATAAGGCCCTGAATTAACGCATAGTTCACTGTTATATCCAGGATTAATGCGGGTAACACCGCGGAACGACGTAGGTGTTATGATAAAATCAAAAGGAGTGATATAATATTGTACAAGTATTGTTAGGCACAATTTTTGCAAGACATCGCCGTCTTTGTCGGTATTTCATGCTAACAATGGAAAGGTCTGATTACAAAATTTAATAAAGGTCTGAAAAAGGGCAATACCGAGAATGTATGACAACGAGACAATGTTAAATAAAGCACATTTTACGAAAGGTTAACTTCTCCTTTCAAGCTTGAATAAACGTCGCAATAATCGTACGAACAAACTGTCACGGAAGTTGTAGTATATTGAATAAAGCATTTATCTCATTATAATGAAATACTCGTATCAAGAAACAAACTTCAAATCACATATTTTCATATATCGGTGACAATTGATATGGTTTTTAATGTCTAGTTATTCCTCCTTCTCCTTGAGTCGTACTCTTCCTTACTGAGAATCGAAAATCGATACATTAGGGGAGTTCTAGTAATTTGTCTCAAAAAGAAAGGTAAGTACATGTGAAAGAGACGTCTCTTACGCTGATTTTACTTCATAGAAGCACGCACCGTTCACTTATTTCTGTTTTTAAACAAAAACAGGTTTGCTCTTGACTATAGATTGCCTGTTCTGTCTTTGAGTGACACCCTGTATTATATAACTGCAACAAAATGTGTGTTTGTTATGTTGCATTACTGCTAGAATTATACAAATGAAAGACATCAAAAGCAGAGACAAGACGTGTTTATTAGCTAGTGAATGTGTGTTATTAAATATGATGCCTACTATGTACATAATCTTAAACAGGACACCTACTATGAAACGTAAACATTGTGGAAGTTAAAATAGTTTCCAGTTTTAAAAGGTTGAATGACATCACTAGAGACAAGAACGCTGGCTGGTTCCTTGCGCAAAGGATTTCTATAGCAATCCAGCGTGGGAATGCAGCCAGGGTTCTAGGCTCCATACCACATGTGGATGTTTTAAATTTAGTTTAAATGTAAATATTCTTTTTTAGTTTTATCAGTGTATATATTGTTTCCAGTCGCGCAAGTATATGTTCCTTATCTATAAACGTTTTACGAAGCAGGATGATTTAGGATTATTTTTGCTTGGTGTGTTATTTTGCCTCTTTTTCTGATCAGAAGAAGAAATATAACATTACTTCACACTAGAGTGGCCAGTTTTTTTCTGATAAAGGAGTCGCTAAATCTAGTGTTGAGAGTTTTAAACCACCCCAAAGGTCTCTAAATTAGCATAACGACGTGCTAGTTCTAAAGGGATAACATTGCTAATTAACATCAGGCATGTTGTAATCAAGCTCATAAATGTAATATGTAAAAAAAGGTTGTGGAATCAACATAATTAAAAAAATTAAAAAACAACATCAATGCCATAATGTTTTTTTAACATTGTAGGCCTGAGCTGACCGATGTATGTACTTGACGATAGTGGAACAGGTGATGTAAACGCACTTGGCCAGTCTTTGCTCTCAGCGAGATAGAATTTTTAGGTTTATTTTTTAAGGACTCTGTAATGTTAATATTTTTAAAAGCAAAATGTAATTTTGGTATCATGGTGGTTTAGTAGAAAATATTCCTTTCTTTAAAATAAGGAATCTATTTTTAGAGTGATATCTTTCTCTCTCTTGTTAAATTAAGTAACCTATTAAGTAGTTGTCTATGTATAACAAGTATGTATATACATATTTTCAAAATTCAAAAAGTATTATATCAGTTACCCAAGTTTGCTTAGTGTGGGGCTAGATGGCGCAGTGTTCAATGTCCCGGAATATTTATTTACTTTTTTTTTTTAATCTTGATAACATTAGTCTCACACACCCGAGAAAATGATAATACTTGCAACATCACTACAGACACTAGGTGCAACTTTTACTAAAAATGCCCAAAAAATAAAATTCCATTCCAAATGGACAAGCCGGCGGTCCCGTATCTTAAATGTCATGTTAATGATATTATCAGGCCTCGGAACCATTTGAAACATCTACCAAATGAGCTTCGATGGCTGATATGACTGTATCATTTGTTTTTATTACCACTTGCTATCTACATCAAGTATTTTTTTTACCAGCTAGAGGCGTTGGATTCGATTGAAACGCGAGCTAAGAGGTTAGTAGGTAAAACCACCATTAAGAAGGCAAAACTCCAAAGTTTGGAACATCGCCGCAAGGTGGCCAGTCTGTCGGTCTTTTATCGAATACATTTCGGAGAGTGTGCAGAGGAGCTACATAAACTGATTCCCTCAGCTCCCTTTTATAACCGAACAAGCAGAAAGTCCGCAGGTAGACATCGTTTTATGGTGGAAGTGCCGAAGTGTCGAACGCAGCGCTTTGCTTCTACGTTTATTGTACGGACGGCAAAGCTCTGGAACACTTTACCAGAAGCTGTGTTTCCTGCGAACTACAATCCAGGGGTTTTCAAATCTAGAGTTAATAGGTATCTTCTAGGTAAACGTGTTACACCCTAGGCTGCAGCAATGCTTAACATCAGGCAGGCTGTAGTCAAACGTAAACCTATCACAAGTAAAAAAAAAAAATTTTTTTTATATTTACTCCCTAAGTTATAATGAGTATAATCGTTGGTAATAAACTGATACTCATAATGCGCAAAAGCTTTATGCAAGTACATTCAGTTTCAAAATTCTCTTAAGACAAATAAATAGTGATAACTTACAACCGAGGTAATGTAAATATTTTACCGATTCTCTGCATTTTAAATCTATACTAATATTATAAAGCTGAAGAGTTTGTTTGTTTGTTTGAACGCGCTAATCTCAGGAACTACTGATGCGAATTGAAAATAATATTTTTGTGTTTGATAGAACATTTATCGAGGAAGGCTTTAGGCTATATAACATTACGCTGCAACTAATAGGAGCGAAGAAACAATGGAAAATGTGGAAAAAACGGGGAAAATTATTTTATCTTTGAGGGCTTGCGTTGCGTGAGCTGCGAAAACGGTTCAAGTCGTGGGTAAAAGCTTTAATTTATAAGCTGAAGAGATAGTTTGCAAAAATAAATACGATACCCAAAATAACTATTCCACGCGGACGAAGTCGCGCGCACAGCCAGTTTATTATACTCAAACTCAAAAACTTCCACAGAAGTTTCAGCTACGAGTATAATGCAATCGCTTACATTGCAATAACTTTATTGAACGAAACAGTTACTGAATGTAGTAGTAGTAAAGCATATTTAATTTCGCCAATCAATGCTGGGTTCCGGCAGTCTTATTTTTGAGCCCATGTCATATCAGTTCAAATATTCACTATTGACCACTAAATTGTTTAATATGAGTAATCACAGTGTCACTTCGAATGACTTTGTGGTCAAACACTTGACTAAAAAGTTTAAAAAAAAACATACGGCCAGCTAATCCAAGATAATCTTTCATGAAACTCCAGAAACAATGTAATAAGCCGGTATGATCCAGGCTCGAAAGTAAACAACTCGGATAACTACCGTTTATTATAATTAATAATGCATGAGTCTAATACAGTATTCATTCATTGTTGATATGACATCAGTATTAAACTCGACACGTCTTTATACGGTTATGAATCAAGCTGTAATACATACAGGGTTAGTCTTAATGGGCCTTATTACAAAACGTGGTTTTTAAATATAAGCCTGGACTAAGTCCGTTTTAGTTGTTCGAAAATTGTCTGTCTTTTGTCATAATTATCAAACTGTCAAAAGGCACTAATGCTAAATCAAAGTTCCAATTTTTGTTGACATTTTGATTGCTTGTATGCGAAGTCTGAACAACAAGAACCCACTTTTTATTTTCAAAGTCCTGGACTAATAATTTAAACCACGTTTTGTAATAAGACGGTATATTACAAAACATGGTTTAACTATTAGTCCAGTACTTTTGAAACACCTAGTCTGTCATAATAATCAAACTGTCAAAATGTTACCAATGATAATAATCAAAGTTCTTGAAATTGACATTTTGATTGTTTATTTGTGATGTTTGAACAACAAAAACCGACATTCTATTTTCAAACTTCTAATCTAACATTTAAACCACGTATTCTAATAAGACGTGTAGATTTTATTGCATTATTGAATTAGTTGCTTTACTCGTTTTTTAATTTTTTTAGTCGATTTGATGGCTCAGTGGTTATCTCATCTACGTTTTTACATCTTAAAAAAACTGATAATCCTAAATCCAAGAAATAATCTCATAGTCATATAGAAATAAATTAATGTCAAAACGACACAAAAATGTCTTTTTCATATTTTTTGCCAGTAAAAACAGTGGATATCATACAACGGTTTCTTTCACAGAAATCCAACATGTCATGAAAGTGGCTTGTTCCTTTATTACAATCACACCACAACAAAACGACAAGTCAGCATGACTATAAGAACTACTTTTAAGGTTTAACATCCTCAAAATTAATAAGCAACTTTTAATCAAAAAAACCTAAGAATTGCCGTAAGTAACCAATTAATTTGTGTATTGTATACACTATATATTTACTATCTAAAAAGCTGGTTCCCTGAACAACAAACAGCTAACAAACATACTTAATTAAACAGCTAAAACCATGTGTAAATTATGCTAATGTCTTGTAAACTGGAATATCTAGAGCGAATATGTTTTGGCATCCCCGGAGAGCTGGAAAGGAAAGCTGTCCAGTGAGTTGACAAGCAAGTTACTGGCGTGAGGGGCTTACCACGAAGTGTCTAAGCAGTATTCTAAAATACTGAGTCTAAAGTTACGAATTTATTAGAGCATTGTTTGAGTATTGCCAAGGATGTGATGATCTGATCAGAAGAGGTAACCCATGACCAAAACGGGACTATGCGACCAGAATTTTGGGCACGCTTTTTAATGACATATTTGTTAAGTTATATTTATTGTACTTGTAAATCATAATCTTATTAATTCGGAATGGTTTTATGTTACTCTTTTGTTGTTAAATAAGTATACCTTTCTTACAAAAAACGTAGTATAATGTAGGCCTAAAGAAATATTATGTTTCCCGCTGCATACATCACCGACATAAGCTACTGCAATGAATATTTTTGGGAAAAGTTCTGTTTATTTTTTAACTTGAGGCGCTAACTTTTTTCTACAACTCGCTTGATGTTAAGTAACGTTGTAATCTACCATCTAGAATTAATTCAATTTAGGAAGTTGGCGTAGTATGGAGCTAGATGGCGCTGTGTGGAATGTCCCGGATTCTAAATATATAAAACTCAAAGGTGACTGACTGACTGACTGATATAGTGATCTATCAACGCACAGCCCAAACCACTAGACGGATTGAATAAAGGTAGATGTTATGACGTAGGCATCCGCTAAAAAGGATTTTTGGAAATGTCACTTTTAAAGGGATGAAATAGGGGATGCAAGTTTTACTTCTTAATGCGAGCGAAGCCGCGAGCACCCACTAGTATTTATATATTCTCTAGGGCCGATGAATAAATAGATTGTGGTACAGGCCCTGTCGTCGGATGTGAAAATTATTTTCTAGAGATAATCCTTTGAGGTTTGGTTTCCCGGATGCTGCGAGACAGTGTATTATATCTTGTGTTCATCAAATTACCATAGCATGCAAGTTATGGCTTTATAAAATGGTTATTAGATAAATCATTCTTTATTGTAACGTGCAATAAAAATACCAACTGATATGATGAATATTTTTCTAGTGTAAGCAAGAGATTGCTGGCTGCAATTTTTACCAGGCCATACTTCTTTTCGAAAACGTTTCTTGGGAAACAATTTTATTTGGGTACATACAAAAATATTGGATAAAATTTATGATAAAGGACCCGTGACATATGTTTATAGAATAAGTATGTACTGACTATGTACGTACGAGTATGTATGTACATATATGAGTAGAAAAAAATGCACGCTTTTTTCTTTGCATTTTTTGCAGTTACCAAGTTGTAGGTAGTTAATCGTTCGATAACAATTTGTCATTTTAAATCGACAGCTAGATCAAGGATAATGATTTGCCATTATTCAAGTCTGTTATCAGATCTGTCGAATTTATTGACGCCTCTCACTGGTCGCAAAATAATATTGATTTATTCTGACCGTGCAGGAACGTCTCAAAATTTATCAGTGAATTTATAAAGTAAATTTATTATCACAAGCACAAGTACTTAGATGACGCGAATTTATAAAATAGGGTAATTTGTCTGCCATAAATAAGTAAGTGACGATAGTGGACAACTCTGGTGTCGAGATTTTTCAAATCACCCTGACTGCCTCAGACATAATGGTCTTGAAAAACTACATTAGTTAGATTTTTTTTTAAGCCAATCAGCCTAAAATTATGCATATTTCAAGGCAACAATTGCAAAACCATACAATATCGCAAAAGTTTCATCCAAACGTTTATATTATTCGAGAACCTTTGTTGAAGTTAATACAAAAGTTCAAGCTACTCGACACACTTTAGTTACTTAAATCTAACATCAATAGAAAGCTTTCTATCGCAGTAAGTTGGTACGCATGAGTGTGGCGATTAGTGAGCTCTAGTGTCGAGAATTTTCAAATTTACCGCTTCAGAAAACGTACAAATTTAAGGATTTAGTAAAATTTACAAGTAATTTTATCTACGTAAACCTCCGGGTACAAATTCTACGTATAATACACCTTCATATACAAGGGATCGCCTGCAACAACAGACGCTTAAACAAGCAAAATAAGTATCACTAAACTTCAAGGAAAATAAGGAAATAACACGAATTTTCTTCCCATTGCGTCACACTTTCGGTAATCTATTTTTAGTCAGCACCAGCGAAGGTAAGAAGGAAATAAATTACGTATCGTAGGTAGTTAGATTAATACAAGACAGATGCTTCACCCAACTAATGTTTTGTTGATATTATTCGGAGCGTGCATTAGCACATGGTAATGTTAACTTCATTTGTGTTGATGTCAGGTACATACGTGTAATAAACCCAATGGACACTTCACTATAGCAATATTTGAACTTTGGCTCCTATATTGAGTCTAAAGCTCAACTCGCAGCCAAGAAGCTGGGTATCCTCTCCAAGGTGCGACGATACTTCACTCCGGAACAGCTGCTGACCCTGTATCAAGCGCAAGTTCGGTCGTGTATGGAGTATTGTTCGCACCTTTGGGATGGTTCTGCGAAGTACCAGCTTGAGGCGTTGGAGTTAATTGAGAAACGGGCAAAAAAGCTCATCGCGAAAGACTCACTCTGTAGCTCAAAATTACAAAGCCTTGAGCACCGCCGTAAGGTGGCCAGTCTTTCGGTTTTTTACAGGTTGCATTTCGGAGAGTGTGCGGAGGAATTGCATAATTTAATTCCAGCAGCCCCATTTCACCATCGTACGAGTAGGGGTTCGGCAAGGAGGCACCGTTATACAGTTGAGGTTCCAAAGACTCGCACCAAGCGCTTTGCTTCGACTTTCATCGTGCGAACAGCCAAACTGTGGAACTCCTTGCCCGAATCTCTATTCCCCTTGAACTATAATTTGTCGGTCTTTAAGTCGAGAGTAAACCGGTTTCTTCTAGGCAAGCGCGCTACATCGTAGACTATAACATTGCTTACCATCAGGCAAGTTGTAGTCAAGCGTAAGCCTATATCATGTAAAAAAAAAAAAAACCCGACACACATATTATTATTTTAAAGTCATCTATATAACTTAGTTATAATTTTATTATTATTGATCGAAGTAATTATGGCTGCTGTGTCCAGGTTTAAAGAGAAACGGTTCAGGCGTAATTACTTGTCAAATAGTTCAAAATTTTATGCATGGCCATAACGCTATTTCCAAATATTTTTATTTCTTTTATTTACAGGGTTATTTCAATTACGGAAAAATAAATATGCAAACTTTTCAGAAAAGAAAGTTACAAATAATTACCTACTACATATTTTTATTTTGCTTTAACATTACTCTTAAGCTATATATTTTTTTTAAAGTTGTAAAAATAAACTTATGCATAGGTAATGTTAGCAAAAACGAGTCTGTCAATATTTTAAGCAAATGTGTTTTATTTTTATCATGGTTATCTTATTACTGCATATTTAAATATATACATATTTATCATTATTTAAACAGGAGAAGAAAAACTAAACATACTACTTGTGCACTTAACTAAACATACTACAGTTTGTATAATTTATGCAAACCCAAATTAGATATATCAGGGTTTTACTGAAGCTGGCATAAGAAAACATGATGCATCCTGACGAGACTCATAAATTTCTAATCTCTTCTATGATTATCATAAAACAAAGTATAGATTTGAATGCTGATTGATCTATCGACTTAGACGAGTCAAAGGGCTCCGGGCTGACTGTTCCGCTCAGGACATATATTGGTTACAGAAAAATAATATAATATAATGTAGCTTTTCATTTACAATAATAAAATATAAAAACAAGGGAAAAAAACTAAACATACTACTACTAACTTCTACAAAAAAGGAGCACTTAGAAAATCTTTAGTAAAGCCTAAAGATAATCTAAGTGCTCCAGCCCACTACCAGAGGGCAGCGTGCCCAGCATACTGGCCGCATTACCACGCTGGATGGCAATGCTTATACGTTGAGCCAGAAAAAGGCCAGCATTTTGGTCACGCGTCGCGTCAACCAAGCGCTCCGAGAGGTTTTGGAAAATAAATAAATTAATTAATTTAAATAAATTAATTTACAGAATGGTTTATATAAAGACCCAGATAGGTATGTGGTTATGTGATTAGATGTCTCGGCACTATATTGTTCACGTACGTGTTATACGTATAAATGGAACTACGTGCAGCGATGTGGAAAAATACTATCTGTAAATGGTGTCACAATGTCTGTGCGAAGAAAGGACTGAAGGAAGTTAGCTCGGAACATATTACGAAAATCCGGTGTTATTGTTAGACGTTTTCATGAGCAAGGATTTCGGAGAAATGAGAATATTTGTATTGTTTTGTTTGGGAGCGGTCTTATCGCGCGTCACGCCTACAGCTATTTTGTGATTTAGTAAAGCAAATTTATGATTTATTTCTCTTTTTCATTAGGTATTTTGCGAGACGTGATTATTATAAATTATTGCTAGAAGAAAAATCCCGGAAAAAAGAGTATCTACGTTTCAAGTTCAGTTCTTTTATATTTTGAGACGAGACGTATTTATCTATAATACTTAACTATAAGTAGATATGACGAATTTATTGGCAAATGAAGTATATATTGACCAAATCCAAATGAGTCATGAACTCTACCAGCTCAAAAGAAAATTCAAATAATCATCAAGCACACATTCTTTCTACATTTGCTCTGTATATTTACCGGTAAACTGGCTGGTTGGAGCGTAACGACCTAATGTGAGTTTTATTCGTAAATCTCTAAACTTCGAACGAGAGTTATAGCTGTTTAATGTACAAGAACATTTTACTTCTGTACAAAAAACATTCGTAACATCATAACTACAAAAATAGTCCGGCAATAAACGGAACATTTTCCTATTCGTTTTATTGTTAGCTATATTCCCGGACTAGTAGAATAGAATCGTTCTTTTTGACTCCCAAACTTCAATTTAGTTTACCGTAACGATAAGTTTTATTCTGAGATAAAAAAATATTGCCAAAGAGCGCTAAGATTTTATGGGCAACAAAATATAAGGTCTATAAACAAACTGAATTATTCACGGTTACGGATAAACCTGTGTAGTCGGCTTGGAAGCGTGTTTGATGAAGGTTGCGAGGGTACTGCTAAGTTTGTGTACACGTGACGTAAGAAAGGCACGCGATCGAACTCGCCGGTCATAGAGGCAAAGTAGCTAAACCACAGTATAAGGAACTAGTACCACGTTGGGCGCCAACACAAGGGTGCGGGAAAAGGGCCTTGTAAACACGTTGCGGTCGAGTGTCCCCAGAAACTGCGAATAATGGCAATTTCGTTAGCACTCTTGAGTCGAACCAAGGCCCAAGGTTAAGAAAAGCTATTCTTTTGGGAGTAACGATGATGTAACATCGCTTATATCGACTACCCTCGCCGGAGGGCCGCGCCAGGGGCAAGGCCGCGGCCTCGCGCGGTCAACTCGCCGTGCCTACTGAATACGACTCATACAGCCAATGGCTTTATTCGCCTCACACAATATTTCCCAATCCTTTTCCCCTTCTATTGAAAATCATCAGACCTTTTACGTTCCAGATAACTTTCCACCTGATTTACGTTTCCCCTGAGCATTGTGATGACACGGGAAGATAAACAATTTGCATATTATGCAGAACATATGCAAATTATACAATTCACGGTTGCAGAGCGAAAACAAAAGCATGTTTCCTTTTATACGAACTAATAATAGCGGATGAGACAAGGTCGAATTCGTGCAAGTATTGAAGCATTCGCTGAAACCCTACACGCCTGATTGCTGAAAGTCCCACGCGCTGTATAACTATTAAATAAATTATTCATTAATCAGATGCAATACTAGGCTAAGCTACACAGAAAAATACATTATAATACCATTCGTATCGATTTCGCCAGGTCTACCAGATGCCAAAATCATCTATGTTCGTAACATACATGCGAACTGGATATGATGATAACACTGATAACCTTGGATATGCTAATTATTTGTTTTAGAAAACTGACCTGCTGCCAGACATGAAAGGGGAACCGATGCGCGACGAGCGCTGCGGCGATGGAGTGTGCTGTGGGCAGCATGATGCCAAACGCTGCGGCCACGGGCGCGCCCACCGGCAGCAGAGCATAGGCAGCGAATACAGCCCAAACCACGTGCGCAGCGCCCTCGGCGGAGGCGCCGGGGCTCCAGGAGGGCAGCGTGGCGGCCAGCGCGGCGCCCCCGCCGGCCAGCGCCAGCCAGCAGGCGCGCGGCAGGCGGCGCTCGGGGGCCACGCCGCCCGCGCGCCCGCACCACCACGCCAGCCCGCCGCATAGCACCGCGTGCGCGCTCAGCACTCCCACCTGGGAACAGAAGATATTTATCAACAAATCATGTTTCTAAAAGATCCCATCACCGGTGCTGTATCAGCATGTTTTCACTTAAAATAATCTTTAAATGCGACTCGAACCAATATAAGTAAACGAACTTTTTATTCTAGCACCCGGAAGTCATTAATGTTTTGTTCGCTGATCTGTGTCTAGCAACAAGGGTGTAGCATTTGTTTAAAAAACATGTAGGGCATATACAGCCCTTTTAGTTCAAAGCTATTTACGCAAAGACATTGCTTAACAAACTAATAAAAATACAAAATTTTACCTGCGGTGCTCTCCGCCAGCCGCGCGTGGCGTCGACAGCAGCGAGCGCCGCCGCCAGCACGGCCCACAGCGCCAGCGCGTACCCGACGGAGGTGCGCTGCAGCTTGCAAGCGTAGCGCGCGTACAGCTCCTCCAGCTCGGCCGACTCGAAGCGCCGCCGCGCCACCAGCCGCGCCAGCGGCCCGCGCACCGACATGGCCTAGCACAATAAAAATTTGCTGCAGGGCAAGCACGGCACGAGGGCTAATAGTCTTTCCACCATTTTTATCCACTTGGTATATGGTGACTGGCCGGTGGCAGGTGGATAAAATGGTGGAAAGACTATTAGTCTTCGTGCCGTGCTTGCCCTGCTGATGTAGAGATTAACGACAAAACGGAATACGGCGCAGAAGATTGCCAGCTGCAGAGGACTTTTTTGTCTTGTAACCGTCAAGAATAGGGTACAAATATTACTCATGAAAGAAATCTAAATCACATACATGTAATTTGACAAAAGAAGGTGTAATATAATAAATAAATAAATATCTCAGGACAAATCACACAGCGCCATCTAGCCCTACACCTACACTAAGCTTACGCTTGTATCATGGGTACTAGATAACGGATATATAATACATACATACATATATACTTTTCTTTCGTAAATACATACTTATTATACATAGAAACGACCAGACTCAACACAAGTAATAACAAATTTTAATATTCATAATTACTTGTGTCATGCGGGAATCGAATCCGCATCGAAACTAACAGAGCAGTCAATATGTAAGTGTACCTTCACGGCGTGGTCCATGGCGCCGCGCGCTCTCTCACCTCGCCCCACGCGCGCCGAGCTTGCACCATGGCCTCATCTGGAACAACAACAATAACAACATAATTTCAACAACAATTAACAAAACATTAAATAACAAAACAATCAAACTAACCATCGTGAGTTTAAAGAAAAAATGTATAGGTATGTATTTAGCTCAAATTTATAACTTCTTTTAAAACGTTGAACTTGAAATAGAGCTTCTTCGTCGTTTTATAAAGATTTTGTGTTTTTTTTTTTATAGATAATGTAACATTTTCGTAGAAACCATTTAACGCAAAATTAGACAAAAAAGATAAGATGATAAAAACAGCTTTAACAAAAGCTAATTCATGTGCAAAATATGTAGAAAGGGAGTCGGGTAACGGTAAAAAGTGTGGACGCCATAAATAATATACCCACTTTGACAGTCTCATCACTTCTTCCATAAATTATTATAATACGGCTTTATCCATGTGTAGGTGGAAGGCGAAATGAACGGGAAGATCAGCTGTTTCTTACCTCTTCAACATTATTCCGATGTTTAGATAAATGGTATATCTAACTGCGTAACAAACACGTATTTATTCCGCCGACGTTACAAAGGCTTACAATTCTCCTGATGTTGTTGCTTATGTGAATTATTGTGTGAGTGTTTGTACATATTGTATAGTACATGAGACGCTTGCGCTAATCAAAAATACCTTCAAGAAGATATTTAAAGACGAGATATTGATTTATATTTGGCTACCTTGTTATAGATAACTTAAAATACTTCTCACAACGTTTCAAATGAGCTCGCAATGCAACCTGAGGTGCATAAGACTGAATCATTGAGCGTGCCTACACAAGTTGGAATAGACTTTGAATTTAGTATAAAGTGCAGAATATTTATAGAATGGGTGTGTATTGCCTTGAGCCAGCCAGGGTTAGCAAACGGATGGGGCGGGCTAGGTACGCCCGTGCCTTCCGTACTAGGAGAGAGAAACTATCTCTTTATGGTTTCCAAGGGGAATTTTACTCGAGCTTTACTACCTTTAAAATGCCTTGAAATTGTATACGATTGTATAGGTATGTGTACGTTCTATTAGGCTTAAAAATTTGAATTATGGATTAATATCACAATTTCCAAGATAAAATATCGTATGTCTTGATTAGCGATACAGTTATTATTGTTTCCTAGACTTTGTATAACTTCAAATGAAATCAGAGCGTGAATCACAGCGTTCCTGCCAGGATATTGGGATCAACAAGTAGTGAGCGCGATAACTCGTAGCCAACAAATAAAAGCAAACATCAGACAAGGCGTGGAACCGCTGTTAAAGGCCAACGAAATGCCACGAGATAGATGAAACCTCAAGAGGAGAGATAGGCTCGTGTGAATCAAAGCTTCGCAAAGCTTTTCACAGAAACGTGTGTAAAATATCTCTTCCGCTAAGTTTCAAATTACGGCGAGGAAACCGCAGTCAGATGAGATATAATACCTACCTATTTAATATGTACACGTATTACTCGCATGCTGTGGTACTGGGGGTTGCCATGTGTGGTTTTATATTTGCAATTGTTTTAGTATTACTTTGCGTAGATTTTTTTCTTGATTGATTCCTAGAAGAGCGAACCAATGAACAGATAACTGTTCATTGGTCCAACCTGGCTAGAAGAAACCAATAACGGTTTCTTTTAGGCAGGTTGGATTATATCATTTTCACTTTATGTTAGAAAGAACTGGTCAAGCGTGAACTTATTTGTCATAAAAAGGGGGAAAATACGAATAAAAACAACAGTTTCAATAACATTTCTAAAAATATATTTCAGTTAAGTTACTTACTAGGTATACAAATAATACAATTCAATGCCCTTAGATACTAATTAGTTATAGCAAGATCTATGATTTTGGTCTAAAACTGCAGGGCTTAGCTCAACAAAAGCCATGATGGTTTTAGTTACTAGTAACCCCCTTTACAGTTACGAAATGTGGCGCAGCTCGCAGACAGAGATTGCGTCTCATATATTATGTAAAGAACCTTCACAAATTCGCAAAGTTAATATTGCTACGGCAACTTTTGGCCCACCTTACTTCAACTTCAAGTTATTGTTTCTGAAGAAGTCAAAGGAAAAACTCTTGGTCTTGTTTACAAAGGTAAGGTAACTAACGGCTTTGGTAAACTTCTGCTCATAATTTAAAAGAAGCTTTGAGCTCCAGCACTGAAGCTCCAACTAATAGCTTGTCTGAACAAAGCAGGCGCTTTGTGAAACGATCCTTGTTTTCAATCTTTGTTTTAGTTTATCATAACTTTGAAATAAAGTGCGAAGTTCATACCGACGCGACGTTTAATAAGTACCTAAGTGCAAAACTAGAAAAAAAAAAATGTGAGTTACACCTGTCAAAAAAATTCAATAATCATGAACGTACTAACCTGATTGAAAGTTTTCAAAAAATAGCTCCAAATATACAAATTCTTGATTCCAAATCACTTTGCCTTCTAGGTGCCCCAATTTGCGAGGATAGTATCGGGCCCTTTTTAGAAAATAAATTGAAGTTGCTTTCGGAAAATATTCACAGATTGGGTTATCTAAATTCACACATTGCATACACCATACTTAAATCTTGCCTTTTTGTACCAAAATTTACTTACGCTTTAAGAGCTTGCCCAATCTGGAAACATTTAGATGTTTTACAAGACTTAGATACCACGCTAAAAACAGCATTGGAAAAAATTCTAAATTTGATCCTCGCATCGAACTCTTGGACACAAGCAACTTTACCTATTAGAACGGGTGGTATCGGCATTCGCAAAATTTCTAGTGTTGCACTTCCTGCCTTTCTGTCTTCTGTGCATGGCGTATCTCAACTTTGTTCATCTATTTTGAAATCATCGTCAGTTGAGATAAATTGTGCGGCAGAGGCAGTGAGAGAGTGGACATCTCTCTGTACCAATGTTGACATCCCTAAGGAACCATTCTGCCAAAAACTTTGGGATGCTCCATTGGTACAGAAGCAATTTAACTCTTTAAAACAAAATTTAATAGGTGACAACGATCGCGCAAGGCTTCAAGCAGTGTCTCAACACGAATCTGGCCAATGGCTACATGCCCTCCCTTCTGCCAACCTTGGTACACTTTTCGACAATGGCAGTTTCAGAATCGCTATCGGCTTGCGAATTGGAGCTGCTATTGTCGAACAACACAGTTGCACATGTGGTAGCGATGTCGATAGGAAGGGCCTCCACGGACTTTCATGCCTTCGCAGTGCAGGCAGATTCTCCCGCCACGGCTCGCTGAATGATATAGTGAGACGGGCACTTGCCACTGTCAACGTACCATCAGTTCTTGAACCGATTGGCATGGTCCGTGACGATGGTAAGCGCCCCGATAGCCTCACACTGATTCCCTGGGAGCGGGGAAAAGCTCTTGTATGGGACGCAACTTGCGTCGATACACTAGCTCCTTCTCGCCTCAGTGGAACAGTACAAGCGGCAGGAGCCGCGGCGGACGCAGCAGAAGAAGCCAAGCGGCGAAAATATACATCATTATCGACTGATTATATTTTCGTACCGCTTGGCTTCGAAACTTTTGGTCCGTGGGGAAAATGCACGAAGTCTTTTATAAAAAAATTAAATAAAATGTTGATTGACATCACTAGAGACAAGAACGCTGGCTGGTTCCTTGCGCAAAGGATTTCTATAGCAATCCAGCGTGGGAATGCAGCCAGAGTTCTTGGCTCCATACCACATGTAGATTGTTTAAATTTAGTTTAGATGTAAATACTCTTTTTTAGTTCTATTAGTGTTAATATGTGTAAACTAGAAGGATTTCCAAATTAGATATATTTAGCCACATACAGCCGATGACTTAAAGATAGTGTTTTTTTACTAAAACTTACGCTCAAGTATATTTTTTTTAAAGTGTTTTACAAAAATGTTGGCGATTCGATCAATTATTTATTATTGTGTTCCATGAAATTGTTGAACGACAGCTAGCTTAATTCACAAATAAACGAAAAATTGTATTCTCCTTAATTATAAAGTGACCGTTGTACATAACATTTATGTAAGAACCAAGGTAAGACCGAAGTCTTCAGACCAACAAAACTATTAGAACTTCGCTCCACTCAGTAAGGAAGGGAAAGAAAGAATAACATCTTTGACACCACCTAGTAGATAAGCAAAGCTGTCAGCGAGCGCTTACATAGACGTAATAGTCTGACCAGCAACAAAGCATTGCCGACAACTTTATCACATTTTCCAGGAAAAACAATAAAATTAGCATAACACAGGCTGCGTGCTCGCCGACGATCCCCCAGGTTAGGCGCTACCATGAACACTACTTACAAGCATTACTTTATTTAAACAATCATCATTAGCCTACCATGTTTGTGAAAAATATTGCTTGTGTGTGTACATTCTATGGACTATATACACATAATAGGTAAGTCTCAATTTGCAGGTAAAAGTAGATTTCCAGTACAATGCGTAATACGATAAATATGTACCTACAGTTGTTTCTAGAGACATTTCTATCTCGTTTTGCTCAAATTATTCTTTTCAAACTCGGACACCACAAGTAATATCAAAGTATGACTATTCAGACTGAAAGTAACAATACTTTGAGTATTCTCGGTAGCCCCATAATCTCGTGTTGAAAACTTTATTGCCACTACCACGTTGATACTACCTACATAATGGACGCTAATGACTAATTAAGGAATTAAATATGACACTGGCATAATTATTATAATTATGTCTGGTAACTGACGCAACGGTTTTAATCATTATTAATAAGTCGATTGTCTAAAGTAATCAATTGTTATGATATGCCACCGTTAGTTTTCGGAAATTAAGGTTTAATTAACTGTACCAAATTAACCAAATCTAAACCTAACATAGATTAGACAAATGATAGTAAATTTAATGTTTTTTTGCTTATAATATTTTATCATTTACATGAGGATTTGCAGATAAACAATTCAGAGGAGAAAACTAAAGCTCAACTATTACAGTCAAGCCTTTGTGAAAAAATCATACCTCTATTTATTTTCTCTTGGGACCGAACCTGAAACCAAAAGATAAACTAGAATGTCTCTTGATAAATCAAACATTAGGGCCTCGGTAAAGAAAACCTAATATTTTCACTGAAATACGAATAACGTGGATGACATATGGAAGCATGAAATGAAAAGGGCAAGACAAGGCTCTAGTATTTTAGGTTAAGATTTATACGTAAACAACGTGGCATCGAAATGGCTTGAGTTTAAACGATGACAGGATTTCAAAAATATTTTAAGATAAATAGCCGTCTAGATAGCAAATAAGTATGTAAGTATAGTGGTAAATTTTAAACACACAAATGTTATCCACAACTGTAATTTGACTGAGTGATTTTACACCACATTTCACTAATAAGGAGTTAGTGTAGCCTTTATGATTGATTTTTCCTTTGTTTATTCATGTCGAAACGGCATGACGGATCTTACGATTTTGGTATGGTATATCCGATACCATAAGAAGAAGAAGAACGCAAGCGGAGCTAAAGACAACTAATTTCAAACATTTAGTCGAGACTGTGCCGTATTTGAAACCACGTTGTATACGTTGAACGTTGCCAAGATCGATAGCCTATTATTCTGATTAATATCTGTCTCAATTTGGGTCTAGACTTCCACAGTACATTCCTAGCTCGTGACGTAATCACGAGCCTATTGCGCAACTATAGCTGAGAAGCATGGAGAAAATTGGGTAAAAATATCACAAAAAAGTATAATAAGAAAAGACTAGAGGTTGCCAAAAATATGTCTTTAAGACATATTTTTATAGTTATATACTTATATACTTTAGTTTAGTTATACATCATGGGTGCAAATGCGATGTCCCTACTAACTGAGCATCACTGACTTGTTTATCAATTTGTGTGGAATTGCAATGGCTAATCAAAGAAGGAAAACATCGTAAAACCGACTTGCTCCGACAACAACAAAATTCGAAGACATACGTCATTTGCCAAAACGTACCTTCTTGATAAGAGCGGTAGAGTAAATATTGGAGGAAAAACTGCATCTAGCAATACTATTTCCACATAAAGTAAGATAAGTATGAGATTGGCCAACTCTGGTGTTGAGTTCTCAAAGCGGCAAAAGGCCATTGACATGGTTTAACGAGTAAGACTACCATTTCATGTGAGAGGAGGCTACCAGTCCCAACGAAATAGAGGAACGTAAAATATTTTGATTAACTCTTTACATATACTTTAAGCTAGTAATTTTCAAGTCGTTTAAAACATGTGCTAATAATATCATGTAGGTATGGTGTGGAGGGGGGGGGTCACGGTCGGGAGGTCATCGACCCTGGCCTACGGAACGACGCCAGACGCCACCACTTCTCGCTATGAAATGAAAATTCAGCTTCAGCGGTTTGTTCCGCTTAGAACCATTGGGACATGATGTAAGTAAACGTCTGTTTACACGAAAATCTGTCGCAGGTCAAACCTACAGAGAGCGTACTCTGTATCTATATATATAAAACTCAAAGGTGTCTGACTGACTGATATAGTGATCTGTCAACGCACAGCCCAAACCACTGGACGGATTGGGCTGAAACTTGAAATGAAGGTAGATTTCAAGATGTAGGCATCCGCTAAGAAAGGATTTTTGGAAATGCCACTTTAAAAGGGGTGAAATAGGGGATGCAAGTTTTAATTCTTAATGCGAGCGAAGCCGCGAGCACCCACTAGTTCTGTATAACTGTAAAGATAGAAACCAATGGCATATTATGAGAGAGGCCTATACCCAGCAGTGGGACGAAACCAGCTGACGGATAATGACGATGTTTTTTTTTTTTTTTACATGAAATAGGCTTACGCTTGACTACAACTTGCCTGATGTTAAGCAACGTTATAGTCTACGATCTAGCGCGCTTGCCTAGAAGAAACCGGTTTACTCTCGACTTGAAGACCGACAAATTATAGTTCAAGGGGAATAGAGATTCGGGCAAGGAGTTCCACAGTTTGGCTGTTCGCACGATGAAAGTCGAAGCAAAACGCTTGGTGCGAGTCTTTGGAACTGTATGTCAACTGTATATCGGTGCCTTCTTGCCGTGCCTCTACTCGTGCGATGGTGAAATGGATGTTGTATGGTAGAAGCAATAGGGAATAGCTTTATGTATTTCTCGCGTAATTATGTATTTATTTCATTTATAGAATGTATTGTAACCTCTCGACACTAGTTTGTCACTTTAATACGAATTTACTTTTGTGCTGTATAGGTAACACTCGTAACTTAGAAAATTTGGCAGTTTGGCGCTTTTAAAAGTCATGAAACGAGAATAAGCAAAAGTTTCTCGGACAAAGATGGCAAATTAATTACCTATCTTATTATGAAAAATGATAAGTTTAACAAATAAAAACACAAAGTAAAGGTTAAAGACATGAATTGAAAAATGCCTAATATCACATTTGAATTACCTAGTTTATTTTGATGGAAAATAAAATGTTGATAATTTAATTTTATAGAGATACAGCCAGTTATGTATATAGACAGTTACAGCAAAATACTTACACCACAATAATTAATATGACCACAATGATACTAGTATTTGTGTATGTACCTATGTATTTATAATAAAATTATAATAAGTAGTAAGTATATCCGTTATAGTTTCCCATGACACAAGCATGTGCTTAGTATGAGGCTAGATGGCGCTGTGTGGAATATCCCGAAACATTTTTTTATCTTATGAAAATCTGTAGGGACATTGGGAGTTTCAGCCTGCAGGCGTACTATCGAGTATTCTGCGCCAGTCGCAAACTAACCGTTATTACTATTTCGAGAACTGCACCATTTGCGCAAATTGTCGCCTACAGTGGGGTTTTTTTATACCAAAAGGTGAGCTCTAGGTTTTTCTTTTTGGTAAATAAACTAGGAAAAGCTTTTACGAGATCAGACTGCAAAAAATGTGCTGTTTACACCTTTTAGTTTTATTATTTGAGAAAGTACATACAGAATAAATGATGATCTAGGATGTTGACTGGCCTGTTAGCTTAGTTGGTAGTGGCTCTGCCTTCTAATCTAGGGGTTGCGGGCTCGATTCCCGCCTGACACAAGTATTTATGCATTTTAAAAATGTAAGTGTAGTGTAAGTATATAAGTATTATATCCGTTATCTAGTACCCACGACACAAGCGTTTGCTTAGTGTGGGACTAGATGGCGCTGTGTGCAATGTCCCGAAATATTTATTATTATTATTTTATTTATTTCAAAGTCTATTAACAGACGGTGGTGATTGGTTTTGATCGGGGAGTTTTTTTTTTCGAATATACTATTTTTTTTACAATTAAATTTTTAACTCGTTATTGTCGTGACCACTTGACAAATCTTTATTAAAATCTAGCTTCTTGGGCAAATACTTACGTCTTGGTTGACGCCTAAGTTTTTCCACATAATCCTAAAACACTGAAATTATAACAAAAACTGAAAAATGTTCGCACGCGGTCAAACTGCACATTTAAATTGAATCACACATAATGTATGTAACTTTGACATTCACGAGCCAGTTACAATTTTAATGCATTACTTATTTCATTTAAGTAATTCAAGACAATG
This sequence comes from Macaria notata, assembly GCA_927399415.1. Classification (NCBI taxonomy): domain Eukaryota; kingdom Metazoa; phylum Arthropoda; class Insecta; order Lepidoptera; family Geometridae; genus Macaria; species Macaria notata. The sequence continues at coordinate 11,023,513 of OV656730.1, forward strand.
CATTTACGACTGTGAGAAAAAATATCTCATAAAAATACGAAGCAAGGAGAAAGATACAATGAACCAAAGTTTGAATAATATTAAACTAAGTAACTACTTACTGAATACTTAATTAATAGTTATTCATGAATGTGAAATGGTCGTAGAAATCAATCGTTCGTAACTACTTACTACAGTTTAAATCGATAGTGAACAGGTTTCTTCTAGACAAGCGCGCTATCGTACATTGCAACGTTGCTTAACATCAGGCGAGCTGTAGTTGAGCATGAGCCTATCTAGCATAAAAAAGTATGACCTTATGAATACATGAATCTAATGTGCGTACTTAAATCAAAGATTCGGTTTTCATAATAAAAACGCATTCATTAACATTCATTCTACCGTTACTAATCATATTCTTGATAGCTAGTACAATATGTATATACAGCTACATATGTATATTAGACTAGCTGTGCCAGCGACTTCGTCCGCGTGGAATACTTATTATTATAAAAACGATTCTAGTGATTTAATCTTAAAAGATAGACATATACTATTGCAAACATTTTGTTAGATTATTTCAAGAGGAATAATTATTTCATAAATATTTTTTTGATATCTTGAACTGTTTTCGTAGCTCACGCAACGGAAGCCCTCAAAGATGAATAATTTTCCCCGTTTTTTCCACATTTTCCATTGTTTCTTCGCTCCTAGTTTCAGCGTGATGTTATATAGCCTAAAGCCTTCCTCGATAAAGGTCTATTCAACACAAAAATATTTTTTCAATTCGCACCACTGGTTCCTGAGATTAGCGCGTTCAAACAAACAAACTCTTCAGCTTTATAATATTAGTATAGATTATCGACCTACAAACTATTACAAATTGGTGACATGCTAGAGATAGAACACGGTTCTTGCGTCAACTTAACACTAACTATGCCTAAGAATTTAGTTTTAGCTTCCTAGATAACTATGAAAAGGTTAAGGCAAAACATGTAGAAAATTACAAAACTGCAGGTGTTATCAGGTTATTTTTTTCACGTGATTGATAATGAAACTAGGTTTTTACACGTGACAGATCTACTTCGGCAACACCCGCATAAGCGACAATGTGGTCGTAAGCGGAGCATGCCTATAATGCCTATAGGAACAGCATTTGAGTCACAAAAACCCTAATAAATGCATACAAAATTAATTATTAGGATTTTGTGAATTGCGTAGTATCAAATCAACCTGAAGGCCACAATTAAATTAATTAATTAGGCTTCAAGAAGACTAGAATAACGTATCTTTCTATTAGACATTTATATGCTATACAGTACACCTGCAAGATCATGCAAATCTGAGCTGGGGCTGTGTTGTGGCAGATTTTACGTTCCTCTGTGTAATTGTTGTTGTTGGTATGTGTAATTTTTATTTTTAAATCTGTTTCAATAAATATTTTTCTTTCTTCCAAATAAGTAATCCTAGATCAAAAAAATCTTTTAGACCGTCACCAAAAGCCGACTAAAAGAGAGCTCCAGGGCTTCGCTGGTTGACTGATAAGCCAAAGTCCTTACCTTAGGTCACCAAACTACAAAAGATCCCTGAGGTGAAAACAGTTCCAGACACTGTAAATCTGGAAGATACCCAGATAAGTGTTTTTCCATTACATGTGCTGTTGGTTTACTGGTTGTATTCCCTGCAGAAGTCCCAGAGTCTCCAGGGCAAAGCACAAGGAATGGGTTCGAGGGGGTTTCAGTGAGTAAGAATCTCACATACCCTGACCATGTTCCTATTCATGGTCGGGGATCTAAAAAGATTTCCCCCTGGCATAAAAAAGACCGTCACTATCCAAATTAATAAAGACACAATCTATCTATACTAATATTATAAAGTTGAAGAGTTTGTTTGTTTGTTTGAGCGCGCTAATCTCAGGAACTACTGGTGCAAATAGAAAAAATATTTTTGTGTTGAATAGACCATTTATCGAGATAGGCTTTACGCTATATAACATCACACTGCATTTAATAGGAGCGAAGAAACAATGGAAAATGTGGAAAAAACGGGGAAATTTATTCATCTTGAGGGCTTCTGTTGCCTGCGCTGCGAAAACGGTTCAAGATATCAAAAAAATATATATGAAAGAATTATTCCTCTTGAAATGATCTTACAAAATGTCCAGAACAGTATATGTCTATCTTTTAAGTTTAACTCACTAGAACCGTTTTTATGGTAGTAATTATTCCACGCGGACGAAGTCGCAGGCACCAGCTAGTATTTAAATATGGACGAAGTTATAGACAATGGCGAATTCAAAATATCAAGGCCCGTCTATCAACGTATTAATACATTCAGCACATAGACTAAATTAACGAATAGACTCTTAATTAACTAAGCATTCTCTGTATAAACCGCTTCACCATTATTTTGAAAACAATTTGCTTAGAGTCCCATGATGCGGTCGTAAATAAAATTCATTTATCACGAGTAACTAGGCCCGATATAAGAAATTCATACATTCAGAACCGCGTCATAGTATGTAGGTTAATTATCAAGTTATATATATCAATTAATCAAGATAATCAAGTCATATGGCACCTAATGATACTAACATCTAATTTAAGCGCGTGTTTTTTTATGAAGTATAACATATTATGTATTATAAATACCTTCATAGACTCCATACCAAACATTACGTTGATTCTTTGATTTCTCGCTAAGAAAAACGCAGAATACATAAACAAACAAAACTCACTCTCTTTTATATTTAATTGAATTATTGACATATTTTCATTTAATTTTTAATTGAATTTGTTTTAATCGAGTTTATAGGTTGCGTATGTGTGTCGAAATCATTTCTATACAATGAGACGTCTAATGAAAGTGATATCTTTAATTCAACACAATTACGGCACATAAAGAGCTCTTTGTGTCTTGATCGATTGAAGCGCCGTTGTAATGGCCGATTAGACACTAAGCTGTATATCATCGAGTGACGTATACGCTTCCTAATAGGGTAAGCATAATTAATTAATTGTTTCACTTGACAAAAACGATACACAGTGAAATAATATAATCCCTACCAAGCTACTTAACATAAAAAAATAATGTAAGTATGCATGTAGCAAGTGAGAGTGTATGTTCCTTTTTCAAGCTCGAAATGCTTTACACATCACGTTGAAGTTTGGTAAGAAAATAGATGAGACCCTAGACAAACGGATCGACAAACATTTGACACGGATAATTTTAACTAATGAATCTTATAGATGTTTTGGAAAAGATTAAGTTCATGTTTATTTCGAAAACTTTTATCAGACTTCCATGTCCAAACTATGTTGGAATTTGTTCCGATACCTTATATTCGTATTTCAAATTAAACTGTTACGAGAACTTTTCAGTTGTACACGAACTCGTCAAAACAGGCAGATAAAAACATTTATGTATTAAAAAAAATACAAATGGAAATATTTTTTCCAGTTTAGTACGAGTACAAATGGCACGAGACAGACTAAAACTAAAGCAAAAAATCAGCTATAAAAATACAGTAACAAACAAACATACAAAGAGAACTCACAAAAGACTGCGTAACAAGGGAGACACACATTTTCCGTTTCTTGTCAACTAAGGTACAAACGTACATTCATTACCATATGCAGAAGTAAATTACTAAGCCATAAAACATGGTAATCACTTACCTTTGGCATCTGCCTGAGGCATTTTGAGTAGATACTCGTAATGCTTTTATTTTTATGGCATCATTAACAAAGACTATGTGAAATAGCACTGCACTGTAAATAGTTCGAATGTCAGGGAAGATAAAATAGCATAGATCAAATGTGTGATCGAATACCAGGCTGGTTTTATTCCTCAAAATAGAAGTAAAAACTTAAGTGTTTAAATTAAAAATCCAGGAGCGCAATATAATCATACTTAGTTCATTAACAGAACAGACATTCGCCAATATCGCTTATTTATGAATAAATACAGAAAATATGAGCAGAAAAATGACAAATGTTGTATAAGTTGTATAAAAAGACATTATTGCAGCTGGTACCAAAATAAACGTCAACAAAGACACATAACTTCATAACCTCAAACCATAGGACATTGTCTCCTCGGTCTATTTTTAGGCATTATGACAAGATAGGCGAATATATTTGCCAACTTCGGCTTGTTATCTCTATATTTATAAAAACACGCAAATCTTGTAGCGTGCTAATGCATGACATAAAACAACGATGACATCCCACCTCATAGACACTCAATTTAAAACAAATAAAATGTCTCTTCACCTCGCTTGCTGGAATACGGCGGTGTAGTCAAAGATGTAGCCCTGTTGCCCAGCAGGCCTAGCATGGCAAAGGGATAGTTATTCCGCCATTTTTATCCACCTGTCACCATACCAAGTGAATAAATAATATAAAAAATGGTGGAAAAGAATGTAGTCTCCGTGTCGTGCTAGCCCTCCAAAAGATCTAACTAATTGTACATTCTTTTGAAGACTATGACCACGTCAAATAAATCCATGTGTAAGAAAGCTTTAATTAGGTACTTAAATTTATAACTGAACTACATAGGTACGGTTAGGAAGATGCCATAGACAATGTAGACTTGTCATATGTCATCTGGATACTGATTTGCGTAGAAAACAGGTGAGTATTTAGACGTCTCTAGATTATATAGTCACTGTGCTAAAACTATGAATATACGAACTTCGTGAGCTGTCAACGGACTTTGCCAGTCTCACGAACTTAGCAAAAATAGCTGCGACGAATTTAAATATGATTTAGTGGAGACTGGAATTGGAATTTGTGTACAAGAACATATTAAATACAACTCTCGATAAATGCTCGAAACTATAGATTATGCATGAGAATATGCGTAGATTTCTTAGTTCGTGACTTTGTAAATAGTTAGCTAATGATTACCGAGAGATATCGAGATATTGTATGTACGTACATAGTTAAGTAGGTACGCGTTTAAGATCATAAGATAAGATATTAACTACTTTTTACTAGAACCTAGTACAGAAGAATTTAGTATCACAATTTCAATACGAGGTTAAACCGTAGTCATATTTGTAAAATGAGTGCACAAAAATATAATAAAAATAATACCTGCTGATTTATTAAAAAAGTCCACAGCGTAAAGAACTCAGAAATTAGCTACAGCAATTAAATAATGCTTAATGCATATTCATCGCACGTTTTATTATTCACTGGCTGACTACTCACCTGGGAGCACCTGCATTACTCATTACTACCATACATACATACATTCATGTATGGATATATGTTATGTTATGTATATATGTGTTTATTAAGTAGGTTTGTAGTATGTATTTTTAATCTAATCTTTTCTTCTTTGTTTATATTATTGTATACCACGTCCTCTGTTATCTCTTATTTATTCCTTTCCATCCAATGGTTGCCTGGAAGAGATTGCTTTTAGCAATAAGGCCGCCACTTGTGGCACTAGTATAAGTATTTTTTTCTTCTTTCCTTTTAATTTTATCGTGTGTTACAATAAAGAATTTTCTATCTATCTATCTATATATATGAATACACTAGCCTTTGCCCGCGGCTTCGCACGCGTAATTGCATCCAAATCCGGTAAATCTAATACAAACATACCAACATAGGGATAGACGCGGGAAGCGACTTCGCTAAATACTATGTAGTTATACATACATGTACATACACACATACCTACTTATATATATACGTGGTTTGTTGAGTATTTATTTACTACGTTAGTAGATAACATGTTTGTACATAATCTTGTTGTTAATATTGTGTTAAATTATACAGTTTGTATAAGGAATTTGATTTTAAATGTAGGTACTAATTACTTAGGTAAAATAAATAATAATAATAAACAAATATTCCGGGACATTGCACACAGCGCCATCTAGCCCCACACTAAGCAAACGCTTGTGTCGAGGGTACTAGATAACGGATATAATACTTATATACTTTTTTTTGTAAATACATACTTATTATACATACAAACGACCAGACTCAACACAAGTAGGTAATTATAAACTTTAAATTTCATAAATACTTATGTCAAGCGGGAATAGAACCCGCAACCCCTAGATTAGAAGGAAGAGCCAATACCAACTAAGCTAACAGGCCAGTCAAGGTGAAAATGATGATATTGAGAATAAAATCATTCATCATTTTTTCATTCCAAAATAAGTACATACATATGTTAGCACTTGTTAGGTAAGCAGTTATTGTTTAAATACAATATAAAATAATAAGATTGTACATATATACTGAATATAAAATTTATTTCAAAAAATAACAAAAATCCGACTTCAAGTGTCACTAAAAAGTTAATAAATAATTTATTTTCATTTTTGCGACTTCAAATTCAGAATTGGGAGTAAAGAATCTATCAAATTATTGAAACTTACAATCCTGTAAGTATTCTCATTGAAATCCGTAATATTTGTTGTCGGTACCGACACCGGTTCGGTTCGGCGCGAGCGAAACGAGCGCAAAATATTTTTATGTTTTTTTTTTATATTCTAAGGTTTCATACTACCCCGATCACCAACAAATTCAATGTTGAAATCAGCATCAGAATTTGTCTAGCACTTTTAGTTTTAGGCGCTAACAAAATGAATGTATGAAGCGCCCTCTTGTAAGTAATCAACGAATCACATAAATAAATTCATTTACTAAACAAATCTAAGCCTATTATAGAAAACCGCATCAAAATCGGGCTGATAATTCAGAAGATATAATGTATACAGCAGCGCCCCCTGATGACTTGTCACTGTAGTACATAGCGTAAAAGATGCACCAATTAAACCTCAACACATCACAGAAAACTATATCAAAATCCGACTAGTCGTTTTGGAAGTATGTAAAATTTGTTTGCGTAAACCTTATCAATTTGTTGGTTTATTGGTTTTTTCTCAGAGAGTAGGTACTATACCGAACGAAAAAAAATATTATGGAACTATTTCCGAAACTTTCCCCGTCAATAAAAAAAGAATTTTTAAAATCGGTTCATAATCGCGTAACATATCCACAAAAAAAAACTTTCAGAAGACTTGATAACCTCCTTTTTTTGAAGTCGGTTAAAAATATACTTTATGCCGGGTTTTTACGATTTTCTTTTTCAATAAATTTTATTTTCTTAATAAAATAATAGTCAATTGTATGGAATGAATAAGTAGTGCGCGAAAAAAATCACTAAAATCTTGTAGTTTCTAACAGAATGAACTTTGATTTCAGACGAAAGTAAATATTTTAGACAATAACTAAGATTAACTAGTTCCTTTATACATGAACCCCAGCAGGTCAAGTTCAAATCCTTCATCATCCAAACAAAAACACACCAAAAGAACGTTAATTACTGTCACGTAAAAGCGAAGTAACGAGATAGTTCCAGTACGTGACTTACGCAGAATTGGTCAGATGTGATTGATCCGGGAAAGTAATTAAACCGAGTGTCACGGGAGTCACATGGAAACTTTGCTTTGTATCAACCTACTTTTCAGGTCAATACAAAATAGTTTGGAAGTAGTTTAGTATTTCTGCGTGTAGTTTAAATGTAGCTAAATTGCTAAAGCGTTGTGCCTGGTGTACAGTAACATCAGACGTAGGTTCAAATCCTGCCAGCATTATTTTTAGTTCGTAAGTTCACAGTTAGTCTAGTGGGCATCATTATAGTCATAATCTTACACGTTACGATTTAATTATTGCATTAGTAGTTTGGTCACGTATACAGTGACCAAACCACTATACACAATAAATAGTGTACCTAATTTGCATTTCATTACTAAGTAAGTAACTAACAACGAAGACAAAAATAGCAACATTACTCTCTCATGTCGCAACCACATAAACGTGCAAATGAAAATCTAAAACAACTGACTCAATCTAGAATCATTTCAGAATCCTTTGACTGCTTTGGATTGTTGCCATTGAAATAATTTATTCCGGGCTTAAAATATCCAGGGAAGCAACCACAGGTGGCAACCCTGAGTAACAGCCATTTTGTCCGTTTTAATTACCCAGACCTTCGATAACGACGCTGTTTGTCGGGAAAGAGAACTCAATATACAATTATAGTCAGGGTACTATATGTATATCTTCTCTATTAATGACCTTTGATTAGAGGAACCTGCTATTTCGGGTCGCGTCCTACATAATTTATTAAATGAATAGTTTGCTTTGAATATTGACAATTGTCTTGTTCAATAGGAGTGCGTAGGTCGGCATTCAATCAGGAGTACTCATGTAACTGTTTCGAAGATAAATGAGTTTTCTAAGTACCTACGCAGTATCCAAAAGCTTTTAGTTTCAAAGCGAAGAAATGATATTCTAAATTGTTTTTGTCATCCCACGTCATAGAAACTTGGAGAGAGTTCCAGCTTTGTATCGCCACACGGCCGCAAGGGAGCGCTACAAATGTTTAAAGAGGTATTCTGCGGAAACATCCGAATAATTTAGGCTCACTTTGCCTATCTAATCTGTTGAAGACCCTTCAAATCCTCGGCCGTGCGAATCACACTCGACCGCTTTTCCCTTTTTAAGTAAGGCGTTACTTTCTTTCTACTTTTGATCCAACACTTAGTAAAACTTTCCGCTTATCAAGTCGAAATTGCTTTTGCCGAAAAAAACGTTTGCTTCGCCAAATCTAATTTTTTCCATCTGCCTTAATTTAAATAAACGGGCTTCTCGTCCACCAGTCGGCATCTCGGTCAAGTTACTTACTAAAGTGAAGTAAGTAAATAACGACTTGCCTTTGTGCAGACTCGATTAGGTTTTAAACATTATTTTATCTCGAAGTTTCATGAGTTAATAAATTAGTGGGGAAGGTCAAATGAGTACCGTAGAGTCGTTCCATGATAATAATGTTGTTAAAATTCTCATGTCTAAAGAAAATTTGTTACTCACATGAGAGCTACATTTAAACACATATTACAATACATACTACAGTTAAATATATATTAAAAAAGAAACAAAAATCACTAAGTACAAAAGCATCATATTACAAGTAGCATTAGCGAAATCCAAGTAGTATCTAGTTATTATCGCTCGCAATGAAACTGTCTAACAGAGTTACAGGAGCTTCCACTCAAAATTATCACAACTTTCTTTCGCAACGAGTTAGTAGACGGAGGAAATTAGCAGAGACAGCAATTTGAAGCTCACAGAACTTGTACTCAGCAAGAAAATAAGTAATTAATATAATAAGAACGTTGTTTTCGAACTATTTAATAAAGTTTTCGGAAAATCATTAAGTAAGTAACATTTCAAATCAAAAAGGTACACTAACCAACACCTTTGATGTTAGATATCCTAAAATACCTAAGCTGCGAAATGTTTGTACTAATCAATGAAACAGGATGTTCAGCTTTAATATTAAAATTTAAACCAGGTTTAGCTCGTAAGTTGAGTGAAGTTACAAAATGTGTTTCACATTAGAGCTGAAACAAACTTAAACCCGATAGAGATTTCCAGCACAAAGTTCTCAGGTGTATCCATATTTAAACATACCACGTAACTGTGTAACTTTGTAATATTCTAACTAGATTTCTTAAGTAATCTCTTTCCGCCGAAACGGAGGCCTACATAAAATTAACCGTCATTTTGTATTCCATTGGTTACCTGTCGGGAAGTCCTGACCACAATTTAATCTAGGTAAACAAAATGTTTTGCTATTCAAAGTAATTGAATGAAACAGTAATCAGATTTTGTAATTTTAGGATTTTATTTAAGCACAAAGGCTGGAAGAAAATTTTATAAAGTAATATTAGTTAGATAAGTAGTACCTACTATTAATTATACCAAATCAATATTAAGTAACTTATGTATGCACAAATGCCTATTCAGCATTACTGGATTGTAGATCAAATCAATAACACGCCAGCAATAGCACCCAATCAGGCAATAATGACTATTCTTAGCCATTTCCGAAGCTTTTTGCAAACACAAACCGCTTACAAATAGGTGTTTGTTTTTCATTGCTAATCAGGGATCGGTGGAGCAGAACATTGCAAACAGGGTGAAGCCGTTTGCCCACCGTTGTTTTTAGCTGAGAGCCTACGGTCAATGTTTACTTGAATTCTTAGTTGCCTGGGTTAAAGGTATGTATACTCGTATGTACAATACAATATGTATAATAAAAAATAAACCTTATAGGCATTTCTTCTTGTGATGGGAATCCAACTAATTTAAGTGTAAGCCAAATAAATCCATCAGTTACAAACATGTCACAATGTACCTATTTAATTGCTGCCATTGACAGTGAACTCAGAATGTGTTGGTCTGGAGTGGTACTGTGTGGTGGATTTACTTGATCTCTGGGTTTTTCTTTCTATGCCTCAATTTTATGTATACCTATTTACATAACCCTACGTGGCCAACGTAATTGGCGACAAAAGTCTCCGAAGTCACCTTATCTGAATCCATGAAAAGGTCACACGTCAAAAACAAGGAGAACAATATGGAACCGACCTATTCAGATTAAGTAGATTCGATAAGGTCTCATGAAACTTTAGGAGTTAATTGAGTTAATTAAGTTGATGGAACAAGCAGTCTGTGAGCAGTGACATAAACCCATTAACAATAAGACAAATGAGGGACAGTTTGCACAAGAAACATTTAAATAAAAACTAAAAATACTGTAGAGTTCATAAAAATATTATTTAGATTTCTCAAACTGACACTTAAGATTATATACTCGTAAGTGAGTTTTCAAGTACACCAAGAGGTAACAAAAAAGCGGATATGATATGCACACCATAACCGAAACCTGCATCGCTTATTGATATTCACATAGTGTTTCAAGGCAATCCTGTAAGTAAGGTCGGTATACAAATGTAATTTCCTTTTCTTTGTGTGCCCAACTAATCACATATTTGTTCACAAACGTACAAAGGTGTTATGCTTACATGAAATCATCCGCTGATAATAACCGTAGAGAATTACCATACTGGCTAAGTTAATTTGGAACTTCTTAAGGAAATGTATTGAAACGAAATTACTTAAAGAAGTATTGAAAATTAGAACAACATATCGTGGGGATCCGTTGCAGCGTGATGGATGTCTGTTCTGAACATCAACAAACTTCCTTTCGATTATTAATAGCAAGTGAAAATATGGTGATGTAATTTGGAAACTATTAGGTATTTAAGTACTTGAGTAAAAGATTTTAAGATTTTCCAAGTGCCACTTTTTTCTTCCCTTGAGTAATATCCAAGAATCAAAATCCTAATTTTGTATATTGTGTAAATAAATATAATAAAAGGAAGAAGAATAGTTATTTGGTAAGTAACTAGATACAGACTTTTAAAACCGTCTAGCGTCTAGATAAAAGAAATGAAACTCTCGAGACAGTTGTTTCCTATCTACATCCAGACATTGTAAAGGGAAAGGGATATAAAGGTTCGCCGACAAACCAAAGCAAAACACTTAAAATTTTACGAGCCGGATACACAGTACTGGCAACAGTCATAAATGTCTCTTCAAAACAACTGACACTGGGCCTGATGGCACACATTCGTTGTCTCTATAAAAACATGATTTAAAAACTTTGCATGAAGGTGACATGAGCAATTCGGCACACAAATTAAGGGCAAGGGTACCTATAATATTACCACAGGTATGTACGTATAAAGTGATACTAAAAATAAAGAAAAACAATGATACTAACATTAGCAAAAATCTTCCACAAACAACCACTTAATGAAATAAGGATTACAATATAGCAATCTTCACCTTAAACTGTAATGACTGCCATCATGCAAGTTGTGGCTAAGTGCCATCCCGTCTTAATTACAATAGGTTATTTATATTATATAAAAAACTTGAAAAAACTTCTAACATTTTGAACATCCAAATTCACATCAAAAGTTAATTTGCCTACCGCAGCGTACGAGATGAGAAACATCAAACAACCGATTTAAACTTTGAAGAGCTATCAATTTCATCAATATAAACTCTCAAACATCATAAATTGTTATCTGGGAGCTGTTAATATCTGCCGCGTCAATGAAGTGGTCGAGTCGCTTACATCATTGTTCACTGGCCAATGACTTCATTCTCGTCTCGGTTTGTTACTTGCATTGTTCCGAATTGTCCGATTGTATCGCATCTTCGGCCTCTAGCTCTTATTGCTGCAATACGTCTGCCTCGGCAGAGATCGATCGGATAAGTCGCATTACTATCGAAGAGGCCGCGGGTTCAAAGCTTCTCATTTTTAAAGGCTATATTTGGTATCGTTTCCATGCTATAAAAACCCATAATTATGAGGCAACATGCATACCTGTTTATTAAAACAACAAACCTGCCAGCAATTCGGGCACGTGCATGAATAAGTAATTCTGATAAACAAACGAAGCTAGCAATTGGAATTTCGTGTCGTGCTTTTGGTTTTGTTTTTTTATCTGTGCGGTGATTCAGTCTCCACTCCCTGATTCATCTGCAACTTCAACCTGCACAGCACTGTTATTTATTCTGTGCCAGCAGCCTTGAAATGTATACCTACTGCCCCTACTGGTCATATTAAGGCAGATAAATATATAAAAATTATAACACCGTGTGATCAAAGTGGTCGTGTGAATGAACATTTCGTCAGGGATCGTTGGGCAGCCGCAGCCGGCTGGGGCTGAGAAACTGGGTTATAGATTCTGGTAACTTCGCACCAAGCTAGGGATAGCTAGGGTGGCAACAGAAACATGAAGAGATATGATATTTTTATATAACCGACTGGGTCTGATAGTTATTTATGCTAACGAGAAAAATAGATGTAAGGTATGTAATGAATGTATATATCAACCTTTGACACGTATCGGACCCCAAAACATATAAAACAGGGGAAACATCACATTTATGACGGATCAAAAGAAATTCCGACTGTGTTAGGGAACAAAAATCGGTCAGCGGGAAGCGTGACCCACGAATTGGGTTAAATCTCGTGGCATGTACCTAATATTTAACTTGAAGGGTACTGGCCAAAATATACGGCTATTTTGAGTTTTGTATTTTCATTGTTATATCAAAGAAATATCCATCTCAATAACTATAAGAAATAAGAAAACTAGACGTTTTTGTAATGATTATCCCAATCCAAACATATTTTTGTAGGAAACTCCTAATTTCTCATGTCTAAAGAAAATGAAATTGTCTCAGGCAATTCATTCCAACTGGCCCTATAGGCACTTACGTATAGCTAGACTTGACAGTTCATGCTCCAATTACACTCTCAGCTGGAATTCAATCCTCGATGTCAAAACGGGTTTGTAGAGTTAGTATGCTCGTCAAATTTTACGCGTTCAATCATAAACAATTAACATTCAGATGTTTGAGTGTGTGCGTAATAAAGTTAAAGGATCCAAGATTCTACATTCACTATCGCTAACACAAATCTACTTTGAGTATGACGTTTTATACAAAAGCGTTGTACATTTTATTAATTTGCATTATACAAATACAGACGTAAAGACAAAGCAATAATATAATTAAAGCAGCGTGATTAACTCCCAAATTATCTATGACTAGCTGTGCCAGCGACTTCGTCCGCGTCGAATAGTTATTAGGTACCATAAAAACGGTTCTAGTGAGTTAATCTTAAAAGATAGACATATAATGTCACGGACATTTTGTTAGATCATTTTAAGAGGAATAATTCGTTCATACATTTTTTTTGATATCTTGAACCGTTTTCGCAGCGCACGAAACGGAAGCTCTCAAAGATGAATAATTTTCCCCGTTTTTTCAGATTTTCCATTGTTTCTTCGCTCCTATTAGTTACAGCGTGATGTCATATAGCCTAAAGCCTTCATCGATAAACGGTCTATTCAACACAAAAATATATTTTCAATTCGCACCAGTAGTTCCTGAGATTAGCGCGTTCAAACAAACAAACAAACAAACTCTTCAGCTTTATAATATTAGTATAGAAGTATAGATGTGCTCGCGTGTGTATAATAGCTATTTTATTGTGATAAAGTGGGGAAGATTGTGTGTGATGGGGCGTGTGAGTGATCTCGTGACCCCAGAAAGTGGGGCAGCTTCCGTACGTCGGTATGCCGTTTCGAGAGTAACACTAATGCTATCAATTTGGTTGGAGTTACGGAGGAGCTCGCTTTAATTCGGGAATTCGGAGATGTCATTGTTTTTTTTTATGTAGAATTACGCTAAGCAGAAGCAAGAAAGCCAAACTTGAGACGTTCCTGGCTTCCCTGTCAAAAATTAAGCAGTTCTCCTTATTCGATTGGAAGACGTTATCGTTAACTGCTGGTACTGAAGACAAAAGCGATATTTTTTCATTTACTTATTGTATTTATAGCAACTACAATAGCGATAATACCACTTACTGATACAATGTACCTAAGTACAAGTAACTTCTCTAAGAAGTAAGGGAAGTAAGTTTATACATTCCTATCGATGGTCTGAAGACAGGCAAAACTCGGTGACCCAAAAGCAAACTTGGCATGTGAAAGAAAGACAATAGTTAACTATACGATATGTATGATCGGGTATCGAATCAATTTTATGATAGCAAAATGTAGAACAATGGCAACAGATGCTTATAAGTATGAATCTATAATACATGTAGGTACTTAAGTATTTAAGTACCTACATGATACCACAAAATAATTCCAAATATACTCGGACAAATTACTGAAGCATAATACCTAGGTACCTACCTACCTATACAAATCGTTGTTGTTCTACTCAGCGATCAAATGGTTTTGAAAATTGGTAGTTTCTGTTATTATACCGATAATTAGGTTTTTTTTGGTGAAGCGTGCTTCGCTTGTGACTAAAACTTCTGTATTTTGTGATACCGCTTTCCATCAGCCGATATGTAGGTAGTTAAACAGCAACTAAATTAATGAAAAAGACGTAGGTAGTTACTTCGTAGGTATGTACTAGTGTGGAAAAAATACTAACTGTGGAACTCCGTGCCCGAATCTCTATTCCCCTTGAACTATAATAATTTGTCGGTCTTCAAGCCGAGTAAACCGGTTTCTTCTAGGCAAGCGCGCTAGATCGTAGATTATAACGTTGCTTAACATCAGGCAAGTTGTAGTCAAGCGTGAGCCTATTTCATGTAAAAAAAAGAAGTAGGTACATAGATATAAATCCGTGCTCGAGTGGATTGTGGACTTAGTCGGTGGCAATTTGATCTTGTCACTCAGATACGTTAGCGGTTAACCAAAGCCAATGTAATTAACGCCTTTTTTATACGTTATCAAGATGTTGTGCGACCACTGATTTCCGTATAGGGATAAACAGTGGTTTGATTAACTTAAGTTTAAAACATTGGTTAATAATGACGTTACAGTAATATTATTCATACCTACTACGTAGGTACTTACTTTACAGGTAGGTATAGGTACTGAGAGAAATTAGCATATCTACTATGACGTAAGTAAATGTAACTTGTACTTACTTAAATACTAAATTAATACCTAAGTGAAGAATTATCAATAAAATAAAAACCATTCACGTAGCATTCAATCTACCTATAATTGAGAATAATTTTTGGAAGACGGTTAAAAATAGATTACAAATTTTATCATGAAACTAAATACCGCTTAGGTATTTGGTTCTGCAGTGTCACCTCAAGAGTCCCAAACAAATCACAGAAACTACCCTCAAAAAGATATTAGGTATAATGAAAGAAATTCACCAACTTCATACATGCTTCATACTACATTTTTTATACAGATACAGTCCAAAACCATACGTAGCAAAGCAACAAAACGTGCACAATAATAATAACACTAGATTATCATAACCGGATTTTAACATCTTACAAATTCTTTAGTGTTCACAACAGTGGGGTAGAAAAGAAACCGGCTCGGTGATAAATCATTCCAGAGACGCAGCGTTTACATCATCGGCACCGGCCGCTTGTAAAACAAAAAGATTAAAATAATCAAAGTGTTGCTTACTACCTCTATTATGAATCCTCGAGGGCGACGTCCCTCAGGCCGCCGGACGGAACGAGTCGCGCACTGAACATAAACACTGCACCAATTCGACGAAACTAACGCCAAATAACCAATCTCGAACCAGAAATAATGTTTGCACTGCACTCTCACTCGGTTCGTTCACTGAAATCCTGTAGGTTCGTTTGTTTTTAGTCACAATTTAGTAATAAATGCGCGCATGTCAGTTCAACAATGCTGGTGTCGGTGCGAAGGTCGATAGCGTCTGCCGCGAGCGCCGCTCGATGACTGACTGGCGCGCGGCGGCGCGCGTCGCCTCCGCACGCGGCCGGGTATACCGACCTCCCGCAGCCGGCCGGGTAGCACCGTGAATGAATGAACAATTATATTCTATGACAATGAGTTAAATTATATTAGGTCAGCCCGATATGACCTACAAGTGGGGGCTCCTCGTCAGGATAGTGTGATATTTGAATTAGGTATTAGTAGATCATTGAATGCATGATAATATGTGACATGTACAATGTACCTAATAAACCAAATGCCAAAACAATTGCCCTTGCAGTACCTACCCACCAACAATAACAATAAGTATGACAAGTAATTTAGTCACCACACCAATTTGTGGTGATACCGGAATACAAGCAAGCAGCCTCTGTACCGCTTTTCATAAATCAATAGCGTTCTGCATCCTGCCTTGCGGAGCCCGTCCAATCCGACTGCATAGCTTTGAAAACATTTTCAGAAGTTATTTCACAAGTTGGTTTCAAAAGCTTCAGCGTTGCACGCTTATTTGTTCGGATTTCGGAAGCTTTCATTCCACCGAAACTAAACAGATGAAATCTTTATTGGAGCCGGTTGTTAGTATTTCAGTGAACATGTTGGAATCCGAGGTGTGTCTGCCAATTGTCGGCGTTTTATCTTCATCAGCCGATTGTTTGACTTTTGAACTCGGTTTGTTTTCCTCCGCACTTTTTGCCGATTGCTAAGAATATTACGTAGAATGATAGGAATCGCTTCCGCTAAGCAGATGACAGGTGGGGGTAATTTAATGTTACCAGCACCCAGTGCCTATTCCAAATCATAAAATAATAATAATAAAAACGTTTATTTGACCTTATTAGAAAGAAACAGGTAAGTATAGGTAGTGAACATTTAAAAAATTTATTATGAGATAGGGCTTATGACTATACCTACAATAGTTGGTGAACCCTGGACAACAAACTAGGTCATCACCTGTGTGATGATGTCCAGTTATTTCTAATAAACAACAACAAAGCTAGTTGTAATAGGAGAAAGTTATGAGTTAGTGTGGTTTTATATAATCAAGTTTGTTATACTAAGTAATACTGTGGATACGCAAATATTGCATTACATAGGGCTATAGAAAACCTCGATTAGAGTGGAACTCGTACCATACGAAGCAGTAGAAGTCTACTTTTTCATTGACAAAACACAACAATAGGGAACATGCACAACTTTTTTTTTATTACTTCAATGAAAGCTTTTTAATAGAAAATCAGCACAGTGAAATTATTTTTCAATTAGCTTTAACAATAGCGCCGTTATACAAGTTTTTAGTTTACGATTAGACAGAGAGAACCGACATGTCATGTGACGTCACATGACACTAACGCCATACAAAATACATAGAAAATTCTGTTTTGAAAGAAAGAGATGGAATGAAATCTTCAATTGGTCATAAATATAAATGCTGTTTGCACGGCTCGTTTAGTATTTTGGTATATTTTTATAGTTTATTTACAAAAATCAAATTCCATTTCCATGCATGTTCCCTATTTATAGCTATGTTATGATATCTCTGCTTTATGCAAAATGTTCAAAATTGAAAAAATACTGCAGTTTATATATCCCCACTCAGGTATATACATATGTACATATAATACATAGGAACCTGTGTCATCGTTAGTTTTAATTGTTTTGAATTTAGTCCATTCGCGTTTGTATGAATCATTTCAATTATGAAGCACAACACATCGTTAATTTGGTTGACGCCTTGTTTCGTAACTATTGTCCTCAATTTACACGTTTCTATTAGGTATAGATAGAGGTGGGCAATAAATAGAACCGATGATAATATCTTTACCATACCAACAGGCCTTATCATACTTACTGTTCTTGGGAACGCGGGGCCCAGGAGTCTTGTGCTCTCATTAAATGACATCAAGTCATCAAGTACAGTCCATCAATGCAGTTACCGTGACAGAATAACGAATGATAAAAGAGTAGGTATATATGTGCGTCCTATGCACATCAAACCCTCGACTCTTAATGCGACGATGCAGCACTTAAATCTCGACTTGAGGATGCCTAATTAAGTTACCAGTGATCTTGTGATTATGTACCAGTGTGTTTTTTGTGAAAATAAATTATCTATATCTTGCAAGAAACACGGAAGCTGCAAGGGCGTTCCATAAATTCATTCATAAAAAGGAAGGAGTAATATAATGTTGTATGACCATTATGCACTAACAGCACTGTCCTGTAACATACCAACGCAAGGCTCAGGACTTAGGTACAATACCAATAAATACTCAGATAAATCGTATCGCACCGGAAAATCCCTTCATAATTGCGTATATATTCACCATGTCAAGTGGCCATCGATCCAGGAGTAATGCACAAGCTTGCAGGCGCCTGCTGCTATCTCGGACAGAAACCAGGTGATCGGAAATAGCCAGTACAAACGACAAAACATTTTATAAACGCCTTGTTATGTTGAATATAATTTCGAAAGTCTAATTAACATATGTGCCTAGCTGATTGTGCGCTAGATTTGTTACAGTGCTGATATGTCATATTAAGCAGTGGTAGTCCAAAGCCTCCCTCATATCTATGTATATCTATACATATAATAAAGCTGAAAAGCTCATCACGCAAAAACGGATGAACGGATCTTCATGATTTTTGGTATGTAGGTAGTATGAGGTCCCGGAAGTGTCATAAGCTACTTTTTGTCCCGAAACAATGCGAGCAAAGCCGCGGGAGTCCACTAGCT
Organism: Macaria notata; assembly: GCA_927399415.1. Classification (NCBI taxonomy): domain Eukaryota; kingdom Metazoa; phylum Arthropoda; class Insecta; order Lepidoptera; family Geometridae; genus Macaria; species Macaria notata. The sequence continues at coordinate 11,042,421 of OV656730.1, forward strand.
GTAAAATAAACATGCCAAAAATAATAGACAAATAAATATCAGGAATTTTAACACAGCGCCTTTTAAACCAATGAAATCAATGTTATTGGTTTAGAATTTAGGGACTACATAATTTAACGTGAAGAATATCTGCGTGCTTAGTAATCTCTCGCCATAGACAGCTGCAGCAGCAATTACTGATTGGATTTGGTAGTTCACAGCAATGTATTACTGATTATTCAAAAAAAAGTGGAATGATCAGAGACTATATCAGTATTTCAGAGTCTCTTCGTTTATTTGTACCAGCACTGACGTCAGAGCGGGCAAATGACCTGCTTGTTTAAGGCAAGGAACAGAGCCCTTACCATCAGCTTGATGAATTATATTGCCGATTCTAACTGTGGTTTAATAGCCAGTTGCAATCGAGTAATTTTAAGTTTCATTATCACAAGAAAATATTAACAAAGTACCTACATGTAAAGCTTATTAAGAACTAATGTAGTAGTTTACATTAATTCTTAATAAATTCTAAAAAAACTAATGAAGAAACAACATAATATGACTATGTACAAATAAGTATATTTTGTAAATAAATAAATATATAAACTACTATATAAATACTATATAAACTTCATTTTCAATATAAAACTTACTTTTTGTTGGCGAGTAATTTCTGGAAATAATTAGCTTTAGCTAAAGCATTTAGGCAATTAAATGTGGTTGGAGACTATAAGATTCTTCTCTTATAGTCTCCAACCACATTATTATAAGATATGTCTTTAATGCACACCAAAGAAATTACAATATAAAAAGAAATATAAAAACTAATTTAATGCACACTGTGCGGCCTTAACGGTACAGGCGATTTCTTCCAGGCAACCTTTGGATGGACAGGATTTAGAATCTTAAATAGGCGGTGTACAAGAATACGTAAAATAAATATATAAGTGAAAGAACACAATACAAACTCAGATAATACACTAATAAATATTAATAAGCAATACAATACATAATACTATATGGATGATAAATAATGATGATACACTAGTTTTTGGAAAATACTTATGGACTTAGCTTGCCTAACAGGCAATGGCAACATGTTCCACAATTTGATGGCTTGGATGGTGAAGGAATGATTGTACATTAAGTTGGAGTATGTGCTCTGTTCCTATAATTTCGCGTAGAAATAGGTTTACTTTTCATTATTAGATTGCGTACGATTATAATACACCCACTAGTAATTTTTCAAGTCTGTACAAGTCACTGAAATTGGATAGGTGTTATTATAATTTGGCAGACATTTGATTAGAATTATATTTGTTAAAATCTGGGCTTGGTTTCTAAAGGTTAGGGCGTAGGAATTGTCTTACAGATTTCTAATTAACTTGGACAAAATATGACACTGTACATATAACACATAAAATTCATACTTCATATTAAAGTGAGCGCCCACTGGTGTTGTCTATACAACACCAGTTGCGTTTTGACGCAATTTTGACACACAACTTTACACTTGGCTCTATAAAAACGTTTCCTAAAATAACCTTGTGAATGTATATCCGAGAAACCATTTGCAGGCACTGTAATTACGACTAAAATTCACTTTGTCGCTCGCAAACATTTGGGAATTGTTTTTTCCAAACGAATTCATACAAATTGCTTTTTATTTCGCTTAAAGAGTCTCAAAGGGACAGTTCTTTTACAGAACAGAACGTGTACCTAATGAAGGTAAGTAGGAAATAAAAAACCTACGGGTCGTATCTCCAGACAGGCTAAAGATGTGCCTAGAATATTTGGAACAGCTCCAACTTTAAATTCAGACCTTCTTCTACCTTTTAGAGTAAATAAGACTATCATTTATGTCAAAGATTTGGGGGTAGTGTAGACTAACCTAAAGTCGCTATTTCAATGTAAAATGCCTATATCTACTGGTAATACAAGGATCTGTTTTGCTAGTATGCAAATTATCCTCCACTCTACTCTGATTATATAAAGTAAATTAGACTGTTTGTTGTTATTTTCAATGTTTTTTTTTATTTCATAACATTATAATTAAAAACCATTTTATATAAACAAAAAAGAAATTAATCTTCGGGCTTTGAAACATTGACAACTATTTTATACCCACTTGTTATACTTACATATACAATATATAAGTATTCTATTTAATTAATTATGCTTCCAAAGTTTCTCATTTGGAAAATTCTCATCTGAACGCAAGACAGTTTCATAAATATGCAAATAGGTTCCAGAGGGAATTACGTTAGTGCTTATAAGATTGCTATATACGTACTTAGTATCATTAAGAAGATAAATACACAAAAGAAAGAGTACTTCTTTACATATTAATCAAATAACAAAAACGTTTTACACGATTACCTACTATTAAGCCATAAAATGTATTGATTGTTGATTTCTAGAGGCAAAGTCTTTGTTTCAACAGCTATTATTCTTGACTCAAATTGAATTTACCAAGCGCTCAAACTAGTATAGGTAAGGTTTTTATCCCAAAAAACAAATCTGTAGATCCCGACTTTTCGACATTATAATACGACAATCGTTATTCTATGTCAGAGGACCCTAGCCCGGTGACACTAGATTTAGCCTCTCAAGCGTACAAATTTTTTAGGTCATAAATTTGCCATTCGCGTGCACATAATCATCACACATAGATATGATAAGGCCGCAAATTAAGACGCTGATTCTAATTTGTATGTTCTTTTTTGTATTGTTTCATTTGTGGTGTTTAAATAAAGTATTTATCTATCTATCTATCTATCTATGCCTATATGATAGGAATTGTAATGTGTTTTCGTAACAGACGCCAGCCCCCTCAGATGAGTCTAGACATGCTCCTCCTTGTCAAATGAGTCAGGTAAGGTGAAAATGGTCCGATATTACTTCGATAAATAAGGTTATATGAGGATAGCTTTCATTTTCAGATCTAAAATGGCATTAAGATTGGGGATGTTGGCAGATTCGATTCTTGTTTTTTTTTAAACTAAAACAGGTTTGCACTTGACCATAGTTGGCCTGATGGTAAGCAATAACTATGTTACGACAGTTATCACAAAGCCGGGTTCGATTTTACTAGGTGCGCTATGGATAAGCAAGTACTTACCTAGTATAATACCTATAGGATAGAAAAACTAAACATACTGGTCTGATAGCTCGGTTGCTAGATTGTCTGCCGCCAGTGCCAGAAGACGCGGGTTCGATTCCCGCGCAACACAAATAATTGTTTGAGTTCAATATGCAATTTCAACGACTATGTATAATATGAATGTTTTCATAAAAAAGTACTTATTAAATCCGTTTTATCGTACCCAAGACAGAAGCATTTTGCTTAGTATGCGCCTAGCTGGCGCTGTGTAGTAGCTTTCTGAATTTTTACACTACTTCTAACTAATACAATAGGTGTGGGCACCCTCGTCACCCCAGCTAGCTGCCTGGCGATACTCGACGGTGCCCCATAGCTAAAAGTAGACTATTTTGTAATAAATAAAAATAATACAAATCCACTTATGTAATAAAATAATGTAAATACTTCCGTTAACACCCAAAATCGATGACAAGTTGTGTTTACTCCCCAAAGGCCGCAGCAACCTCTGCAGTTAGTCACATGGTGTTATTATGCGTATCACACGTTATCTGGCCCGCGTATGATCGCAGCCGCCGACATTGGGAGGGTACCTGGACGAATGCTAATGTTGTACAGGGGAATAGAAGGAAATATATCGTACTTGACGTCATATTTGTTTTAAATGAAACAGATTTGCACTTGACCGTAGTTTGCCTGATGGTAAGCAATAGCTATGGTCCAAGATGGATCGTGCTTACCCAATAAGAACCGATTCACTCTCGCTTTAAAGATCTTAGGTTTTTTTTTATTCCTCCTACATAATTATTACTTAGTCCCCCTACATTGTAGACATTTTTTAGGTTTCTTACTTGTACCTAGTAATTAATGTAAAAATTTTATTAAAAAGTGTTTTTTTTTTCTTTCCTTTTTTTTCTTTTACCCAATCTTAAAGAATCTTAGAATTTAAAGATCTTAGGATTATACGTACGTAACGTAACATCTTACGTCATATTTCAAACATTCATACTCCATCTTATCCATGGAAAAAAGGGAAAACTATACTAGAGTCGAAATGTGAAGATGGCTCAGAGTATGTCCATATTACTATCAGATACAGAAAAAAATAAACGTTAATTCATAGTTAATATATAATTTTGATATAAGTGTTCAGTAAAATTCAAAAGCATGGCCAATGTAAAATGTCCATGTAAAAAAACAATTTAGATTATGACCATATTACTATCAGATACAGAAAAAAATAAACGTTATTTCATAGTAAATATATAATTTTGATAATGTGTTCAGTAAAATTCAAAAGCATGGCCAATGTAAAATGTCCATGTAAAAAAACAATTTACTAAGAAAAAAGAGTGTCGCTAAATGGCCTTACATGAAAGTAATAATTTTGTATACTGTAAAATAAAACAACTTTCTTAGCTACAAATCTAAATATATAAAACCCAAAGGTGACTGACTGACTGATTGACTGACTGACTGATATAGTGATCTATCAACGCACAGCCCAAACCACTGGACGGATCGGGCCGAAATTAGGCATGCAGGTAGATGTTATGACTTAGGCATCCGCTAAGAAAGGATCTTTGGAAATGCCACTTTGAATGGGGTGAAATAGGTGATGCAAGTTTTACTTCTTAATGCGAGCGAAGCCGCGAGCATCCACTAGTTCTACATATGGTAAATAACGTTCACACAAAACTCTGTATGTATGTCACCTAATCAATTATTCCTCGAGTGACCTCTCGGAAAGATCTCGAAACATTCGTTCTTGTCACTGTTTCCTGAATTCATTTAAACCAATAGATAGTTCTGAGAAGTTTCCTCTACTCAGAATAACAAATTTTTATAAATATAGTTAGAGTCTGTTAGTTACAGACTAGACTGTGGGCAAACAGTCTGGATTTGATCGTTAGGTAAATCAAGATTTAATATGTAAACGCGTCTGTATTTATAAATGGCTGTTTGGCTTTTTATTCGAAATTCTTAAATAAATATTGCTAAAAAAACGAAATTCAGCTGAATTGAGCTTCCTCTTTTTTTGAAGTCAAAGTCAAAGTTAGTTAATAAGTGTTCTTATACATATATTTTTACATATCTTGTACCTTCTTCATGCTGAAATAACTGAAAAGAATGGGGTGAAATTTTCTATAAGACCATTTTTGTACGGAGACATAACACGTAAATTTCTGTCTCAGTTTTCTCAGGTCAAATTTCTCAGTCAAATATCTGTATCAATAACAGTTTTTGTAACAAACTGTTTTAAATATTTTAAAAGTTGTTCAGATGAAACCGTTGCACGATTTTCATTAAAACATGAAAGGTCTAGTAAAACAAACAGCATTCGTACGATTCAGCTTTTCACATCACTCAGCAATTTTCAACTTTCACAAAAAAACCTGTAGTACTACGCTATATGAGTGAGAACTATTTCACAAGCAACGCAAGGTTAGCATTATCGCGTTCGTTTCAATATCCGATTCTACATCTGATTCACATTCTGACGCCATTACGAAAAGTTGCCATTTCACTCCTGTTTTTAAATTTACCAAATCAAAACTTTCGATCTAAAGTCAAAATACATGATACAAGATTATTGTTAAGTTAACTCACTCTAAACTTTTATTAATTAAATTAAGAAATTAACGACCATATGTAATCTTACGATAGATTTAGATGATAATCTATATTGAGCAATATTCAGCAATAAAAATTTAAATGTTTGATAAAATGTATTATGGTAATTTTAATGCAAGCATCACATTTTCGAATTGTAAAAACGGTTCCGATTTGTCAGAATGACATAGTTTAGATTCAACCACTTAATTTATATAGTTTTCTTATCCAAAATGTAAAATTTACATTTACCCTATTTATGAGGGAATTAGGGTGTAGCTATAACTTAAATCTAATCTTAATCTAAGACTCTGTAATACCGTGAATGTTTCATGACAACCATGCTAACCCTTCAATTCTCGTGCACCGATGCAGAGTTTAACAAACCTGTAACGATGTAGGCTCTCGTAGGCCGGCGTAGCTCTGCTACGGACGGAACTACAGATATCCACCTCACGGAAACACTCGCTTTGTGTTATAGGCTATGTAACTCTGAGACTACTCTCTGTTTGTAAATAGATAGAAAAAAATAAAAAAAATTACACTAAGGGATTTGAGGTCTGCGGCAAATGTGCGTAACGCAATGCGGTTGAACGGATCTTCATGATTTGTCGTATGTTTTGGTATATGAGTATGAGGTCCTGGGAGTAACATAAGTAGGCTGTTTTTATTCATAAATAATGAGAGTGAAACCAAGGGCGTCCACTAGTATCTTTGACAGATGTGAGTCAGATATTTGTCTCTCTACCGAGCCATCTGATTGGTGCGATGTTTTAGCTGCATCCTGACGCAGGAAACGCCGCGAACTGCCGAGTTTGCAGGAGGCAGGATATGCCACCTAACTGGGTTACAGGAATGTTACTATGTGTCATAGTTAACACTACTACATATTGTTATACTACTATTGGTATGGCATTTCCGTAACTTTACTCTGTTTACTCTAAATCGTAGGAACTAGCAACGTAAAAGGTTTATCCACAAAAGTAATCTTGGTGATAAGAATATAACACCTGTGTTACAATGTACATGTATGCAGCTTACACTACTACATATTGTCATACTACTACTGGTATTGCATTTCTGTAACTCCATTCCGTTTACTCTCTAGCTAGGAATTAGCAGCGTCCAAGGTATCACAATACAATTAATTTAAGGTTCAATAGGTAATTTAAGCGCGTTTATGCATTTCCTCCACGTAAAAAAGATATGCTACACTTTGAAACAGTGTTGCTTGTGCGAAAGTTGCTTCAAGTGCCTGATTGCCCAGTGTAAAAAAACTGGTATTATATAATCATATTACATGTTGACATCTCTCTCTAGTCTTAGATTTAAATATATCTTTCCTGCCTCATAAATAAAATAGTTTGTCAATGTTAAAACAATGAGGCTTAGGCACGAATTTAAAATTGAAAATTCTATACCTATTTGAGAGTCAGCCAGCTGCAGATAGGTAAACATTGAATAAAAGATAAGATAGAGCAAAGGAGAAAAACATTTATAAATCAACTTGAGCATGCGAAAATAAAAGAGTTCCTTCTGAATATATTTGGTTTAAAGACCGGAGTTTTAATATTTATTTGACCTTTTAAGACTTCGAATGTCTGATTCGAAGATTTTTTGCTTCGGGAGGCAGAATAAATAAAAGTATTCCTTCGATTTGGTACAAAATTATACGGTAAGTCACGGTTGTTGAATACAATACGTTATATGTACATTGTACATACATATAATTACTTTATAAAATATGAGGAACAAGCTTACGTTTGACTACAACTCGCCGAATGTTGAGCAACGTAGCAGTATACGAAGTAGCGCGCTTGCCTGGAAGAAACCTATTTAGTATTGACTTAAATATCGTATAATCTAATTCTAATAAGTAAGTGTTCATAGGAGTACCTACAATGGTTGCTACCACTATTATCCACCGACTTACAAAGATGAGAAGGTTGTCAATTAGGCTGTTTAATTATTTTTTAAGTTTTACAAACAAAAATACAAAACATCATTACATTTACTACTCAACCAAGCAACTGATAACAAACATGACGACACTCGTCGGTACAGTTGATTAATACAAAACAAATTCTGTACACATAGGTGTGTTTCCCAATGCATGAGATAGCAACTTACTTACTTTATATTTCCTACACATATGTATAACACGTCCTTATTATCAGTAGAAGAGTGAAATATCTCGTTTTTCCATGTTATTTTCCAATACACATGCAAAATTAGTTAGGATATTGAATTTTGCAGGATTTAATTATTCAGTTGTGAGTAGATAAAATGTAACTTTAGATAAGTATTTTGTGTTATTCCACTGCGACTCCTCGTCAGCTTCATACAACAAACAAGTTTGTTTGTCTTTAAACGTGTTCCTCCATCATCACCACACTATACCTGTTTTTATTAAAGTGGTCTTCGTAACATTTCCAAATACCTACCTATACCTACCTACCTATATGTTGTTCCACGATCTCTTTGAGTCGTATTTCCTCACGACTGAGGGCTGTGACTCCCCCGCAGAATTCTTAAGGGAGTTCTCTTGGGCAGATACATCGTGGTGGGCGCCCAGGTCCTACCACGGAAGACACATGTCATAGAATATTGTGGTCCTCAAGCATGTAGGTTTCCTCACGATGTTTTCCTTCATAGCTAAGCAAGTGCAAATCCACACATAACTTGTGAATACAAGTCATTGGTGTAGGGCCGGATTCGAACCAGGGTGCGTCTGGATGAAAAGCAGACACTGGAACCGCTGAGCCACACTACTCGCTAGTTCCACGACACATGAATGAAATACTGAAACAAGCCGGCCGTGCACGTGCTACCGTGTTAATTGCAGCCACGTTCGAAGCAGAACATTTGCTGCACCAGACGGACTCGTTCAAGTAAATTTATTCATTCAACGTGACACTTGAGAGAGTTGAAAGTGCATTGTGGTTTACAGATGCAAGACTTCTTTTTATAAGACAAGTGTCGATTGCATGTCTATGTTAATTCTGTAGTGTAAGCGAAATGAATTTATTATTTTATTACAATTATCCTTTTATGTAAGAATTCGAATTTACCTACGCATTTATCTAATTTGGTAAATTTTGTTTCACCGTATGATTATTTTGTTCCAATAAAGATTAGTCAATATTGAAGTTTATTGAGTTTTTTTCTTATTATATAGAGTCAGAAATAACTGAAACTTATAAATGCTACTTACAAATATGGTCTAAGTGCTCCAGCCCACTGCCAGGGCAGCGTGCCAAGCATACTGGCCGCATTACCGCATTACGCCGCACGCTCTGGATGTAGTTTTTTTTTTTACGTGTGATAGGTTTACGTTTGACTACAGCCTGCCTGATGTTAAGCATTGCTGCAGCCTAGGGTGTAACACGTTTACCTAGAAAATACCTATTAACTATAGATTTGAAAACCCCTGGATTGTAGTTCGCAGGAAACACAGCTTCTGGTAAAGTGTTCCAAAGCTTTGCCGTCCGTACAATAAACGTAGAAGCAAAGCGCTGTGTTCGATACTTCGGCACTTCCACCATAAAACGATAAAATAAAACCATAAAATAAAAAAGCCTTTATTTGCCTTGACTTAAATATATCGATAATAATTAACTGAATAAAAAAAAATTAAACAGTCTTTTGAAAAATAACTGTAATTACTAAAAAATAACAATTTGAAAGTGCGTTGTCAGGGCACCCAGAGACGGGTGAAGGCCTCCTCCATGTTGTGCCATGTGTGTCGATCTTTCGCCGCTCGGGTCCACGTCGCGCCCGCGACCTGGAGGATGTGGTCGCACCACCGCGCGCGCATCTCCACGCTGGATGTACAAATACTTATCTCTTATGTACTTGACTTAGCTGTCAACTTGAGGTTTAGAGTTTCAAAACACTTGCTTGACTCCTGCTACGAATATGAAAAGCAATCTGACGCCCGCAGTTTTATCCGCATAAAGCCTATGTGTTAATCCAAGGCATAATCTAACTCCATACCAAATTTCACCAATTTCAAGAAGGATTAAGTATTCCGTGTTGAAATCAGAAACACATACACATTCGCCTTCACTCGATTTCTTCTAGGCAAGCGCGTTAGGTTATAGACTGCAACGTTGCTTAACATTAGGTAGTAACTTGTAGTCATTCATACGTTAGCCTAACACACACTTTACTTACATAGGTAATGTGTGCGAATTCACGATCATTTATTTCGGCCACCGTCCTTCAAACTAAGGCTAAACAAACCCGATTATTGGCGAAGGTGAAGCAATTACCGTTGTTTATGAAATAAACAGAAGCTTCTCAAGGGAAGAAACCCCGCCTTGCCTCTATTGCAAGTATGGCCTTATGGTGCTATTTGGCCATGGTATGATGGTATCAATTTTGAGGCTATTGCTATATTTAGATACTTGCCTGCCTAACAGTGGGTAGGGTAATTTACCTCTCTAATTCTTATATCTAATGCGGTTTCCGAAGCATATAAAATGTAATAACAATTAAATGTTAAAACAAATAAAACAATGAAACTTAGTTTGTAACTTACATGCGTTATCAAGCCGTCTACAGCATGTTCCTGCAGTCTAGTATGAAATCCAATTTCATTTCAGTACATGTTCAACCTTTGATAATGTCTCTTATCCTGCACAGTGTGGTTTCTAGCGGGTCACCCTTATCGACTGGTATAGAAACAAATTTGGCGTTTATAAAATGGAACAGGACGTTATAACTGCTCACAAATCAAATATAACCAAATGCTTTAAAACTTGAAGAAACCCTAAAACTAATATGTAAAAGTCATGTAAATAGGCTTCTTCAAGCCAGTGCCAGCCTGCCACCTCGCCGATATTTCAGCAATGGCCTTGCATCGATCCACTGCATCCCCGCACCTGCAAGCATCTTCACATACATAATTACAGGCTGCTGGTAGCCACAGACAAGGAAACCAGCTGGTTGCTAACGCAAAACAAGTTTTGGGCTCTATGAAGTATTAATATACATATGTTCGATGGTTTGCTGTCGCCATATTTCGTTTTAATCTACAATGTAAAAATAAGTCGGGTTTTCCTTACTGACGATATAACTCCAGAACGCACGAACCGATTTCCATGGTTTTGCATTCGTTGGAAAGGTCTCGGGCTCCGTGAGGTTTATACAAAAAAGAAGTCATCTGGTGGCGAAACGGAGTTCGCCGGGTTTGCTAGTTTTTGTTAAAACTAATAAAATTATCCCAATATAATAAAAATAATAGAGAAATAAACAACATCGAATCGTAACGAGGTAGCTCTTAGCGTCCGTGGTCAAAACTTGAACTTAATTGTTCTAAATTCACATACTTACAACTATTATACTCCTTAAATTAGAATTGGTTGTCGGAATCAACCAGAATGTTTAAATTTTATAAGAATAAAAAGAAGAGGTACCTTTTTAGACGAAAAGGTCGGTGTCCGTTTGCTAAATTGCTAATCCAGGGAAATGAGTTTGAAATCCGGTGGAATTTTCAATTTGAGGCAAGAATTTCGTTATGTAATGTGAGAACTGAGAGTAGAGGGCAAAATCTCAGTCGGTTCAAGATGAGCTGGCGTGGAATATTCTAGCATTTCTACTATTCTACCAACACGCACTAATGAACTCTGAAGTCTGGAAAGTTTATTTGGGAAAAGTTGGAAATTATTACAACTGATCAACTATAGGAATCTAAAAATATACTCAATATAGAAAGTTCTTCTCAGAGCTAAGAATAAATTAACTCAGACTAAACTAAACCAGACTCGCACCAACTCTCCTTTCGTAACGTTCTGATAACTGTCTGTCTAGAACTAAAGTCCTTTCGGAAACGGCATAAGTATAATAAACTTATGAATTTGTTTGAATGGAACTCGTATCAACATAGAAGCACGCCACCCAAAAGACGGAGTTTCAAACTAAAACCACTCCACAAAGTTTACCAAACACAAATTAAACCGCGCCTGGAAGCCACGGATCTTTTCCTAAAGATTTGCAAACTATCGTTCAACCATTACTTATAGACCTACTACTTAAAAAAGTTTACACGTGCCCAACACTCAGCTATCGAAGGCAATCATATGCGATTACCTACCAATGTTAAGTAACTGTCAACGCGGTGAGTCTATGGATGGATGAAAAATGACATTCCATTTTGGGCGCTTCCGTAAGAAGTATGACACGTTAAGCTCCAGGTCCGGATATTTGTCATAATACTGCTGTCAGAAGGCCTTGGGGCGTTTAAAAACTCTAACGCCAGAGTTGGCCACTCTTGAACGAACTTGCTTTTTACCATTTTAAAGCCTTGAATAGAGGTGGCAATAACGTATCGGGGAGGTTCAGAAGTGTAGGTAAGCCCTGAAGATAGGGAGAAGAGATTAATATCGGCCGGACCTTGGGCCTTCGCTCGTGTCAGCAATTTGTCACTAGTACCTACATGGACTACGTAGTTACTAAACGTAGGTAACCTTCCTGCTCACATATTATCTACTAGCTGTGCCTGCGATTTCGTCCGTGTGGAATAGTTATTTTGGGCATCATATTTATTTATTGCAAACCACCTCTCCAGCTTTATAAATTGTAGCTGTTACCCACAACTTGAACCGTTTTCGCAGCGCACGCAGCGGGAAGCCCTCATAATTTTCCCCGTTTTTTCCAGATTTTCCATTGTTCGCTTCGCTCCTATTAGTTGCACCGTGATGTTATATAGCTAAAAGCCTTCCTCGATAAATGGTCTATCCAACACAAAAATATTTTTTCAATTCGCACCAGTAGTTCCTGAGATTAGCGCGTTCAAACAAACAAACAAACTCTTGAGCTTTGTAATATTAGTATAGATAAAAGGTATAAAGGGTTAATTCTAACATTCAGGTTATATTTTAGTTTCTTGTAGTTGTATGACGATCGCAAATTAACGAAAAATAAAAAAAGCTCTTGGTATTTGCAACAAATAAGCACGCTCCATCCTAGACTGTAATGATTGCTTACCATCAGGCGAATTGCGGTGAATTGCAAACCCATTTCTTGTTAAAAAAAATGGGCTAGTTAGATTTTTATTTATTGATTGATCAATTGAAATTCAATCAAGTAGAAGCTAAAATATACAAAAGTAGGTACTTAATCGTATTGTATCTCGTAAATATCAAAATTCGTAATATCATTAATTGCTATTGTGTGTCTGTGTCCGTTGGACAACTTGTAAATTAAATAAATAAATAAATTTATATTCAAGCTTAGATATCGCAGATTAAATAAAAAAAATTTTGGAGGTAGACTTTTTTTTCTAAATATCGTATCTGCACTTCGTACTTTTGAGCATCGATGTACAAAGCTGTTGAAGCATTAATTAACTCTTTTTGTATGCTTAACAATGTATGTACATACTACTATGTTTTTATTCCTAAATCTTATGTGACTGCTTAAACAATGTAATTAGTTCCTACTTAGTTTGATTTCAATTGATCAAATTACTGTCGCTGCTAAACAAATTGCCTAACTTATCAGTAAACCTGTATATATTGTGGTGATTCTTGAGCATGTCCTCTCTCGTAATTGAAGCCATCGAACTCTCTTTCAATTTGCGTGATGAAATAGGACCGTAGAAGATGTCTATCAATGTACGTACTTGTTGAATGATGCTTTATATTTTACTCTGAAAAGCTTGTCTGGTTTGTCCGATGTTAAATCCATGAAGTTGGTAAGGGTCGTGTCTGAAAGGCGTGACGTGGAATTGCCTTTTCATATTTAGCTACTTTTTATACGTCTGATAGGTTTGCATTTGACTACAGCCTGCCTGATGTTAAGCATTTCTGCAGCCTAGGGTGTACTTACTAACATAATTCAAAGAAATAAGTTATTTCATCACATAAAGTTTGCGAGTGCGGATGTTTACGCTTAAATGGCTTAATCTAGATCTAGCTGAAATTTGATAAAGAGATAAATGAAGCACAATCTATTTTATCCCGGAGTATTAAAAATATTACTAATAATATCTTAGTATCTGCATTATATCTAACGAATTTCTATACCTACAGATAGATACAGAAATCAATTTTTTTTAAAGATTTAGTATATTAGTAGTAACACAAATTTTTGTTCAACTACAGAATAAATAAACGTAGTTGTTGACCCCAAAATACAAAATAGCCTACGCATTTAAACTAGATAAACCATTTATTCGAAATATGTACATGGGTACATATTACAAATCAAATTATATAATAGTTATTGTATTGTATACTAAAAAGTATACTAATCATTTATTTAGCTTTAATTGTCCCTGCCGCCCACACTAGGTCCGCACCTGTATAGTGTAGTACAGTGTAGAGTAGAGTGGCATGTGCTTGTAAACAGCAGATCTGATAACATTGACATTGGTCGGTGGAAGGTGGTCGAGAACACGCGAGCTGGCTATTTGAAAGACGCGACCACGGAAGTTACCATCAAGGTTTGTATAGACCTTGATATTTCAGCTATGTTGTAGGTGTCATCCGGTATTCTGCCAGATCAGGAACGTGAGACGATCCTGTGAATTGGGAGGTATAGAGGAGCAACACAAGTATCATCCAAAAAGGTAGGTAAAAAAGCTTAATTATGAGTTTTCTACATGCATTTCATTTCTTAATTGCCCTTACCTTATCAGGTATACTACGTTTTAAATTTTTAATACATTGATCGATAAAATATACGTGTGCAAAATAGATGGCGATGGAATTACATAGAGTACATAATATGGACAAGGACATAATATAAGTTAGGTTCATCATATAATTCTATGTGTCTGCCCAATATGTATCAATATAACATAGAGGAGCCGTGGAGACGTCGGGGCCGTGGTGCTCTGACGCGAGGAAACTCATTCAGGACCTCGGGCGCCGCATGCGGGATAGAGGGCAGGATCCTAGTGCGGGATCTTACTTGGCACAACGCGTTTCCATCGCTTTTCAGCGAGGAAACGCTGCCAGTGTAATAGGGACATTCAGTTCCGCGCGCGGGAAGAACTGTTTTGTTTGTTGATTGTTTGTGTATTTTATTTTTCTCTTATTTAATGTGACATTAATGTAAATGATGTTTGACCTGTTGATATTGAAAAAAATAAATTGTTATGTTCAACATAGAGGAAAGCATGTTTAAAAAGTATTATTTTCAAAAACCGTGAAAAAGGAAATGTTTTTGCACCTTTTCGTGTATATTTTCTAAGATCTCGTAGGCTGCAGCGAGGCGGCTGCATCTTGACTAAATGAAGAGCATTTGCAGCCAGGTGAGAAACAAGCTGGGGTGCACTATGCACATTTAAAACAAATCTATGGAAGTCGGTAAAGAAGCTGCTATATTTAGTTTATACTCTTAAACTTGGTTCTAAGCAAACCTAGAAACAGCAGCTCTCACGAGGCATTGGACAAGAAATACGTCAAAATGAGAACTTCTTCCTTTTCGAAGTTGGTTAAAAATAAAGGACTACACAAATACTTTTTGACTTTTTATAATATTAATTCGATTTGTTCAACTTCTTAAATTCAATACTTGCCTACACAAAGCCTCAGTAGAAAAGACTAAAACCCTACTTACACTTTACGAGACACTTGTTTCATTGTATATCCCTAACTCTTGTAGCCTACTATACTCATTCAAAGAAACAAACAAACTCAAAAGCAAATATAAAATGGACATTTACTAGTGTTGTGCGGGATTCGAAGCCGCGACCCCTTGAACAGCAGGCACATTACCAACTGAGCTAAGGGACCAGACAATTCTTTCTATCCTCTATATGATGGTATTTTGTTTGAGCCTATACATATAGGCTACGCCCATTCACAAGTACAAGTAAGTTATGGGTACAAGGGGAATAAAACCTGGGACTCATCACATGATGAGTCCCAGGTTTTATTCCCCTTGTACCCATAACAGCGAATAAAGGTCAAGTTTGTTCGCAAGGCCACGCGGCACGCTCCGCTTGGCGCCAGGGTCGCTGATCAAAGCTGGAGTTATCCCCTTGAATGGGCTCGGGTGGATTAGGTATAACGAAATTTATAATCGACGTGCTTAAGCGATTAGCACCGATTTAGGTAATTTGGTAATTTTTTAAAGCCTTTCTCATACGTGACTTGTCTAGTGTTATCTTATGTTTCTGTATAAGACTACATACTAAAGAATATTTCACCTGCTTGTATTAATAATATAATTATGTGATTTAAAAACTATGATAGTTTGCTTACTATGATTTCTTTCACCTGTACTTATTCAATTTGCGGTAATCAAACCAGGTGGTTTTAAAATCCAGTTGATGGCCAGGAGACATGCTTTGCAATTCGATTTATAAGACTCATAGTACTTGATGTAACTGCAATCTTTTTCCATGATTTGATTAGTAAAAAAAAACTGTCCCAAGCTAAACATTTCAAATGCCTAAAAGTTGAAGGGTTAGTAATTTTGTTTTTTACATGATATAGGCTCACGCTTGACTACAACTTGCCTGATGTTAAGCAACGTTATAATCTACGATCTAGCGCGCTTGTCTAGAAGAAACCGGTTTCCTCTCGACTTGAAGACCGACAAATTATAGTTCAAAGGGAATAGAGATTCGGGAAAGGAGTTAATTTAATATGAAATTGCTGAAACTAAAAACAAGCAGCTCGCATGCAAGTAGGTCGGGCGCTAATCAATCGGATAAATTGCCAATGTCGGCATTCTCGTTTGATTCGCATTAGTGGTAGGTACACGAGGTGTGTGCTAGGACGATAAATGTAAGGATAAATCAAAATCATGGAAGTAGTAATGGGCGAATCTCTAGCCTACAAAGTGCAATCGCAATGATAGATTTTGCACCCGTGTTGAGGATGATGGTGTTCTGGTAGTCGTTTAAGACGTATATTGTAGTAGGCATATAAAATAAATAAATAATAAATAAATATTCCGGGACATTGTACACAGCGCCATCTAGCCCACACTAAGCATACGCTTGTGTCGTGGGTACTAGATCACGGATAAATTACTTATAGGTAAGTATACTTCTTTTTGTAAATACATATGTACCTATTATATCTACTCCACCTTCGCTCGACAGTATCGCTTAAGCAGCCGCATCCTACTGGGAACTATGTCCAAAAATAGCATCTATTTCCTGTTTTCCTTATCTCGTAAGTAAGATAAGCGTCTAAAAATTCTTGTCCTGTCTGAGATCAGCTCTTGTCTAGGGTTTTCAACCGCTCTTAGGGCCTCGCCTAGGTCCCAATGACAAATCACCGAGACCTACAATTAACTCCCAACGAATTGAATACCTGTTTTGGTCCAACACCAAGGACCGCCTGCAGCGACAGTAGAGTATAAAATTAAATATTAACTAACCTATAAGTAGTTGCACGTGGACACCTCCGCTAGCTGAGCTACGGGAAAGGAACTTCATATCTATCTATCTATACATATAATAAAGCTGAAGAGGGTCAAAGATCTGAACATAGTACAAAATTGTCTGTTTATATAAACGCTTAAATGATTTTTGGTATGTAGGTATTATGAGGTCTTAGGAGTGTCATAGTTTACTGCTTTTATCCTGAAATAACGCGAGCGAAGCCGCGGGTGTCCACTAGTAATAAAACAAAACTACAGTAAGCACAGATAAAACATCCAGTTAATAGACAACATTCGCCCCAAACTTGCCAACAAAAATAACTGCACACGAATGTGCAAATGGGTCAAGCGCGTGCCGACGTTAATTAATTGAACGAATAGTGAGCTGTTCCACGGCCATTAGCAGGACGTTTAATCAAACATTGTGTGGACTTTCATTAGCGTATGGACTATCACTTGTGGAAAGAGAACTATTGTTTTGAACTGTTTGCTTGAACTTATCAATATATATTCCAAACTTCCGTACTTAAAAATAATAATAACCTAATTAAAAAAATAGGGGACGCTCTTAATGCGACTGAATGTTGTTTTCTTATCTGTTAAGTAGTAATAGTAATAAGTAGATTATATTCTGGATTTAATGAAATTGCGGTAATTCTTTATCATTGGTCAAACTGTGTGGTTCCCTTAATTAATTGACTTACTTTTTTTTCATATAGGTACTTTTTTTTTTAACTTGACCGGGTTTGCACTTGACCATAGTTTACCTTTATTATTATATATATTAGTATATATTTGTACACAAAGCATCAGCACATCCGTTACCTTTGTGCCAGTATCCAATCGTACAATGATGATCCAAATACAAACTAAGCCAAGGAATATGAACATTATTCAAGCTTATGCACCAACACAAGATGGCGATGACGAAGAAGTGGAAAAATTTTATGCCGAAGTGGAGCAGTTGCTAAAAGTTACCAAAAGGCATGAAATCAACTTTGTCATGGGAGATTTTAATGCCAAAGTAGGAGAGGGTGAAGTCCAAGGAGTTGTGGGAAAATATGGATTAGGAGAAAAAAATGTAAGAGGAGACAAGTTTGTGCAGTTTTGTCAAGAAAAAGAAATGGTCGTTACCAATACATACTTTCAACTACCTCCAAGGAGACTGTATACTTGGACATCTCCCAGGCACACACCGAACCATATAGTGAGAAACCAAATTGATTTTATCGCTGTCAACAATCGATTTAGGAACTGTATAAAAGGCGTTAAAACCTATCCAGGGGCCGATATTAATTCAGACCATAATCCCGTTGTGGCTGACTTGTCATGTATCTTAAAGAAAATTAGAAGAAAGCAGAACATCCGCTTTGATATCTGAGCTCTTAATGACAACAAAATAAGACCTAAAGTAGCTAACGAGATTAATGGATGGGCTTTGGATAGAGTTGGAAATGATACAAGAACTGTAGATGACATGTGGGCTGATCTTAGAAGCAAGGTATCCGAAATCAGTAATGCACATCTGCGTCCGAAAAGTTGGGAAAGTAAACAAGTTTGGATGACTGATAAAATTTACAACCTCATGGAAGAAAGGCGATTACACAAAAACATACCTTCTAAATATGCATCTATCGACAAGCAAATACGGAGAGAAGTAAGATTTGCTTTAAACTCCTGGTACGAAAAGAAGTGTGAACACGTGGAAAACCTACACGCAAAACATGACGCATTCAACTTGCATAAAGAGATCAAAGCTATGGTAGGTCAGAAAACTCTCTCTCACCATCAGCTTGTAGATGAAAATCAAGTACCTATTTTGGACGTGGGTAGGAAAATGACTCTCTGGGAACAATACATACAAGATCTATTTTCAGACGATTCAAGAGAAACTGCTGAACCAGATGTAAACGTGGACGATAGCCGGATGTTCATGAAAGCTGAAATTACGAAAATGTTACGTCGCGCTAAATCTGGTAAAGCTGTAGGTCCTGACAACGTTCACATAGAGATTCTGAAACTTATTGATGAGGAACATATTGCAGTTTTAGTAGACCTATTCAATCTGGTCTATAACACAGGCCACATTCCTCAGGACTGGCTTAAATCAACTTTTATCACATTGCCCAAAAAGAAAAACGCGAAAAAATGTAAAGAATTTCGAACAATTAGCCTCATGAGTCAAGTGCTAAAGCTGTTCCTGTCAATAATCCATGAGCGTATAAGGCTTAAATGTGACGAACAGTTGAGTGACAGTCAATTCGGATTCCGATCTGGTGTAGGTACTCGGGAAGCCTTATTCGCTATGCAGGTTTTAGTCCAAAAATGCCGCGATATGCAACAAAACGTCTTTCTTTGTTTTATAGACTACGAGAAAGCGTTCGATAAAGTGCAACATAATCGCCTTCTTGCATTATTAGACGATATCGGTTTGGACGAGAAAGACGTTCGCATTATACGTAACCTGTACTGGAATCAGCGTGCTACGGTGAGAATCGAGGGAACAGAATCTAAAGAAGTTAACATTAGAAGAGGTGTGAGGCAGGGCTGCATCTTGTCTCCAACACTTTTTAACATCTACTCGGAAGCGATCATGACGGAAGCTCTTGATGAACTGAACTGTGGTGTCAAGGTTAACGGTTGTCTCATTAACAACCTGAGGTACGCCGATGACACGGTACTCATAGGTTCAACTGAAACAGAGTTACAGAATATCATTGATCGTGTTAACGAATGCAGTGTCAAAGCTGGTCTGAAAATGAATGTCACGAAAACAAAGTTTATGGTCATATCTAACAATCCCAATATTCAACCTAGCATATATGTGGCGGGCCAAAGGCTAGAGCAAGTGAATAAGTATAAGTATCTTGGCACATGCACTTACACAAAGTTGGGATAGTGAGACTGAGATCAAGACACGCATAGAAATTGCACGTAGCGCCTTTGTAAAAATGAAAAAGGTCCTCTGCAACAAAAAGCTGAAACTTAAGCTACGGGTACGTCTCATCCACTGCTAAATCTGGCCAATTCTTCTCTACGGATGTGAAGCCTGGACTATTAAGGAAGATATCAGCAAACGTATAGAGGCATTTGAAATGTGGACGTATCGACGTATGATGGCTATATCTTGGACTCTGAAAGTCACGAATGAGGAAGTTTTGCGGCGAGTTGGTCAAAAACGCAAACTTTTGCAGACCGTCAAACAACGCAAAGTTGCGTACTTGGGTCATGTGCTCAGGCACGATAGATACGAACTTTTGCAACTTATAATGATAGGAAAAATTGCGGGGAGAAGACGAGTCGGTCGCAGAAAGAAGTCCTGGTTGCGGAACATTCGAGAATGGACCGGGATCAGAAGTGCCGCAGAATTGTTTCGTTTGGCAATGAACAAAATAAAGTATGCAGAGCTGACTGCCAGCCTTCACTAGTTGGAGAGGCACCATAAGAAGAAGAAGATAGTTTACCTGATAGCAAGTAAGGCTATGGCCTAAGATGGAGCGTGCTTACCCGATAAGAACCGATTTACTCTCGCTTTGAAGATCGCTGGATTATAGTGCGTGTAGAACAGGGAGTCAGGCAGGAAGACTTATTACCTCAGGTAGGTTATAGGTACCTACATGAAAAAAAAGCTAGAACTTAGCTTATAGATCTTTTACAACACACACACGCAATCGTAATTTTAATGTTTTTATGGACTCTCATCGATCGCGGATTAAACTTTAAGCTAATCTTAAATGTTTACATGTAAATTAAAGCTATTGGATAAGGATTGATTAAGCTGTAGATGTTTCCATATCATTCATTTTTTTAAGTTAGTTTGTAGGTAAACTAACTTAGTAAGTACACTAACAAGTAGGTTACTACCTACTCTTAGTTAGTTCGTATCATGAAATGAAATGAAATGTTTATTTGCTTAATTTTTTTATTTTTTTTTTAATTGGCCATAACTTTGTATTGTGCCAGTTCTCAAGTAAATTATTTGCTTAAGAATGTAGGTTACAGAGATGACAGGTACATATTTATGCAATTTGACGTTCCGTACATTCGACCAATAGCTGGCGTGCAAATGTTTGACAAGATTAATAACTAAGCTAAGGTATGCAAACAGGTGAGAAAAATAATTAATTACTAACACTTTTACATATTTCTATTATAGGATTCAGTTATTTCACAAGTTTTGCAATTGGTATCCCGCAGTAAACACCTAAATATTCATCTACAGAGTAATAACATTCATTCAGTAGCAATTTACGAAGATTAAATTTAAATCTGCTAATTGGCATACATTTGAGATCATCAGGAAGTTTGTTATAAATTATAGCAGCCATGTGATTGGCGTTGTTCTTAGTTAATTCCAATCTACAACCAGATACATGTATTTGGTTTTTAGTTTCATGTCAGAGTGGCTATTTCTGGGTATCGATGGCTAACTCCGGTATCGACTAACTTAGAAACAAATTTCGATTCGAATCGAGTGACATAAACCCATCCTCTGAGGAGCGACGCATAATAGCAAACTCCTGTGATATAGACATATGTGCCTATAGATAGTAGGTATAAGCCACACATGGAAGCTTTCAGTGGAATTGCTCCTGCAATTTGCTGACAACGTCATTGTTGATTGATGCTTGTCCACGAATGCAGGGCTTGTTATGGTGGTATCTTCAATAGAACCTATCTATGGACCTTAGATTATCACAGTTTTCATCATCATCATCATCAGTCTAATGAGACCCACTGTAATGGTAGGTACCTACCTATACCTAGGCCTCCTCCCTCTTAAGCTAATATTCCCTGACTGTCTGTCGTCACAGTTATGCGATGGGAATGGAGTGATCTTTATTACGAACACATATCACGACAAGGGAATTAGTAAAAGCCAGTTATATGTCGCATGGCGCAAGTTACAACTTACTTACTTATAAAATCATCGTAGCAAACTTCTTAGAATACTTTCTACGTTTTGCTAAGCAGATTGTGTAAGAGAGCTAAGCGAGTGTGGCTCAGCAGCTCCGGTGTCTGCTTTTCATCCTGACGCACCCTGGTTCGAATCCAGTCCTACACCAATGACTTATATTTTCAAGTTATGTGTGGATTTGCACTCGCTTAGCTGTGAAGGAAAACATCGTGAAGAAACCGTTGTTTGAGGACTACTATATTCGAGGACATGTGTATTGCGTGGAAGGACCTGGGCGCCCACCACGATGTATCTGCACAAGAGAACTTCCCTAACGAATTCATTCTGAGGGGGAGTCACGAACCTCAGTCATGAGGAAATACGGCTCATGAGAGAGAGAAGCAGATTATGTGAAAAAACTAATCTTCCGATATATATTAAAATCGGTAGATATACTCACATAGGTACTAATATTAGTAAAGTAGGTACTCGTAGGTATTTGATGAATAAATATTTCGTCAATTTCATACTTACTCAATTCTACAATCACCCGATTTCCTGTCGGTCCCTAAAGGTCGCGACAATTTCCTTTCAATAAATTTTCCTTATCCGCTTGCTAAACAAATTAAATTGAGTTAGTCATCAATAATATATTTACTTTCAGAGTCTGTTTCCTTATTTGAAGAGGAAAAAATTGGCTCTTAAAGTTCACCAAATAACGACCTGCCTATCTAACATGAAAATTAAGGTTTTATGTACCTACCTACTTATCATAGTCTAAAAGTATGAAACTTTCTTATACGTAGCAGGTACATTTATATGAGATAATAAAATATAATTACCTAATTGCATTATTATAATAGAACAACATTTTTACTTACCACATAGATTATGTAACAGCGACTACCAGAAAACAACAAGTAGCAACGAATTTGTATTTTCGCCCAGCCACTCATCACCTTCGATAGCTCAGTTGGTAGAGCGGTGGACTGTAGAGGGACTCAATTGCGGTGATCCATAGGTCGCTGGTTCAAATCCGGCTCGAAGGAATCTTTTTTATGATTTGTTTTTATTTTATATTCGTTATTTGATTTAACAGCGCGAAACCTTGTTTTATTTCGCGTCAATGTGTATTTTTTTTACCTATGTGTAATTCTTCATATAAATGTAAGCACATAAACTACAACAGTCGTCAGAAATTAAAACAAAACAGAACAATCCAGCACATGCCAACACAATGGTCGTTTTTCTAGTCAAGTTCACACCCGCTGGTGCTCGAGTCCACAATAAAGCGCACTCCAGCGCCCTCTACAGCGCACCGAGGTTTTTATTTCAGTGGAGAACTAACCGTGACAAATAATAATAATAATAAAATTGTATATTATGTGAGTTATTGTAATTGAAAAAAAAACAAAATTCTGTTTCTATACTTTGAGTCCCATAATGTAGGACTAAATTGTATCAGCCAGCAGAAGCCATTACAAAAATTTGAAGTATGTACTTATGGAAACTAAAAGTAGGTACCTATGTATAGACAATATTTTCTTCAAATATAAGAAGGAAGAAGAGACTAATTTATGATAGATAACAGTACTACGACGGGAAAAAGAACCTACGATTAACGTTTTATCTAGAGTAATAACTCCAAATAAAGCTTTTGAATTTACTTCCACACTGAAAAGGTTTGTGCAAGCTGGCTGGCGCCCCGCGCTCTAGGACTCATTCATGTGGCGAGTACAAAGCAACACCCTTTCTGCATTACTCGTTATTGCGCTGTGGAACGTTATTTTTATTAATTGCAGGAAATTCTCGGTTTTATATGCACTGCAAAAACTGCAATAAAAATGCAGTTTCTACGAATGTTGATTTCACAACGATGTAAATGCATTTAGGGTTAAAATCCCTCGTAATAAAATGGCTAAATGTGTAGGTATATTATGCAAAGTGAGACTCAATTTTATAATTGAATAAATGAACCTCAGGCGGGACACTAAGATCAGCAATCACTTTAACATAATATAGTGGAAGCTGTAAAAAAAATATTTTTGAAGAGGGATCAATCGGGGTATTTCACTTATATTTTAGACTTCAATTCACTACTAGCTGTGCCTGCGACTTCGTCCGCGTGGAATAAGTTATTATGGGCATTAATTCTTTCATACCTACATATTTTTTTGATATCTTGAACCGTTTTCGCAGCGCACGCAACGGAAGCCCTCAAAGATGAATAATTTTCCGTTTTCTCCACATTTTCCATTTTTTTTTTCGCTCCTATTAGTTGCAGCGTGATGTTATATACCTAGCCTAAAGCCTTCCTCGATAAATAAATAAATAAATATTCCGGGACATTACACACAGCACCATCTAGCCCCACACTAAGCAAACGCTTGTGTCGTGGGTACTAGATAACGGATATAATACTTATATACTTTTCTTTTGTAAATACATACTTATTATACATACAAACGACCAGACTCAACACAAGTAATTATATATTTTTTTAAAGTACATAAATACTTGTGTCATGCGGGAATCGAACCCGCGACCTCTAGATTAGAAGGCAGAGCCACTACCAACTAAGCTAACAGGCCAGTCTAAATTATCTATTCAACAATTCTATCAAAAAAATTTTCAATTCGCACCAGTAGTTCCTGAGATTAGCGCGTTCAAACAAACAAGCAAACTCTTCAGCTTTATAATATTAAGTATAGATTTAACAATTTTAAAAGGTTTTTAGTATACCCACTATAGAGGTACCTACACAAGATCTGATTAAAATTCAAACCGCGAAAATACACTTGGGGTAACTAACCAAACACAACTCATTTAAAACTGTAGTACTATGCTAACAAAAGTACCAAACAGGCAACAGCGCAATACAAATGAAAATGGTTGCAAAGCTGAGCTTCTAATGCAAATGAGCTAGCAACAACTAACGCGACGTAAAAACATCTCTAATGAATAATGCTTTGTAAAATTACAAGTGACAGCCACAATGCGCCGCCCGAGCCAACGACCTGACGGAAGTCTATAGAGCCATGAGGAAGCCCGAGCTTTCATATAAAATCTGCGGGGAAACCATCTGTGGGTCTCGAGGTGAAAGCCCTGCCAGAGCTTTTCAAACTATTCATAATGATCTTTTTAGTGAAGGAGAAATTATGCAAGCTAAACATTTTGTGTGATTATGAAAACTGTGCTTGTGTTATTATGGAAATATATACACTACAGTGTATATTTTTATGTATTATATTCGAGCAGGATACAATTTGTTTGTACCTATATTACTATTATGAACAATCTAAATTGAAAGTTAAGATATACATAAGCGCCATCTACGACAAGTACCATGAATTAAGATGGTGATTACACCTCAGAAACAGAGAACGCACAAACGTACTTCCGCGATTGTGCTAACTTCATAAACTGGAGAATATAGTATGGTGCATTACCAAGGTAGATACGTAAAACTGTAGATGGCAGCACTGATTACTCGTAAAAATAGACCCGATTCGATTAAGACCCTTCAATTGGTACGGAAAGGAGTTTTCCAAATCACAATGCTTCCATACGATTCCTTTAACAAAACTATTCGACAGAATAATCGGAAACTTTCCCTTAGCCAAAAGCCAGCGGATTCGTTTCTGTTTTGTCGAATTGTAAGTTTTAGTTTTTTTTTGTCTGCAGTACTTTGCATCATTTCGCATTTTAATTTACACAGGTATGTGCTTATTTTCTATTTTGATACCCATTTTTAAACAAATTTAAACAAAATTATGTTTTACGTTACTAACGTTGACACATTCTCAACACTATATTTGTCAAATGATCCCCACAAAATAAGCACACGATACTACTGGGATTCATGAAATAAAACCAGCATAAAGGTCCGTAATAATATTTTAACTTTTTTAATAGGGATAACTTATATAATATGCAAGGGATAGTCCCAAGGTTTTTTCTTCTAGTGATAAAAGGATGATACCATTCACAAACGGAGCGATCACATTTTATCACCTGCTCAATAAATACAGTCAACAGTGTAAGCATAATCTTAAAGTCATGAATCCATGATCGCTATCTAGCGTGTGTCACGCGCGCCGCCGGGCCGCGCGCGGGCCGGGGGCGGCGGGCGGCGGCGGCGCGGCTAGGAGGACGAGCCCGCGCCGAACATGTTGGCGCTGAAGCCGGCCGGGCCCGCGCTGGCGGCTGCGCTGCCGGCCGCGGCCGCGCCGCCGCCGGGCCGCGCGCGGGGTGGGGGCGGCTGGCGGCGGCGGCGGCGCGGCTAGGAGGACGAGCCCGCGCCAAACATGTTGGCGTTGAAGCCGGCCGGGCCCGCGCTGGCGGCCGCGCTGCCGGCCGCGGCCGCGCCGCCGCCCGCGCCGCGTGACTTGGGCATGGGCGGCTGCAGGTACTCGTGCCGCGCCAAGCCGAACACGTCGATGCGCTCCTCCTTGCGGTACGCCAGGCACGCGCGGATGAAACTCTGCAACGTACACACATCCACCTTCAGTACACATGCTAACATAAACATTTATTAGTTTCATTATGCCACGTCATTTATATATGTATGTAGTACTAAACATATACATTGAACATGTATGCATTGACAAATGTGTTAGCCAGATTGTAAAAATTCAATAAATCATTTATCATTTACACAAAATTTGTTTGCAAATATGAATATAAAAAAAAGATATAATATGTATGTGCTTCAATTTCTGCCTGTATGACGTACAAATCTCTATTTATCATGTTTAATGTACTTACTACAATTTTATGATAAAATTTTGTTATGTTATGCTCAAATGAAATGAAATGATATTCATTTGCCCTTGAATACAGGTAGGTGATGCTGTAATATAAAATAGAAGTCCCGTGTATTCTACCATTCTAGGTGCAAATATTATAATTTATGTATTAACTACGCTTAATCTAGGTGTTAATTATTGTATCAGTCAATTTTACAAACAAGGATGCCGCAATATATACCCAAATACTTATCAACACTGTAGTAACACTTCAAATACAAATACAAATACAAATTATTTATTTATAACTCCATAGTTACAAGTCAGAATACGTCATGTACATGTATTGTTTACAATAGTAAACTTAATAATTTAAGTTTAAAAGTATTGTACTTATATAAAGAAAAATTCATTATGAGATACAATAAAATTATGAGATACTTCTCAATTAGCCAGTTATGCAATTTGTATTTGAATCTAGCGGAAGGCAGTTCTTTAATGTCCTGTGGCAGAGCGTTGTAAATAATTACAGCCATGGAAAGCGTTATTCTTACTCAATGCCAGTCGAGAGCCAGGCTCATGAAGCCTGTCTCCGTGTTGTGTTCTAAGATGCCTCCTACTAAGCGCTTGATTTGTTTTAAAGAACTTTGGGTATGATCTTACAAATAGTGCTGCTTTTTCAATGTACATGCATGGTAGTGTTAAGATTTTCAATTCTTTAAATATTTGTTCACATGAGTCTAAGTAACCAGCACCTCGTATTATACCCTTACACATTTCTTTTGAAGTATAAAAAGTCTTTCAATTTCAGAAGAGTTTCCCCATAATAGTATACCATATTGAAGGACAGAGCTGATATAACCATGGTAAGCCTTGAGGGCTGCTTCTACAGAGACAGAATGTTTGATTCAATGAAGAGCAAAGACAAATCGGTTCAGCTTGTTACAGGTCTCATTAATGTGAGTTTTCCAGTTTAGATAGTTGTCTAAATAAACACCTAAAATTTATATCAAGAGAATCAAGAGATAGTGGTTTTCCTTTAGATTTGTAAAATTGCATCATCTTCGTCTTTTCAATGTTTACTTTTGAATTATTATTATCTAGCCATGTCACTATATATGTTCAATTGTATTATTTATGTCAGATTGGAATATATTAATGTCAGTTTTATTTAGTTTACTAATTAAAATTGTAGTGTCATCGGCAAATAAAATAGCTTTATGATTCGTTGTATCCGGCAAGTCATTGATGTATAGTAAAAATAGTATTGGCCCAAGTATAGAGCCTTGTGGGACTCCCGATGCGTTCAGCTTATATTCCGACCTGTATCTCGACCTAATTTTCTTTACCTCATCACATTTTACTATTTCGGTGCATTGCATTCTGTTTTTTAGGTATAAACCATTCGTGCGCGGATCCTCTAATATTTAAATTATACATTTTATCAAGTAATCGTTCGTGATTAACGAAATCGAATGCTTTGCTCATATCAAAAAACAATGCTACAATTGAATTTTTTGCATCTAGCTTTTGCGTCACGTATTTTACAAGTTCAAAGTTAGCTAATGTTGTTGATTTTTGTCTACGAAAGCCATTTTGTTCTGCACAAATTATACCGTATTTATCAATAAACTCCTCTAAACATTTCAGCATAGCTTTTTCAATAATTTTTGATAAAATCGGTATGAGAGTTATGGGCCTATAGTTGTTAAAATTATAAAATCACCATTTTTAAAAATTGGCCTGACTACTGAGTATTTTAGTCGCCCTGGGAAACATCCTTGGCTAAACATAAATTAATAATATGGCTTAAACATGTTGAAATCTGAGTAGAGATTTTCTTTAGTAAATTTGTAGGGAGTTCATCGTAACCAACAGATTAAAAATTGTTTAAAGATAAAATGATTTTATTTATTTCATCAGGACTAGTAGGCCTGGTGAAAATCCTAGATCCGTGGTTTGGTATAGTTATTTGTTGTCGTGGAAGATCCGTTGATGTTAAGTTATTGTTATTTGTTATATTAATAAAAAAGTCATTAAAAAATTTTGCTGTCTGTGGGATCTGTTATAGATTTACCGTCAAAATCAATGTTATTTATGTCGTCATGGATGACTGATTGCGTACCACATACGTGATTTAATAACCTGCCATACGGCTTTACACTTATTCCTAGCTCTTTCAATATATTGCACATTGCTTATCCTTTGACAGATCTCAATACACCTTTTGAGTAATTTTGAGTAACTTTTGTATGTCTGTCTAGTGATTTATTTATTCTCTTTTTGAAAGTATAAATGACGCTTAGTACTACACGACTTTTTTAAACTTTTTGTGATCCATTTTGCTTTTAGGGTTTGAGAGTTAACCTTGATCTTAATTAGTGGAAAGCATAGTCTAAAAAATAAAGTGATATACTCGTGATACGCAGAAAACGCCGCATTTGCATCCTCTTCCGCCATTACGTCAGAGAATGAGAAGCTTGAAATGCAATCTATGAACTTTTTTATATTTGTGTCAGCCATATCTCTCTTTTTGACAAACCAACTTGTAAGTTTTCTTTTAGTTTTGCAACTAAATTCTAATATTTGAGCTGTATCATGGTCAGAGAGACCAAGTGAGTGTATACTTCCCTTGGCTCTGCTAATGTTGCTAATAATCAGATCCAAACAGGTTTTTTTTCGAGTTGCCTTGTTTATATGGATCGTGAAATTGTGTCTCTGGAGAATAGTTTTAAGATATCGAGTGTATTTATTATCCAGTAAAACATTAATATTCCAGTCTCCGGCTAGAATTATTCTTTTTTTATGAGTTTTTATAATACTTTTGAGTAGCTTATTTAACTGCCCTATGATCATTTTTTTATCAGAAGGAGGATTTTTATAGATGCATATTATAATCAGATTATTGTCAACAAGCTCTACTCTACAACATTCAAAACATTTCACAATAGAAAAATCAAAACGAGTGAGTTATTCAATCATTTTTAGCATTAATTTTATGAACTAAGCAAAATATGATACATTATTTCCAATGTATGCACGCTTACCTTAGCCTCGTTGCTGACAGTGGGTTTGTTGGCGAACTGCACCTCGGTTGCCTTGAGGATAGTGTTCTCCTCCAGGATGGTGGCCTGGCTCTGGTTGTGACCGAACGGCTTCTTCCCGTACAGGCACTGGTAGAAGATCACGCCCACGCTCCACACGTCCACCTTGCTACTTATCTTTGGCGGGTTCTTACCGACCACGAAGCACTCCGGCGGGAGATACCTGCAATTTATAATTATGTTGATTATGTTTTATGTTGGTGTACCATTATGAGTGAAAGGATGCATTACAATTTATTTGTGTGGAAAAAAAAATGTTCGGTTTAATTTTCAAAGGAGGCAAGAATTGTTTGTCTCTGCACAAGTAACATCTGACATTACTAGTTCAGAAGACGATTAACATCTCTAAATTATGTTGCTCGCAAATCAGCTGTCAAAAACCAAAACTTAGTATGTTTGTCTTACTTTCCTGAATGTGTTCGTATGTAATTTCTTGTCACAAAATAAATAATTGTAATTTTTTTCAAATAAATTTTACAAGACAAGAGAAACAGCTGCCACACTTTGATTTCCAAAGCGACACCAATACTTGATAATAAAAAAGTAAGTAATATTATGTAATCGAATGCAACTGACCAATAAGTGCCTGCGCCCTGGCTAGTGAGATCCATGCCGTGGTCGGGGTTATAGTTCTCCTCGTCCATGACCTTGGAGAGGCCAAAGTCCGTAATCTTGATCTCTCCGCACACATTCCCCTCAGTGAGGAGGATGTTGCCGGGCTTCAGGTCGTAGTGGATGACGGGGGGCTTGATCTCGTTCAGGTATTTGAGGGCAGACACCACTTGCATCACGATCGAGCGCGCCTCTCGCTCCGGGATTGTTTTGTGCTGGAATAAGATAGTTTTTTTTTGTTAGAATTAGGGTTAATATCATACTGAAATCGGTGAATTTGTTGAATAATTTTTTGGAAAGTTACGTTATCAAATAAATAAGATAAAAATAAAATGCACAAAAACTACTCCCGAAGCCTCTTAGCTACGACAATTCTTGAGATCCGAGAAATAGATTAGGTCGACAAATCATGAAGAACCCCACCCTAGTTAGAATGTACTTTAGGAAAATTTAATATCAATTAGTGTTGGTGACAATGTTTAATTGAAGTAGATCTTGTAATCTTAGAGTGGAATATGCGTCGATCACGAGATATGAACTGTTCAAGAGAACCACTTAATATTTGAAAAGATTTGTTATTTCTTATACCTATGTTAATATCACTAAAACATCAGAACACTCCCAAATCGACTTTTCCCTGTATAGACTATGTTTGCTTGGATGCAAACATTTAAGACAAATGAATTCACGTAACCTGTGTACAGCGCAGTCAGACAGTTTATCAAAGTGAGATCTTGTGTTGTTCCATCTCATTAAAGTAAATTTTATTCATAGCTCTCAATTTATTCTATGCAACATATGAAAATGTAAGCAATATAACAAAAAGACCAACCTATTTATATAATGTTGATTAAATTACATCAAGAATTAAAATCATATACAAAAAGATTTAAAAAAATTATCAATCTAACACAGAGAGCGCAAAATAATTATTATATACAAAAATCTCAGAATAAATCGAAGGCTACGTGGGACGTAATAAATAAGCAAAAAGCGTGTTATCCTAATGTGACAGTATCACATATAGTTAATGATGACGGAAATACAGTTAAAGATCCTGTCGAGATGGCCAACTATTTTAACGAGTTCTTTTTACGTGTTGGGCAGGGTTGTGTTAATAGCAAAACTGCGTGCTCGTCATTGAGTAATTTCAACGCTTCCACATCCTTATTTTTGACACCAACTATACCGTTAGACATTTATAAAGTAATACGAGACTTAAATAATACAAGAAGCGTTGGGTCGGATGGTGTCTGTACTGACATTATAAAATGCGTATCATCTCATATATCTGCTCCAATCAGTCACATAATAAATATATGTATGGAGCATGGTGTATTCCCTGAAGCATTAAAAACTTCTATAGTGAAACCTCTTCATAAAAAGGGAGAAAGAACCAATGTCAGTAATTATCGTCCAGTAGCGCTTATTCCTATTTTTTCTAAAGTCATAGAAAAAGTGATGTACAGTAAAATCTATAGTTATTTTGAACATAATAATCTTTTCTCAAGCAGTCAATATGGCTTTAGACGAGAGAAAACAATTAATATGGCGATTTATAACTTCCTTCAGAAGGTAATGACTGACGTAGATAAAAAACGTAAAGTTATAGCTATGTATATGGATATGTCCAAAGCCTTCGATAATGTTCACCACGGTTTATTGTTAAAAAAATTAAATATTTATGGTATCCGAGGCAACGCGAACAAATTAATTGAATCATATTTAAATAATAGACAACAAATGACAGAACTTAGTAGCATATGTCCAAAAACTTTGACACTTAAAACGTATAAATCTAAAACTTGTCCAGTATTATATGGGGTCCCGCAAGGCAGTGTACTAGGCCCGCTACTATTCTTAATTTATATCAATGACTTGCCTAATGTGACAGATAATGATATGACCCTTTTCGCCGATGATTGTACTATCCTATTCAAACATAACACGCTAAACAATCTTCAATATGACATTAGTACGACATTAACAAATATCATTGACTGGTTACGCAATAACAACCTCAAAATTAATGTCAGTAAAACAAATATAATGTATTTTAGAAACAGGCATAATGACAATGTTAACTTTGATATACATTATAAGAATGAAAAAATTGAAGAAGTTGAGATAACGCGATTTTTAGGTGTTAACATTGACAATAAATTAAATTGGAAGCAACACGTTGATATTGTATGCAAAAGAGTACATAAATTCGCATATGCGCTCTTTCAACTTCGGAAGGTAGCAAATGACTCGACCCTGTTAACGGCGTACCATGGTCACGTGGCATCGATATTGCGATACGGAATAATGTTTTGGGGGAACTCAACTGACCAAATTAAAGTGTTTAGAGCGCAAAAAAGATGCATTAGATCAATATGTAGACTAAAAAAGAGAGCAACATGTAAAGAACATTTTATTAAATTAAAAATTCTTACTGTTCCTTGTCTATATGTAAGTGAAGTAGCAACATTTGTTAAATCTAATCCTCAACTATTTAGGATGAGGCCCGAGGGTAGCAGGTATGAAGGACAATTGTACACCACACAGTCACATACATCATATCTAAGTAAGAGTGTTTTTTTTATGGCCACAAACATATACAA
The DNA here is from genome assembly GCA_927399415.1 of Macaria notata. Lineage (NCBI taxonomy): Eukaryota > Metazoa > Arthropoda > Insecta > Lepidoptera > Geometridae > Macaria > Macaria notata. The sequence goes on from OV656730.1 coordinate 11,075,429, forward strand.
CAAATTACCAAAGGAATTTAGATTGGTAGATGATTTATTAATCTTTAAACGCAAATTAAAGGAGTTCTTGCTACGTAAAGCATATTATTCTATCAAAATGTTCCTTAACGATAATGATGATATTTGATAAATCGATTTCACATTGACATTTTGTTATTCCAATAAACTGACATATTTGTATATTACCTTTGACATATATTATCATGTAAATCTTATATCATCACTTTATGACTTTTTTTTTCTTTTTTAATTGAATTTGTTTTGTGTAGTGTGTCATCAATTGTATTATTATTAAAATGTATTCTCATAATTATGTATTCGATTCAAATAGTTCTAAGGACAGTCTGTAAGCCCAAATGGGCAGTAACTAGAGGACTCATATCACAAACATGACGAAGCTCTGTAATTTGAACATCTGTATATACCTAGTTTACCAGACAATAAAGATTTCATTTCATTTCATTTCATTTCATTTCATTTCATTTCATTTCAAGAATACGAGACCAGTCATACGTCTGCCCTTTTTAGGGCGCGCACAAACAACTCTTTGTTTGTGCGCGCCCTAAAAAGGGCAGACGTATGACTGGTCTCGTATTCGTTCATATCGTCTTAATGTGAACAAATTTAATAAAAGTCAGTTTAAAAGGACAGCACAGGTAGGTTAATGCCAATTGAACCATTACGAGTTAATTAACGATTCTACAAATTAGGAGGTAATGGCGGAATAAACAGTAGTCGTTATTTCATTTATTTATATTTTAAGATATTTTAAGTGTGTTACCAAGGTTTCATAACAATACAAATAAATAATAGTTGCATAGTAAAATTCGGATATTGTGAAATATTATGTATATGGGTCTATTGCTCTTAATTTAGATACAAAAATGTCTACATCTTTGAATAGTAAGACTATTAACAGTTGGTTGATTATATTCTTCTTCTTCTTATCGAATGAGCGTGGCAAACTCTGATGTCGAGAGTTTATCGAGCCGCCCCATGAGCTTCTGACATGATTATATTAAAACCGCAGTTTTCAGACTATTAAAAAAACTATTCCCTAAGGATAAAAATCCATTGGATTCTCATAAGCATTATGTCACCAGAAGCGTCAATATGGTCCAAAATGGACCATACCTAACCTTTTTAGGTTCAGAACTTAAAAGTTACACTGCGCTTCTCTACAATGACATTTGATATTTTTTCCACTGTCAATAAGAACAGGATACAATCTAAATATATAAAACTCAAAGGTGAAAGCATTATGTCACCAGAAGCGTCAATATGGTCCAAAATGGACCATACCTAACCTTTTTAGGTTCAGAACTTAAAAGTTACACTGCGCTTCTCTACAATGACATTTGATATTTTTTCCACTGTCAATAAGAACAGGATACAATCTAAATATATAAAACTCAAAGGTGACTGACTGACATAGTGATCTATCAACGCACAGCCCAAACCTCTCAATCGGACGGATCAAGATCGGAAATTTGGGATGCAGGTAGATGTTATGACGTAGCATCCGCTAAAAAGGGTTTTTGGGAATGCCACTTTTAAAGGGGTGAAATGCAAGTTTTACTTCTTAATGCGAGCAAAGCCGCGAGCACCCACTAGTCATATTATAAAAACAACAAAGCAACATACCTGCTTGAGATAGAAGTCGAGATCGTGTCCGTTGCAGTACTCGAGGACCGTACAGAACGAGTTGCCGTCGATCTCGAACACATCGTACAGCTTCACGATGCGGGGGTGGTCTAACGCCTTGTGAATGTTGTACTCCCGCAGCGCGTGTCTGGAACGTGACGAATTAGGCTTTATTATAAGGAGTTAAAGGTAGTTTTTGAATGGCAAGCACACACAGACGATTTGGAAACAAAAAACGGTGCCATTGATCAAATGTAAGAACTGAAAAGCCAAGTCTAAATACAAACAATCTACATGTAAACCTATATGGTTTGATAGTGTTGTGATCTCGAAGCGAAAAACAAAAAACAATTTAGTTCAAATTGTTTTTTGTTTTTCGCTCGTCTTGACAATATTTAGTGTGTTTAATCTAATTTGTAAGTATTTCTTCAAATTGTAGGAGACATGACATTTCAGCTGCAACTCTACAACACTAGATAACACTCTATTACAGGATTATGCTTATGAATTTATACTCGTATAAATAAATAAATACATTTTCTGATCATTGATTAGTACCAAATCATTGTCAAGTACAAGATTGCCTTCGGTAAGAAATTTGCTAAGCTTATATTTGCATGCAAAGCATACATCCGAACGTCAACATAGATAGACTAGTTCTTACTTTATAACTATTCTACATTGGGATCTTATTAGTACCAAATCATCATTCGCTGGAAGTGGGCTAAGCATATATTTGCTGAGCTCACATCCGAACACTGGACAGATAGGTCCACAATATAAGATAGGTACCTTTATTTATACCTATCTCCGTTTGGTCGCAGTACCGCAGTGCTACATACACCTACATATAGCTATGCACAGGCACTTTATCACGTGACCTAAAACGGTATCGACCCGCCTGTGACGCGGTGCATCTTGTCTGAATTAGGGAAACAAGAGGGCTATTGTTTTTGTACGCACGTATTGAACTACGTAATAGGGACTTTGAGTGAATTGTTAATGAAGCTAGGGAGTTTTATTCGGCGTTGTTGAATGTATAATTGCTTGACAAAATTTTATAAATATACATACTAGGTACATAGTTTTCTTTCAAGATTTTTTTTTCTAATTAAATCGATTTTTATAGTGGTCTACAGTCTACACTATTTTTTATAATTATCACACTTGAGGTTAATTTAATCAGAACCTTTTTTCAGAAATCGGAAAACGAAAATCATTTGACTATTAAACAGCTATTTTAACTCCCAAAAAGAAATTGTCTCTAGGTAAGTACAGAAAAAAATCTAAGCTTAAGTTTTATGACACCAAACACATACGCAACCAAACACACACACACACACACCCACACAGAAAAAAAACCACAAACAAAATAAGAAGCGTATATAAATACACATAGTAAATGTGGAGTGGCCATCGTACACGACTCACTTGATATAGTTGGCCTTCTTGTCTTCTTTCCAGTCTTTGTTGAGTTGGTGCACTTTGCAGGCGGTGTAGCGCTGCTCGCGGAGGTCGAACGCCTTGTGCACCTCGCTGAACCCGCCCTTGCCTAGCAGCATGAGCAGGAGGTATCTGGAGTGGACAAAATGTAGGATTTAGCTGGAAAATTCAAAGGTCATGGAGATCGGTGGATAAGTACAGGCATACGTTCAAGCTATACACTTCCTAAAATTAAAGGTCTCCAAAAGAAGAGATCGGCGTCTGATACACACATGGGATTTGTGGCTTCGCAACTTTTTGTATGAAAACTATCATAAATGTAACTTTTTCATAAAACTCCAGTGTCTCGACACCCGCGTGGTAAGCCGTCAGTAGCCGCTCCTTGATAACCATTTTTGCTACATTAACAAATCAAATTTGCTCTATAAAACACGGTATTATATTACAGAAACCGATACAATCGATTGATTTTATAAGCATTATTTTGTTTGTAGCAATAAACAAAATGACCGCATCGATGGCGTCAAAACGCCCCGACCGCCCCACACATAGGTTAAATGAAGGGCCAACTCCCCTACAATACAAATCGAATAGGGGTACCGCGGTAATTAATATTATTATTTGGCTAAAGGACGTATTTCCCCAGTGCAAAAATAACGATTAATAATGCTTGTATTGACTTTCTTGTCAGCTCTGTTTTTTTTACAAAACTGGTTTCGGAACCTTTTTTATTCATGACTACCTGAGTGATTATAAGACTACTATTTTAGGAAATAAAGGAGTTATAGCAGAAAATATGACTGGTATTTTTTTTTGTGAATAATGGCGATATGGTATTGGTATTTTACTTGTGATATTAACTATAATTATTCAGCTATAATAAAATTAATTTTAATTTCCTAGATTTATATAAATGTTTACAAGAAATAATCAAACCGCGATCGTGGTAGCATGAATCAGTTCTCCGTCAAACGATAGGGTGCAGATAACAACAATTTACATCGTTATCTTGTCGCTATCACAGAGTATGTCCAACTATTACGTGTGTCGTTATCTATTAAGTACACGAAATTACCGCATTTTTGTCGAAACCTACCAGTCAACAACGAATCAAATGGCTAGAAAACAAACTGATAATGTAACTAGGTTACTAGGCGATAATCTAAGACAACATAAGGCGTTTTTTGATTTGATTTAGGATAATTCAATAAATTTACAAACATGCTGAGAAAGCTTATTTTTGATACTGACTTCTTTATGGCGGTTTACGCTTGCGTTACCATCAGTCGACTGATGTTAATCAAACATTATTACGCAGCTATAGCTCATATATTGCAATAATGCTTACTTATTACAGTGAATTGTAGTTGATCGGGCGTTATCATACATGAGTATTTTTAAACAAATCTGATCTTGAAACTATCATCTTGGAGGACCATTTGTGTTACACGCGGAAGGATTTGGGCGCGGACTTCGATGTGTCTGCTCAAAAGAAGTTCCTCAACGAATAAATAGTGAAGAGGAATAAGTATAGCTATATTATATGATTATGTTAGTACACCTGACAGGGTATAAAGATAAACTAGAGATACTTGTAACTATTTTTAAGACCACTGGAAAGAAACCTAGTTTTACTGACAATAAATGATAATATTAATGATTAATATAGCTTAGTGTGGGGCTAGATGGCGCTGTGTGATATGTCCTGAAATAGTTATTTATTAGTAAAGAGGAGTAGGACTAAGGGCGAGCACTCACCGCTCGGAGAGCACCGGATGCTGCGAGAACCGGCTCTGGTCCTCGTTGTGTATCCGCTTGAGCTCCCGTATGTGCAGGTTGCGCTCGCGCTCCAGCTTCTCCATCTCCAGCTGCAGGTCGGCGTCCTCCTTCTTCAGCGCGCTCTGTCGCAACTGGAATACGAGAATAAGGGGATTCAAATTGGGGATTTTATGTAAATTGCATTTGTTTTGCAAGCACTTCAATGAACTATTGTATATTGTAAGTTTATCATTCATTCTTAAAGCCTTGAGCCTTGTACGTACAGTATCGCATTTACTACAACGCTGCTGATTTTTTAATTATGGAAACATACTGTTTACTGAAAATAATTTAAAATACAATTCAGCATGAAAACCAATTTATCAATGTCAGTTAAATGATTGTGATAATATAGATAATCTTAAATGACAGTCCAGACCTAATTTTAGCGTATTGATACAGTTTTTGGGTAGTGTCCCTGAGTCCGGCACTAGAAATCGTAGGACTCTGCATTACAGCGACTGCATTTCCTTCTGCCGTAATAACAAGTTCTATAGTTTTAGCAAATTGATAAATTATGCAAGTAGTGTCACTGAGTCCCACACTAGGAATTCTAAAATCCTGTATTACATGACAGTAACACACGTCGTAGCAAGTTATGTAGGTACTATAAAAAAAGTAACTCCCCCACTACATTAACATGTAGTGGGGGAGTTACTTTTTTGTATGTAGTAGCAAAAAGTGGCTCACCTTAAGTATTTCATCAGCCTCGTAGTACTCCTGCGAGGTCATGGAGGGCAGCGGGTCTGGCTTGAGGAAGGTGGGTGCGTCGGTGCCGTTGTGAAGCGGGGGCGGCTGCGCGGCGGCGGGCGGGGCGCTGGAGGTGCGCTTGCCGCGCCCGCCGCCGCCCTCGCTGTTCACGGGCCTCTTCTTGAACAGCAGCTTCTTCTGCCGGTCGATCTCCTCCTTCTCCGCCGTGATCTCCTCCTGCCGCCTGCTCGGGGACCGTCACTTGATAATATCTAGCTGACGTGTTTGGAAGTATCGCGGGGGAACATGGCTCTACTGTACTGCTTCTGGTCGCAGACCATCAATAGTTACAGACTTGAATATATTTGTCACCATTGCAATAAAGTATTGTTCAAAAAGTAAAGTATTTTCAAACAGTAAGTTCGAAAGTGCAGATTTGCAAAAAAACCTTTATACAATTATTTTCTTATTATGCATTTACATTGAGGCAGCCAGAAAATACACATTTAATATTAGAGGCCGCTAACAAATTTTAAATACACAACCATAGTTGTTGTTAAACTATTAAATAAAAGACATCTCCTCCAAAAATGTACTTTACACATTTGGTCAGTGCTTTTTAAAACAAAGAATTTTGGATTTAGTGCTTTAAATTCGAGCCGTTTTCATATGAATTTATGTAGCACATAATTTGCATACTTTTTTGGGCAAGACATAATTGGAAAGGCAAAGCAAGAGGATGCGAGAGTATACAAAAAACTAATAAGTAGCGAGTACGTGACGCGCCCCCTACCGCGTCTTTTAAACGGTTGCTCAAGCATTGGCTTGTCGAAAAAACTTACTATAACGTTGATGATATGTTAGATATCAGAAAAAAATTATGTAAATAATGTAATTTATTATAGACATATGCCTAAATAAGAAAATCATTTAATCATCAAATTGACAAGTAACTATATTTTGTTAACAATAAATTGAGTTTGAGTTATGAGAAACAGAGGAAATTAAAATCTAGTATAATTTATAAAATCTGAGTTACTAAAGCTTTGATAGTATAAAAGCTAAGCCCAGTGAAAATTATTATATTTTTTTAAATGACGAGAAGTAGCAACTAAAACAACATCCATCTAGAGTGCTAAGCCTCGAGTTCTTGGTACTTATTTTCACACTTTGTATTCAATATGAGTATATTTTGAAAAAAATAAGCCAAGTCAAAGATCATCATTATCACTGATCATTCCATCTGAGACCATGCTTACAATAATAAAGAAACTATTACAACAGATCAAGTGAAAGTAAGGAGAGCCATAGTATCGAGAGCAGCGTTGCAAATTGCAAATTCAATTAACACATACCTGGTGAGTTCTTGAAATGCATATCCGTCAGTCCAATTTTCCTGAAACGTGGCCCCGACCCTCTGCGTGACAAACTGGCCGAGCCTGAGCCGGTTCTGCATACATCGCTGCCGAGCTTCTTTCTTCTCTATAGTACTTTTTTCATTTAACAATTTCTTAACAACTTCTATACACTTATTTATGTGTGACTTATGTTGCTCTATAACCTGGAAACAGAAAAAACAAATGTCGGTTTAGTCAACAAGAAGTATTCATGCTTTTATTACAAAAATAAAAGTGTGTGTGTTTGTTACTTCATCATGCTCAAACGGCTGAACCCATTTGGATAAAATTTGGCATGGAGGTAGATTTGACCCTGGATTAACATATCTAACACTACTACTACTACTAACTCGTTATATCCTGGATTCGCGTAGGTAATACCACGGGGCTTTGCTAGTAATACATATTTCGTCTAATTACAAAACGTGGTTTAAATATTAGTCTAGTACCTTAGAAATAAAAAGTCGGTTATTATTGTTCAAACAATTAAAATATCAACTCCAAATTGGAACATTAATTCAACTTCAACTTTTTATTATGGCTTCTGCAGCGTTACCGCAATTTTGCCAATGTCACGTAACGGATAAGCTAAAAACAAACACTGAAAGGTTCGGTCGATAAAATAAAACCAAAAGCAAAAATTTTAAAAAGCAAGCTTATTACGTTATACATATTAAAGTTATAAAAGAAACGGTCATATTATGACTATGAAAACTTAAATAGAAGCTTCCAAAGCTAACCAAAATAAACTAAAAGCACGTTTAAGCGACAGTAACAAAGGGAAATATTTTACAACTTAATATTATTAACTAACATAAATTTGTTTAGAAGGAACATTAATTATCTTTGGTAACATTGTGACAGTTTGATTATTATGACAATAGACATTCAAATTTAAAACAACGAAAACAGACTCGGTATTTTTGAAGTTCTGGACTAACAGTTAAACAACGTTTTGTAATAGGACCCATAGTAGGATAAAGTACGTTGTTAATAACACTTTTACCATTGTTACTTTATACAGAAGATGCTAAACTATTCTTATTTATAGTAGTATTTCCATATCATTTAGACTTATTGATGAAGTGGTTAAATTCAGCATGAGCCTTAACCACTTATGGATTGAGGTAGTATATGAACATACTCATTAACCACACAACAATGTAATCTGGAGTATTTAAATGATAACAAAATACGATACATATTGCATATAGTAAAACATAACTAATTTAGTTTTCTTACCTTGCTTTGTGTTTGCACTTGATGTTTCAGTTCTTCATTACTTCTTGTTAATTCATCTATTTTATTATTTCTTAGCTCTAAATCAGACGATGCCTGAGTTTCTAACTCCTGTATCCTCTGACATGTCAGTTCTGTTTGAACCTAAAACAAGAAAACCATTCATTTAGTTATTGTATTATCATAAATAGTTATTAATTAATAGAAAAAAATAACTGCATTTTTAAAGGACCAACTGCAACTATAGAATAAACAATAGATAATATGATAACTACTTGCAGTACACGTGTATAAATGACAAAAACGCATTAAGCAATTATTGAATTCGAATATTTTTTTGATTAGTTCAGAATCGAGAGGCACAGATCCTCACAATTCAATATCAATAAACATTCCATTTCTTAAATAATAAATACCCACAGTTGCTAGAACAATATCCCCTTATACAAATAAACTATTTTCCGTTGTGATTGTTTGAAACAATCAATATTATCAACCAATCACAGCATAATCAAGTAATTTCATTTAATAAACTTGAAACTGAATGTGTATGTTTTAATTTTACCTGTTTAACAGAATTGAGTGGTCGTTGCTGCGAGGTCCGTAAAAAATCCGCTCCAGATGGCAGCAACGACGAGGGTGACGGTGGGTACTGTGGACACAACACACATTTAATAAAACAGACGAATTATATCTCATGGCATATGTTAAATGTCATTTATATAAAGTTGCTGAATGTACTTTAATAGCAACCAGTTCTTAACCTGAGTATAAATATTTCCTTTGGTAGAGTACTTCAGTTTTTACATAATTCCGTTACTTGTTTTCTTAGGTATTACATCTCAAGTCTCTGCTACAAGACGGAAAAATATCCATAGCAATATTCAATTAAACATACAAAAATTTGTCATCAATCTCATGAGAAATCTTAACACATATTAACCCACTTTTTAAATCAACATATACATATATGACTATTCATCAAAAGAACAAAGAGGTGCAGCCATATGCAAGTACTGCCAATCACTGAACACATCTGACAATAACTAAATTCTCTTACATAATGCCACCGGGAAATTATTCTCCAAAGTAAATTACACTGAAGGAATAACAATTATATAACTGTAGTTCATGCATAGCCTGTAACGTTTCAAAATGGCGGCGTAGCGGCGCGTCAACCACATGAATGCTTAATGCTTGACTGGCCTGTTAGCTTAGTTGGTAGTGGCTCTGCCTTCTAATCTAGAGGTCGCGGGTTCGATTCCCGCATGACACAAGTATTTATGTAGGTACTTTAAAAATTTATAATTACTTGTGTTGAGTCTGGTCGTTTGTATGTATAATAAGTATGTATTTACAAAAGAAAAAGTATATAAGTATTATATCCGTTATCTAGTACCCACGACACAAGCGTTTGCTTAGTGTGGGGCTAGATGGCGCTGTGTGCAATGTCCCGGAATATTTATTTATTTATTTAATCAGGATCCATGTTTCTCTGAGTCTGATTTAGATTATGCATTCTTAGTATGCTACATAGTTTCAAAGATTCATGTAAGAACTTAGAAGAAATGGCATTTAGATAAGTGTGCATTCGAATTAGGTAATATAAAATCACATAATATAAATATTTATAGATTGTAAACTCTTTATCAAATCTTAGCACACAGCAGTAAATTTGGAAAATTTAATTTTACTAACAATATGATATTTAATATAATTTCTGATATTTTTTTTGTATCAGATACACTTGTAGTGTGGCTTTCTTAAGAGAAGGTGGCATGTAGTGTCTTCATCAGCAAATAGATAGATAATTCTTTAGTGTCACACACATATAAAACATTAATAATAAAATTACATACAGAAACTACTCTAGTGCCACAAGTAGCGGCCTTATTGCTAAAAGCAATCTCTTCTAGGCAACCATTGGATGGAGAGGAATAAATAAAGGATAATAATGGATGTGGCAGTATTCAATCATCAAAGAAAGCAAGGAAAGCAAACATGATGCTCTCATATGAGGGAGCACAGACGATTTTTATTTTTGATATGGTGGGCAAAAATTAAAAGTCCCTAAATAACACAACTACTATTTAGGCTGTAGGTATCAATTATGAAGGAAGGTTTAGGGCGCCCACCACATTGTGCTCGCCCAAGAAAACTTCCCCAATGAGTAAAATCTAGCCGCGACCCACAATGATAAGAAACTATTTTTTTTAAAAGGACTATGCAGCTGGTTGCCAAATGCTACCATTGCTGTGTTACCGGTTGATGACTGGGCACTGATGGTGCCCGGGCCTTTGAATGAGAAAGAAACACAATGCTAGGACGAGGATATACCATGAAATAAACAAGATATATGTATACCATAGGATAGTTGGCGCCTTGCGGTGAGGGTGACTTGGCGCCGGCGAGTCTTACAGGGCTAGACGAGGGGTGCTTGGAGAAGTACTCCCGGATGTTCTTGTCCGAGGAGTTGTGCCGCTGCTTGCCTCCGCCTCCCCCGCCGCCGCCCACGCCTTCTTCACCTGCAATATATGGAAATTACAATCAATTTAATTTCTTTTACATATATCACTCAGGGTTTTACACCACTAGGTCCACCAAAAGCGACACTGAGGCCCAAAGTTATAGAAAACTATTTTATGAGTTAAGTTCTAAGGACAAAAAGGTACAAGTAGTGTGAAGCTTTAAATAATAATCTTAGCTTTCATTCCAATTCCACAGAGTACATGTTGAATATTATAAATGTGAAAGTTAATAAATATTTGTTCCTATTTCACAATTCAACTGCCATCAATTTGGATTAAATTTGGCTTAGAGACTGCATTAACAGATAAACTACATTTATCCCTGATTTATTTGATGACATTGCCAGTTTTTATATAAATTATTGATTTATAGTTAAGTCCAGATCATACTCTAGACTAAAAAAGTCCTACTACTTACTGCCATGGTTGAAATTTTCTTGAAGCAATTTCAATGGCAAACCATAGTTTATATAGTTGAATCTCTATTTTACAAAATTTTTATCAGTTTAAGTCTGTGTCTACCTACTGTTGAGTATAACCTTGCTCTGTAGCATAAGATAATGGTATGGTCTCCAGCCTATCCCAGTTAGCCATTTTACAAATAGAGGAAAGCACAAGTCAATTCACTCAGTGCTCACCTTTTCGTTTCCGTTTCCTCTCAGGCATTGCTATGGTGGGGTTGGCGCCGCTGGGCGGCACTAGGGCTACGCCGGGGCCCACGATAGAGCCTCGCATCCCCGCGGACTTCTCGGGTGTTAAAGCGTCAACTTCTTTGTCGCTATGTGATGACCCTGGAATGTACATGGATACATTTTATAACATGATAGATACAGTAGGACCTCGTTAAGTCGAACCTCAATAAGTCAAAAACCTCCAAATCTCGAAAAAATGTTTTGTTCCCTTCCCTTCCAGCACCAAAACCTCCATTACTCGAAATCTTGACCCTCTATTAGTCGAAATAATCACCGAGTCCCTCCAAGCAATTTTGGTACATATTTTCCCTCTATAACTCGAAAAATTGAATTTGACCTCTGTATTTCGAACACAGCAACGTTTAATTTTACAACCTTTACAACTCGATTATTTGGAATTTATTACCTCTATAGTTTGAAGAAAAATAAGTTAAGACTTTAAGAACTTGTCGACAATGTGAGTACACCATTGTTTCTTAGACAACATTTTAGGATTACACGATAATCATTTATGACTTACGTTAACACGTGTTTGCTTGCTTGGTGTCAGGTGTTCCATTTTTTATAATTTTAATTTTCTTTGAACTTTAGCGAAGAATTAAAGTGGCGAGAACCGCATTGAATACCTTACGTAATTTTATAGAGCAAACAAGTAACTCTGAAGAAGAAGAATTTTCTGCTTGTTATAGATTAGACAATGCTATAGATAGAGAACAACCAAATTATCTAAACAAAAAAAATATTACTGACTTTTCTGAATGCTACTAATTTTAATTTTAAGATGATTTGAAATAATGTTGATTTATAATAAATAAAAATATATTTGATTTTTTATTAATTTTACCTCTCTAACTCAAAATTTATAAGAATGAACCTCAACCTCTTTATGTCGAATCAAAGTCCGCCTAAGTCGAAAACTCTATAACTCGAATTTTTTGGTGTCTCCCTTGATATTCGACTTATAGAGGTCTTACTGTACTTGGATATCTGTTTATCATAAATATAGTAATTTGTTCTATCATGAGGTCAGAGGATTCATTAGATGATTTAACTTATAATTAATTAATCAAAAATATTTATTTTTTATATTATCTCATGGTCTTGACCAATGCTATGCTAGTTCGAAAACTCTCAATACTTAAGTTGATCAGCCACATACAAAGTTATACATGTTTACTTTGCTTTAATTACAGTATCCTTTCGCCAATTTTTATTCAGATTTGTGATAACTAGTCTTCACATTTTATTATTTACATATCCGTCACATTTTGGATTCACTTTGTTACTAATGCAGTAGATTTCAGACTCATAGCAAATCATGAGAGTGAATCGGTTTCTTCTAGGCAAGCGTGCTAGATCATAGATTAGAAGTTTGCTAGAAGTAACATCAGGTGAGTTGTAGTCAAGCATGAGCCTATTTACTTAGTTTGAAAAAATGTTAAATAAGTAACAGCATGCTTATTCATGTTGAGTATTGATTGTGCTACGGAAATGCTATAACTGAAGATTATATTAACATAAAGTGCCTACTTAGTATTGTATTTTAAAAAAGTATTTATTTTCTGTGCGAGTTGATGTAACGATCATGTTTATTAAATTAGAAGTAGGTATATCTTGCTCACCATCAGGCTGAGATGAGAAACTTACAGAAACAAACACATTTTTTAAGAATTAAGTAAGTACTATTTTTATAAATATAAGTAACAAGATCCAATCACAGAGTACTGTTTTTGTAATTATGTATATCCTTATAATACATAATATTTATTTTAGTGAACTTATTGAATTTTTTAGGCTTCCAGTTAATTTATCTTACATTTTCTTTACCAAAAAAAGTTATTAAGATGCAGCTTATGCCAAAAAAATAAAATTATGCTAAAGAAAAGTAAAGTTATCTCTGGTTCTGGTATACCTCATTACTTTTTCATATGTTATATGTATAGTGTAAATTTGCACATTTGTAGAAAATGTGTAGGAGTGTGTCTTATTATTAATTTTATCTTACTAAATGAAATTTTAAGTTTGAGTGTAGGGTTCATAATATATTTGGTAAAACAATAATCTTTAGGTGCAAAGACATTGCAGCATCGTTACCAAACATTTATCAACTACAAAATTTATTAATATTGTGCTCAAAATATGTTACTTACAATTAACTTTGACTTTAGGTATAACATTTGATATTTTTACGTAAATAAATCGCCATGTTTACATTTTACATGCCTACTACTTTAGCTGTCAAACATGTTGCAGTTGTCAGCTCAGTTTCTACTGTAGAAAGCGTTTAAAAAAAAGGTCTGTCAACTCACTTTTAGACAAAGAGCTCAGTAGGCCGACGTGGTTTATGTTAGCTCCGCTTTTATAATCATGCATTGTGGCACGCAACAGTCTCGTATCTTGGGAGGAAAAACGGCACTTTCACGGTTCCTATCCGGCATGATACACGAGTGAGTGACGTCACAATCCTCAGTTGGTACACAGTCTCCCACTAAACTCCGTTTCTTCCTGGCACGGTTACAGGTTAGGTTCCCAGGAATGCACCGGCACAGTAAACACAAGGCACAGATCACAGTACGCGGGTCCCACACATTTTTATCACTAATTCACAATTTACCTGTGCTCATATTGGAGTCCTGACTGTGTAGTGGTTGCCCCGTGTTGACAGTAGTTTGAGGTGCCATCTGAATTTGTGACCCAGCTGACATCTGTAAAGAAAGATGGCGTCTTTACATATGACTCGCCCAGTTTCCGACGTATCACAGCGGTTTTACAGCGATTTAAGTCTTGGGGCACCTTTTATCAATAATTACACGATTGTACAATGTCTCATTATCATATTTTACACTATTTTCACTTATCTAAATAACTTAACCAGTTTGACAAGTTGTAAACGAATCGCTAGCCGCGAGTCGCGACTCCGACGGATACACATCCGCGGGGAGCGCGGCGGGGCTAGCGCGGGGCGGGGGGAGCCGAGATCGTCACGAAGTTCGCTCCGAATGTGTAATAATAATAACGACGACAGCCGTGGCGCCATTTTACAAGGATACAAGGCCGCAACCATTGTTAAAAACATAGAAAAAATGTTTCATACGCTATTTTCACTTCGATATCATTCCGCGAAGGCATAGTGAAATCACAAGGACAACACTGCATTATTACCTGAAGCGAAAGAACGTCGGTTCATTCGCGTAGTTAACCGCGGGTCAACAGCCTGCGATAGCTATCATGTTTGTCGTCCAATGGAGGGAGTTTTGAACAAATTGATTCACAGCCACAGCACTGATTGATAAATGAGATTACGTCAAGAGTCAAGAACGAAATCTGAGAGGTGGGTGATACTGGTAGTTTATTAGCGTGCACCGGCGAGTGGCTAAGTATGTACCTATATGCGGAATGTGAAGTCGGTATGAGCAATGATTCCGCAGAGGTGGCGGCGGCGGGAGGGCGGAGTGCCGGTGGCGGGCGAGCGAGGTGACACCGCCGCCGCTCGTGCCCCACAACAAACTGCTTAGTGGACGTGTTACGTAGAGGCGTCTGCCCCGCGCCTGCCGATCTACTCACATAAACACATCTACCTATCTACAAGCACGCCCGCCCGTGCTCAATATCTACCCATATCATGCCTATCTACATTGTACATACCTACTTCATATCTCGCTGTAATATGATGTGCCTCTGTATGGTAACGAGTTGCGATGCAAATTATTTTTGTAGGCTTTCTGTCATGCGATATTTTACTAGGTACCTAGTGTTCTGTTGTAAAAATGTTTAACGAAACTAGTATTGACATCAAATAAGTTTTGGACAAATAGTCAAATTGCAACTGTATAAATTACCTAGGTATGACAGGTAAATTGATTATGCCAATCAGATGATATTTTATAAGGAATAGGTACCTACTCGTACCTACATATTTTGATGACTACAATTTCACATCTAAAGACCACGACTGCTTTTTACGTGATACGGTGTGTATACAAAGTTCATAACAACTTGAGAAAAGGCATTAGATGAATCATCTTTATTTTAAGCGAAATCTAAATAAGTACCTAGTTAACTATGTGTTTATATACCTATGTGTAAGTGTTTTTATATTATCTAGTAGGTAGGTACGTACCGAGCAATTACAATGTGAAATAATGGGACACAGAGCCTGGTTATCTACGTAGGTAGCTATATTAGCATTATCGTTGCCACGTAGGTTCACAAACACGCTCCCTGCGGCACCCGCCCGCGGCCCGCGCCCCGCGCCGCCCGAGACGGCCGCCTCCCTCATTATAATGTACCAACAAAACGCGCAACCACGAGCGAAATCATAACAACACACCGACCACAATACTGTTTGATTCGATCACCGCGATAAGAAAAAGACCACGTGACGCGGCCATGTCATAAAACCTTGCATCTAGGTACCTACTACATGTGAATAATTTGATATAGGTAAGTAACAAATATTCCGTTAGCGGTGCGCCGACCTGATTTAGCCAATGAAATGGATGAAACGAATAGTAATGGAGTGATATCATCGCATTGAACGATAATATAGGAGAGCACCCAATAAACTATGATTTAGAATCGGTGCAAGCTACCCATTTAACACCTACAATGATCGAAGTAGATGTTATTTTTAGCACTCCGTATAACACAACAGTAGACGAATGGAAAGTTGGCAGCCTACGTACAATGAGTAGGTATAATAGGTACATACATGCATGAACGAACACACATGTATGACGTGTGCTTTGCAATAACAAAACTCTAACCGCTAAGAGATTAAGCGATTTAAAAGCATATTGGCAATAATTGGCATACTTAACAAGGTCAATTTTCCAAAACATTTTTATTGAGTTTCGCAGTACATATTAACATACTCAAACAATAAACCTGCTGAAACCTTCACGAAGATAACGACGATAAGGAAAGATAATATTAATAATTGTGGTCATTTAAGGAAATTACCAATGATAGTACTTAATTATAGTAGGTAGGTATGAAAAAAAGAGACAAACCAAGCTCGATGCTTGAAAAGGGGGAACAACTAGGACAGATAGAAGTGCGCCTTATGGAACTGCGTCTCAATCGTGAATTTGAAACAATCAATAGTGAGGCACGGTCACGTCTCTGTCCCGCGTTATTCTGCGGAGGCCGAAATCCCCTCTTCCGGCGCGGTAGCGTAGCGATGACTCGAGCCGCGTGCTATTTAACCCAATTTTCTAGTGCGAGGGGTGGGCAGGGCGCGAGGTGCCCGCCACCACGGCCGGGAGGCGGGATCCGGCGCAATTTCAGCCGCAAGTATGCAACGACGAGGCGCAATGCCCGACATTCAAACCAGTGCCTGTGTGATATTGATTATTCCTAGTGTTGCTATGGCACCGCTCCGAATCTAGGAGTTGGAGCTCACAGAAATACGTATATACTACATACTCCTATGTATAAGAGAGGAGGAACGAAACGACAAATACGGTATTGTGTAAGCACTTATTGTGCTAAAAAGATTTGCATTCGTCACGAAATATTGAAGGCTTTGGACGTTTATGACCGAAATAAACATACTTAAAAGTAGTAGGTATGTAATCCTAATAATAACTCAATTTTTAAAGTTATTTAGGACCCGATTTATCCTGATATCAGATTAGGATAGCGATATCAAGGAGCAAAAGACCTTAAAAGTGGAACTGAATCGCCAATGTTATCAAAATAAAAAGTTATATTATAATATTTTTAGAATACGCTTAAAACATTATGTCCTCGAACGAAAGTAATAATGATGGCTAATAAAAAGATAAACTTGACTCGGCGAGCGGACGAGCAAGCATGCGCATTACTTCATTCACAACTGTACCGACACTGGCAACGAGAACGAAGCAAGTACGCCGAGAGCAAAGTGTAGGAAGATGAGTATTCGTAGAAATTAATATGAGCATGGAATTAGAGACGTAAAGCAGTCCTAAAAACTTGCGATAAAATGAAATATAAGCGAATAATGTGTATGTTATGGCGGATAGAGCAGTGTGGGGCGCAGTGGGTCAGGCGAGGCAGTGGGTACGAGCGGACCTTGCAATGTCGCGGCGCGGCGTGACGCTCAGCTGACGGCCGCCCGCCCGCCGCCGCCGCCCCGCGTTCATTGCCTCCGCGGCACTCGGCGAGAGCGCACGCCTCCTATGCTTCACGACAACATCCATCATCGAACGACTATTTCACACGTCTTCGCAGGAAAACAAATAATGTTTTGTGTTTAATAAGTGAATACCGAAAAGCGTCATCTGTTTTATAGTGTGTGTGGCGGCCGATGTGCGTTCATAAATTTAACTGGAGTGGAGTGCGGTGACGATCGGTGCGAAAGGTCGGGCTGTGTAAAAATAACTGCGGAACCGGGCGGCTAAGCGGTGGAATGAGGTTTGACGGCACATTGTAGCCGAGGCGGGGCGAGGCCGTGTGCGCCATGTTATAATTTCCCTTCGCGTCGAATGTGCAAACCGAGCCGGCGGCGTTGACTGAACACTGCGTTGTGCCTACTTCTCTTTCTCTCTGTGCAGATAAGCATACTTGTAAGGCGAGACATGTCGACCACATAAAGTCCGCCGCTACCGTCGCCGGCCACTCATTATTCAAATTGGTGCTCACTTCAAATCACTTTACCGGTCTCTAATAGAGTAGGTATCGGTTTCGAG
This sequence comes from Macaria notata, assembly GCA_927399415.1. Lineage (NCBI taxonomy): Eukaryota > Metazoa > Arthropoda > Insecta > Lepidoptera > Geometridae > Macaria > Macaria notata. The sequence goes on from OV656730.1 coordinate 11,093,554, forward strand.
TATTCGTATTTAGGCGCGTTTATTTTGTCAAAATATACCTACCTCTTTCAAATGCAATAAATTTTATTTACTAAGTATGCAAAATGCAATGGTTGCGTGATGATCTAAATCACATGAATTCCAAGTACCTAGTAAGATTGGTAAAAATTGAAAGTGATCAAAAGTTTAAAAGTGACATTCCGTAGAAATATATTTAAGCCACCACTAACCTACCTAACATTCATGTGAAAAGAGGCTGATAAGCTTGCAGATAAAAAATTGTTCGATAAAATCGCATCGATCTGCAATGTTAGTTTTTACGGTCTGGTTGGTTACGTAAGATGCGATAAGGATTTATCACCGATACTTGTTGAAATTTGGTGCGAGATTGGTATGAAATAAAATATCAATGCATAATGTGTAGATACAGGTAGGTATTTACAAATGGCATGAGAGAGAAGTATGCAAGTGGTGTAGGATTGCGATTTAGTTAGGAGTAGTTAGCGATAGAGGGGGGTAGAGGCACGGAGAGAGGAGCGCCGCTGCCGTGTCGGTGACCCCGCGGCCCCGGCTCGCCGCCACACACACTTCTAACATAACACTACGCGCTTCACAGAGACAATCCACCTAGCATCATCATCATTACGATATATAAACCATTCCAACGCGATTGTATACAAAAGTAACCCGTAAGACGATTCAAAGTAAAATTTGAGAAAATGAAAATAATTAAACTAAACAATAACAATTTAACTACTTACCAAGTTACATTTTACACATGTCAACTTCTTTCAAAATGTATCTTTAATCAATTCGAAGTATATCTTACAAACAAATAGGAATTCGATCGTGTTGATGGCTATACCTACTTACTTAGGTAAAATGGCGGAGATGTTATTTCCAATGGTCCTATTTATAACAAAGTTTACAGTCTGCTGTAAGGCGGTGTTCGCGGCGATTATGCTAGTTTTATTATTTCCTAAAGCTTCAAACTTCAACGTTCAGAATAATTGAACATAATAAATCACGTGTAGTATCTACAGCCGGATAAACATTGTTATTTACGTTCGCGTATAAAATAGCTCCGTTTATCAAATCGATACTCTAATTTGAACTGTCGACGCAGGCCAATCGATATCAAGGTGACTGGCGTCGTCGTAAACGTGGCATCATGGCATGATACTCTACAATAAGGTCTATTAATAATGTATGTCATCATGCAACGGTTTGCTCGCTGGCGACGAACTAATCGATCGGCAAGTCGGTACAATCTGCCGTACTTAAATCTTAGAAGCCATTTACGAGTGCTCTCTACTGCTATCACAAAAACTAAAAAAAGTGAAAATGATAGTGGATGGAAACTCACCATTTTGAAATCTGATGTCCGCCGAGTTTCTACAAGTATCTCCCTTGCGCTGACCTGCAAACACGCGATCAATGCGCTCAATGTAAACCAGCCTATTAGAAAACGACTCCCCACTATGCCTACACTGCCGTCTATACTCATATACTTCTATTCTAATATGATCGACTTCTACATGATTGCATCAAATCAATGATATTAAACAATTGAATTAGCTAATAGGTACGTCTAACCAAGTTATTATAAACCACGAACAGGTTATTTTAAAATAAACAAGCTTCATTAGTTATCTTGTGTACTACCTATGCTGTGACACAAGAAAACTAATGAGATAGGATTTTCGAGCAGTTAACGTTCAATTACAATTAATCAGCCGAGTAAGTATGTATGTAGGTAAGCTGTTGGTTGGCCGATAAGTCACGAACATGGAGGTGCTTTTGCCTACAGGCTACTTATGGTCGCCCACCATTTTGTCGTCGTATGACAAAATTGTACACAGCCGTAACTTTATATCATCCAAGTTACTGTTTACATAGCCATTGACGTCGTCTTACAAAATATACTGAGAGAATCCTAAGAAAATAATAGAAGTAGCAAACAAGAGTCTCATTTTACAACAACTGTATCATTACTCACTCTATAATAGCAGCCATCTTAACGAATCGCGCTAAATCGTGATCAATGGCGATCTTAAAACAACAAATATAACGAAACAACAAAACCGATGCCCTGGCGCGGCCAAGTGACGCGTCAATAGGACAGAACAGGGGAGATAAGTGCGGGGCGGGGTGCGGACGGAGACGAAGCACATAATAGAATTACATATACATTATACATATGTACCATATCACTTGGTCGGCCGAGAGCGCGATGTGTGTACATACTGGCGGCCGCGGAGGCTCGCGCCGACGAAAGGGGGGAGCGGCGACACAGGCAGCGGGGCAGGTGTGCCTCGCTGCTCAACTGAACTAACTCGGTGTGCACTATCAAAGATCACGTGATCGACCCATTCCATACATATCAACAACATACGTCGACTAACCGATGCTAAAATCACTAAGTATTACGATAGCTGCTATGATATTCATATGCTAACAACACACACAACACATAGAAACTATACGTATTAATTTAAATAATTAAAGAAGCCTGGTAAATGGATGTAGCCTTCATTGTTATCTTTCTGTTGTTAATGATTAGATGCAATATAAAATAGGAAATGGCGTAATTTGGCATTTTGAAACGTCGCATCTCGACAATATGTTATCAAAGTTGGGCACGAAATCAATAGCAATCTTTATTTTTGCCTATGCTTTACCTTGCGAAGGAATTCACGCGAACACGTAAACTTCAATAAACAAGAATAGATGACTAGACTAATGTGTATCATCGATTTTTCTGAAGTCATGCATTTATCGGACGAATTATAAACAGTAAAGCGTCCAATAACGCGTGAGTATGACTAGAGTAGATACTGGCTAGCTGTCTCTAGATTGTATAACGCGTCATATTATTATGCATGACACAAAGTCGAACAGATCGCAGGAAACTTGAACAAAAGAATCATTTCATAAACAACATCGCATACTCGAACGTTTTAAACAAAGACATTCTCGACAGAAGGACCTATAAAATAGGTATAGATAGAGTAGGTAACAACAGGCCAAGAAAGATAAACACAGTTAAATACCGTTCACAAGGCTAATAAGATTATTGAACATGTGTTCCATATTATATGTACATACGTAAAATAAGAAAATATCTTATAAAAGTAACGAAAAATACTTGAGCTTTAGCTTGCTAAACAAAAGCACACCACTTGTAAAGAAATCAAAGTCGAAAACGTCATACGCATTACGAATATACCTAAACTAACAGGAAACATTCCGATGACTTGCACAGCTGTTGGCCCATGGAATTATGAATGTAGTGAAATAAAAACGTAAGTATAAGCATGATAAAAGTAAGTGAAAAGGGAGAGGGGCATACAACGGAAGCGATCGGACTTTTTTCTTTACACTCAATAAGTGTGTCAAAGATTTTAGAAGTAGGTAATTGGCATAGATAGATCATCGTTCAAAATGTTGTTTGCGAGAGACATTGAATAAATCTTTGAAAAAATATATATATAATACCTATAATTTAAATGCCATATCACAATAATGTGAGAGAAAACTACAGCATACGTGACATCTATTTCCTAAATCTATAATTCCAAACAATATGCTTCTAATTAATTTATTGATAATGAGAGCTAATGTTAGTCACACTATCGACCAATGACGCAAATGATAAGGTTCTTCGTAAAGTCGACGAAAGGCACCTTTTCGCCAATAAATCACGGAGTATTTGATTCATTACAACATCCGATTTTTTCCCATAATACAGATTATTATAATCAAACCATAAGAGAAGAGGAATCCAGGTACAAAATATAACGATTATTTAGTAAAAAAAACGTAATTATGAACCCAGAAGATGGTTAAAATCATTCTGGTTAGCAAAACAAATCTTTTCATAACCTACACAATTTTATCAAACTTCTTTGCTTATTGCTTTTTAGCCTTTGATTATTGTTGAGTTCTGATCATACATTTTACACTCTCTTGAGCAATGATATTCTATCTCTTGAGAGGAAAAAGACTTATTCGTAAAGTAGCTTACTTGGCTGTCCCTATATTAATAATAATAAGACATTTGGACTATAAAATAAGAGCAGGGGAATGTTTAGTTTGTATGAGGGTAAGAAACTGACCTTGGCGCCTAAGAAGCGTGCTTCCAGTAGTTCCTGTTTGCGTGGATCCAACGCGGCCTGGAAGTGCTCCATTTTGACGCCGGCACCTGTGTACAGGAAACATCACATTATTATCTTCAATATCCAGATTCTCCAGGTACGTTTCGTCTGGGCAAACCATCTACACAACATATTATTAAGGTGAAGCTTCATGATCACGATCTGGTAAAGCTGTGATCGAACGGCAGAACTGAGTCGTCAAAAAGAATGGAAAGTGTGGGTAAGTTGTTCTTCCTCTGAGAGAGTTCTCTTCCCAAGTCTGGAGGACAGGGCGCCGGGGCACACGGACCCCAGGGAAGTTGGTGCAGCACCCGGAAGCCCTCAGGTAGAGCTCGCCTGAGTGCCTGTAGATTTATATCGACTGCGTGGTGAGTCTCTGCGGCAGGCTCTTTATGGAAAGGACAATAGGGCTTTACAAATACACTTTTACATATTAGCTGTACCGTTTGGACTGTACTGATTTTAAAAAATCTTTGCTTTACGAAACATTCATAAATCGCTTTGATCTGAAGACGGTAGACTGAAGTGTATTAGTAAAAACCTTAACTGTGTACTTAAATGGGTTTACTTAGTAAGCCACTGGTATTTATTATATACTCATACACGAGTAGGTAACCAAAATTGAGTAAGTAATTGTTTTAACCGTATAATGTATCGAACCAATCAAGCATATTCCATCGTATCAATCGACGTTTCGGTTACAAAAACATTTAGCCAAGAAAGCGGCCGCCTACTCTTTATATCAAGTTATTTTCTTTGTGTGTATGTATGTTGGAAAAATTTGGTGTTTCAGTGAAGAGAGAGTAGGTAAAAAAGAGGGCGAGGGGTGAAGGGGATCGGGGTTTTGGCGCAATATCTGGAGCAGACAGTCGAGTTGCGAGAAGTTAGGTACAGTTATTTATATAGATACGTATGTATGTTCAATGTACATATCGATCGCCTCCCCGGGCCACTCGCCACTATGATCTCACCTCCATCCTTTGCGTCTCCCTTCCCCCTCGCCCCACCCCCGCTTCACCCATGAGGCCTTAACGAATGTCGCTGCTGAGTTACAAGCGCGAATCATTTCTCAACTAACATTAAAAAAAAAACACCTAATCGCAAATCTGTCGTAATTAGCTAACCAAAAAAAAATGTGTATAAAAAACCGATATCATCCTTAATTATTTATCCTTTGCGCTAATCGGTGTTGGACCTTATGACTTGTTCATTATTTTACTTACATTTGTCAGGCAGGTGACTTTATCATAAAGTTGCCTGAAGCGACACTAGCTAAAAGTAGAGTAACCTATAGATAGTAAGATAGATAGATATAGGAAAAAGTTATTTACTGCGCCGAAAATTATTATGCTGTTAAAAAATATACTATCTGTCCAAGCACCGATCATAATTACATCATCAACATCGATAAGTTCTTTAGTAGTTTTAATACCAATACGGTAATGCACAAAAAACATGGTACCTAATTTAAACACAATTTTCATGTTTTTGTGCATTAATTTGATTGGTAACTAAATGCAATTAAAACGAGGTAAGTCTACTAATAGAGACACTTTTCTTGGATGCAAAGAATATTCCAATTTCGGACCAATAAAAATACAACAAGGGTTTATTTGCCCAGGGAGAGCAAAGGTAAGAGAAGAAATAAATGCATATTAATATTTTAGCTAATCAGAAACTATCGTTTTTATTTTATCCTTGACAATCAGATATCTTTACCGGCAGGTCGCTATGGTGGTCGAAAGGTCAAACAACAAAAATATGAATAGCTACAATAGTAAAATGTGAGAAATTCACATAAATCAGTAAAAAAATCTTACATTTGTTGGCGAGGGCGAATTTAGTGAACTGTGCCCAAATTTTCGAATACTACTACCTGGTTGCACAAACATGATATTGAGTAGGTACCAACCTAATGATAAAAACACGTCGCAAAAACTGTTATTCAAATCCATTAACTGAGCTCTACTTCCGGGACAAAAAGCTACCTGCACTGCGAATAAGTTTAAAATTGGTCATATGCACTCTATGGTTTCTTCCTCTTTAGTATATTCTTCATTACAAGAGGTTCATGACTCCCCCGCCGAATCAGTTCCTTGGGGGAGTCTTTGCGGTGAGGACCAATATTCTATACCTACTTGAGTTCACTAATGCGATGTAAAATTCGTGATGTAAGAAAAGAATTCCCACAGACTGAAGAGAAATGACCAATGACGAAGAACAAAATATTGTGTTTAATAAATACCTATGTATAGAATTATATATAGATCATATAGGTAAGTCCTATCCTGGCAGGACACAAAGCGTGTATTTCGTAACAGCCTTGTATTTGTTACTAAGACAACGAACTTATTAACTGCATCGATCCGGTTAGGCGCATCGGAATGTGCAAATGCTTGCCTACCTACCAACCTGAACTAACGGTAGAAAGTTAATACATAGGCTTCACCGCACTGCTGTTTACTACTCACTACACAATCGTTATAAATGCAATTGATGAAAATAGTAACTAAGCAGATGAACGAAAGTAGCACGCGGCGACAACACTTTATCACTATTATCAGCAAAAACTGCGGACTTGTCCTTGAAAGTCGGGAATTTAATTTCATATGACAATCTATTTTCTTCACTACGCAGATATCTCTTTAATTCTCGTTTACATTATGACTATTATTACTTCTGTTCTCCGACAATTACCTACTCAATGCACATAGGTAAGGTTACAGTGTAAACAGACATAGGTATATTATATGTAGGTATGTTCATGATAAACATACTATTATACATGTACAAGAGTATGAATACTATTGTAGATTAAATGACCTTGGCGGTTGCAACTGAGCAAGCACATGCATTGATTGTTTATAAGTCAATAGGTACTAGTTACGTTTCAAAAAAGTTTTCATACGTAAATACAGTGTAACTAATAGCGTTTTTTATTCTTAAGTCCAATAGATAAGTCTATCAGAGAGTAAAATTTAACATAACAAAGAATATATAACTGCAGTTAGATTAACTATTTATGTGTGCTCTACCAAAGTACTACCGGTAGAGAGGTTTTCAAAGAATTGAGAAGAAGGCAGGTAGCGTATTTTCCAACAATAGAATGATCAAATGCCACCAATACGAAAAAAGTTATGTACTTCAGATATTTAAAAAGTACCTATGTCATCGCAAATAAACAAATAAATATGTATGTAGTCAGCTGGAGGGTAATTCTGGCCAAATGCGAGTATGAAAATCACACGGCCTTAAAAACCAGTCGAAACGAAGAATAACGTAACGATACGTTAGCAACTGCATTTCTATTAAGGGCTTTCTTTGCTCTACTTGCAATAACATCCAACTCGAGAAGCTACGAGTACCTAACAAAAGATTTCTATGCATTAATAATGCAGTAGTAGAAAAGAAACAGATTAACGAGCTATATGTACATCGTCGAGTGATACGTAGGAATATTGCGCGCGCGTTGTAATGTGACGGAGCCGACACGCCGGTTATGTTTATTTTAATGGAGTGGTGGGCAGGCAGCAGCCAGCAGCGCAGAGGCGCAGACAGGCCGCGGCCGTGCCTGCAGACACCCACCCTTGCAGCGAGAGTTGCGGCGTCCGCGCTCGTTCGGTCGTTCGCTCATCGCGAACGCCTCTTTGAAATGCATCTTCCAACACCGCTCCAAAATCCATCCACATTCACGTGTATCATCAGCGAGCCAATACACAATCCGCTAACTGTCACCGACACGTCACTGTCCCGATAAATATAGAGTCGCACGCACCGCTTTAAACTCTCATCTATAGCGATACCCGTTCGAAACGTGCCACATTTTCAATTTGTACAAATCGACGGCGAACGCTGATCGTTCGTAGGCACGGACCGATGCGACATTCGGCCTCGGGCGCGGACTGGCGCGCGATGCGAGCGGCCGTGCCACCGCCTCCGCTGCGAGACCGGACCTCGCGTCTCGGGGGCGAGGATGCGGGAATCGGCTTCGGCGCAATACCCGTCACGAAAATAATAGGAACAGCGAGTGCACCTCAGAGGCGCGACGCGACGCGGTCGGTGCGAGCGAGACGCGGATAAACACCAGACTGTTTACTTACGGTGTTCGAGCGCGGGTTGGAGGAGCGGGGCGCGGGGCAATCGTGCAATCCGCACGCTGCAATTACTGCTTTTGTATTCCACATTTCATCCTAATCCAACCGACCGACATGAGATTACAGATCTGCTAGAATCCATATTATTTTTCAAGATCTAACGTTCTAGTACTTATTGAATATCAACAAGTTACATAGGTACCTGTTCTAATTGTACTGGTACTAAACTTTTTACGTTTTCAGTTCACTGCAGTAAAATCATAAATCAATTCAAGGTTACGCTAACAAGATGAATTCTTGATAAGAGTATTAGGTAGTTACAAACTACTTTAGCATTTGTTATGTATTAGGAGTAAGATATAATATAATGATGTAATGGTAGGAGGTAACTTAGGTTCACAATCATAGGTCTCGTGCCTGATTCCAAATTCTACCATGAAACGAGTAATATTACGTCAGCAGAGCAAATTACAAATAGTCGTTAAAATGAGTTGCGTACCTACAGTAGAGGCAGGCATAAAAAATACGTGAATAGTACCGTTACACAGGTGGTTTATACATTTGTTGGAAGATTATGACGGGGCATTGTGGCATTATACATGTTGACAATAAATCGGCGAGCTGCGGTGTGCATTGAGCGGTGGCGGCGCTGAGTGGTGACTGCATTCCTGCGCCCTGCCCTGCCCGCGGGCCGCACGCCTTCACCCCCCGTCTTGCTGGTGCTCGTCACGTGACTCGCCGATTAGCTGCCGACTGCGCACCGATACCGAAATAGAGCGCGCTAACACACACCTTCAATCTCTTTTCTCTCATTTATCCACAGGAAATAACTACAGATGTCTTAATCGCATGTAACTGAGGTCGAAATTGGAGATACGTAGAGTAAGAAGAGCATGACTATTCGAATAGGAGTTAAACGTCACGTTGACAAAATCTAAAGGTTGTGTAGGACCAATGAAAACTTTACATAAAAGTATTTGACAAAAGACAAAAGGGAGTGACACATAATATGTGAATTGGTGTTACAATGAATGTACTCCGAAACAACTCTTCATGAACTCTACCTGACTGACGTAGAGTTTAATGTGGGACGAGGAGTTATTTCTGTTCCTGAAACGATTTCTAAAATAGACATAAATGACTAGATACATTCATTAGGCATCGACCAGACGTTAGTTTCAAGGGAAGCTTTATTTCTCGAAGACGGTTCCGTTACAAGAGTGAAAAATACGATCAATACAGCTGCAAAATGTACACGTGACCGCGTCACTTTACTATAGTATATACCTATCATCTACCTACCTACATACAAATCCCTCCTACCACAACCACCCCCTAAGCACCCGACCTCTCCCCAATGCCTATGTCGATACTAAATATTTTTTTCCTTGTCCGCACGCCACCCTAAAAATCTTGAAATGTCTACAACACTAGGAACAAGCGATATGGGACATTGTATCAAATAATACGTGTTTAATTTTACACATCAATGTGATACAATTTCACCGAGGGCACAAGGGCTTCGATTCCAAACAAGGGAATGTCTCATTTCAAGCTAACTCGATTCTTGAACCTGTTTCTATAGGTGAGAGAGGACGGACTATGTAGTCAGACTAAACCTATGTAAGTGAGCAGGCTTCTTGAATGTGTTCATATGGAAGTGATTCAACATCGAATAGCAGGGCGCTACGCTGTGGACATTAATATCATTTTGAAAATAATATCTACCAATAGAAGGTATCATTCGCAGACAAAAATTTAACTAGGTAAGCCGAGAGAGCAAAAGTTGGCTTATAATTAATTTCCGGAACGGTAAGCGCCATTTGCGGAACGAAATATAAAGGGTGGTGAGGGTGGTTCGACGTCGCCTCCCGGTTACGTTTGACAAGCACAAAGGGTTCAGCTGCGATCCGGTTGAGTTTCATCTGGTCGATATCTAACCAGCAAAGGCTGCAAATATTCCGCATTCACTCTCATATCGCACTAACCAAACCACATAATAAAACGGTGCAAAAATGTTTATCCATTGATGCCATTTTGGCTACGCAAACATAACTATCTTTCGAGATGAAAACTTCTTGTGATAACGGCGCTGCCTCGCGGCATGTTAGGAAATTTAGGAAACGGCATTGCATTTTGTAACAAAACGCGATCACCGCACAGCGCGCACAACTTTCTATTCGCGCAGCTAGCAGTTTCTTTACAATCAGACTAGTTTTTACATGGTTAAATGAAAAAGTGTAGTCAGTCAGTCGACAGAATTGGTGCCGGCATCGATGCGCCGCACAGTATTTGCAACGGATGCAGCGAAATGAACAGGTCAATGACCTTAGGCAGACCTGGTTTCACTCGTATAGCAGCGCCCAGTTCAGTGGCCCTATTTTATGTTACCATGATACTTTCCTCTAAACGACTTCTAGCATAGAGCCTGCTGGCGGATAACTACAAAATTCAAAGTTGTTATACCTAGGTAGTGGTATGGCTGAATGATCATGGCAGCAAAGGTATTGGATTTGCTGATTTTTTTGTAATATTTGTTTGAAATGATATTTAGTAGGTACATGGTAAACTGCAGGGATGATATGGCAGTGGTATTAGTGGTGTACTTAAATGGTTTATACCATCATCAAATAATTAAAAACTACACATTTGGGACATGACAATAAAGTGGGAGTACAAAAGTCACAAGTTGGTAACGAAAACAATATCATCGACGATGACTCGGTGAGTGGTGAGCTGTTTATGAGAGGTAGAGGTACCACTTCGTCACAAATTCTCAAGGTCACCACAATGCGCATGTGCGGTGACTTGGGTGTTAAAGATTTTTCATGTAACTGGGTACCTACTACTCTAATCTCTAGAATGACATTAACCGTCCGTTTCTCCGCTAAAGATTTGCGCGGCTACAAGGAAAACAATAATAGTTTTATCAATATCAAATCCCCAGAATAGATAAGACAAGTTTATAAATCGTGGCTCGCTAAGATGGTTTTACGTAAAATCTCAACTTTCTACAAGTCGGAGGCGACCTAACAGACATAGACAGAAGGCGGGTGTCGACGCCGACATCGATCCACGTCTTATGTACGCGTTTACATACTTCCTCGCGCTCTATGTGGGGATTCAACCGTGATGCGTCAACCAATGCAAGGCATATGCGCCCCGCGCCTCACACCCCTCGTACCACCGACTACTCGGACAGATCTCACCGGAGACATCGCGTTAATACTTATTGAACCAATCGTTTTATAGCTACAACCTTGAAACGTTGACCTTTCATACCTACTGCGAAGAAGAGAAACGCTCGTATTTATTTCACGCGCACTCTGTTGTATTTTGTTTTAATACCTGTGTTGTTGGCTTTTTTTAAATTAATGCGAAAATGTATGTTAATAATTCATATATTTGTTCAAGTAAAAAGTAACAGAGTATTTTTGTCAGTTACTGTTCAAACCGCTAGAAAATAAGTATATCGTGGGGTGACAAGAAAAAGTCACTAAGTACAGTTTGTGGGAAAAATGACTTTTATTCACTAAGTTCTTTATTCTTGCATAAACTTTTACAAGAAAAAATCACTAAGTACGTACTTTCCTTAGATTGCCATTTATAAAAATGTAAATATCATCATCTACTGCTTCGATTAAAATATCCGGCAGGTAAAGTTCATTTTGTACTTAATGACTTTGTGCTGGCAACAGCAGGCGGCCGGACCACTACTTTACGTCACTAGATACTTCAACCAACGCTAAACGTCAATGTCACCATTAAATTATTGTGTCAATTTTCGCGGTTTTATGAGCTTTTAATATTGTGTTTTTTGTGTTAAATATTTAATATTGTGTAAGAAATGTGAAAATAATGTATAATTCAAGAGGTAGATTAATGGTGGATTTATCATTAAAAGAAGCTCAACGCCAAAAACATAATGAACTTGTAAGTATTCAAGTTTTATAATTTTGCATGTTTACGATATTCAACGCAATTATTGCAAAAAGTACCTATAAATCCTATAATCTAATTAGGTACTTATTAATTGTGTATTTTATCAATTTCAGAGCCGGATATCTAATGAACTGACACAAATATCTTCGTGTAACGATGATGTCTTCTCAACAACTTCAAAAACAGTGGACAAACATAATACTGTGCCAACAACAGATACAGAAGTAAGTTTATGAATTTTTTATACCTTTTGTTTGTTATGCTTGATTGATTTTTAGTTTCATAATATCTAATATACTAACCTAGGAATGTATTTTCTTTTTACAGCCGATAGAAAACAATGAAATGAATCAAGGGGAGTTTTCAAATACTGCTGGTGACAAAAATAATTGTCATGACCCAGTAAGTAATAATCTACTCCATACCATTTAATTGAGTTACTTATGAACATTTAACCGAAATTATATTGATTAAAAATATTTTGTTACAGGAATTAGTACAGCCTATGCAACTAGTCCCTTATGAACAAAGTGATGAAGACTTTAGTGCAGACTCCGACATCACTTATTTGCCATCAGGTGATAAATCTGATGTATCAGATTTTTCAGATTATGAGATTGCCCAGGATAATGAAAAAACATTGACTAGATGTAGAAAAAGCAAACCAAATTCCTGGAAAGAAAATATCACAAAGTTACAGAGATCTCAGTGCTTGCCTTATAAAAATAAGAAAAAACAGTGTTCGGCTAAAGCCCCTAAAGCTGTAGATTGTTCAAACTGTACATTTAAATGCAATAGCAACTTTTCAGAACAAGAAAGGAATGATATTTGTAAAACTTATTGGGGTCTTGCTAATTATCAGCGACAAAAGGATTACATTCTGAAATGTGTACAGATGGGTGAGCCAAAGCGCCGTAAAGTAGCTGCTGATAGTGACAAAGCACGGTCTCTATCTAAATCTTATTATTTAGAAAATAATAAGGGCAAACATAGAGTTTGTGCAAATTTTTTTGAAAAAACTCTGTGCATTTCGAATGGGCCTATCAATACAGCCATTAAGGGTTGTAATGCATTTGGTGTCTATGATCGTACAGATAAGAGGGGATGCAAACCTCCTGGCAATAAAACTAGCGAAGATGGCATATCTATGGTAAAAAAACACATTGAGAGCTTCTCCGTCATGTGAATCCCACTATTCAAGAAAGTCTACAAAAAAGTTATATCTGGATTCTACATTGTCAATTTCCAAGATGTTTGATTTATATAAAAATGATTTCTGTAGAAACAACAATATTGCTAATCTGGTCAGTGAAAAAACATACAGAAGGATATTTTGTAATAATTATAACTTTTCTTTTTTCAAGCCAAAAAAAGATCTTTGTGCTTTGTGCTATAAATATGAAAATGCACCTTGTGATCAGAAAAAGGATCTGGAAACAGAATATTGTTTACATTTAATAAGAAAAGGTCAATGTAATGAAACTAAAGCCCAAGACAAACTAAGATGTCAAGAAGACCCTTCATTTGTTACTTGCACATTTGACTTACAGAGTGTGCTGCAAATACCCTGCTCGAGTGTTTCTTTATTCTATTACTCACGAAAAATCTGTGTTTACAATTTAACAATTTATGTTGGTGATGGGAAAGAAGCTCACTGCTATACATGGAATGAACTTCATGGAAAACGTGGAAGTAGTGAGATAGGGTCAATACTGTTCAATTTTCTTAAAAAATTGCCCTTAACAGTATCTGAAATCTCATTATTTTGTGATACCTGTGGGGGGCAGAACAGAAATCAGCACGTAGCGGCTATGCTGCTCTATGTTGTTCAGAATATTGAACATTTGATGAAGATAGAACTCAAGTTTTTGGAGTCGGGTCATACATACATGGAGTGTGATTCCATGCACTCAGCTATAGAAGCAGCCAAGAAACACAAAAGTGCCTATTGCATGAATGATTGGGTTGAGATTTTTAAATCTGCTAGAAGATGCAAAAATAGGAGCAATGATAAATATAAAGTGCATGTTTTAACTTACAAAGATTTTTATAATCTACAGGAATTTGCTGCATCTACAATAAAAAATCGAAATAAAGACAAAGATGGCAATAAGGTAACTTGGCTAAAAATCAAATGCATAAAAGTTGAGAAGGAGTTTCCCAGTACTTTATTTTATAGGTATGATCATACAAGTGATTACAATGAGATCAATGTCAGTGCAGGAAGGGGACGCCGACGTACACAGAATGTGGAACTCAATCCAGCCTACAAAAATTTGCTGCCTTTATCTGCAGCTATAAAAGGAGACCTTTTAAAGTTGTGCAATGCTGGTCTAATTCCGGAAGAACTAATTCCATGGTATAAAAAATTACCATCATCGAGTGGTGCATCAGATGGTGTGCCTGAACCGTCGTTTGATGATAGTGATGAAAGTGATGTAAATTAAATTAATAAAATATGTCTTATATTAATACTATGGTTTCATTAAATACCTACACATGAGTAAACTCAAAGCAGGTAAAACTCATTAAGTACATTTTTATAAATAACTAATATAATTTAATTTTTTTTAATAAAAGTTATTTAAGGTTTTGTAGGATATCTGTTATTCTAACAGTCACCACAAATTCAAAGATCTATAACTAAAATCTGATTTTTAATAACAAAATAAGTTTAAAAGCTCATTATCTCCAATTAACTACAAATGCAATTAATGAGTTTTACTTGTCATCCCACGATATCTTACTAGCTGGTGCGCGCGACTTCGTCCACGTGGAATAGTTATTACCATAGAAACGGTTCTAGTGAGTTAATCTTAAAAGATAGACATATACTGTTGCAAACATTTTGTTAGATTATTTTAAGAGAAATAATTCTTTCATACATATGATTTATATTTTATGATATCTGTAACCGTTTTCGCAGCGCACGCAACGGAAGCCCTCAAAGATGAATAATTTTTCCCGTTTTTTCCACATTTTCCATAGTTTCTTCTCTCCTATTAGTTGCAGCGCGATGTTATATAGCCTAGAGCCTTCCTCGATAAATGGTCTATCCAACACAAAAAGAATTTTTCAATTCGCACCAGTAGTTCCTGAGATTAGCGCGTTCAAACAAACAAACTCTTCAGCTTTATAATATTAGTATAGAAGTATAGATAAGTATAGATCACTAAGGGCCAAAATTAGAAAGTTATAAAGGCTAACTCAAATCGGCTTAGTCATCACTAATCCCTAACTATACACAAATAAAAATTCGTTACAGAAAAAATGCTAGGATCTTTTTTTATCAGTAGTATTCCAAACTGTAAAATGTCATTCTATTAGTATTATTTGGGCGAGAACCGGACTTGGGGCCCCAGGGAGTGAACCGAGTAGGTGTGACCTCGAGTCCTTATTGATCTGGGAGACGATTGTCTGTGACGTCATTATCCCGAGAGCCCTTTTACTAAATACAACGATTTATCTGTCGCGGTATTTTCAAGTTATAATACGCAGTTTTCCACGTTAGGTTATGTGAATGGAGCGGTGAAAGCAGAGATAATTCAAATCATTAATACAATGGCAACGGATTTTAGAGTGTGTGAAATGGTAGGATAGACTACATATTAAATCAGCAAGAAAAATAAAGCTCGTTAGCTAAATATTACTCGAACGTGTTGAGAATGAGCAGTGCAATTAAGGCAGTGATATATATTATGTATATTTAAAATCACATACCTGGGTGCAAAATTTTCTCCGTCATGCCTATGGCTCTATGGGACTCTGCTTCGAATCCTGAGAACAAGAGATTGTAATTTATAGCTCTATCTAAAATTGTACACGACATTAGTATAACAAACTGTTCTAATATACAGCTCTACGGTTTTGTAACACTATGAGAAAAATAAAAAAAATATGTTTTTCGTCTGTACTTAATATACCTAGCTCCCAATACGAAACTACGGTTATAAAAGTACACTTACGATAATAAAGTTACATTTTTAAGTCTGTACTCAATCAAATATACTAAATATAAAAATAGCGTTTCTATATTTCTGGTGACAGTACAGGCAATACTGTTAAATAGTATAAAAACTGTAATAGTATAGCCAGTGTGTAAATTTAACAAAAAAAAACCAATAGTTTTGATTTCGGGACATAGGTATATTGCATAAATACAGTACACACAAGTTCAAGGATTGCATCGAAAGATATACTTATAAACAATCAGTTTTCGATTTTGACAGTATCACATACCTGCACTTAAAAAACAAGTTGACATATAAACAACAATATATTTAAAAAAACTTGAATAATTCAAAGGTATTAATGGTTATAAAAAACATGTGTGTGTTCTCTACCTCAACTGTACTATAAACTTTTTTCAATTTTTTTTCTACTACTGTCCCCATAACATTTTTTTTAGTCTTCCATAACTTTACTTAGGCACTTCATTTTAAGTGTTTTAATGCATGCAAAACATCAATAAAACCAATGGTTATTATTAAATACTTTTTCTGCATCAACAAAATATCAGACCAAGTTGTAGTCAAGTGTGAGCCTAACTCATGTAAAAAAAAGACAGGGCGCCACATTCGCAATATGTTACGGTTATACATTTAAGTAATACTTAGTAAGTAGTGTGTAGAACTATTTTCGCGAGATAGGACTTAAATCTATATTATTTTCCAATATGTATCATTATTATGTTCATTATAAAATTATTAAAATATACAAATACTTATACATGCATAATAACTTAAAATTACAGATATTCAGAAGTAAGTGAGTAGATATTATTTACTGGTAGTTTATTAAGCTGAAAAATAAAACTGATGCTACATGTGTAAGCTAATATAAAACTTTAACCAACAAAATAACTTTAAATGTAATGAATCCAAAGAAAATGCAATAAAAGAAGACTGTCAACTCATTGAAAATACCTGAAAGAAGGAAAAGTAGGTAAAGAATACAGTCTTATTAAGAAAATTGACCTTAAATACAAGACAAAAAGCACAGCAATCCTCGATTCAGATGGAAAATTGCTACTGGATGAAAAAGAAATAGTACAACGATGGAAAAACTACATAGAAACATTATACAACAGAGCAGGACTGGATGATGAAGATCTAGAAGAAGAAAATTCAATAGATTGTGATGATTTAGGCCCACCAATAGTACGAGAAGAATTTGACAGAGCTCTACACAATATACAAAATGGAAAAGCAGCAGGAGTAGACCAAATTCACATAGAACTTATCAAATATGCGGTATGCGACCCTCTCTTACATGAAATATTTAAACTGACCCAAGAAATGTACTTAACAGGTAACATTCCTAATGATTTTCAAACCACTAAAACAGTACTTCTACCTAAAAGACTTAACACCCACAAATGCGAAGAACATAGAACATTAAGTCTCATATCACATGCTTCAAAAATACTCATACAAATTATTCACAATAGACTAAGACCCATTGCCGAAGAAAATATTACCAAGGACCAATATGGATTTAGATGAGGAAAAGGAACACGTGAAGCAATACTGGCTCTAAGACTCATCACTAACAAGCGAATAGATCTGGTTATAGATACACATATTGCATTCATTGACCTGGAAAAAACTTTTGACAAAGTGAATTGGAAAAAGATGCTTACGATTTTAAAAAACATAGGAGTAGACTATAGAGACAGAAGAATAATATACAACCTTTATAAAAATCAGCAAACCGCAATAGACATAGAAACTGAAACCACAACAGCAAAAATACGACAAGGAGTAAGACAAGGATGCCCACTTTCACCAACTATTTTCAACATATTTATTGAAAATGCAATTAGCAAAACCATAGAATAAGAAAACGGTGGAATTAAAGTGAATGGAGAGCGGATTTTCTCCAAATTTCTCTCCGAATTTATCAAAAACATCATGGAAGGAAAATTGGAAGCCCGAAGAGGAAGGCCGAGAAGGTCATACATAGACCAAATAAAAAAAAGGCGGGTGTCATGTCATATAAGGAAGTCAAGGAATTGGCAGAAGATCGGGAAGGATGGTGCATGCTCCACAGACAAGGGCCCAGCCCTTAAATTTATGATGATGATGATGCAATGTTGGATGTTAATTTTTACAAGAGGTTCAAACATGAATAACCTAGGTGATGTGTAATAACAAACATTAAAAAAATCTTGTATTTCGAACTAAGTTCTTAGCAATATTATACAGATCTGAATTATTAAAAAATTACATTTCAACATATTTTACCACAGCTTTAGAAAGCTAAAATGACTGGTAGGTATACTGAAAGTTTTGGCTAGACAATAGGAAAATGAAATATTATGTAAAGGAAGTGCCTTTTTATGATAGAGAGTCATCAACCCAACATTTAAAATAAAAATCAGTTAAAAGAAGAAACTTTTATCATGGTTTGATAGCTAAGATAGCTGCTTAAATAAAAATGCATCGCTTTAACTGTACCTATTTGGCCACAAAATAATAACAATAAAATATACTGACTACATTTCTTCATCTTATTTTACAGTCATAGCAGTAGAAAAAAATGTTTTCATGCCCCTACAACATATCACAAGACATAACTTCCAATATATTTTATAGTCAAGTCTTATAATCTAGTTAAATTCTAGTAACCCAAGCAAGAACTTATCAGTAAGTAAACATACATATGAAAATAATATGTTAATTCAATTAGCCAGCTGCATACCGACATGTAAAGCACATAGAAAAAACAGCACCCAAACCATGAACAATTTGTTGTTTATTTCATTTGTAAAACAGATATAAGGGCTAGATGGGGGGGACTTTACTAATACTTAGAGGAAGAATAAAAAATAAACTACAATATCTCTCCCATGAAAAGCAAGTGTTTTGGGATTTAGCAACGACATTAATAATACCTTAATGTCGTTGGGATTTAGTAGCAAAACTCATCCATCAAATTTATTTATCAAAGTAAAGAAAAAGCGACATGCAGAAGCAAATGCAATACGTCTGAGGTAGCTATAGGATTATGTATGTTTACTAACCTGAGATACGAAGAACCTCGCAAGCATGGTAAATATCGTAGTTATTCCAATCAAATTACTAATTAACACTTCACGAATTAGTCGTAAACACGTCAATTTGGTTCATAAAAACAAACCGAAAAGTTTCATGGAAGAAAGTCCAAAAATGGCGACTAAATATTTTCTCACTTTTTTATTTGTGTATTTACATTTGAAAATACTGATGGAAGGGTGTGATTATATTGATCCCTATTTATAATGTTATAACAAATAGTACTAACACTTTTAAATAAAAATAAACAAAATTAATCTCTCCTTTAGCAAATTCGCAACTTGCAACAGGAAGAACGAACAAAATCGGAAAATTGAGTGAGTTCGATGACCATAGATTATAATAAACTAACAGACAATAAACAAATTGTTACCAGATAATGTTATCTGGTTCATTCGTGGTTGTTCCTTGTTAATTAAGATTGTGTGAAGTGTATTTTCTTGAAATTACATAATTTGAATGTTGACGAAATTTAAAAACGTAAACCAAATTAGTTTCATGGACTCGTGGGAATTTGTATCTTTTTTCATCTTCAATGAGCGATTATCCAGGTCAAAGTTTATTTTAGTAACTTCTGTAGCTACAAGATGGCGCCATACACTATAAACTTATTAGTAAGTAAAATATAGCATGAAATAAATATTTAACTGTTTTGTAATATTTTTTTGTAATATTGCACAATTAAAATGTCAATAATTTTAGTTTTCTGTATGTTTCACCCATTTAATACGAATGATAATTTAATAGCGGTTTATTCTCTTGATCTTTCAGTTTTACCGCCACCTTCAGTTTTAATGTCATTTTCCTTGGTATGTGAATGTCATAATGCTGCTATTTTTTCAAAATTCATTCATTCATTTCATTCACGTCAATAGTATTTTTCATGGGCAAGGGCTATTTTCACGCAGTGGAATTGGGGTTACCATATGTAAAAAATAATATTTTTATACCTGGCAACACCAAATATATGGATTTTTTTATATGGCAATAGATGATTTTCCTTATTTTTGTTTATGGTATTACGCATACGTATACCATATAAAAATTCAAAAAACCGTACTTCGTTCATTCTTTTTGAAGACATGAAATTGTGAATAGATGGTTTTAAAAAAATAGGTTTGTTGTCTGTATCTGCTTGAAATGCTATATTTAGCTACTTTTTCTTATGTATTAAATACCTACCATTTTTACTAATAAACATCCAAATCCTGCTTTGAATATCTATCCCTGGGTATATAGTTATTATAAGAAATTATGTTATATTTTTAAGGTGGTTCTGCATACATGTAAGGACTCACGAGGTATATTGTTCGGAGATCTTAATAACCCTCGTGCTGTAGACCATATTAAATTGGACAACAAACATAACTTAAATTGATAGCCTATAGTTGTGACCTACGTAAAAAATCCTGTGAATTGTTCCTGATAGAAGCTGGCAGCTTCTGTCTGGGTATGTGGAAAACATCTAGCGTTTTAAAAAAAAATATATGGCAATTAAACGAGAGAGTTTCAAGCAGCCCATATTCATAACCTCTACTATGGAAAATAGCAACAATGCAGTGGACAGTGTGATCAAGTTCCACGACGTGCGCCGCGACGAGAGCGTGTTCAAGCTGCCCATCAGTGAGCTCTCCTTCAACGGCACCATCAAACATGTGCAGAAACTAACACCGATTGTGGACCCCATCTCAGCCATGAGCTCAAACAAACTAAACTTGGATGAAAAATCAGATGACAGAGAGTCTCAGGCAGGAAGCAGCGATGGCACATCCTTGGACACAGATTACAAGAGTTGTGGTCACAAGTTTAATGAAACCTCTGAGGATGTGAGTGTGAGTTATATTAATAGAGTAGAAAAAACCTCTGAGAGTACTGGCGACTCCCAGTATGAAGAGGTTATAGTCAGGAAAGAGGATCTTGTGAGTGACGAAGCAAGCACCACTAAATGGAACTTGGACCAGAGCCATTCCTCATTTGAGGCATCTTTTGACAGTGGAGTGAGATCTCCAGACTTATTCTCAGACAATGAAGATTACTTACAGGAACCAGTTCCAGAGGTTGAACCATTTTGGACATTTCTAAAAGATTATGATACTTATGACAAGAGGAGAGTTAGAAAAATTGAGGTAAAGTATCGCAATTCTCAACCTAAATCTTTTTTGTTGCTATTATAACCTAAATGTCCTATTGTCACTCGACAGTTTGCAAAGTTGTGCATAAATAAATAACATCTGATTGAAATAATATGCTTAGTAGATGTAATGTTTGTTATTCTTTCAATAAATCTATCACAACTCATTTGCCATTAATTATTTAATGCTTACTAGTTTGATTAGATAGACACATCATAAGAGGTTCTAATTAGAGGTTATTTTTATCTTTCTCTATCAGTCACAATCATAAAGACAGATGTGACAGAAATGCTCAAGAAATACTACACCAACCTGCCTCTATTCAATGAAAATGCTAAACTTAATGTTGTTGCTCGTGTCTGCTTTTCGAGTTATTACTTTACTGTATTGCATTATGTAATTTATGAATGTGAATATTTTTCAGTTTGATTCAAGTATGTGATGGCATGGCATGATGATTTTCTAACAGACAAATGTGTGGTTGTATATAGCTGAAAGGATGAATGTTTGTGTAACTCCGCCTCAATTTATGTTAATACACAAAAGTTTTTTTACTAATATTTTTATTCTTAATTTTTTTTATTCGTTATAAAAATGGCAAAATTAATTCTAGATGATAGATAATCTATGTATAAAATCATCTGGTATTAATTATGTATAATATTGATTAAAAAAATCTTTTAGTGATTTGTAACATTAATGATGCCGGTCCTAAGCCCGGATAAAGGAGGAAGGCACAAAGTTCGTGAAAATATTTTCTAGATAATTTATTTGTGTTTTTATGTAATATTGACAGAATTGTACACATACCTACTATAAATGGTATGTACCTCTAAGTCTCTCCGTTGTCATTCCTGAATCGGCGCGCCGGTCCAGTAATTAATAACGGGACCACCAAACGAACAGTAATGATGAATTCTAGGACTAGTTATCTCCCTAAGCAGTACCTACCATATAACTATCACATGGTCACAAACAAAAGGGATTTCCTAGACTTAGCTATTAGTTAGGTGGTCAGCCCCTTAGTATTTATGTAATAATGGAATTATGAATAAATGTATTGTATTGTATATAATAAAGTTTGATTCCAAAACTAAGTTTGAGAGTTTGGAAAGAGACAAATAAACGAGTCCAAACTTTACAGGTAAAGTAAAAAATCTTAACTACTTTTTCTCAATAGGTAATACTAGAACGTAGCATGAAAGAGTAGGTAACAAACATCCATACTTACATTCTCACAAACTTTCGGATGTAAGTATACTATTAGTAGGTCCGATTCCAGTAGGTAGCTACTACAACATACTGCCCTCATAACTCAAAATGCAGTAATCGTCATTTTAGGGGTTTTTACTTTTTTGCAAAAATGGCATCCTATGAGGCTAATCTATACTAAAATATTAGTAGTAATATTTTAGTTTTAGAAGTAGTTTAAGTTTTTATTGTATAGTTTAATTTTGTGTGTTTTAATTAATGATAGAAATAGTTACAATAGCACAAATAGTTTTTACTCTGTATAAAACGCAGTACTTGCATTAAAACATCACTTATGCTAACGCAATCTGCATTAATCGACGTGTGCTAGTTTTAGTGTTTCAGCGTGCTACTGAGAGATCGTGTGGTGTGAGAACGTCGAGCCCACCTGCCGACCCACTAGGGAACGTGCTGAGAGCGGTGGCAACGTCATCAGGTGTCACCATTAAGGACTCCTCCTCTGGTTCCCCTGATTAATGAGGTGTTGGTGAATGCGGATGTTTGTCTTGAAGCGCGAATAACGTATTCTTGTTGTCAGGTGCTATTGTGTCGCTAGAAAATAAAAGTCTTGCTGAACCTCGAATAACACCCTCGGCCATTTTGTTTTCTACTAGATTTAGGTATTTTATTTTATAAGAATTTGTGTGTCCAATAAACATTTTTATTTATTTATTTTATCTTTATATAAATTATTTGTCATGTACAAAAACAGATGAGTTACTGTTTTTTTAAATGTAGGTAAGTACCTACAGATTTGGTTATTAAGAGTATTATTAAAATTTCAAAACAAATTCGTCTTAAATATATTTTTTCTTAGCCACCCAACAAACAGCCTAAGATCAGCTTATTTCTTATTTATTGCATCCAAAATATTGTTAGCGGCTACGAGGGGAAGTACCTGGCGTCGCTAGGAGCAGGGCGCGGCCCGCCGGCCGGCACCTCCAGGCGGCAGTCCCTGAGAGCGCCCGAGTGACGACACACGCGACCATAAAGCCTTCCGCTAAAGCCTTCAATAGAGCCTCATTTTACCCTTGTTACTGTATAACTACTTTTGGATAATATATTATTTATATTATCAACCCTTGTTTCATTTGGGGTTGATACCAATATAGGTAACGATACTAACTAAAAACGCAGTATCAAACACGTGCTAGGCTATAACTCAGTATAATCGACACATATACTGAACTTGGTCTTAGCAATCTTGTTATGCTCGCTAGACCAAACGTTAGACGGAAATAAAAAACATTTAATCCTAATGATACAGAAAAGTTAATAAATTTGCATAGGTACCTACCAATAGAAAGCTTGATTTTAAGGTAGGTAGGTACAATTTCATAGTTATAAAACATGTAGGTATTTGATGTCTAGATCACTCAAAATGTGTCAGCGTTTTTCTCAAAACCGCCATTTGTCGATTACTGCATTTTGATTTATCAGGGCAGCATAAGTAAAACCTGTTTCGGTCGTATATATGGCTTTAGAAATAGAATTTTTTTATTCGCCATAATATAATTTACCAGTGATGTATGATATGATAAAAAGTCGCGCCGACAACGTGCGTCGCCGCGCGTTGCTTCGAGTCGAGGCGACTGAGCCGAAACTGGTTACTTAGCCTTGTTTGAGTTCGCCACACAGAACTGGGTATAACGCATCTATAATAAAATTATATTATACCTCAGTTTATATAGAAGATCATTGTTACAGGCACATCTTAAATAGGTACCTACATTAATGAATAACCCTCAATAGATAGGTACTTACCTACCTAATACTTTCTTGGTAAAATGAATGTTTTTTGAATATATAAGTATATCCTCTCAATGTCTTAAAACTCAGATAAGTAGGTATTAAGTGTGAACTTTTAATCAGAGATTTGACCTCATAGGTAGGTATAGATAGGCACTACCTACCTACTAAGAAATCACAAAGCCCTAAGTAATGATAATTTAATAACTTAAGCTCAGAGTTATTAGGTACTTACCTATTACTAGGCTTAACCTAAGTACAATATGTAGGTACTTACCTAGCTTATCCATACTTAGCATTCAGTATTTACCTATAGCAAATAAAAAGATAAGTAGGTAGGTAGGAACATAAGAAGTTAATAAATCCTACTTGGGCATACAATTAAGTAAATAGGTAGGTATGACTAAATAAAACTAAAAATAAATTACCTACAGTTAAGTATTTCAATAATCATCTTTGGAAATGTCTAGGTATTATAGGCTTAGGTAGGTAATAGTAACCTACAAATGTTGCGATATCCCTTGGTTTACAATTCAACCAAAATTGATATGTACTTACAGCATCTAACCATGCATGCAGGCGATGTGACCAGGCAACGGGAAAGTTCTCGAAGAAGCCAAGAAATTCAAAAGATCATTATCGTCATCAATAGGTAGGTACTTACCTACCAATTACCATATCAATTTAATTTCAATCTAATTGTTGGTTATCTAGGTACCTACCTACCTATTTTATTGTGAAGTTACAGATTCTGAAAAAAAGTCTAGTTATGGAAATTCATTCTTTGATTTAAACCTACCCCTGGGCACAGTCCACAACTGTAGGTAGGTATATAAATAATTAGGTACTTAACTACCTACTGTATTTACTGATTAATTATAAGATTATTAGAAAATTATAATTAGGTAAGTACCTAGGTACATAGGTTAAGTATAAAAACAAACAATATTAAGAGATTAGTTTATGAGAACACTTTATTAGATAAATAATAAGTAATAGGTATGTATATGTTGCGGCGAATATGGATAATGCGGGAATTATGCATAATTCCCGGGAATTATGCATAATTACCAGTGCTCTTGGTAAAAGTGAGAAAAACATTCGAATTAATCACATTTACCGGTAATTATACATAATAACCATACCCCTTTGGTAAATGTAGTAAATAATAAAATCAAACATGGCAAAAAACAAAACAGGCAAGGAGGCACCGCACTGAATTATAATTTGTCGGTCTTCAAGGCGAAAGCAAACTGGTTTCTTCTTTACTTTACTTTATTATTTTTATTTTATGTTTTGCCAACCAAACACCAAACAGTAGGTTTGAGCTCTTGATCCTCTACTCGTGCAATTTATTTATTTTATTTGTACATGTTGTCCGTGTTGTCCTCTAATTGGATTTTTGTTTATATCATTATTTGCTATTGTGTGTCTGTGTCCGTTGGACAACTTGTAAATTAAATAAATAAATAAATGTATTTATTCTAATAATATATTGATTCTGAAGTTTGATTTCATTATTTTCTACATTTACCAAAGGGGTATGGTAATTATATATAATTACCGGTAAATATGGATAATTCACTACATTTACCGTGTGCGTTGGGAATTATGCATAATTCCCGATTATCCACATTTACCGTAACATATATACTTACTTAAATAAAAATGTATTTACTACCATAGTAATAGATAATCAGTCCAGTATTGTTCTCAGAATTAACTCTCTTGAAAGTTGAGGTGAGCTGGAGAATGTTCAGTCAGGCAGGAACATACATCAGTAGGTAGGTAGAACTAAGCAGGTGGACCACGACCGAAGCCTGGGTATAGATGGTGAGACACAGTTAGGTAACCAGAAGCAGGCTTCCATGGATTTTCAAGTTTCCTTAGTGTGACATTATTCTGTAGGTAGGTACCTACTAAATAAGTAATGTTTCATTTGAAGTAGGTAGGAAGTAGACCTCAGAATACAGAAAAGGTACTACCTAAACAAGATAAGGAGTTTATCAAATAAAATTCTGCCTGTCATCAATGCTAGTTGGTTTATTTTCCTAGTTTTTCTGCTCTGCTTTGGTGGACAGACTATGTATGTACCTAGGTACATGAAGGTAGAAGCTATCTATTAGACTCAACGTTATTTATGTAGAACATACTCACCTAGATTTTGGCAAAATAACATATAGGTACCTAACATTGTAAATGATCTCATTCTTGATAACAATGTTGGCTACATACAGTGCAAGAACTGACTAAAGGGGTTAGAAGTGGTCATCATTATCAGCGCATTCTGCTTGAACATAGCATACAATAATTGTAAGTACCTACCTACCAGTGCTATATCTACTTTTATCGTTTAGCCACCATCCTTGCCTTTCTTTGAGGTTATTTGAAGAGGAATAGGTATTTGATGATATCACTTATGTACCTAGGTACTCCGAATCTTAGATAATTAACCTGTCTAGATAGAGCTTGGCGCTGCAACGGTAACAAAAACAAATGGCCAGGCCGGGAACGCATGTAGTAGTGTTCACGCACACAGATGAATTGCCTTACACTGTAATTACTAGCGCGCTGAGTCCCATGTTTGTGTGCGTAATGTTGCCAGCATTTAAAGAATTTCCACAATGTTGACCAAAAACTGCTGTGATGTGAATTGTGATTCAATGTGAAATAATTTGAATAACCGGCCAAGTGCGAGTTAGACTTAAAAATGAAGGGTTACGTACCACCACGTAGAACCGAAGTGCTTTGATTGCTTATAAATAGATTTTTACTCGTTATGGGGTATATGATATTAAAAAGAATATGTACTTTGTTACAATTTATTTATTTACATAATTCAGAATCAGTTGTCTGGTTCCTATAGTACAAACTATGCTTAGTTCACCAAATTAATATTTGGTGAACTTTAATGACCTTCTCTTTGTATTTGTTTTTTAAATAATTTACGTTTCGATTTTACATCATGGCTTATGTTGTTTGTTTTAGTTTCATGATAATAGCGCAAGTCCAAATATTTTTCAACAATTAATCTCATAAGATTGGTCTGGTGGAGAAAGCCACAAACGTGATTTGTTTTCACTGAGAACTGTTGTTTGCTAAATACAAATCCTTGGAACGAAAATGATCCGAACAGATGACTGTAGATGCAACCGGTTGCCAGAGATCTTCGCCACGGCTTTTTCTTATTATATTTAGCCACTTGCTCTTTAAAATCGGATCTGTGGGTATTCTGCAACCAAATTATAATAAAAAGTTACCACTCAATATTATGCATGCCTCAACAATTACCAACATAAGCAGCTTATTCATAAGCATTAACAGTATTTCAGCAAATTTCTTGTATTTACGGAACATTAAACATCAATCGAAAAAATACATACATTTCACACCTCTAAATCTTCTTAGAAAAAGAGGTAGAAAACATGTCTACAAAATTTGGGTAAAATTCAATTCGAAAGCTGGCAACTAATGTCACAGATTCCATAGGAGTATGTTACCGATGGTTCTATTCACTAATTCTCTCTAATTATACAAGATAATAGTCGTTTCAAATGTACTTACCGGTGATAAGAGATAGTTTCAGGTGTTTTCAAACGTCTTTTGTAGTTGCGGCACAGTTTTATAGCACAATACGCCATATTTTCGCCAGCAAAACAGAGAAAAACAATACGTGTTACGCGCGCAGAGTCTCAGGCGTCACTGAGTGACGCGGACGCGGTTAGCGTGTAGCAGCTACATGCTATTTTTGTTGGCGCTTATGGTGCGTTACTATATATCTAGACAGGTTAATTATCTAAGCTCCGAATATCAAACTCAATACAGCAGTTATGTACTTTAGCACCACACGAAATCTAACAACGCGTCATAAGGATTACCATGGATAAATTGGTATTACCTATCATTCATTATATCGCTGCATCAGGTTCCAATCCAAATTGATTTTGTTTGTAACGCAGACTCTGACTAGGTAGAGAAATCAACCTAACCTACGCGTTCGAGTTGCGAATAAAGATGGCGTAACCAAATCAAAACAAATCCAAAACTAAATCGTGTATGTACACGATGTCCTATCCGTACACAAAAATTAAGAAAATTTTAAACACTCTTACAAGCAAACAAGCTCCCAGTAGATCTAGACCCCTGTTTTTAAGTAAGTAACTAGGTACGATAGCTCTTGCCAGATTGGTACTGCGTGAGAATAGCCAAAACAAACAAACTATTACTTATTCCATGGCTTCACGCAGTTTACTACATTGATAAAAACCTAAACACATTGACAGAATTTCTACTCACACAACGAAAATTTTATATTTTTTCAAAGAAAAGGGATATTGCCAGAATACAGAAAATATTAGCGTTCAATCAAATTAAAGACATGTATTCGAGTTTGCGACTTCTACGGAAATAGTAGTACAGATAATAGATATTTTCATTGTTTCTATGAATGAATGAACTAAACCGTATATTTGTTATCTGTATAGAATGAACAGAATGAACGTTATTATGAACATGTTCATTCGCGAATGTACGATACTGTGTATGAATAATCGGTCCGTTTTTCATGCGGTTTACGTTGATTATGCGAACAATATTTTTTGAAATTACAAGCTAATGCAAGATTACGAAGCATTTTGGAAATTAAATTCTATTTTAAAGTAAACCATGACTGAGTAATACATTCAGTTTAGAAGGCATGCCTTTAAATAGCCCACCCTAAACTTGTACAAGATGGCATTGCTAAGTGAACCAGTGCTCAATATTATTGTAGTTGGATTCCACCACAAAAAAGGATGCCAGGTATGAAGTTTTTTATTCATGTAAGATTTGTTTTTAATGGTATGTAATATGCATACCATTAAAAACAAATAAATAATCAGATTGGATTGTATACTTTAAGTTGTGACTTTTGGGAAGATTTGTGGGGGTGGATATCTGGAATCTATACTTATAACAGATCATATATTGAGTTATCTACCTATTGTGTATCGTTTTCATACCTAACAAATAACTAAGTTAACTATACTTAATTGGTTTTTTCATAAAGGCATTTTATTAATAGCAGTCTCACAAAAAACTCAATGTTTTTAAAAATAATAATGTTATTTGTATGTAGGTGGAGCACTGTTACCCCGAGCTGGTGCCAGGCCGACCATCAGAGCTGCCCCCTGGCTGGCGCCACCTGCCGGCGCTGGCACTCCCTGATGGCTCACACAACTATCTCTCTGACACTATATTCTTCAACCTCCCCGGACTCACTGAACCCGCCCACACTGTGTATGGGATATCATGCTTTAGACAAATTCCTATTGAGGTATATATATTTTGTCATGGACCTTAGTACCATAATAATAATCAGTTTTTCTGTTTAGTTCAAAAACCAGCATTATATCAGGTAAATATTTCTTTAAAATTAGAGACATGGCCAAGAGGCACATTCTGTTAATTTAATTTACACCATCAAAAATTTACCTGTTATTTCAAATGCAGTAAAATATTACTCAGCTAAAATTTAATAATAAGTGCACATACCAATATCTACCATTAATTTAATCTCACTATCTGACTCGTTACGGCCCTTAACTCCTAAATTATTCAAAATACTGCTGTAATTAAATTAGATCTCCTTTGTTTGTGTAATAATTGGTAAGATTCAAAGCCCAATCTTTATATTTTTGATGAAATTTAAACAGAAGAAAATGAAAATCATCTATAAATTTGGGATTTGCTTGCTATGAAAATATGTATAACAAAATCTGAGTCTCTATTAGATATGAATTGTACAACAGTGTATTTTGAAGGTATATAAAAATAATAAACTGTCCTAAAAAAGTATCTACCAATAATAAGTTATTTAAAAAACCATTATATTTCAGCAAGTAATACAAAAAACTGAAGACATGACACGGAGTTCGGTCCAGAAGAGTGTGTGTGTGATCTGCCGAGCGCCCCTGTTTGGTCGGCTGGCTGTGAAGATGGAGCTGGTGGTCCGGGCCTGGTTCCTGCAGGGAGACTTCTCACAGACCAAGCTCCTGGAAGATGCCTATAAGCATCTGAACAGCTGCCCCGTGCAGATTGATCAGACTCTTGAAGGTATAGATTTGATAACTTGAACAATTTGTAAACAGCTAAAAGCCTAGTTGAAGATAATTTCAATAGAAAGTAATGCTGAGGTGAGAATAGTTGTATATTATTTCCCAATTTACACCAAAATCTAAAAGAAATGTTTAAAAAGAATACAAATAAATTTACTTTATTGAGTAGCATCGGTAGCCCATTTTAAAAGTTTACAAAACTCAGTATAAGTTTAATATGTGAAATTGTACATCTTGTGATTATAAATGACCCATGTGTATGAGTATGAATAAGTTACTTTCTTACAAACAAATAGGTTTTTTTTAACTAAAACAGGATTCCACTTTAAGTGGATAATATAAATATATGACACATAGAATTTAAGTACTTCCAAATTGTTAATAATAATATGCATGGATTAACTACAACACTCTTCTTTACTCTTTTCAGGGCTATCAGTTCAGCGCCTCATAGAGAACTGGAGACACAAAGCCCTCCTGTTATTCAAGCTGCTGCTACTCCGACGCAAGGTGCTCATCTATGGATCTCCGGCTGGTTCTCTTTCCACCGCTGTACTTACTCTTGTATCCCTACTGCCTCAGGCCTTGGAACAGGGTCTCTCTAAAGCTGCTAATGTTGTGTGAGTACTTACTAAGTTCAGACTCATTTATTTATTCATTTATGGTACAATAGCCTGAGCAGATTTCCATACAAATTCTTGTATACTAAGGCTTGGAAAAGATAGAACAACATAAGATAGGGTTATATGTGTTGGTATTATACCTCTATAATAATAGGTTACCTATGAAATTGCCGTTTTTTTCTTACATTTTAATCTGTTTGTAACTTTTATGTACCTACAGCTATATTTTTTCCAAATACAATTTTTATTGTATCAATTGTTGAATTATGTACCATTTAGATAAAAAAAAATGTATTACTAGTGCAAAATTACTTATAGGGAAGTCATTGAAAACACCTCTTTCGATGTGTCGTCGGTTTCACTACTTTAACTAGGTATATTTTTATCATATAAGTACTCTGTTTTTGAGAAATTGATATACGCAGTGCATAGCTTTTTTCCATCTAACTATAGTTATTAATTGCATCTAAATCTGTTCAGACATTTCCATACAAACAGTAAAAATGTTTGTATGGAAATATCATTTTTCTCAATTTCGTCATACAAATCGCCAATTTCATAGGTACCTTACATAACCTAATATAACAGTTTGTATGGTTGGTAGTTCACTGTATTAGTTTCCGTAAGACATGATTAAATTTAGTTGTAATAACCGGCTAGCACCAGACCAGACCAGACCCAACACAAGTAATTATAAATTTTAAAATTAATAAATACTTGTGTTACATGGGAATCGAACCCGCAACCCCTAGATTAGAAGGCAGAGCCACTACCAACTAAGCTAACAAGCCAGTCAAATATTTAATTGCTTAGCCATACAAAACAGATTTTCACTATGAGAATCTTTATGATCTGATTTAAAGACCACAGTAAATAAAATAATAATTATAAATTATTTACGTATCTATCTCTGTTATCTAGCAAAGCAAGTAATGACCATGGATATCTTTATACCTCACTTGTGGAATTCTTCCATGACTCATTTCCTATGTACATATTTACATTAATTTTGTTTCTGGTATAGTTTGTTAACTTAGCTGTGCATAAAGCATTTTGATCTTGTTCAAGTATGTGTGAATATTAATGTTATTAAATGAGTTATTTAAAGGTCGATTTGTTGATAAGATTTATATCAGTCATTTAATTCAGAAGTACATCCTTTAGCAAATGAACATGACTAAACGCTCTAGCGCTTGTGCACATTTCAATGATTTTTGGTATGGTTATAGATTATAAGTGATATAAGAAGCGAGTGGGGCTCAGCGGTTCCAGTGTCTGCTTTTCATCCAGACGCACCCTGGTTCGAATCCGCCCTACACCAATGACTTGTATATTTTCAAGTTATGTGTAGATTTGCACTCGCTTAGCGGTGAAGGAAAACATCGTGAGGAAACCGACATGTTTGAGGACCACAATATCCGAGGACATGCGTCTTCCGTGGAAGGACCTGGGCGCCCACCATGATGTATCTGCCCAAGAAAACTCCCCTAACGAATTAATTCTGCGGGGGAGTCACGACCCTCAGTCATGAGGAAATACGACTCAAAGAGATAGATTATAACTTGGATTCACACAAAGGCATTTGTATCCCAGAATGTGGGTATAACATTTAATAGATATGAAATTTATTGATTTCAGATTAACAAGGCCTCTATCTCCCTTACCTGTTGTCACAGTCAAAACGGAAGACGTCACAGACTCCGGAGACGAATCTAGAGATAAACTAGTGAATGGTATAACTCAAGAAGAAGAACTGTCGCCCAAAGAGTCTGGTAACCTTCTCGACGAGAAAGACCGCGTCAGCAGACAGAGCTTCGACGAAACAATCCTATCTGACGTAGTCGATAGACAGGAATTAACAGCTGGCAGGGAAAAGTGCCACAGTATTGGAGAAAAATATAAATCGCAGAAACCTTTATCCGAAGCGCAGCAAAGTCCCACCATGGCTCGAGACATGAGCGTCGATGGATTATACAATTTGACCGGACAAATCGACCACACAGAATGTGGATTTCCTCTACCATTGTTTGAAGAAGGTTACCTTTGTTTACCGTATCTATCGTTGAACTATTTAGACTTGTTATCGGATCCCGCGGTGCAGGGGTTCGTGGTGGGCGCGTCCAATGTGTTATTTAAGCAGAAGAGGCAGTTGTTTGACGTGTTGGTGGAGTTGAATGAGATGAGGATAGAGACCGCAGACCTGGGGCTGAAGAGGCAGCTAGCGCTCGGTACCGAGGACCTGAGGTTCGCAGACCACGTGGTGAGGCACGCAGCCACGCAGGGGGACGCGTGGATCAGGGACCAGTTCGCCAGCTACTTAATATATTTGCTGAGGACTTCTTTGTTGCCTGGCAAGTGATATTTGTTTTTTCTTGTTTTAGGAATCAATTAATATTGTATGTTTGAATTTTTCATGAAAACTTTTTTTTAAACTAAATTGGGCTTACTCTTTACCATAGTTTGCTTTATGGTAAGCAATACCTATGGACTAAGTTTATGAACTCGTTATCAGTATATCAAAAAAATACATGAACAGTTTTTGCAAAACTAAGAGGTCTTTGATGTACGCGAACGATGTGCAAAAGACGATTTTCTCGAATGAAAAATCACAGTAATTGTAAAGTGATACTAATAGTATAAGTGTCGACATGGTACTACTTCCTTAATTATTATGTATGTGTGTATTGTGTATTGTGGTGTATTGTATGTATTTTAAAACAAAAGACTTATTTTTGTGATCTGAACAATGTGATCTCCAGAAAAAGGACAAATACTACATACTAGGGGCGTTGCCATATTTTCTACACTAGTAGATATTCTTGAAGATTCTGATCCATGTTTATTTAATTTCCAGAGGGCAGTCGCGAGATAGACTCGTACAACGCGCAGTTCATGGCCGCCTTCAAGTGCACCCCGGCGTACGAGCAGTGGCTCGCCACCAGCGGCGGGGAGGTGGAGTCCTTCATGGGCCTGCTCGCCATGCACCCCTTCAGCGGACAGCTGTCCGTCGCTGATATGAAACTCAAGTTTGCACAGTAAGTTACACATGTAGATAAAGTTACTTTATTAAACCACAAAAACGAGAGCAGAAAAATGAAAAGGTAAATAATAAATAATTAATAAATATTCCGGGACATTGCACACAACGCCATCTAGCCCCACACTAAGCATACGCTTGTGTCGTGGGTACTAGATAACGGATATAATACATATATACTTTTCTTATGTAAATACATACATATTATATATAGAAACGGCCAGAATCGACACAAGTAATTACAAATTTTATTATTCATAATTCTTTGTCTCATGCGGGAATCGAACCCGCAACCCCTAGATTAGAAGGCAGAGTCAATACCAACTAAGCTAACAGAGCAGTCAAAGGTATGTAATAATCTAAATATATAAAACTCAAAGGTGACTGACTGACTGATATAGTGATCTATCAACGCACAGCCCTAACCACTGGACGGATTGGGCTGAAATTTGGAATGAAGGTAGATGCTATGACGTAGGCATCTGCTAAGAAAGGATTATATTGTATTGTTATTGTACTTGTACAAGCCTGTATTTTCATTACAAGTTTGCTTCATCTGCAACTTCACCGTTGCGTTCTTTCAGGCTTCTAGCTGATGAGGTAGGCGATTGAACGGCTGAAGCTCTATTTAGCAAGTTATTTATTTATGTAGAGAGACAAACAAACAACACCTCATGGAAAGTGATCCCAACTGCCTATGGATGGACACTAAATACTTACATACTAGTTCTTCTTTAGTGCCTATTTCGCTTATTAGCTGAATAAAGATTTGTTGTAACGTTGAAAATACAAAAAAAAATAGTTAAATTAACACAATGACACACGCATAAATTCTCCATAAAACCTTGTTTAATATTATAGCACCATGTCAACAACGGAAGGTGGTCGCAAGGTGACCGCGGCGGTGGCGAGCACGGGGCGCGCGGTGGCCACCACGTCTAGAGCCGTGGGCGGGGCGCTGTCGCAGGCGCGCGGGGCTCTGTCTGGCTGGTGGAGCGCGCTCACTGCGCCGCCTGCCTCCGCCAACTCCGATACTTCCTCCATAGGTGTGTATATGTACCAGGGTTGTATGAAGTAACGGTAGCATTCTATTAGTTCACGAAAAAAAGGTTAACAGTACTCTGTTATATGATTTTAATTCCTGCATAAGTTTCTGTTGTGGTACCTGTTCGATATCATTTGTCTATAATCTCCACAGCAATCTAATGCAATCCAAGATGTAATACGCCTAGAAGTTACCTATATATTTACCTATTTATTTATACGTAATTTTTATCTAATTTGATGAGATTATTTAAGATTCCAAATCCTGTCCATCCAAAGGTTGCCTGGAAGAAATCGCCTAAGGCGATAAGGCCGCCCAATGTGCATTGAATTAGTTTTTAAATTTATTTTTATTTGGTAATTTCTTTGGTGTGCATTAAAGACATATCTTATCTTATGAGACAGGTCGCTTATCAAATTTCTGCCTTAAAAACAACTGACAGCACACTTCTTTTTCCCAGGGGAAGACAAACTGCAAGCTTCCGACGCCGAAGACATAGTAGACCAGTTGGAGGATGACAACAAGGAGCAGGAGGAGCTGCCCCCCGCCCCCTCCCCCGCGCCCGCGCCGGACCCGCCTGACAAAACATTACAAGACACCGCCACTAACATTAGCAAGATCACTGTCGTATAAACACACAGAGAGAGCATGAGCTTTCTCAAAAAAGGTACTTACAACTACTAATGTAGCATAAAGCTCTACATTCATTGAGCTAGGATTATACAGAGTCACAAACGCTCGAAAAAAATGTCCGAGCTAAAACTCTGCCCGCGCTACTCGTTGAGCAGACTTTTGGATTACCTATCTCTTTTGCACGTTCTTAAATATGTAAGAGCGAAAGAGACAAGCAGTCTTTTGTTTGCGCTCGCTCACGATGTTAGCGTTCGGACACTGTCCTGCGCTTTTTTGACTCTGTGTAATCCTAGCTTAATGTCTACATTGTGTATTTGCTGATTTGGACAAGTATTATTAATGCATTGTTTGCATACGTTTAGATGAGCCTATTTGTTAGACCTCTAAAAAAGTTTACGCGCTAAATAAAACATGTGATTACTGCTTCGGAACATTCCAGTTACTCTCGGTAACTTGTCTAAATTTATTGATAAACTGAATTTGACAAATACGTTGAGCACATAGTAATATTTTTTTTGAATATTTGAAAACTTACTCGATTTCCCAAAAATGATGTAAATTAAATGTGAATCCACAGTGTTTGGAAAATGATATAATAGTCGTTTACAAGTTTGAAAAGTTTTTTCTGTGTGAACATGCTCCTAAAATGTAATCAATTTCGTTGTAAATACATTGTATTAATCAATCTCTTCTACAAAGTTTGAAGACATAAACAGGGAAGTAGCGGGCCATCTTGATGTGTGCTAAAAAAATTGTTGTTGGTTAAAATTATCTTTATGATATACTTTGATGTTACATTGATATTAAAGTTGAAGATATGCAAAAAATATTATTTCAAGCTTACATAAAACTTTTGTTTATTCTCGTAGTAATATCTGAATTATTTTTTTTTAAACATCACATACGGTGCAGAGCTCAGTATGAACTGCTTATTTATGTAGGTACCTACCTAAAAACAGTCTGCTTTAAAAAGTATATATATATAAGTATATATTGTAAAACATCTAAGTAATGTTCCACTGGAAGACCTTGCCTTCTGCAACACAGTTGTTAAC
This sequence comes from Macaria notata, assembly GCA_927399415.1. NCBI lineage: Eukaryota > Metazoa > Arthropoda > Insecta > Lepidoptera > Geometridae > Macaria > Macaria notata. The sequence goes on from OV656730.1 coordinate 11,130,401, forward strand.
TAAAGCAGAAGGCAGAGCCTTAATTTCTATGTACCATGTAAAGTTTTTGCAATAAATATGTTTATGTATTATATTAGTTACCTAGTACCCATGATACAAGCGTTCGCTTAGTTTCGGGCTAGATGGCGCTGTGTGATATGTCCTGAAATATATTCAGATAATCTTAACTAACTCTTAACATTTTTAGCGAAAAAACAACTTAGTATGATAATCTTGTTTTGCACGAGGCTAGCTTGTAAATGTATGGGCGTAGTCATGAATATATTGTAAATAGGTGTATTCGTGTTAGACAATGTTTATATCTGTGAGATTACATTAGCAACCGAAATAGTATTTCATGATCGCCTCAGCACCTTTATTAATGCACAAAAAGCTTAGTTATAGTCTAACTGTTGATAGCTTGTAACTAAACTTGTATTTATTGTAAGGGAGAACTGTTTATAGAATTTTTGAGTTTTTATTATAATAGTACTCAATACAGTGTTATATGAAAAAGGTCTGTAGGATGGATGGGTCAATCTATTTTTTTATTACATAAAAATTATAATACAAAGCCTAAACAATAAACAGCAAAATGAATAGTCCATTGAAATGTAGCATGAGCTTTGCATTTTTTAGAGGACACAATTTTATTTTTGAGGCATGTTTGAGAGGTCAATAGAAGCTTAACTTCAAGTTTGTGGGGTCGCCACTTGTCCCCCGGCTGCCATCTTGGAAAAAGGGGTTAAAACGTTTTTTTGGCTAGATCTCGGAAACTATGAGTTACAAAAAAAATGTTCTTTTTATAAATGGAATCCAAATTAAATTTCGGTGATTTCAAGTTCAAGGCCATATTGCAGAACATACACAAGTTGACTGATGACTTTCTCTGCTTACATATCATTTTCTAATAACATTGTATTGTGAAATCCAGAAAATATCGAATGTATCAAATAATAATTTATTTTGCAAAGATCAATTTTCTAAAACTAAGATAGTTCTGTACGAAAGTTTAGCTTTTGATAATGCCTGTAGATAGATTCATTCTAAACGTTGTAGATTTTTCCTTAGTGTGTTATATAGACTACTTAGTTTAGCTCAAATATATGGACGGTATTTATTTGAATCTGATTTTTATAAGTTTTGTATTGAATATTTGTGATTGATTTGTGATTGACCTATTGGATCAGGGGTTTGAGTACCGCACTATTAATTAAAAATGATTAGGCTGTGTAACTAAATACAACTGAAATTCTGTGTTATAGTTAAGTCTATTTTCTTTAATCCTTGTGTTATCTGTAAATCCCATAACTTTGGAACTCTCTACCTGGAGCCCTGTTCCCAGAAAATTATAACCCAGGGGTCTTCAAATCTAGAGTAAATAGGTTTCTTCTAGGCAAGCGTGCTACATCTTAGACTGTAGTGGTGCTTAACATCAGGCAGGCTATAGTCAAACGTAAGCCTATTTATTGTAAAAAAAAAAAACTCCCGCCTTACGTCCATTTGTTATGTACTTTATGTTCTTGTTGGTATTTTTCATACAAGGCCTCTAAAATAGATATTTATCATATAGCTAATTAGTAGCCATGTTCAATGAAGCTGATCAGCTGAGCCATATACCTAATTCTGTTATTCAACAACTCTATATACAAAGGCACGACAGCTACAGGTGTCAGTAAGATGCAGTAGTCCCATTTTCATTCAAACCGTTTGTATATAGCAAGGCTCAAATAAACAAGTTTGTGTGATAAATTATCTAGTATCCATGATACAAGTGTTAGCTTAGTATGGGGCTAGATGGCGCTCTCTGATATGTCCTGAAATATTTATTTATTTTATCTTCCTCTGACTGTACAGCGATCAGTGTCCAAACAAAGTACCTACCTTACCTTATTGGGTTTTGTAGTTTAAAAAAAAACCGAATACTGTATGAAAACATATTTTTCATGGAATATAGGTGCAGTTTGTCATTCTCTTATTCTATTGAGTGTCTACACAACAGTTGTATAAAATACAACAAACAACCATAATGTTCTGGCTGCGTTGTCGCAAAAATCTTTACACAAGTATAAAATTATGTGTACTAGGTATATGTAAGCCATTATGATCCCCTATGTATAATTTGATAATAGGTACATATATACAAAACTATATAGTTTTGCTGGTTCTAATATATAATGATCTCTAAAATTATTATAGTTGTTGGTAATCTTATTTGTAGATGTTACTATTGTGTAACAAAAACCTAACCTTGTGAATATGAATCGATTAGAAAAAATATTTTTGTATGTTTTTAGCTCTCTGGTTCTGAATAATTTTATTTGAGTACTTACCTACCTTCTGGTTTTTTCGTTTACTTGTGTAATTTGGCACTGTGTTTATGAACTACAAATTCATGAGTTGTTTCTTTGACTTAGGCATGAATCTTGATAAATTCGCTTGCCCTAACTCTTCTGTTAAATCTAAGTAAATGTAATGTCAATCAATTCACGATGAAATAGTAGCTGTGAACGTTAATATAAATAAGTTACTTGAAATGAATTTTTGTTTTATTACCTACATCCTTACTTTGCCTCTTATTTATATTACTCTATTCCTACAAAAGATAATATTTGGGATTCTTGGAACTGATGATGTTAATGATGTAAAGCAATTTATTTATGAAACAGATGATTCATAGAAGTAGGGCACCGCGGCGAGGGCACCGGACTCGAGATATGTGGCGAGACGCCAAGTTGGCACACAGCATCATAACTTGTCCAGCACTACATATAACCAGTGAAACAACGCATCGATTGAGGGTCATTTTATTTGCTTAAGTATGTCATATCACAATTCGGGTAAATCAAGTTACATTCTTAAATGCAATGTAAACCGGTGTCTTAAAAAAATAAGTACTCGTACAAACAAAACATGGCATTAGGCTAACTAATATTCGACAGTCGCCGGAGGTCGACCGACGACAGCGTTGTCATCAAACGTCATCAACTGACTTGTTAAATTCGATCCGAACCCGTCAGCTTCGCCGTCGAGTCGTTGAAATGTTTAAAGCAAGTACGCTGTACCCGGGGGCGGTCAGACGGGCGAGTCGGGCTCGTCCCAGGGCCAGGGCGGCGGCGCGTCGAGCGCGTCCTGCCGCCACAGCGCGCGCGCTTCCGAGCCGTGAGCCAGCAGGCGCATGTTGTAGGGCTCCACCATGTTGCCCAGCGAGGCCGCGCTGTCCGCGCGCGCCACCCCGCCCGGCTTGCCCGCCGGCAGCAGGTCGAAGCACGCGTCCGAGCGCGGGGACTCCAGCTCGGTGAGGTCGGAGCGCGGGGACACCTCCGCCGACGCGGCCATAGAGCCATTGGCCGGAGAGCTGGGGGACGGAACGCTCACGCCCAGCGGCGGAGGCGACGCTGCGGCGGGGGCGATGGCGGGCTGCGCGGCGCCCGGCGGTGACACCAGGGGCGCCGACTCGTCGTCGCTGAAGGTGTCGTCGCGCGCGGGGCTGCGCTCGCGGGAGCCGCCACCGCGCGACAGGATCTTGTCCTTGAGGCGCGTGAGGCGCTCCGCCGAGCTCACCTTGCGCAGGATGGCGGCGGTCTTGCGCAGGCCGCGCAGCTTGAGGTCGACGACGGGCGAGCCCGTGCCCGCGCGCGACGAGTCCTCCACGGAGCGCGAGCGGGCCGCCAGGCGCGCGTCGCCCGCCTCCTCGCCCGCCATCAGCAGCGAGCAGGGCCGCGAGCGAGGCGCCTCCGCCGGGGCGGGCGCGGGCGCGGGGCGGTAGTGCGCGGCTGGCCGCGGCCGCGCGCTGAATGTGATCTGTCCGTCGTCGTCCGAGTCGTTCTCGTTCTCGACGTTGAAGGTGACGGCGGGCGGGTCCCGGTCGGCGGGCGCGCGCCGCCGGAAGCTGCCGCCCTTGAGGATGGAGGGGTCGCGGCGCGGCGCGCGTGGGCTGCCGCCGGGCGAGGGGGCCGCGCTGCCCGCCACGGAGCCGCCCACCAGGCTCAGCGTGTGCTCCTCGTCTGCAACACGAGGAGGAGGTCACTGGCTGCAGTGTGACGACACTCTGCGCGCGGGGAGGGTGCGGGAGGGGAGGGAGTACCTGGTCGCCGCGAGCCGCCGCCGCGCCGCGCCGCCGTCGCGCCGCCTGAATTAAACTGTGTTAGAACGAGGGCTGAAATCAAACCACCTTGTAACTTCTGTATATACGTTTATTGATTCACATGGATAAACGAGTATAAAAGTGCCTACTGGAATGAATGCTACCTATCAATCAAACGATATGTACTGCGCACCGCCGGGTACCTACTGCATACACATAACTTACACTATAAACTTAATAAATACTGTATATCTATGCTACTACAAACAATCTGGATTATTTGGCTGATATGTTTCAGTACGAGAGATCTCTATAATTATGCTGAATCCAGTTACAGCTAAGTACATCAAAATAATTATTTAATCTAATCAAGATATTATCCTATAAAATTTAATACAATATGTGACCTAACAACATGTTACCAAATATTCGAATTTTATGAAAATATCACTCAACAGTCAAGATTCATGTAATTCGACTAATGTAATACTTTTCATTGTAATGGCACAATAAATATTGTCTCAAACCAACACTTAAAATACTGATCATATTACTTATCAAAAGTGGGCAAAGCCAATATAAATAAAATTGCTTAGTTTTAATCTATTGGAATGCTTCCAACTGGAATGAGAACACAAATAACCTAAACTATGAAAGACAGGTACTGGTTATTTTGCAAATTATTTTAAGGGTGGATGCATAATTTAGCACATATACAGGCTAACCAAAATTATAAACCGCGAAAAAAATCAGCTTTAGCAAGCACTAAAAGTTGGTCAACCAGCGACACAACGATAAAGCGAAATTTATTGTACATCCAAAAGACTTAGAAAATGTTTATTATTTGTTGGTATATTCAAACCGCCCTTAAAAAAGATTTGCGTTTCGATTATACAATTCGATATGTTATATACGCATATTATCACAAATAATAGGTCTTTCTTTACCTATGAAATTGCCGTTATTTTCTTACATTTTAATCTGTTTGTAACTTTTACGTACCTACAGCTATATTTTTTCCAAATACAATTTTTATTGTATCAATTGTTGAATTATGTACCTTTTAGATAAAAAAAATGTATATATTACTTATAGGGAAGTCATTGAAAGAGGTGTTTTCAGTGTCGTCGGTTTCACTACTTTAACTAAGTATATTTTTATCATATACTCTGTTTTTGAGAAATTGATATACGCAGTGCATAGCTTATTTTCCATCTAACTATGGTTATCAATTGCATCTAAATTTGTTCAGACATTTCCATACAAACATTAAAAATGTTTGTATGGAAATGTATATAATTTTTCTCAATTCCGTCATACAAATCGGCAATTTCATAGGTAAAGACCTAATAGTTAAGTACATTCGATACAATTCGATCAAAATAATGTTTGGTATTTGCTGTGAAATACCTACAAATATGTAACTTTCCAAAGAAGACGTTTTGTTACAAAATAATTGGCAAGCATAATGAAGCCTCTACAATGAATCTGTATCTCACTGAAGTCCTCAGAGAAACAGTAATTGTGACTTATATAGGTTAGCAATGAATTATTTAGTAAATTGTAAATCTTTGATCTAATACAATTTATATACATGTTATACAATCCGTCAAATCGATTAGAACAAATAAAAAATTAAGAAACGAAATAGAATAAACTAAACAAGTTAAATATAAAATAGGTTGTCTTATGACAACTTACTAAAAATTAATAAATTATTTTATTTTGTGTAAATTTGACGGACTGTCTCACACATTATTGACTGGGCGTTTGTAAGCACAGAACATAAACAAGCAAAACAACAAAATCAAAAATAACGATTGCCTTTTGACTTTCAAATGACGACATATTATGTACATTTCTCAATTGTATGCCATATCTAAGACCCGCCTACGTTATTTATTAAAAGTATCTGAAAAAATACTGAATAATATATCCGCAAAGAAGTGTATATTATTTATAGACAAACTATACAAAAAATTATCATAATATTAAAAATCCTAATCACTAAACTCAACAGACGTAAGCAGGTCTTAGTTTATTTACTAGTTTCAACTTTCTACTTCGACACGTCCGCGTCGAAATATAGTATTATTTCGAACTGCATCAACGTATCTTTTCACACGCATACAAGTACATATACGGAAGCTCGATGTCAATACAAACTCTTTCTAATGGACAACCTTGTAAGTGCTCTTTGGAAAGTTAAACAATCAATAGTTCATCGCACAGACCCCAAAAGTCAACTCACAACAATTATAATTGAACCAGTGTAACTGGTTAATGTGCAACATATCTCGATGTAAAGTAGCATATGCCACGTTACTCTGCGTTACTTCCACACGAAAAACGACGATGGTCTGTCGCTAACATCAAACACATTTTCCATTTTGTATAATGGTATGACGATTATAAAAGTCGCCCTTAAAAAGTTGTCCATTATACATACACCCAATATTATGTGTTCCTCGTGGTTTAGGAGAAGACATCGTCGGTGAAGTTGAGCACGACGTGGTCTGGCTTGTCGCGCGCGGGGGGCGAGGGGCTGCGGGAGGGGGTGCGGGGGGAGGCGGGGGGGTGCTCGCGGATGGTGCGCAGGGGCTCACCTGGCTGCGACGCGGGCTCCGACTGCAGCACGTCCTCCATGGCCTCCTCGTTTAGCGTCTGCAGCGCGCCGCAGATCATCTGCTCTTCTAGGGTCACCTGCCAGACATTTTTATTGTACTATTAATGTTAATTAAACTTATAAAAAGCATACAAACTACCTATTACCTACATTTGATCCATACAAATGGTGTTAAAGTTTTCTTTATTGTTAAATATCATATCTAATAAGAGTAGGAGAAATAAAGGCATTTTTATTTTATATTTTTTTTTTATTTTAATTGATTCAATTTATATGTTTTTTTTTCTGTGACGTGTATCAAATATCTGATATAAATAAATGACTATGAGATAACAACACGTTGTAGACTATTATTGGATATTATTCAGGGATACTGGTTACCTATGCGCTTTTAGTTATAGGAATGAAAACAAACAAAACAATTGGCTCCGTACTGGAACAGCCAACTTTATTGTTCGCCAAATTTCAACAGATGAAGTACTAAGTTGTCGCCATAGCAGCCTCTAAAACGCTTTGTGTAAGTCCCCAGTAATCATTTATTCATTTGTGATATGGTTGGACGTAATGAAGACCTAATACTTAGACAATGTCTCATATGAGTGGTGGTGTTTGTGATGTCGTCCAATGTAGATATTTTTGATAAACAGTTTTTAAATAAAACAATAAAAATGAAAGTTGATTGAATAAATTTGTCATGAACGTGAATAGTATGTATTGACAGCTAAATAAATAAATAAATATTTCGGGACATTGCACCGCCATCTAGCCCCACACTAAGCAAACGCTTGTGTCGTGGGTACTAGATAACGGATATAATACTTATACTTCCTACATATTTTTTTTTGTTTCCGACTATATTGTACGTATAAGTTTAAGTTGACTCTGCTGGAGTGATTGTAATGCTCAATATACACAACAGGATTCACACCTATACAAGGTGTAACAGAAGGGTGTGACAATACTTATACTAATACATACCTATGTATATATAGAATACAGCCCACTAGGTTTCAGAATTCTAAGTGTCATAGATTTCGAGTAATCATTAGTTGAACTTTCATTAAAACTTTAAGACTTGCAACCCTACATCTTATCATTTTGAGCGTTCATTGACTTTTGACGCTATCAAATGACACGGCAGCGCGGCGGTGTCTCTCTGAGAGCGCGCGAGAGAGAGAATACGTTGCGTTAAAACTAATGCTAGAACGGGATGAAAGAATGTGTGCTTATTTCGGTTTCGTTCGGTCAGTGATCACTCGCTAGGGCTGCCACGAAATCAAGTGAAAAATATTATCTAATTTTTGTATGGTAAAAAATATATGCGATTTAATTTTTCATATTTTGGTATATGACTCCTATTACATGATATATATGTTTACTCTTTAATATTGTCACACCCTTCTGTTACACCTTGTATAAATAAAAAAAAACAACATTACTTTTTTGTGGTTTGGATTGGATGTGATAGATAAGAACATAAGATATATTTTACGCTAGTAATGCAATGTGAAACTTGTGTAAAGAAACGAATGTTTTTTGTGCTATGTGTGACATTACAACATTTTATGATATTAACATTTTGATTCTTTTTTAACATAAATTACATAACCGAATATTACATCTAACGTGCAATTTACTTTTTTTTTCTATTATACATATCATATTAGAGACATAGTTTTGTGCTAAACAAACATACAAAACTACGAGTGCACTACATATACTACTGCTATTTATTCACCTGATATTCCGCGTATGGCTGCAAATATTTAACACATGTCAATCCCAATTGGAATAAATAAAAAGTACTGTATGTGTTTGTCTTTAAAATAAATATTCCATGTCATTGCACACAGCGCCATCTAGCCCCACACTAAGCAAACGCTTGTGTCGTGTGTACTAGATAACGGACGTTACATATATGTTACTTTTTCAAACCCATTTTTTAGAACAAAACCTGGCACCTTTGATTGATTTAATTTGTTATATTTGATTGTGATTTATTTTCAAATCATTGTTATAATTTAAACTACATTTTCATCTTTAGCTTTATTATCATTATCTGCAGCTCGCTCAATAAACCCCCACATTTTATTGTTATATGCCACCTACATGTAAATACATAGATATTCCCTTGTATATATTTAGTTCAGTATTTGTACCTGCTTCTCCACGTTGCTGGGCCTGCTGCGTTGGTGCTCCTGTGCGCGAGGCTTGCCGCTGGTGTCGGGCTCCGTCTCACATATCTTTTCTGTCACTACTGGAAAAAGAAGAGAATTTTGTTTTGATTATAGTTTAAATTTATTGATAGTTGTTCAATATAGAGTATTTACAAACGTAAGGCTTACGTTTTTTATCATAGTAGAAACGAAAATTGTTGTTTACTAGTGTACGCCCGCGGCTTCGGTCGCATTATTTCAGGATAAAAAGTAGCCTATGACACTCTGAAGACCTCATACTGCCTACATACCAAAAATAATGATGATCTGTTTAGCCGTTAGCACGTTACGTTTAAATAAACAGAGACACAGATAAACAGACAAATATTCTATAAATTGTTGGAACTTGTACTGTAATCAATTCTTAGCATCTCCAAATATTTTTAATATCTTTAATTTTCAGACCACACACTTACTTATGACTCTCACATAATGTCCCTTAGAAGTCGTCTTCGCAAAATGTTGCATGTTTTTAAGAAGTTAGGTGCCGTAGCTGACCCAAAAACTCTTAGATCTGTTTACTTGGCTCTTTGCCAATCAGTTCTCAGCTACTGCATCATATGTTGGGGATCTGCTGCTATGACGCGCCTCAAAAAGGTAGAAGTAGCCCAAAGAGCGGTTCTAAAAGTTGCGTACAGAAAGCCTTTCAGATATCCTACTTCCTCACTTTATCAAGACACGCAATACCTCACAGTCCGACAGCTATACATTTTGGCAGTGATACTACGATTTCATAGGACGGCACAATCCTCAGCACTCACTACTAAACCAACCTCACGCCGAAATACATGGAAGATACCGAAAACCAACACATGTTTCGCACAACGTGCTTACTTCTATAAAGGCCCTAAACTATACTCTCAATGTGATCGGGACTTAGACCTTCTCGAAACGTCTAGATTCATTTGCAAAAAGAAAATGACCAATTGGTTAATTACACTTGACTACCGCTGCACTGAAAAACTAATAGTTTTTGATTCTTAACTGCCCTATACCCGCTTGTACCTATGCAACTTCTATAAACATATAATTTATATAAGCTACTATCTATCTACTATAATCAACTAATAGTAATATATAATATGTACCTACCTCCCCAACCAACAAGCATAAATAATATTTATATAATCATACGTATATATATGACCTATATATCGGTCCCTCCCTCACATCCACTTACACACACAGACACACACATTCAGCTTCACGCATTAAAACACTTACGGCTGATGATACCTATACTAACAAAGTGTATCTTATAAATAAAAATAACAAAAAAGTTGTATGACTTATTACTCAACGACTCAATTCATACAATTTGTTAAATATTTCATTTATTATATTATAATGTACATAAGTAGCCACTATTGGGTGATGCCTGGTAACCTCATTGCTTTCCTTTCACATTGGGTATGGCACGTGTGGATCAGCACGACTGTGTCCTGCGACACAGGTTCGACCTAGTGCAGAGCGCGGCGTGTTTGTTCCGCACGATTGCAAGTTAATTTCATCTGTTACCAGGCGTCAGCTAATCTTATATATTTTATGGACTAGTACGTAAGCTTTGATTGTATCCTTTCATTTAACTTAAGGAAGAGCCTGCACTTCATAACACAGGTTATCCTAGTGTGGAGTGCAGTGAACATGTAATAATAGTTCATAAGTTATTTACTTAAATAAATAATTTGAATTTGAATTTGAATTTGAGACTTTTGACCCTCTTAAGCTTTATTATAGATTGTTCAAGTATATTTTGTAACCAACAGCATTCCGATATATACCCCGCGTAGGTATATTTGAGATCCTCTCCATAATAAATTTCATTCAATTCAATTATTTTTAACACGTAATAGGCTTACGTTCTACATGCCTGCCTGATGTTAATCACCACTGTAATCTAAGATGAAGCATGCTTGCCTAAAAGAAACCTTTTTTAACTAGAACGGGTTTGCACTTGGCCATAGTTGTAAGCGTGTACCTGTGACCGCGGGCGCCGTGGTGGGCATGTTGGCTTCCAGCTCGCGCAGGTTGATCATGAGCAGCTTGAACAGCTCCCAGTCTCCGAACGGCAGCTCCAGCACCTGGAGAAATAAAAAAAATGGAATCAATGATACAGAAAGTGAAAATAACTATGATACAAGTGTTTGCTTAGTATGATGCTAGATGGCGCTGTGTGAAATATAATGAAATATTTATATTTATAAACTAAGTTGCGCAAGAAATAGACTGGTCGACTATTTCATTGTATACCTGTCTCTGTAGTTTTCGTGTAAAAGTATTTGTGTCATAGTCGTGACAGCGACCTGTGCGAGCGAGACAGCAATACATTTACGCGCAAGTCGACGGAATACAACAACCAGTCGACGATTTTATGTACCTAACCTACATATATCCCGATAGAACGTGACTAGTTCTATCTACTAGAACAAGGCTACCGGTCACCATAAAATCACTAGTGTGGGGCCATTCATAGGTGAAATGTAAAAAATCTAATTCCTTTATTTATCCTTTCAAGGTGTGCGTACATTTCTTTTTACATTTGTATTGCTGCAATTAGTGTTGTACGCTGGATGTTCTGTACACCATACTAGACATCTTCGAATCTATATTATGATGTACAGTTTCCCCGCGCCAAAACTTCTGTCTGTTTTGCATATACTTACACTTAATTTTATACTTACATATTACTAATGACTACTTAAATACTAAACACACAATACAAAAAGTGAATATTTTGTGAAAGACAAAGACTCGACAAAGCAAGTTTCACAATCATTCTAAAAGCGTCGAGTCTTGAATGTGTATTATGATGTACAGTTTCCTCGCGCCAAAACTTCTGCCTGTTTTGCATACATATTACTAATTACTATCTACTTAAATTTTAAAACACAATACGATTCACAATATTTTATGAAAGACAAAGACACGACAAAGCAAGTATCGCAATCATTCTAAGAGCATTGAGTCTTGTCTAAAAAAATTATGAATATTGATGTTTGAAGTTACCGGCTGCAGGTCCTGCAGGCGGCAGACTGCGAGCGCGAGGCCGGACACGTGGTGTTGCTGCAGCTGCGCGCACGCCGCCGCGCTGCTAGCTCCCAGCGCCTCGCGCACCACGCCGCACACGCGCTCCACGCTCAGCGTCGACAGACGGATGTTGGACAGCTCCGACTGCGGACAATTTGGATGTTAAGTAAGTAGTAAAAGTGAGTCTTGCCTGTGATGTACGCGTAATTTTTCACGGCTTTTGGCTCATTTCGTGACTTCCTTATACGACTGAATATCTGGTTTTTCTGCAGTAAGATATGTACATGTGTAAATAAAATTAAGAAAATATTTTAATGCTTGAATTTAGCCAATCTGTTTCCAAGGTACGAATATTTCACATAGTTATAAAAAGACTACACAAACCGTGATTCGACCCACGGACACTATAGGGCCTTTTACAGTACTTACCAAGTTAGGAAAAGCAGCCCGTAGCATGAGGTACGGGTTCTGCGCGGGCGCAGGTTGTGTGTGCGGCGGCTGGTAGTGCGGCAGGGGCTGCGGCACCAGGCCCTGCGCCGTGTTGGCCCAGCCCACCCACATGTGCTGCGGGGGCAGCGCGCCCCCGCCCCCGGGCTGGCTCGGGGGGGACGTGCGCTGGAAGAGAAATAGCCACAATAAAAATAAAGTTAAAACTAAAATAAGTTTCATTTACAATGGATTTCTGCAAAGTAACGCCTGATTCAATATATTATAAAGTTAAAACTATAAGTGAATAGAAGATCAGAACCTTGATAACTATAATCAATTATTTGGACTATTTAGGCTGGAAAGATATCAAGAACTGCCTACAGTGGTTTACATTGTTTCACATTTTGAGCTACAAATAAATATTTTATCCTGAAATATATCTCGGTTATTGGTGTACTTATTATAACAGTTTAGAATACAACGAATGATAACATGTTAACCATAAACATTCAATTCAAACTACGGCCTTGTTTACTACCAGGCTTATTTAAATAAACTTTCTATTGTGTCAACTGATTTCTTAAATCTAAGTAAAAAATAATAATAAGTAGGGTAACGTACATGTTTCCGCTGGAAGAGCTTGGAATGTGCGTGTCTGTGCGGCGGCGTGCCCCACACGGGGGCCCCGGGGCCCGCACCTGCCTCCTCCTCCGCGCCCGACTGCAGCTGCTCCTCTAGAGGCACAGAATGGATACGATGGTTAGGAATATCAACACTCACTATCAATATCGACAATCGAAAACGAATCGGTAATCGTAATCGATAAACGATTTTGTACAGAAGTTTCAAGAACTTCTATGATTGGCATTTCGTTGAATAGAGTTCCAAATTTGGGAAGTACGCTGCTGATGGCTCGTTCTGTGTGTAAAGTGATATAATTCTATGAGCCGTTGATTTATTACGACGTATAGAAGGGACCTTTGCAATCTTGTTTCTCTTTGGTGAGGATCAGCTATTTTGTTGACACAAGTCGGGTATGCAGAGAGTAACTGAAGACTACAGTAAGAGGCGCTTAGTTACCCTTGATGACCTTCTTGATGTAGGGGTCCAGGTTGATGGTGAAGGGCAGGAACACCTTGAGGTCGGCGGCGGTGAGCGTGTGCCGGTGGAAGCTCAGGAACACGTCCAGCTTGCGCTCGTCGCGGTCCAGCTCCATCAGCGAGCTGGCCTCGCGCAGCCCCGACATCAGGGGCTTCACTCTGGGGAAGGTAATACAAGTTAAAAAAATGCAAACAAGCTTACGCTTGACTACAACTCTGCTGATGTTAAACAACGTTGTAATCTGAGATGATCTAGCACAGCTTCATAATACAGAATATGTTAACTTTTAACTATAGCCCGCTTGATGTTGAGCACCACTAGCCTTATATGCAGCACGCTTGTCTAAAAAGAACATTCAAAATCAAATCAAAATTCATTTATTTGCACGAATATTGTCTTACATAGTAGTTGTTACATAAATTTGTTGTATCAAATATTCTGCCGATAGGCGTACAAAATGTCAGTTTTATGGCTAGTCAATTTATATGTATATTTTCTTTTTTTCTTCAACAAAGTCATTTACTTTATAATAACATTTGTTTAGTAGGTATTCAAACAATTTTTTCTTGAAACTATACCAGTTCAGGTCTTTGAATTCATTAGGAATTTGGTTATATATAGTGATGGCTATGCAGTTTACATTGTTAGAGGTGTCTTGCAATCGTCGCTTTGGATTTGTTAGTATATTTTGCCGACGTTTGCCCCTGTCCCTACCAGATACATCACTATTTGATTGAAACAGGCTTTTATGTCTTCTTACGAACAAACAAATTTCATATATATAGAGACATGGCAATGGAAGTATTTTATGTTTCTTGAATAAGGGTGTGCAGGGTGCAAGATAATGCGCGCCGCTTAAAGCCCTGATGCATTTCTTTTGAACCTTAAAAGGATCTTCACAATTTACTGAATCCCATTTTACATTCAACTCCCGAGTTGAAGACCGATACAATTGAAAGCTCAAAGAAAATAATGAATCCAGCAATTAGTACCACAATTTAGCAGCTAAATCTCTAATTTATCCGACTTCAACCGACTTAATGGGATGGTTTTTGTCCAGCGAAGGTCAACCTTCTCTTACATACAGTACAGCCCCCGTAGACAAGAGGCAATTTTTAGTACACGTACTAACTTATATTAAAGGAACACAAATACTTATGTATGATTTGGATGTAATAATTCGCCGACCAGTAGTGTGTTTCACAATGACTCAGATATGATCCAATCAGCTCGTAGTAGAAATGGTAGAAATTAAATACATTATGTAGTAGAAACTTAAAAATTATACTTTAATGTCAATTTTATCATTTTACTCTAGATTATTATGAATATTGATAAATAAAAATAAATGAACAAAAAATGAAGTGTAAATCGGGTTTTATAGTATGGAAAAATTACCTAAAACTTTTCATTGACGGAAACGAATCCGCTAGCTTTTGGCTCAGGGAAAGTTTCCGATTTTTCTGTCGTATAGATTTTTTTAAAGGATAAAGGAATCGTAAGAAAACATTGTGATTTGGAAAAATCCATTCCATACCGATTGTTTTCCGTCTCAACCGAATCGGATTCGTATCTGACGCATTGTGAACCGCACTACAGAATCCAACAGATTTCCCGAGAACTATCGTTTACAAGTAGATACATACTTCTCGTAGATGTGTTTGAGCGAGGTGGCGTCGTCAATATGGTCCTCGTATGTCTCGTGGTGGTAGATGATCCACGAGGTGCGGAAGGGCCACTGCTCCGTCAGGTTCACCCACGACGCCAGCTGGTACCAGTTGAACTCGATTTGGAATGCTTTCAGAAGACGACCTGGGGACAGATGGGAACCATTTAGTATAAAAGTATACATACTGGTGGTAGGCAAAATATATGTTTCATAACATGCACTGATTGACTGGCCTGTTAGCTTAGCTGGAGTGGCTTAGCCTTCTAATTTAGGGGTTGCAGGTTCGATTCCCGAGTGACACAAGTATTTATGCATTTTAAAATTTATGATTACTTGTGTTGAGTCTGGTCGTTAGTATGTATAATAAGTATGTATTTGCAAAAGAATCGGAAGCTGAATAATTATTTTAATAAATGTCGTGTTTTATTTTTAATAACAACCTCTTTTTAAAAGTCTTGATAATACAAAATGAAACTCAGTTACTATACCGTTGCCTCTAAGATTTTCGTGATTGTTCTAAATTTACTAAGGTTCCACTTACCAGTAACATATAGCACATTCATGAGCCGCCGCATGCTCCTAGGGTTGACATCGCTGAAGTAGTCATCCGTCAGCAGCACCCTGCCTAGATCCGCCGCCCCCGCGGCCGGCGCGGCGCGGTGCAACCCTGAGGCCACGGAGCTAGCGACGGACTCCGAGGGGCGGAGTCGCCGCGTGCGGGCCGCTATGACGCTGTTGCTGGGAACCTCCTTGGGCTGGTTCTTGATGCGCTCCTGGCTGGACATCAGCTCGGATGTGGACGACAGGCGGCGGGCCGACACCTGCGGTAGGAAAGACATTGAGGAATAAATAGAAATAGAAAAAACATTTATTGAGACAGATTTACCAAATATACACACAAAAACACACATACAATACATAAATAAATAAGTCTGCCCCGACTGAGCTTAATGCTGTTTACTGGAAGCAATCAGCGCTGGTCGTAATATCAGGCAGTTTACGAAATAACTTACACTAGTAGTAGAAAGTCCCAACCGCCCATGTTAATCAGTATGTATTGAGGAATTTGCAGCATAACTTTGACTTATAAATAGATCAGTAAGACGAGAAACTTGTTGTATAAATACTTACAGATCTCTGCAAAGAGGCAGTAATATCATCTCCGGAATGCAACATGCGTCTCTGCGCAGTTTGTTGCGCACTCTTCACGCGACGCAGCGCAGAGTTCTGCAGGTAGAAGGGCAGTTGCACCATGTTGCGCAGGTAGTCCCAGCCGCCGATGTTGCTTTCAGAAAACGCGCGTCGACTGTTTACTTCCACTGCCTGGTGAGAGATGTTTTATTTGTATTAGTTTTGAGGAAAGTTCGAGTACTTTGTACATATAGCTTTATGATGACTTTTCCTTTTCTATTCATATATTTTTTCATACAAAACAAATATGCAAATTTGCACCAATAGAAGTGTTTAATTTTATTCATGGTCTTTTTTATTTCCCCAAATAGTTAAAATATTATGTCATTAAACATCTAAGGCGACGGAAGGTTCATGAAAACAGACATATTCATTTGCTAATATAAAGATTTCATGCACAAGAAATCACATTAAAAAAAACAACAAAAAATCCCCAAGCATATAGTATAGATCATATTCTATATGAAACACCAATAGGATCCATGCATATAGAATTATACACAGAGGAAATTAAAAAAATATATCACAACATCGAGCTTTTGACGCAATGGGCAACACTGAATGCTGTTCTTATAGAAACATTTAGAGGGTAACACCAAGGGATACTGTTGTCTAACGACTGACCTCGATCCAAGCCACCTGCGTGAAACATTACAACTAGTTTATATCGAATCTACGACTACTGACAGTAATGGATATTGAAGCCGGTACTAATATACGTAGAGATAGAATATATTGTAGTAGAACGAAGCAAGAGCGGTGGAGCCGTGCGTAGTGCGTACCGTGGGGGAAGCGGGGACCGCCAATATAAAGATATTTATTTGACAAAACACTGGTACTTACTTAACATAACTTATAACTAGATTTATGTATACAATGTTAATGTGTAATAAACGATACGTCATCATCATCATCATAAATTTAAGAAGGGGCCTAATGCCAGCGAAACGCAAACAGAGGTATTTTCGATGCCGCTCTTTGATGCTAAGAAACATAAAAATTGCAACAAAAAAAATATTGGAATATGGGTATAATCCCAAAGAAGACAAATAGCTGCATAGAATTTTGAAAAAAGGTCGGAGTTTTCCGCAAAAAAAAAACTACAAATGCCAAAGAAAAAATCTATTTTTATTCATTTACTCGAAATTATCAGCGATGACCCCGCATTATTTTTTATGTATAAAATAGCTACAATTTAGTTTGTGTAATGTTTTAGTTAAGTCATCAGTTACTTTTTCAATTTGATGTACAACTTTTGAGTAATTAAATAAAACTCGGTCAACTAAAAAAAGGATTTGAAAGTCGCGGTGTATTTTTGACCAAGTTTTATTTAATTACTCAAAAGTTGTACATCAAATTAAAAAAGTAACTGATGAGTCCACAAAAACATAATTGTAGCTATTTTATACATAAAAAATAATGCGGGGTCATCGCTGATAATTTCGAGTAAATGAATAAAAATAGATTTTTTCTTTGGCATTTGAAGTTTTTTTTTTGTGGAAAGCTCCGACCTATTTTCAAAATTCTATACGACTATTCCACTTCTTTGGGATTAAACCCATATCCCAATATTTTTTACGTTGCAATTTTTATGTTTCTTAGCATCAAAGAGCGGCATCGAAAATACCTCTGTTTGCGTTTTGCTGGCATTAGGCCCCCTCTTAAGGGCAGGGCCCTTGTCTGTGGAGCATGCGCCATCCTTCCCGATCTTCTGCAAATTCCTTGACCTCCTTATACGACATGACACCCGCCTTTTCTTTTATTTGGTCCAGGTATGACCTTCTCGGCCTAAACGATACGAGTACTACGAAATTAAACATCATTATATCATAACATAAAAAAGTCATTGTGTATTCGTTGTTATGGGCAACAACGATCGAGATTTCGCCACCGTAAATTAAAATTAATTCCTGTAAATGACATAGGCTATTTTTTGTGCTTATGCAACGCGAACGAAGCTATAGTAACATTTATTTATCTGTTTGTTTAAGTTTAGTAGTAATGTTTTTATTTTGTACAAATAAACTTTTGTATTTATTTATCGTGCAATTATCAGACGCGATTGTGATAAATATTGCAGTGTTTGGAAGTCAAAAACCCTGAAATGGTTGAGCCTATTTAAAAGTAAATTTTTTGTTTAGGTACTTTATTCTTTTATGCTGGTTGAAATGGTGGTGAATGACAGACGTTATGAAAAAAAAAATGGTGTTTTGGTAAAATTTCGAGACATGGTTACCTTTTATCTCAGAACAACGCGGGTGATTTTTCCAAATGTTTTGCTCACAACTTTTCATGTTCCTTATGTATCGGGTGTGATATTACTTATTGTTTCTACATCTTTTACAACATATGATTTTGATACGAAGTTTTAAGTATTATTATTTCACAATCAACGACGAAATTGATATTTTCGAATTATCTATATTTTTAGAATTATCCATCTATCTAGTCTGATGATGATGATGATTAGAATTATCCATCTATCTAGTCTGATGATGATGATGATTAGAATTATCCATCTATCTAGTCTGATGATGATGATGATTAGAATTATCCATCTATCTAGTCTGATGATGATGATGATTAGAATTATCCATCTATCTAGTCTGATGATGATGATGATTAGAATTATCCATCTATCTAGTCTGATGATGATGATGATTAGAATTATCTATTTTTAATCCCAAAACAATTTCCGTGGGTCGGATGACACGTTAAATTGTAGGTCCCGGCTGTTTGTCTAGTACAGCAGTCGTTAAGCCATGTTAGAGGCCCTTAGGGCGGTTTGAGAACTCTCGACACCAGAGTTGGCTACTCTCATTCGATAAGAAGAAGATAAAAAATAGCAGATATACTTTTTTTTTACGTGGGTTAGGTTTAAGTTTGACTACCAGCCTGGCTGATGTTAAGCATTGCTGCAGCCTAGGGTGTAACACGTTTACCTAGAAGATATATTACCTTGCTGATGATGTGCGGGTCGATGGCCAGCAGCAGTATGAAGGGGCTGCCGGGGTGCGCGCAGAGCGCGTGCACGGCGTTCAGCAGCGCCAGCACCTTGTCCTGCTCGCAGCTGTCCAGCGCGTCCACCACCACCACCAGCCGCGTCTGCTGCCCCGTGAACGCGTCCAGGCACGACACCTGCGGAGGAGGAAAACTAGTTATCTTCTTCTTCTTCTTGTCGAATGAGAGTGGCCAACTCTGGTGTCGAAAGTATATCAAGCCGCCCCAAGGGTCTCTGACATGGCTTAACGACTGCCGTACTAGACAAACAACCGGAACCTACAATTTAACGTGTCATCCGACCCACGGAAGCACCCAAAATGGAATACCACTTTTCGGTCACCCATCCGAAGACTGACCGCGTCGATCTTTGCTAGTTAGTCTAGTTACTATTAGGTATTTAGTTATAATATACGCTTAGGTCTTAGGAGTACAGCTTCTACAAATTCAGTATCGATATGCACGCACATAAAGTGTCGGCCAGTTTAAGTAACTTTGCAAACAAAGCAATAATATCACTTAACCTATACCAGTGTTTATCACAAGTCGATCTTTTTGTTGTTTTAGTCTTGATCTGATTGATATAAAGTAAGTAACCATTTAAGAAGTAGATATTTAAAAAACAAATGCCATACGATAAATAAATAAATAATGGCATATTTCAATTGTAGTTGTTGAATCTGACAGCAATTTGTGTTGCCAGCACGCGGCCCCACACACACAGTATAGAGCAACACAGTAACACAACTCACCACATGCGTGAGAGCTTGCACCTCTGGCCGCAGCGCCAGCGTGGGCGCGTCTCTCCGCAGAGCGCGGGCCAGGCGCGCGCGCGGGGGCAGCACCAGCGCCGCCAGCACGCGGCCCCACACACACAGTATAGAGCAACACAGTAACACAACTCACCACATGCGTGAGAGCTTGCACCTCTGGCCGCAGCGCCAGCGTGGGCACGTCTCTCCGCAGAGCGCGGGCCAGGCGCGCGCGCGGGGGCAGCACCAGCGCCGCCAGCACGCGGCCCCACACACACAGTATAGAGCAACACAGTAACACAACTCACCACATGCGTGAGAGCTTGCACCTCAGGCCGCAGCGCCAGCGTGGGCGCGTCTCTCCGCAGAGCGCGGGCCAGGCGCGCGCGCGGGGGCAGCACCAGCGCCGCCAGCACGCGGCCCCACGTGTACAGGTTGGCGAGCACCACCACCCCGGACACCGCGACGGCGAAGTACATCAGCCCCTGTTGGATATCACGCCGCCTGATGGACGACGACCCTCAACTCACTGAGCCGCCGTATTTATACACAGAACTAGGGCTACATTATTATACTGATAAGGACTTCATGAAGGCAAAGATTTTGAGGTTTGTATGTGATTTCCTGCTCAAACAGCTAAATAGAAGGATGAAATTTGGTATAGTTTACATGTACTTTACATTTGAGAAAGCACTTAGACCACTTTTTATCACAAAGAGCAACACTGTATACTGAGGATAGTAACGTTTACTGTATTTCTATACCTTAATAGTAGAACTAAACTTGACTGTGAATAGACTATTTTAATCTGTGGATAAATAGGCTTTTTATTAGCTATCTAGGTGGAACATAGTATAGCTATTATAAAATCACTAATCATATATGTTTTCCCATAATGAGCGCTATTGAGAATTAAAAGTAAAATGGCTATTGCAATTATTCCAAATGATTATTGGCCAGATCTATATATCCTTAACCCTACATATAAATAGTATGCTTACTGCATGTCTGCGTCGGTGGGCTCCGCCTTCCTCTCGTCTGTGAGGTACATGCAGAGCACACACACCCCCACGAGGATGCATGTGAAGCAGAACTCGAATGTGATTATGTGTGGAATGCAGCAAATTTTACGCCACCTGCAAATGTGAAACGACCTGTTAAAGACTCACCTTGGCCAAAACACGTTCAAAAGCTTTTTCCGACACAGACTACAACAGAATATTTATGAATTTTTACCATGATATAAAAATGTTTGATGTTACGTGTTATCATTTTATAAGTAAGGTTAATTTCCAGGACGCGATGCGAACTATGAAAAGTGTGACGGTAGTTTTATAAAACTTACAATAGGCACTGAGAGGAAATATAAATTTCTTATTTGTTTTTATCTATGTCCGCACTGACACTCACGTGCATCGGCCAGGGCTAGGAGCCGAGCGGAGTCAAATACTGTTTCACGAGGCTGACGCTAGATGGCGCTACGCTGACTGTGAGCGGTGGTAGTTTAGTAAAACTACCAACAGATGGCGCTTCGAGTTAATTCTGTCATATTATTTTGATGTATCTGCACTCACTTCCAGCCGGCAGTGGAGGACACAGGCCTGGGCCGGAAGGCGCGCGCGAGGCGCGTGCAGGCGCGGCCGTACTGGCACTCCAGCGCCTCGGCCAGGCTGGCGATCATCTGCACCACCATCGCCTCGCCCTCCTGCCCGCCGCCGCTCTTCATGCCCTCCGTGAAGTGGAACCTGCACGTGGGGCACGGAAACATTATACAAATGTATTTGAGATCCACTTCGTCTTAACTTTGATTGAAATAATTCATAAATCTAAGTTATAACTGTGTTTATTATGGCATAATATAAGAATTTGAATTACTAAGTTAATAAGAGTCTTGATGTGGCTGTATGGAATGCTATCAAAAGCAGCTACTAGAATTCATAGAATAGATGCTCGTAGCAACATCTGTCGCTAACTACCCAGCGACAAATGTTGCTACGAGCATTTTACCACGATGTCCCTTCACCTCGGCAAGGACGGGTTTCACGGGCAAGCGAGCAATACTCCTCCGCAATTCCCGCCCCAACCTTTCGGTCCTAACGGAAGACCAGCGCTGGTTGCTTGCATCCAGTACATGCTGAGATGGGACCAGCATGTGTCATGAAACATCTATTTTTTCATGATTATACTATTTTTGTATTGTGTTTCCTATTGAAATAAAGTTGAATATTGCTTGAGTAAAACTGGGAATAATACACTTATAAGTAGCGTTGGAGCTATTCACTCTCCAGCACTCATCCACTGACCGTATGGGCGTGGCGGGCAGCGCCCGGGGGTCGTTGGGCCCGGGCGGGTGACAGAACACCACCTGCAGCACCAGCAGCAGCGAGCTGAACCGCCGCCCCAGCGCGGACAGCATGCCGCCCGCCCACCACCACTCGTACCTGGGTACAACAAGAGGGAATCTAAATGCGGAAATGTTAAAGATACGTACATTATACTTCATGTTTCTGAATTTAGGTCTAAAATTACTTTTTATTTGCATCTCGAGACATCACTGTCATTTTCCTATTTGTATGCTGAGTAGACGAAGTTTCGCCTCACCTGTGCAAAGCTATACACAAAAAACCGCGCCTCACTAGCTAATAGTAACAACTACGAATTACGAAACTAATTATGCAATCCTAATGAAAGTTTCAACGATATGTGAAACATGTCTATAACTGTATAAACTACATATATTTCACTCAAAACTTGAAAAAATTAGTATATTACTCACCTATTGCCCATATTCCACAGTATATACAGCGCTATGTAGATGGCTGCAAAGAGCCCGAAGGCGAGTGCCACCGCCACGTAGGGCGGCGCGCCCGCCACGGCGGTGACGGCGCCGACGGACACAGCCACGTGCCACGCCCCCCACGAGACAGCCCACGACCACGCCCACCCCGTCTCGCTCCACTGACGGGCGAAGTTCTTCATCTCCTCTGAAAAATATACAAGATAAGAGGTAAGTAACAATAATATAATAAGACTAGTGGGTGCTCGCGGCTTCGCTCGCATTAAGAAGTAAAACATGCGTCCCCTATTTTTTTTTTACATGAAATAGGCTTACGCTTGACTGCAACTTGCCTGATGTTAAGCAACGTTATAGTCTACGATGTAGCGCGATTTCACCCATTTAAAAGTAGCATTTCCAAAAATCCTTTCTTAGCGGATGCCTACGTCATAACATCTACCTTCATTCCAAAATTTCATCGCAATCCGTCCAGTGGTTTGGGCTGTGCGTTGATGGATCACTATATCAGTTAGTCAGTCACCTTTGAGTTTTATATATATAGATACATAGATATATGGTGCAGAACCGAGAGAAGCGGCGTCTCTTTGTGTCGGAGATTAGATCCACTTTGGGTCGCAGCGCCACGTCAGTAAGTAAGTAATAAGAATAATGAATAACGTGAAAGATAAATAAAAAACTCCCGTAGATATAGGGCATATTCGGGGGCATGGGATTGGGTCCCCGCCAAGACATTGAAAAAAAGCGGCACGGCCGTAACATCCGTTTTCTCGAAGGAATTCCACCCATTTTCGATCCTCTGTAACTTCTTTGTGGATAAATGTAGAAGTCTAAACCTTTAGTGATCAAACAAGCTATGTATAAACATAGCATGTTTGACTCGGCCATGGCGTAGCATCAGTCAAACTCCTCCTAAGAGCGTGTTTTACTTGTCCAGTGCAAAAACATAAACAAAACTATAGGTTTTTGAACAAATTTCCGTAACCTCTTCTTCTTCTATCTTTCTCTTATCCCACTATGTGGGGTCGGCACAGCATATTCCTCTCTTTCATTTAATTCTGTCATTCGTCATCTTCGCATTCACTCCTCTCGTACACATATCATTCACACAATTCATCCATGTCTTTCTCTGTGAAAAAGAAATGAATATGTACTACAAATATCTCACCTTTAAGTTTACTGAGCAAAAACGACTTGCCGGACCCCCATCTGGCGTAGAGTCCGACCGTTATAGGTACCGACAGACTAGGCTCCGACAACATATCAGCGAGCGCCGAACTGTACAGTTCATATCCCAACATATTCTCATTGTCTTCATTGGTATTCAACTTCCGAGCTCCGAATATCTGGCCCAGGATCGTCTTGTTGTAACTCATGTCTATGTTGTATGGAGTCTCGTTCAGTTTGTTCGGTTTGTACAGCAACTGACTGTTCTTTGGATTCCTTAGGAGTATCTCTACTATTTGCTGGAAAGAAGAGATTGGATTATTGAAACAATGTAAAGCAATAGATATAAACTTTGATTTACTTGGTTTATACGAAACTAGAGTAGATAATAATAAAAACTATTTAGAAATATAAATATAATACAAAACACATGTAAAATGTATTATAAACTCCTTTACTATGTGTTATTAATACTATATATTAGGTCTTTACCTATTAAATTGCCGATTTGTATGACGAAATTGAGAAAAATGATATTTCCAGCTATGCACTGTGTATATCAATTTCTCAAAAAAACAGAGTACATGATAACAATATACCTAGTTAGAGAAGTGAAACCGACGACACATTGAAAGAGGTGTTTTCAATGACTTCCCTATAAGTAATATTCACTACTAATACAATTTTTTTTTATCTAAAAGGTATATAATTCAACAATTGATACAATAAAAATTGTATTTGGAAAAAATATAGCTGTAGGTACGTAAAAGTTACAAACAGATTAAAATGTAAGAAAAAAAAACGGCAATTTCATTAGTAAAGACCTATTATCATACATGTTTATTTTTTTACTGATGAATGCCCCCAGTTTTGCTCTCGTTGTTTCAGGATAATATGATAGAAACCTGTGACGCTCTCACACTTACCATCATATCACTTACTACTATCGACATACCAACAACCACGAGCATCGCTCCGATGCGGCGTAAGGCCGGAACTTTCGCTTTTATATAATCGTATGTCGAATAAAATCTGCGAGGAAGTTACGACTATTAGTAATGAGGATGAACGACTAAAAGATATTTAGATAAGGTTAGGTATATTTAACGGTGAAGAAAAACATCGTGAGAAAACCGACATGTTTGAGGACCACAATATCCGAGGACATGTGTCTTCCGTGGAAGGAGCTGGGCGCCCACCACGATGTATCTGCACAAGAGAACTCCCCTATCGATTTAATTCCGCGGGGGAGTCACGACCCTCAGTTATGAGGAAATACGACTCAAAGAGGTATATTAATTAACCTTAGAGCGGGCCCTCATAGCGATGTGCAGCACAGTGTCGCCCCTGTTGTCGGCCACATTGACTCGCGCCTTCTTCTCCAGCAACAACTGCACCATCTCCGCGTTACGCGAGCGCACACCACGCATCAACGGAGTGTCTCCGCTCTGAAAGTAGATATGACTCTATTAGCTAAGTTTTTTTTTAAACAAAATAGGCTCACGGTTGACTACAACTCGCCCGATGTTAAGCAACGTTGTAATCTACAATCTAGCGCGCTTGCCTAGAAGAAACCGATAAATTATAGTTCGAGGGAAATAGGGAATCCATACTAGTTACACTAACCAAAATGGTTCTACAACTTAAAAGACAAAAAACAGTCGAATTTAAATCTTCTCCCTTTTTAAAGCCAGTAAAAATGACCACCTACTCTGAAGAATGGTTCTTTCTGTAGGCTAGGACATGAAATTTTAATCTCTATGCAGCGTTTACACAAAAATGATAGAAATGGATATCTTTTGATCTCTCCACTTTGCGACTGAGACTGTTGCCTACGTGTTCAACTCATTTGCTCACTGACCGATTGTTATAAAGAATTAGCCGCTTAGTTACTAATTACCACTTACTTTAATAGTCTAAGCTTTTTACAAGGTTTTGTAGTAACCAACTGTTTAGTTTTGAAAATCATTTCAGATTAAAAGCTTTCACAATGAATGGGCTATAAAATATTGTTTGTTTTCATTATCTTACACTGGGTTAAATAAAGATTTGAAGGTAACCGATGTCAATACATCCGAATGGAATTTAAAAATACATATAAGAATTCGCAGCCGAGGCCAACGTTCTTACTTGTAACACTACGCTCGTACGATTGTGAATATAAACTGAAAGAACCGTAAATAACAACAATCCGAGACACAACAACGGATCTTTTATAGCTTTACCAAAATAGATACGCGTTTTAGTGGCGCTTTATTCAATTCTTTGCCATTGACTAATGTAATCGTTTGTTGGTAAGATTAGTATGGATTTTTAATTTACAGAAAAAGGTATTTTAGAATAGTAGTCTATGCAACTGTCATATAAAGGGTATTAAAACACGAGTGTAAGTTTATGAAACGAGCGCAGCGAGTTTCATAACGAGTGTTTTAATACCCGTGTTATATGCAGTTGCATACACTACTTTATCTTCAGTAATGCAATTAATCAAACAACAAGAGTAAAAGCTGACAATAGTTAATTTTTCATATAATTTTCTGGCAAAAGATTGTGAGTTACTTTTGTTGCCAATTCTAGAATATCCGGAGGCGTACAAATATCATCGTCGCTATCCATTTTTAACTTTTAATTTAAAAAACAAAACACATTGCGAAACATTAAATTCACGCGTACGTGTATTGCCACAGTGATTTTGCCGCCATTAAAATCTAACCATCTATAAAGCGCGACCAACCTGATTGGCCCTGAAATCAGGTTGGTCGCGCTTTATTGATGTTATAATGAGCTATTACGATATCGATGTGGATATTATACCATCATGTGAAATTGCTTAAATTGAGTGTTTTATTGTCTGTGCTATAACAGTAGTAATTATAAGTCAAGTATTGGAAACATAAGTAGAATGTTACAACATTAGTGTAGATAAACTATTTTATCAGCATGTAGCCGAGTAAGTAACAAGATTACTTATTTTTATTAAACTTTAATAATATTCCATTATAGGGCATATGTATGAATTTTGAACACAATCGAATAGTTATAAATTAAAACACCATTACTACTAAGCTCATAAGTTCATAAGAAAAGTTATCAAGAAGAATTTGGAGCTTATCGGCAACCAATATGTATGTTCTTTAGTTGGTAGTAAAAAGAGACAGGCATAAAAATAATTACTTATTACTATAGTTCCGCAACTATAGCGATATAATTAGCAAGCACCCTTAAAAATCCAGACATTCTGCTCACGAGATTGTCACGAGTCTGCGCAGCGTATTCACGTAATTATAAATACTGCAAAGCCCACAGAAAACGCTTAATGTCCCGCCAGATTGAAATATGCTTTATTTTCGACGCCAAGACTATTTGACGAATGTCAGTTTCTTGCTATTTCTAGGATTTGGTATAGTGCCTAATTGTTAATGTTGTTAGTTAGTGAATCATATTTAACGTTGCCATAAACTTGTAACAGTTCTTAATTTATTGGTTGGGCGTCTTATATTTATATTTTATGGCTCATTTGCCTAAAGATCAAAAAGAAAACTAGTTTTTTTATTCTATAGAATTTAAAGAGAACAGCTCTATTTGTGAAAGATATAAAAAGGTATCAGTATGTAGAAATAATTCTTACTGCTTTACAGTTGGCCAAAATAATAATGATTTGATTAATTTTATAAGTATTTGATTTATTTTATTCCATAGGGTGATATAAAATATATTCTTTGGTTTCAATACTATCACATTATTAGGTATATTAATATATTTTTCATCCCACCATCTCGGAAAGAGTATTTTTACTCTTCAATATCTGAGTGCAAAAGCCGTTTTTATTCTCTAGAGGATAAAGTAAATTTAATTTAGAACATCGTGTGCACTAAGTTTTTTAATTAAAAAATCATTAAAAATATTTACTGCTTGCTACCTCTATGGTGCCGAATATATCATACAACTTTTTTTAAAACTTGTTAAAAACTCAGACTCGGAACCTTCTTGGTGTTCTTTTTTTCAATTTGCTTTGTACGCGGGCATTTAGTCATTTCCTCGCTGAGGTGGAATGAAAAGTTACGTGTTGCACTCGAGTGCAAAGATTTTTCCCCTCGTGCTCTTTTGAACTCTTCGCTTGCTCGGTCATCAAAATTGAACACGCGGTTAAAAAGCAACTTTGCACTCTTGTATAACAAATAACTATTATTTAGTCAATGCAGTTTCTGTTTTTAACAATAATGATTTCCCTTAAAAAAGATAAAACACAAACAAAAAGTTCCTAACTTACACACAAAGATAAAACACAATTCGATACATTTACTCACAATAGTACTATGCTCCAGATCCGGATTAGAAGCGAGCAGGAGCTTCAATATAGCTAGGTGTCCCTTTTCCACCGCAGTGTAAACGGGTGTCTTCTTCTCCTTTCCGGGTAGATCTACGTCGACATGTTTCTTGAGCAACGCCTCCACAATGTTCTTGTGGCCGCCCTTCACCGCGTGGATCAGTGGCGTGTCTTTTGAGTGGTCCTGGAAGATATACATGAGTAATAATATTATAATAATGTAATGAATTGTTTATTGACAGACATATACATAGAATACATACATATGTATTAATTGGTAAGGGGAACGAGAGAAGAAAAGTTACATAACACTTTCGGGTTCGATTTCCGCGTGACACAAGTAATTACGAATTTTTAAAATTTATAATTAGTATGTATTTACAAAAGAGAAGTATATATGTATTATATCCGTCATCTAGTACCCACGACACAAGCGTTTACTTCGTTAGATGGCGCTGTGTGCAATGTCCCGGAATACACCTATATATATTTTATTGAGTTTTTTTATGAGATAATCATAAATATTGCGTGATCACTTTTTTATTATCAAGTAGGTAGTAAGATAAAATTAAAACTCTTGAAAATCTTAAAATTCAACATTTTTAGTCTTTTTCTTTAAATGGGAATTAAGACACCGCTCATACTTTCGGATTCAATCTGCGTAGAACCGGGACGAGTGGCGTACAAAAAGAGAGGCCTATGCTCAGGAGTGGGCGATAGCAGGCTGATGATGATGATGATGAACTCAATTTATTACGGTTCTTTGAATTACACAGTGTTGCAGCTCGATCCCAGCGACCAAATTCATGTCAAAAATACATTAGCATTGCCTGTACATTTCCGTCCGCGTACCAGATTTTTTGGCCGTACCTTTTAAAATTCAACATATCATGTCTTTTTTAAATAGAATCGCAGTAGCGGCAGGACCCCTAATCACGTCTCATTGTAAGAATTCAGGACAGAATTCTACACACAGAAATCCTTTTTTCGCATAAACATTAATTATATTTTTTACAGTCCGTACAACATACACATTGTGCATAACTTTTATCGTAATTTTTTTCGATCACATTAACTTTTAAGAGTTTTGACTGGTACAACTAGTCAAAGCTACTTTTGACGGAATCACTGAGTCAAAAGTAGTTTTAACCAGCTCCATTGGGCAAAACTACTATTGACGGTTATTTTAGTCAAAACTATTATTGACTGAAGCATTCGGTCAAAAGTACTTTTGACTGATTTTGCCAGTCAATAGTACTTTTGACTGGTTAAGAGTTTTGACTGCAACATATATAATGATGAATTATTAGTTATTTAATTTACCTGTACGTTAATATAAGCCCCTGAGTTGATGAGTGCGAGTGCTATATCGTAGTATCCCTCTTTGCAGGCGATAGCGAGAGCAGTATAGCCGTCCTTGTCTAACGCGTTCACGTTCGGCTTGTGTTCTAACAACATTTGGACTATTTCGGAATGGTTTCCTGAAAAAATAACGTAGAAATATTAGTATTTTTTATTTTCTCCTTCAAAATGAATTACTTATTCATATTATATGTAAGTAAATGTAGAATAGGTAAGTTGTAGATGCGGTAAGAAGAACTGCAGGCCTACAATACAGGATCCGACTGGATACCTAGTGTAGTGTAGTGTGTTGAGGGTAGTCTTAGACTTAACTTTAATAAACGACAGTTGTCATTGAGATGCATAACTGAGTGGTTTAATTTATCAATACTCCCAGCTACAACAGGTTTTGCAAATTCTATGTATAACTGTACATAGATTTAAGTATTTCATGAATAATTTTTTTTATTATAGTATATATTACAATAAATGTTAATAAAGCAGAGCAGACAATGTAAAACAAAATATTATAGGTTTTGGTTATACTATTTCTGTAAGAACAAACTGCTCTTCTTCTTTAATTCTTACGGATTTCTGTTTTGAATACTTCATAACTCTTTGAATTTTATCAATTTTTTTATCAATTATAGGTACATTTTATTTAATGAAAAGTAGGAGTTACGATAATTATAACACAGTAGTAAACAAGTATTTTTTTAAATATAAAATATATAAATATGATCTAAAAAAACTTGAGCTGTATGAATTCAGAGAGACAGTCAGGGCGTTTAGTAACACATAATACCGGTAAAGGATATTTGACACAATAACAGACGGTAACAAGAAATATATATACAAGCATTAGCTTATATAGTATGGGGCTAAATAGAGTTGTGTGATATGTCCTGAAATATTTATCTAAACATATAAAACTCAAAGGTGACTGACTGACTGACTGATAGTGATCTATCAACACAGCCCAAACCACTGGACGGATTGGGCTGAAATTTGGAATATAGGTAGATGTTATGACGTAGGCATCCGCTAAGATAGCTACTATTATAAGGGTGAAATAGGGGATGCAAGTTTTACTTCTTAATGCGAGCGAAGCCGCGAGCAACCCACTAGTTTATAATATCGTACCTTGAGCAGCTTGCAGTAGCGGCGTCCAGCAGTACATGCCCGCAGTGTTCGGGTCGGCCCCCGCTTTGAGTAGCGCCGCACAAGCGACGGTGTCGCCGGCGCGCGCCGCCCATGTCAGCGCGGAGGTAGCGTACTTGTCGCACGAGTTGGCGCGGGCGCCCGCGGCCAGCAGTCGTTGCACCACGCCGCTGTGCCGCCGACCCGCCGCCCATACTAAAGAACTGTGGATAGAAAATACGCAGAATAAGTTAAAGAATGAAACGTAATTTTCAGTAAAGTTCAAATATAATAATTGACTCGAAAACGGGTAGCTATTAAGCTTATACAAAAACACTCTTTATACGAGTTAGTACAAATACTGCTTAGTCAATTTATTTTAACTTTAATTTCCTTTTTTTATTTTAATAATTTTGACGTGAGATAGATCTCTCATACTTAGGTATATTTTGAATCCCTTGTCAAGATTACAATAAAAAACTAACGACAACGACCTACTGGATTTTTTATTTCGCTGCTTGTCTGATTGGCAATTCTAAGAAAAACCTCAATGCAATGCGGTTACGAAAAAAATGTGTTCAGATTTTGAATAAGCATTGTAGCATACTTGAATAAAACATTTCTAGAATATTTTAGAACAACACTTGTTAGAGCCGCTTTGAAATGGCAATTACCTACATATTTAGTTCATTGTAGTATCCAAGGCATTTTCTAGTTTCAATGAAACTTAATTTGCACAATAATTATATAATAACCAGTCTCTCAGACGTGCTATTTTTCTTCACGTTGTGTAAAAATATAGGCTAAATTGAAAATAAAAGAACGAACTCCGATTTGTAACAGACAAACAAGACCTATGTCAGCTCTGATACATAAGAGTACACATAACATACCTATTACGTATTAGCTTAAGACGGAGGAGGCCTATACTCTGCAGTGGGTCTCATTAAGCTGATGATGATGATAATAACATACTTCACGGAAAACTTACTCTTGTTTGTTCATTGCTTTGTATCGTCTTATACAGAAGTAAGCCAGATGCCACTGCGATATTATACAACAATAGGTCTCGTTAGTTAAACCTGTCAGGCTGACGAGGTCAGTTATAGATCAATAGGTACAGGTGTAGGTCGGCGTGCAATATTACTTTCACTTGTGTCAAACAAGGGTGAAAGTTTATTACTTTCATCTTTCGTCTTTTAATGATTCATAACTTTATAGAACCACTGCGACTCGCTCCTCTGTTGTACGAACCACATGACACTCTACGCTATTCAAGATTTCGCTTTGGTCGGCTAAAGTGTGATCGAAGAGCAGAAAGAATTTGGAACATAACGGCAAATGTATATTATTACAGGAGTAAAAGAGGCAGACATTAAGAATGTTAGTAAAATACTTCAGTCATTTTCTAAATACATATGTAGTTATTTATTTACTGAAATTATGAGTTTTCGATCAACTTGTGTAGGAAATATATTGCATGTTTTACATTACATTGCAATTTTATTTGAAACAGCAGCAACAGTATTACAGTAGGTATCTTATCTACATGTAATTTGATGCAAATAGTACCTACCAAAGTAGTAGTAGCACAGAATACCTAGTAGGTACACTTGCATCACTTTTACGTCAGTTTTATAAGTTATTCGATATCTTGGGTGACATCGTTAAACGAAGCCACCACATAACGAGGAAAAATAAACATCTTGCGGTCAAATTGATGACGCTGCAATATGCAATAAATAATTTATGCTTACGATGTTTAAGTTTACAAAAAAATATATCCTACAGCTCATACGATAATTTGAATAAAATCGTTTTCCGTTAACTCTTTTTGGTCATTTTTAACAACTCTTTCAATGCCAGCGCGTATCTACTTTATAATCGCTATGCTCTTGAGATAACTTTATCTCCTCTCGAAGTTTTGATCCTCCGCAAAATCATCAGTTTGGTGGTTTTCTTCACCGTGGTAGGAGACTAAATTATTTAATATCACTACCTATAATACTATGTTAAACTAGGTACACAATAGTTTTGTCAGCTGCCTATTGAAGTAGTAGATTTTATGCAATACTCAACTAAACTAAATATGAAAGCTTTTGACCAGGCATACTCGTAGACATAAATTAGAATCCTCGAAAAACGTTACATACTTTAGTTCTGAGTCAGAACTCGAAACTATACACATTTTATTTCCTGCATTTCAAGGATATTGACATCTACATAACTATCAAATTATTCTGTATCCATAAAGAAATAATGAGCCAGGTTTTTTTAACCATAAACCAATATGGCACGTGTCTGGTACAACATGTGACTTACATTATAACTATAAAGTGTACAAACAAGTTTCAACTTTTATCGATCTTTTGAGACGAACGTAAAAAGTGAGTAAGATTAATCGGTTGGGAAACTAATCTTTACAATAATCATATTGCACTTTTTCGGTACAGGTATTGCTTTTTTGGTTACTAATCTTATAAAGATAAAGATAAACTAGTGGGGGCTCGCGGCTTCGCTAGCATTAAGAAGTAAAACTTGCATCCCGTAATTCACCTCTTTAAAAGTGGCATTTCCAAAAATCCTTTCTTAGCGGATGCCTACGTCATAACATCTGCCTTCATTCCAAATTTCAGCCCAATCCGTCCAGTGGTTTGGGCTGTGCGTTGATAGATCACTATATCAGTCAGTCAATCAGTCAGTCACCTTTGAGTTTTATATATATAGAAGATAGATAGATTAAAACAACCTCATGATGCGATGACGCAAATCGTGTTCTAAGCTTATATTTTATCAAAGAACAGCTTACGCACAAGAAAGTTATGAAAATCTTTCACAAGAAAGTTCTCGTCGAACGAGGAAAATTCGCGATGAAATTAGTTGTTTCGTTTAAAAGGAAAGTCTTCTTAGTGACTGTGAATAGTAGGTTATATTCACTCTGCGAAAAAGCACTTTAATAAAGAGAAATAAAGATAATATACGAGTAGACAATTATAGACTTGTAAACGGACAAACAACCAAATAATTATACAAAAATCTAAATATAGAACAAATACATTCGGAACATTAACTTAAGGCTTACGTAAAAGCATAGTGAGAATAGCTGTCACTTACGATTACTGACGTTTCCATGAAACTACAATAGCCTTTGTGGAATCTCAGGGTAAATAAAGCCTGCTGTAACACGGAATATTTTTACCTCATAGGTATTTTTACCATAGGTATGTATGTTATTTCTCCATGTATTCGTTTAGCGAGGTTACCAAATTTGCTTATTCGTTATTTGTTTCAAAGTTAAGTATGTACCATCAAGACAACCGTATGGCATTATACATTGCAGTGATTGTTTGCATCTTGTGGATTGTACTAAACTTTATATGTATAACTAGTGGACGCCCACGGCTTCGCTCGCATTATTTCACGATAAAAAGTAGCCTAAGATACTCCTAAGACCTCATACTACCTACATACCAGAAATCATGATGATCCGTTCAGCCGTTTTTGCGTGATGAGCGTTTAAATAAACAGAACAGACACACAGATAAACAGACAAAAAATCTATAAATTGTTGGAACGTGTTCTGTTATCAATTCTAATCCAAACATTTATTTTTTTAAATCTTCAATGTTCAGACTTTTGACTCTCTTCAGCTTTATTATATGTATAGAAGATAAATGTTGTTGTATTTTACTAATAAGTTTCAAGGTGAGAAGGTGTGATACTCACTTGATATTATAGTTGCCGTGAGCGTGCACGTCGGCCCCCTTCTCCAGGAGTAGAGCCACGACGTCTTCATGTCCCTTGTACGAAGCCCACATCAGGGGACTCCACCCGCCCTGCGGAAAATAAACAGAAATTAAGTCTTTACGATGTTGTACCACGAATATTAAAAAGCGAACGAACGATTGAGGCTCAGCCCCCCCCTGGTTCAAATCCGGTACACCACTGATTTGTATTTTCAAGTTAAGTGTGGATTTGCACTCGCTTAGCGGTGAAGGAAAACATCGTCAGAAAACCGACATGTTTGAGGATCACAATATCCGAGAACATGTGTCTTCCGTGGAAGGACCTGGGCGCCCACCACGATGTATCTGCCCAAGAATACTCCCCTAACGAATCAATTCTGCAGGAAAGTCACGACCCTCAGTCATGAGGAAATACGACTCAAACAGAGAGAGTATGAAAGTAAGTTTGCCTATTTTTCACGCTAAAATGAGAGAGAAAGAGAGAGAGAATATTATATATGTTTGTGACATTGGATGTCGTGACATTAGTTCGTTCTTCTTCTAGGATGAAAATTGGTATGAACATGGATATATTACATTTATTAAACCCTATGTAGGTTACATTTATTTTTACAGGAATAGGGATTTGCAGGACATTATTTGAATAAATACATGGTTTTAGTACCTACTCTCTTTTTCCGACATCTAACGCTACTTTGATTTGTTTAGGTATGAAAAATATTCTAAATACATAGTATCAAATCAAGCCTTATTTCCTTGTAAACAGGCGGGTATGTAAAAGCCTTCAACCATACACGCCATAAAAAAGCCCAAAATCCAAAACGGAACAGGAAAATAATAAAAAAACTACCAAAGACATGTTATGATGAGCAATCGAATCGTGAGGATAATTTTATTAACACTACGTAGGTTAGGTACCTACCTATCAGAGATTCTTCATTCTTTAGAAAACACGTTCAAAGCTCGAAGGACCAGTTCGTTCGTACAGACAAACCAGAAGTAACGGATAAGTCGACGTTTTCTTTTTTTCCGAGTCCGCCGTCACATAATTCAGCGTTTACTAGAGAGACGCAACACCGCACCGGACGTGCGAGCATTATTTACCTAATGCACGCATAGAGTATGTTTGATGCGTGTGTTAAATTGAAACTAAAAGTTCTGACTGGGATGTGATAGTAATTTCGTAAACTGATCTGGTATTATGTTGCAAGTTTTTTAAAGTTCTGACTAGGATGCAACAGTAATTTCATTAGTGAGTGGTTAACTCTGTTGTTAAGAGTTTGGAAGGCACCCGAGTAGCCATTGACATGGTTTAATGACAGCTGTAGTAAGACAAACGGGAAATACAATTTCAATTTTACTCGCCAATGCCACTTTTCTGTTAAACGTCTAAGTATGCTTAGAAAGCCGATATCAACAATTGCTTTGGTAGAACAACTCCGCTAGTTGGGCTAAGAACGCGTTCGGTCATGCATGTAATACTGTACGGATCAGCCCAGTACCAGCTTGAGGCGTTGGAGTTGATTGCTAAGAAGATCATTGGAAAGCCACCGTTGCTAAAGCGAAACTCCAAAGCTTGGAACATCGTCGCAAGGTTGCTAGCCTGTCGGTCTTCTATCGGTTACATTACGGTGAGTGTGCATCGGAGCTTCACAACATAATTCCTCCGTCTCCATTCCACCGTCGAACAAGCAGGAAGTCAGCAGGGCGTCACCGGTTCATGGTGGAAGTTCCAAAGACTCGCACGAAGCGCTTTGCCTTCGTAGTAAGGACGGCGAGACTATGGAACTCTCTACCTGGAGCCCTGTTCTCAGTTAATTATAACCCAGGGGTCTTCAAATCTAGAGTAAATAGGTTTCTTTTAGGCAAGCGTGCTGCATCTTTGACTATAGCGGTGTTAAACATCAGGCAGGTTATAGTCAAACGTAAGCCTATTTCGTGTAAAAAAAAAGTTCAATACATAAAAATAAGTGCTGCCACTACTACTCGGAAACTTACCTTGCGCGGACTGCAGTTGCGCCGACTGGGAACTCCGAGGAAACGAGTCTATGGGATTTTTAAAACGGGTCCCGAAGCGGTCCTAACTATTACCGTCCACAAATGCACTCGCGCGTATTAGCATAAGTACTTAGATAGCCCAGCTCGGCCGTTAGAAGCACTCAAACTATTTGCTACAGAGTCTACAGACCAAGGCATTTTGTTAGTACACTATACATTTATAGTGAGAACTGTCAAACTGTAGAACTCTTTGCAGGATTCTCTGTTCCCTTTGAACTATTAGTGCATTTTGTCTTGAGATAACGTGTGTAAATAAAATGTGCTTTAGATCGTATATTTTAATGTTGCTCAACATTATGCGAATCGTAGTATTCATAACCACACACTAATTACGTAAAGCGTGACCCAATTCTATACCGGCCTTCTAGCTAAAATAAAATACGCGTACATCAAATGAGATTCTGTTTACTTTGTCTCGAGACCTTAGTATATCTATTCGATCCGTCTTTGGTGACAGACACGCCTCCTACGCCTCAGCCGAATCAATAGATGCGTGGTATTTATACCTACCGGGCTATTCTTGTGCGGCTTCTTTTCATTAATGAGGCCGGATTTAGTGCGGCCGTAGGTGCACGCAATTAAAAGTGTAAACAAATCATTAGCGAGTGTCTTTTGTGTCAGTGAGGTGGTCGCCGGCCAAAACACTCATTCATTGCACCTCATACATACATACGCCCACTCCATTTCATAGATAGTGTGCGGTCCACGATCATTAGATGAGTCGGAGCGGCTGAGAAGAACTACGCGGCGTATATTTTATTATGATTTCAGAATGCGTATAGTATTGAGAATGTCAGTGACATCTTGGCAGAGCTCCACCTCTAGTATAAATATACTAATTTTTAGTGCACAGTCGAGTTATATTGCTCGATCTATTAATTTTATAATCTAGGCCATTTAGTTGAGTGCATTATGCAGTTAGGGCAATGACCGTGAACGATAAGTAATTAATTACTTCTCATGCGTTTATAAACAAGATGAAATGGCAGTTTATTGTCTTTGAGAATAGTTTCTTCATTCACCTTTTACTTTGCTTACTCATAATATGCATCATGGTCTCCACATGTTAGACAGTTTGGTAGCTTGCCAGAGTTAGAAAGTGTAATGGTCTGGAACAGTTTCAGTAAAAGACTTCAGACCGCATTATTTTCGGGAGCGTTGATAAAGATCTGTTCCATTTTGACAGCTGAATCGTTTTGGAGACCGGCCACGGCGGCGCTGAAAAACATGTCACAATGCCGCGCCGCGACCCTCTGGCTGATGGAAGCGTAACAACTGTTCGAGAGGCCTCGCGCAAACAATGCTGAGATATATTGCCAGTTTCATCTGAATAAAATTAGTTCAACCAATCAAGATGATATAACAGTCTAGTAAATTATTTCAAAACATCCAAATGATGTACGATAGCACATGGCAGCGCGCATCCGAGATCGTCTACCGTCATCGCGTCCGGAGACGCATCGATTTCCCTCGTCAATTTGTGTGCTACTT
The DNA here is from genome assembly GCA_927399415.1 of Macaria notata. NCBI lineage: Eukaryota > Metazoa > Arthropoda > Insecta > Lepidoptera > Geometridae > Macaria > Macaria notata. The sequence continues at coordinate 11,168,542 of OV656730.1, forward strand.
ACGCAGTCCCTCGAGTCCACCTTAGCGCCTGCGTCCAGCAACTCCTTAGATATGGGCAGGTGTCCGCCGCGGGCCGCGAACGCTAGCGGCGTCCACCCGTCCGCGTCTGCCGCCGTCGCCTCCGCGCCGGCGCCGAGCAGCAGGCGCACGGCGCCCGCGCGCCCGTTCTCTGCAGCCACCATGAGCGCCGTCGTCCCGTTCTGTAACCACCATCATTGAATTACATTTAAATATCCATGATTAATTAAGGCGCTAATTTTAATTTATATGTTTTTGTAATGTTTTTATGTGATAAACAGATAAACATTATTATTCATAATTTGTTAGAATATCATGTCATTACATATCAATTTGTGGTGTTTTAAAAGTATTTATCTACATATCTATGTATCTATATGTTTATTTTAACTCTTCAACAAAAAGCTTACTGTCTATGTCAAACAAGGACAATCTGATGATTAGTTATTCAGATTACAGCAGTAAGTAGGTTTTCAAGCTTCTCCTAAGTGCTAAATATAAACTTTTGTAATCATACTAAACACACACCTAGAAATAAGTTTTACTTATACCTACCACGTTTAAGCATCGTTCAATACGCCCACGAGAAGGATAAAATAATGTACATCTAATATAGTGATATTAATTTTACTGTAAATTGTTTTTGTATTTTGTGTTCTGGTGTACAATAAAGCTATATTGATTGATTGATTGATATTACAAAGTTAGCATGTCGAAAGAACGAGATTGTTACAGACTATAATGTGAATTCGTATAATTTGTTTACGAGTTGTTTATTCATTGAAGACATCACGTTAGGCCACGTGCTTTATTGCTATCAACAACAGTTCGGACTTTAGATAATACTCTATTTACTAACAAAGTATTAATCCCAATTCTCACCGAGCCGGTTAGTTTCCTACCAGTATATCAAGGTGGTACACAGGTAAAATGTCTACTTCCGAATCCACTTTATACGAGACGAGAACTAGTGATTGTTCGTGGCTTCGTTTTCTTTGCATTGGGATAAATAATTATAGTTATTTTTCGTTTAAAACCAGTTTTTTTTTATAAATTTGGTTCTGGTTATAAAAATAAAGTATCAATCTCAATGAACTTACTAAATCAACTTCGCTTTTATATTACGAATGGTATGATTAAATTTTAATTACCCATTCTATAAATTTAAAATTTCGCTAACCATGCCAAGTTCAAAAGCGGCAAGTTAGCCAAAAGGCGCGGTAACAAGATTAGGTGTGCTACTGCTTACCAAGTAGCGACGAATTCTTCAAATATTTATCCTAATCATAGCTCTCATTACTCGACTGATAAAATTGGGTTGTTAAAATGACTTACCTGTATAATAGTCATATTTCTAGAGATAAGATTACGCTTCTGTTTACGATGCTTTGCTTTCCTAGAAGGTTGTCGATTTCCGTTACGAATATGTTCAATGGCTTTGTTTGGATATTTAATCTGTGCAGATATCGTACATGCGCCATATAGAACAAATTCTATGTGTCATTGCAGTTCCGTCACAGAATCTATATATATATATAAAACTCATAGGTGAATGACTGATTAACTGACTGATATAGTGATCTATCAACCCACAGCCCAAACCACTGGACGGATCGGGCTGAAATTTGGAATGAAGCTAGATGTTATGACGTAGGCATCCGCTAAGAAAGGATTTTTGGAAATGCCACTTTTAAAGCGGTGAAATAGGGGATGCCAGTTTTACTTCTTAATGCGAGCGAAGCCGCGACCACCCACTAGTGTAGAATAAAAATGTGACAGAAAATCAGATTATTTTTAATTAAACGCCTATTTATTAATATGTAATGGTTAACAACATATTTACCAAGAATATTACCAGCATTTTTATAATTATTTGTTTACGCAGCATAAAAATACTGGCTGTGGTCCACGGGTTCATCCATGCTATATAAACTGCTTTTTATGGCTGATACGCTTATAGTGACAGACATGTACATACATATATTGTATATCTGTTACGGAGTCATTTTAATTAACTAGCAGTAACATGATACAACAATATGAATAAAATTAAAATTACATAATAAATAAAAGGAACCCAGACGTCACGGGTCTTTTCCCGTTATTAGTTGATTCAGAGCTTTTAGATTTAATTGATAATTATGTCTTTGTTGTTTTCCTTTATCGATTTCTGGTTATAAGAGAATAGGTAGCACGTATTCGTCACCAGACGAATTTTTAATTTATTGTTATGTTTATAAGTAGAAAAGATATATTAATTTGTTGCGTACATGCTTATCTTTTATTTTTGCTCATTCAAATTAAGGATTTCCGTATGCATAAATATTGGAAGATAATTTGGCATTCGAATTATCTCTCAATAACCTATTAAGATAGTAGGTTCTCATAGACATGTCTATTTTTTTTTTTTTTTTTTTTTATAAAAAAAAAAGTGGCAAAAAGGCAGACGATCTGCCTGATGGTAAGCAATCATCGTCGCCTATGGACACTTGCAACTCCAGAGGTGCTGCAGGACTTTGCCAGCTTAGAGAGGTGTTTGTGAATACCCTTTTTAAATCTCCCCATATTGTAGCTCCGTGGAAAGACCTCAGGGGGAAGATCGTTCCACATCTTGCAAGTTCGCGGAAGAAACGAGCGCATGAAACGGACTGTGTGGGAGCTCCAATTTTGCAAGATGTGAGGATGAGCTCTTTCACGGTGCCGAGCAGTCCGGTGATGAAAATGATTTGCCGGAATTAAATTAAAAAGCTCTTTAGAACACTCCCCAAAAAAGAGCCTATAAAAGATACAGAGGGATCCCACATCCCTACGGAGACTCAACGGCTCCAACTTTTCTATGTATAGTCTTTTTATTTTTGGAGTAAATCAGCTTTTATAAATAATTTATAACTTGTACATACGTCAATCGTGTTCAAATACACATGCATTGGACAAGACCTCGGTTCCATACTTTAAAATTACCATCCCAAATAGGTTCAACAGATGGCTATGCAATGCAAACGTGAATTTAGTTGTTCTAGTTTTTATATTGGCTTATACTTTCAGTCGATGAATATATGTATTTGACATTAAAGTTAAGTTTTTTATAGTACTAATCATTTAAATAATAAATTTTAGTAACCTTTCAGGTTTATGTCTTTAAAATCCTTAAAATTATAGAAAAAAAGGTCTAAAAGGTAAACAATCTAGTGATGTTCTAAGGTGCCTAGATGTACATACATATGTATGAAAAATACGAGTATCTCATACTTAAGTGTATAAGATACGCGTATTTTTCTTACAACACATTTCCTCTACGTCGATTTTGATCAACTCACTAACGCCTATGAGTGTGGTTGAGTGAGAAAGCTTGAAACATATTTATAAACTTTTTGTTTTTATTTAATGTTTCTTTATCTGAAGGTTGCCTGGAAGAAATCGCTTAAGGCGATAAGGCCGCCCATTTGTACGTTATTATTTATTCATATTTTACTTTGTACTATATATTTTTGTTGGTGTGCAATAAAGACATATATTATAATTATTATTTATCTCGGGTGTTGTCCAAGGCTATATACATAATCTTGGCGTACTTATTTTAACCGACAATTATTTTACCCACAAGCCGCTATGGCGGTATGTTTTACGATTGACGTGTTTACTTAGTTATATTATGTCTATTTCGGCTCATTATTTTATATAGTATTATTTGTTACATACCTCATCTCGATCATCAATGAGTACATTCTTGTTGTTGTTGAGGTACTGCTGCAGGTCCGCTGTGTTGTCGCTGTTTGCGAGTTGTGCGAGCGTCCTGAAGCACGCCAGCGAGACCATCGACTCGCTGCGGTGGAGGCTCTGCAACAAGCGACAGGAGTCAGTGTCGCGCCACAACATGACAGTAAAAGAATAGAAAAAAAGACACTCAACACGCCGCACGAACAGACGAGAACAAAACAGTTGTAAAAAAAACAAATGAACTACGCGCAATATTTTAGATTCCCTCCAAAATTTCTGCGATGAACGAGTTTCCAAAATTTCGTAACTGCTTGTGAAAGAAAACAAATGAACGCGTCTCCATATTTTCGACTTCGATAGTTGCAGAAACGCTCACAAAGAGCTAAGTAAACTATTAAAACAACATAAATAAGCACCTCGCTCGGCTGCAAGCTCCAACGCAACATTGTTCTCGGCGTAAATAACGATTTTCGAAAAACAATAACGCCAATGCAAATTCTTTCCAATTTTATTACAACGTCTATGTGACAACACACAATAAGCAAGTAAACGTTTACTCGACACAGTTCAGACTTATAATGAACATTTTATAGATATACTGATAAGAGTGTGATAGCACAAGGTAGCCAGCACTATGGCACGCAATTATTGTTTACTCGAAGGATAGCATATGCCTATATGCTTATGCAGAAACAATAATCGTTTAGTGTAATATGCAAACCACACACTTTTATGAATTAGAATGCAAATTTTATTATTTAAACTGAGTAACAGACTATGCAAAGATAATATTAGTATGTATTTGTTTGAATGTTATGGAGCTTCATGCGTTCAATTTTGTTAAAGTCATGCCTCACGTAAAATCATGCATAGTTTCAGTCTGGTGTGAAATAGACGTTAGATTAGTTATTATCACATCCACACACATTTCCACACTGTGTTCGAGCAGACCGTGTTGGAGTGTCTTCGGAGGGCGAATCCGTGGAATGCTCCTGCGAAGCCGTGGCTGAACCGGCGCGGCTGCTCCCCGGGCGGCGCCGTCACCGTGAACTTGGGCACGTTGAACTGCGGGCCTGCGGACATGGGGCCGGCGTGCTGCTCCCCGTTGCCCAGGTGCAGCGGCAGGAAGGACCGCCGCCGCCTGCCCTGCTGCGGCACCGCCGCCGCCAGCTGCAGCATCGAGCCTCCGAAACTGTTGCTTTTCGTCCTTTTCTGGGGCGTCAGCTCGTCGTCCAAGTTATCTTCAGAACCGCTGATTTCGCTCCGGTCCGAGTCCGACGCCGGCGACGACTCGCGGACCACCTCCAGCGGCGCGCTCGGCTCCAGGTGCATGGACGGCGGCATCGACACATTCTTGGGCTTGTGTATGTTAGCGATGAGACACCGGATGGCCACGTACTCCTTGTCACCAGGCTTCCTGTCCGGGAGGTGCGGCGAGAGGGACATCTCGGCTCGGCGCCGCGCATAATAGGACGCGCACGGCTCGGCTCCTGTGACAGAGTTGTGAGAGTGACTCGCGCGCAGCGGACAGCACGCGAGACGCGCTGGGCGGATACTATTTAGAGCTCACGCGTCGCGGCCAGGGCGGGCGGATGGCGGAGGGCGGGCGGCATGAATGGGCAATACGTACGAGGGAGTAGGTGCTGCAAGCGCGCAGGGAGATGCGCTTGAGGACCGCGGAGGCGGTGCGCTGCGCCACTCGCTCGGGAGGTAGCATGTCGGGCGGCGGCTGGCCGGAGTGTGCCGGCGCGCGCGAGCGCCGCTCCCCGCCCGCACACTCCCATTGGCCACACTGTTTTTTTCTCTACACGATCGCACATTTATCATAACAAATACAAGGAAACTTATCTAGATAAAGATGCTGCATTTGGAAACCTGAATCGTTGACGTACATATGCCCGGTTTTAACGTGTTACGAAACGTGTGTGGAATCGCCTAATGTTTCGTTTATAATCAAAATGAATCATCTTTAATTTAATGCTAATGAGCTTGACTATTGCTAAAACTTTCGCAATAAATTGATAACCTTCCAGAGGTAAATTATCTTGTAGCTATTTGTAAATGATTACGGCGTGGACATGATAGTTTACGCTAGTTGCAGCGTAATGACTCTGCGCCTATTTTTATTACAACCGGTTCCGGAGCCGGGTGCTTAGGCGCCACGAGCAATAAGAGGGACAGTGCAATCAGGTGAAGATCCGCAACATAAGCAGAGCAAAAAGATTAACGGTGTTACAGGATTCCACGCAACCGGCGCCAGCGCAGACGTCGCGGCCCAACCATTTAGAGCTCACCTTATTTCATCCGTCACGATTTCTCCGTCATAAAATACACATAAAATTATTTAAAAGGTGTACTAAATGAGCTTGCTTTCAAATTCAATTTTTTTTAAGGAAAATAATCCCAACTTTGATTTTGTGAGTTTTAATTAGTGAGCATCCTTTACCTGGCCATAGCTTCTTATGAAAGACGCTGCTCGAAGCATTACGACGCCACATTAAATTCGTTCGCTTGCACTAATTAAATATGTACTTTTAATTAGGATTTTATTCGTTTAGGTACGTAAAGTATCCGTACTCGGTCGAGACATACTGTAGGTTATCCGAGCGGGTCACTCTCTTATACCTCTCAATGTTGTCGCAAGCTTAGCTCCCGTTAATATTGGGATAAAGGCGGTGTATTGTAAACAAAGGGTTTATCTGATAAGGTGAAAATTACGATAACTACACAGAATCCGCGACATTGCTTAGGTTATAAATAAAGAAGGATAAGCAAAGAACACACTGAATTCCGCTGCTAGGCGATTGCGATATATAAGATTATAAAGTTTCGTCATGGTAAAATATATGTAGTTCTTTAAAAACCAGTGCTATAACATGTGCAGATAATATCATTGGGCTGGAGCAATTAGACCATCTTGAGGCTAATCGAAAGATTTTCTAAGTGCTTTTTTAATTGTGAACAAATGATTTAAATTTATTGTGAACAAATGACTTAAAACTTACACTAAGATGTTTGTGAAAACTTACATTAACATTGATTTAAAACTTACATTAAGATGTTTGTTCAACCCTACATACATATGTGCATACATGTAAAATACATAGTATTGTTTAGGCATTTTTTTAAACATGATTTGTTTTTCGCCTAGTACGGCTTTCATCAGTCAAGTTTCCGGATAACAAAACATTGGCACAGCGACTGTTTGGTTTACACGAGCCAAATTTTTAAACCTACAATAAGGTATCATATAGGTAATTCATCGATCGCGGGTGAAGATTGAGGACAACGATATGCAGTCGACAGTTAATGACAGATTATTATATAAGTAAAGATATAAATATCAATTGAATTTTCTAACATGTTCCTTAGTGTGGCGAGTGTGGCTCGGCAGTTCCAAGTATCTGTTTTTCAACCAGACGCACCCTGAATCGAATCCGAACCTACACCAATGACAAATTTTCAAGTTATGTGTGGATTTGTACTCGCTTAACGATGAAGGAAAACATCGTGAGGAAACCGACATGTTTGAGGACCACAATATCCGAGGACATGTGTCATCCGTAAAAGGACCTAGGCGCCCACCACGATGTTTCTGCCCAAGAGAACTCCCCTATTATTCGTATTAATTCTGCGGGGGAGTCACGACCCTCAGTCATGAGGCAATACGACTTACAGAGAGATTAATGTTATTCATACTCAAATTCTTATGCCAAAACTTCGTAAATTTACTTTTTTTTTTCTTGTTTTCTACATACCTATTATACATGAAATAAAAGCGATTTAACTAATGCAGCTGTGTAAAGAACCATCTGGTCGATTTGAAACGTCCAAACACTAGTTTAAAAAAATGCACATTTATTTTAAAATTTTGGATAAATATGCATTTTAAATTCCGTAGCATACAATACATCATAATATACTGTATATGACAAGGCTTTAAAATAACATCATTTAACATAAAATTATAAATAATTTATTAATTCGAATAAAATCTAAAAAAATGTCTCTGAAATCATACTACTGGATTAATTATTTTCTAAGCCATATTTACATTTGATTTCTGACAGAGGTCAATAACCAAATTCATATAGATTTTTTGTATGACTCGAAAGGTTACTCACATTAATCGGTATAGTTTTTGTATGCACCACTCAATGTAAGCAAAAACTGATAAGATTTTCTAAAAAGGGATGTTTGATTTAGCTATGCAATTGTAAATATAACACCTAACGCTTTACTTCAATGTAAAGCGCTAATGAAATAAATATTGATTAGAATTCTTATATAAAACACACGCGGAAATACATTCAGTGCAAAGTTAAACATAAAATACAACATCAAAGAAGAGGTTGTGTAGGTACTTTAGAATATACAATTTTTTTTTTACATTAGATAGGCTCACGCTTGACTACAACTTGCCTGATGTTAAGCAACGTTGTAATCTACGATCTAGCGCGCTTGCCTAGAAGAAACCGGTTTACTCTCGACTTGAAGACCGACAAATTATAGTTCAAGGGGAATAGAGATTCGGGCAAGGAGTTCCACAGTTTGGCTGTTCGCACGATGAAAGTCGAAGCTAACCGCTTGGTGCGAGTCTTTGGAACCTCAACTGTATAACTGTATGAGTCTCTGATGCGATACAATGATGTCACACTTGGTAGATTTTAATAAAGACAGAAACATTTAACACTTTGCATTATACTATTGCTGCTACCTCTTTCAATATTGTATTTTCAGAATGTTTGTAGTAAAAATACAATTAAAATGTCCATAATAGGTAGCTTTTTAACTGAAACGGCTTTGCGCTTGATCATAGTTTGCTTGATGGTAAGCAAAACCTACGACATACGTTGTAGCGTGCTTACTGCTTACCCAATAGGTAAGAATAACCATACAATATGCTGCAAATTCAACACAACTCCGAACTTAGCTGCAAAAATAACTGTAGGTTTATCCTGATGTCAAGAAACGAGCTAGTTTAGAGGCAAATTTATTACGGCAACATAATTTCATGGCGCTTTAACTCCGCCGGTAAGATTACATTACCGAGATTGCCGTCACAACGCAGTTTAGCCTTAGATTACCAATTACCTCAGTTAAAGCCGCATCGTTGTTAGCCATGTCCCTTACGAACTTGTAGTAAGGGAATAGGCTGCCATAGCTCCTAGGCACTCTAAGGGCGAGCATCAGAGGTCGACGCTCTGTAACCGAGGAGGGTCCAGGCATGTCCCACGACATACTTTAACTTCCACAACACTAGTCCGTAAACAACTGAACGAACACATTTTTTGCCATATCCACATTTGACTTGATTTCTCACGCACTTGTCAAATTGACAGAACTATTATTTTTTGAGGGTAGATTTTTAAACCACATAAATAGTAAAACTCATAAAAATACGGCGGTAAAATTAACAGGACATTGAGCATCAAACTGCGCCTGAGTATTGATAAGATTTGTATGTAGAAACAGAATTAAATCACCAACCGGAGGAGTCGCTTATCATGGTTATCGCATGTTTGTCAAGCCCTACTCGCTTCAATGTGTATTCGAGTAAAGGATCGTGAAGTCATCGTAAAATGTTGCAAACCATTTAGATCTACAATTTATGTCCTATGCTTAGATACATATTCTAATATTATCAAAAGTCCTACATGGAATGGAAATATTTAATAGAAAGTTAACAATTCAAATAATGCTCAAATAGGTACCTACGTGTATAAGACAGTACATTTATAAAGTCTATAAGAAAAATTGTGGTTTCCGTTTATTTTAACTTCATAACTAGTTAACCACATATTTAAATTATTTTAAGTTCATAACAGACAAAAAAAATGAACAACAAAGAGTCATAGTTTCGTTACTTCCAAAGAAATTTTTACTATGAATTTATCAATTTTAAAATACTTGTACTGCCATCTAGCGGCAATGGTTTGTATTATTTCCTACCCGTGGCGAAGTCTTGGAAATTTTACGACGACACGACAGACGAGCTGTATGAAGAAACCGAAGCTGCGCTTGCGCATTTGCGCTGTGTTTTAGCCAAAAAGGCATAGATGGCGCTAGTAGTACACTTTTACGGTGAGTTAAAACATGAAACAAGTATCTATGACACATAAAACAATATGACTCTATGACGAATTAAACAATAGTGTGTAAATTACATAGTCTATTTATGTAGCATAGGTTTTAATTAGGAAATTATTACCTAGCTGGTTAAATGAGACATGTGAAAGGAATATATTTCCGAGGCGTTACTTGTTTGGAAAGATTTTGTAAGCAATAGTATAGAAAACACATATTTATACTAAACATAATGTACTTACTAATTTTAAAACAATTGCTCAAACACACGTGTTTAAAACATGTATGGGTCAACTTTATATGGGTCTTAAACTTCGTTACTTATTTAGTTTCAATGTGGTCTTGACAAACGAAAAATCAACAATTACTGTTAGGTATGTGTTTATTAACATTAATTGCATTTTGACGGTTCTTTAGTATTTTTTACCACAAGCAAAATGTACCGATCGTAAACTTGGATAATTTATTATGCTCTAGTACTTATTAATTTTAGTTAATTAAGAAATATCATATCATTTTCATCGTGCGAACAGCCAAACTGTGGAACTCCTTGCCCGAATCTCTATTCCCCTTGAACTATAATTTGTCGGTCTTCAAGTCGAGAGTAAACCGGTTTCTTCTAGGCAAGCGCGCTACATCGTAGACTATAACGTTGCTTAACATCAGGCAAGTTGTAGTCAAGCGTAAGCCTATTTCATGTTAAAAAAAAAATACTACATGTTTAAGAATAACATTCAATTACTCTGCATTGTTTTAGTAGGTAAAACTATATGCAGAAACTTTTTAGATTCTACGCATATTTCACTAATGCCGCTTTATGCAACTGCTATGTATGTTCTTCCGCTAGATAGACCTACGGTCGGCCCAATTGTAAAAGGCCATGTTCACATTTAATTTGATATTTTATATTCATAGAAACATTATTTTATTTGAAAATATGCACAAAAACCGATAAAATTGTACTCATAACCTATAACTTAAAAATCTCGTGCTAACGATGTCATAACATATTCTAAACGGACTTAATTATAACAAACTTTATTAAGGTTGAAGCCTTAAGAGTGCGCAAGTCGACTTTTTTGCCATACAATTGTTTTTAAATGATGACTCTGTTGTTTGATAACATACATTTAAAGTTGAGCATATTATCGATTTGTTTTGATGATATCTATGTCTGTAGCTGCTATAATTAAAAAATAACAAGGTATTTAAAAGGCGATCAGGCCCAAAATATTACGTGATTTTTACACAACTTTCGGCACTATTATTTACTAGACGGAGTATGAAATTTCGAAAACAATATAGCCACAGACATAGTTTAGTTCTTCAAAAGTTTAAATACCTTTATTTTAAATTACAATTTTTGGAATTGTTTTCAAGAGAACTTGAATTTTAACAGCCTACTCGTAATTTTTAAGCGCTCGTTTCAACCAGAATTGCATTTGTATCTCACTTCAAATTTACAATTCGTGAGGGCAGTGGGCAGTCGATCAGTTACGCACACAGTCATACTCGCATAACCTTTCTTGTAAAAATAGCAAGCAAATTATCTACGCCCACTATCGAGTTCGAGTTGGCGACTAGCGGAACCTTAAGTTAGTAAATATTTCATCCACCCTTTAAGTAGATAATAAATGCTTCAATATTATACAGGAAGAGGCAATGTGTGAGCATACACAACACTGACTGAAACCAATGAAGCCATATACAAATAACTATAAGAAGTATAGCTGCCCAATTTCAGACAATTAAAAATAATTATTTCTCATATTTAGTTTTACTACTAAAGAAATCGAGAAGACAAGTAGAAATTGCGAAAAGCACGTTTTAGCAAAATTGAACGAACTCTTTCCGAATGAAAATAGGTAGAAAAAAGTGAGACGTCCATATATGACTTTTGTTGAAGATAAGAACATAGATTTAATGGTCCTTAACCTTAGAAAATCTCCAGATAAATGCAAACACAAACATAAATTTATCGAAGTGACAAAATCTTGCAAGTGGCAAAACTGAGATAATATTAATAAATCAAGATAAACATTTTAAAACGTTGCATATTGAAACAGATTTTATCTCTCCTATCCTTCCGATTCATTTAAAACATGTCCAATTTGTCATGTCTAGATAAATATGTTACATTTCATAGCGTCCAAAATAAATAGTACGTTGAAGAAAGGTTAGCAAGATAAACACATAATTTATGAGAAAAAGATATGATTTCAGTGACACTAGTTTGCGGAAATATAATCTTTTTCACGAGACTTACCTACAATGAAACAAGTAAATACAGATACGTTAAGAATTTAATAAGTATCATTAGGTTTATAGTAACGCTTTTATCTTTCATGTTTTGGTATTTACAAAACTGTATTTAAGCGATGTAAATTTTTAGTTTTTGGCACTTTGTTGCGGTACACTGAACTAAGATGCATTGAAGTAACTTAAATGTATACGAATAGATTTGCATTTAAAGTAATTCGGGGATAAAAATCACGTGTTTAAGAAAATCTTTATTATATCACTATTGTATGTCTTGAATAAACATTTTGTATCTTTAGTCTAGGATAGCTTTGCAAGAAAAAACAAAAAATATGTAAAGCAATAGTTGATTATTGTAATACATGTACCTATGTATGTGTACTCAATTTATGATTGCACAATTTGTATTACATGGGCATTGGGCATTATTTGTCTGAGACGTACGTAAGGTTAAAGATCTTGGTATCAAAATATAAATCAGTTAAACTTTCAAGCCGGATAAGTAAAGAGAAACATGAGAAATTGGTAGGAAGTTGTCACAGGATATCAGTCAGAAACAGGAAATAGGCCTGCCTTTGTTTTACGACCACCATATATAGGTATTGGCGAGAAAATTCTATATGTGTGACTCTTCTGGTCTAATACAGTTTTCTTTTAGGTCGTATATTTTTCTGGCAAATCTATGGCCTGTATTATTGGACGTGTTACAAATGCACTATAACCGGTAAACACTGCAATCTTGGCACGGAAACAAGATAAAAGGATCTATATCTGCCATCTTAGACAAAATTTACTGTAATTGGGTTCGTGATACCCGCCAAATTAAACTCGGAAGACTTGGTCTGATGATGTCATTTTGGGCGGGAGTAGTGACGCATGGAGACCCAATAACGAGACGACCTTGGCTGCTCCGATGGTCACAAATAGTCGAACAACCATCCTAGCCCGTAAGTGGACAATACCTAGAGTTCCCTATCTTGATTTAGCGGACCGTTTTTACAATTCAATTAGAACCCCCACACGGACACTCGTGGGTATGCAGACTTTACTAACGCTTTGGCAGCTACTATACACAAATTAAATATATTTAAGTATTAGGTACATTTATGGACAAATAGTTTTAGTACTGGATTCGAAAAATGTTTAAATGTATGTTACACAGATGCGTTTATTTCATCATTGCTATTCTTTGTCGAAATTTGTAACACACGGTCGAATTTCTGTAGATATCGAGGATTTGACTTTGAGAGACTGAAACCTGTTATGCCCTACAACATTCTAAACGCTATTATGAAAGGAAGACGTCCGTTTACGTCAGGTAGATACCCTTAAACTGATTTTAATAATTATTACAATAATAGAAGGCTATGCGTTTTCTGTATACTATATGCTTATTGATTTGAAAAGTGAACGCGCAGTGCGTAGCTGTAGCATAAAGTTACTGATTTTGTGATTCTGTCCTTTTATCTAGTCTTGTTGTTCTTTTCATAGTAGCGTGTATACTCAAATACCATAAATCTGCATCTTCCCGCGCTACTCACAGGCGTACACTACGTTGGAACACAACTGACATGACCTCATTAAAAACTGCCACAGGACGAAGATGCTATGCTATTCTAGGCCCGTTTATGTATAGGAAAATTAACTCCATTCTAAACATTCTGAATTGCTCCAAATATATTTGTAAGAAAAAAATGAGAGAATACCTGACCACGCTTAACTACAAAGAGACGGAAGAAATCCTCCGTCTCACTACCTAAACCACTCACACCACTATTTATAACTACAGCTCCGGAGCTACCTATTTCAAAAAAAAACACTAACACACATACACATGTATTCAGAGCCTTAATCACTGGCCATACATACTCCTTAACCACAACATAGGCGGATCGTAACCCTTTATCACTAGTTAGGAGGTATACAGACCCAACATCACGTATACGCCTATACACATACATCAAAGACATACACATTGTCAAATCACACACACAGCTATAGGATCAAACCACATACACAGGTGGGCCTGTCACCCCAGCGTAACTGCCTGGAGGTACTCAGACCCACCTTCACATGTAAACACATACAAACACAACACAATATATTCACAACATATACTATATTCCAAATATTCACTTTTCAAGCCCGAAATATTAGTTCCCAAAATTAATTTGGCACGCACGCGTCCAGCTTACTTGGATTCAAATATTTAACTGAAACAATCACACGAATCCCCATCTCTTGCACCCTGGAAGAGAACTAGTTCTCGCAACACAGGGAATCCTAGTGCGAGAACTAGGGACCTTAAACTTACCAGAAATGTTAAAAAAAAGGTTATAAACTCTGTATAAAATATTTAAATTTCGCTTTTGCTCCAAGTATATTTGAGAAAAAAAAATGTTATTAATGTACATTTGTTTAATGTTGTCATAAATATTGCATACACCGAGTTTGAATCATATAAATATGTAAAACACTGGAAGAACCCTGTCTGGTCCAAAAGCGAAATTGTTTTTAATTGTTATTTTAAAAAAAACTAGTTCCTATTTGTTAATAGATCCTAAATTATAATCTAGATATGTACTTTTGTAACTGTAAAAATGGCAACATGTTTTAGTGCAAATAAAATTATTTTTATCTTTATCTTTTTTTATCTTTATCTGTTGTGTTTTCTTACATGTTTTTTTTTACATTAAATAGGCTTACGTTTGACTATAGCCTGCCTGATGTTAAGCACCACTACAGACTAAGATGTAGCACGCTTGCCTAGAAGAAACCTATTTACTCTAGATTTGAAGACCCCAGGGTTATAATTTTCTGGGAACAGGGCTCCAGTTAGAGAGTTCCATAGTCTCGCTGTCCTTACTACCTATGAAGGTAGAATCAAAGCGCTTCGTGCGAGTCTTTGGAACTGTGACAGAAGACTTATTTAGTACTAGTTTATAGTAGTTGGTACACTTGGTACTACTTCTTTACTACATGGTTATTCATAGAAAAAAATAAAAGTACCAACTATAACGCGGAATGATTAAGTTAATTAGCAATCTAACAAACAGTTCATTTCTAATGGTCGCGTTATCTTTGGAATTACTAAACAGTCTGTAGTGATGATACGAGTACGATTGACACGCAATTGATAACTAACCGCGATGATAAGGTAAACGCACTTGATTCAGAACTAATGTTTAACTTACAGTAACTATTTGAGTTGAAGATGATATTTATACATATCAAACATGCGACGCTTGAAATGATTACTTTCACGGAAATAAACTACTCAAAAAAAACCCCTTATTAATGGATAATTCTCAAAAGATTCACGTCATAACCTTAGTAATCAAGAGTGTGAGCAGACAACAATAATAAAATAATTGATATTTACAATGCTGGGAATATTTTGCATAATCAGAATGACAGAACCAGAGTAAGTAAGCCCAAACAAAAAACAAAGGTCAGGGATATTTTTGAATAATCGAGATAATGGAACTAGGCTCGTATAACACTTGTAATTATTTAAGCACCTTGTTATGAAGGCAATAGCTGCGACCGTAACCTACATAGGACATTCAGCGTATTTTCACGTCGGAGCTAAGTGCCACATCAAGTGGCAATAAAAAGAAATCTCTGGGTATTTGTGAAGTGAGGTCAGATAAGGCCATCAAACTAGAGTACCCAACTTACACGCCGTTTGAACGCGGCTTTATCTGAATGTTTGCGAAAGTCACACCTCGCATGATACCAGCGTACTTTTGAATCATCATACGGAGAATGTTTCTGACACATCACCCGCCAGTCGCTCAAAACTTAAGATCCTGATTACATTGACATAAAGTCCAATTTTCACTTGATTTTTTATTTCGTACAGAAAATATTTTTGGTTCGACCGTGCCTTACGTATGAATCAGAATATTCACAGAATTACTTGACATGTTAAGCCTAGGCCGTAAATGAGGTAGAAGGAAACCTTGAAACTAGGGTATTGGAGCGTGGAACATAAGAGAAAATAAAAGGAAATGTCAAGGAATTGGATGCGATCCAGAATGTTATTTATTTCTATAAATTATATGTAACGAGATAAATTTTATGATATACTGCATCAAACTACGCTGGATTAACTAATTTAATTAAGTAAATGTTGTAAAATTGTCATTTTGAAAGTGGGGCATCTGGACTCGCGTCTTTAGACTTACTTTTGTGTGCGTTGTAAGCTTTGGAAACAATATTTCTGGTGTTTGCCTTGATGAATTTTACTTCTGAAATAAATAAAAAATAAATAAAATAAATGAAAATAAAATAATAATAAATTTATGGCCAAAGAAGAAAGATGTGGGATAAAACAGCATGTTCGTTAAAACAATTAGACGCGACAAACTCAAAGTATATATTGTTACGAAAATCATATCCAAGCCGTAAGCTTCTTGTCTGTATCGATTTCTCAGCGTGTATAAATGAACAACAACTGTGTTTCGTGATACGCCTCCATAAAGTATTCTTCCTGGATCTGGTGATACGATGTTAGTGACGGTGACAGATTGGAATATTTTGTGAGATTTAGTTATTGTTGGAAAGCTTCTGAGGTCGCCCGTTAAAAGCTTCTCAAGGTAAAGTTGGTGAACTTGACTGCAGTCAACGTCACATATTACGTGACGAAGAAAAATAATGCCAAGTTTGGAAGTAATATTATTTTAACTTTTATTAAATTGTAAAATTTCCCCAAACGATAGCGTGTTTAAAATCGCCTTATTACAGTGTGACGTAGAGAAAATTTACAGCAAGTTCGTACAATAATATAGGGTCAACTTACAAAATATACCTATTTTTCTCAGAGCTGTTAAGAAGATAAATAAAAAACTACATCTTGAGCGTCTCAAGCTGAAGTTTTTTGTCGCCTTATTATTTTATAGTGTTGCTGCCAATTAGTATGGAAACAACTTCCTTTGGTTCTATGATTCTGGAATACTCAATGCGTTCCTCAAATCTTTAATGTACCACATCAGGTATTTCTAAAAATATTTCTTATCGTTACAATAGTAAAAATCTAGGAAAATCGTATTCATTTTATCTAATGTAGCAAACATTACGCAACAATCTATACTAATATTATAAAGCTGAAGAGTTTGTTTGTATGTTTGTTTGTTTGAACGCGCTAATCTCAGGAACTACTGGTGCGAATTGAAAAATTCTTTCTGTGTTGGATAGACCAGTTATCAAGGAAGGCTTTAGGCTATATAACATCAGGCTGCAACTAATAGGAGCGAAGAAACAATAGAAAATGTGGAAAAAACGGGGAAAATTATTCATCTTTGAGGGCTTCCGTTGCGTGCGCTGCGAAAACGGTTCATGATATCAAAAAAAATGTGTATGAAAGAATTATTTATATTATTTCTCTTGAAATAATCTAACAAAATGTCCGCAACAGTATATGTCTATGTTTTAAGGTTAACTCACTAGAACCGTTTTTGTGGTAATAACTATTCCACGCGGACGAAGTCGCGCGCATCAGCTAGTTCGATATAAATTCTGCCTATTCTTTATCTGCTATTTTAATATATCGGTATAAAGATTTAACCAGATAGGTACATGTTCCTAGATACATAAATATTGCATCAGTAAATGTTTTGCATTCTGTTGTTCTAACACATTTAGCAGTATATTATATTGTATATAGGTGCGTATCTTGTAATTCATTGAACACAACTACGATTATAATGATTTGATTGTATAATAAAATAATAATGCACAGAGCTTTGAAGTCCATGCTTGTCGCCCTGTGACAGCGCGCGCGGGGGCGATGTGGCCCGATCGTTGTTCTGTGTAATAATGCAACATATCACATACTAGAGAATAATGCTTATATAACGTAAAAGAAGTATTTATTGGTAAACATTTGAGCCTTAACAATATGATTATGAATATTTTGTTCATTCAACTATGTCTAAACTATTACTTACTTAAATATATTACAAAAATATTTTAGTAATTAATAATACCGTGCTGAGCTTTTGATGTTACCTTGCAAATTAAAATTATACATCATCTAATGCAGTTTTGTTATGTTTATAAATAATGAGGAAAATATACCAGCAATCTTAAAATTAATAGCTTATTCACTTGTATTCAAAGTTGGAAAATCGTTTCGTAGAAAATCGTAGTGCCTAGAATCTAGATTTTACCTCCATTGTGCTCAGATTATCGACTGAGAGCTGATTTACATTGACCATGTCCCGATTAAGTGAGGAAAATAATAAATCGAACAGCATCAATGGTCCGTTTACCCGCCGGTCTTTAGACTGGAGCCTGTATTATCTAGACACAGATTATATTATCTCTCATGACCTCACACAACAGTCCGAGTTATCTGCATTTGAAGAATCGTTGATGTACGTAAGTATCTAGTTGATGAATACATATATCGATATCGTCGCCAATTTAGTGACACGATAATTGCTCGATGGCGACAGTCGTGACAAACGTATTTAGTATCATTGTCACCAAATTGTAAGTAGTCTTTATAAATAACTAGCTGGTGCGCGCGACTTCGTCCGCGTGGAATAGTTATTACCATAAAAACGGTTCTAGTGAGTTAACCTTAAAATATAGACATATACTACTGCGTACATTTTGTTAGATCATTTCGAGAGGAATAATTCTTTCATACACATTTTTTTGATATCTTGAACCGTTTTCGCAGCGCACGCAGCGGAAGCCCTCAGAGATGAATAATTTTCCCCGTTTTTTCTACTTTTTCTATTGTTTCTGCGCTCCTATTAGTTTCAGCGTGATGTTTTATAGCCTAAAGCCTTCCTCGATAAATGGTCTCTTCAACACAAAAAGAATTTTTCAAATCGGACCAGTAGTTCCTGTGATTAGCGCGTTCAAACAAACAAACTCTTCAGCTTTATAATATTAGTATAGAAGTATAGATTTACATAAATGTCCTTCTCGTTAACGGGGCGTGTTAACCACTTCATGATTTTGATCTCTGGCCGGCGGCGAGCTGGTGATCATCAGCATCACTCATAGGTATAGGTATATTTTTTGGTGTGTAATAAAGTTGTATTGTATTGTATCATCATCTCGTTTCTATCATTCTCGTATCTTTTCAATTGATCCTTCAATTCGATCAATGGTTCTGCGGGTGCTATTAGATGGGCACAAATTACAAGCGTGATACTCATGTGATGCGATGGAGCTCGGCTCAATTGTCAGAATTAAATTGAGTGTGTCCAGTTTCATTCGCGGTAATCGTCGCGTTGTCATATGCAGCTGCAATCATTGGCCCAAGTAGCAGTAACTAGCAGGCTAGTAACCACCGCATAAATCTGCCATGGACTTAACAATGTAACTAATTTGTGCAATACTTAACTGCGCGATCCGTTATACTGTTTTTGTTTTTAAACCGATCCGACACAACTGCAAGCAGTTTCCAATTCGCCAAACAATAACATTTATGATTCTCGAAGGAAAATTATCGTATGTTATCGTAGAGACGTCGGCAATCGGACACGTTTCCGTCATTATCATTCAGCTGTGTTTTAGCGCCGTGCTGTGTGGACTGTGCTATTGACATACATTCCGGATACATACGAAGGGAGCTCCAACTCATCAGTGGTGAAATCATGCGCATTATTGTACTAGAAATGGTAGACGAAACTTTAATGTCGCTTCGCCTTTGATATTGTGTTTATGATTGGTACAATGCTGAAAGCTATTTTACGACGCGCTTGCGTTAACTACTGTTTGGTTATTACCGCATTATAAGTAGACTTTAATTAAACGAGAACATTGTACAAGGTCGGAAATTTGATGGTGTGGATGGTCCTAAAAATAGTGTTAGAAAATGGTCGTGTTTTGTCAGTGTTTATCGAGCTTAATTCTGTTGTATGGAGGGTGGTCGGCCAGGCGTCTAGCTCCGGCCCAGCTCACTTATAGCTCGAGTGAGTAACCCGACCGTGCTCATTGTGTCAATATAGCAACTTACCAACGTGGTACATGAACTAATTACGTAACAATACCCGACACACGAGGGACAAAGCTTAAATTAATCAGCCGTAAGGGCGTTTACTCCTTCACGAATACAGCTACACGTTTTCGCCTGAATGTTTGAAGGTCAATACGAAAGTTATGTTTCGTATGAGGGTAAGTAATTGTTTTATTGTAAGAATTTTATTTCTTTTTCAAACACAAACGAAGCAGTTTATATCTTAAAACGTTTTGATTTCTATTACTATTATTGATGGATGATAAGATAACATGAATTGATTTAAAAGAAACCTATAAGTACGTATATACTTACTGACACTTTTATAATAGGATAGTGATTTGTCAGGCACGTAAATAGAGGTATAATAGCATCGCGACGCGCGACTTGATAACTATGTATACTGAAGGTTATGCCTCATAAAAATGCATAAAAAACTAAGTAGTTCAAAGAGCGATCACAGTTGAAGCGAGCCTGAATCTAGATATAGAAATAACAAAATATAGAAAACAATAACAATTAAGATGTTATTATGTTATTGCGGAACAAGAGCATGCCTTTGCACTGCAATAGGATGTCTTATAACAACACTGTACGTACAACGCATGCCAGGATATGCATATACGAATGTTACGTGTTGTTATTCCCAGTGGCAGGGGCAGTGGGGTGCGCCCCGGGGCCGTACCTCGTGAGGCTTGTGCGGCTCCCCGCTCCAGATATCTCGCCAGTGGATGAGGTGGTGCAAGTGGTTCATGTAATTGTGGTGGCGAGGGTGCTTTTTCCTGGAGTCGGTGGGCGAGGGAGGCGCCGTGAGCGACTCGCGGCGGCGGCCCAGCGCCGGCAGCAGCGCGGGCAGCTGCGAGCTCAGCAGGCGCTCCGTTTCCGGCCCCTCGTCGGACGACACGCTATCCATGAGCGAGCGCGGCGGCCTCGCCGGCCCCGAGCTACTCTGGGGGTCGCGCTTGCTCATTCTGAAGATTACACTGAACCAACAACAAAGAACACTGAGACGAGTGAAAGCCTGACTAATGATAACATTTCGCAAGCGATCGTTCGCGCAATCGCTGCGAGTGGAATGTACGTGCGGCGCGCTCGGCGGCGGCGACAGACTGCCTGCGGGCGCCGGCGGCGGCGGGACGCACGTGGCGCGACGACGGACGTCAAAACAACGCGCATCAGCTGACACCCTTAGACAAACTCAATAGGTTCCAAAAAGTCAGATGCTGAACTGTAATGTAAACATGGTCAAAACACATAGTAGATGGAATATGTCTAAATATGCCAATTTATGTGAACAATAGAATGAGTCATGGTGGAATATTTTGTCTCAGCTGGTACTTTGCCTACTTTATTGTTCTATCAGTAAAATGTTGAGAATTTTGTTTCCACACTATGTTCATTTATTAAAACTATTACTTTTTTTTCAAGTTAAGTTAGTTAGTTGTATACATAAAAAAACAAGTATCATTTAAAACTTAGAACTAGTGGCTCTATGCAGATTTTTGTTAAGTAGGTAATTGTTAAATATAGGTAAATCTTAATTTTCCACATTTAGATGGTAACATTTTTTGTAGATTCATATACTTAGGTATCTAAGAACCCACTGAAGGCATTATAATCACAGTTATAATTTATAATACAAACTGTAACATCTTGGATACATTAAGAGGATATGATTAACACTTTCTGGGTGCTCGTGATAGGAATATTATAATTTTTCCTTAAAATTTATGCAGAGTAATGATGATTATCAATAAGGACAGTGTACTTTATAAATGCAAGCAATTTTCAGTCTACTCCCATTCCAATAGTGGTTGTATTTCATCTAGTTTGAATAATATAGTTTAGTACAAACATGTACAGATTGGTTTTTAGATTATGACTTTGGAAGAGAATATTTATTTTCCTTATAGCAGTTAAATCATGGCCACTAGTTGTAGCTATTTTGATCAAGAAGGTCCTCTGAAATCTTCTGGAAGATCATTCTGGTGATAAAAAATATAAATTTTCAATCTTTACAATATCTAATATTTAATTGGCCAATATTTATAAAAAAAGAAGAAATTAAATTTTGCAGAAGCAAAAAGCAGAAATATACTGCCTTGGAAGCGCTCCATCATTTTGTTCCGGTTGCCGTAGAGACCATGGGCAGTTGGAGTGGTGACGCTAAAGATTTCGTCAGGGAGTTAGGCCGAAGAATTAACGAGAAGACGGGAGACACCAGCTCTGGATCATTTTTGGTGCAAAGGTTAGCCATCGCGATTCAACGTGGCAACACGGCGAGCGTAATGGGAACCTTTGCGCCGGGAGCGATCCGGGGTGGGCTCTTTGATTAATTTTGTTTGTTTTATTTTACTTCATATTTTATTTTAGGTATATTATATATTTTAATATTATGTTTAGGACTTGTAAATATATACTATTAGTCAGTTACTTTATGTTTTATAAGTTATGAATAAATATCTAATATTTGTGTTCTTGTGTTGTTGTTATTTAATGCACCGAATATACGCTGCTTAAGTCAGAACTTAATCATCATTGTTTATCATTCATAATTTCACCTCACAATTTCAAGTATGTGTAATGGGAACAAGTTTTTATTTTCTTATTATAAATTGGTTATAATATAAACATGTTTGTCCAAATTTGTCTGTGCTTCTTTGCAGTCTAAAATGTGCTTCAAATAACATGTGAATAGAACATAAGGGTTTATTCATACATACCCATAGTTGTATATAAGGGTTTTTCAAAACACAAACATACCTACCTTGACCTTTACAAGTGGTAAAAAAGTAAACCTGATTTAGACTGAAGTATTAGTTTGCAATTTGTAGGTTGTGCTAGAATACGGATCTACATTCAATTATAACACACAATTATTCGATTCATACCTTATTACTAAAACAATTTGAACTGAGCCTGTGTAGCACCAATAAATATTTATCATTATAACAAAAGACTTACTTTTTTTCTAATGGCACCCGTATCTGGATCTTATTGTCTCATCACTGCACTAAATAAAGCTAATGTTTATTGACTTACTAGTCTAACTTAATTTACATTTTTAGATTTTTGCTTTTCTTTCTCGGCCAGCTTTGGTTTTTTTTTTTTTTGTTATGGCTTTTGCGAATATATGAGTTCGCAATTCTGCCAATGTCAAGTGGGAAGATAGGCCATCAAACTGAGAAGTTGAAAAATGAATATTGATTTAAAATTTTGACATTTGCTATGACAGTGACATTCAATGACATTTGTACAAAATGCGTTCACAGTTTTCCCTCAGACTAAAGAAGAAAGAACTACTAACTACTACTTTTCCTATTGTCTGTGAGTTTTCCTCCGAGGTTCACATAAACAAAAGTCATGAGAATTGACACTTTATGTAGTTGTGGCCAATAAAAAAAAAATGTGCGACATGCTATGGTACTCACTGGTAGTACATTGTCTGAGCATTTTGGCTTGCGTAATTTCCTTTAAACTATTGTTATATCATATTGTACGACTCATAAACTTTACCAAACATATATTTTTACACAAAACGGGTAAAGAATCAAAAAAGCTTATTTGTAATTTGATATTAAAATGATTCCTTCTTTTAGGCAAGGCATAGCATAGTTAAGAGCAGAGGTAACTTGAGAAACCAAAACGTAAACAAATAACCAATTTCGAATTATTTGTCTGAGTGTTGGTTGTATTTTATATTATGACTATTTTTGAATATTATAGATTGGTCTTGTCATGTTGTCGTTCTACATCACCTACATAAATATCACTTTCTTCGTTGGTGTCAACTGTCAATGTCAATTAGATTAGAGTTAGAGTTGTAAACAGAGATATGCCGCTTTGCATTGAGATTATATAAATTTATAGCGTTTTTTTGATAAATATCACCTCATTTTGTTAACTGCACCAATACAATTATATCCCAGAATTATGGCTCTACCCCAAAAGAAATATTATAGACAACGTGCGCATTCTAACCCTATCGCCGATCATTGTTTTGAATAGTAAGTATTCCATCTATTACCAGTCCTCCAAGAGAAAAGTACCGAATATATACTTAGAATTGACTCATAAGAGTCTTTTAAGTACACATCAATTAACTCCTAACTTTCTACCATCAGCACAGTCGTGCATTTTGCTGTTCATAAGTAAATTAGTACAAACCTAGCTTTCCATTAGAAATGCCCTTTTGAAAATGTTGTACTGTACTAGCATATGTGACAAATATGAAAAAAACTTTATTTGTACTAGTAGTGTTAGAAATTGGTTTGATGTTGCAGCCCTGCCCACCCAGATGAATATGATTGGTCAGACTTGTATCCAGCTTACAATGATAAGGCGAAAAAAGTAGAGTTTTTAGATGTTGGCTGTGGGTATGGTGGACTTTTGGGTAAGGTTCAAACTAACTTTTAAGTCCTTTCATCAAATAGTTGCATGATTTGGAATTAATGTGATGTTATGCATATTGTGTTCTCAATATAGCAATGTTATAGAAATAAATGACATTTGATTTCACTTTGAATTCTTTTGTACAAGCTGTTTCTAATCAACTTAATTTCTTGCAATTAGTTTGTTGTAGTACCTACATGCTTTGATTTGTAAAAATCTGTACCTACAGTACTCATACTTGATAAGTGATTGTAACTGTTCTTTTTTTAAAATAATTTATGCAAAATACTTTTGACCATTGTAGTTAATTATTATTTTTAATTTGTTTCAGTGACCTTGTCTCCAATGTTCCCTGAGAGTATGATGCTGGGCCTGGAGATACGTGTGAAAGTGTCAGATTATGTGAATGACAGAATCAAAGCTCTCCGCATACAGCACCCTGACCAGTACCAGAATGTGGCTGTGTTGAGAACCAACGCCATGAAGTATTTGCCCAATTTCTTCCATAAAGGACAGGTAATATGGTTAAACATGATTATAGTTGTTTAATGCTCTTATGAGTGAAAGAAACACTTTTTCGTCACATTAAATAATGCTGCCAGTACGCTTGGTATGCTGCCCTCTGGCAGTGGGCTGTAGCACAGGGACTATCTTTAGGCTTTTCTAAGTGCCTCATTTTTGTAGTAGTTAGAAGTAGTGTGATAAGTTTTTCTTCCCATGTTTTTTATGTATTATTATGTCACATTTATGCAACATATCTATTTAATAAGTAATTAAATTTACAAGTTTGTGGATGTTAATAATAGTTTTTTTTAAATAATTTTTATTATAAACATGTTTACTGCCATAACATTTTTAGCTATACTTATGGCTTAGCTGTAAATAAGTTAAAATTCATGTTTTGCTGAATTATTGAATAGGTACTGAATACACAGTTACCATAACCATATTATAATAAAATAAATAAATATTTCAGGACATATCTCACAGCGCCATCTAGCCCCATAATAGTTTTGTTCAAAGTGTATTTATTGTTTCCAGCTTACAAAAATGTTTTTCCTATATCCAGACCCACATTTCAAGAAGGCTAAGCACAAGTGGAGGATCATCAACAAATGGCTATTGTCAGAGTATGCATATGTGCTTGCTGAAAATGTAAGTAATATAAAATCAATACAAATAAAAAAAAACTTAGATATTCATATTAATCTGCGTATAATTTTCTTTTTACAAAAGTATTAAAGTAAATAAACATACAGTAGCATAAAACTACTTTGGGAGAATTTGCAGAATTAAATTAGTACTCGTAAAATCTAAAGTTTAATAGCTTAGTCATTTAAATGAGCTACTATCTAAATTGTGAACCCATAATTTAGATTAATATTATGAAGAGATAGGCTACCACTTATCTTGTTAATATGATAAATGTATAGTTATTATTAATGTAATTCAATGTTTACAGGCGATTGTTTACACTATAACAGATGTGAAAGACTTGAATGAATGGATGGTGACACATCTAGAAGAACACCCCTTGTTTCAGAGAATCCCAGAAGATGAACTGGTAAGAAAAATACATGTAAACTACTTCCTAGAATGTACTTATACTATCAGACTATTTGAGAACTTGAAAAAGTGAAGTTACAGAACATAATGGTTTTTTGTTTTGAGGTTAAGAGAATCCTTAGAGTGGCCTAGACTATCTTTGTATTGAAACAACGTAGTACAACAAAAAAAGTAGTAGACATCCTCTGGTATTCAATAAAAAAAAGTTAAAATTTCTGCTTTTATTTCAGAAATCTGACCCTATTGTGGAAAAACTCTTTGAAAGTACAGAAGAAGGGCAAAAGGTCACCCGAAACAATGGTGATAAGTTTCTAACAGTGTTCAGGAGAATACCTGACGGTTCCATCAATGAAACAAAAGTATAATTGTTACAAATGTTTATTAATAAAATGTAAGGCTTACAATGTCAATAAAAAAATTATACAATTCCATTGATATTTCATATTACTCAAAATCATAAGCAAATTCCTTAAACATTTCATGAAATTAAAGCTAGTTAAAACTATCTTGTTCATAACTCTCTACCGGGCTAACTTTTTCTCTAGAAGACTGGCCCACCTAGTAAGTGGTCGAGATATTTCAAGGTGCCTTCTCATATGCCCAGCAGCTGTTAAAATCCAGCTCTTTTTGTCCATCCAGGCCCCATCAGATAAGAGAGAAAACAGTAGAGCAGCCCATATCTCGGCTTGGTTTGGATACATGTGAAGACCTTCTTTGGCTAGAGTTAATCCTCTTTTGTGGTCTCCTGCAAGATGCTCTGCCACACTAGCAGTTGAGATAATGTTAGGCAAGCTTAAAACACTGTCTCCATACTTTGCGGCAGTTAAAGCTTTTTGAGCACAGCTACTTGCAGCCTTAGCTCTGGACTCGGGTACCCTGAGACAGTACTGAGTCAGACAGAACCACAACTGAGCATTGCTTGGATGGTCATGGATAGAATCTGTCAGCACCTTTATAGCTTCCTCAACCTTGCCATCTAACACATAGTAGTATGATTTCAAGAAGCCAATGTCATATCCATACTGCCTATCAGTATTGAACTTCTTGAACTCATTTACAGCCAACTTTGACATGCTTTGTTCAGAGTGTAATAAGCCTAAGGCACAAATTGAATACAAGCTGCAGGGTGTGGGTTTCCCTTGAGAGGTTTGTATGCTGTGGAATAGTATTGTCTTAGCATCATCCATGCCTTTGTAAATGTAAACTATCCCAGCCATAGCAACAAGTACATCTGATTTTTCATTTTCATCTCGACACAACCAGTGCAAGGCTGTATCATATACAGTGTATGACTCTTCATAATCCCCATTCTTGAATAGCGCCAGTGCCAGCCCAATAGTTGAATTCAAGCTAGCTTCAGTGATTGCTTTGTATATTTTTATTGATTCTTCATACTTCAGCAGCCTTATTAGAAGTCTCCCAATATTTAGTAGAACTATGTTCTTCTGATTGTCATCACCATATTTAAATGCATTTTCATAAGACTTCATTGCTGGCATGAACTGTCCACTGCGCTCCTGCAATATACCAAGAATGTTTGATGCACAGGCATTATCAGGTTCAAAATTGCAGAACCATTCTACCAAATCCATTGCATATGGTATGGCATAGAGCCCTTCTATGTCATACTTCAGTTCAGCATTTTCTGAGTATTTATTATCTTTCAATGTGCGACAGACCCAATCAGCATAGCCCAAAGCACTTTCTGGATGATACCCAAGCCGAGATGCATGTCTGAATAAGTCCATTGCTTCTTCTTCACGGATAGCTTCAGCAATCAATGCCTGGCCAATCCAACTCTGAGGGTATGAAGGCATAGTGGACTGTCCTCGCCAGAAACAGTAGTTAGACAACTTGTACAGCTTTAGTTTTAAGTACAAAGTGCCCAGATTACACCATATCTTGGCCACTGATCCTTTTCGAGAAACTTCCAAAGACTTTATGAAACAGTGTTGAGAAAGTTCATACTTTTTAATATGCAGACAAATCTTTCCAAGCAGATTCCAGTTTTTCCAAAAGTTAGGTTTTGTTTTGATGCAAACAGTAATTAGATTGTAAGATATGTGAGCATTGACCACTTTCTTGCTTTCTTGATAATAGCAAAAATATGCATAAGCCAAGTCATAAGAGGACACTTCTTGCCTCTGTTTTGCTATATGAGAGTAACATGCAATTGCTTGTGGGTATATTTCCAGCTTTTCTTTTCTGACTGGTTCTACAGCAGATGTATTCGATAGATCAGGCATAATTATATAGGCATATTGATTTGGTAACTTGGCAATGAGTAATAATGTGTCTGCTAACAGTTTCCAGAAGCATAAGAAATCGTTCTGTGTTTTTATAGCCCGAATTATGTAGTTGACAGCATTCTGAGCACTATCTCGTGCTGCTCCATGTAGTTTAGCTGAAATTTTCTTTTTGGAAATTCTAATCCATGTTTCAGCAATTCCTTTCAGAGCTAATGAAGATTTTGGATCAATTTTGAAAACCTGTTCAAATGTTGCTATAGCCTCATTGTATTGTGTCAATAAAGAATGGATGTGGCCAATCTTTGTCAGGCAGTGAGAGGATTTACTTGGATCCATGGACATTACTTTGTTGTAAGCTCGGAGAGCTGATGAAAATGATCCCCTGGAGTAGTAAGCATCAGCTAAGCATTCAAATGCAGTTGTATCATTTTTCTTGCTTTTAATGACATTTCTAAAATTTATTATAGCATTCTCCCAATCTCTCCTAGTCAGGTATCTAAGTCCCAGTCTGAAATAGACCCATGATTCAATGTTAGTGAGATTTTTTGTCAATGAAACAAGCAACTCAAAATCTGCATCCTTCTGTTGCAGCTTGTTGTAAGTATCACTCAAACTCTTAGCAAAATTTATGTCATTGCTGTTCAGATTATAAGCTTTTTCATAGCATTTTTTGGCTTTTCCAAAGTCTTGTTTTTGTTGATAGTAAAAATGACCAAGGTACAAGAAAGTCTCAGCATGATCTGGATTGAGCTTACCTGCTTTTAAAAGGTTTAGAAGACTCTTATCATATTCTTTCAGTTCCCAATAAGCTTTCCCTAAATAAAAGGATAGAAGTGGAGATTCAGGTGATTTTAAGATTAAATTGACAGCTTTATCATATTCTCCTTGTTTTAGATACAGTAAAGCTTGCAATTGCACATAAAAGTCAGTGTTTTTTAATTGTTCAATCATATCATCAGCTGGTTCATTCAACTCAATGTAACATTCAGCTAGACTTGCCTTCTCTTCAATGCTGAAAGAGTCAAGAGGCAATAGCTTAGCATTTGCAATTGCTGGTTTCCATTTCTGTTGTTTAGCTAGTGAGGTAAACAAGAATTTCCGCAGTTGGGCTGCAAACTCTTCAGTTTTAGCTTTTGTTATAAAATTTGTAGCCAATTTTTGAGTAACTGGCCATTTGTTTAGCATCATAGTACATTTAATGATGAATGTAGCTTCAGTAACATCAGCCTCCTGGTAATTAACAAGAGGCACACATTGTTTATAAGCCTCCAAGTACAACCCTTTATCAAAAGCTATCATACTTTTAAGTAAGCTTGGGTACTTTGATTCAACATTAGTTGCTAGACTATCAATGTGTGTTTCTATTTCTAAGCCATTAAATGACATGTTCTGTACATATTTCATACACAAATGTTTACAAATGAATTCTCTTACACAAACATTTGGTGCAAAAAATGGCAGTTTAATTAAATCTTCCACTGCTGATTTCATGTCACTTCTCTGGAGGAAAACTTTACACTGGATTAGTTCTATGGATTCATGAGGATCATCAGCATAGATTTTTTCAAGCAACTTTATAACTAAAGGTAAATCATCTTCACTGCATGGAACTTCTGCTTTCAATAGTTGTAAGAGCTGTGTTTCTGCTGATTTGCATAATTTATTGTTTTCACTTTTGTCCATGAAATGTGTGAGAGCCCCAAGGGCCTGACTGTTCTTTAATGTACTACCTAACTGGCCCAGTTTTGAGATGATTTCTAGTATTTTTTCTTCCTCCGTGGACAGATACAACATTTCATTGTATACACTGATAAGTTTAATTTTGGATGCACTATCTTCCTTAGATTCGTAGTAATGTGCGAGCCCTTGCCAAGCAAGAGGATTATCTTTTTTAGAAGCAATTGCTTTCTGGTATGCCAGAGGTGCTTGCTCTGAATTTTGAAGAGATTTACCGAGTAGAACAAGCGCAAAGTAATTTTGCTTGTCTTTTCTTAAGATGTCCTTGCAACATTCTTGAGCCTCCTTGTAATTTTTATCGTCTATCAGCTTTCTAGCCTCTTTCAATAAAGCTTTTACATCGGCCATCTGGAATGAAGCGCACAGAGCGGCTAGTAGTAGTTAGTTAATTTTTTTTAATTCTGTCCTCTTAACAGTACATTTTCCGTTAATTACAAGAATGATCTTACCTCTATAAAGCGATAATAATCAGTATTTTATAATAAATATTGGATAAAATACATACATAATAAAAATTATGGGAAGCAATAATGCACGTCCAAATAATGCGCGGCCCGATATTGCGCGGTCCTGGATTGTACGGGAAATAATTGGTGTACATGGCATCGTTTTATTGGGGCGTGCAATCCAGGGCCATGAAATACAGGCCTGTACAAGCTTGGTACGGACGATAAAGCACGACACCGTATTGTACAGCACGATAAATGGTGTACATGGCATCGTTTTATTGGGTTGTGCAATCCAGGGCCATGAAATACAGGGTTGGGGTGTACTTTGCGGGACGCTAAACCTAACCTAACCTGTTGTAGTGCAAGTGTTGGACTCGAAGTCACTTGTCTGTGACAGAAGGTAGATTAGATTCGTTAGGTTGCTTTCTACCACGCACATGCGACGACGAGCGAAGCGAGGAGGAGCCAAGTTCTGTTGTAGTGCAAGTGGTGCACGGGCAAATATTTCATGTACATGGCATCGAATTATCGGGGTGTGCAATATTGTGTCGCGCATTATCGCCCGTACCGGTTTGGTTCGGGGCGATAATTGCCGTCACGATAATGCGCATCCAATATTGTACGCCCCAATAATTGGATGCCAAAATATGGCATCGGAATACTTCCCGTACAATATAGGGACGTGGAATACAGCCTACAGGTACGTGTAATAACCGGACCCAAAATTATAGCCGCATTTTTTTTAAAATTTTATTGTTCTTGACAGTGACCATGACATTAAAAATTAAAGATTTTTGTTTTTTGTAGCTTTGCTACTTATGCACATCAATTTGTTATTATATCTGAGTTATGGATAAAAGGTGCGTGCTACCCAGTATATTATATTACTCTATTGTGCGTGCCTTGCACCCAGTTGTGAACGACAATTTTACTGTCCCGTAATTTACTTGAAAAACTACTAACTAACAAAGAACACGATAAAAACACAGTATGCATGTTGAGATACATCACATAAAAAAATATTGTTTGGATGTCAATGTCACACTCACATCATTCAGTTGTTGTTGTTGTTTTTTTTGTTAATTTTTTTGAAAAATTTATACTGGATGCGATTTGCCGGTTAAGGCGGTTAAACTGAAACAATTATAGGTACCCGCTAGAAACCATGGCGTTATCGGAGATAATTACTGCTTATATTGCTAAATTAAGTATGTTGATACGCCATCCTAAAATATCACACAAAATCCTATCCAGAATTCTTGTTATTTCAAGGAAAATCTCGATAATGTTTCAGACCATCCGTTGAGAGAGATTCGAGAGCGGTCACTGAGGCTTCTTATAGCCAAGTTGCGTCTAGGATGGGAGCTGGAAGATGAGCTGTCAGGGAGCAGACAGCTGCTGGAGTCTTTGCTGGCATGGTTCCAGGGTGAACAGCCAACTCTACAGAGGGAAGCTATGGAACTTCTCTTGGCTACTATTAAGGTATATAATGTCATAAAACTCTCCACTTACAGTGTTATACCCCACTAAAATGTGTTTGGTATGAATAGCTGTCTATATGCAATGACATAAACTTTTATTTGACTTACTTGCTAGCTTGTTTTTTCCTTTAACATAAACAAAAGTGTTTAACTTACATGTTACTGGATATAATGAAAATATGTGTTCTATTTTCAGACTCAATCAGGAGCATACATAGCTAAAGAAATGGGAACAAGGCAGGTATTGTCCAGTTTGTCATCAATAAAAAGTAAAATTGCACCAGATGCTATGGAAGTTTTTGATGATCTAGTGGAAACTCTGAGGTTCCTGAATACATTGGAATCTAAGGAAAATGTCAACATTCCTCGGTTAAACATACCTGATTTAACAAGGTTAGTTTGTAATATTATTTATCTACACTAATGTTGTAACATTCTACTATTCTATTCTACTCGTTACTATTATGAAACGAGCGCAGCGAGTTTCATAAACTCACACTTGTGTTTTAATACCCTTCATTATATGACAGTTGCATAAACTACTATTATTTATTATTCACTCTTTATTTATATATCATAATGTAATTCTTTAAAACTTAGTATAAGTAATACATAGGGTGTTGATTAACTAAATATGACAATTTTTTTGTACAATATTTCCTAGACTGTATTAGGCGACATTTTCCATTACTCCAAAATTGGGATAAGTAGTGTGGTGGTTTCCCACTTGCCTTCCGCACCGCGGTACAAGAGCTGGTTGCCCATCAGTTGCTATCCTGACCAGAACCCTTCCAGAGCCTTCCTCTTCGGCCTCTCGCCAGTACCGGTGTTACCGCTGCCTAACACCGGGGTCCAAGAACACCGTAAAATACTGCAACTATTGAAAACAGAAGAGGGAAGATGGTTGGCCACCTTATACGACATGACGAATTTATAAGAAACATCATGGAAGGAAAATTGGAAGCCTGAAGAGGAAGAGGAAGGCCGAGAAGATCATACATGGACCAAATAAAAGAAAAGGCGGGTGTCATGTCGTATAAGGAGGTCAAGGAATTGGCAGAAGACCGGGAAGGATGGCGCATACTCCACAGACAAGGGCCCGGCCCTTAAATTTATGATGATGATGATGATGATGATGATTTCCTAGACTCTATGTGTCTATTATGATTAAATTTAAACATGGCACAAGTACTAAATTTTGCATGTATTTGTAAATTTTGCATTTTACTAATTATAACTCAGGGGTCTTAAAATCCAGAGTAAATAGGTTTCTCGTAGGCAAACATGCAACATCTTAGGCTACAGTGGTGCTTAACATCAGGCAGGCTGTAGTCAAACATGAGTCTATTCTATGTTAAAAGAGGATAAAAATCAATTATTTACTTAATTCATATTGAGATATTTGTTTCAGTTCTGAAAGTGAGAGCTGCACCAGCAGTGGATATTATAATTTAAACAAAAACATACAGACCTCAAAGGAATCATCCATTTCTAACAGTGATGTGGAACAAGTTCAGCAGTCTAGGTAAGTGGTATTTACTTTTGTAATAAATCTCAATTTTATTATTATTTACATTGTCTTCTTCCAATTGATTGATATTAATATTAGTCTTGTTCATTATTTTTATTTTAACAAATTCTAAACTTATGTCATGAATATAACTTTATAGTTTCACAGACTTAATTACTTAATTTTACCTAAAGTGAAAACCTATTGATTGTTGTAAGCTAAATTCAGATACATAGTTACTTTTCTTAGTGCTCATTTAATCAATAAGAAAACATAGCATAAGCTTAGAAGCTAAATAAAGCTTAGCATATGGTTTGAAGTAGATTAAAGAGGACAGCTTCCTGCTATATGTTTACCTATTTCTGGATATGGCCTGACTTGCTTGATAACTGTTTGTGTACTTAGCATATGCTACAAAGTAAGACTCTTCACAGTACCAAAAATGATTCTCTATCTTTTATATTTCAGATACAAAGATGATGGCATCAGGGTCCTATTATTTCCTTGGGTAGATCTGTGCCCCTCAGATTCAAAGACCATGAAGCTGATAGAAGATGCCCTCAGGCTGCTGAAGTCTACAAGGAGATGCTGCAGATTCATCAGAGATGTGTTCCTGAGAGACTTTCCAGCTGAAATATTCTTGAACAGGCCTGGGATTATTAAGGTATGTATTAAAGTAGAAAATGGACTGGTGGATGGATGGATGGCTTAGAGAATACATAACTAAAGTATAGAGCGCGCACAACGAAGTGGGAACAGTAGGCACAAGTGAGAACAAAACGACGTCCCCGCCGCGAGCGCTTGTAGTCGTAGCCGAGTACTAGGAAAGTGCGTTTCTCGAGAGATTTTTTTCAAATTTGTGTACTTAAATGGTGAAATGTGCAGTTCGACCTTGTAAAAACGATACTAGAAAACACACAAAATTTAAATCTGGTATCACATTTCATCGGTAAGTCGATTATTATATTTATTTCGTTTTGTCCTTTAATTGGATTTGTGTTTCTATTATAATTTGCTATTGTGTGTTTGTGTCCGTTGGACAAATTGTAAGTTAAATAAATAAATATTTTTTTATGAAAACTAATCCGGAATCGTTGTGTTGAAGGAGACGTGGGAGGCGGGAACGCACAGCCTCGCCCGCGCACCGCACTCCCCCCCTGCATGATTTAGAGATGGGACGTGCGTGACCAACGTTGTAGTATTTTCGATATTTATCGATAATAATTGCCAAAATATAGGCATTGACCATGTTCTTTTGTTTTTATGGCATTTGTATAAAAAATAACATTTATTAATGGTTTGTTAGTTTATATTCTAAGCTCTTTATATTTTAGGTTAAAATAAAATATTTAAAAAGTACCTAACAGCATTTTTATTGACATACATATCCAATCACATTTTATGTAAAGGATTGCTAAAAGATCGATTACTTGATTTCTCTGCACAAATGTCGTAAGTCTTACGTAGAAAACTTAAACCTGCACTGACACTAACTCTATAAAACTAAAATACCTAATTATACTTTTAGATGTTATCACACTAAATATATTTGTACTTTTTTGTACCGCGCTGAACCTGCATCTATCGACAACAAAATAAGTTTGCGTTGCCCGCGTGCCCATCCCTAGTAATCGCCAACATACATGTATAAGTGGCTATACTTCATCTGCCTACGACGCGCACTGGGCGTCTAGTGCGGTGCTAGCGCTCTATACTTTAGTTATGTATTCTCTAAGATGGATGGATTTTACCGGCTGTACTTATGTAATTTATTTTAACTTAGTAATGTACATTATTTGTTAAAAAAGCAAACACTTTAGTTTAAACCAGCTGTTAAATTAGATTCAACTAATTAATCAATGTAGGTTTGAATGAGTGTAGCGAAATCTGGTGACGAGTGTTTTCGAGCCGCCCGATGGGATCAAAATGTATTTTTTGACTACAATACCTTGACGTACATTCACCAACCTTTATTTTAATGTGTTATTTATCCCTCTGAAGCACCCAGATTCAAATACCACTGCTTTTTGCTATGGTCACCTATCTAAGTACTGAACGCGACGGCGGCAGTTGTTTAACTTTGGTAATCACGAATTGATACCGCAGTATACCTACTGATCCACAAGCGTTTCGCTTTTGTACTATGCAAATAATGTGATACGTACATATCACACGTTTTTGGAAATAAAATAATGATAATAATAAGCCTTTTATTTGAAGCTGAGGTATTATTTATGTAGTTTCCCTCTGAATGGCAATTTATATAATGTCTCTCAGCTCAAATTGCCTCTGGGCAAGGCCTCCTCTAACGACTTTCATTGCACCCTATCTTGAGCCACTCTTCTCCAGTGGTGACCGGCTGTGAGCCTCTGGAAATAGTTATCTGTAATCCTTTCAGAATTTGCTATCCATCTCAGACTGCAGTAAAGGCAGCCGAGCCAGTGAAGCGCTGCATGTGCTGCTGTGTATTACTCAGGCACTCAGAAACCGGCTCTTACAACTCTCGTGTTTGGAACTCGTGCATGAGTCACACAAGGTAAGCATTTGGTATATTTTCTTACTATTATATAATTCTATTCAATTTATTACGCAAATATGCCAAAGTCATGGAACATCACAGATATTATAACTCTTGAATTAAAAAAAAATTGCATAATTTAGTAGTAAGTAACCCAACATCAGCTGAAAAAAATATTTAACACTAAATAAACAAAAGTTAATCTTTAAATTTATTACTAATTTCTAAAATAATCTCTCATTCATTTCATTTTGCGTTTTATTCTTTCTGTTTACCATAATTTACTAATTTTTTACAGGTAATAGATGACTACAAAGAAATAGAAGAAGGTATCTGCACAGAGCTGGAGCAAATAGCTGAAGGTTTGCATCAGAACACACACACTCCCAAAGAAGATGGGCTTGCAGCACTAAGACAGTTACCAGCGCCTATATATGCACTAGATACCATTCATGCAGTACTTACAATATTAGCTAGAAGTGTAGTTACCGTGGATGCTGGTGATAATTCAGAAATTGTGGATTTGGTAAGCATTTTTTTCTCTACACCAAAATGTTCTATCTCCTAAAACGAATTGGCCGTACTAAGACTGTTACCAGCACCTATATATGTGCTAGAAACCTTACATGCAATATTAGTTCGAAGTGTTGTTTCCGTGAATGCTGGTGATAACTCGGACATTGTGGATCTGGTAAGCTTAAGCTCATTTTTAGCTTTTATTTTTTTTGGAAAAATCAGGTAAAATGAAATAAGTAACTGTGTCCATGCAGTTGTTTTTTCGCCTATGTCTAATTATCCGCGTTTTCGCAAAACCCCTAGGATTTCCGCGAAGATTCGAAGTATCGAATTATCCTACGACATATATAAATCTGCGTAATATATAGGTACTTTTGTACTTACTGGTCTTAATGTCTGATTTTTTTTCTTTCAGAAAGAACTAAACCTAAGTTTGTCGCTGGTAGATTCTCTAATAGACCTACTTCTAGATTGTGTGACTGAGAACTTCTGGGTGGCAGATCACAACTTCAAGACTCATCGAGACATCTCACACAAGACTTGTATGGTCATGCGTTTGTTGGGGGATTTATTGATGAAATATAGGTGAGAAGTAATTTTTTAGAATATATATAATAGAGAGTTAACTTAATATAAAGAGTTAACTTAATATAAAGAGTTAACTTTACCACTGAATTAATTCTATGGGGATGTGACTACCCTCAGTAAGGATGAATTCAACTTTCTCAACAATTTCAACATTCTCAATTCGATTAGAGAGAGGGAGAGAGTATAATTTGTTTCAAAATGGTTCAGAAAGCGATAAGGATTTCTAAGTAATATAATTGAACCTGCTCATAACTAAATTTTAGGTCTTATCGTAAAGTGTTGGTCTGATATACTGCGCCGATTCCTATGTTTGACGTAATAGCCGTTCTTATTACTATCCGTCTCTATTTCTAGATCTCTATGGCATACCAATTTCTTAACGTAATTATTTGTTTAATGATTTTGAAATATTTTTAACCCTAACGGAATTTATATAATAATTATGTAAATATTTCCACCAGGTCTTCATTCTACGAAGCCCCGGAGCGCTGTCACCACCGCACGGCGTGGTTCCGACTGGCGTCTTGCTCCGAGCGACTCCTGCGCTGGGCGAGACACTCCGCCCTCCCGCCCTCGTCATTGGTGGTGGCTCTGCAGACTGCTCAGATTGACCCCGCCTTGGACCTGTTCTACCCACAACTGGCTGATAGGATTGCCAATGTTTTACATGTGAGTTATTGTTGGACCAGACAGGCTGGAGACCACACTATGTGGCACGTTGGAGAGGAGGCCTAATACTCAGCAGTGGGTGAACACTGGCTGGCAGGATGATGATAATGATATTGTTGGATTAGCTATAAGTACTCGTAGTCGCGTTGTTTTGGTATAAAAGTAGCCTATGACCCCCTCTTGGGACTGCTATCACCGTATCAAAGATCACAATGTTGGTATGCTCTA
Organism: Macaria notata; assembly: GCA_927399415.1. NCBI lineage: Eukaryota > Metazoa > Arthropoda > Insecta > Lepidoptera > Geometridae > Macaria > Macaria notata. The sequence continues at coordinate 11,206,507 of OV656730.1, forward strand.
TGGGATTTCAAAGTAATTTTTACAGGTTTAATGTAATGGGTGACTTACGTACATATGTATATAAGCTTAGTTCTATGATGTAATTATTATTTATGAAGAAAAAGCAAGTAATTCTAGTGAATCCGATATTTAGTCTTATTTTTATTTCAAGTATATGAATGGCAATAATTGTGTACTCATACCAATTTCTTTCTTATTTTTCCAGAATACCAAAACGCCAATAGACCAAGAATACAAAGCCAAGTACAGGCAGTTGAAAAAGCTGTGCACAAGCATGGAAGAAGCAGTCAAACTTATGAAAAACATCAACTCAATTCGAAACACTAAACAAGTGTACACTTGCATTAAGAACGCTTTACCTGTCCTCGAGATATTCCAAAGTGAAGAATTTCTGAATGATATATCTGAGTTCATTCTACTGAAGACGAAGAACTTCGATATAAATGACAGTGACTGGTCTCTTATTAGGAGTATAGCTTTAAGCCTAATGGCCAGTAATGTGCAGTGGGTCTCTGTGACGTTTTACAGCCTTCTAGCAGATATGGTGAAGTTGATATTGATAGGGGATGAAACTCAACAGAAGGAGAATGAGAAATGCCTGACTTTGCTGTGTGATGTCAGTCTGCTGACTGAGATCTGTTGTCATGGATTGTCTTCGAAAATCAGAGAGGTAATTATATAACTTTTTGTATATTGGACAAAAAAAGTATAGGTTTGCGTAAACTTCAGCTAAACATGAGGTCGTGTACTTGTGTTTAGTACTTTTAATTATACGAATAGTAAGTAATATAATAAGGCTATGACGTAGAGATTAAAATAAATGCCATACGGTAAATAAATAAATGATCCGAATATATAAATATAAATAAATGTTCCGAGATATTGCACACAGCGCCATCTAGCCACACAAAACGTAATATGTTAAGTACTTTCTCAGAAATATCTGCACTTGGCTTAAGCTTACGAAATCTTGAATGATAATTCATCATCATTGTAGATCTACTTTTGCCTTGGCAGACGCGATCTTATATCTCACTGATTTTGACTACATTTTCCATGCCATTTTAACCCTTACTCCACTTGCCGTTGATACCAATTCCCCATACAACACTCCAGGTAGAAGAGAGTGCATCCGAAGTAATGTTGTACCTGGTCCGCGGCCGCCTGGTGCTGAGCGACGCGTGCTGGTGGCGGCTGCTGGCCAGCGTGCTGCCTGTACTACCTCTGCTGCATGTTTATGCAGCACACGATACGCAACTTGGTGAGTCAGGTGTAGGTCTCAAAATTATGATATTAATAATTTAAATTGAGTTTTATTATTATACTAGCTGACCCGGCAAACTCTGTTCTGCCTTAGAGGCAACGAATAAACAGAATTTTATTAACTTCAATTAAAAAAATGGGATAAATATCCTATGTCCGTCTCCTGGTTCTAAGTTCTTCCCACCAATTTTCAGCGAAATCCGTTCAGCCGTTCTTGAGTTATAAATGGTGTAACAAACTAATATAAGGTATTTATTGCATTAAATCTACCGTATTTGGTCAAAATAGTTCGATAAGCACCTTTTGATAGTTGAAATTAGCTATATAGCTGATGAGAGTTTTGATCTATCAGAAGTCGTCTATGTTTTACGCACGTTAATCATAATAATAAGAAATAAATAAAAAATAAATAAATATTCCGGGACATTGCACACAGCGCCATCTAGCCCCACACTAAGCAAACGCTTGTGTCGTGAGTACTAGATAACGGATATAATACTTATATACTTTTCTTTTGTAAATACATACTTATTATACATACAAACGACCAGACTCAACACAAGTAATTATAAATTTTTAAATTTCATAAATACTTGTGTCAAGCGGGAATCGAACCCGCAACCCCTAGATTAGAAGGCAGAGCCACTACCAACTAAGCTAACAGGCCAGTCAAAAAAAAAAAAAAAAAAACAAAAAAAAAGAAAAGAAAAAAAAAGAAGAAAAGAAGCAGCATATGTGTTAATCCAGTTTACAATCACCATGCTAAATTTCATTAAAATTACTTCAGTCGTTTTAGTGCGAAAAACAGACATACCTACTCACTTACATTATTAGACACTGACAAACGTACACTATTTAAATACATCTAAGGAGGTAAGATATTGAATCAGACGTTACTTTGCGGAAATCCATTGTTAATGTATCTAAGGATTCTATTGTATCTAAGGAGGTATAAAGTAGGCAAAACGACATTTTTAAACAAGGACGATCTTTATTACTAAAGTTAAAAAAAAAGAGAATTAAATAATTACGATAAAATGACTTACCTAACTACTAGTGTAAAACGACTTTTTTTAAACAACACAATGTATTTCAGGGCAAGCTATCTGCAAGTCCCTAGAGCGCGACATAGCGGAGTGTATGGGAGTGAGTCGGCCGGAGCTGGTGTGTGGACTCGTGCGACTGTTGTACGTCAAGTGTGTCGCCGTGCAACTAGATGCGGCGCATTCACTGTGCAAGCTGTTAGGTGAGATTTATTCTTTCACTAGTGGGTGCTCGCGGCTTCGCTCGCATTAAGAAGTAAAACTTGCATCCCTTATTTCACCTCTTTAAAAGTGGCATTTCTAAAAATCCTTTCTTAGCGGATGCCTACGTCATAACATCTACCTCCATCCCAAATTTCAGCCCGATCCGTCCAGCGGTTTAGGCTGTGCGTTTATAGATCACTATATCAGTCAGTCAATCAGTCAGTCAGTCACCTATGAGTTTTATATATTTAGATTTTACAGTTTTGTCATCTTGTATACTTAATACTAAATAATTTTGAATTTGACTATATAATTCACCGGATTATATAGTCAAACTATCATTATTAGCTTACGTTTGTGTACATTGTACAATGTGTTTTACACTCCACACCAAGAAATCTTTTTTAACACAGGACAGTCAAGTATTATACCACCATGTTATCTCAAAGATGTACCTACCAACAATGGCCACACTGTGGCCCACGGTGAAGCGTTCCTATGTTGTAGTGAAACAGGTTCTCAAACGAGCAAAAATACACTTTAGTACTTTCAGGAATTCTCTATGCCAGCCATGTTTATTCAGGGCAAAAACTATTGAATATAATACCAGGTACAAACTACCCCCAGGAAAATATAGTTTTAATCGAGGTTGTATTAAAATAAAATAAAAACCGGCCAAGTGCGAGTCGGACTCGCGCACCGAGGGTTCCGTACAAACCTGCAAGGTTTACAAAATATATATTTTGTAATGTAAAAATTTAAGGTTTTCGGAATTTTTCCTTTATGTGTGGTATAAAACGTAGCTTCATGCCAAATTTCAAGATTCAAGGTCGACTGGAAGTACCCTTTAGGTTTTGATTCCCTTGCAAGTACTTGCGAGTTTCAAAATATGCAGCTTAAATTGCTGTTTCTTTTGATTGCGTTGACATAGAAGTTTGATTTTGCTACAGCTTAAAGGTATTATAGACCTGAGTATTTGGTATGAATTTCAATTTAATACCTCTACGCGTTTATGAGGAAATGGGTAGTAAGTTTAAGATTATAAAAAAAAAAATATTTTGTGATGTAACTAAAAATTTATGGTTTTCGTAATTTTTCCTTTATCTATGCTATAAGACGTTGCTTCGTACCAAATTTCAAGATTCTGAGTTCACGGGAAGCACCCTGTAGGTTTTGATTCCCTTGCAAGTGTCGAAAATTTGCGGCATAAATGGCTGTATCTTTTGATTGCGTTGGCTTAGAAGTTTGATTTTTTCACAGCTTCAAGGGACAGTAGACCTGAGTAATTGATATAAATTTCAGCTTCATACCTCTACGCGTTCCTGAGAAAAAGGGTCTTGACAGACGGACGGACGGACGGACAGACGGACAACAAAGTGATCCTATAAGGGTTCCGTTTTTTCCTTTTGAGGTACGGAACCCTAAAAACAGTTTCATACATTCTAAAATGTTTTTGTAGTACTATTAACATAATCATTGAACTAATTGCGTGCTTCATTTTTCGCAAACAACCATATCGGAAAACAGCGGAAATTCGACTGTAAGTGAAACCATCATTCTTTCGAACACAAATGCAATTTAAGCTATGTAATGTAAACATTTTCTTTTAGATGACGAACGGTATTTACCTCCGAGAGAAACGCTACGAGCTGATGTGTTACTGAATGCTCTGAAGAGAGTCAGACCACAAGAATTCAATGTAGATTTGTCCAGCTCTCCATCCAAAACTCCACAGGTATATTTTAAACTATGATATCTACAAAGAATGGCCCAACTTTTGGCAAAGCGTATCATCATTATAATAAATATTTTGTATTTGTATTTTGTATTATCAATATAGTAATGCGTCTAGCTTGCTAGGCAACCTGCTATCTAACACTATTTCTAGACTTTTTTTAAAGATAACCCAGATGCATTTTTAACATGTGGTAATTACAAGTATTGTTGCTTTTTAACCGACTTCCAAAAAAGGAGGTTATCAAGTCTTCTGAAAGTTATTTTTTATGTCAATAAATTCATAGCGTTGTATTTTTCTTTACACATGACCACGATCTTAGATATTGTTCTTAAATGTATGTAAATATGTTTTTCTATATGTTACAGACCACAGGCCTAACCCAAATCCTAGACGTGCTAAAGCAGGACATAGTTCTAGACGAGCATGGTTCTGAGTTCACCTCCCGGCCGACTTCGCACCCGAGCTTAGAGCCTTCACTCCGGCGCAACACACTGCAGCAGCTGAGTGTGATGATGCGGCAGCAGGAGCTGCATGACGCCTTCCAACAGAGCGATGGACTCAAACTCATTGTTGCTATACTCAGGTCAGTGCTTGGATGGGTGACCGGAACTAAAAGGATTTCATATTCATTTATTTATACTTTCTGTACATGTCATTATTTTACAATAGGATTTTCTCAATAAGGTGCTTCCGTGGATTGCCGTTCGGCATAGTTATCAAACCATGTCCTTTTTCCACATTTTTTAATTCCTACAATTGAATGGCATAAACATACATGATTCACTCACAAAACGTTTTTTTTACAAGGAATGGGTTGGCACTTGACCATAATTTGTCTGTGAGAAAAATGTGACTGTTAGACATAACGTATGGGACAATTTAGTACACATTATTATTAACTGCTGTGCGCGTGACTTCGTGTGCGTGGAATAGTTATTTTGGGAATCATATTTATTCTTGCAAACTACCTCTTCAGCTTTATAAATTATAGCTGTTACCCACGACTTGAACCGTTTTCGCAGCGCACGCAACTGATGGACGGATTCAAAGATGAATAATTTTCCCCGTTTTTTCCACATTTTCCATTGTTTCTTCGCTCCTATTAGTTGCAGTGTGTTATATCCTTCCTCGATAAATGATCTATTCAACACAAAAAGAATTTTTCAATTTGGACCAGTAGTTCCTGAGATTAGCGCGTTCAAACAAACTCTTCAGCTTTATAATATTAGTATAGATTACACAAAGAGTCATTCGCAAAGCTTAAAAACTATCAAGGCTTGACTATATCTCACAGTGTCTCCAACTATCAAGCCTTTGTATAGAGCTTTTTGATATCTCCGATATTCGTCCGACATTTAGTTTTACTTGTCTTTTCCTTATTTTCCAGAATGTCAATGACAGTAGACGACTACCTGGCCTTCCCTGAATGTGCTCTGAGTTGCGTGTCTATTCTGAACAGTGTGTGCTTCGCCAGCCGACATAGCTTGTCCAAAATACCTGACCTACCCACGCTTTTAATTAGAGGTGAGTATCAATTTGTACAAAATTCTTTTAGATAGATAGGGAATTACAATATTGATCGAAACTAGAATTTATTGCCGGATAGTTATTGCTTTGACCATGTTTTTTAAGACTAGAGTCTAGATAAAGAAGACTAAAAATAACACAAAACATACCTATGTAAATCTTTTAGATATTATTTTTCAACTGTTCAATATTTATTTTCTATCTGCAGTCGTCTAATTGATACAGCGTATGTTGATACGAACGTCCGTTTTGGTTCACTTTATTTAAGTAATTAGATAGATAGGAAAAAAACACTTTATTATAACACCAAAAAACAGGAAAAAACGCAAAGAAACATTTAAAACTCAAAATTAGTGTCCTAATTTGGCGACCTTATCGCTCAAAGCGATCTCTTCCATTTCATTTCATTTATTCATCAATATAGGTACAAAAAGTACACTTATGATAGTCAATTCAGTACACAATTATATAAATCAAGTGTAATATCATATATCCAGGTAACCAATCTGGCAGGGATCAGGGTGCAAGTAAACTATAAACTATAACTGTGTAATTACAGTTTTATATTATGTTCCAGTGATACTGGTATTCCCGGCCAACGACTCAGTGGTAGCGATGTGCTCTCAGATCCTGTCCCTGGTGTCGTGGGCAGGGTTCGCACTACAAGAGCTGGACTCCACGAGGAAGCGTGTGCCAGCCCTACCTATGAATGTGGTGGAGAGGACAGCACTGCCGTTTAAAGTTAACAGCTATTGGAGTAGCAGCCCTAATGCTGAACATTCGTATGTAGGTAAGTAATCGATAAATATACCTTTTCTGCTGATGTATGTTCGTCAAGCACGTTTACAAGTTATAAACAAAATGAAGCTCCTGTAAAAAAACTGTTAAAAGATAAAAAAATAAACTCACTTTAAAAATTTCATAAAACTTGAAAAAATACCGTTCTGATTGGTCCTACAAAAACCCAACAGTCACTATTTACTCATTGTATTATCAGTCAGTATTTACTCCTTGTATTATCTGTCTTCATCGAAGGAAGTTCTCAATCTCACTGAATGATTTATTTTCTTCAGAATGGCTACTAGCGGAAGAAGACTGGCGCATGTCTATCCGCGTGCACTGGTGGTGCGCGCACTCGGGCCGCTGCAAGGTGCTGCTGGAAGTGGCCCCGCCCCCCGCGCCCCTCGCCCTGCGCCCCTGCGCCCGGGACCTCGCCCTGCTGAGAACTGCGTGTCCAATATACTCGAGCAGCAAAGCGCTGATTGGCTTAGAAAACGCTACCAGTCATAGACAAGTGAATGACACATTGAATGTATTAGAAAGGTTAGTTTTGAGCTTTGATTTGATTATACGGGTATAATAATAAATATTAATAGGGTCTCGCACCCCTCATACTTCGCTGCGCCCGAAATGTCTGAGTACGCAGCTGTACTAGGTATTGTACCTTTTAGTTAGTTTACTTGTCTCGTAATTTAAGTACTTAGTGGCCTCTTAAACCATTCTAACGGCTACCACGAGGTCAGAGGATTCACGCGCAATTAATATTACGTCAAATAAACGAATTTTGTATTTGTATCAGTCTCGTTGGTGCTATCTGTATCAAACTGATGCCATTTACGTGGCATCCCCACGTGCAGCAACTGTTCTAGAACATTCACCGCTAAAATAGGGTATATTAGTCATGTGTGGACGCATCAGTAACTTACCCGTAGGAATTACGTTCGCCGTAGACAAAATCGGCTTGGAAAGCATCATCATCATCACAACATCTGTTCAATATCTGTCCCTGCAGCTACTCGGCGCTCCTCCCGCTGTCCGCGGCGCCGGGCGAGCAGGTGGCCGCGTTGCCATGGTTACACACGTACCGTTTCCTCGCCGCCCCCCCCGCCTCGTCCCGCGACGCAGCTCTGCTAGTCTCGTTGCTGCAGTTTGTGGTTCATTATATGGATACTGTGACTGATGATGGTAAGTTTAATATTTATTGTGAAATTTGTGAGGACTACTGTCACTTTAAGAGAGTGTGGCTCAGCGGTTGCAGTGTCTACTTATCACCCAGACGCACCCTGGTTCGAATCCGGCCCTACGCCAATGACTTGAATGTAGATTTTGCACTCGCTTAGCGGTGAAGGAAAACATCGTGAGGAAACCGACATCTTTGAGGACCAGAACATCCGAGGACATGTGTCTTCCACGATGTATCTGCCTAAGAAAACTCCCCTAACGAATTAATACTGCGGGGGAGTCACGACCCTCAGTCATGAGGAAATACGACTCAAGAAAGAGAGACCGACACCTTGCAGAGTTTTCTGTGTTGTTTCTCAAGAAGTAATCTATATTTTTATTGATTTAACGTATCCTCATATTGAATTTCAAATCGAAAGAGGAGACGTTCACAGTTACACAAAAACTGAACCGAATAGAAATGATACTATACCAAAAAATGATCACGCTATTACTCACTGTGAAGTTTGATTTTTTGTGAATTTTTGTATTTTATCCAAAAAAAATTATTTACTGTTCAAATCTTTGATGAATTTCAAAATGATCGAAACTGTTGTATCGTATGATTCGTAAGTCAAGACTCAGTTTTGGTCACTGCGTCTGGGAAATTACTAACTACTTTTATTTTTCAGGATTCACAAAGGACTGGATAAAATCATCGTTCGTTGGCAACAACGCCAGCATCATTGCTCTGCTGAGTCGAACACACCTGTACCCGCAACAAACGCCGCAAGACTGTATAGAAGTTATACAAGTTCATATACATATTGTCAAGGTTTGAAACGTGCAAGTAATCTATACTAATATTATAAAGCTGAAGAGTGTGTTTGTTTGTTTGTTTGAACGCGCTAATCACAGGAACTACTGGTGCGAATTGAAAAATTATTTTTGTGTTGTATAGACCATTTATCGAGGAAGGCTTTAGGCTATATAACATCTCGCTGCAACTAATAGGAGCGAAGAAACAATGAAAAATGTGGAAAAACGGGGAAAATTATTCATCTTTGAGGGCTTCCGTTGCATGCGCTGCGAAAACGGTTCAAGATATAAAAAAATATTATAAAGGATTATTCCTCTTAAAATGACCTTTCTTTTTTTTGCCCAGGAAAACCTATTACAGGTACCACCCAAAAAACCCCGGGGAGGGCAGGTGGTTATGTGGGAGTCTCCGCCCCACTCTATAAGGGCGGCATACCCACTAAAAACCTGGGGTGTTCCATCTCCGCATCGTTGGTCCAGGGCCACGAGAGCGCGATGCATACATCCGCAGCCCTGGTGATGCTGGCCCGGTAACGGGCCCCTCCTCGGGGAGCTTCAGCTCAACCCTCAATGGACGACGTGTCAGAACACGGGACACGTCATGCATCCTGTGGGGACTCATTCCAGGGCAACAGGTTCCCCGACCTGCCACCCAGAGCCCCCAGGAGTCAGGCAGTCGCACGCCAAAGCGACCGCCCTCCTCCAATGCGCCCTCTGCGCACGGAGTTCGGTTCCCGTGTCGCCGCTACTCGGCCGGTACACCGAACTCCTCTCGCCTCTCGGCGACCACCTCCGGTGCTCTTAAAGAGCACCCAGCTCCACCTACACCGCGAGGTGCGGCGAGCTCCACGCCTCGGGCCCTACAACTAACCCTCTCGAAGGGGAGGTATAGGCGAGGGCCCCCACTCGATCGAACGTTTGGACACAGGCTAGCAAGATCCACCGGAAGGTTGAAGTTACTAACCTGTGGACGGGGTGCACCAGGTTTCCCCAACTAACCCCAAATCCCCATATGGAGAGATGAAATTAGTTGGGCTTACCCAACGTGAAGGTAGTCCGATCATCGCACCCCTGTTAAAATGACCTAACAACTAATGACTATTTTTTTTTTAAATGACCTAACAAAATGTTCCCAACAGTATATGTCTATCTTTTAAGATTAACTCACTAGAACCGTTTTTATGGTTATAACTATTCCACGCGGACGAAGTCGCGCGCACCAGCTAGTTTATAGATATACATATGTTTTTCTCGAAATCTTTTTCCGAACATTTACCGTGCTTTTTGTTAAATCTTAAGATTGGCCAAGCGAATAGTGTAGTGTAGTGAATAGTTACCACGAGAGTTGGTAAACCTTAGGGTTTACCTGCAAATACTAGGATTTCCCAAGTTCGGGCTTTAACAGATACATATAGTTATGATACAGTGTAAGAATTATCAATTTCATGCTGTCAAAATCAGTATGCTATTCATTACTGTCATGCTTGTTTGTTTGTTGTTAATCGGCTAACATTAAATTTGTACGAAATTAGTAACAGAGACAGGCACATTACAGTTTTTTTACATTATTCTATCTAAATCTACGATTGCGCTTCACGGAATTTTATTTGTGTTAAAAAATTGAAGTCTTTTCCTCCGCTAGCCGTTACAGGCACTCTTATTGCTGCTACATAATTTTCTAATACTTACTGTACAGCAATAAAAGTGCCTGTAACGGCTAGCGGAGGCAAACGCATGCGATTAGCAATGTTAAGCAAAGGTCGACGCGGTCAGTGCTTGGATGGGTGTCAAAAAAATGGCATTCCATTTTGAGCGCTTCCGAGGGTCGAATGACGTGTTAAATTGTAGGTACCGGCTGTATGTCTAGTACGGCAGCCGTTAAGCCGTATCAGAGGCCCTTAGGGCGGCTTGATAAACTTTCGACACTAAAGATGGCCCCTCTCATTCGAGAAGAAGCAGCAGTATAGTGACTCGTAAAGAATTGCCTAATGTTAATCGTAATAAATATGTATCTTATTGCAGGTATTGATAAGGTGCGTTATACTACTGGATAAGGAGAATGACATTGACAGCAATCGGATGGAAAGTCTCTTGAAAATACTACTGGATTGCCTCGAGAGAGTCGATTTGAGGAATTTTCATATGTTAGGTATGATGGTTTTATTTATTCCTATTAGTTAAAAAACTAACAAACGATCCAGCTCGGTATCGGAAAATGGCGCATAATGAACCTCTTCAATAATATTCAGTACAAGTGGGTGCTCGCGGCTTCGCTCGCATTAAGAAGTAAGACTTGCATCCCCTATTTTACCACTGGTTTTTAACACTGGTTCCAAATCCGAATAATTAAGTACACATAGTAGTTATAAACAAATTAATTTAAAAAATACTAGTAATAGTTTAATGTGATTATGTGTAAAATTTACTTCATTATCATCATCATCGGCCTAATAAGACCCACTGCAGGGTATAGGCCTCCTCCCTCTTATGCCAGTAATCCCTGTATTGCGCTGTTCTTGCCGAGATGTTTCCTTCTAACTTTCTAATATCATCCAGGCACCGTTGCGCAGGTCTTCCTACACTTCGCTTACCTAGCCGTGGGTGGGTACCATTCAGTTATTGCTTTGCTCCACCTGCCGTCAGTACGTCTCGCCAAGTGTCCAGCCCATCGCCTCTTGAGTTTCGTAATACGAGACCCGACGTCTTCCACTTTCGTTCGTTTTCGGATCTCAGTATTTTCGTAATACTGAGATCGCTGTCGCGTAACGTAATGCCTAATATGGACCGTTTCATTGCTCTTTGTACAAATCTCATCTTTTCGATGGTTTCCTTGGAGAGCGAAAAAAGAATAATAAAGAATAGCAATAATTTTAAAAAACTTTCAAATACATTTCTTTCCAGGTTACCTAAACGAGTTGACGCGCTGTACCCGCTATATCGTAAACTCAAATATCTGCCTCTCTGAAGACACTCTCCTGTACTGTATGAAAGTGACTTGTAGAAGTGTGAGCGGATGCGCCTCGGGCGGGGGCAGGAAGGGGCAGGCGTGTAGACTCGATGCCACGCTTACATTGCTGGCTTTGTTGAAGCAGCTCTATGGGGGAGCAGTGCCCGTGCAGGTTTGTATACTGTTCTTATAAAAACAGTCAATTTAAATCAAAATACAGCTTCTTTAAAGACACTCTCCTATACAGTATGAAAGTAACTTGTAGAAGTGAGTGGGTAATTTAGAACTATTATTTTATAGGTGGTGTGTTACGAGTATAAAGGTGGTATACAGTTACTGGTATAAGTTACATACTAACGAAACGAATTAAAAATAAATAGATTTGCCTTATGTGAATGCTCGCTTCGTTCACATCCGTATTGTATTATTTATTTTTTTACGAAACGCTTTAGAGCTGATTTGGTATCAATAAGGGGGATTATTACTTGCATTTGGTTCCGCCGAATTTACCAGAAATACTTGACGCGTTGTCAAAGAATTGCGATAAATGTATGTGCACTTCTTGATCCATGATAAGCACCTATAGATAGGATATTTAGGTACATTTTATCTCATTGATAGGTACTCAGTATTCTATATAATATATATATAAAAATGAATTGCTGTTCGTTAGTCTCACTAAAACTCGAAAACGGCGTAACGGATTTATCTTATCTTAGTCTTGAAATGTTCGTGAAGGTCTAGGGAAGGTTTAAAAGGGGAAAAAAAATTGAAATTTATTTATACATAAGTTTAGGTCTTTTATTTATCGATTGAGGCAGTACGAAGTCTGCCGGGACAGCTAGTCACTGATAAAAGTCGTAGAAGACCATTGTGGAATATTATTGTATGCAGTAAAATGATTGATGGCTCGCTATAAAAACCATGATTGTTATCGGTACTTATTGCTTCCTAGCACGCCTGCAATAGCAATACTGTTTCAGATTTGCACCAAAAGTCAGTATGCTAACTCAGTTAACGACGTAAGTGCCATTAGCATTGTGCCATTATTGACTGGCCTGTTAGCTTAGTTGGTAGTGGCTCTGCCTTCTAATCTAGGGGTTGCGGGTTCGATTCCCGCTTGACACAAGTATTTATGAAATTTAAATTTATAATTACTTTTGTTGAGTCTGGTCGTTTCTATGTATAATAAGTATGTATTTACAAAATAAAAGTATATAAGTATTATATCCGTTATCTAGTACCCACGACACAAGCGTTTGCTTAGTGTGGGTCTAGATGGCGCTGTGTGCAATGTCCCGGAATATTTATTTTATTTATTTATTTATTTATTTATTAGCTGTTATTTCTCTACAGACGATACTTCATTACTAAGTCTGCTGTACCGACTCTTAAGTCTCAGATGTCGAAGGAAGAAATCATAATAACTACACACAAAATGAATGATTTTTTTTATGTTATCAGTTGCATTATTGTTACAACATGCTATCATTTTTTTATAAAATGCGCAACAATAGATGTTTTGTATTGTTAAGTTGAAAAACACTTGAAGTGAGTGTGAATGCTGAAAGCACTTCATGTTTATTTTAAGTGCACATTGTATATTGTTAGCATGTGTATTTCTACTTGTATATACCTACATTCAAGTATTATGTGATACATTTAGGTACAATCTTATGCAAGTTAAATGACGTATGAAATCACACTGATATTGTAAAACCGAAAGTTTATGATTAACAAACGTAAGCAAACTTGTTAAACTGTTTTATACATAATGTAGTATGGGCTAATAGTAGTAAATAATTGGAAAATAATATTTATTTCTTATCATAAAGATAACTTAATTAACAGACTTTGATTTGAATTCACCTTATACTAGTGTTACCATTGGCTACTGCACTAGGTGCCCTGTATAGTCCCTGGTTTATATTATACCTAGCCTATAAATAAGCCTGAATTACTTTGAATTATATGGGCTCTACTACATCTAATTAATCCTGATTGACGTAGGTAGCTGAATATTTAAAAAAAGTTCTTCAATAAAGTTTATTAATATAAATACCTAAATTTGAACTAACAAACAACTGATAAACTGGAAGAGGTCGTGCTTTTAGCAGTAAGATCTCCAATTTAGACACATTTTTTAATTAAACTTTTATTGGAAAGTGAGCGAAAATAATCACGACCGGCAGGATTCGAACCTGCGTATTTCTGCTACCGTCAGAACGCCTTAACCACTAGGCTACGGTCTACTACTGACGGTAGCAGAAATACGCAGGTTCGAATCCTGCCGGTCGTGATTATTTTCGCTCATTTTCCAATAAAAGTTTAAATTTAAAACAACCATAGTGCAGTTTAGCACTTAATAAATTAACACACTTTTTAATGTTTTGTGTGTTTCTTAGTGTACTAGTCCTTGTATGTTGCCGTTATATATATTACGGTTTTCACTCACGTCTAATTTCGCGTAAGTTGTTTACGCGTTTCGGGTGTAATTACACCCATCTTCAGAACGTAGGTACGTTCTGGGACCGCGGCAGTGAGCATACTGCGATAGTTTTAATAATAAAATCAACGTATGTTTTTACTACTATACCTACTCCTTTCCTCACAAATACTGACATATTTTTCTCTTCACAGCGTTGGAGTGAACCGTGGAGCAGTGACGTGGTGCTAGCGGTGGCCAAGGGAGCGAAAGGGGCGAGAGCTGAACTCCGGGCGGCTGCTTTGAACGTCATCGCATGTTTGGCTTACTATCCACCATTCTTGCCGCATTTATTGCAAGGTAACTTTATTATTACAGATTCTTCTTATCGAATGAGTGTGGCCAACACTAGTGTCGAGAGTTAATCAAGCCGCCCCGTTTTTACAGACTAGTGGATGCTCGCGGCTTCGCTCACATTAAGAAGTAAAAGTTGCATCCCCTATTTCACCCCATTCAAAGTGGCATTTCCAAAAATCCTTTCTTAGCGGATGCCTAAGTCATAACATCTACCTTCATTCCAAATTTCAGCCCAATCCGTCCAGTGGTTTGGGCTGTGTGTTGATAGATCACTATATCAGTCAGTCAGTCACCTTTGAGTTATACATATAATATATTTAAAAACTGTTTGTATATGAGCTTGTTTTAAGATGATTCTTCTGATAATATGTAGACAAGTGTATTTTTTTTATAGCAGATCGCACATTGCTCAACGCTGGCAAGGGACAAACATGACTTCTTTACAAGAGTATGTAATGATATCATTTGATACTTGATTGATCTCATTTAAAGTCGATTTTAACGTAAAAATAGGCAGATGTTGAATGTGGAATTTTAATTTAAGCCTGCTCTGAGGGCGTCCTATTTGTATCTTAGAATAGAAAAGAATAGAAAATTCTTTATTGCAACACACGATAATAATTAAAAAGAAAGAAGAAAAAAAACTTATACTAGTGCCACAAGTGGCGGCCTTATTGCTAAAAGCAATCTCTTCCAGGCAACCATTGGATGGAAAGGAATAAATAAGAGATAACAGAGGACGTGGTATACAATAAAATAAATAAAGAAGAAAAGATTAGATTAAAAATACATACTACAAACCTACTTAATAAACTATGTATACATATAAATCATACACCCTAATACATATAATAACAATATACCATAAATAAAATAAATTAATACATACTGTTAATAAATACTGATTGAGTATATATATCTATGAGTATATATATCTACACTATACACATACATTGATGATGATAGCAAAGGAACTACATAGATCTCACTGTAATGATGACAAATACCATATTTTTACTTGAGTCTTGAAGCTTTCTATGGACTGAGCTTTTTTGATAGCAAGAGGTAAAGCATTCCAGGAGCAAACAGCCTGCGCGGTGAAAGACTTGCTATACAGCGTTTTCTTACATACCGGATACTGCAGAGTATATCTGTGTGATGATCGAAGAGCAAGGGAGTGAGTAGAATGAATATAGTTGAATCGGGGAACTAAGTAGTGAGGGGAAGCAGGATTGAACAGGATATTGTAAACAAGGGAGAGGATGTGAGTATTCCGGCGAAGGCAAATGAGCAGCCACTTAAGCTTTGAGCGAAAATATGATATATGATCAAATTTACGAAGTCCGAAAATGAATCTGATACAATAATTTTGTAGTCTTTCAAGCTTGTCCAGCTGGCTGTATCTTAGTGACTTAGCACTGGATAATGACCCAAAATAATAGTAGATGAAGATAGTGTTATGGAAAACATAAAAACATGTGACATTAGAATTATTAAATCATTTGTAGTCTTTAATAAAGATATGTTTGTTTCAGCCATCGACGACCAATCATTGGTACAGTACTCAGTACGTATATTCTCAAACCGCAGTGAAGCGAACATAGTTCGTGCGGCCGCTGCGTCTCTTCTCGCGGCCATTGCTTCTAGAGCTTCGTCTAAATCTGATGTAAGTCTATCTTTTCATACTAATGACCCTAAAGTAGGTCAACATAGGATTTAAAAAAAATTAAAACAGTGTTTGCACTTGACCATAGTTTGCCTAATGGTTAGCAATGGCTATGTCTTTAGATGAAGTCTGCTTACACAATAAGAACCGGTTCTCTCTCGATTAGAAGATCGATGATACATGCAGGGCTAGGGGCAGGTCTAGGGTAACATCTATTTAAAATTACTAGCATATCTTCTTTTTATTTCATATTTACCTGCTGACAGATTTAATATTTAATGGTAGCAGTATTTAGCTAAGCTTGTCTGACATCTAGTCGTTTATAAATACGAGCTTTTATAAAGAACTAGTGGGTTCTCGCGGCTTCGCTCGCATTAAGAAGTAAAACTTGCATCCCTTATTTCACCCCTTTAAAAGCGGCTTTTCCAAAAATCCTTTCTTAGCGGATGCCTACGTCATAACATCTACCTGCACGCCAAATTTCAGTCCGATCCGTCCAGTGGTTTGGGCTGTGCGCTGATAGATCACTATATCAGTCAGTCAGTCAATCAGTCAGTCACCTTTGAGTTTTATATATTTAGAAGATATTTGACACATTTTTTCAACTGACTACTTAAAAATAAGTGATTTATACTCACATGGAGATAGTGAGTCATATAAAATTAGAGTTTTTTGTTCCAATAAATCTATTGATAGGTATCTCTATGATAAGCACCGTCCAAAGCATAGAGTAATATTATATACCAGGATTAGAGAGCCATCTAGTGCAATTTTAATGCCAATCAAATTGAAGCGCCCCTGTATTTCATGACCAAAAACAATATTGTATATATACATACCTAGTAATACTTACAACACCTACCTACATCTTGCTTCTTACATATATATGTCAGAAGTTAAAATAAAACGCGGAATTTTATTTTACTATTATGTAATATTAATAATTATGTCTTTAGTATTAACTTTGCACCGACATTTTGATTGTATCGTCGCCATCACATTATAGTATTTTCCCGGCTAACATTGGACACCAACTGTATATTATCACATTAAAGATACTATAGCACACTAGTTATTGATATGAATATGAAGAAATCACAAAATAAAACACAAGATCTTGGATTTTATTTTGTGATTTCAAAAATATTTATAATTATATATATTATATTTTTTACTATTATTATATTTTTTGAAGTTTTCAAAAATATGTTTTTCAAACGTCAGTCAGTGTCAATTGATATTGACTTTCTTTTTCTTCTTTGGCTTTAACTTTGTATGTTTTTTTTACTAAAGCGACATCTACTATTTCATTTGCGGTCAAGAAATATAGATTAGCAGCACTGTGTTTCTATATTTACATTTTGTAAGTAAGTAAGTAAGTTGCAAGTTTCACCCCCCTGGTCCAAAGGTTAATAATGACAAGTAGTTTCAAAGAGATTTAAACTCAACTATGCATGAAATCTGGCTAGAATCTAGATAACATACATCGTGCGATGTTTTGATATTCCATTTGCTATATCATCACTTAAGCTTAGTTTGGGGTTTCCATAATTATGTACCTACCTATACTAATCCTGAACATTTTCTAAAATGGCCAAAGTTCGACAGTGAAATTATTGATTACTTGCTATTATAAAACTGGCTCACTGAATTATGTTAGAAATGAGCATGGCGAGCATTACAATATGTAGTTATTTTTTTTAATTAGGTATATTGATTTCAAATTTATTAATCCAAAAATACTTAATCCCTTCAAGGCTGTGTAAAAAGTGGTCCATCTTGAAAGTATCCGTCTTATATTATAAAGGCACAGTTTTGTATCATTTTTTTATTATTTATAATCTTATTTACATAAAACAATATTTTTAAAATCCTATTAAATGCCAAATTAATCACCATGTGTAATGTTCTTTTCTGATCACAAAATCTGTTTAATGAGGCTTTTTCTGACAGCTGAATTAAAAAATAAAAAATTGTGTAAAAAATGCTCAACAGGTGGCGTTGTACTAGTATGTTAACAACTGTACAAGCGAGTTCTTCATAATATGTGAAAGGGAACGTTACATAAACTTTACAATGCAATTTTATTTATATTCAGTATGAGTGAGACAAGTTTTTGGTAAAATTAATTTATTCTGGTAATCAATTTACAAAATACTAATATAAAAGTTAGACTCTTTGGTGTTTATTAACAGTAACAGCGACATCTATTGAACCTATTTTAAAATATATTTTTTTAATTGGCTCCCTGAAAAAGCCTCATTGTGTGGAAACATGAGATAATTTCCAGTACGGTACATGAGAACATAGATATGAGTAATGTTAGTAAAGTTCTGTTTAAATTTGCGCTCAGTTGAGAGTTTTGTTGACTATGCTTCAGTAAATATTACTTTTGGATTTGTTAATCTCATTTGTACTATTTGGTTTGAGTTGTTATATTTATTAATGATTTAATTACTTATAGTGTATTTATCACTACAAGGTTTTTTCATAGGTATATTTCATAAATAGGTTTGCGTTTAGGTAACTCCAAGAACTAATGTATATGTATATTTTTATTAGAGCAAAGTAATTTAAAGAAAACTTATCAACATAGTTTTATGATAACTATATTTTAATTACATAACCATGAAAGAACTTTTTTTTAGTTTACTTGCTGTACTAAAAATTTAAACTGCATGTCATATTCGTAATGCATAAATTAGTTGCAGCCGGTAGTAACATAATATTGTTCTGAAACTCTGGAGAAATATGTAGTGTTTTTCCACTGCGACTGCTCCCTTACCGACTTCAAACAACAAACTTGATGGTTTGTTGTTTGAAGTCGGTTAAGGAGCAGTCGCTGCGGAAAAACACTACATATTTCTCCAGAGTTTCAGTAACAATGGATTTCCGCAAAGTAACGCCTGATTCAATATCTTAATATTGTTCTGTTAGAATCAATGAACACTATTACCTTTTAGAATACCTTATAGATACTTTGTCACAATGAAGAGTCCACGTGACTTGTACGACTTGTCGTTCAATTATCGGCTTCATAAAACGTTGGTTTAAAATATTTCTAGTAGACCATTTGTACGCATATCGTGTCTGTATGACCACCCACAACGTTGTAATTCATAAACGTCCATAGTAATTTATTTTTACGATCTATTCTTTGTCCTATCACCCACGTTATCGAAGATACGTGTTTATGTCGTATCGTAAAACGTAGCATTGCTTACTAGTTTCGCGAAATGCATTTTTGTTTCTAAATATAAAAACTAAATAGATCAAGTTGATCTCTCCGTTTTACGGATTCACTTCTATTCAAATTTATTTATTCCAATTAGCACCGTACAGAATAATCATAGACAGGCACCTAACTACTTTCCCAGGGTACACTTTTACACATTCGAATTCCATCAATATATTTTTTTTAGAATTTATTTATTTCTTACCTTAAAGATTACTTAATTAACAGAGTTTTGAATTTTATTCAAATTGACCTTATTGTAGAGTTACCAGTGGCTACTGCACTAGGTACCCCTGTATCGCAGCAGCCACAGGTGCTTTTAAAATATATTCTGTATTAGTTTATTAACGAGGATAATAACAACCCACTACATAACACAAACTATGCTATCATTGTTTAATTTATTGTTTTTCAATTTTTTTCTACAAACATGGAAAAGTATGTTTTTTTTAATCTTCTATGACAAATAAACTTATTTATTACTTATTTATTTATTTTACGTATTCTTGTACACCACCTATTTAAGATTCTAAATCCTGTCCATCCAAAGGTTGCCTGGAAGAAATCGCCTATTGCGATAAGGCCGCCCAATGTGCATTAAATTAGTTTTTAAATTTCTTTTTATTATGTAATTTCTTTGGTGTGCCTTAAAGACATATCTTATCTTATAAACAAAAAATTGAGTTTGCTTTTGTATTATAATACATTTGGTTTTGGAAAGGAAAAATTAGATATGTACTACTAAACCGCAAGGGATTTCTGCGGCTTTGCAGCCGAATAGAATATATGAGTATCATGCAAATTAATAAATTCCACAGGTGTAGGTAATTTGAAATTAAAAACGAATTATAATAATAATTAAGTAAAAAAAAATATATTTCAGGACATATCACACAGCGCCATCTAGCCCCATACTAAGCTTACGCTTGTATCATGGGTACTAGATAACGGATATAATACATATATACTTTTAATTAAGAAATTATTAATTTTAAATCGAGCCGTATGCCTATCGTTTACTAGTAAATGTAGTTGGTAATTATTTTCCTTTTATTCACATTAGATGAAAGTATCTTGTTATTGCAAGTTGGGAAAACACAGATTTATCCTCATCGCAAGTTGCATGGAGATTGTGGGATAATTATCTTATATCTTAGGAGCTCTAAAGTGCATATTGCATTAGATTGTTGTATGACCTCACGTTACGATTGCGTTTCATACGTTCATGATGTAGGAACTATGTAGATTTTGATAAATAGCGAGTATAACGGTTTCTTCTAGGCAAGCGTGCTACATCTTAGATTCAAGTGGTGCTTAACATCAGGTAGGCTATAGTCAAACGTAAGCCTATTTCGTGTTAAAAAAATGTCATTGTGCTGGTATTTTTATATCTCTTCCAGTCGTATTCCTCATTATCAATGGTTGTGACTCCCCAACAGAATTTATTCATAAGAAAAGTTCTATTAAAGCAAGTACATTATTGTGAGCGCCAGATCCTACCACTATGTCTATATCCATTGATAAGTTTATAATTGATTTACTGTGCAATTAAATTAAAGGCAGGTTAGCATCCTGCCGGTCGGTCCTTATACAGAAGTACCTACCTAACCGGCCCAGCAGATAGATAGTTGATTCATACAACTTTAGTTCTATCCATATAAGAACCATTCACATTAAATTTATTGTTCCGCTTATCTACTGGTACAGCTATTTCCATTATTGTTTTCATTATCCGTTTAGAATTATAATTCATTGTTTGCAAACTTGAATCATGAGAATAGAACCGCTCGCAACAGCTTGCGTGCTTTGTTTAATTTCAGTTCTATGTAAACAGAGTAATTAATAAACACGATGTGTTCATTCCCACATTTGGCGAAATGTTTGGTGATGACGTAGTTCATGTAGGGTACGGTTTTCTTGTTACAACACTCGTTTTGGAACACAATAGCTGGCGTAAGACTCGTAATATGGATTTATTCGAGTCACGCAGCTTGCCGGCCGGCGTGTCCTTGGTGCACGCCGAGCGTATACCACTAGTACACTTGTTTATTCTGCGGTACATACTTACTAGTGTTGATACTCGTTATCTCGGTGGTGGCAGGCCGCAGGCCGGCGCGGCGGCGCGCTCGCACCACCACTCGAGCAGTGACCGCCGCGGCCGCGACACACGCACCGCCTCGCTCGCCTCGCCCGCGCGTGCCACTGCTTGTTTACATACACTCGAAATGCCGGCGCGATAGTACGCCACACTTATCAACGTAAATCAGTGCACAATCAGTGAAAATGTCGTTCAGTGTTATTATACTTTTGATAATTCTCTCCCTCCTTTTACTGCTGACCTTTTTCCATTACGCGTCAAATGGCAGAAAGTATTGGCAGTTCAGAAATGTGCCGTACAGGGAACCTTGCCCGATTTTCGGCAACTTCGGCCCCACTTTCACGATGAGACGCAGCTACACTAATATGCTTAAATTTTTCTATGATAATTTTCGAAGTGAGAAGTATGTGGGGATATTTCAAGCTCGGAGACCGACACTGATGATCATCGACCTGGATATTGCGAAAAATATATTTTCTAAAGATTTTTCCAACTTCAGCGACCGAGTCTCTGTGGCGACGGACACGCAGCGCGAGCCGCTTCTCAGGAACTTAGCAAACATGAGCGGGGCGGAGTGGAAAGCAATGAGGCAAATAGTAACACCGACGTTTTCATCAGCTAAGATGAAGGCAATGTTCCCGTTAATCATAGAATGTGCCCAAACGTTGAAAAACACACTAATCGATATGCCACTCGACGAGGTCAATATCCCTAACATGATGGTTCGCTATACAACTGACGTCATCGGCAGCTGTGCATTTGGAGTAGACCCGGGATCACTGAAAAACCCGAACTCGCCATTTTTGATAATGTCGCAAAAAATGTTCAAGATCGATCGTGCCACAATCCTCAAGCGTTATTGTCGCACATTTTTCCCAAGACTTTTTAAATTGTTGAATCTCAAAAGCTACTCTCCCGACGTAGAAATATTCTTCACTACTATTATAAGCCAGGTGCTGGACGAGAGACGCGCCACGGGTGTGCAGAGGCAAGACTTCCTTCAACTCATGCTGAACGTACAAAAAACCGAGAGCAGTTTCGAAATGACGGATGCATTAATAACGTCCAATTCGTTCATATTTATGTTGGCCGGCCTAGAGACATCGTCTACTACGCTGTCCTTCTGTCTGTACGAACTGGCGAAAGATAAAGATCTACAAGATAGAATAAGAACGGAGATAGTGGAGTGTCTTGAACGATATGGCGGACTAAATTACGAGGCGGTGAATGCGATGAAATTCGTCACGCAAACATTTCTGGAAACTCTTCGCTTGCATCCTCCAACTCCTATGACGACCAGGCTGTGTACAAACTCCTGCACTATCAACGGATCAGATTTGAGTGTCAAAGTCAAAGACCCAGTTCTGATCCCGCTGTATTGCATCCAGCGAGATCCAGAGCACTTTTCAGACCCTGATAAATTTGATCCGGAGCGATTTAAAGATGATTCAAATCCTTCAGGATTCTTAGCTTTCGGAGAAGGCCCAAGAAGTTGTCCAGGTTTGTGTATTTTTCTAATAACTTGGGGTCAACCCTCGATGTTTATCTACTGTCATTGCCCCGTAAGAAGTTAATTGCTAAGTTGATTGAAGGATAAATTTTATTGTTCCCAGACCTACCTCGCTATATGAATGGTTTGTTATATGTTATTACCAAGGAAACGTAAACTGCCTTTTGTTCTCATGAAAACGTTCCAGATACATATATATGCAAAAATATTTAAAAATCGTTGCATTGTTCTGAAAGTCTGATTGTTTCTATAAAGTTCTACTGAATGTATTTTTATAATATGAATTGTTACCTTTAATTCTAGCAATCACAATCACATAATATAAATGTTTACAATAAGTAAGCTAATGTATAGAACTTTCTTCCAGGCGCTCGTTTTGCCCAACTCATGGTAGTGGCTGGTCTGGCGTCAATGCTCAGCACATTCTCCGTTGAACCCTGCGCGAGGACCACTCCTCAGATCCAGTACGACCCTCGGAGCGTGATGCTGAAGAACAAAGGAGGCATCTGGCTTCGATTAACTCCACTCTAAACATAGCTTTAAGCGACCCCAGTTAAGGGTTATAATCGAATGAAAATAAAACCAACTAATTCAGCCAGGTTCTAAAAGTAGAATACTTGTGGCTGTACGCATTCTGTACTCTATCTTTAGATTTTAAATCACATCCTAGTACTTAACGTTGTACCTAAATCGTAGCTATAAAACTTAGTAATCGGCTGTCTAGTGTAGTATTTTTAAGACAAAAGAATTGCCGACGCGTAACTCTAAAATACTATATGAGTATGAAATTAAGTTCTATCAGCGTAAGAACTTAATTTTGTAGTTATTAATTTTTTGTGCATAAGTTACGACGCATCTGCCTTGAAATAGTTTTTACTACAAAATCTTGCGTACACATAACAATTACGAGGTAGACAGGTTTTTATGTTGATAGGTAAATTACACATGTCTTCCTATTTAATGTATGTGTCTTTTCATCAAGTTTAAAAACGTTTGCCTTGGTATTTTACAACATTATCTCGCTCCATATTTTGGCAAAGTTATCAGCACTTGATCGAATACTATGATTATTTTCAGAGAGTCACTAAATTATTTATTTTATCTAAAAGACTGACTGACTGACTGATATAGTGATCTATCAACGCACAGCCCAAACCACTGGACGGATCGGGCTGAAATTTGGCATGCAGGTAGATGTTATAACGTAGGCATCCGCTAAGACAGGATTTTTGGAAAAGCCGCTTTTAAATGGGTGAAATAGGGGATGCAAGTTTTACTTCTTAATGCGGGCGAAGCCGCGACCACCCACTAGTTTTATATATAATTGAGAGTATTTAATTTTTTTTGCTCTGCTAACACTGAAAAAAAATCACTCAACTAAAGCAGATACGCATTTACTTTATCACATGTAAATGGAAAGGTCGTTGAATTTATTTTAGAACTGATAATATGAATATAGCGCAATAACAACCGCTTGAGGATGCTTATCATTCGTTGTTTCGGAAATTCAGTTACCTACATACCTATATCTATACATTCTGTACTTAGGTCTCTCATGCTATGCCTATTTTATGTGTATTTTAGACTAAAATTAAAAAACGGTGGTTTTGGTTTCTCCCTTTATATAAACATACATATTTTCTATGTATTATGTAGTGCGTATTTGTAATATGAGTAAATATGTAGTGTATATTTCCTAATCTAAGAAGGACAAAAAAATCGAAGTGTAATTTTGTATACTTATTATATATATATACATAACATATGTACTTAAAATACTTCTTTACCTGGCCAAAGTCTTTGTTAGGTTTTACACCGCAGTGCAAGTGTGTTTACATTGCATCACAAACAGATTTATGCAAACCTATGTATGCTTTTAGACTTTACCTTTGACTTTAAGTAATTAACGTAAGAAAATATTTATTTAGTTTAAGTCTTATTCATGTATCGAGTTACAATTTCACTATTAGAATTATGGATAAGTAAGGTCTCATATGCGGCATTTAAGTACCTGTAGAAAATGTAAAATAAATAATATTAAATATTATTTGAAAAAATATTTAGCGTTTTATTTGCTTCTACTTTTTAACATGCAGGAAAGCACATATACACCTACTTTATATTAATAATGTGATTTATTATCTAATTAAAATCGTTACAAAATTGGAATGAATTATTCTGATGGTGTTTGTGTAGGTAATAGGTAGTTCAACAAAATATCTGTTATAAAAAAATACCTTTTTATCTCAAAACTAATTGGACTGAACATCAGTATCACAGAGCACTGATTTATGCTTACAAAATACATTATACATATAATTACATGAATCAAATACAAACAATCTTTATCATTGACATGAGAACCTAAGTAAGTACTTAATTATGCAATTGTAAATACGTTTATATAAAATGGTTAGTGTGTTTGTTTGTCTCGTATACGCAATAGAGCGATAGGTCATCATGATTTCTGACATGGAGGTAGTGTAATGAATGTACATGCTACAGTCAAAAGTACTATAGACTAGCGAAATCAGTCAAAAGTAGTTTTGAACCTGCATAAAATTTTTTCACGCAAAACTCACGAATAAACGACACTACAGCGGTTTTTTTTTGGGCACCCACGAAGTTGTGGATTTTTTTGTTTTATATGATGTCGATACGATCACCGAAAATAAAGGCACATGATTTCAGGACTTCAGTGTAGAAGCATCTAATGACAATTAATTATAAGTGGAAATACGAACGATGCCGGCCACAGCCACTAGCACACAATAAAAAAGATACGACGACGATAAATGATTAGTCGTACGTACGCCGGTTAATTTAAATACAGTTTATAGATAGGATGCTAATTTATTGCGTACCAAGTAAAGTATTCGATGTAAATAGAACTTGTACCTTAATTATGTAGGTGGACGGAACGGATAGGGTACCTACAATGATAGGTGGGTATGTTATATATGAATATGTATTTACGTATGTATACACATACACTATTTGGTTCGTGTCCCGTGGCTTGTTTGTATACTATTGGTACCTATTTAACTATAGATATACGGAAAATT
Source organism: Macaria notata (assembly GCA_927399415.1). NCBI lineage: Eukaryota > Metazoa > Arthropoda > Insecta > Lepidoptera > Geometridae > Macaria > Macaria notata. The sequence goes on from OV656730.1 coordinate 11,232,345, forward strand.
ATATGGCTGGCTTAAGAGCGAAGCTAATAGCATACTATGAGAGAGGCCTATACCTAAAAGTGGGACAAAACCGGCTGTGGATGATGATGACATGTAAATAGTTGACTAATAATAAGATAACTATTGTTAAAGTCGAGGGTCCAACCTGGATGAGGTCTGCACAAGATCGACGCAGATGGCACATACAAAGGGAGGCCTTTACCCAGCAGTGGGATCCCAATGGATTGTGGATGATGATGATGAAGATAACTATTGCGTTTGATTCCCATGTTACAGAGATAAAAAACTTCAAAATATTTCTGACGTATTTTGGAACTAAATAAGCAAAATGTTCACGTTGTTTCATTCTTCACGTTAAATGACCTTTTTGGTAAATAAAAAATAAAATCAAAAGCCCTTTATTTTCTATTACTCCTTAAACTAACTTTATACATCCATGCATGTTTGAAAATTTAGAAGTTATCAGTATAAGAATTCACATAACATTTACATATTTTATTTCGTAACTTAGATTGAAAAGTACCTTAGTAACCTTTTTGGTAGAGAAGGACATAAATAAATAATGTGTCACATGACATGGGAATTGCATACACAGCATGTGGTCAGACATGTCTGTTTGCAGTCATTAATTAATTTACAGAACTGCAGATAAGTAAAACAAAATTGACAGGATCATTTCGTGAAGTTAACAAAACCTTTGAGTTTTTGTTTAGCGTCTTGTACAAATCAAACTGCAAAAACATAGTTTATGCACATAAAATATAATTGAGCAAGACAAATATTAATCTATACTAATATTATAAAGCTGAACTGTTTGTTTGTTTGAACGCGCTAATCTCAGGAACTACTGGTGCGAATTGAAAAATTATTTTTGTGTTGGATAGACCAGTTATCAAGGAAGGCTTTAGGCTATATAACATCACGCTGCAACTAATAGGAGCGAAGAAACAATAGGAAATTCAAAATTCAAAATTAATTTATTCAGAATAAGTGTAACAATAATTCTTAATTACTACCTAACATACTGGGTGAGGGCACACCCGTGCTATGTTAGCTAGGAAAAAATAAATGCGGAAAAAACGGGGAAAATTATTCATCTTTGAGGGCTTCAGTTGCGTGAGCTGCGAAAACGGTTCAAGATATCAAAAAAATATGTATGAAAGAATTATTCCTCTTGAAATGATCTAACGAAATGTCCGCAACAGTATAATGTCTATTTTTTAAGGTTAACTCACTAGAACCGTTTTTATGATAATAACTATTCCACGCGGACGAAGTCGCGCGCATCAGCTAGTTTTATCATAAAGCGACCTCTGTTAAGTAACCATAATATCTTCATCGTCTTATCGAATGAGAGTGGCCAACTCTAGTGTCGAGAGTTTATCAAGCCGCCCTAAGGGCCTCTGACATGGCTTAACAACTGCCGTACTTGACAAACAGCCGGGACTAACAATTTAACGTGTCATCCGACTCACGGAAGCGCCCAAAATGGAATGCCAGTTTAATATGAAAACGAAAGAAGAAAAAACATAATATGAAGACGAGTAATTAGGTAGTAAGAAAAAAAAATTGGTAGACGGTGTATTTATGTAAATGTTATCCACATTCGAGCGAAATGTTCTTTCTATTTTAAAGCAAATCTCTAAATAATCACTTAAATGTTAGATTAAATTTAATCTGTAAATATATCTCTATGTTTATCATTATTGTTATTATATGTAGCTATATTGTATTCTCTCTCTAACTCATATTTTTGTAATAGGGAAAATGCATGGAAATGGAATTTGATTTTTGTAAATAAACTATAAAAATATACCAAAATACTAAACGAGCTGTGCAAACCGCATTTATATCCACTGAAAAATAAAGAAGCTATGACCTTAAAGATTTCATTCCATATCTTTCTTTCAAAACAGAATTTTCTATGTATTTTGTATGGCGTTAGTGTCATGTGACGTCACATGACATGTCGGTTCTCTCTGTCTAATCGTGAACTAAAAACGTGTCTAACTGCGTTTTTATTAAAGCTAATTCAAAAATAATTTCACTATGCTGATTGTCTATTAAAAAGCTTTCATTGAAGTAATAAAAAAAAGTTGTGCATGTTCCCTATTATTAATCTTCACATTTAGATCAAGCTGTGTACACATGCTTGGAATTTGTTCTGGATCTAAATCAGCTTAAAATTTATACTATATATTTTTTTTAAGTTAGTTTAAGAACATGTTCCGTTTTGTGTGCCATAATAAATAAATAAAAAATAAATGAAAGTAAAGCATCTTTTTTGTTCGTTTCCAGGTTTTAGAGAGCGATATCTTCTTGCACCTCGAAGACTACAACTTCCTGGACAGCTGCTTAGAGATCCTAGTCGGCTTCAGTAACGCCACCGAGTATGTGCGATCTTTCGGTAAGTCACATCTTATAACATCTTACATATAATAAAGCTGAAGAGGGTCGAAAGTCACAAAATTGAAGATATTTAAAGAAAAAAATTAGAGATACTTCGAATTGATAGTACAACACGTTCCCACAGTTGCTAGAAATTTTGACTGTTTAGGTATCTGATTCTCTGTTTAACTGTTCATTTAAACGCGCATCACGCAAAATCGGCTGAACGGATCATCATGATTTTTGGTATGTAGGTAGTATGAGGTCTTAGGCTACTTTTTATCCTAAAACAATGCGAGCCAAGCCGCGGGTGTCCGGAATAATATATTAAGATACTAGTGTATCTTAATATATTATTTTAATAACAAAAATTTAAGTATGATAATAATAAAATTGACATTGTAATAATTCCTAAAATTTTATTAAAACTAAATGTTATAAATTCAATTTGACGAGATATTGTAATTTGTGTAGCATATTTTATGATATTAGTACTTATACCTATGTTGCAACTTTACATTATCAATAAAGATTCTTTATCTTTTATCTTTATCTTTTTATACCGCGCGCGGTATATTAAGATACTAGTGGACACCCGCGGTACCGATAAGCTGTCAATCTTATAGCACAGACGGAAAAGTTGGTGACTGAGCTCGCGGCCTGTGCTTAGATGGTTGGTTTATTCCAACTAGTCCTACCAGTAGTTCGATAGTCGAACTGTTTGGAAGGTTTTGTTCCAAGTAGTTCGACTATCGAACTACTTGGAAATTTTTATTCCAAGTAGTTCGACTGTCGAACTAGTTGGAAAATTTTATTCCAAGTAGTTCGATGGTCGAACTAGTTGGAAATTTTTATTCCAAGTAGTTCGATGGTCGGACTAGTTGGAAATTTTTATTCCAAGTAGTTCGATGGTCGAACTAGTTGGATTTTTTTATTCCAATTTGTTATACTGACGGATCGAACTATTTGGAATCATGGTTTTATTCCAAATTGAACTACTGACTCCGATATACAGTAAAACAAAAAATAAAACATGATCAACTTATTTTTCGAGCATTTTTAATAAAATACAATATGAAATCTTTAAAGGAGACTTTACCTCTGAACTTGACAGAGTGACCTGATGAAGGTATACCCTCGGTGTCTGTTACTGAAACTCCGGGACGAATAGAGCTAAGTGTACCGAGTTTGGGCTCGTTTTGTTAGTCATGATGAGACCTTACCACTGGACTTGATGGATTGACCTGAAGGTATACCCTTGGCGTCTGATACTGGAACTCCGGGACGAATAGAGCTAAGTGTACCGAGTTTGGGCTCGTTTTGTTAGTCATGATGAGACCTTACCACTGGACTTGATGGATTGACCTGAAGGTATACCCTCGGCGTCTGCTACTGGAACTCCGGGACGAATAAAGCTAAGTGTACCGAGTTTGGGCTCGTTTTGTAAGTTATAATGAGTCCGTACCACTGGACTTGATGGAGTGACCTGAAGGTATACCCTCGGCGTCTGCTACTGGAACTCCGGGACGAATAAAGCTAAGTGTACCGAGTTAGGGCTCGTTTTGTTAGTTATGATGAGGCCTTACCACTGGACTTGATGGAGTGACCTGAAGGTATATTCTCGGCGCATGCTATTGAAACTCCGGGACGAATAGAGCTAAGTATACCGAGTTTGGGCTCGTTTTGTTAGTCATGATGAGACCTTACCACTGGACTTGATGGAGTGACCTGAAGGTATACCCTCGGCGTCTGATACTGGAACTCCGGGACGAATAGAGCTAAGTGTACCGAGTTTGGGCTCGTTTTGTTAGTTATGATCAGATTTGTAATTATACCTCAATACTTTTTAAATTAAATATTTAAATATGATTCAATATGAAATATGAATTACTGTATGTAACCAGAAATTTAATTGTTTAACTACCTATGTATTCCAGCAAAGTTTTTACATGTAACGGATCGAACTATGTGGAAACGTGGATTTTATTCTAAATAGAACTACTATGAATATAATGGTAGTCATGAAGAAAAGAAAATTGTCTTTTGTTATTATTTCTTATCAATTCTCTGTGAAGGATCACTTTAAACCAATATAAAACAAAGTGATTGATGGTGATACAATAGTTGAAATAATTTAAAAAACCATGCGCTTAGGACTCACGGAGCGGTTTTTTCCCGCGGCTGCCGTAACAAAGGACCTCCGCAACGCGGGGAATACAGAAAAATATATATATATAAAAAAAACTATAAACAAATTACCTAGGGATACCTGTGTGAAATATTTTACCCAATTTTAGTGAAAATCCTAATACTAAATTCTTGTAATTAAATTAAATAAATCTTTACAAAGATTTTTTTATAAATGTAAAAATAAAGTTAAATTGTTGCTTAATATAACTCTTATAATCATAATTATTTGTATTTTATTATGTGTATACCACAATACTTGGTAGGTATACACATAATAAAAATAATATTACTCATTTCTTCTTACATGTAAAAACTTTGCTGGAATACATAGGTAGTTACACAATTAAATTTCTGGTTACATACAGTAATTCATATTTCATATTTAATCATATTTAAATATTCAATTTAAAAAGTATTGAGATACAGTACAACTTTTGAAACTCTTAAATATACAGGTAGATGGCAATTGTAAACTAAAATTAAGGCAGCCTATATTCTTGTCATTTTTGTTATAATTAGGTACTAACTACATGTACAAAAACAATACAATACAATTATGAGGGTCCAATTTACACATATTATGTTTAAAAACTTAAACACTAATTGAATTGATTAAATGTTGGTAACATACATTAGAACCTCAGTTTGTATGCTTTTTATAATTGATAAAGTTAAATTTTTGCTTAATATAACTTTTATTATCATAATTATTTGTATATTTCCACAATACTTGGTAGGTTTACACATATTAAAAATAATATTACTCATTTATTCTTACATGTAAAAACTTTGCTGGAATACATAGGTCGTTAAACAAATAAATTTCTGGTTACATACAGTAATTCATATTTCATATTGAATCATATTTAAATATTTAATTTTAAAAGTATTGAGGTTACAAATCTCATCATAACTAACAAAACGAGCCCAAACTCGGTACACTTAGCTCTATTCGTCCCGGAGTTTCAGTAGCAGACGCCGAGGGTATACCTTCAGGTCACTCCATCAAGTCCAGTGGTACGGACTCATCATAACTTACAAAACGAGCCCAAACTCGGTACACTTAGCTCTATTCGTCCCGGGGTTCCAGTAGCAGACGCCGAGGGTATACCTTCAGGTCACTCCATCAAGTCCAGTGGTACGGACTCATCATAACTTACAAAACGAGCCCAAACTCGGTACACTTAGCTCTATTCGTCCCGGAGTTCCAGTAGCAGACGCCGAGGGTATACCTTCAGGTCAATCCATCAAGTCCAGTGGTAAGGTCTCATCATGACTAACAAAACGAGCCCAAACTCGGTACACTTAGCTCTATTCGTCCCGGAGTTTCAGTAGCAGACACCGAGGGTATACCTTCATCAGGTCACTGTGTCAAGTTCAGAGGTAAAGTCTCCTTTAAAGATTTCATATTGTATTTTATTAAAAATGCTCGAAAAATAAGTTGATCATGTTTTATTTTTTGGTTTACTGTATATCGGAGTCAGTAGTTCAATTTGGAATAAAACCATGATTCCAAATAGTTCGATCCGTCAGTATAACAAATTGGAATAAAAAAATCCAACTAGTTCGACCATCGAACTACTTGGAATAAAAATTTCCAACTAGTCCGACCATCGAACTACTTGGAATAAAAATTTCCAACTAGTTCGACCATCGAACTACTTGGAATAAAATTTTCCAACTAGTTCGACAGTCGAACTACTTGGAATAAAAATTTCCAAGTAGTTCGATAGTCGAACTACTTGGAACAAAACCTTCCAAACAGTTCGACTATCGAACTACTGGTAGGACTAGTTGGAATAAACCAGATGGTTGACCGCGCAAAATGGAAACAAATATTCCGTTCGTCACAGCACAGCGTATTTAAATAATATCTGAGGTCCCAAAAGTGAGCAAAATCTTCAACACCAAATTAAGCCAACTTACTGTTTGCCATTTATAAATCTTAGTTATACATATTTCTTTCACATTTGCATAGAACTGCGGCAACTGTACGGTACATAAAACGTAATTTAAAACATAAACATATAAAAGTTATTGGATTAGCGCTGATTTAATTTGTTGATCGTTTAGAAAACTTGTATCCATCTAAGCTGAGATAGGATTCTAGTCCTTATGACCACTTAAACTAGTGGGTGCTCGCGACTTCGCTCGCATTAAGAAGTAAAACTTGTATCCACCCCTCTAAAATTGGCATTTCTAAAAATACTTTCTTACCGGATGCCTTCGTCGTAACATCTTGCTGCATAGAGTTTTATCTACCTACCACTATGTCAGTCAGTCAGTCAGTCACCTTTGAGTTTTATATTCTTAGATTATTAAATGATTATCATATGTTATGATGATTATTATATTATGTTTTATCTGTGCTCGGAATTTTAATCCGGGTCGTGTACGTAAGCGATGGCAACAGATAAATAATTGGCCGAGTAATCAATTATGGTCCGATGACAATGCATTGGCTAATTTGTTTACTATTTTAGGTGTCGTAATGATAAGATTTATGACTCTACGCGTATTGTAAAGTAATACTGACTGTTGAAAACTGCAAGAATGTGTTAGTAATTTGTATTTGAGCTTCCATTTTAGTAGTTTCATAACAAGATTGGCTTACCGAGTCTTTTCTGTTAATCTACATGTATATGATAAAAAAACTAAGATTTCAGTGATCCCATGCAACATAATTGCAATGAATTTGATCCTTGTCATAATGATACGGACTTTCCTCTCCATATTTTACGCCACAATTTTTTTTTCACTAATAAAAATAGAAATTACTAGACTATAATTTTTCTTGCTTACAAGGTAAAATATCTGTGAAATTTCTCATTTCAGAGCCTAACATATGCCTATCAGTGCTGGAACGTCGTTCAGAGCTAGAAGTGCGTGCGCAGAAGAGCGATGATATCCATATATCGCCCGCACCAATCACGCAAGGCCGTCCGCCGCCGTCCGCGGAACTAGTGGTGGCCATTGCAGATGTATTCAACAACTTGATCGCCTTCGGACGCTGCCCTGTGCAAGAGTGGAACGATAGAGGACTGTATAGGTTGATATTTAGGTAAGAGTGGTCTTTAAATACTTTATTATAGGTTGATTACTTTACTAGGAATGGTATTTAGAGCAACTAGTGGTGGCCATTGCACCAGATTTTAGAGCAATTAGTGATGTATTCCACAACTTGGTCCTGTACAGTGAAAGGATCAGGAATTGTATAGGCTGTTGTTTAGGTATGATTGAACGTTAAATAAGTTAGGTTGATGACTTGCACAAGAAAAAAAAAGATGATAAGATATTATGCACAGAACGCCTATTCGTTACTGTATTTGCATTTGGGCTAAACTATTCCCGTCCAAATCGTAAACAAAAATGATTTAAAACCTTAGAAATAGAGAAACAAAAACAAAATTAATGACAATTTTCTCAATATTCCTGGCAATGTTAACATTTCTATTTCCCACATGACCTTTTTTGAATTCCATAAATGTAGCTGTAGCAATTTCATCTTTCACATTGTAGATTCTAACACCATTCTGAAATATATAAAGCAAATTAAGACTAATGCAGTAGGAATTGATGGTATTTCACTTGATATGTTAAAACTCACACTACCCCAAAGCCTTGATACTATTACTGCTATTATTAACAAGTCAATGATGTCAGCAGAGTTTCCATCTTCTTGGAAGACGGCTATTGATAAACCTATACCTAAATCACCCGATCCTATTGAATATAAAGATTTAAGACCAATTAGTTTGCTTCCCTGTATATCTAAAGTACTTGAAAAAGTTGTATGTGGTCAAGTAACAGATTATTTAGAACAAGAGTGTATATTACCTGAAATGCAGTCCGGATTTAGGAAGCTCAGAGGAACTTGTACAGCACTGTTGGACGTAACTGATAATATTCTAACCGCTCAAGAACAAGGGTTGGGAACTATACTTGTACTACTTGATTTTTCGCGCGCTTTTGACTGTATTAACATATCTTTGCTACTTTCTAAGCTAAATTTCTACGGTTTTGATGCTTCTGCCATTGCTTGGTTTAATTCTTATTTAAGTGGTCGCACTCAAGTTGTTGAAATTAAGAAAAATAATGGTGAAAGTCTGCGCTCAGGTCTGGGTGAGATAACTAGAGGTGTACCTCAAGGTTCCATTCTAGGTCCTCTTTTATTCATACTTTACAGTGCTGATGTTGTTAACACCATACAGCATTGTAAATTTCACATATATGCTGATGATATTCAGCTCTATCTATCATTTAACCCTAAAGACAGATGAAGCAACCCGTAAGATAAATGAGGACCTAAATAGGGTGCAACAGTGGGCGCAGGCAAACTCACTAGTTTTAAATGCTAAAAAAACCAAATACATGGTTCTAGGGTCTAAACTACAAGTGCAAAGGATTGTTCAGAGTAAAATCACAATACATATAGCTGGTGACGTTATAGAACGTGTTCAGGAAGCCCGATACCTTGGACTTGTATTTGATGAACAATTAAAATTTGAAGAACATGTTGATGAGATAGTCAGAAATTGTTTTTATAAGCTCAAAATTTTGTACAAAATTAGGAAGTATATAAACACCGATCTTCGTATACTGTTAGTTGATTCGCTTATTTTCTCTAGATTTAACTACGTAGTCTCAGTGTATGGTCCATGTCTTTTCAAAAAAACTTCTTGTGCTATTCAAAGGGTACAAAATGCGTGCGCTCGCTTCTGCTTTACTGTACCTCCACGAAGCCACGTCACTCCGTTTTTTAATAACAATAATATACTCAAAATGGAATACAGGCGCCAGTTACATCTAGCCACACTATTATTTGGTGTAGTCAAGTATCAGATACCACATTACCTCTATTGTAAACTAGTTTGGGTGTGTGACAGTAACCCCTATTCTCATAGGAATACACGTAAATTATTACTCCGTACAACTAAACATGGCAGTGCAGCCTTTCGAGGTAGTTTTAATTTTAATGCCACCAAATGCTGGAATTGCATACCTCCTCCTATTCGTAATGTACAGAGCAAATTTAGTTTTCGTATCAGGTATAAGAAATACCTGATGGAGTTGCAGAGGGGTGCTAGCAGCTAGCTATTCTACTGTTATCACTCCTCCCTCTGCATCGGGTGTTCCTCAATCACCTGACTCATTAAACCTCATTTTTAATAGATATGTATTCTAGTTTTCAGCATTTGGTGCCCTAGCTACTTTTGTTTACCTTTAAACCTACAATACAAATCTCGCCAATGACTTTCGTTCTTGACTGTTAATTACCACGTTGTGTGTCCGTTACTTTACTAGGTTATATTTAAATTGTATGTATCTTTCAAATGTAATCATATCAGCTTCATGTTATTAATTCTGTATACTCTTCATCTATTTACTCTTTTTACTTCTTTTTATATTTGTTAACTTTCTTATTCAACTCTTGACCCCGCGCGTCTCAAAGGGTCATACCTGAAAATCAGCGCTGCAGAGCAATCTGCAGCATTAATGCTGAGGTATGACCTTTTTTGACGCACGGGATACATCAATGTAACGTAATACCTTTCTATTCTATCTGTTGTTAACTTTTGTATGTATATATTGTTGTGTCCTGTGTGTCCAAATAAATGCTTTGAATTTGAATTTGAAACATCTCCGTATTCTAATACGGAAAATAGGTAGTTCAACAATAATTTAAAACATCAATGTTAGGCAAATATGTCGTTCTAATGGCTATAGTTTCAAATCTAATTTTAGAGAATAATAGCAAATGACGAACTGAACTGGACTTAAGTGGTATATGATATAAGTTAAGAGTGCGCTAGTCGGGTTTTTTGCCATACTACAGTATTCAAATGATGGCTCTGTTGTTTGATAACGTTCGTTTAAAATTGAGCTTAATATCGATTTGTTTTGGTGATATATATGTCTGTGGCTGCTATAATTAAAAAATAATAAGGTATTTTAATGGTAGCGAGGCCTAAAATATGACGTAATTTTGACACAACTTTCGGCACAATTATATACTAGATGGAGTATGAAATTTCTAAAACAACATAGCCGCAGACATAGTTTGGTTCTTCAAAAGTTTAAATACCTTTGTTTTAAATTACAATTTTCGGTATTGTTTTCAGGAGAACTTGAATTCTTACAGCCTACTCGTACTTTTAAAGCGCTCGTTTTAACCAGATCACTCCAAATTTTTATTTGTGTAGGCAGTGGGCATTCGATCAGTTATACACAGTCATACTCGCATATCCCTTTCTTGTAGAAATAGCAAGCATATTACCTACGCCCACTATCGAGTTCGAGTCGGCGACTAGCGGAACCTTAAGTCGACCACATAACGTACCTAGGTAATCTATGTACATACCTACATAAACTATATTAGGACAAGAGAGCCATTTGTTATTCAGTAATGTTTCTTAATTGTTTTGTTTTAACTAATGTTTAACTGTATTACATAAGTGTTACATGACTAAATCAGACATACCTAATTAGCTTTTCATTTATGAAGACAAGAAGTTTAATCTACCTATTCCTTAAATTATAATCTATACATATAGATAGATAATCCTTTATTGTCACACACTTATAAAACAAAATTAACTAAAAATACTTTCATAAATTACTCTAGTGCCACAAGTGGCGGCCTTATTGCTAAAAGCAATCTCTTCCAGGCAACCATTGGATGGAGAGGAATAAATAAAGTTGAAAAGGGTCAAAAATCTGAACATAGAAGAAAATTGTTTGGGTTTACTTTAAATCCATAGTAAAACACGTTTCAGCCGTTTTTAGAATTTTTGTCTGTTTATCTGTTTATTTAAACGCTCAAAACGCAAAAACAACGGATCGGATTATCATGTTTTTTGGTATGTAGGTAGTATGAGGTCTTAGAAGTGCCATAGGTTTTTATTTCAAATTAATGCGAGCGGAGCCGCGTGAGTCCACTAGTTATTATTAAATGTTATCCCAAGTATAGCTGTTAATCGTGAAACTATTTAAAATAACATCATCTCATAAACTTTACCATTAAACATTGTATCACAATTGATAAATAGATAATAATTTATTGATAAACTGAAATTCCAACTTAAGAACTATAAATGTTACAGAAATTGGTAATTACATTATATCTCGTCGTTTTACAATTATTCATTTATAAATTATTAATTTTATTATTTCAGACGCGCGTCTTGGACCAGCGGCGGTGTCGGGGCAGCGTGTCGCGTGCGCGCCGCGACGTGCCGCGCGCTCGTCGCGGCCGCCATGCACAAGTGTGTGCGGACCGCTTTAGCAGGGACCAAGGACTGTCTACATAACTTATTGGCTACTTTGACGCCTTTTGGGGAAAGTAAGTTCCAAATATTTTGGATTCGAGGTGAAACTATGACGAAAAGTAGTATAGTCTACATAATTCATTGACTACACTGACGCCATTGGGGAAAGTAAGTAAAAAATAATTAAGTGATAATATAAGCAAAAATAACTATTTAAAATCTTCTGACTGTTACAGAAACGAAAAGAAAGAGTAGTATAAATACAGTACTAGTACTACCCTCTTTTTTTACGTGAGATAGATTTTCGTTTGACTACAGCCTGCCTGATGTTAAGCCTGCCTGCATTGCTGCAGCCTACTCGTAAGTATTTGTGCGTAACTAGTTCTTTCACTATCGCGGCGGTGCCAAAATCCGGGTTTGTTCAAGTATATAAATAGTTATGCTTTCATTAACACAACAATCTAAACATATGAAACTCAAAGGTGACTGACTGACTGATTGGCTGACTGATATAGTGATCTCAACGCACAGCCCAAACCACTGGACAGATCGGGCTGAAATTTGGCATGCAGGTAGATGTTATAACGTAGGCATCCGCTAAGAAAGGATTTTTGGAAAAACCGCTTTTAGAGGGGTGAAATAGGGGATGCAAGTTTTACTTCTTAATGCGAGCGAAGCCGCGAGCATCCACTAGTTCAATATATTTTCAAGATTTCTAGATAAGTATTCGTAAAAAATATTTTTGAATACATTTTCATCGTAAGAACCTGAAAATAACAGCGTTGCAATACAATATCTAGTGTAATTGTGTTGCAATGAATTAATCTGAACTATGATGTCACTTATGATAAAAGTAAGAAGTTATGTTTGAATCATAGGTGCTTATTAGACAATATATCATACCTATCAGTTCATAGTGATTGTAATCAACATACGATGGCACTAGCTGAATTTCTTAGAATGAAGTCATAGCTTTACATATTGCTGTGACGCTTTAGTTTCTTCTTATGATCTGCTTTCTACTTTAAAATTAAATTGTTGAAGGTTTAGCTAGTAAAAATAATTAAGTTTGATTTAAAAAATAGATACATCGCCCGTACATAAAAACAACAAGGACAAAAAGCTTCTTATTTGAATCACCTTTTTCTCTCATTTTTATTTTGAATGAGTGCAAAATGTCAAACTAATATCAAACCATGCAGTTGTAATCATTGGCTTTTTTATAAGTAAAGCGAACAATGTTTTCCTTAAACTGATATTGTTTTTAGAATCCGCTAAGTGTTTGCTGAAACTTTATTTTGCAGCAAGTGCCATCCAAACTGATATCACTTTCTTGATAAGATATGTGGTACTTTCCTCTAAACTGCCATTGTTTATTAACGTAGATGAGTGATATAATAATAATAATAATAAGGAGGTTCTATCAGGCCCTTACTGGGCCGGATGTGAATCTCTTGGCATCAGTGAACTGGCTACGTTTCGGAGACCTCTTTGGGGAAACCGAAGGTTTTGCTTGTGCGATTGCTGACGAAGTTATGATGACGAACAATTATCGGAAATTTATCCTGAAAGACGGTACGGTCGACATTTGTCGAGCATGCCGCCGTCCCGGAGAGTCACTCAGGCATATAATTTCCGGTTGTTCTCATCTAGCTAACGGCGAGTATTTGCACCGGCATAACCTAGTAGCCAGGATCATCCACCAGCAACTTGCTCTTCGATATGGCCTTGTTGAGTCTCAGCTACCGTACTACCAGTATGTACCAGAGCCAGTTCTCGAAAATGGTCGTGCATTACTCTACTGGGACCGATCCATTATCACGGACAGGACTATTGCTTGCAATAAGCCTGATATCGTGTTAGTGGACCGGCCCCAGCGCCGGGCAGTTATTGTTGACATCACCATACCACATGACGAGAATCTCGTGAAGGCCGAGAAGGACAAAGTCAGCAAGTACCTTGACTTGGCACATGAGATTACCGCCATGTGGGATGTTGATTCGACGATAATTGTCCCGATAGTTGTTTCGGTGAACGGTCTTATAGCGAAGAGCCTCGATCAACACCTTAAGAGGCTCTCCTTGGAAGGTTGGGTTAAGGGACAGATACAGAAGGCAGTGATTCTTGATACGGCGCGTATTGTCCGGAGGTTCCTTTCTTTGTAGCCTCTACCACCGGTTGCTTGGGTCCTGCCCCGTTGCCGGCGGCATCACTAGTTTTAAGTTTTTTATGACACACACATGGGTCACATTGACCCATTTATTTAAACAAAAAGTTTGTTGATGATACCCTTTTCACGCTTGAAACCAAACGGCAAATCATCGTGATATTTTAGTTTGTAATCGAAGGCAAACTAGACATGTTATCTCTAAACAATAGGGGTGAAGTCAAGCTTTAATTTAAAAATGAATTATTTATTTAGTACTAGCGACTCGGCCCGACTTTGGATAGTCACATATGCATGATATAAACATAAAAACGTTTCGTTTACAATACTCTATTTGATAAAAAAAATCCTTTGATTAATATTTTAGTTGTTTTTTTTTAAATGGACAGACAGGTGAGCAGAGTCCGGTTGGTATATTGTACTTTGTAGTGATATTAAAGAGTTCCTAACGCTACATTACAGATACCGAGTCACCCCCGGACAGTATCGCTGCGTGTGCGCAAGGTCTGCTCCTCGTAGCGTCGTTGTTGGACTCTCGGGCAGCTGCTGACACTGTATGCCAGTTCCTGAGAGAAAAGGACTCGACCGGGCTGTTGCATTTGGTACTGCAGTGTCTGGAGAGTGATGAGTGTGGTTTGTATAATGATACTACTCTTGTTATAACTTTTTTATAATGCTGATTGGTTGTGGTTGCAGTAACAAAACCAATCTATTAAATTTGTTTGATGCACAGGAACAACATGTCTATCTTTTTTAACTTAGTCAGCATCTATGTGTTTTGTTTCGCAAACATTAAAAGTTATGTCTAATATAGTGGAGTATAAGTTTTATATATTTTGCCGCTGTTGTATTTAAACAAATGTCAGTTTTTTGCCTCACGTGTGAGTACAGCTTATATTTTTTTTTACATTTCTTATAGTCACAGATAGGGCTAAAGAAAACAGGTTCTCCAAAAAATGATTTTCTCTCTCTCTTTAACAAGTTGTTTTGTAATTTCAGATCTTCAGGACGCAGCATTATATTGCCTCACACAACTGACCCAATCAATGACTCGCATGAAGAACTCCGACAAAACTCCAAATGACAGCTACATTACTTTCTACGAGAACTTGAAATCACCATTCGTAGATGCAGACGATAGATATAGCTATGGCGATGGCAGAAGTGACTGCAGACCAGAGTATATGGCAGAGGAGCTGTGTAAAACTCTGATAGACATGTTCCAGAGTTTGTCTTTGGAGATCAACCAATATCAGAGTAGTGCTGGTAAGTTTTCTTTACGTTAACTTTAAAAATTGATCTGCGCTCGCAGTACTAGTGCGGTAGTTATTAATCGCGGCGCGTTTTGATTTTAAGCCGTCGCTTTTTTTGCCTAAGTAGCGAACATAGGTTGATAGCGACCTACAATTTGACCCGCCGGAGTTGATTGCAAAACGTATCAAAATACTTGTCGGTCGGACACATGCTCGCAATGTCAAATATCGCGGGAAGAGCGACAAAAATGTAGGATAAAATCGCTGTTGCGCTAGCCATGCTTCACGTGCTTTTTTTATTTATTACTTACATTAAATCGTCACACCATATTTCCAGACGACCGCTGGAGCTGCACGTGTTCGTGCCTGTCATCCGTGCTGTGTGCCAGCGCACGCAGCAGGCGCTATGCGCTGCACAGGCAGCTGCCCCGGCGCGTGGCTGCCTCCGTGCAGGCCGTGCGCGACACACTCTCCGTGCACGGGAAGCCTGCTGACGTCATCCGTGGCGCTGACCATGTGAGTAACTATAGGTGTCTCTAGCATTTGTTTGTCTGTATTGCCAGCTACCCCACACCACTAGTACACAAAGTTTACTCATACTTGGTTCTTCTTCTCAGTCGTAGCACTGTTGGCCGTGGTCAACATGTAGTAACAATACTACATGTTGACCACGGGTGGCAGATGTAGCTCGCCTCACGCCATCTTTCCCTGCTTCTGGTACGGTGGTAATCGGTTGCGATACCGGAAGTGGTTAAGTTTCATCACCAACTCAACCGCGGCGGTGGCGGTTAACAATCTCGCAGAATTAATTTTTTGGCACAGTTACGTTTCTTTTCTATAATATTTTCGTTTTTTGTCTTAAGAGCTTGATCGATCTATACAGTAACAACTTCAAAGCACATCAGAACAATACACACCACCAAATTATTGCTTGAAATTGTTACCATTTATTGTAAACTAGAGGCGCCTCGTGGTCCCACTTACGGAAAATAGTAATATTGGCCGCATGTTGATAGAAAAATTACCTCTTTACCTACCACAATTTCATAAATCTACTTTTCCTGTCCCAGAGTCCAGTCCTGCGCACCCTGTACTGGCTCCTGACAGTAGCCACCGCCTCAATGCTGGACTGCCCCGGCGCCAAGGAGACCTTCGCCGAGGACAGCATGCCGGTGTCTCTGAACAGGCTGTGGCCGTGGTGCATGATGAACGACCAGCTCAGGAACGCTGTCATGTCTCTGCTGTTCACGTTTACCAATGACTGTCCTAAAGGTAAAGTCGGTGTTCAGTAACTGGGATTGCGGTTAAATTTTGAAAAGGAGTTCTGGTTTAATGTTTGCAGGCCTAGCTAATGATCATAGTCGTTGAACTATGTCACAGTTCTCTAAAGCCTTATACACATGCAGACAATGCCAAAGCAGTACAAATATATATAGAGGACTTTTTGATTCCAGCGTGGGCTGCAATGTGCGTGTGCGTGGGTGGGCGCAGCCTCATCGGCGAGGTGTGCGCGGGGTGCGCGCGTGAGGCGGCGCTGCAGTCGCGACCGCGCTCCGACGCACTGCTGCTGCTACAAGTACACAGTGTGCGCCACTGCCTGCCTCACCACCACTGCAGGGCTCTAGTACTCAAGGTAGGTGTGCGCGGGGTGCGCGCGCGAGGCGGCGCTGCAGTCGCGGCCGCGCTCCGACGCACTGCTGCTGCTACACGTACACACTGTGCGCCACTGCCTGCCTCACCACCACTGCAGGGCTCTAGTACTCAAGGTAGGTGTGCGCGGGGTGCGCGCGCGAGGCGGCGCTGCAGTCGCGGCCGCGCTCCGACGCACTGCTGCTGCTACACGTACACACTGTGCGACACTGCCTGCCTCACCACCACTGCAGGGCTCTAGTACTCAAGGTAGGTGTGCGCGGGGTGCGCGCGCGAGGCGGCGCTGCAGTCGCGGCCGCGCTCCGACGCACTGCTGCTGCTACAAGTACACACTGTGCGCCACTGCCTGCCTCTACGTGTATTGTAGTTCCTCATTACTGAGGGCGTGACTCCCCCGCTGAATTTACTTAGGGAGTTTTCTTAGGCAAATAGGGACATCGGGCGCTCAGATCCTTTCATGGGAGACGCATGCTCATGTTGCATTTTGTGGACAAACATATCGTTTCCTCACGATGTTTTTCTTCACCGTTAAGCTAGTGCAAATCCCCACGTAACTTGAAAAACAAGTACTCCACATACATCATTGGTGTAGGGCCGAATTCGAACCAGGGTGCGTCAAAATGTAAAGCAGAGGCTTATACCACCGTACTAACTAGCTTTAGTTTTTTTTAGATAAATAGCATAATACAATTAATACAAAATTAATTATTTTTTTTTATCAAAAATATGTTTACTATTTCAGAGCGACTTCATGTCCACCATGTACAAAAGCTGCGTGCGCGCGCGCGCCCGCGGCTGCAGCGCGGCGGGCGCGGCGTGGGCGCGCGCGTGCGTCGACGCCGCCAGCCACCCTGAGGGCGCGGCGGCCGTGCTGGCCCTGCTCGTGGGGGGCGGGGGGGGCGTGGCGGCCGTGGCGGCGCCGCTGCGCGCCAGACTCATGCCCGCCGTGGCTAACGCCGCCACGCATCATCGGGTCACATTCTTGCAATCACGTAAGTAAAGATGTACACAGTTCTTATTAACATAGCTAGTGAGGCGTGCTTCGTCTAACAAAACATATTCTAAAAGGAAAGAGGTGGCACCCTTATGTGGTGATGGAAAGTTATGTGTGATAGACGAAACTAAGGAAGTCATCATGTATTAGCATTAAATAATTTAATGCCATATCACATTTAATTTAAATGTGATATCACTGGGCAATGAGGCCTCACTTTTTATCTAGTGACGACGAACATAGTTCAATTACTATTTCGGATTTAAATTCTGTGTGTCTTTGTATGTAAAATCACAGAGCTTTTACCACTTCAGACACTCCTTTTGCTAGCGTGATTTATTAGTCATGTATTACAAATAAAGATGAGTTGAACCCTAACTACAATGTGTTGTCCGACAGCGGATCTGCTGGAGCTGCTCTCCGGTACGTTGCTGACAGGCGACACCGCGGAGGTGGTGTCGGCGGCCAGAGCGGTGTGGGCACTAGCTGCTAACAACCACAAGGTACGGATACTTTAGATACATATCAAGATGACACGAGATCGTTAACAGTAAGGATAAGAGGCCTATACCCAGCTGTGGGACCAAACAGACTGTGCATGATGATAATTAGCGAGATTTTGATTTTGTTCTACCAAAACCAAAATGTATAGAAAATATGTCTGTTTCCTGACAATTACACTGTTGTGGTCACGAAAATAAAAAGTTATCTGCCGTAAATTCTTGTTTCACTATTAATT
Source organism: Macaria notata (assembly GCA_927399415.1). Taxonomy (NCBI): domain Eukaryota; kingdom Metazoa; phylum Arthropoda; class Insecta; order Lepidoptera; family Geometridae; genus Macaria; species Macaria notata. Next base: position 11,250,994 of record OV656730.1, read on the forward strand.
GTGATATACTTATTTTTTTATATTCTTAATTGCTTCCACGCAACACCAAATGAGATGATATTTTATTTAGATATTTTTTTTATTCAAATTCTCGTAAACCCTCCTAACGTTTTTAATTGTATATTCCACATAGTTCCACATGCCCCGGCGCCTAGTTATATCATTTATAGACATAGTAGATACACAATATACCTATGAAGTTGCAACGCTGTCTGCATCACAATGCAGAGATGCAACATTCATTATGCAAAGTCACGTCAGGCAGTTTAAGTGCTTGCATCTTGATAACGTATGGAGTGTTGTTTATTAAAGTTATGTATGGGTTTGCGATTGACTAAGGCCTGTCTGATTTTAGACAATGTTTCCATTTTTTGACGTCTCAATAAAGAGAACTTAATTGTATATGACAACTTTATTGCATACTTAATTGTATAGTGTATGTCATATTGTAGACGTTGGGAAACAATTACTTTTGAATGGTGATATTAGATAGATAGATAGATAGATAATCCTTTATTGTCACACACATATAAAACAAAATTAACTAAAAATACTTTCATAAATTAATCTAGTGCCACAAGTGGCGGCCTTATTGCTAAAAGCAATCTCTTCCAGGCAACCATTGGATGGAGAGGAATAAATAAAGGATTATAAAGGACGTGGTGTACAACAGAAATAGATGCGATAGAATAAATAATATACACAAATATAATTATAATGTACATAAACATAAAGACATACATCCTAATACATATTATACATAATTAGTACAAACATAAACTAATATATAGTGTTAAAATATATATAATATAAAACATATACATGTAGATAATACGTAGAGACAGCAGTTATATTATAGCATTTACATATGTATATCAGCATAATGACAACAGATACCAATTTTTTACTTGACTCTTGAAGCTATCAATTGACTGAGCTTTTTTGATGTCAAGTGGCAGGGCATTCCAGAGTAGAACAGCCTGCGCGGTGAACGACTTGCCATAGACTGCTTTCTTGCATGTAGGATGCTGTAAAGTAAGCCTGTCTGATGACCGAAGAGCAAGGGAGTGGGAAGAATGGATGTATTTGAACCGGGAAACTAAGTAGCGAGGAGAAGAAGGGTTAAAAAGGATGTTGTAAACAAGAGAGAGAATATGGGTATTCCGGCGAAGGCGAATGGGCAGCCACTTGAGCTTCGAACGATAATGAGATATATGATCAAATTTGCGAAGTCCGAAAATGAATCTGATACAATAATTTTGTAGCCGCTCAAGTTTGTCCAGCTGATCTTCCCGAAGATCGAGATAGCAGGCGTCCGCATAGTCAAGTAAAGGGAGAAGAATAGATTGAGCGAGCGCAACTTTGGTGGCAGTGGGCAGAAAGTTCCGGAGACGTCTTAAGGACGCACCGGATGCAAATATTCTGGAACTTACTGACGTTAGGTGAGCATCCCAACTCAGCGTTCTGTCCATTATTAAACCAAGATTCTTTACATTATCACTGTATGGTACGACGATGCCATCAAACACAACTGGAGGAACAACCGCCCAGTCTATGCGAGATACCATGTGTGAAGTGCCAACAATAATGACCTGTGTCTTCGCAGGGTTAACTTTCAATCCATAGGATTTACTCCATGCAGAGATTCGACACAGATCAGTATTAATAGCTGCGACAGCTGAGTCAAGTTCACTAATCGGAGCCTGTGAGTAGATTTGTAGATCGTCTGCATATAAATGGTAGGAAGAAGAGAGATGTTGAGAAATAGTATTAATGAAAATAGCAAATAGAAGAGGAGATAGCACGCCGCCCTGGGGTACGCCTGCAGTTGTGTTACACCAAGAAGAAAAAGAATTTCCAAGACGAACCCTTTGCCGGCGACCCACCAGGTAACTATGAAACCAATCGATCACCGATGGAGATATGTTGATTGAGCGTAACAATGCCAGCAGGATATCAAAATTAACGGTATTAAATGCGTTACTGAAGTCTAGCAGAGCTAGAACAGTAAGCTTACCGTTATCCATACCCTCGCGTATATCATCAGTGATCTTTAAAAGTGCAGACACAGTGCTATGCCCAGGACGAAAACCGGATTGGTAAGGATTAAGCAGGTCATGTCGATTAAGGAAAGAACTAAGTTGTCGATGGACAAGCCGCTCAAGGACTTTGGAAAGGAAAGGAAGAATGGAGATAGGGCGGTATTCAGATAAAGATTTAGGATTAGGTTTCTTTGGAAGAGGGATTACCTGCGCATCCTTCCAGACTGCAGGGAAATCAGATCTGGATATGGAATTATTGAGGATGAGACACAGAACAGGAAGAATGGTGTCAAGGATGGGCAATAACATGTTCCGACTAATAGAGTCACTGCCGACCGCGCTGGAGGAGATTGATTGTATGCTCTTCTCAACATCACATGCGATAAAAGGATTAAAAACAAACGGAGAAAAGTTGAAGTTAGGAATGGCAGAGAGATTATTTACAGTTGAGATTTTATCCTCATCCGGCATAGCGGAAGAAGAAGAAAAATGAAGATTTAACGAATTAATATCCATGTTGTTAGAGGAGCAATTATGTTTAGATTTGCCAATTCCTAGAGAATTCAAAAAATTCCACACTTTAGAAGGATCTTTATTTTCAACGGATTTATGAATATGGCGGCGTATAGCATCCCTACACACCATATTGCAGCGATTACGAGCCTTGACATATCTATCATGGTTGGTCTCCGTAGTACACATCTTGTACCGGGTCTTGGCTACAGCTTTTTTATGCATCAAAACTCTTATTTCATCCGTGAGCCAAGGAGCTGGTAAGTGTTTGAGCTTGATAGGACGTAGTGGCGCATGCTTGTCATACAGTTGGGTCAATATAGAGTTGAATATGCTCACCTGTTCGTCGACCGTTACAGCATTAATAACTGAGGACCAGTCGATTTTAGAGGCATCATCCAATAATGCTTGCTTATCCATGCCACCAAAGTTGCGCTGAAGAATTATTTGAGGCTTAGATTTAGGTGGGCGAACTTTGTAGGAGAGAAAAACTAAATCGTGATAAGAAAAATCAGAAGTGTTGTATTGACCATTGATATTACATTTACACTTCAAATTATACTTGTCCACGGATTTCTCTGAAACTATAAGTAATATGCATGTTATTAGTTCATAGTCTTTGTTCATGTTTAGCGAAGTTTCATCAAAATCGGTTCAGTAGTTTTAGAGATATGGAAATCCATGAAGTTGGTTGAATATATTAGTATACCTCTTGTTTTCATTACAGAGTTCTCCGTGTTTATTAAACTTGTGGGGAAATAAATAAGGAATAATATAATAGTGCTAATTATTATGAGCATCCTTTTATAGAGGCGTGGTAGTAGTCAAGTGTTTATTCTAGTTGATTGCACTGCCTAGAACAATGTTTGATGTTTGACTATTTGAGTGCTTATTTAGATTTTCAGTAATAATAAAGGATTAATCGCATCACAAACTGGGCGTGCATAATTTTCTCATCGCTCATTTACAAAACATGTTTTCCTTAAGTAACAAAGATTTGCCGATTGCGGTTTTAATTAAAGATTAAATCAAACTTTGGTTGCATTTTACCTACTAGATTTTCCTCTAAAATATTAAAATATACGTAAAGTATAAATGAGTGACTAAATTATTGCTTAGACAAACTCTATAATGTTGAATGTTCTCAAACCGCCCGAAGGGCATCTGAAATAGTTTAGTGTTGTTAGACCATCAGATCGACTGAAGTTAATAGGCAGAATATTTTTATTCATTTACTTCATACCTTCCAAAACATACAACACATACTACTTGCTAAATACACTTTTAAGATGAAACGTTTAAATTTTTGTTAAGATGTATTATTATTATTATTAAATAGTTTTTTTGATTATTGTCTGATTTTGCATTATTAGTGAAGCATTGATTAATCATCATTCTTATTTCCAGGCAAAGCTCCTGCTGCGCAGCGCCGGCGTGTCGGGCGCGGTGCAGTCCACCCTGCAGCGCTTGCAGCATGCCCGCGCTGATGCCGACGCCGAGCGAGCGATACAACTACTCACATACACCAACACTGTGCTACAGACGTCTTGAGAACTACATGACTATAGCGAATGACTTGCAAATTATAAAACAGCTCTCATTAAAATGTTATATTGGTGATAATAAGATAAATTGTCAAAAAGTGCATTAAATTTGGGTTAAGTTTATTTGTGATTTTCCTGACAGTTATTAGGTTAAAAGTAATATGTAATAAAGTTTGGTTTAACAATAAATTGTGATAATATACTTATTGATTTGTAGCGTAGAAAACTATTAGCACTATCAAGATATATGGCCATTCCGGTCTGAACCGAAAAAGAGATTATTTTCATTCATTATGCTAAACCAAATATTTTTTTGTACAGTCAGCAAAAAGATGTTCACAATATCTTATAGATTTTGTTCTGGTTATTAGGTATATTAGTCCCGGCTGTTTGAAATAATATGGTAGTTGTTAGTCCATATCAGAGGCCCTTAAGGCGGTTTGAAAACTTTCATACGAACTTGCTTACTTACCACAATGAAACAAATGTCTAAAATTAGTAATTAGTTTGTCGTAAAAATGATAACAGGAGTTAAGTTATGTAATCATTTTAAATAATAATATCGGCCTTCGATTGAAGCATGGTTATGATGAGGTTTATGTTAGGGGGAGCCACTTGGGATAACCAAACCAACAAAGTTGGCAATTCGACACGTAAACTGTAAAATATTATAATTATTATGTAATATTAGGAATTGTCAGCTGAAATGTAGGTACCAATATTATAGTTAACGCATTGATAACGAAGAGGTACGAGATAACGAATTAAAAGCCTAGGTAGATTTTCAAGTAATTAAACTAAATACTTAGATAAACTAAAAGCTCACTTTGTCGGTTCCATCATCTTATAGATTAATGCATCTGATTAAGATCTGATATTGCAAAAATGATTTTAGGTTATATAGATTCTTATGGTCTAAAATAAAGTTCAAATTCGGATGTAAATAATGAGTAGTAAAGCGTACAAATAAAATAATGTTACACTTATTCAAACTATGCTATTTTCTAAGTATAAAGACATGTAAGAGTCTTGTGATAATTAGCCATATAACGAGTCATGTGATTTTAGCTCTTATGTACATTTATTGTTGACTTAAAATCAAGCGTGTAATCTGCAAATCTCACAAGCTTTAATTATGCAATCAGAGCTATCTTAACTGGTTGCTGGTGCATATTGCATATAAGTATCCAAATTCAGTTTATTATTATAAAAAAAAAATACTTACACACAGATTAAATATAAACATATTGTTTTTGACAAGGGAAAAAATATATAAGCGCACTAAAACATAAATCAAATAGTAATAAAAGAAGTGTATAACAACACGCACATACAGTACAAACAAATATATACCTACATATAGAACGAGTTATTTTTTTTTAACTATAACGAGTTTGCACTTGGCCATAGTTTACTTGATAGCAAAAAAATAAAATAAAGATATAGATGGCTCTAGGCAGTAAGCAATAACTGAAGAATATAATTATTTGGTTGTGGTAATAACACTGGAGTATATCAAATATATTATCTACTTAAAAAAACATACGTAGGTACTTCAAGTATTATTTTTTTTACCGACGCCAGTAAAAGATAAAACGAGAACTCAACTTAAAGAAAAATTAAAGCAACTCGACTGGCTTGTCTCGAATGCTGATTACTTTTTTTTTTAAACAAAATTATTTATTAATAAATCGAGACTTAAATGTAGGCGTATAAACAAAACATTAAAACGAATAGGTAATTAATAATCTACCTGTATCTATGTATCTACGTTATACCTACCTTCCAAAATCACTTGCCAAGCCCCCATCATAGAATAGATCCATTCCACGACAAGAGCAAACGATTTTAGAAGGTAGGTATAACGCTAATTACTTACGATTACTGGAAGCAATCAGCGCTGGCCTTCCGTTGGGGTAGGCTGTGACGATCAGTGTTCTAAAAAATTGGTGCCTGTAACTAGTATTGGGATAATATCTAAGGACGGGTAATCCTATCTTTTACCTACAGCAAGTCGAGAATATACCTTACAGGCTATTTAAGTTTCCTTCACATTCTAAATTGCCCAAATTCTTCACTAAAAAAAAACAAAGACAAATTTACATAATCATTTATACCTAACTGTGCGAAAACGGGGCTTGTTTTTAATTATATATAATAATACATAGGTATACAATATTCTTTCGAATGCCTAATGTAACATTAGCGTGATATAATCAACCTTTTTGTCCGTGGTGTTTTTACTACAAATTTAATGACTTATTATTCTTTAATTAAACGTGACACAAAAAGTTGTGTAGGTAAGATTTGTAATGACTTATTTTGGTAGTGTGTAGTATACCTAGTCCTATTTAAAGTAGACATGAGATATACAACAATACGCTACTTCGGCGCCATATCAGTGCAGAGGACGTCAAATTGTTTATTTATTGAACATTGTGTAGCTAGTTAGGTAGGTACATATATTATTAACAATTATGGAAGGAGGAAGGCGGTCCCGTAGTGTGAAGTGTGCGCGGGCAGTCGCGGCGCGGCCGGTTTCGCGATAAGGCTGCGACGATAGCGCACAATCCACGGCCGAGTATCGAATGTATCGAGTTTGCATTACTCATTATCGGCGTGAAGGGCGATAATCCGCGGCGGGTGCGCGGGCGCCGGCCGCCGGCCGCAGTGCTGCGTCTCCGGCCCGTCCGTCCGGCCCGCCTGCACGCCGTCTAGTGCTTCCGCGGTGACGGTGCAACTCCCGCGCCTCGCGTCACTACAGTGTTATTGTGCAGTGCAGTGCTAACTAGTGCATAATTATGTCTTCTTGTCACTTCAACTTTCCGCCGCAAAGTTTCTCAGCAGTGTACAAGAGCGAGAGCCCCGCGGCGTTGGATGCGAACGTGAGTAGTGAGCGGTGCACACCCGCGGCGGCGCCCGCGCTCGCCTAGTGGCAAGGTCGCGGCTTGAGACGCCCGCGCCGCCGCATGGTGCATTCAACTTGATCAGCACTAATTACGTATCAATATTTGTGTTATTGACTTCGCCTGCTTACAAATATGCGCTTTATCTAACATGCCTAGCAGTCTTAAGCCTAACTTACGCCTAGTAGGTGCTCAAACCAATCATTTTGATTTCCGCTCAAATATAGTTTCTATGTGTCACGGCTAGTCGATAAAGTCGCGAATGAAATCGCTTCGGCGCCATATGAATACATAATTACTTCTGCAGCCATTCTATCATATACGATCTGTACAAATATCAGTGGCATATGTTTTTTATCGGTCCAAATATAGCGAGGAAGATCGTTATACATAACAGCCCGCATTATGAGAGCCACATCTGCTTTGTTCTTTTGTTTCTTCAAGGCTATCAACATAATAATATTCATAATTTTGTTTTGGACTAAGTTCTGGCGATATTATATTTTTCCCTTTATACTGTGACTACCTTCATTTTCGTATTTGCTTGTCGTTAATGTTGACAATGTCCACGTTACATTCTGCTTGCCCTCCATTTACACACACATGCTAACATGGTTAGCGTGTGTGTAAGTAAACACTTCCAAAAGCGCTCTTCTTTATTTTCCTGTGTCTGCTGATTTACTTTGTTGTTGAGGAAATATGTATAGAGTAAATGGATTGATGAAATAAGTACAAAATGTATAAATTGGATATTTCATATTTGTATACCTAAGTAAATAAATTAGATTGAAAGCGAGTGTGGCTCGGTGCGTCTGCTTATTATTCTGACGCACACTGCTTCGAATCTGGCCCAACACCAAAGACTTGTTTATCGACATATGTGTTGGTTTACACTCGCCTAACGGTAAAGGAAACCAATGGACCACAAAATCCGAGAACTTGTATCTTCCTTGGGAAGATGTGGATATAATCTTATCATGAGGAATACGACTCGAAGAGAGATTAAATAGAAGGATTCATCAATTAGGTAGAGATTTGTCAAATTGGTATTTAAACATATTAAATTTTGATAATTTTTATATGACGAATAATATATATATATATCTGGTTTCCAGAAACGCTACGGCCCTCCTTGCGAAGGGTGTGATGCTGCTTCCCCAGTCAGTGCTGACGCGCCGACGCTATTCAGCTGTTTCCATTGTGCTGTAAGTATGTTCTTTTATTTATTATTAGAAGTTACTTGAGACATTCTTATAAATATGCAACTATATAATGCGGTTTTCACTCACGTGTAATTTCGCGTATGTTGTTAACGCGTTTCGGGTGTAGGTATCTAATGACACTCATCGTTAGAACGTACGTTCTGGGACCGCGGCAGCGCGCAGTGATCTTATGGTGTCGTTCGTTTGTCGTTTTCTTTGTTCTTATATGTGTCATATTTTGTGGCCATTTAGGGACCAGCTGGGAACTTTTATGACTCATTAACATGTACTTATGAGTATACTATACATTAATAATACCAAGTCCTGTAATTAATTTTTGTGAGTACAGAAAAATAATACGTTTTGTGGAAATAAAATTGTGGTTATGGCATCTTCCTTAATAAAATAGTATCTATGCAGTTTTTATTAATCCATATACCACCGGATTAATAAATACAGCTTATATACTATTTTATTATAGCAATTTAGTTTGATGGAGTGAAATTTCACCATAATGCATACTTATGACATGCCATCATGTCTAATTATTTAATTATTATATTATCGTTCCTTAAATCACCACACTCGTGATAGGTACTTAAATGAGCAAGTGGTTTACTTAAAATATAATACCTATTACTTAATCTGCCAAGTTATTTTGGGCGTGTCTTGACTTGAGCTTTTCGAAAGATAATGTTGTAAGCTATTTGAAAAAACATGAAATGTTATATCACTCACAATATTTACTTTATATATTGTTTTTTTTTATCAACAGTTCGTGATTTTTTTGCTTACACTGGTGATACTTGAATATTTGCTAGTCATCACTAGACATTTAAGCAGCTCTGCAAGAAATATTGATATAAAAGCCTCTAGACCTTTGAATGCTACCAACTGGTTGACTTTTTGATGTTTATGATTCGTGGTCGAAGTTTATCTTCGTTTTTTGTACGTCATAACGAGCTTTCAATGATTGTAAAAATCAAAAGTTCTACGTTAGAATCGATTACAAAAAATAAAATATTCGTACAAGTAGTATTTAAAGAGCTTTATTTACAATAATAAAATATAAAAACAAGGGAACAAAAACTAAACATACTACTTCTAACTACTACAAAAAACTTAGAAAATCTTTCGAAAAGCCTAAAGATAATCTAAGTGCTCCAGCCCACTACATTAGTATTTAATGATTTGTAAATCTCAATTATCTAAATTAAAGTGGGTACGAGGGGCATTCAGCATTTAAGTTGAAGGCTATGTTATTTAATGTGTTTGCAATTTATGCTTTCAATGCAAGATATGATTTATGTAAAATCATAAAAATATGATTTATAGATGATACTGTTCCAATTTGTAATTTGTTTCTATGTTTTGTTTTGTTTCTATTTTCAGTTCCGAAAGAGCATCAAAGTCATCCGAAAAGAAAAGCACAGAAAAGACAAACATGCAGTCAATAGCAAGGTAATTTTAAATTAATTCTTTTTGTGAATAATTATTATGTTTTTAAGTATGATTATAAGTGGTACAGTGTTACGTTTGGACAAGAAGATCTAGAAAACTTGTGTTAGGTACCTAGTTATTATTACCGAGATGTTTAACAACAATCACACGAATTTCTTTTTTACCATTGGTTTTTTTCTCTTGAGTCCTATATCTTCATGACTGAGGGCCGTGGCTCCCCCGCAGAATTAATTCGTTAAGGGAGTTCTCTTGGGCAGATAAATCGTGGTGGGCGTCCAGGTCCTTCCACGGAAGACACATGTCCTTGGATATTGTGGTCCTTAAACATGTCGGTTTCCTGACGATGTTTTCCTTCACCGCTAAGCGAGTGCAAACCTTAAAAACGATTGGTTTCAATACTCCTTTATTTTGTGATTTTGGTTACCTTAGAAAATTTATTTCACAATTCAACACCACTAAAATAAAATATTTTAATACGGTAGCAACTTTAATGAAATACGTGAGATGCAATTTGACGAAACTTGAAATTATGCAGTTATATTGCATTGCTAACCGTTCTTTTGTTGATTAAAAAATCTAAAATTGAAATGAATCCGCACATTTTGAGGCCTGCTACTATACGAAATATATAATTAAAATAGTTTGCGTATTTTCGTAGTTTCAGTATTTAAATTAATCATTGTAATTAAGTCGCCTCGGTCACGCTATAAATTTTAATGTCTATGATTTTAAATAGACCCACTTATAAGTAACAAAACACTATTTTAAAATTAAGGTTCAGTAACTTGAAGTTGATTTTCATCGTATAAATAAACTGTTGAATAGTAAAACCCAAAACTATGAGAGTTTGAGTGGATCCTATGTGAGAGCTTGCATCTAAATATACATACAAGTAGTAGTTTATATGAAAACATATATATTTTTTTTAATTATAAAATCACCTAACACATGTATCTCATAGTTTAGTGCTTAGTGATCTTCAAACTGAGTTAAAACTCATTACTAAATACATATTTTCTATAAATCAGTTCGAAGTTATGCACTAGACTCAGCCCGTTAGGTACCCGGAAAAGCAGCTAAACTTGCTTTAAAATTTAAATGGCGATGTAGTAGAGAAACATACAGACCATAAAGATATTTATCTACACTAATGTTGTAACATTCTACTTATGTTTCCAATACTTGACTTATAATTACTACTGTTATAGCACAGACAACAAAACACTCAATTTAAGCAATTTCACATGATGTTATAATATCCACATCGATATCGTAATAGCCCATTATAACATCGAAAAAGCGTGACCAACCTGATTGCAGGGCCAATCAGGTTGGTCGCGCTGCGCTTTCGTTGGTTAGATTTTAATGGCGGCAAAATCACTGTGACAATACACGTACGCGTGAATTTAATGTTTCGCAATGTGTTTTGTTTTTTATATACAAATTAAAAGTTAAAAATGGATAGCGACGATGATATTTGTACGCATCCGGATATTCTAGAATTGGCAACAAAAGTAAGTCACAATCTTTCGCCAGAAAAATCTAGAAAATTATATGAAAAATTAACTATTGTCAGCTTTTACTCTTGTTGTTTGATTAATTGCATTAGTGAAGATAAAGTAGTGTATACAACTGCATATAACACGGGTATTAAAACACGAGTGAGTTTATGAAACGAGCGCAGCGAGTTTCATAATAGTAACGAGTGTTCATTATATGACAGTTGCATAAGCTACTATTGTAATTACGTTGGTCGTTTCTATGTATAATAAGTATGTATTTACGAAAGAAAAGTATACATACATATATGTATGTATTATATCCGTAACCACCCGTAACCTAAGTACCATGTACCATGATACGTAAGCTTAGTATGAGGGTGCTAGATGGCGCTGTGTGATATGTCTTGAAATATTTATTTATTTATTATTTATTTGTTTGAATAATAAGTAAAAAGACCTAAATATTAATAGTCTAATTGTTTTTCTCGAATCGAACTCACGTGTTGCATATCGTGAAGAAAATGGCTTCGTACTCGAAACTCTTGATTCAAACGACGGTTACCTTCGTAAATACATAATGGATGATTATTTGCATGTGGACAAACTCAGGACTTGGTTAGAGGTTCTAGTTTGAAGTACATAGGACTATGTACGTCAGCCTGGAACTGAATTATGGTTCTGGGTTATAACAATGAATATACTTGTATTTAAGTGAAATTTGTTGGTGCCTGAAATAAATGGGATGCCTAAACTAAGTTTACTGTTTGGGATTGACAAGCTAATATACCCATTTTTTTTCTAAAATAGTATTAAAATTAGTCTTTTCGACCAGTAGATACTTGATCGTTTTCTCTTTTTAGTTTTTCTTTGGTTTCTTACAAAATAAGTATTATGAAAGTCGTCCAATTACTAAAGAAAATTCCTCGCAAAAATATAACTATTTTTTTTATGCATATTACAGAAAAGATCAGTACATAATGTCATTGAGGTACTAACTTCCTCCTGTGAGTTGCCCCAATATAACCTGGATTCGTCTAATCTTGTGCCTATATTTGTATACCTAGCATACATTGCGATCAAATATGTGCCGAAAATTGGGATTTCCCTCATTAGCAAATATTATTGATTAACGACGAAGTATTTGCATCTCGACACTTATAATCAAGCAGGGGCAAAAGTCTATCGGTTGAACATAAGACTTATTTCGTAAACCAACAGTTTTATCTGTTGTTTAAAATTGTGTAACCAATGTGTTATAGTTTCTTTCTCTTACATATTATTATAGATTTACTTAGGTTTTATCGCATGTTAAATTGAAACAACATTTTCTAGAAATTTTTAGCAACTCTTATCGGTTTTGTTCATTTCCTTATGCTTTTCGTATGTCCGAATTATTAACAAAGGCAGTTTTTTCATAACTTATAATACTTTTTAATTTCAGTGATTACTGATCGCATAGACATCCGCTTTTGTAGGTTTATACGCCCTTTTTCTTTCTAACTTAACTAAAGTAACTTAACTATAAGTCTTTTGGGCGAGGTTTAGTATCCATACATCGAAAATAAACGTACTTATCAGGATTTTAGAACTATTTAAACAAAAATTGTCTCAGACCCACTTTTGCAATCACTACATTAAATATTTATTATTTGACTATATTATTGTAATTTTTTTAATATGATGCGCTTTGAGTGACAACAATGAATGAGTTATAAATTTAATTTAAAAAAATATATTTCTCAGAATAATTTCCATTACCATATACAAACGTACAATGAAAACATTCGCGAGAAGTGGAACAGTTAGGTATTTTCGATGCTGAAGTGATCACGATATTTGCTAACATTTTAAATGTGAGCAAAGAAGATATGGCATTTTAATTTTTTACTCATTGTGCAAATATGGGAAATCCCTACAAACACTACCGTTTACATTCTTCGAGTGTTGACCACTTGTCTAGGTATGATTATTGTACATACCTATTATATGAACCTACACTTACAATTAAAAGTATTATTTCGTAGTTATTATCATTAAACTAGATAATCAACTTATTACTTACTTAAACACCACACAAAAAAAACATAGAAATAAGCGTCTTAATTGGCGGCCCTGTCGCTAAGAGCGATCTCTTCGCGATGCATATTGCTGACAATACTGATACTTTGATATATCTTAAAATATACCTATATCTTAATAGACTTAAATGTATCATATCACATCACACTAATATTATAAAGGTGAAAGTTTGTGCGTGTGTGTGTGTATGTTTGTGAGCTCTTCACGCTCAAACGACTGAACTAATTTGTATGAAGTTTGGTATGGAGGTAGATTAGACCCTGGATAAACAAATAGGCTACATTTTATACCATTGCTAGTTTATCCGTTATCTAGTACCCACGACACAAGCGTTTGCTTAGTGTGGGGCTAGATGGCGCTGTGTGATATGTCCTGAAATATTTATTTATTTTTTATTATATAATAAAATAACATGAATTTGGTATTCATTTTATCACAACACCAAGGAATACTCGAATAGATTAATTGAAATCGATACAAAATAAAACGTCACATACAACTTTTTTGTGGCGTTTGTTTGTCACTTGCCGAGTGTAATAAAAAAACAGACAGGTCGGATGAATTCGGGTAGAAAAACGTGTCCCGTGATTGACCCAAGCGCAGATTTTTTACTTTCTTATCCTTGACATCATGTTGTTTGTGATTCCGTTTCAATTTTCAGCTTTTGCACACTTGCTTGTAAAAGTTCTTATACAGTTGGGTAGCTGCAACATTGTAAGAAGGTTTTTAATTAATCTATCAATGAACACGAAATATGGCTTGTAACATGACACCACAATAATATTACTTACTACAATGAAGATTTATTTTGTGAGGATGCAAATTGGAATATAAATAGATTCTGTCTTAAATTAACAATTATTAGGTTTTTCTATTAACATTAATACAATAATAAATAGGTTTTTTTTTATTTCAAATAGGAATTAACACAGATAACCATAAGGGCGCAAATATAAAATATCTTTGTAACTCAGCAAAAATGGTTGAAATATGTACGGTTTATGATAAAATACATCAGTAAGAACATGCCTTTAGTAATTTACTCGCAGAAGCACGTGTCTCCTCTAAGTGTTGTTTCCATAATGTCTTTGCAGGTAAATATCTCAGCGAAATCTAAATTGCTAAGCTTTACAATTGCTTTATATTTTGTTTACATGTTTTGAAATCAAACTTGTTTTTACTTTATATAGTAGGAGTTGTTTGTTGAAAGTGATATTTTTCTATGAGTTTTGTTCTTCTATTGTCTTTATGAATGATTCGGAGATGAAATTATTTATTGGTAGTTTACGTATCATTGCTACTCGGAGTATACCAAGAATTTAAAAATAAACTCTTAACTCCTGCATGATTGGAAGATAAAATTATTGTTACTTTACGTTGAGTGCGGTCGCACATTAACAACAATTTAGAAAAAAACCTCTGTTGCTTCTGCACTAAATGCTTGGGGTTGAGCTCAAAATTCTTTCTGGCTTACAAGTGGACTCTTTATTATTATCTATACTTCTATACTGATATTATAAAGCTGAAGAGTTTGTTTGTTTGTTTGTTTGTTTGAACGCGCTAATCTCAGGAACTACTGGTGCGTATTGAAAAGTTCTTTTTGTGTTGAATATACCATTTATCGAGGAAGGCTTTAGGCTATATAACATCACGCTGCAACTAATAGGAGCTAAGAAACAATGGAAAATCTGGAAAAAGCGGGGAAAATTATTCACCTTTGAGGGATTCCGTTGCGTGCGCTGCGAAAACGGTTCAAGTCGTAGGTAACAGCTATAATTTATAAAGCTGAAGAGGTTGTTTGTAAAAAAATATGATGCCCAATATAACTACTCCACGCGGACGAAGTCGCAGGCACATCTAGTCTTTTATAATTACCTATGACGGGATTATATACTTACTCCAAAATTACATTAAATTCTCTCTTGTAAGTTAAAGTTAATCCTCATTTTACGCTAAATTCGCGAAAAAGGTAAATGGAGATGTCATTTTTAAAAAACATTATGGGATAATGGACAAAATATAACTAAAAAAACCCAGAGAAGTAAATACGGCGTGGTAACAGAAAATAGGTAGGCAACAAAACAACGTTATCAATTCAGGTCAGATATTACAATCTATTCATTAACTGCTGAATAAGTATCCTACAGTATTGTTATCAATGGCCTAACCAGGTTATCAGTTATAGCAGCACAAGTGGTCAATTTGACCCATAGACTGTATTAAACAGACAACTACATAATTATGTTGTTGAGTTCTACCAAAACCGATCCGTTCATTTATTCATTTTAATGAAGATCACGGATGAACCAATTAGAATAATAACATTTTTAATAATAAAGAAATTTAAATGACCAACATATGTATGTAAGTCATAGAGCTAGGAGTATACATAAATGATTCATAAAAGAAACTTTCAAACATTTAGAGTTCATATAGTCAATTTTCTTTTCATTTAAATTATATAATAAAAACAAAATTTCATGTTTAGTTGACGCTACAAATTTTAATGTACTTAGACTTATTTCTATCATATATCACATTTTTTACATGCGGCTATGGCAACATACCAAGTATACCAACCAGCTTGCAGAGATATCACGTACATATTACTATATCTAGTTTTGTGTATATATTTGGCATATGTGTTACGGAATATTTTCCGTAAAATGAAGAGTCTGTGTCGTGTAATATCGTCGGTCATAGTTCAATTTAACCCTTCTAGATAACTCGAGTTAAGTTTATTGAAGGTAGATAAAGGAATTACAATTGGCTTCTGTATGATTAATTAAAACTTGAGTATCCTAGGTAAGTGATGGATAAAGTTAATTGACTTTAACTTTTTTTACAGGGAATAGGCTTACGTTTGACTACATGTAGTCAAACGTAAGCCTATTCCCTGTAAAAAAAGTTGCAGCCTCCCCCATATTAAGCACCACTGTAGTGTAGGATGTAGTACGCTGGCCTGGAAGAAACTTACTTACTTTGGAAAGTCCTGTCCTGATAATTCCTTTAACGAATTCATTCTGCGAGGGAGTCGCGACCCTCAGTCATGAGATAGTAAGACTCAATGAGAGAGTCTCTGAATTAGAAGACTTGGCAAATCATCTAAAGCAGCCCCGTCAGTTATCTGTAGCCCAGTATACCAAATACCATAGGACGTCTATAAAATGCTAATAGCTGAAATAAATGGCCAATGTTAGTGTGTTATTGTAATGAATTTACGTATTGAATGTATTACAATAATGTGGGCACACGTGTATGAAACGTAATTAGTTTAATACTTGTATTTAAATCATACCTTCAGTTTATTTTTTCTCTTTTTGAATACGCTTGGTAGACTCGTTAATTATTTTATTAGTAAGTAGTGGACTCGCTTCACCCGCAATATTTCAGGATCAAAATTAGCCTATGACACTCCAAGACCTCATACTACCAACATACAAAAAAATCATGATGATCCGTTAAGGAGTTTTTGCGTGGGGAGCGTTTATATAAACAGACAAATAGATAAATAAATAAAATAATAAATAAATATTTCAGGACATATCACACAGCGCCATCTAGCCCCATACTAAGCTTATATAAAAAAACAGACAAAAAATATAAAAACTGCTGAAATGTATTTTATTATCAACTAGTGGATGCTAGCGGCTTCGCTCGCATTAAGAAGTAAAACTGGCATCCTTTATTTCACCCCTTTAAACGTGACATTCCCAAAAATCCTTTCTTAGCGTATGCCTACGTCATAACATCTACCTTCATTCCAAATTTCAGCCCAAACCGTCCAGTGGTTTGGGTTGTGCGTTGATAAATCACTATATCAGTCAGTCAGTCACCTTTGAGTTTTATATATATATATATATGTCACGGTAAATGTGGATAATGCGGGAATTATGCATAATTACCAGTGCTCGTGCAATTTATTTTAATAAACATTTTGATTCTGCTGTTTGATTTTATTATATTCTACCAAAGGGGTATGGTTATCTATACTTCTATACTAATATTATAATGCTGAAGAGTTTGTTTGAACGCGCTAATCTCAGGAACTACTGGTGCGAGTTGAAAAATTATTTTTGTGTTGAATAGAACATTTATCGAGGAAGGCATTAGGCTATATAACATCACGCTGCAAGTAATAGGAGCGAAGAAACAATGGATAATGTGGAAATAAACGGGCAAATTTATTCATCTTTGAGGGCTTCCATTGCGTGCGCTGTGAAAACGCTTCAAAATGCAAAAAAATATTGCCTAAAATAACTATTACACGCGGACGAAGTCACTGCCGCAGCTAGTTGTATGTAATTACCGGTAAATGTGGATAATAATCTACATTTACCGTGTGCGTTGGTAATTATGCATAATTACCGGTAATTATGCATAATTCCCGATTATCTACATTTACCGTAACATATATACTAGTGGGTGCTCGCGGCTTCGCTCGCATTAAGAAGTAAAACTTGCACCCCCTATTTCACCCCTTTAAAAGAGGCATTTCCTAAAATCCTTTCTTGCCTACGTTGTAACATCTACCTTCATTCCAAATTTCAGCCCAATCCGTACAGTGGTTTGGGCTGTGCGCTGATAGATCACTATATCAGTCAGTCAATCAGTCAGTCACCTTTTATATATATAGATAGATAGATTTAAAGTACATAAACATTTTCTCTCTGCTGCTCTAGGTAGCCCAATACACGTATGCGCCATTATGCTAAGCGATGCACAACATCACGAGTGACATTCCGGGCCCGTCGCGTGACGTGACCGGTCACCGACGTCCCGCCGGGCTACTCAACTCCTAGCCGCCGATATACTACCAGAGACAATCCATTCCAGTTTTACGTTGTATTGCCTTCGACCGTCAAGTCACTTGTGCTGGAGTCTTTTCACCCTTTTTGGTGGTTATAAGCCTAACTCGAGGGAAAACGGATCTATCTATCGTCCACAAAAATTGATGTATTTTTCTGACCGTTTATCATAGTTCGGCAGTCTTTTAACCAGGTCATATGCTCAAACCGGAGTTCACTATGAGAATTTTCTGCACGATCAAATCGTCGACGCTTTCATGGCAATGGATCAACCATTCGAAAGTATATCTTATTACCTATATCTTTGTATTTAAGAATGACCGGTAAGTAAGATGATAAATATTATTATGTATATAAATACGTATAACAATCAGGAATAAGACCACCGGCTCGCCTAAAGCGACACCTTCGAAGGTGGAACATACTTGTACTCGTTTTCAAATTCATTGGGCGGACCAAACCGATAATATAAATGCGTCAGATTTTGACTGATACTAAAAAA
The DNA here is from genome assembly GCA_927399415.1 of Macaria notata. NCBI lineage: Eukaryota > Metazoa > Arthropoda > Insecta > Lepidoptera > Geometridae > Macaria > Macaria notata. The sequence continues at coordinate 11,269,553 of OV656730.1, forward strand.
TAATTCAACATTATGTTTGTCGAAGTTTTCTTTACAATTAGAAGTCTATTTGGTATGATGTGGTTGGTCCTTACTCTCGAATTTTCTTGCTAATCGGCCCCCATCATGCATAGAGTGTCCGGTCACGCCGGTTGTGTCCGGGCCTTGGCTCATTACATGTCCTTTTCACTTTTTTAATGTCGATTACGAGTACAAATGAAGGAGTTGTAAGTTTGACGACGTTCCTGTTTAAAAAGACTTATAGAAAAATATAATTAAGATATTTTATTTATAACACAGTACTTATAAACTTTTGTAGCACAATCTTTGAAATTAATAAACAATAGGTTGCTTTACAAAAATAAATACATACGTGAGTGGAAAATTATGTTGTTAGTTTTAATCAGAATATGTTTTTGCTTTTTATCCGATCACGAGCAGTCTGGCCTACATAAAACTACATGAAAACAAACATACCTTATTCTAGTACAATAGCTTAAATAACATTAATGATAAAAGAATCAATCTTAAACACTAGCAGTAATAAAAATAGTTCTTTGTAAGACCATTATTTCTATCCTTTTCGTATGCGAGGGCCAAGATAACTATCTTTCAAGTACCTACCGTTAAGTAAAGGTGCAAGGCGAATTAAAAAATAGTAATTCATATAAATTATTAATTTACAATTTAACTCCGTATGTACGTAAGTACACAGACATCGTGCGCTAATGCCACTCCCCGGGTGGCGGCTGCGGCCAGGTAGTTTACTACAGAAACTGTGGTAATGAGTTGTAGTCACGTTGGCGTTAAACATTCATATTTAAATTAAATACTGTGAAGCATTTATTTAACACTAGCGTTTAGTATGGAGCTAGAAGACGTATAGATGGCGCTGTGTGCAATGTCCCGAAATATTTATTTATTTCATCATCATCAGCATAATGAGTCCCACTGCAGGGTATAGGCCTCCTCCCTCTTACGCCAATACTCCCTGTCTGGCGCTGTTCTTGCCCAGATGTTTCCTTTTCCTTTATTTATGTATTTATTTCACTGTAATTCTGATAAAGGAGAGTTGTATGTACATGTGTATTTTTACTTATTTACGTTATTTGTCCTTAAGTATTTTTTTTATTGAGCACGTCGTAATATCTTATGTTGATACAGTATTACATAGAGTACAGTTACATTTTTTAACTAAATTGAAAATCACTTCTCGTCACCAGCATGTCTCATCTGAAAAAACAGTTTTTATCAAAAAATGGCCAAGTCAGATTTTTCTAGGTGTTCCGCAGAAAATGGGTTTACACTTGGCAATAATTTACATTATTAGTAATCACTAATTCTAGGATGGAGCAAGCCCCTCGAATTATTTAAAATTTTCTCGAGATGTTTCGAACCGAAAAATTCGCCTTATAAAATTTTCCACATGATTAGTATTCTGTTTCGTATTCATCGCGTTTTCGGAAGCTCTCCGCTGAATTTCTGATGATGTGGCTGACATAATAGATGATCTTATTCAATATTTGCCTTGTAGGCAGGTGCTTGACTTCTGACTGAATTTTTGTTTAAAAAACGTGCATTTATCTTTGCCAAATCGCCATTGCAGTATTTTAAATTGTTTAAAATTATCACGCTATTATTGAGAAGAGGAAATGTTGTGTGTGAGTTTGTCTGTTCTTTCTTTTCGCTCAAACTGATGGAAAATTTGGACGAAATGTACTATTAAGAAAATTTGGTCCTGGATTAACAAATAGACAAAGCATTTAGTGCCGCTGGTTTATTACACAAATGGGTTATTAAGTTTTTAAATTGTATTATTGCTGGTGGTGATAATTTGATGATCTACCTTCCACCAAGTTTCTCTTGTGCGGAGTACATATGTATATTGTATGTTGTGTAAAAAAAAACTAAGCGAGTAAAACTTACTCGTTGATTTATTAATATACGGCTGTGACCTTAATGGGTTTGCTCCTACATCTATGCGTCCGTTAAACACTAAAGTTCATAAAACCACGATGGGACAACCACCTTTAAAGTCATGTTTCTCATTTGGAACCTTCTTGAAATTAAAATGAGAGTTTTGTCGTCACTACACATTAAAATTAAAACGGATAGTCACGTGGCTATGTCGATACTTTTTAGTGAAATAAGTAGATCCTTTGCATCTTCGTCATTTGGTAGATAAACGTGATTCATTCGGGTTTTAGAATTATTAAGCTATATTGGGATTGGGAGGCTTTGGATGATCAAAGATATTGTTACGAAGTAGGTACTTATTTGAACTGATCCGGTTTGTCCTTCATTTCGTAGTAAAAGCAAATTTTGAACGTCAAGTACATGCAATGCATCTTTTCAATGTATCGGATGCGTTTACTGAAACTATATACATACTAAGAGTGTTCCGCGGTTTCACCCGCTATTATCTATACTATAATATTATAAAGCTGAAGAGTTTGTTTGTTTGTTTGTTTGAACGCAGTAATCTCAGGGACTACTGGTGCTAATTGTAAAATTATTTTTGTGTTGAATAGATCATTTGTCGAGGAAGGCTTTAGGCTATATAACACCACGCTGCAACTAATAGGAACGAAGAAACAATGGAAAATCTGGAAAAAACGGGGGAAAATATTCGCCTTTGAGGGCTTCCGTTGCGTGCGCTGCGAAAACGGTTGAATATATTATCAAAATATTGTGTATAAAAGAATTATTCCTCTTGAAATGATCTAAAAAATGTCTGCAACAGTATATGTCTATATTTTAAGATTAACTCACTAGAACCGTTTTTATGATAATAGCTATCTACGCGGACGAAGTCGCTGTCACAGCTAGTTAGGGATATAAAGTCACCTATGTGTTAATCTTAGATCTAACAAATTTAATTGCCAAATTGTTTAATCAGTTCAAACGTTATATGTACGTGAAGATAACAAACATTCAATTGCCTGCAATTTTATTAGCATTTTTATGTGCCTGTAATCTTGTACCTAATATCTGAGAGTTAGTTTTAGATTTGCTGGATATTTTATGTCGGTAAGTTAATTAATTGATAAATTGTATTTGCTTTTCTTATTCTTAAACTCTTTAAAAAAGCGAGTGTGGCTTAGCGGTTCCAGTGTCTGCTTTTTATCTAGACGCATCCTGGTTTGGAACCGGCCCTTAACTAATGACTTGTGTTTTCAAGTTATGTGTGGATTTGCACTCGCTTAGCGGTGAAGGAAAACACCGTGAAGAAACCGACATGTCTGAGGACCACAATATCCGAGGACATGTGTCTTCCGTGGAAGGACCTGGGCGCCCACCACGATGTACATTATCTGCCCAAGAGAACTCCCCTAACGAATTAATTCTGCGGGGAGTCACGACCCTCAGTTATGAATAATAAGACACAAGAGAGAGATCTTATCCTTACTTACTTATATTACGACGCTGTTAGCAAAGTTGTCATATTTTTTGAACTAATAAGTTTAATGGTATCATTAATTAATAAGGATATTTCAACAATAATAGCAAATTCCGTAAAAAACAATTTTTAATTAATTGTCAATGAGTAACATTTAGTAAACACCTCTCAATTAACATTGCATTTTCCTGCAAACAAACAATTCAATTAGATACGTAAAGGAATTATTTGCACATAACTCAAGGAATGTAGCATGCCTAGTTAGTCTATACTGTGTTACTGGTGGGTACCTCACTAACAATGTTAGAAATTCATTAAAAAAATAATAGTAGAAATGCTTGCTTGCTAACAACTTCTGACAACAACGAGTAAATTCACGAATGAAGATAAGCACAAACTGTTGCATACTGAGGACTCCTTGCACAAGGATTCTTAAACATACTAAGCCATTTTTATAAGGTACTAGAGGAAGCCCCCGGCTTAGCTCGCATTATTTCAGGATAAAAAGTAGCCTATGATACTCCTAAGACCTCATACTACCTACATACCAAAAATCATGATGATCCATTTACCCGTTTTTGCGTGAAGACTGATTAAATAAACAGACAAAAATTCTAGAAATTGATGCTACATGTTCTGCTTTCAATTCTAAGAATCTCCAAACATTTTCATTAAATATCTTAATTGTTCAGACTTTCAACCCTCTTCATCTTTAATAGATGTATAAATTTTTGTCGCAAATGCATTTAGTAATTACAGTGTAGTGGGCCTATTACTATGAAATATGTGATGATTTGATTCAATTGTAAATATCTGTACAAAAAACTTGGCATTAATGCTTTTGTCTTTAATATTTGCAATTGGTTTTCTAAGTGACCGATCGGGTTGTCAACTTTCTTTTACGTAAATAAATTGGTATTTTTCCAATTTATTATCGTAAAAGAAGGTTGGCAACATTACTGTTGTTTATACTTACTATACAATTTAAAAAAACACGTTGTTTTTATTACGAACAAATTTATAACAACTATAGCCTTTCTTTAAAAAAAAGTCTCCCAATGCACAAACTACACTTCCCTTTATCCTGTATATCAACATATATGTACTAAGTATAGTACACCAACAAATGTGTTGAAGCATACTGGTAGGTACGTGCAGGGTATTTTGACTCTGATAAAGCGGGAGGCAGCGATGCGGCCGCTAGAGGTCACTATTGACGTCAATGGAGTCACGTGATCACATACTGTACTACGAAATACCTAACAGCCGGCACAGTAAAGGAAGATTGCAGTGAGCTGCGTTTTGGTACTCAATTCTTGTACACAGATAAAATTTTTGGTACTTATTGTATTGTGGTTTGTTAGTAACTTGTATAAAAAAACTAACTAAATCTAGTTCCCCTAACTGGAACTTGTATTTTGCAGGTTCCAATTCTTCAAGAATTGTTCGCTTTACTTATCTAAGTAGACCGATTTACTACGTAGAAAGTAATTTTGATTTTGATGATATACTGTTATTAGACTTGACTGAAAAATAAAACGATACTTTGGAACGCTGTAAAGTTCTACGTAAAATGTGTTTTGCCAAAAAATTGTCTAGTCAATAACTGCATTAACACCAAATTGCCAATGAATTGGACAGTTGTCTAGGTAGTATTGACAACGGGTAAAAAGACAACAAAGCGGTTCAATCAGTGACTCATCATAAGCAAGACGGTAAGAGAGCGCCATACCTAAGATAGGATTAGGTATATGTTGTAGTAAATAAAAATTTAAGTATCATTACGACATAGAAAAACATGTATACTGAGATGGTCACAAGAATTGAAGAAAAATATTTAAGTACTTATTAATAGGATCTTACCTACACTTACCATACACATCAAGATACATCTTAACCAAAGGTCATACTTTCGCTACTCATAAGTTCACGGACTCCTCTTAGGTCAAGGTGGAAGGCTTGAGAAGGCTTTCAGTTTATTTATAGCATATAATGACAGCGTATGGATGATAAAGATCTTAAAGGTGACATCTGGGTACATAGTATAAAATTACCTACGCTTATCATTTGATGAATTAACAGTTTGACATATTATATGTCAAACTGTTAATTCATAGGTAGGTACATAATATTCAATCATCTATAATAGATGATTGAATATTATGTACCTACCTGTTGGTAGAAACACTTGGGTTATTTGAGTTATAATTTTTATATGAAACAAAACGGTCTTATAAAAGTGAGAGTTAAATATGACAATCGTTCATACTTTGTCGCTGATAAAGCCGCAGTCTTGTGTCTCGATATGAATATTGGTTTTTTATGTTTCTAAATTATTTATTGGAAAAATATATTATGTCCTTTGTGATGTAATTTTTTTTGTTATGGCTTTTGCGAAGATATGACTTCGCTGTGATGTAATTACTTTCACGAGAAATGTGTTTGTCATAAATATCAAATGTCGCGTTGATGTCTTTGTATAAAACTGCGTAGAAAAGAGTTCAACGCGATAGACTTCTTATTCGTGAAATCCTTAAAAATCGAAATACATCGTTTACAACATATAATTTGAAATTGGTAAGATTGCACTCTGAAAAACATAATAAAATAAAAAGCTTTTATTTCTATTACTTATTAAGGAATAGATACAAAATAAGTAATGTACATGAAACCATTTAAGTAAGTATATTCTTCATGACATATTATACAATATGCATTTAAGAATTTGAAAACATAACGGCGTTTTAAATGATGTCCGACTGAAATATTATATGGGATTTAGTGTTTTCCGAGATTGATAGACTCTTTATGTGACACTAGCAGCATGCCGCGGTGTTATCCACGTTGATCCGGGACTTAAAGTAGCTTATGTGTTAAACCAGGGTCTGGATAATATACTCGGAGTAAGATTTTAATTTTACATTAAATAAATATACAGAGCATCTAACCCCATACTAAGCAAACGCTTGTGTCGGAAATAGATCCGTTATCGTGTACCCATGTCACAAGCGATTTGTATAATTTTTAGATCTGTTATCATATCACTACTATTAGCGATATGATAAAAGATCTAAAAAATATATAAATTAATGTTACACCGTTCCTTCTGTAAGTAATCAAGCTGTGACTAGACTGCGCCCGCGCAGGACTAGCCGGCATTCCGCGAGCGAATCCGTGTCGAAAGCCATCTGCGTCGCAAACTACTCTGTAGGAATACTCACTGCGTTCTTTGTATGTGGTTTTTTTTTTGATTAAAATAAAAATGACTCGGACCCATTTACAGGACTCTGTTTACTAAGATTTACGACCCAGGCGTTCAAATCCAGACAAAAGAATATTTTTTCTGAGCCTATAAAACGTTAAAAATTCTGATTAAGGATTCATAAAAAATCTTTCTTGAGTCGTACTCCTCATGACTGAGGGTGACTCCTCCGCAGAATTAATTCGTTAGGGGAGTTTTCTTGGGCAGATACATCGTGGAAGACACATGTCCTCGGATATTGTGGTCCTCAAACATGTCGGTTTCTTTACGATGTTTACCTTCACCGCCAAGCGAGTTCAAATCCATACTAAACTTAAAAATACAAGTCAGCGGTGTAGGGCCGGATTTTAACCAAGGTGAGTCTGGATGAAAAGCAGACACTGAAACCGCTTCATAAAAATGCATGTGATATATTACACAAAATATCTTTTAGGGAATAAAATATATACAGGACCAACATATATCTAATATTTCTCTTCCATTAAGTATATTACCTACCGTTTTGAATTCACATGATAACAATCGTTTATTTTCTGGGAAAACATGAACAATACTTGACAATACTGGTATTCCCTGGCATTGAATTAGATAAACTATTGAAAGATCTAGGTACTTACCTATTGAAACAGATTACTTGACTACGTAAATGGTAAAACTATGCCATGAAGTCATGATAGTAAATAGGTATTTAAGGAAAATTGTTTTGTTGGGCTAATGGGCTGTGATGAAACAGTTTTAGTTATAAAGGAGATGTTAATTTTCTGTCTAAAATTTAACTGTAACCACCGGCTAGCACTGACGTTTAAAATTATGTTGAAAAATGAGTTCGACATGTTTCGGATCACTAAGGACTGCATTGTCAAGAGAACGAGTCAGCACGCGCGTAATTTTTTTCTGCATTTTTTTTAGATATTTTATAAATGTACCTAGTCAGGTCATAAGTATTGTCACACAGTAAAAACTTTTCTTTTAGAATGCTGGCCACAAAAAAGTTTATTGAATTCGAATTTCGAATTGTTCATGAAAATAAAAATGTATACTTTTTAGAAATTTACTCATTTTTAAATATGGAGTGGACGCTTAAAGAAGACCGTGTTGCAGTTATTGCATTGCATCGTTGCGGTTACGCGCCAATTCAAATTTTTGACATACTGAAAAATTTGAATATAACCAAAAGATTCGTTTATCGTACCATCAAACGATACAATGAAGACTCTAGTGTAGAAGACAGGTCAAGAAGTGGTCGCCCTCGGTCTGTTAGGACTCCAGCAGTGATAAAAGCTGTGAAGGCGCGAATTTAAAAAAATCCCAAACGTAAGCAGAAACTGTTGGCCCTTCAGATGGGGTTATGCAGAACCACGCTGAAAAGGGTGTTAAATGAAGACTTAGGGCTTCGGGCATATCGAAGAAAAACAGGACATCGTTTGAATGCTCGTGTAATGGACCTGAGACTGAAGAGATGCCGCGCTTTGTTGAAGCGGTACGCGGGAAAAAAATATCGGGACATTCTTTTCTCGGATGAAAAAAATTTTACCGTAGAAGAGAGCTACAACAAACAAAATGATAAGGTGTACGCACACAGGAGTGAAGAAGCGAGCAAACGTATTCCGCGTGTCCAACGAGGTCATTTTCCATCCTCGCTCATGGTATGGTTGGGAGTTTCTTATTGGGGCTTAACAGAGGTACATTCTTGTGAGAAAGGTGTAAAAACGAATGCAGTTGTGTATCAAAATACAGTCCTGACGAACCTTGTGGAACCTGTTTCTCATATCATGTTCAATAACAAGCACTGGGTATTCCAACAAGATTCGGCGCCAGCTCATAGAGCGAAGAGCACACAAGACTGGCTGGCGGCGCGTGAAATCGACTTCATCCGGCACGAAGACTGGCCCTCCTCCAGTCCAGATTTGAATCCGTTAGATTACAAGATATGGCAACACTTGGAGGAAAAGGCGTGCTCAAAGCCTCATCCCAATTTGGAGTCACTCAAGACATCCTTGATTAAGGCAGCCGCCGATATTGGCATGGACCTCGTTCGTGCAGCGATAGACGACTGGCCGCGCAGATTGAAGGCCTGTATTCAAAATCACGGAGGTCATTTTGAATAAACTTTATTGTCATAAGAATCTATGTTTTGTTAAGTTCATTTTGGTATATAAATGGTTACATAAAGAATAAAGTTGTTTCAATTATTTTATATTAAACATGTGACAGAATTTATGACCTGACTAGGTATACGCAGCTGTCAATTATGGTCATAGAGTTTCTTTCTTGACAGCTAGGAACTTGAACTCCGGGTCGTCTGAAACTAAGAAAGAAGTAGATTTTATAGAATATCTTATAGTTTTACTAATAATCATTTATTATTTATTTTTTTGTGCGTAACTACAGACGAACTGAACAATATCTTGGCAAAAATTACCTGTAAAGTATTCTTTTGCTACACGTTGATTCTGGCTACAAAAATCTAGTGAGGCTTAAAAAGATATGTGTTTATTACATAATAATAGACTTATAATGGTATCTTAACGATAAAATAAACAAAACAACCGATTTTCAAAAATTGATCAGGAAAATCTTATAGTAAACGTAGTTGTCCCTCTAGACTGCAATGCATTGTGTTTGTAGCCAGGCGTTACGGAACTAAATGGATTTGTCGCGGCCATTACACATGCAAAGGCATGACTCAATGTTTTAACCGCTCGATTGACTTCTCAGCGTGGCGGTTTGCATCTCAATTGTGCTGTTTGCTAATATACTAATAATGTTTTACTCAAATAAGAATGGAGCTAAATTTAAATATATAAATGGATAATGACAAGTTAAACTTATAACACCCCTTCTTTGATCGGGAGTAAAATATCCTATTTACCATATTTTGTATCCTATTCAGCATATATTATTCGAATGATTGCATTTGTCTATAGCATGAACTTTGTTAAAAATATGAATATGTGTGCCCAAAGAACTTTTGTACTCGTATGCTGTTAATTATGAATTTAATGAAACTAATTATATTAAAAAATTCCGCAACAGCTAGATTATGAAATATAATTGGATGTTATGGTATTAGATTGAATTGTTACATTCTTTTTGTTATGTTTAGTAACTTTTGGGCATCCGTTTATCTGCATCACTATTTTACTTTAAATCTTGACTATGCTGGAACATGTTACAATTAAAAGAAAGGATACCTGTACCTTTCTATAAGCATACAAAAGATATTGATTATTGTCTGCGTTATTTCAATACTGTTTTTATCATAATCATAATATTTTTTTTACATGATATAGGCTTACGCTTGACTACAACTTGCCTGATGGTAAGCAACGTTATAGTCTACGATCTCGCGCGCTTGCCTAGAAGAAACCGGTTTACTCTCGACTTGAAGACCGACAAATTATAGTTCAAGGGGAATAGAGATTCGGGCAAGGAGTAAAGTAATTTATTAGTAAAGCCAATTTGCACGTCACATTGGTACATATTCATATGCAATTATTACATAATAACAAAGAGCATATTAATTTATGAAAAAACATGACAATTAAACAAAAAAATTACATGTCAAAGTGTGTATACAAAAGTGTGTACCTATATCAAAAAGGAGGGGGAAATTTAGTAACTTATAATAAACTAGCAACGAGTAGCCACGTGACAATAGTCGTCACTAAGTGTTGTAGTAGGGCACTTAATTATCACAATATCGCAAATTCCAACAAAAAAAGAAGATTACCGTATCTACTTAATTTATATGTGACAGTAAGCTCTATCAATGCGTAGGTACATAAATTAAAGTGTAGTAAATAAATAGTTTCTTATTGATCTAGCGTCAACACGCAAAAAATAAACACATTCTAACATAATACAGGGTAACATAAAATGACGTAGGTTTTTTTTGATACTGCAAAAAAATATCACTTTTTTCACGTACAGTGTTCCATATTCCAATTGAACTGTAATTGATTCTAAAAAGTTCATGTTCCTACCTAAAATAAACAATTTGTGAAATATTTATAAGGAATCTTCTTTCTTCTCTTTCGAAAATAATTAGAAATCAGTTGCGATATTTAATTAACTGACCAAACCAGAGTAATTAAATTTTTGTAAGATAATTATTTCATTTTACGTATTGTATTCTAAAAAGCCTCTCAGTGTTGGCTACGGCCCCACTGATGCCTTAACAATACCGTGTGTAAGAACCGTGATTCTAGAAAGATGAATAAAGAGATAATAATTTTGTTTTTTTAGTAGTAAATCAAGTAACTGAGAGTCTCGTCTTGGACGCCGTGACGAGCGGTCGCTTTCGGGAACGGTCAATAGAGCCTCGTCAATACAATTGATCCAGTAAACAATAGGCACAACATCTGCCAGCGGCTAGCGCAATGGCTGCGAGCAAATCAATTCACTGGCCCCGCGAAAAGTGACTATAATCAAGTGCCGTGCAACGCGTGTTTATAATCTTTACATGTATCAGTGAGTGACAACCAGTGTACGTGACCCGTCATCAGAGGCCACCGGTACCAGCGCCCAGCGCGGGGAAACCCACTCCAACAAAAGGAAAACTCGGTGAGCTTGTTCCATATTAGCCACACGTGGTCTAAACCCCTTTTCTTCGGTCTCTCCTTCCTCAATATCCTAGGATATTGTCTAGACGTCTGCCACGAGGGACAAGTCTGTTTTCAAGCAGCCCATACCAGCAACCAACACCGTACGGTCACATCGGTTACTTATAGATCAAACCTACGCGTAACTAGCTTATCCGATTTCAAAATACATATTTACACAAACTGCAGTAAAAACCTGCTAAATTTACAAGGGTATACTAGATTACGCGATATCATACCACGGACGTAATTACTCGTAACGTATGCGAAAACACAGACAATCTACTTTCCCAAGGCAAACACAAAAGCCTAAATACAAGTAAAAACTACACACATCTGCAGACCCGTTTGGACAATAACTTAAGATTTTAAAAAGGCGCGTGAAATATTACGCTATCCATTCCCAAAACAAATACCGAGTCGTAAAACTAAGCAATAAATCAGACCATTAACAATACAACCAAAAAAACCCTTCTTAAAATCATCTGCTAATTCCCGCCACAGCTGGGAGCCTCTATTGTCGGGTGGGTCATCCTTTGTTAAACATAGCTCAAAATTTGCTTCTAATTGTAGTCATTTTTTCTACGTACAATAAAGCCCAGACGTTTGTTTTATACACATAACACACTAGTACATAAAGCGTAATTAATAGACTTATTCCAAATAAACAGCAGGTATTAAGTGCAAGTATTTAGAGTTGTTAGACGAGACCCAAGTACTCACTCGAGTGCTACTTACTCCCCTTTTCCGTTAAAGATAAAAGGGAACTAGTATAGTGCATGATATACCAGTTAACTAATAAGTAATACATAGTATATAAGCTTCCTTCACAGCCTCAAGCACGCGCATACCTGAAAGATATCACGAGCTAGCCACGACAACCCGTCCTCTGCGATACCGCCACGGTAAGGCACAAAGCCGATATGGAAATAGGGACCCTATCGTAAAAATACCAGGAGACGGCAACTGCTTGTATCGCGCTTATAGCCTACCAAATTAACGACTTGTATTTAACGGCCTAACCTTTGACCACCAACACATTCGACGAGACCTCGCACGCCACGTTGAGGAAAACCAAAACGATCCACAAATGTACCTAGCGATCAGAAGTAATCTAGATAGTTCAGCACAAAGCGAACAAATCAGGAACTACATTCTATCACAATACCAAGATGGCATATGGGGCGGCACAGACATACTTATAGCGGCAGCGGAATATTATAGTATTAACGTCAAAATCTCTCAAAAAAAAACCCCGCTACAAGAAACAGTATGTTTCTCTCCTAAGGCACCAAACGACACCGCAGGTAGCATAGGTCTAATAATTACGGGGAACCACTTTGATTGCTTTGAAAATCACCTAGGAGTAATAAGTACAAGCACCACGCAAAATGACCTTAGTCTTGGAACCAGCACCCCAGAGGAGAATACCAGATGAGTCCGGATACAGACTTGCCCGCCCCAGGCCACACCAAACAACAAAAACAGGTAGTAAATAAAAACATAAACATTGCCACATGGAATGTTAGAGGCGCCGCAACGTTGACTAAAAAACGAGAGATTGACGAGTTTCTAGACGGAAAATCTATCCATATTGCCTGCCTACAGGAAACTCACTTAAAATCCGGGACCTACGAATCTAGTCACTATACGTGGCACCTAAGCGGAAACAACAACAGAAGAGGCCAAGCTATTCTCATAAGAAAAAGCAGCGGCCTAAGGCTGAACTGGACTAAAGCAAACACAAACAATATGGTTGCTTCAATAGATACAAGCAGTGGAGCCTCTCTATTCATTACTACAACGAACAGGTCCAATTCAACGTCACCAGCAGCAAACGACGCGACTCGGCTACTACAACTGACCAAGAACAAACCAAGAAACTCAATAACAATCATACTAGGTGACTTCAACGCCCACATAGTACTCACAGATACACATGAACTTCGCGATAAAAATCAAAGAGGCAAAAATCTCCCACACCAAACAAGTAACGAAACGGGAAAATCTCCGATTGGACACATCATTCGGCCGGCGCAGCTGTAAACTGACTTGGACGTTGGGAAACAAAACATCGCAAATATACCATATAATGACAGATGCCAAAAACAACCAGATTTTTAATTACATCAAAGGTGAAAAAACAATCCTATCTGACCATAGAATCATATGGGGAAACCTGAAGCCCCTCACCACAGAATAAATAATACAACAGAAACCTATCTCCCTGTTCCGAACACGCAGCGAGCGGAGGGCACAGTAAAGTACGATCGACAGTCGTGGGTCAAACGGCACAACACTCCCCAAAGTATGAAAAATTTGTTTTTATTGTATCAATAGGTATATCTAGCTACTTAAATAAGCAATTTATAGTTGAATTCGAGAAAAACAGGATTAATTTAGTAAACATTTTAGAAAAAAAAAATGTTAATACATACTTTGTTATAATGACACATAAAAAATAATTACTGATAAAGTATTAATTTATGGAAATATAATTCACTGATGATTAAGTATAAACACTAAAATAATACAATTTTATTATTGTACTAAATCTACATTCCTAATGGCAACCATGATAACTTTGAGAGACTCGAACTGTATGCAGTGAAATATGAACCGTAAATCGAAACGTTAAATATCAATTTGGCTTGCGCGTAGGTTACGAACGTACGCTGCGCTGCGAACGTATTTTGATAGCGTGGCGCGTTTTTGTTCAAAGTTAGGTCGCCCTGCCCTCACGTGAAACTCCAATAGGGACTCTACGAGACCTCCAATAAGACTAACCAGGGCCAACGTTGCGAACGAGTTTGACTACAAAACCCTAAACTACGAGATGCTTCAAAGTAACACCACTCGAAAAAAAAAAAACCAAGAAACTTTATTAGAGGAAACCAAAAAGAGCAGGAACGGCGAAAACCGAAAAGACCCGCTATCGTAGGAAGTGATAACAAACGTCATGAAGATGGCGGCCAATAAGACTATCAAACATGAAAGAAGGTACTCTAAGGCTAGAGAAGAGGCAATTACAAACCTACAGAAGGCGAAGTTCCATTATAAGCATCACCCTCAAGATATAGAGGCTAGAAATACACTTAAAGAGTGCCGGCGCCGTTTGCAAGAGATCGAAACAACGGAAGATCTTAAAGTTGGTAGACCTAACTATACGTGGAAGGATTCTTTATCTCATGATATGGACCCCAGGAAAACATCTGACTGGCAGGACATGGCGAAAAACAAAGGAGACTTTATAAGAGCTGCCAGGGAGATCTATAAGATGGCAGAAACCGACAGCGAATCTGATGAGGAAACAGAAAGACATACCAACAGGCAGGCACCAACCATACCCCAGGAAAGGCCGTCAGATGACACAAGAACAATCCCTTAGCGACATAGGATCTATTCGACCCACATTTAATATCCACCTACTACACCCGACGTGGTTATGATTACACACAATAGGACCAACATTACACAGCGAACGTATTAAGATAGTGCTTGCAAAGCCAAACACTAACAAACCCCAAGATGGGTCTACTCAATAATCAACGAATACCATTTTTTACTAACGCTTATCCCTATCCCTAATAACAACCTTCTCCAAATCGGCGTCTGGCTGCATAGCCGGTCGACTACCATCCCGGAGCGTTAGCACAAAACCACGCTCCACAACCTCGTGCCCCCCGGTATGCCGGTTTGACCGGAGCAGGCTTGTCCTGGCTGGGTGCGGTACCTATGTTCATGTTCATGTTCATGTTTAGTAGTAAATCAAGTAACTTATTCTACACATAATTCATATTAGTTTTTTTTACGTGAGATAGGGTTACAGCCTGCAGCCTAGGGTGTAACACGTTTACCTAGAAGATACCTATTGACTCTAGATTTGAAAACCCCTGGATTGTACTAAGATAGAACCTAAAGATGAGTATTAAAATTACAGTTTGTTTATATTATTAGACAACTACCCTGTACTTAGCCTAATGACGTCAATTAACGTTACTTTGCTGTTATTGCATATTAAATCATACAATGCCAATTTCAGAGAAATTATGAAGAAAAAAATACGCAGCAAGAGATATTTATTCAGAAATGTGTAAAAAGTGCGTTACAAGAATGTTGATATAAATAATATATTATTTTGAACCTGTAGTCCGCCAAATCAAATGGATTGGGAGCCAACCCAAGAAAATTGGAAACATGGGTTAATAGGAATAATAATACAATATTATTTGATGTTAGGGGTTACATCACACCTACGAGTATTTACACATGCCTGCTTATAGTTCTTTAATTAAAGCTCAGTAACCTTAAAACCTAAATAGTCTGCAATTTCCTTCTTTATATAAAATACTAGCTGTGCCTGCGACTTCGTCCGCGTGGAATAGTTATCTTGGGCAACTTCTTCAGCTTTATAAATTGTAGCTGTTACCCACGACTTGAACCGTTTTCGCAGCGCACGCAACGGAAGCCCTCAAAGATGAATAATTTTCCCCGTTTTTTCCAGATTTTCCATTGTTTCTTCGCTCCTATTGGTTGCAGCGTGATGTTATATAGCCTAAAACCTTCCTCGATAAATGGTCTTATCAACACAAAAACAATTTTTCAATTCGCACCAGTGGTTCTTGAGATTAGCGCGTTCAAACAAACTCTTCAGCTTTATAATATTAGTATAGTAATTTATAATATTCTTTAAAGCTCAGTAAAGCTTTAAACCTGAAAACCTAAATAGTTTGCTTTGATATAAAATATATAAAGAAGGAAATTGCACTATTATTTTCAATACTTTTCAACCTATAGAAAATAATGGTGGCGCAACCGTTATAGTCTTTATTAGTTTTTTTGTATTCTTGCTGACGATTGTGATTACAAAAATAAAATGTATATCTATTAAGATTTTTGTTTATAATGAATTGTGATAATATTGGCATTCATCAACTAAATTTCTCGCAGCCTTGCTTACTACAACACTTAGAAAGTATGTAAAATACGTTCCTTACACTATGCGTTACCGACGTTACGATATGATATTATCTTGCGATTCAAACCTCCATAATAAGCTTAAATCCCTACCCAAATTGATGAAATTTCCTCACCTAGATATCTATCTAGAGATAGATACTTTATTAAAACACCACATATAAAACAATACAAAAAACTTATGTAGAAATTAAAATTAGCGTCTTAATTGGCGGCCTTATCGCTAAAAACACATGCGTCATAAAGAATGTATGAGAACAAAATTGTCAGTCGCGGTTCATACCTATATATGTATACATATATATTTATTTTTATACCAACTTATCATTATGTGGTTTTTAAGAATCCGGCCATCAATCAGTTATCGATTAGAGTTAGTACCTTACCTACGTATGCCTAGAATAAAGCCTGCTTGTAGTCACGTAGACCCTTTGGTAGCAGAGCACGTGCCCCTTAATTTATAAAAGACTTATGCATTAATGCACCATTTATGGTTTGAACTTACGCCCGAAATTTATTGACATGATTGAGGTTTTACGACGATTTTACAGCAGGGCTTTGAAAGAAGTTTGTGGTTTTAGTTTTAGGGACTTATTTTACGATAGTGGTGAAAGTAATGGTTTGGGTACTGTGATTGGTATTGTTTTCAAAGTTTATGGTGGAATTTGAAGTAAAGTTTGAGATACTTGTTTATTACCTACTTTCCAACGAGCTTCCATTTCACTCCCCGTCAGGCGCAATAAGCATACCGGGTTGCGTAAGAACATGTACCGGGAAGCGCTCTGCGCTATACCGTAGTGCTTAATTTTTGTCTGCCATTGGTTCTTTTTCTATTACAAGTTTCGTCCAATGAACGACACTGATTTAAAAGAATGAAAAGCAAAATGTCTGCTTTGTGAATGGAATTTAACATACAACTTCAATTGTAGTATGAAACTAGATGTAAGTTTGATTAATTATTAGAAATTTTGTTAATTTTGATGCAAAATTGCATGAATATGTTTTTCTAATGAACATCACGATTAAAACAGCGTCTGATAGTAAAACCGAACTTGATTGCCGAAACACATTAAGGCCAGTGTGATTTTGATAATGTTCTCATTAATGAGTGACAGTATATAGGTATTTATAAACTTAATTTGCCCGTAGCGTACGTGACAAATTAACTGTGTCAGGCCATTAATATCGTGAGTATTCATCCATCACAACTTAATCGGTTTTTAATCATCTCTTGACGAATCTGCTGGGAATTTCACCTGTTTTTCCTCATGCGTCTTCTTTACAGTTTATAATATTGAAATGTTATATTTGTAAAGCAATCTAATGCAACAAAATTCCAGTTGCTTTCCATATTTTCCTCAAGCTTTCTGTTGCGCAACCTTTCTTGGTTCCTTGTAATCTTTGATCTATTGGCAGAGAATAACCCCTTGTTACTAATACGGTTTGATTTCTTGGAAAAGTTTCACTCATATACTTACAATAAGAACGCTTATCTGCGAAGTGCTGAAATTTAACGTAAATTAACGTACTATTATAGGTATATAATGATGAAGATTTAGTAGTCGTGTGGTTACTCAAAGAGATAATACATTTGTATATTTCTTTACAGATCTACACATTCGAGAAAGAATCGTAATCTCTATAATCCGAACCATTCCGTTGTTTACACTCTAGACCCTCTTTTGTAAATGTATCATTTCGACATTATCCCTTGTTTATTAATGTTTTCTGAAGAATTCCTTCACCCCTGTGTTGTTGTGAGACGTTCAGGCCAAAGTGCATTGGCTCTCAATGGATTTCCGATGCAGACGTGTGGAGGCAACGCACTCTGGATGCATTATTCAGATGCATCTGCACCATCACATCACTGACCCTCGTCCGAGAGTTTACGTTGGACACGACGCCACGTTGTTGTTTGAAGTATAAGTAGGAGGAAAATTTCAGGGACCGATTTCGAGTTACCTACTAACTACCTACTACTAACTGAAGTACCTACTTTTGAAATCAGGTTTGATGACCAATTAAGTCTATGATACATCTCTTGTCTTTAGTGATGAAACGAAATATGCAAGTGGTTGCAATTGTTGTAATTGAAATATTGCAATCGTGTTAGGAACGAGTATTTCGTTTATATATACTTACCGTAAACATGTTTGATATTAAATTAAACTTTTATTGGAAAATGAGCGAAAATAATCACGACCGGCAGGATTCGAACCTGCGTATTAAAAACAACCATAGTGCAGGTTTAGCACTTAATAAATTAACTCATAATGTTTGATATTTTTCATAATGAAAATTGAGCGGCTTATGATACATTATATAATATAATGAATAGCGCTATTTATATAAAATTCAATTCTTTAATATGACCGAAAATAAACCAATAAATTTACTGAATTTCGTCGAAATTAAATAATTTTATTTGAACAGACTCTGTAAATACTTTTAACTTGGCATTAACGTCGTATTGCAAACATTTTCTTTATTGATACTTAATGTTCATTAGCAAAATTTTTCTGTCAATAAACGGTAATTTATTTTACAGTTGGGCTATTTTAATTTAAATGACAACAGTTGGGTATACCTATAGTGATAATAAGCATTAACCATGATGACGCGTATAAAATTATCGCTTACCATCAAGCAAATTATAGTCAAGTGACAAACCATTTAGTTTAAAAATTATATCCACTAGTCTAAAAATATAAATTGCTGCATGGTATGGAGTCGAGCAATCAATTATTGTCTATAAAAATCTCAGCCGACGCACTTCTATGTCGCGTGAGAAAATGAGTTATCGGTTGCCAATTGGGATCAAATAGGGGTTAAATGTAATTGTATGTGACATCTTTCAGTTGTAATATAAAGCGATGCGCGTACGCAGTTCACGAGGTGGTCGCGTGCGAGGTCCTGCTACCTTACATAACAACCGCTAACGGACACTTATAATAGCTCCAATAAAGATTTATCATACAATTACTGTGATTACACAAAATTGTCCAAGAGTCGGGCTCGAATCTCGCGCTAACCAATTAAATCAATAAGGATTAGATCAGACTGCTACGTCCGGAGTCGCCGGACAGATGTGCCATAATCTTCAAATTTGCCAGCAATTTGCGAGTTTTTGTGCGGCGATATGTTACCGCGCTATTTGAGGTGCGATTTCGAATTCCTCTTCATTGACGTCAATGAAAGTGATAATGGAGCCTACATATTTACGCTTTATGCCTGAGTTTACTTATAGAATACGGTCCTTTTTATTCACGGCTGATCTTCAACCTTTTTTCGAGAATTCTAATGTATTATTTGTTCGTATTAATGATTTACGTCTTTTACGGTAAGGACTCGAAACTAACGTACAAATAACGAGATTCAGTGAATCGTATCATTACATTATGGATACGATAGGTTAAGTTTTTTAATATGATAATATTTTTGGGGGCAAAGACACTCGATCGAGGTGATGGAATACGTTGTGTAGTTCTGTTGAACTCAGCGCGATATATGTACTTAGTATATGGTCGCGTAGACAAGTTTTACTTTTCATTCTAGCAATGGGTATACCAAACTAAATAAATTGTTGTTGAACAGAACTATCATTTATTATTACTCTCCTAAACTCCAGAATTATGTAATCCGCACAATGTTCACAAAAAGAAAATTTCTCTTCTAGAAAGTTTAGAGTCATTGTTATGAATAGGTACAGTTTCTTTCCAGCACATAAAAATATCTCAAAAAACATTTTATGTTGATTAAAGCATGTATCTATATACATACACATCTAAACTATACCACTACATATATTAATATACATAGCTCGTGTCAAGCGCTAGTAGTTCTTAAATTAGTCACAATAGGTAGTCTGCAGAGCGGCGCGTGCGACGCCCGCACACCAATTTTACCAATCTAGTTGATTGCTCACTCACAGCCGCTGTACTTATTATGTGCTCGCCTTTGAAAAATAACTAAATAAATTGTAAAATCTACAGGAATGAATAAACAAATATTTTATTATATAGTTATTTATTAGTTGAAAGTCAACTGAGTAAAAGCGTGCTAAAATGCAATTAACCCTGTACTGTATAAATTAGTAGTGATCCTAAATAAATAAATGAGAAATATAATGTTGATCATATATATCATTAATCCTTTTATTACTTTTCTCAAGAACTGTATTCGATACATACTTTTGGCCTCCAACCTTGAGCGTTAGAAAAAAGTGTTTTGAAACAAAAAAGATATTGAAAACATTTATGCATGTCGCAGGGTAGTAGGTAGGAATGGGTTTGCAAATAATGCTATTTGAATCAGAACTCCTAAAGTTGTTGACGCATTTCAGCTAAGATAATGAATTAATAAGTTTTTTGCTGTATTCATCACGATGTTTTACATATTAAAACTATTTGAATGCTACATTGCTACCTGAACCTTTAAATGTAGGTATTATGCTCCAAAAAATATAATAATAGATAAAATAAATATTTTGTCCTTATTACTAATTTATATACTTGCACCAATAACTGAATGGTACCCGTGGCTTTGTAAGCAAAGTGTAGGAAGACCTGTGCAACGGTGGCTGGATGATATTAGAAAGATACAAGGAAACATCTCGGCAAGAACAGCGCAAGACAGGTAGTATTGGCGTGAGAGGGAATAGGCCTATAGGCCTATTCCCTCTGCAGGGTATACCCTGCAGTGGGTCTCATTAAGCTGATGATGATAATTGCACCATTCTTACAATAAGGTCAAACGTGTTCTTTATCTACTTGCGCATCTGGTTTTTACTGGAAACAGCTAAGAAACGGGTAGACCTTCTCAACTTTTGACCCTTTTATCAATGTAACCAATTGCGTTAAAAGTGGCGCTATGGTACTTTACTGTATGATTTTAGTTATTGTGAAATTATGCAATTTAGCTTATTGTTGAACTTATTGCTAGTTACTCATTTATTACAGGCATGTTCCACCTTTAGACTACGAAATCGTTTGTGCGGGTGTCGCTTCAGAGTACTTGATGATAAAATGCCTAATTGTAAATTATAATACAAACGAATTACTTAATCTATTATATCCCTTTTCACAACAAAAATGACGTTCTTAGGTCACAAGTATTCAGATGTACCTAAATAGATTACATATCATTACAAAATCACAAAAATTGAGGACACTATAAGAATAACACATATAGAGGTACATACTTAGAGAATCTGGGTGTAACTCTATCTAGGATAAGTTAAGATTAGGTAGGGAAAGATGACACAATCGAAAACTACAATCGTTGAAGTTATAGGAAGATCCACCTACTGTACATAGTCTGTAGTTATTTTATGCAGTCGCTGTATCCGCACTTATCTCTTGCTTGTGATACATTTAAATATAAGCATAAAGTCCTACGCACATCTGAAAGGCCCTGATCCAGCAGGCCGTGCCGTGCGGTCAGCCAGGGTAAAGACAGGTCATGTGCCCCATCCTACATCACATTACAAAGTTTTCCATTAGCCCCAGGGGACTATTTTAAGAAGGCATTAATATGAAAGCGAGTACTGCATTATTAACGCGGCCGTGGACCGGTCATTCCGCCGGGGTACAGTCGCAATGAAATTACCTAGAGTTCAGTTTACAGATTTTCAGCTAAATTTATAAATACCATGATGATTTATTAAATGAGTAAATCATGATTTAGCAAGCTTTCGCCGCTTCCTCCGTATTATCCGCAATTGCATATTTCTCTCTAATATCGTCATTGCTTCAAAGTAAAAGTTAGTTCTACTTTGAAGCATTGACGCTATTAGAGAGAAATATGCAATTGCGGATAATAAATGAGTAAAGTAAAAACTGAAATATTTGCAAAAATGTAACTACATCCTCGGCTGTAAAACAGTAACAAAATATGATATTGATACTTTAAATTAAAATAATACGTAAGTAATCTTGATTCTATCAATTACGCATTTAAAAATCTAATAAAAACTAGCCATGTGCTAATTGGATTTTTTATAAACACAAAGCACGTAAATTAAAACCTATCTAAAAACACTACCTTAAACACTGTGAAAAAATAAAAAGGGCTTCACAAAGCGTGTTTCAGGAATGTCCATACCGCCCCGGTATTGGAGAGGTCAGCTATGAATATTTGATGAATATCTGGAAATAATTCTTTTTTATTTCGACCGGGTCTGAGTTTCCCGCCAGATTTTTCCGTCCATGGTGAATTATTATTCGATGACGTCTTTTCCTGGAGTATGCCTACATCGGTTTACGGGCGTTTTTTGACGCGTCGCGGCGCTCGCTGGGTTCAATGTTTCTACAATATACGCGCATACCACCTTCGTCTCACTATCTTGACATATCGTATTCCGTGCATGAATTATTCTAGCACATAAACATACATTAGACTCAAATCTCCGTATACCTACGACGTTGATTTATAAGCGGCCACCCTATTGACGAACCACGATGCCACGATTCGCGGGAAACACGCGGTCAACTCTGAAATATCGATTTGGACTTTGGAAATCAGTAAACATTCCATATTTATATCAAAAAAAATAATCTGAATTTAAGGTGGTTTGCATTAATAGCGGCTGGATCTAAAGTGTGTGTATGTTTAAATGATATATTTACTTATCTTTTGGTATTTTCTTAATTTTTTTTTCACACATGCATAATATACATGTTTATTTGATGTAATGTTTTATCTTTACATTAATTTAGGATGATTGTATAATCTCTTAATACTTGCCTCATTATGAAAGAATTTGGAAGTCGTGTGTTGTCGTCAACGGAACGTGAATCATTAGCATTACATAAACAAGCGACTATAATTCAAATATGTACTAACTTTCTGTAATTCCTTACAAATATATCGGTACCAAGGTTATTTCGTCCAATGAGTCCAAAAAATATATTTTCAACAACTGAAACTGGTACATAGTATGCTTATGCTTAATTAACTTTACAGATGAATTATGTTTTATAAGATAAGCCACTTAATTTAATTTGCGTTTAGTTAATGATATACCTACATACATACTCACTTATTTTGAAGAATATATCCCTGCCAGATTGGTTGCCTGGAAGAGATCGCTCTTAGCGATAAGGCCGCCAATTAATACGCAAATTTTATTTTCTATGTTTTTTTTGTATTGTTTTTTATGTATGTTGTGTTTTAATAAAGAATTTATCTATCTATCTATCTATCTACATAATTTTAATGATTAAATTTATAAATAATTTGCTTCATTATTATTCGACTCACTGTACTACTGTATACTAATATATTTAATCTGTCGTTTATTTGAAAATAGCGACTATTTTAGAATGCTGCGCACAGGAGAATTATAAAGAGGTACGAAAAATCGTGTCCCAAATACAAAATAAATGTAGGTTTTTTTTTTATTCAATTGAAATTTAGGGGCTTTAAACTACACATTTTTGCCAGCCCCATCGTAGCCTAATAACAATTACATTTACTTAAAACATGTACTTATAATACTAGACTAATGCTAGAATAAGATTAACTACTTAGCTAATCCGATCCAACTAAAATCCGTGGCAAGGTTCTCGGACGATCTGCGGCCCGCAGATAAGCTTCTACCAATGTAGGTATGTTTAGATTACATAATACTCGGGTATTTCATATGATAGCAAAATGTAGCAGCCTATTAATTGTAGGTATTACGGTATGTCCCTTTTGTATAACATAAGCCATTTGCGTGTTATTTTTATGTATAGTTACTAAGTATATTGACTTCATTAAGTTTAAAATAGCATTGTTCTATTTACGCATAAGGCTAAAATTTACGGCGTATTTCTAAAAATACAGTAACAATAACATTTGGCCATGACGCAAACTAGAATCTACATGTCAGCGAAAACAACATACTCCTGTTTGAGTCATACTCAATTCCTCTTTACTGAGGGTCGTGAGTCAGAATATTCCGCAGGATTGTTTGTTGGGAAGTTTTCTAGGGCACATACATGTGGATGCCTTCATCATCCTTCGCCTAATAACTCATACCATAGTAGAGTATGAATGTAAATGTTTAGTTTTGAGATCAAAAAGTTTGATTTAAAGGTGTGAGAACTGGATAATAAAAATTTATTATCCAGTTCTCACACCTTTACATGTCTGCAATTGTTAATTTATTTTAAAGACTTTAATAATTCACAACCATATGTTTACTTATCGTGAAACACAATAATTATATTCTTAGATTACGGTCCTAAATATAGAACTTTATCTCACGCATTGTTTGTTACGCAGAAGTTTTTAACGAGCTATTTTAATTATTCTCGGGAGTCATGACTTCATTCATAAAATGTGTGTGGAACAATCTTTTATGTCTGTCTCTTTTGGTGTCTTTCCTCTAGATATTCCCAGAAGTTCTGTTATATTCATGTAGCATTGACTACTTTATTTGGCAAGTTAGTAGCCAACTATAGTAGGGCCTAGTAGTAACTGCGCCAGTTAGAATACTAATTGCTTAATTAAATTGTCATAAAATCCCTACTGAATGATGATACTGAGAAATAATTGTAGTGCTTTGAATGGGCTTGCTTGGGTGGGCTCACACTTCTACAAACTAATAGGACCACCCACCCAACATTACGTGTTCCTAATTTCTTATAAATGTTATAAAACTGGACTACTCTGTAAGTTTACAGAAAAGTATACTGTGGATTATTTGGGACCATTTTATTTGAACAAAGATTATATATTTTTACATAGATTGAGACCAATCTTTACCAAGGAGGTAAATTTTGGTCGCTAAGCCATGTCAGAGGCCCTTAAGGCGGCTTGACAAACTCTCGACAGCCGAGTTGGCCACTCTCATTCGCTAAGAAGAAGACCAAGGAGATAAGTTTTGTTTACAACTTTTTCAACAATTGATTTTCTTTTTCAATATCTAGTTATATGTTTTAAATGCTAGAAATGTGTTTGTTTTTGTTGTATATTCTTTAAATAACGCACAATGATCAGTTTGGTGTAGTATTAATGACGTGAGTATGCCTACTTTAGTTGCTCACCGGAAGGTAAACTTGTGGCGAATGTTCCTGTATTTTTATGTTTATACCATCTGCATAGCAACCCATGAGTGCAATAAATGAATTTGATTTGATTTGATTTGATAATGTTTGATCAAGACATAATGAATATAATCGTAGAAAGGGAATTTATGAAGAAGCTCAAGTAGTGACTTGTTGTTTTATAGAGCCACTGTACCTACGAGAATTTAAGTACTTACCTACAATAGAATAAATTAATAAAACGTTTGGGGCGTAACTTTAAACGTTTTATTATTTTGGGGCCGTGGGGTCCGGGAGCCCATACTATTTTCCAAAACCTCTCGGAGCGCTTGGTTGACGCGACGCGTGACCAAAATGCTGGCCTTTTTCTGGCTCAACGTATCAGCATTGCCATCCAGCGTGGTAATGCGGCCAGCATGCTGGGTACGCTGCCCTCTGGTAGTGGGCTGGAGCACTTAGATTATCTTTAGGCTTTTCTAAAGATTTTCTAAGTGCCCCTTTTTGTAGTAGTTAGAAGTAGTATGTTTAGTTTTCCTTCACTTGTTTTTATATTTTATTATTGTAAATAAATAAAACGTTTATTTGATCTTATTACAAGGATACAAGTATGAGAATGAACATGTATACATTTTGCTATGAAGCCTAGGGCTATATAGCTCCAGCAGGAAGAGCTTTGTCAATCTTTGATTTACCATAGTACTTGGGCACGTCAAAATGTATAGTTACAATTGTCCTAGTCAAACTTATAAAACAGGAAACTGCGTAGTATAATTATAGTACTAGTCAGATAATGTAATATCTGTGGCAATATTAATATCACAGGAAGTTAACGCTAATAAGATAAATTATTGATATCGTCGGGTAAAGTTCTCATAGGCCTTAGTTACCGGATGCTACATAGCTACTTATGTATATTTAGTTGTTTTTGTAAGTTACTTATGTTTGTAGGTAATATTATTGATGTAACATTATGACACGTCAAATTGTAGGTCCCGGCTGTTTGTCTAGTACGGCAGTCGGCCCTTGGGGCGGCTTGTTGGACTCTCAACACCAGAGTTGGCCACTCTCATTCGATAAGAAGAAGATTATTGATGTGTTTTATAATATAACTTGTCATTAAATTATAACATGTTTCTTGTATTATATTATTCCTCTTATGTAACGATAAAATAACTAAGACATTCCTAACGTACCTATATATTTCTGAAATAGAATTTCAATTGGCAATAAAAGGTGTTTTGCATTTTTTTCTCACGGACCGAAAGTTAAACAAGTAATTTTGTAAAAAAGCAGCTATGTTAAGTTACTTTTAATATTGTTTCAAACCGGTTACGGTGGATTGACGTCAGTGACATGATCAGGTATTATTCAAATTATTTATGTGATTATATATACGCCCTTATATAGAAAATCTGCAGCTATACAAATTATTTTAAACATCAATTATAATTACTCATACTTATATATGTATATATATATGATCATTGTTATTTTTTGTGACCACAATTTAAATGAAAAATGTTCAATTAAAATTTACAAGATATTCAAAAAGCTTTCGCTATAATATCCTTACTATTTCATTAACATGTCAGAGGTGCTAAAGGCGTTTGACACCAAAGTATACTCTTCTACAAAAAGAAGAAGAATCAGCAACAACGACATAATAAAAACGGTATAAAAATACATAAAAAAACAGATTTAAAATTGTTTAATTTGTTAATTTGTTTGATGTCTATAAAAGTTCATGCTTATATTATAATATTTTAGGCTCTTACTTACGTCATAATCACTAATCATTTTGATGAAGGTGATATAAATAACATATAAGTATTTCAAGGTTCTAGAACCGTGTATATACCTATATATTAACTGTTGGCGGTATCGATGAAATAAATTATGTGACAATCTATATTAATTTTGTTCTTATGTGTGACTTTCCTCAGTGTTTGAGAAGTTCTTATTCGAAATCGATAAATCATATTTAACTATATATTTCTTAGCAAGCAACTTGTAACTTACATTCCCATTGTTGGATATCTCATTCATTTTCCCTACATTGTAGGTATCTGCAAACAATGAGTAGAGCCGGTTCCCACGCATTGTATCACGTTGTCACAGCGGAGGTACTCGGTAGAGAAAGTGCGGTCACCATTGACGTCAATTGAACTGCTTGAGTTTCATAACCTCACCCCCCACACTCCCCGCTCCCTGCAACTACCGATGCGCCCGCGCATGTCCAAAAATGCCGACTCAACGATTAGACATGATACGGCGCATCGTATCTCATCTTGACGTCAGTGCCGCACACCGCGACCTCATATAAACGTGTCAGTCAATAAAAATTAACGACGTATTATGATACCTACTTAGTAGATAGGTATTATCATATTCTTTATGCGGTTTATGCTAACAAATAAGCCTTCGCGACCGGTTAATGGTTGATGGCTATCAAAATTACTGGCTGGATTTCGTAGCTAGTGCGTACTGAGTGCACTCAACTTACGTTGTTTAGGAATAAAAACGTAGCTTATATATCACTTTCAGAAGCCTATGTTACATCCATATAATTCACGGCGATCTATCGGTCAGTTACAATATGAATTGGGAAGTTTAAATTAATAAATACACTGGCTTTTATCTTTATCAAAGGCGGTTGAGCCGTTTCAGCATGAAGAAGGAATGAATATAGGTGCATATCCTCACATTGCCTAACACTTTCGTCATATTGCATATTACAACAAATTCTAAATTGATTGTACGTTTTGCCCACTTTCAGAAGGAGGTGCTCGTATATATATTTTTTAAGTTTATTTTAATCCTATTCATAAACATACATTGAAAGTTAGTGTTTCCCGTTTAGTGGCCCATGAATAAAAATATGTGATGTGACGCTACGAAATGACTTATGAAATAAAAATGATCATTATCATTTTTCAATCAAGTTCGTTGGATTAGTCAGGATGATTGGCCAGTGGCGGTAGTGCGAGCGAACTTTTGTGTAAAATATGCGAGGGTTAGAGAGCAGATCAACAATCCTCACGAGGCTGTGACGGTGGTAGGGACCAATGACTTGGACATTTCTTTTGTTTATTTATGCATGGTTTCATTTGGTGCCAGTATTGTGAAACAAACCTTTTTTACTCTTTTACAGTTAAACTCATTTGACCAATAACACCCGCACTATTCGCTATTCAACACCCGCACAGGCGAATCTGTGGACAAAGGTGAAGAAATTCTGTACTGGAATGTAATTGACACTCAATTTAGGCTTGACATTATTTTGATAATAAAACTTTGACTAAACTTGACATTGTAACCTCGTAAAATTTGATTAAAACTAAATGTATTGAGTAAAGTCAATTTGATGAGATATTGTAATTTGTATATCATAGAATATGATATACTTTATGTATATATTGCAACATTACAGTATCAGTAAAGATTTTTTATCTTTTCATTTTACCTACATACTTTAGGTTAATATGCATGAAAGTTATAAACATTACACGACAAATTGAGTAGGTTCATACACGTGGAAATGGAAAGTTATAGTTGTAAAATCTGTTTTTTTTTTCTGATACCATCGATTCCATTCTTTACTCGTAATTGCATTACAATACAAACAGTAACATATTTAACTAAATTATCATCTTACTTCTAATGTAAACAACAGTAGCTTGGCTCCTTCCTTCTTGGCATTGCACCTCCTTACAGTCAGTTAACGTGTAGTGACCCGAGATAATCATACGAGTACATAGCTTTGTATATAAGATAAGATAACGAAAGATGGTAGTGGTTGTGTGGAAGAAAGCGATTCATAACAAACAATTGGTCGGCGCATGATAACCAACCACATAACTTTTATTGTTATGCAGTATTGTAAAAAAACTCTTACTTCAAAATAAAAACAATATTTTATTCGGTCAGAAATCAGTACCTATCAACAAGTGATTTATTTCCTTGGATGTTAACCATTCGAGTTCATTCCTTAGTAAATGTTTAGTTTATTGAGTTGGTCAAATATTCTATTCCCACCGAACTATAATTTATCGGTCTTCAAGTCGAGAGAGAATCGGTTTCTTCTAGGCAAGCGTGCTAGATCGTAGATTATAACGTTGCTTAACATCAGGCGAGATGTGGTCAACCCTGAGCCCATCTAGTTAAAAGAATGTCTTCTGAGTTTTTCTATACACCAGTTTGTATGCAGAAACTCTCAGGCTCCTTCATCTTTACGTAATTCCTCTACAGACGTAATACAGCTTTTTAAGATGCGGCCCACGGCTGTTCCTAGCGGCCGCCGAGACATTGTATATCTTCAACTTATGCCTATGACGCAAATACATATCTTCAAGGACTTCAGACCTACACCATTCGCTTCCATAAATCTTTTTTTTACTTAGTAATTCCGTATTTTTCTACTTGTTATATAGGTTCGCGTTTGACTGCATTAGTACCTATGTCTGAATGTAAGGCATTGCTGTAGTCTAGGCTGTTATAAGTTTTATTAGAAAATATCTACAAATACAAATACATTTATTTATAAAACGGATTACAAACTTGACTTTCACTTCATTGTTAACAGTTTTTGTATAACATTGTATTAATGTACTGGTAGGTCCTGTACTAGGAATACCTGTATCGCAGGCACCTACTACAGCGCTTTACCTACCTAGCTATTTACTATTGATTTGATGACCATACGATTGCAGTTCATAAGAAATAAAGCCTCCGGTAAAGTATTCCAAAGTTTTGATCAAAGAATACTACTTATTACCCTTTTAGCTTTAAAGTCTTTACAATAAATGTTTACCAATAGTGGTAGAAACAAACAAGAAAAGATATGTTTGTCACTGTCATCTGCCAAGTAGGTACAAAACCTCTCTTGTATGCTAACTTTGGTCAAACATCTGCCCAGTGTTGTGAATGTAATATTTAGATATAAGATGTCCTCCAATTACCGCAGCCTCAATCAAAACTAATGAGATAGATAGTAGCATAAATTAGCTTTTTACCCTCTCAACCACCATCACTTTGTCACAGTTTAATTGATTTCTCACGGTCCCACGGCGTAGCTTATTACGTCGGTATATTTTTTCATGTAACAAAGCATTGTCGTTGCATTGTTGTGTTGTATGTTGTATAAACATTGCTTGTTGTTGTTGTGCATCGGTGGGAACCGACCACGGATGTGCTCTCCTAACAATCAACACGGGAATGCATTTTATCTCTAATTGTTATGAGATTTCGTCAGATAGTAGAGATAAAAGTAGTAGCTGCAGATAGTTTGGAATCATCTGCTTATTAGTGTATCTAGATTATTTATTTATTTGTATACACTTTATCTTCACTTCAATGATGATCCAAAACTATATATGTATTATGTACAATTATTTTTATTCTAAAGGCACAAAATAAAACTAAATCTATTTCAGTTCACACGTATGTAAGCAGAATTGATAAAGTCCTCATTTCGAAGTCATTTAAAAAAGTGAAGGACACATCCAATATTCATACCCGTTCGTTTACCTAATTGTTCACTGATAAGATCACTATCAGTTGGACATACTAACTATGAAGTAGTCGTAACCAAAACGCTACGCAAAAAAGTAACGACCTTTGTACATTTTAATCAAAGACGGGAAGTTTTTAGTTCCAAACAGGAAGTTCCCATATCAATTCATGGTTTCCTGGGAAATTAATAAACTTGCAGTACCTAGTTGATGTATATTTTTATTACGCAGTTTACCGGGAAATGTGATGTTTACTTCATGTATACATTTTTGGAACGCAAGTTACAGCTGCGCATTGTTTTCGTGAATTACAGTTCACTAAGCGAGGTTAATGTACATTTTCACTATTTATTTATTTGAATAATGCATAGAATAATCTTGCTTGTGCTTATAGCAACCGGAATCGTTGACGTGACAATTTTATTTGACGCTCATAAGTTGCCATCGCTGTATAAATTGAATTTTCGTTCTTATGTAATAGAGTATCGAATTAAAACGTAAAATATCTAGACTCATCTGAAAGTCATTTTTTCACGCGAGAAATAGTACTAGCGCGGGTCAACGTTTTCAGGTCAGGGGAAAAAAGTTAAGAGCCTGGATCCTTTTAACATAAATGTTTAAACCATCCGTCGTTACTAATTTGTATTTATGCAGAGGCCTGGAATAGTCTGGAAGAGGTAAACGGCCGGTGGGGCGGTGAGACGAGAGAGCGGTGGAGCGGTGGGAATGTGTACTGCACCGTAGACCATTGACGTCACTCAGCTTTATACGTGACCAGCTCGATTTTTTTATAGTATACATTTGAGGGATGATTGAAAGATTGATAAAATTGATTGAAAGTTGTGATTTATAACTTATCGATCGCAAGATATTTAGGTACTACTTGATGTAGTTTATATTATAATAAAGAGAGAAAAAATACAAAGGCATTTTTGACATTAGGACTATTCTCGTAGATATGTACCAACACTTGAGAAACAGTAGTTTCTCTGTTGCCATTAAAAAAATGATTTAATTTGTTTGTGTTTACTTTGTTAATAATGATGAAACTGACGAATTCGAATGAGATGTTAAAATGAACGAGAGATAGCATCAAACATGTAAATTTTGTTAGTGGCGCAGATTATATACTGAACTTTGTTTTTCTCAGTTCACTTTCATGGAACGAGAAGGCAAAACTTTTTGGACAATTCTGACTATAATATTATGTAGATTTCTTAGCCTTAGATTACGCTTGAATAGGTGTTGCTTCAGGTGACTTGGTACCTAGTCAAAAGTCTTGCTGTCCAGAGTAAAATTGTAGCTTTAAAATAGAACTTCTATAAGTTACTAACCGGGCTGCAATGAAATAATTAGGAATATGATATTTTTTTCAAATAATTATGTAATTTTATGTGCCCTTTAATCAATTATGTATTATGTAAAAAACATTTAATAGATATTAAACCACGTGTACAGCAAAAAGTCACAAGAATAAACTGTACATAATACAAGTGACCTTTATCCATTTATTTATTTGGAAAATCCACAGAAAAATAGTCATAGGTATACCTACATAGTAGTATTAACTCTATGTAGGTATATGTATAACAAGAAAGAACAATAACAATGTGGTAAGTAAACACAATCTTTGCATGTAATTAAAACATACATCATATGTTTACTAATTAATCACAAATTACTTGTATTTGCCAATTATATGTATGTAGGTAAGTTATGCATTTACATCTTTGCAAAGTCTGCCTCATTAAGTAGTATTATTTAACTCGCAACTGACGTCAAGGTTTATTTTATTCTAATTTTCAATTGACAAACAAAAGTTGCAAATAAAGACGATCAAATGTCATCAAGTATGTACTTGATTAATATTCAGGGCGATGACTAACGCTCATTTATATTGGAAACCGCTATTTTTGGATTTTACACGTAAACTTAGGCACGCGTAACTAAAACAATAAGATAATTACAATGGATATAAAAGTTACAATGAAATCCGGGATTAAAACACTGTGTCACTTTCAGGTCTATACCTATCGCCATGCTAAAAATCCAATGATTCTTTGCTCCGTTATGGCGTGAAATAGAAACAAATAGATTTTTATAATGACATGTTTGTGTATACAAACATATTTATAACGAGATCACAAAAATCTTTTAAAATCTGCTTTGACCTATTTTTACAACGATTCTTAAGCTCCAAAAAAACCCAGTAAAATGGCTAATTGTGTGAAAGAGTCTTTGTGCAAATGAGCCTATGAAATGCCATCTTTTACTATTTAAAAAAGTAGGCAAGTAATCGAATCACATTCTATTTATATCGAGTGGAACAATAGATGCTAATAACTATTGTATCAAATGTGTCGGAGCCAATGTAAATATAATGAAGCCTGTAAATGAAGATGTGCGGCCGAGCCTTAATTGTTACATCCTTAAATAGACCATGTTATATGTCCCATACCATTTGTGAATGTGTGGACGTCACCAGGTTTGACGGTCTTCTTTCATCCATATGCTTTTGAAACGGGTTTGAACGCCCAATATTAAGATATTGAATCAGGCGTTACTTTGTGGAAATCCATTGTAAATTAAACTCTGGGGTTAATATATAGTGTTTTTCAGCTGCGAATGCTCTTTAAACGGTTTCAAATACACACCAATCTAATAAAAACCAAGTTTGTTGTTTGCAGCCAATGAGGTTTTACTAATAGAGACGTTATACTCATTGAAAATCGCCCTAGCACGTGGCGAAGGAAAGTAAAAGAGATCAGAGATATATAAAACCCGGTTGTGAGAAAGGGATAAACGTATGTTCACAGCTTCGAGGCGACTGAGCCGTCCAGGCTAATTCGCTTAGTTTGAGTTCGCCACACGGGGTATAACGCATCTACCTCAGTTTATATAGAATATCATTGTTTGCAGCCGTTTAAAGAGCAGTCGCAGCGAAAAAACACTAGATATTACTCCAGAGTTTAATTTAGCGCAATATTGTCGACGTCTGGTCAAAACCTACTTAGTACTATAAAATTTGATCACCTTTCTGTTGATATTGAACATCGAGTAGTTTATTCACACCCAACAATTTAATTAATTTGCGAATACGTCATTTATTATTATTTAAATATTTCACCGTTTCTTAAATTACAACGACTAACCGGCCGACCCACCCTAAATAATAGCTTGGTTTGTGTTTTACTTCCGTATGATAAACGTAGTTTCCAACTAGAGACCGTAAGTTCATCTACCAACACATACGCACCAAGCACATTATCATGGCGTATACGTAGTCGTGTACGTAGACAGGCCGTGACCCTTTAATCTGATGCGTCTGCGCAGCGACCGCTGACCCTGACTTGTTTCATTCACCGGCACTTCAACCCCAGCGCCCGCTCCTCGCCTAGCCGAGGTACTCACATTCGATCGACAAAGCTACGCAACGATTGTATGGTTTTTTTATGTATAGTAAGTAATAAAAATAAAAAGTATTATATCCGATGTCTAGTATCCACGATACAAGCGTTCGCTTAGTGTGGGGTTAGGTGGCGCTGTGTACAATGTCTCGGAATATTTATTTATTGTCTTTTTATGGGAGACCGAAAAGTGGCATTTCTCAGTTCCATGGGTATGACACATTAAAATGTAAGCTTCAAATTTATCTACCTATTTCGTCCAGCCTCATATAATAGACTTTTTAACAGATAACAATGAAATTATAAGTTTATGTTACGACAGTCATTAAGACAATCAGCCAAGTCCACGAACCTAAAGCAGTTGGTAAACTCTTGACAGCTGAGTAGGCCATTCTCAAAAGTAATAGTAAAGTAATAGTAACGTAATAGTCTGGCCAGATTTGAGAAAACTGTAATGAACAATACCGGCACTAGTCCACCAAACGCATACAAGTAACTTTTTTGGGGTTAATTTTCGCTTGGCTGGCTGGCCAGGATCCAACCATTTCGCTGAGCGCTTCCGATTATCGTAAAGAATCTATTTTTCATTACAGGTAGCTTCGGTTTAAAATACCTTCATTAATTGTGTCGGTTCAGTAATGTAAAGCGCCAGTCGACGCGCGTTTGCCGGTTTGCTTCAGTAATCTTCCCAATTTGCTTCAAGTGAATTAAAACAGTTTTATCACTTACATCGCAGCCTGCAGCTAACTCGGACCTGGTTTGCGATGAATCCGCTTCCACAATAGCCTTTAAATCTTCATTATCAACTTTGGTCTCAGGCCGTCCACGGGGCTTGTTCTGCAGGTCGAAATTTCCAGAACGAAAACGTTAGAACCAAAAACGAACCGTGTTTTCTTTTGCAACACAACCGCCATACACATCATTCACCCTTCGAGTCGTTTCCGCAGCACTAGTGCCACGGCGGAACTCGTACTCGTAAATAATACGATATTTTAAGTTTTCCATTTTGTAAAAAGAGTTGTTTCATTTTATAAAAAAAAAGCAAATGAATGACGTTTATCGAAGCACAAATACATGAGTAAATAGCTGTACAAAATTGAATTTGGAATTCCTTACCAAAGAGGAGAATTCGCGATTAAAGTGGCCAGTACGAAAAATGCCAATTTTATATGTAAGGACCTAATATAATACAAAAAAACACACAAAATGAAAATAATCCGTGCATCTAAACGCGGTGTGAGCGTCGCGCCGCGGTGTGGAGGTGGCGCGAGCGCGAGGCGGTTGCTCGTTGATTTCTCGTTATTTTATAAACAGAACTAAACTTTGTAGTATCTAGAAAATTTCTATTATAGATGATAGTACGGAACCCTTCGTGCGCGAGTCCGACTCGCACTTGGCCGGTTGTATTAAGGTTTTGTATGATGGTTTTTTATTTAATAAATTGCGTGCTGCGAATAACCTTTACTTCTATTTTACTTTATTTTAATTTTTGTTTGTTTTAT
Source organism: Macaria notata (assembly GCA_927399415.1). Lineage (NCBI taxonomy): Eukaryota > Metazoa > Arthropoda > Insecta > Lepidoptera > Geometridae > Macaria > Macaria notata. Next base: position 11,305,226 of record OV656730.1, read on the forward strand.
TTTGCTTCATATTTTATTTTAAGTATATTGTATATTTTAATATTATGTTTAATACGTGTAAATATAAACTATTAGTTTGTAATTAAATATAAATAACTGACTATTTAAATGTAGGCACTATATGCGATTGAGACGTGAATAAACTATTAACTTTATTCCTTTCTCAATTATGATCCTACCGGTTCTGATTTTTAACATCAAATAAGTTTATCTATACGTTGTCTCTAGCCCAATCAAATATGCATATAAAAGGAAGAAAATCTATTAAAATGCTTGGCGATTAGTCCGATACATTGATTGACCATATTAATATTGAAATATCAGTAAATTAGCACTCGCCAGCATATCCGCTGACGCACTACGGAGTGCTTAGATTTGATTAGTTGTCTTCTCACGACAACTAAAGTATACAAACCTTACCATAGATATAAATTTCAAACAGACTTGGTTTAGTTTTTGACATCATCATCATCATCAGCCCATTATCGCCCACTGCTGAATATAGGCCTCTCTTCCCGGTCCTGCGCAGATTGAATCCAGGTGCTCCCTGCGATTTTTCTAATGTCTTCAGTCGTTTTTTGACATACGTAGAATTATTATTTTTTAGACAAATTTATTAATATATATTTCGATCATCTGTGTTTTGACTTGATTATCTAATATAATAGTTAATTAAGGAAATGTTAGTAAAACCTTACAGAGTAGAAAGTAGTGAAACTACTTATTGTATCTAATTTTTAATATCTCATTATATGTACCTAGTTTATACTGAATCTATATATATAAAACTCAAAGGTGACTGACTGATATAGTGATCTATCAACGCACAGCCCAAACCACTGGACGGATCGGGCTGAAATTTGGCATGCAGGTAGATGTTATGACGTAGGCATCCGCTAAAAAAGGATTTTTGGAAAAGCCGTTTTTTAAGGGGTGAAAAGGGAGATGCAAGTTTTACTTCTTAATGCGAGCGAAGCCGCTAGCATCCACTAGTGAACTATATAACTGAACTTAAAAATACATAAATATGTACATTGCTAGCGTAAAAGCTTAAGAATATTTAGACACAACACACGTTTCATGCTTATTTTATGTAAATAAGTAAATATAAAGCGAAATTAAATCATTTTGACTAATGATCTGTTACATAACGCATATTACGTATTCATATTAGGTGACTAGTGGGTGCTCGCGGCTTTGCTCGCATTAAGAAGTAAAACTTGCATCCCCTATTTAACCCCTTTAAAAGTGGCATTTCCAAAAATCCTTTCTTAGCGGATGCCTACGTCATAACATCTACCTTCATTCCAAATTTCAGCCCAATCCGTCCAGTGGTTTGGGCTGTGCGTTGATAGATCACTATATCAGTCAGTCAATCAGTCAGTCTTTTGAGTTTTATATATATATAGATTGTTTAAACATGGTCTAGACCAATTTCGTGTCGTTAATATCTATCTTACTTAGATTTGTTATGTTTTGCATAGTCACAAAACGGCTTTGGTAGTGGAATGTCACTTACTATGAATTATATTACATTTGAAATACAATTAAAATATGTAACTAAACGGTTTTCACTAACGTGTAATTCGCGTATGTTGTTTACGCGTTTCGGGTTTAATGACACCCATCATCAGAACGTACGTTCTGGGACCGCGGCAGCACGCAGACTGCGCGCCGCCGCGCGAGCGGCCCGCCGGGACACGGGCACAATTAATATAAGTTAAAATATTCTATGTGATGAGTTGCCCTCTACGATTTTCTTAAATAAACTTGTCATGATATTGATATATAACCTGTAATTGTATACAAGATTTATTTGCTTTTTTGTGAAAATATACTGAACTAGAAACCTTTTCGAAAACGAAACATGAACGGGTTTTAATGACGCAGGAAAAGAGAAACGTATATTCTAACAACGGGAAATAAATTTGTTTTACGACTTTCGTTAATATAGCAAAATATATTAATTTATTAGTGTATTGAAAAGAAAGCATCGTGAGTATGTGACACTTATGGTATATACTTACTATATTATCTATTCTTAGAATACACACAAATAAAGAAAGATACGTTTGATCGTTTTAGAGAAAATGCATGCTGACCTAGCATCTCTTTCATTTCTAGGTTAAAAGTGCTAGCTTGAGCGAGTACAGTCTGTATCTTCGAGCTATATTATTTAAATTCTTCCCTAGTTGCTAGTACAGTATCTCTCTTGAGTTGTATTTCCTCATGACTGAGGGTCGTGACTCCCCCGCAGAATTAATTCGTTAGGACAGTTTTTTGGGCAGATACATTGTGGTGGGCGCCCAGCTCCTTCCACGGAAGACACATGTCCTCGGATATTGTGGTCCTCAGACATGTCGGTTTCCTCACGATATTTTCCTTCACCGTTAAGCGAGTGCAAATCCACACTTAACTTGAAAATACAAGTCATTGGTGTAGGGCCGGATTCGAACCAGGGTGCGTCTGGATGAAAAGCAGACACTGGAACCGCTGAGCCACACTCGTTTACAATATACACTAGGCATACAGATACACACATATATAAAAATAGGTGCGATTAGTTTTTTGCACGTTTGGAAGCGCGTGACTAACTTACAGTTTGAAGGGAAATTACAGCTTTGAAGCTTAATTATACCATGTCATGTCATGCACGGACTGGCAGTACATTCTTACAAGTAATTACAGAACATGACATGTGTTTGAAGACAAGATACCGTGTGTTTCAATATAATGATAGGTTTAATAAAACTGTTCAACTAGATTCGTTTAACAACTCGACTGTAGTTTAGTTTTATGTTTACCTTCGCACGGTTTGTTACATATAGTAATGTAACTTACATATAATTGACTAACTTATTCGGTAAACGTCTAAATGATGGCTACTTTTGTACTGTATATATTGCAATTATGCAGTACACAAATTAAATTAATAATTAGAAATTAAAAAAGAGAATAAAATAAATAATTAGTATTTAACGACATATAGGTAGGTACGTTTGGCAATATTAGTAATGGATGTCCGCAGCTTTTCTCTTCTTGTTTATGACCGACGCTCTCTTCCGATATAAAGAAAAAACAGTCATTAACACACCAATAATGTCATTTTTATAATATATGTTTTCCGAGACATACATAATTTTCTAGTTCAGAAGCCACAGACTTTCAAACTTCTTGTGTCATATGTATTATTTTTGTCAATAAAGAATGGATTGATTGATCGATATCAATAATGTCATTTGAATATGTATTATTTTTCTACTATCTATTAAGTGTCTGTATGATTCCTTTTAAATTCGCTTGAAGTTTCTCAATCCCTAAGTATAATGTTCGCAAAAAATCAAGTTTATCCAAAGTAAGTACGACAAAGAGATATCTTGAATCGACCTGTTTCTACGGATGTTTTGATCATTATTTCCAGTATATCCGGTTTTGTTCTCATTATAGATACGAGTTTCGATTTACCAATTAGAATTCCAAGTATTGTTAGTACTGCACGAAAAAAAAAGTATTTTATTATAGATACATACGTCGTTTTAATAAAAACTAAAAGACAAACTGTCAAACGTGTTTTTTGAGAAATGCCTTCAACGGAAGCAGCTTCACGATTAATAATAATTAACTTACTTGGATTTTATTAAATTAGTTTTGTGCCTGTACCTCCATACATATCTCGTATTTGTTACTCGTGCATATTGAAATATGTAAAAAAAATACATTGCGTACAAAAATGACTTATGGTTATGAAACATGATATTTATAACTAGAGTCTTATTTAACTAACTTAGCCTTAAAAATATGCGTCGGACACCAGACTGGGTTACCGTATCCTGGAGCCGACCTCTTCCCAATAAGATTCATATCTATACTATCTATACTAATATTATAAAGCTGAAGAGTTTGTTTGTTTGAACGCGCTAATCACAGAAACTACTGGTGTGAGTTGAAAAATTATTTTTGTGTTGTTTAGACCATTTATTAAGGAAGGCTTTAGGCTATATAACATCACGCTGTAACTAATATGAGCGAAAAAACAATGGAAAATGTGAAAAAAACAGGGAAAAATTTTCATCTTTGAGAGCTTCCGTTGCGTGTGCTGCGAAAACGGTTCAAGATATCAAAAAAATATATATGCTAGAAATATTTCTCTTGAAATGATCTAATAAAATGTCTGCAACAGTGTATGTCTATCTTTTAAGATTAACTCACTAGAACCGTTTTTATGGTAATAACTATTCCATGCGGACGAAGTCGCTGGCTCAGCTAGTTACAAATATAATCACAATATGTTTTACTTACGTTTGTACCCATGACACAAGCGTAAGCTTAGTGTGGGGCTAGATGGTGCTGTGTGATATGTCCTGAAATATTTATTTATTTATTTTACTTTACTACTACGCACGATATTCTATCCGCTTCCATCCAGACTTTACTCCAGTCTTTCATTTACTACTTAGTAGTTGAGTAAACTATACTATTTTAATTTAACTTACACCAAAATTATTCCAAAAAAAATGACGAAGTACACTAAAAAAACCGCGTAGACAGTCTACGCCTGCTACGAGCTACGTAAATAACGCACTATCAACTGATTGTTTGGGTTAGCGTCGCTCGTCGACAATAAATATAGTCCCGAATAAAATCAGAACTAAAAACTTCTGGGCTAAAAACATATTTTGATGATAAATTTGAATTTATAGTGTTGCCGCTGTCACTAATCGCGTGGTGAATTGTCTTACTATCTATTATGATGTAATGTCTCACGGTTACCCACAGATTAAGTAACAGTAGTGGAACACGTCGGTAGTCGTGCTTCTCTCGTGTGGACTATTTTAGTTATCTGTTCACACAGCGAGTGTGTGTTATACAGGGTGGTTCCTGATCGTTGTTGTCGTTGACCATATTTGAAAGAACAAATAGTAACTGAATTACTTGTGGATCTGCATAGATGCCTGTGTGTCTTGATGGTCGGTAGATATGTTTGAGTAAATAATTTGTGCGTTGATATTGTCTTATAAATTAGCCAAACAGTTTACCAATAAATAAAATAAAATACAAGTCATTTTTGCTCAAAACCTTTTCAATTCAAGCTTACCAATCGTTTCTTGATCCTGCAGCGTAGTGTCCATTGAAAGACGCTTCTCAGAGTATTCACATGTATTAGTGTCTGAAGATAATACTTGAGCTAACCCGTTACCTGTTTTAACAAGTTATTTTCTGATGAAGCGGCGCGTCGTGGAGATTTACGTATATAACGATCTAAGTCCCGTCTTTTTATGGACCTACAATATAGGAAGATTTAAAAGAGTATTATCAACCCTTCTGAGCTGGCAAAGCGGTGCAACATCTTTGGCGGTGCAAGTGTCATTTAAAAAAAAAACAAATTGGAGATCATCCTATGTGAGTTTGGCCTGCATTTAGCGCCAGTGATTGGAAGAGTACGCACAGACGGAGTGGAAACCGCCCGCCTGTTTGCGCCGAGATAACCCTTTGACGACCACGAGCACCAGTACTGCTGCATGTTGAGTAATTACGACTAATTATTTGTTTTATTGGTGATATTTGGGTTATGATTCCGTTTAGAGCTAGGTTGAGTAACTTCTGCGGTGTCGTTTCCCTTCCTTGATTCCATTTTTAGCCGACTTCGAAAAAAGGAGGTTATTTTATTTACCATTTGAATTTCTTGATGTACCTGATCGATCTACCATAAATTTTGCTAAAGAAAATTCGAAAATCAGACTAAATCTAATTTGATGTAGAAAGCATATCAGTTTTTGTACCAGTCGTAGGTAAATATAAAAAAATATATTGTAATTATTTCTATTTGAAAAAGCTTTTGAGCGGTTTCAGAGGAGCAAATTTTATTTTCCCGTGTCTTATGTTAATATACTTGCTAATGATTACTTTTTGGGCAATAAAAATATTAAATTTCCACAACAACTGTCTGATGAAATTAAGAGAAGTCTTGCCTATATCTCCTAGCAGTAAAACCTCGATCATTCAACTTACTCTTATATACTACTCAAGTAAGGTTGTTGTAACCATACATAATAAAGTTCTAGGTAAGCTACTTTTAATCAAAGTAACCTTGCTAATTGCCGGTGTCAAGAAGCTGATTATAATTAACCCATATGTAACTAACTGGCGTATCTCATAGTGTGATCATCACGACACTGTATCATGCATTTTTATTTATGTTTACTTGATAAGGTAGGGGCAGATGTTAATTAATTGTGAATTATTTCAAGGTACGTATTTAATTATAATAAGCTAATAATAGAACCGAGTTAATGTATCACTGAACCTTGCTTTTTAGGGTTTACTATCTCTCTTAAGTCGTATTTCGTCATGTCTGAGGGTCGTGACTCCCCTGCAGAATTATTCGTTTGGGGTGTTCTCTTGGGCAGATACATCGTGGTGGGCGCCCAGATCCTCCCACGGAAGACACATGTCCTCGGATATTGTGGTCCTCAAACATGTCAGTTTCCTCGCGATATTTTCTTTTACCGTTAAGCGAGTGCAAATCCACACTTAACTTGAATATACAAGTCATTGGTGTAGGGCCGATATTATTACCATTATTTTTATTCTATGTAATTATTCTGTTCTACATAATATACCTTCACAAGTAATCTAAACTAATTATTTCTATAACTGGATTACATATATGGCATCCGCTACTTACTTAAGTATATGTTGACATTTTCTACTCGGTTATTTCCACAAGTGACGTTTATGTCACTGACCATCTAATGAGTTTAGCGTGCTAATTTTAGCATCGTTAATAAGTTATTAAAATATGTACAGCTATTTTTGTGAATCTATTTTGGAAAGTTTTCGAATTTGGTTCGAAGGAATGACCAGAGTAAATTAACGCAACATGACATTCATCTAAATATGTAATTTGCTAAGTGTGTTAAGAAATTGTCATTTATCGGTATGGTTGACGTGCATACATTTATGTGGTTATCTAGTAAGACGATCAATTTTGTCAGTATGGTTAAAGTGTCATAATATGTGCAAATGAAGATAAAATCAATTGTAATGTGATTTAAATTTGACTATCTTTTGTACATTGTCATCAAGACATGACCCTTAAAGAAAAGTAACCTTATTTCGCAATATCCACTTAATTAAATTTATTAAGTAAATTTATAATAGTTTATAAATAACTAACTGTGCCTGCGACTTCGTCCGCGTGGAATAATTATTTTGGGCATCATATTTATTTTTGCAAACCACCTCTCCAGCTTTATAAATTGTAGCTGTAACCCACAACTTGAACCCCGAAGAATAATTTTCCCCGTTTTTTCAGATTTTCCATTGTTTCTTCGCTCCTATTATTTGCAGCGTGATGTTATATAGCCTAAAGCCTGCCTCGATAAACGGTCTATTCAACACAAAAATATATTTTCAATTCGCACCAGTAGTTCCTAAGATTAGCGCGTTCAAACAAACAAACAAACAAACTCTTCAGCTTTATAATATTATAGTATAGATTATACATATAGGTACCGTAGTGGCACTCTTATACTAAGCTACTAGTAATTTCAGCAAAAATCGATAAGGACGGCTTAAGTAAGACAAAAGTAACCTAACAACTTTGATATTAAAAATTAATTTGTGCGAACATTTCGTTGTAGCTCTGCTATTGTTTTTGTGAAACGGCTACTTTGCGTCGTTTGCCAGCAACCCATGTGACCTTATTTATACCATTACGGATATATTACCTATTTGCTATGCTAATGAATGCCCATAAAACCTAGTAACTGGTAATAGTACCAGCTAGTTTCCGAAGGAACCTAATACTATTAACACACTTTATATATGTAAGTCTATGCTACTAAATAGATATAAGTGGTAGCCATCTTATTTATAGACGTCCATCAAATGTGTTTGTTCACTCACAGTGTCAATTTTGGTCAGAAGACATTACGTAGATCAAGTAAACTTAATTCGCTGATTCATGTTTAGAAGTACGAAATCTATTACTTTAATAGCGGCGATTCAAGAATTTTCCTACTAATACAAAAAGTTTCTTATATCTGTGAACCTACTAGCGTTTCAGTTTTATGACTTTCATAGTCTATTCATCCAAGGGCTGACCGCAGTTAGTCAGTTTTGGCAACCGCGAATTTATTTGACTCTTAGATTGATTGGAAATTGAAATTAATTAAAGATTGATTCAATAATTGAAATTGTATTTAATCGAATCGTATTCTTAATTGAACGTAATGGTATTGAATTTGGTGCTATTGAATCGTATGAAATTAAATTATGTCGTAACTGTTATCACTAGACTTTTTTGTCTATTTCGTCTCACAGTCAGCTGTTTCTCAAATGCTGATACTGAGTACATAAGGCTATCACTCTCCTTTTAACTGACCAAGCTCTGAGCCGGTTTCAACCACTTATGTATTGATAAGGACAATGTAAGTTCTTGATTCGTGTACTACACATACAATTATACATATACGTCGTATATTTACAACACATTCATCATTATGCTGTCAGCAGTCTGTGCCTGAAAGTTACGAAAGGAACACGAAATTGTTTTAAAAAATTATCGTTATTGCAATTAATTAACCATATAATGTGTAGCCCATCTTACGGTTGCCTGCAATAGACCGCTTTAGAGATAAGTCCGCCAGTCCGCATCTTCTATGTTTTATTTATGACCGTACTGTGTTGTGTGCAATCTATGTAAAGTCATAATAATTAATTGAGCTCTCTGTTTTACATTTGTAAACGAGAGCAAAATGGTTTTCTACGTTTTCTCCAAATAGAATTCAAATTCAACGAATCAAATTCATGTATGTAATAGATGTTCCTTCTTGTATATTAATGTTTTAAAATAGATTTATAAAAATAAATAATCATATCTGAATTACTGAAGGATATTTATAAATAGTCGTCATTTATCTGGCTCCGATAGTTTATGTCTGTTTATCCTAATATTCCTTCAAATGTTTATAATAGCCCGACTTAGGGACGCTGCAACCTTATTGTTATGATGTAATATTGTTAAACAATTGATTTAGCACAAAGGAACAAGAATCTTGAGACGTTCAAGTCCCAGTTTATTAAAAAAAACGCACTTGCCTTTTCACACAAATAAGGCTAAGTACATAAAATTCCAATAATTCCATCATTACAATTTCCGCGATATTTTCTACTGAAATACGTATTAATCATTAAAAAAATGTGCCTTAGTTATTATCAAAGTGTACAGAAGTGTCGTAATTATGATACGACTACGTTGTGACGGCGCGCCGGACGGTCAAGGAGATATAGTGCCATCTTTATTAGTATTTTGGTCATTAAATTTCATCATAATTAATACTGCCGAAAGTTTGAGTTGTTTATAAATAGAAATGAAGAAAACGAAATGGGAGATAATTAAGTAGGTATCATGCATGATTGGATGTAAGATCATACATGTATATAGTTACAAGGTGAGATGCGCCCGTAGCTCAGCTGGCGGAGGCAATCGCTTGCGATTACCAATGTTAAGCGAAGGTCGACGCGGTCAGTGGGATGGGTGACCGAAAAGTGGCATTCCATTTTGGGAGCTTCCGTGGTTCGGATGACACGTTAAATTGGAGGTCCCAGCTGTTTGTCTGGTACGGCAATCGTTAAGCCATGTCAGAGGCCCTTAGGGCGGCTTGATAAACTCTCGACACCAGAGTTGGCCACTCTCATTCGATAAGAAGAAGAAGATTGCAAGGTAGGACATTAGATCCTATCATCATCCACAGCCGGTTTTGTCCCAATGTTGGGTATAGGCCTCTCTCATAGTAGGTATGCCATTGGCTTCAATCTTTAGCCAGCCTCATCCAGGTTTGACCCGTGACAGATGTTATGTCGCCAACCCATCTTTAGATCCTATAGTTAGTTTATACTGCGATACTGCTAAAAATCAAACCCGTGGTTATATTAATGGTATAATTGGACATCTATTTTCTAATTTTCTGTGAATAAATAGTAGATGCCTCAAGGGCCAATAAGATTTTTAGGCTGTTTTCTCACCAAATAGCGAGTTTAACTGTGCTGTAAAAAGTATCTCATTTCGAATACAATGCCCACAGTTCTAATTTATTCAGTAAAATAAAAATAAATCCTGACTGTCACACATACACATCGTAGTATTTTAATATTAGAATAATTTTCTTATTCACTTTTGATGTAATACATTAAATACTAGTTTTTGTTGCAAGGAGTGATGATGCTTAAAAGGCATTTTATAACTGTAATTAGGTATTGTATCTTTTATTGTATATTTTAGTTAGTTTACTATTCTTTGTCATGTATTCATGTTACATAATAAATAATAACTAGGACGTAATTTACCTGTATTATATTGGGAGATGACTCTGGCCTCGTAACAGTCTAACGGCTACCACGAGGTCAGAGGATTCACATGTTATTGTACAATATAACTTTACGTCAAATAAACGAATTTTGAATTTCGAATTATTGTATACAAACTACGTAGGTATAAGAAATATAAGGGGAAAGCTAGTTTCTGACGTAAATAGCGAAGTAGCTCCGCTGAAACTCTACAAGGTTATCTGAAAAGGGTCAGTCCCACTTCTATTAGCACACATGTAAAATCAATGATGTTATTATATACGCACGGGTATATCCGATGGGTATTTTAAAACAAAACATGAAGCTTAGAAGGTTGCCACATGGAAATCAGAGGTGCATGACCTGTTAGAATTTTATCATGGTCAAACGCAAAAAAATTGATGCTGAAAACTGCGTAAAAAACTTTGTCGTAAATTATTCTTGTTTTGTTCCTGTTTCTTTTACATTTTTGGTTTCCTACGATTAGATAGTGATGGGGAATATGAGATGTGTAATAGTAGTAAATTATTATTTATTCTGCATTAATAGTACCTACAGTATGGATTCCATAGATTCGGATTAGAACACATTATATTTCTGCTTAACATAATAAAAGAACACTATATTCGATATTCTGATGACTGTCTCTAAGTAAAATGTTAAGAGGTTGTATCTAAAGATGTATTGTAAGAGTCGTAACGACAAAACTCTCTTATATACCTACTCATACATTCACATATAAAATGTCTGTCTCAAATCCCAACAATACTAATCGAAAGTATCAAAACCATTTGCGTACATTTGACCAAACTAACCTCAAGTGGAATGGCACATGTGACAAGGTAAGCAAAGATCTGTGAAAATCACCGGAATGCAGGTCAAGGCACTAGGTGTTGAATAACCTGGGTACTAGCTGAGACACTCATTGTCGAAACTTGATGATTGAATACTTGTTTCACTACATAGCCGTTAGTGGTGGATGTTACTATGCAATTGTTATGAACTCATTTATTTATTGTGTGCGGATATAATACTTATATACTTTTCTTTTGTAAATACATACTTAATATACATAGAAACGACCAGACTCAATTCTTTTTACTTGTTTGTTCTACTCCTTTTAGAAGTAGCGCTTACGGATATAATATTGCGTGAAAAAAAACAAGTTGTTTTACAATTTTTTATATATACTTAAGTGGTTTTTGGTACGAGAAATGTTTTGTGTTTGGCGTTTGGTAGACTTTCTAAGTGACAAATTTAATCAAATTTTATAAGCTTTAAATTATGAAAATATAAGATTGAATACCTTTAGACTTTAAAACTGTTTATCCTATTTTTTATATTTTTTATGAAGGTGTAAAATTTCATACCAATCAATAAGTTGACACTTGATAAAAAGCTTATGCGTAAGTATATAATTGTAAGTGCCTGTCGCTTCGACCAGGCTCTGACGTCACACTCACAGGGTCAACTGCGGCTTCCAAACATTTTAATTACCTACTTAATTTTTTTTTTATATTATAAGGGACTATAAGAACTTCAACTAAATACCTACCTACTTAACAAAAAGGAGTCTCCTTCGCTGACAAAATACGACTAACATATTGTTGTTGTTTTCGACCGTGTGTTTACAAAGAAATAGACATCAAATCAAATTCGAATATTTTTACATCTACCTTCATCGAAATGCTAAAGTCGTGACAAAAATTTCATTGAACATAACTAGAGAACGTTGGTAGGTATAGTTTGTCAAATAATTACGATATTGTGAACCTTACGCATATGGTATTTAAAGGTCATGATAATTTATGAGAGCTATTTGTAAACCCGTGCCATTACTCTAATTCAATCGATTGGTCTTATTTCTCGTACTTTGATTCGAGTTATCTATTGTCTGGCCGTAAGTAGATGACGTAGTATGCGTGCTACGTCACTAGTCTATGCCCGTCGGTAAATAAATCGTAAATCATATTTGTTATTATTTATGGACTGCTAACGCAATACATCATATGTGTTTACATAATGTAAACCACACCTAGTGTATCTGCTTATATCCGATGCTCATTTAGCTAAATATAAGGTAAGATATTGAATTAGTCGTTATATTGTGGCAACCAAATACAGATGAAAAATTTTGAAATATATTTACTTGTGAAATGAAAATGAAATGAAAAATGAAAATTATTATTTATTTACCTAGTGTTGTTCTACTGATTCACATTACCGATTTCAGTCGCTGTATCTTAAGGCTTTGAAGCCAAAGAGAAGGAGTTGCAGCGGAATAACACCTAGACATATTTACAAAGTTATTATCAAGTATACTTAGTAATTTGTACTGCTTGAGAATAAAAAAGTAGTAAAATTTGACAAAACACGAGGCCAGCGTTGAGAATAAGGCAATGTAGCGAAGAAATATATAATAGATTGCTGTTCGCTCCTATAATATGTACCTATAATGAAGTAGCAGATTGTTTTATTACTCACTTCTATAAGAATAAGTCCTAAGAAATATATTTTTTGTATTATAGGCAAGTAGAATCAACTTTGGACTTCAGCCAGAGATAACTTTATCTGAGGTCTTGGGTCCAATGAATATAAAGTGCTTTTTATTGCAACCTGGTCGAAGTCCAGAAATTCCGGAAGAAGCTCTGTATTTGTTTTGATTGCTTTTGCTTTATGAATTATGTTTATAATATATAGGATAAATATGTATTGCGGATGACTGCGGTCTTGAAGCGAGGAATCCTGCAAAAGTTTAACATTGTGACAACCGTTCTGAAAATATAGAACTAGTTAGAGAAATGATTGACAGACATAAACTTCCTTAACTTTCAATACCATATACGATTAAATAGTATATAATAAAGAAATTAATATCTAAGTTACTGTTGCAGTTGTGGACTTGAAGTATACTATAACATCAAGACTTATTGGAAGGCTCGTTATATTTTTTTAAAAGAAAAAGCTCAAATATCACCTCGTAAACGAAGACCTTCGAATGCATTAACAATTATCTTTACGACTTATCATTCATTATTACTTACATATTTAAAATCACTTATCTAAATTGTTTTCACTTTTTTAATGACCATAAATCGGTGGTAGGTACGTCATTCTGAGAAGCCATGACCTACCCTATCATATCGAAAGTTTAACGTCTAAAAGTAAACGTATAACTATGTACTTTACTGTAGGACGATTAGATAACACAGTAAAACAAAGTTATTTGAACTCTTAAATAAAGGAGGGAATTATGCGCTTACCGTCTTTTATCTTAATAATTTTCCGCTCATAACTAAATCTATGTAGATATTAATCAATTAATGAAATGGGAATCTTTGTTTTAGCATTATTCATTATCATTATCGTATAAAAGTGTAGGTAATAGTAATGTTGTAACACAATTACAATTCCAATATATCTGGTTATAAGTTATCAAATAGTTGTGTGTCAATCTATACTAATATAATAAAGCTGAAGAGTTTGTTTGTTTGTTTGTTTGAACGCGCTAATCTCAGATACTACTGGTCCAAATTGAAAAAATATTTTTGTGTTGAATAGACCATTTATCGAGGAAGGCTTCAGGCTATATAACATCACACTGCAACTAATAGGAGCGAAGAAACAATGGAAAATGTGGAAAAAACGGGGAAAATTATTCATTTTTGAGGGCTTCCGTTGCGTGTGTTGCGAAAACGGTTTAAGATATCAAAAAAATGTGTATGAAAGAATTATTCCTCTTAAAATGATGTAACAAAATGACCAGAACAGTATATGTCTATCTTTTAAGGTTAAGTCACGAGAACCGTTATTATATAAAAATATAATAACTATTCCACGCGGACGAAGTCGCGCGCACCAGCTAGTACCTAATATATTTACAAACGTAATCACAATATAAATAGGTACTCATTCAGATTATAGGCCAGTATTGACCTGGACTCAAAGGGTGAATACCTACGTGTGCGAATGATTATTTTCCGACTAATTATAAATTAAAGCCCTATGATAAGGAATTAAGATTTAGTTTAGCGTGTGTTGCAGTGTTTAACCGCAGTGAGCAAGCCAAACCGTCTATAATAAGAATAACCGTTATGTTATACAGTGCACGGGAGACGGGGACGCTTCCGAGAACAAAACAGGACAGACAACTAAGCTTTTAACCTAAACGAATATTCCAGAACAGCTTTGTGAATGAAACATGTTGTGAACGTGATTATATACATCTGGTAAAGTGTGTGCATATGTGAGCCAGCAAAAACAAGTGGTGAAGTGAATTTAACTCGAGAACGGTGCAATTTTGAGGTTATGTTGACCAAACAGCTTTGGACCCAAGTAAGTACATAGACTTTTGAAGTTTTGTGTCTTAACTTTAATTTATGAATAGGTACTAAATATAAACTCATCATAAGAATGTATAGTCATATCAGGGCTTAGTACTATAGGTATTGCCATTGAGTTAATTTCCATATAATATCCTTGACATTTTCGACGTATGACAACAAAAGTACATCCAAGATCAAGGTTACTACAACTTGATTTGAGGAAGAACATCCGGCAACAGTTGTTTATGAAGGCAAAACAAACATTATAAGTATTTACAAGTACATATAATAACAGTTACTTCTCTTGTTATGTCACGTAGGCTAGATGTTTACGACAATATTTTTGATAACATTACCAGGAACCCACTGCCTAACAATGGATTTTATAATTCAACGGGATCCACTCAAACAATTCTTTCCAGAATATAAATAAATTGTCTCATTTGGAGTCGTGCGTCTTTGCAAAGTGGATACCTAGATTATGAGAATATCTGAGTTTCAGTCAATTTGATTTTCTAATAGAACATCACGCCATTTTGATCTAAGGAGCTCGTATATTGTATTCCTTTGGATGGCACAGGTCCACGCAGGTGGCGTGATACATTAAACATGACGTGACAATGACCGAGAATGACCCTAGGTGCAATTTTTTGTCTAAATTGATGGACACCACCTTGGGCTAAAATCACTTTTTTATACATGTAGATTGTAGATGGATCTGGGAACTTTTTGAGATTTGAACATATTTTTAGCTAGAAATAGTAAATTAAAGTTTGTTGACAACAGATACTATTTAGAGATAAGACTTCTCGTGAAGAAACTTTCATATTAATTAATAATAATAATAAATATTCCGGGACATTGCACACAGCGCCATCTAGCCCCACACTAAGCAAACGCTTGTGTCGTGGGTACTAGATACTTATATACTTTTTTTTTGTAAATACATACTTATT
The DNA here is from genome assembly GCA_927399415.1 of Macaria notata. Classification (NCBI taxonomy): domain Eukaryota; kingdom Metazoa; phylum Arthropoda; class Insecta; order Lepidoptera; family Geometridae; genus Macaria; species Macaria notata. Next base: position 11,320,857 of record OV656730.1, read on the forward strand.
ATACAAACGACCAGACTATATTCGTAACATCTTAAAACATTCCTTACCAGAAAACACGTAACGAATGAACTTTGCAAATAAAATCAGTCGCCATCTTCTTTGGCCACATATTTCATTTCACTATTTGCATACAAATAAAATCATCAACAAGATTTAATTTGCATAGAAAGAATGTTTCTCGTGAACTTAAAGGCCTAGGTTAAGAAATTATACCGGACATTATCTTTAATTCATGTATTCTTTCTAGAAGGAACTTTGAAGAGAAACATCTATGCATATTGACATCCTTGAATAAATGCTACAACTCCTAAACGAGAGGACCGGTTTTAAGAAGCATTAGCAAACAGAATACATATTAACACTTTGTGAAATGTGCGAAATAATTTTTATGCGGTCTTTGGACACGACTTGTTTTTTGGCGCCGGTTCTAAGGCTACCACAATATGTTTTTGGGATTTATTTGTTAGTACAATCATAAGCGTCACAGTAGGTACTAACAATAATAATATTCCACATGTTTGTAAAATAATCAAATCAACGAAGAGCAATGACATGGTTGTACAATGAGCAATCTCGTTTTTCTACAACTCATATCATCTATATCCTTGTTTTTATTAAGTAAATTAATTGACCAAAGACGAAATTCTGGTTCGATGAGAATGCAAAACTTGTTCGCTAATGCTAATTACGCTCGATATTTGTTGCAACTATTTCCTCCTCACCTCGCTATATGGTAGCCTATATACTGAGCTGTTTAACGAACTATTAAGTGTTTCTACTTCTACAATTATAAATAATACAAGCTGACTGCGATTAGTCAGAGCAGGCGTGTTGGAGCTCGTGGCTCGCGCTCCATTTACATTGCTACTACGTAAGAATACAATTTATCGCATGACTTACAATTTATGTCGTGTGTGGTGGGTGTTCTCATCTTGTTTCTAAACGGACAAATCATTTTTAAATGAATCAATATTTTGATACTGTTCTCTAAAACTCGACAATGGCGGCTTTATTAGATTGGGATCATACCTACATTTTTCATAATATTTTTTAAGACTTTGCCAAAAGATTGTCTAAGACGCAACCCTATCGTGTCGTCTACATAACATATACATGCATATTAATATTATCATTGGGCTATAATATAATCATACTATTGTTTTAATGAGGTAGGTATCCTCGCATTGACGTAGGTTCCCTCGGCGCGATGAAACCAGTATCTACGGAACATTCACTAATAGGGCAAACGGGTTAGCTTTATGAATAACTAATAGAACTTTATCGTTATGTAAACATGTAAAATGTATAATATCATTATTAATGAATATATATTTATATGAATAGACGGAGATAGTGCGTCTTCAGACATACGAGTACGTCCCGACCTTGCAAGCGATCGAGCCGCAAACAATGAGTTTCGAAAGCTTCTAGACTAAAGCTTCAGATACGGTCGCGATGATCCGCTTCAATTCTCATGGCAGCAGTAAAAGCGGGTCAGGTCGGCGGCCAGCCATGGGGCGGTGTAGCAGGGAAAGTCACTCGAGCGTGCTTCGGCCGTAGTTTCTTTTTCGCAACAGCGGCGAGCGCGGCCGCGGCATGAGTCGGTTCGCATGCGCGGCCGGCGGGCGGCGAGTGCGTCAGTGCCGTGCTGAACCTACGTTCACTTCGGACGCGCGACGGCGCTCGTGCCCATGACTGTGCAGACTGCGGTGTTAGTTCATAGAGGTGTGTGTGTGAGGCCGCCATGAGCGGCACTGGCGTGGTGTCCCGGCCGGCGGAGCGGCCCGAGCTGCCGCTGCGGCTGTACGCGCGCGCCCTGCGCCAATACCGCAAGCTGCTCGATCTCAAACGACTCACTTCCAAAGACAAAGTAAGCGAACCAATCACCTGCCGACAAAAAAACAGCTCGGCTGTGCACATCCTCTATTCGTGTCATACATAATGCATGGCATAATGTGCGCTTTGATTTACTGAATTTCGTTCTGACGTCCACATGTATTTATACTAGTTGTTTGTCAATTTGTGTAGTGGCTCTTTTATTGATTACTTTGTTTTGGTGGCTTCCGTTTAGTCTAGTAGCTTTCATGGCTGGAGCTTTTGTAATCTTTATTGACTCACTGTGTTGAAGCTTTCAATTAGATTGTCTCCACTAATTTTGGTACCTACTTAGTGCATTAATTGTTGTTTTCAGTTTATTTAATCAATTAGAATATATCAATTTTATATGATGGTTCGGTGAGCTTATTATAAAGACTAGCAGGCGCATATGTAAAACAAAAACATGTTCCATCAAAAACTTAGATTTATGAATTCACCTTTACTCTAACCACACACCGCTGTTGTGGACATTTCGATAAAATAAAATTTAAATCAAATTAAATTACGACACATTACAAATTACTTGAATTCCCACATTCAGTTTACTAATGATACAATCAGTAACGATGACATTCAGGTGGAAAACTAGAAATTATAAAATCTAGTTTTGAGTAGCTGGTTGGTCATAAAATGTTACTTAGATTATAATTATCACGCTTCAATCGTAACTTTGAGATACAAATCAAATTTTACTAAAAAAATGCACATTATGAATAGGTATAGGCATCTAACTTACCTTTTACGTTATACTAAATGTAAAATGGTCGACTATAGGTAATTTGATAAACTACATGATTTTACACAAACAGTAGTAGCTTGGTTACCCGGACGGTAGTTAATCTAAATGCAATAGATTTAGGTATAAATAGAGTTGACTGACCACAGACTATAAAGCTACATTCATCAATTTATTCTCTAGGACTATGTAATGTGTGAGTCTACAGCAAAATTAGGCCATTTCTATTTGACAGACGTCTCATTCCATTTCCAGGTCGAGGTCATTCACTTTGACCTCGCAAACATCGTTTGACCTTTATAATCTATTATTTAATCCACTAGGTACTTTTATAATATGTTATTTAGAGAGATTTTGATAAAGAACGTCTTTCTTCTTCTTCTAATCGAATGAGAGTGGCCAACTCTGGTGTCGATAGTATTGATTTTATCTCAAATGTATTAGACTTTATCGTTGCCTCTTAAGTTAGATATAATCAAACGACATTCCATAAAATTTTATTGTTTCATGTCTAACTTTTGGGGTTTACTTTTTAATTTTCACACAAACGCACCTAATGTAAAAAAAAATATACACATACATAAATTAAGTACTTACCTAATCATTTAATTTCTTTTCCGATTAGTTCTAGTCTATTTTTATACATCACGTGAAACACGTACAAAGTCGTAGATTACATTATAACTGTTGTTAGTTGAACAGTTAATGCATTGTTTTTGTTTTTCTTATCGCAATCGAATTATCGGTTCACTCGTGTCATTATTGTAGTTTTTTTTTAATAATATCTTTGAAGATTTGAACGTCATCGGTGGGGTGATGTCGACAGAGGTTTTAATGTCAATAAATGATAAGGATGGGTTTCTTTAGTCATTTCAAGGCTAGTTGCGATTGACAGCTACAGTAACATTGGCTAAAGCTTGAGTTATTAAAATATTTATTTGCTGTCTTTCAGTACGATTGCGTCAAATAAACTATTAATATTTTCGGTTTATATTTCTCAGACAGTTTATTTTAGTTTTCGCTGATACATTTTTATTTATTAAAATTTTATGTTATAAGAACCTAATCAAAAATTGAACACCCTCTTTAACGAATAATTAAAGCGAAGTAAGTAGCTTTAAATAAATTTTTCCTGCATGATCTTCTATGACAAATGACGATTTAATGATAGTTAATGGACATAATCTATAAACAATCGAAGGCTACAAGTACTATAGGTAGGTTTATAAGACAAATGTCACGCGATCTAGTGACGTCATAGACGTACTTACAATAATCGACTCAGATAATCGTTAATTATTGTAATTATAAGATATCATAGCCTAAAAGTAATGCTATAGCATTACTAAGTATACTTAATAGATTCAATCTTGAAAGTTAAGAATGGTTTATTTTTATTCTAATCTCAAAACTCATCTTACAGCAATATAGATCATTGGTACGAAATCCAGGGAAATCTTGATCTTCAAACCTCGAATTAAAAGGTAAGCCTTAGGCTGCAGCAATACTTAAGTTCAGGCGGGCTGTTGTCAAACGAGAACCTAGAACCGGAGATATAAACAATATATCTGAATGTAATCTGTAATGTAACGCAAAAAAGTTTTTTATACAGTCTGGCTTTGTATACGCCTTCCTATGTTATTCAATTTAATTAATACTGTCATCAGACCGGAACAAGTTGAACGGTAGACCAATGTCCCGCGACCAATACTGATGGCCTTGTCAGAATCAGTCGATAGCTTGCCGATGACGGATCGATAAAAGCGGAGACTGCTAGAATATGTGCAGGGTTCTCTATATATCTATACATATAAAGCTGAAGAGGGTCAAATATATGTATATAGAAGATATTAGAAAAAAAATGCTTGGGTATGATACATTAAATCGATAAAACACGTTTCTGCAGTTTATATATTTTTTGTTTGTTAATCTGTTTTTCTGTGTCTCTGTTTGTTTGTTTGTTTAAATACTCATAAACGCAAAAGCAGCTGAACGGATCATCATGATTTTTGCTATGTAGGTAGTATGAGGTCTTAGGAGTGCCAATGCTACTTTTTATCCTGAAATAATGCGAGCAAAGCCGCTGGCGTCCACTAGTAGGTAATAAAGAAACCATTTAGGGACAACTGTGGTACAACTCTTTTTTAATTTAATCCGCATTAAGCCCGCACACTAGATTTTTTATATTTATATCATATCCGAAAGTCGTAGAACCATTTTTAATTATTTAAATATTAAAATGACTTGAAAATGGTTCACAATAAAATCATTCATTACTCATAACTCTGTACAGATGCAATAATAGGTACTCTGGCTATATGTGTAGTAACAGTTACTGCGATTGCCTATTACGACAAAGATAAGTAACAGTTACTAGGAACACACCTTTCCGTGTCCAAATAATATGGCGGTTTCCGGTACCGGCGCACGCGCCTTCTGTTCTGTGCAGTACATCTATGAATTAGTTATTGTTCTTTGTCATATTGTTACTATTGTATAAAGAACGATTAAAGTTGTTATTTTTCTTGCACACAAATGCGTCCTCCATTTTTTAAATCTTAACCACTCGGCGCTTGCTGGGCGTTGTCGCTTGTTTAGTCATGATTTGCTAAACAGGACATCAGGTTTGAAAATTGTGTGCACCAGAGTTCGCCTTTCTCATAAATCACCCAGTTAGTTAGCTATTATAAAAGACATTTATACAGGTAGTTTTACATTAGGTACAGCTTTATCCTACAGGTCGATTGTTTTAACAAGAAATGGGTTTGCACTTGGCCGTCATTCGCCTGAAGGTAAGTGACCTGTCTGGCACTGAAATAAATCTCTGGTCTTGGTTCCATATCTTGTAAACATTATTGAGGCACTTTTAAATATCAAATCATAGATAACTTTTTATTTCCTTTCCCAAATCAATATGGCATTGAATTACCGAGTTACTTCTAAATGGCTATTGATTTGAATTCGTCTTACTTGATTGGTCAATAACTTTGATTACAAGTATAGTCTTTGTATTAGTATAGTACATAAGTATTTAAACGTCAATACTAAAACTGGAGGTGTTGGACCTACTCGTAAATACGAGCCCTAATGATATTTTAATTAAGATAAACAAAGAAGCGCATTTAAAATCATTTACTTGTATCCCAAAAGTTAACATAAGGTTATTACCACCTTTTACACATTTGTTATTTATAAGTTAGTTTAATGTGATGCCATGAGTAAAAAGTTAAGAGCGTACGTAATGAATTGAAAGATATTTAAAATAAATGTGAGGCCATAGAAGAAATATTTCTATCAGTAGATGAATGTGTAAATAACGTGATTTCTCTTAAAGCCCCTAAATGTTTGCGACACAAAGACACGTAGTTAGTGTATGTTATATAACATTTCATAACATATTATCTGCGGCCGCGGGCCGCGGCACTCGCATGAAAAATGAATGAATGATTTCACCACAAGTGCGGAATGAAGCGTGCACGTTGTGAAATGCAGCTGCCTCACAAACGATCAAATTAAAATATTGATTCTTTATGTACGCAGCTTTAAATACAAAGAGTATTAGCATTCGTTCCACTTTCGCCGAAGCCACTCGTCCACTCATAAATAATGGTTCTTTGTTCATACGTCTGAATTATAAAATAGCTGGACAGTTGGCCGTACAAATATGTTGTCGACTACGTAATCTCATGGATAGTATTGCTCGGTATCGGTTCATTCCATGTTCTATCTCCTTATCGGTAGTCGAACCTTCGCAAGGGCCCTTATATGGCGCATTAAAGCGGCTCATACAAACCGCGCTGCCAATCTTTCAACAAAAACCTATACTTACACAACTAAAGATACATTCCGAGGTTTTTGACATTGGCTCATTGACGTCAGAAGCCAGTTTTTGTAGGTATTTGGGTTCTATTGCATTAATTTGCTATTTATGCTAAACGTATTTATTGCATAGCTGTTTTTGTTCTCTTGATATTTACTTCCATAAATATGAGTTAGTTTCGTGAGATAATATGTCAACCCTGAACGATGTTTATAATTCGGGCACAATATCTCGATTTGTTATACTCGTGTAGGTACATATGCAAGTAGAAGTAAGGTATATGTACTATATCATGTTTTACTACTTGTTTTACTGCGATATGACGTAAGTAACTGTGGCAGGTGTCGTAAAAGTTTGTTTCGAAATAAACTATTCTGGGCGACTTATTTGTTTGTAGCAAGTAATCTAATTTACTATTTTTAGAAATACAATTAGGTCATTTGATCTTGGTTTTAGTACTTATGTTGTTTGTTTTCTGACAAAATAATTAAGTATAGATGTTAGATAAACTATATATGTTGTATATTAATGTAAAAAGTTTCCCAAAGTATAATAATAATTATGGGTCTTTTAACTGGATAAATTCTATCTTGTTCTCGTTTTCCACTCTGTTTCTTGCTAGTCGTCGATACCAAATAATCTCTCATTGTTACCAACCAAAGATAAGATTTTGTAAATATTTTTTTATTTCATCATCAATTCATCAGAGTTTAACGCCTCCTTCGTCACTAACGAGAGCAGAAAAACATACGATTATTTGATGTAGGTAGTGATAGGCACAATAAAACATTGTTTACGCCACGCCCGAAATAGTCTGAATTTATACAAATCCCTGTTTTTAATATTATTATTGTTTGATATGTTTAACTTTACATATACCTACTCGAGTACAAGTCAGCTTTTGTATTTTTTGCGCGGGACAGTTTTGAAGACCTATGAACGCGCCCGAATGTAATGCTACTTTTGGTCACCCATCCGAGGACAGACCGCATCAGTAGTTGCTTGAATTTGCATGCAAGTGAGTGTATTATGGTAGATTACAGATAAATATACTAAGTTCAGTAGTTACTAGTTACACTGTGACTCTGTACAAAATTTGTTACAAAAACACTCATGCCTGCTAGGTACGTAGATATTAATCCATGGACATAGGTATAATTAAATTATTGTCGAATCGAATCACCTATTAAACTTATAAATAAACTATTCGTCAACGACTTTATGAAAAAAACAGTGTAACTAAATCTACTCGACAGCAAAAAGTCTATACTTGCTTCACAGCCTTTTTTACACGTAAGTATATCTATATTTAATGACATTTCTCTGAGGTGCTGGTATGACAGCTCCACAATATCGTATCGAGTAATAATCGAAAGCTTAAATGACTTGTATTCCTTTTTTCAGTAAATGAATTTGACCTCTAGGCTATCTTTAATTATCTCTGATATGCTAAAACTCTGTGAAATAAAAATAAATTTAAATACGCGATATACGCGGGTGTTATTTTAATATAATACACAGCACGCTGTGACAACACGTAAAGGCGAGTTCGTCATTGAGTAAACTGGATCTTATAAATAGCATCATTTACCTTCTCTCGTAATCCTTCATATTACCTATATAATATAATACTACATCCCATCTTGTAGGTATAGTACATTAGTTTTTCTATAGTAATACCGGAAACGCTAGGTATTTCCGTCTTGGCACATGTAACCTGAAGTGTACTTATCTAGTCGTCGTTATACTCATTTCTTATGTTGTATTGCCATATAACTTACGTTCGTTACTTGATTGTGATGACAATTTACCTATTTCTTATGCAGCGCATGCCAATGATGCTAGGTGACATAATTAACTGGTTTCTAGACACGTTTGATGTTGTAAATTATAAGAAAAATAACTAATTCCATGTGTAAGCTTGTGGTATGTCTCCAAACACATAAGTTCATACATTTTATTCAGTGCTTCATTTTTAGTAATGCGGTAGGTACATAATATGTTTGTTATAATACAAAATAATAAGCTTAGAAGTTTCCTGCTGGTATATTTTGCTAAGTCTTGCAAAGAATAACTACTTTAAGCTCAAGTAAAATATGAAAAATATTTATTTACAATAATAAAATATAAAAACAAGTGAAGGAAAACTAAACATACTACTTCTAACTACTACAAAAAGGGGCACTTAGAAAATCTTTAGAAAAGCCTAAAGATAATCTAAGTGCTCCAGCCCACTACCAGAGGGCAGCGTACCCAGCATGCTGGCCGCATTACCACGCTGGATGGCAATGCTGATACGTTGAGCCAGAAAAAGGCCAGCATTTTGGTCACGCGTCGCGTCAACCAAGCGCTCCGAGAGGTTTTGGAAAATAGTATGGGCTCCCGGACCCCACGGCCCCAAAGTCTCGACTCCAAAAGGCTCAAAGATGTAACCTCGGCCGAGGTTAGCATATTTGCGTCTCTTGTGATGCTCGGCAATAATAGCTCAAGTTGTTTTCGACCACTAACTTCCTCAAGTCTGCATGAGCTTTGTTAATTAATCCTATTACATTTAATCGATATGTATCTCAACTCATGTTGTTTTTTAGTAGGCCGTTTCTACTAGAAGTCGTACCCGATAATTGATAGGTTCAACGGTTTGTAACTTGATAACATCAAGCGTGGGAGGCTGGGCTGGCCTCAGAAAACATTATCTTAAAATGTCAACATATACAGGGCTACCCGAAACTTATGTAAAACCTTATAAATTGAGCTTTTGTATTGATATTTAAATTTTGTAGAACAGAAAAGTTGGGTATTAAATTTATGTACTTATCTAAAGTTACCTTTAAAAAGTTGTGTGTAATTTACAAGGAATCCTTTATAAAAAAGATAAATTTATTAATGAAAGGTTTTGATTTTATAGGTACATGATATAATTTATTATTTATAGGTAGCTCGTCAGTTTGTGACTTATGATCTAGATTGTATAATAATTGCAGAACGAATTTAATTACCGGTCCCTAATGCCTGTTAATAAGCCTGCAAAAAGAGTTTATTTTTGGCTAACATACTTAATTATTGCAGTTCACCATAACCGGTTACGATCTTTCTCGAACAAGTTCACGCAGGTACCTAATTATAAAATTTCATCTCATGATTTACTGACCCAGGCACCGCTATAAATAAAATAATCAGAGTTTATATTAAGCGTAGGTTGTAATCGTCTCGAGGTCATAACATTAGGAACGGAAAGGATCATTTTATAAAGCTACTTTTAGATGAAAACATATTATGTCTGTGCTCAGCACGGGCAGTGTTTCATTGTAAATTTTTCAACATTTATTTAGTTCATTGTAGTCCATACTGTATTACAAAAATATATATATATTCAAATTCATTTATTCATTGCGAAATATAGGTAGGTATACAAAGGTGGTATTATGTACATATGAGTGCGCTATATTTCCACCCACAGGCGTGCAAATTATAATTAACAATTTAGTTTTTAGAATATTACACTTATATCAATTATTTAAATATGTCAATAAAAATACTACACACATTTCAAATTGTCTTATCGTCCAAAAATAATTTTATTGAGTAGTAGACCTTATCTAATAAAAATGATTTGAGTCTATTCTTAAACACACCAAGTGAGTTAGCTTCTTTTATTGACGGTGGAAGCTTGTTGTAAATTTGTATAATATTATGTATGTTTTGTGTATATATATTGTATGTATTAAAAATATACTTAGTACCAAATATTTATTCATAACTTATAAAACATAAAGTAACTGACTAATATTTACAAGTCCTAAACATAATATTAAAATATATAATATACCTAAAATAAAATATGAAGTAAAATAAAACAAACAAAAATTAATCAAAGAGCCCACCCCGGATCGCTCCCGGCGCAAAGGTTCCCATTACGCTCGCCGCGTTGCCACGTTGAATCGCGATGGCTAACCTTTGCACCAAAAATGATCCAGAGCGGGTGTCTCCCGTCTTCTCATTAATTCTTCGGCCTAACTCCCTGACGAAATCTTTAGCGTCACCACTCCAACTGCCCATGGTCTCTACGGCAACAGGAACAAAATGATGGAGCGTTTCCAAGGCAGTATATTTCTGCTTTTTGCTTCTGCAGGCGTCCTCGGCAGCAGCTGACGGTGAGTGAATGGTACGACTCAGGTGACTGGCGGCAAAAGTGCAGACACAAGTTGCGTCCCAAATTAGGTACTTGCCGTTCTTCCAGGGCACCAGAGTCAGCCCGTCCGGTCTCTTGCCATCAGATCTGCTCAGCCCCACAGGCTCGAGGACACACGGGATATTTGCAGAATTGAGAGCTCTACGAACTATGTCGTTTAGAGCATGGTGCCGCGAGAATCTCCCTGAGCAACGTCGGCAACTCAATGCGTGATGGCCATCAGCTCCCACCATGGTGCCACAAGTGCATACGTGGGGTTCACACACCTTGCAGCCCAGGCGGAGAGCCACCGCCACACGCAGAGAGTTGTCGTCAAGAAAAGTGCCCAGGTGTGGAGACGGTAGTGCATGTAGCCAAGCACCGGACTCTGGTTGCGACACAGCTCGTAGTCTGGCTCTATCAACTCCCACAGCATCCTCCAACAACTGCTCATGGAAACGCTTCACACCAACATCATCCCATGCCCGCTGTACGTGCTTCGCTTCTGGACACGGTACGCCTGAGTTGAGGAATGACCAAGCTGACATAGCATCAGACACAAAAGGAATGTTTCCCAAGTCACCATAAGAACGTAACAAGACAGTGACTAGGTTAGCAACTCCATGTGCAGATGCTAGAAAAGCTGGCAAGCCCACATCGCGTGCGCAACGTATCCCAAGGCCACCATATCTAATCGGAAGGGAAGCCTGCCTCCACTGAGTATCATTTAGAGCTACATTCAGGACAGACTCTACTACTACGATTTTAAGGCATCATCGAAAGAGGTCACTTCCTCAACACAAAGCCAGGTTGGGGTGGTCCGTAAAAGGTATGTGATTTTTGGCAACGCAAAGCACATGCGGATTAAAGTAATGGCCACGTGTGCAGGAACTAATTTGAGGCGCTCATGAATTGCCAGTAATATTAACAATTTGCTGGCAATAGCGTCAGGGACAGCTTCCATAAAAATAGGTGAACCTAACAGGGTAAATGTATTTTGGGAAATTTCTCTGATGCCAGGTAACAAGGCACTAAAACTTGTAAATTTTAAAAATATTGCATCTCAATCTTCATGATCCCCTAAAAACTTTGTAAATGCTTTTGATTTTGAGAAACAAGTAGAACTTTTTGAGTATTCTTATTAAAAAAAATGAAATTATGAAGAATGGGTTACCAAAAACGAAAAAAGTTAATCTAAATATAGCTATTATATTGATAGAACCAAAAAAGCAATACTTATTTATTTTAAAATTTGCCTTGCCGTAATATATATCAAGAACATGCTTAACTTAAGGAATCCTCATTTGCATAACTTTTACGTTATCTCCGATCAAAGCTCATCCGATGACGTTAAAGTGCGTCTTTGGAAAAACCTGATATGCACTGGAATTTCGGATACTCTCGAGAAAGGTACTTTGAACTTACTCCTTGAACTTGAACTTTGAGATTATATCTTAAGTGAGAATATAATTTTTATTTTGTTCTTTTTGTCATCACGGAACAAACCTTACCGCGACACATGAATCCTACAGTGAAAGCTAGGGATCATTTTATGTAAATTTTGAGCATTTTATGCTTGATAACTGTCACATTATGATAACTGAGTAATTGTCATGTTATTCATGTATTACATCAAATACATGATTTATTATTTATCATTGTTATGCACACATAATCCTCCATGCCAACAAGTTTCACATGGAGATGTAAAGATTTTAACATGTTGTTTTTCAAAATGTGTGAAACAGTGAGTCGTAACTTCTTGTTCCAATAAAACTAAATTGTTTTGACAGACGTGACTTTTTTTTTAATTTTGTGTATTTTTAGGTTGTTTTCTTTTATAAATGTATTAGAAGTGTGGTCACGTATCACGATGCGATAGTATAGGAAATACGCGATGCCAAATACAGTTTCATTTGTAAGAAACATATCTCCCTCTGAGTCGTATTTCCTCATGACTGAGGGTCGTGACTCCCCCGCAGAACTTATTCGTTAGGGGAGTTCTCTTGGGCAGATACATCGTGGTGGGCGCCCAGGTCCTTCCACGGAAGACACATGTCCTCGGATATTGTGGTCCTCAAACATGTCGGTTTCCTCACGATGTTTTCCTTCACCTTTAAGCGAGTGCAAAATCCACACATAACTTGAAAATACAAGTCATTGGTGTAGGGCGGATTCGAACCAGGTTGCGTCTGGATGAAAAGCAGACACTGGAACCGCTGAGCCACACTCGCTTACATATAAGTACCTATTTAAAATAAATACATAGATACATAATATATTATACTACACGTACAGTGCCTATACATTATTTTAAATCTTCTCATAATTTTGCTCATTTTATGGACACATTAATTTTAAAAGTTATATCTGAAATAATAAATCGACACTGATAATAATATGTAAATTAAGGTTTCCTTACATATAAGTAAAGTAAAAAACAAGTAAAGTAACTTCATATATGTATTCATATAGTACAGATGGCAAATTAAAATTACAACATTACTACATTCAGACACCGAATTTTGATACTCTCGAAAAAAATTAGCATCCTAAATCATGTGCCACATTAGCGTTTGTTCTCCGAATCCAATTAGTCCTCTGGGTGCAAACAAGCAGTTTTGTCACGATGTCCTAATACATTCCGGATGCACTCGTTTGGGTGGTTAGCGTGGACACGTCACTGTACCTACTGTTTTTCACAGCCAGCTGCGGCAGGCCGTAGATAAATGAAGTCTAGAGAAGCCTTACTCATCTGTCTCTTATTATTAAATAAATTCATACTAAGCTTACACGCGTATGCTTAGTATGGGGCTAGATCGCGCTGTGTGTGTGCTGTGTGTGTATGTCCTGAAATATTTATTTATATTCTTTATTTTTTAAACTAGTGGATGCTCGCGGCTTCGCTCGCATTAAGAAGTAAAACTTGCATCCCCTATTTCACCCCTTTAAAAGCAGCTTTTCCAAAAATCCTTTCTTAGCGGATGCCTACGTCATAACATCTACCTGCATGCCAAATTTCAGCCCGATCCGTCCATTGGTTTGGGCTGTGCGTTGATAGATCACTTTATCAGTCAGTCAGTCACCATTGAGTTTTATATATTTAGAGGCACCTTATAGTGGTATCCTTATTATTTTGGGATATAAATCGTATAAAACAAGTCTATGTTTTGACCAGAGCCTGTTCTATCCCCATACTAAACTAAATAATAATACCTATATGCTAAACTAAATTAAAATACATACCTACTCATATAACAAAATTTGAATTAGTGCCGCGTGGTTTTTTAACTTTCATATTATCATGTTTATTTATTTGGCATATGTGTGAAGGAATTTAATCGTTATAAAGTGACATTTATAGAGTATGATTTTTGGCTTCAATCAGACCACCGTCATCGATCATAGAAGGCAGGGTTCGTCATACTTCAGTGCTTTTACTGAGAAGCAAACAAACCAAATACGAAATTAGTCGTTAGTCAAAGGCCAAGTTTGGTCACAATTATCGTCATATGTGACGTATGGCGTATATTCCTTGTGTAGGTGATTCCCAATATCAATTAGTACCAACACTCATTACACACACACAAACACACACACACACACACAACAAACTTTATCTAGACTTGGATTAAGAATAGAATTTAATCAAACAAAATTACTTACCTAATAACCTAACTTATTTTTTTTATAAATAGTAAATTATATCACATCTACTTATCTCATAACAAAAAAAAAAAAATTGTGAACAGCTGTAACATATACATACATTTATATTTTTGTACCTTGAGGAGAATGCACTCTCCTACAGCACGAGATCTCTCTCAGTGTAGGAGATGCGTGCCACATAAATGAAATGTATTAAATGTAAAATATTATAATTGTGTTCTTAAATATACATGGCTTCAAATATTAAGTAAATTAAGTTAGAATTAAGTTATATTTGACAAAACACCTTGTTACATCTCTTGTGATGAAAATAAATTAAATTTGAAATTTGAATTATTGCTTATTACTGAGCGCGAAGGGACATAAATAGTTATACAAGCACATAAAATTTTCGCCTCAGTGATATTAGTATTGTTAATATCTGGATCTACTATTTATTAAGATACCAAGCCAGTTTTATTAATAGAATCATAGTGTTTGACCTTACTGGCAATCTGAGATAAAACGTACGCGTATCTTGGGATTTGGGCATTTTCATATCCAGTTTTGGTCTTAGCGAGAGTAACGTTCATTTTCCTGTTCCATAACGTCAAGTTTGTTCATATACAAATGGTTAGTTGAGATATAAATAATATTATATTAGGTTTTAAAGTTCTTGTTATTGACAGAGCTTAATATTAGTCAGAACATGCCATATTTTATTTGCAGATATTCCTGTATGTGGCACAGGTCACCTTAATGTGAATACACCACAGGTATATTTTTATTTACAATAATAAAATATAAAAACAAGTGAAGGAAAACTAAACATACTACTTCTAACTACTACAAAAAGGGGCACTTAGAAAATCTTTAGAAAAGCCAGGTTAATTTACAAAATTTGAGTTATTAACCCACTTATACTAACTTTCAATATGACAAGTAATATACTCATTCGTATAATATACTGAGGTGGATATTAGATATAAATCTTTAAAAATAAATTATTTTATTTCGTTTACTTTGCTCTTATTATTCTACTCGAGAATTTTTCTTCTTTTTATAAAAAAAATCGGATAAAAGACGAATAATCTTATATTGCAGTACCTGCATAAATATACGGTAAAATATAAATTATCTATTTAACTGCCAAAGCTTCTTTACATATAACGTTACACATCTATATCATAGCGACTAATAAATTCATGTATTTGACGAGTTTCTCATGATCTTGTAGAATAATGGACCATTTAAAGATGTACACGTTATTTCATAAAACGTGCTGAGACTATAAACTGACAAATTTGATGTTTCATAAGAATATTTAATTGTATTCTTTATTATTATTTTGTTTATAGATATACTTGGTTACTGCTTTCCGTGCGATGCTCTTCCATCTCATTCAGTTAGCAAATTTTCTGAAGTAGTCAGATATATTGGGCTTCTATTGCGGGTTTATTTTTTGGGGGATGCGGAGGTCTGATAGCAGTCGTTCTGTTTAAAATAAAAACTGCCGTCAAACTGATTTATTTTATCAAATCAAGTGGATCGAGAACCGACACCATAAGCTGAGAACATGGCTAGGAGATACAATAGTTACTTGATCATTTTTGTACATTTTCCCACCTAGCCAACCAACTTCATATTCAAAAAAGTCCATCCTTTAGGCAAACATTAGACCTTATGTAACGGGAGGACGGAAGGTGATCGACCAAAGTGTCACCCACACTCTAATGAGCACGGGAATTGTATAATAAAGCCACTAAACGTCCTGACTGCTGTTGATATTAATATTATTAACTCATATATGAATTACGTAAGAGTTTGTTTGAAGGGCACCGCAAGAGCAGGCTTTACGTAGCGCTTAAATTATGTCTATATAGGGAGATGCTGAATCGAACTGTCATTGGTTCTACGGGTTGAACGGCACGTTTATAGAAACCACTAGAGGGCGATAGTATTGTTGAACTATTCTTGAACACGTATATATGTATGTGTCAAATCGTAAGACGTATTACATAAATTTCAATAAAATACCTACATTACTTAGGTAAATCATTTCATTGAACAATTCTTATAAGCATATTCAGATATGTACTTAATAAGAGTATATAAATCGTACATACTGTAAATTGTAGACAGCATAAGAAGTATGTTGAGTAAAAAGTAAAGAAAAATTAAATAAAAAAAGTACTTATAACTAATTAAAACCACAAAACATCCCATATACATAGACGGATCTAGCAATAAGCCTGATTAATAAATAATTTATTACGGCACAGGTAAGTTAACTATTTCTAACAATATTATTGCGTAAACATTATGCCGGTCACATTGCCTCCCCGAGGATAGCCGGGATCAATACTCCCGAGTAGTAAAAACAATAAAGTAGCGCAAAAAATACTCGTTACATATTAATAAAGTTGGATCTGATAAATTTGAGTCGAATTTGGACATAGATTTGAATAATGTACGGCGTGACGCAAGCTTTAGCCTCGCGATGCGCCCTATTTCATAAGTAAAGTGAGTTTATCATGTAATGTTATATACGTATATCGGTATATGTATAGACTCACGTAAGTGACGTCTGCTTAAAATTGCATATTAAAATATGCTTACCTAGTCTAAATTCTCTGCCCGCGAGTGGAAATGTACGTGAAAATACGAGGGCAAGTGAAAATTGCTGAAGGTTCATATTAGTTTCACATAACGAGTTTATCGTTGGCATCCGAAAAATAGGCATATTTTGCCTCTGATCTTACTCGACGGTTTTATTTTTATTGTTGTTAAAAGGTACTTACTTAGCCAAAACTGTTTCTATCACTTATTTTTTAAATCGATATAGAAACAATTAATAAAATTTCGTTTACTTAAAATTTTCCTACCTAGAGTTTTGTAGCAAAGTACATACTTAAACACACTACAGTATATACAGATTACAAACTTAAATAACTTTACATGTGTTCTTTACTCAGAGATTCGAAGGATTACAGGCTTGTTTAATGGTACAAAACACCGGCGTTATCTTTATAATTAAACATTGCCGAAGAGTCTCTGCATACTTTTGGATAATTTATGACTATCAGAAATAACTAACTGGAGGCACTAACCGAACTTTATTTTTATTGGAATAAATGTTAATTGTTTGTGTTTATATCTACTACTATACACGTTTCATTAACATTTACGTCATGAAGTACCTACGTCGATTGTTAACTGACATCGGCACCGCCAAATATGGCGTCGCTTCCGCCGATACATTTGTTATTTAAGAAACAAAAACATAATATAGTAAAAAAAGCATTATTTACAATAATAAAATATAAAAACAAGTGAAGGAAAACTAAACATACTACTTCTAACTACTACAAAAAGGGGCACTTAGAAAATCTTTAGAAAAGCCTAAAGATAATCTAAGTGCTCCAGCCCACTACCAGAGGGCAGCGTGCCCAGCATGCTGGCCGCATTACCACGCTGGATGGCAATGATGATACGTTGAGCCAGAAAAAGGCCAGCATTTTGGTCATGCGTCGCGTCAACCAAGCGCTCCGAGAGGTTTTGGAAAATAGTATGGGCTCCCGGACCCCACGGCCCCAAAGTCTCGACTCCAAAAGGCTCAAAGATGTAACCTCGGCCGAGGTTAGCATATTTGCGTCTCTTGTGATGCTCGGCAATAATAGCCGCCGCTCCAGCCCGACACCGTGTCATAGACAGATGAGACGGCGCCAATGTGTCGACGCAAGTATAATATAGTATGTACTTTACTATAACTAAGACAAGACAAGATTTAAAGCGTAAAAGGGAGGAGGCTTATGCCCAACAGTGGGCTGTAATGAGCTGAGCTGTAAAAATGATGATGATACTATAATTTGACTTAGAAATAATGAGTTATAAGTTGAAGTCACAACGTCTGTTTTGGAAGACGAATTATGGTCAAATGCAAACCCATTCCACAAATCAACCTATTGAGATTTAGCTCACTTGGGTAGATATTTATCCACTCGCGACTTTCACATGGCGATGATAATGTGGACCAAGCTTGCTGAGCTCAAACTAAACAGACAGATAAACAATTCCAGTATTTATATTTTAGTACTAACAGGATAGTCAGGGCCCGAAGGATGCCTGACTTCCCACTTCCGCGATGTATCCTGAATTTTGATTTAGCATTTACGACCTGCCAATTGCTTGCAATGTTTTTCTCTGAGATAACGATTCTGAAAATATTTTGCTAGGGCTGCCAAACGAATGTGACACAAGTTATGTACATTCCAAGTACCTATGTATGTAACAAAAAACCTATTACATTCCAAACTTAGAATCGTCATTAGGGATTTTAGGAGGAAAAGGATAATAAATATGAACTCTATCACTCATGTCAAGTCATATTATGCTAGAGAATTGAAGTCATGGCCAATCAATCAATCAATATAGCTTTATTGTACACCAGAAAACAAATACAAGAACAATTTACAGTAAAATTACTTAACCTAGGTACATTGGGCGGCCTTATCGCGTAAAGCGATCTCTTCCAGGCAACCTTAGTAAAGATCGCTAGGAAAGAAACATGTAAAAGTCAAAAGCAGTTTAAACAATGGGTTACTGATGATGACGTTAGTATGCAAGCTTATTGTGTACACTGACATCCCAACTTCAGAGAAATATGTGGTTTCACCGTTATATGAATCATTTTTTGAATTAATTGAACAACTAAACATCACATAATATATTGTTATATGTGCCTAATAAGTTGATCAATGTTCTTGGAATATATGAGTACTCGCGTTACAGCAGGATTCCCCTCAATCAATTTGTGTTGGAAATTATAATTAAAGTGACGATTGGAAAAACCAAACTTTAAGCTAAGAGATACGAGTAGGTATTTTGGAGACCGAAATTTATGAAATTTTAGTCAGTATGTCAGTACCGATTTGGTGTTTGTTTCCTGTAGGAAACCTACCTATTTATACCTCTTACGTTGGGTAATTAATAATAATAATATTTAATAATAATAATATTTATTCAGAATCAAAAACCTTATAGCTAATTTACAACATTTGTTTGTTAGTATTATATTTACATTACTATGTTAGGATTGGTTACAAATGATGTGTTCTATGTTCCCCACACTAGGTACCCCTGTGTCGTGGGGAACGCGCTCTTCCTTCTGGATTGCAAATTACTAATATAATTTAATTTAAGAGGAAATAATTTACTTAACTGTCTCGGAAATGGGAAAATTCTTTGGTTTCAATGTAATTTTTTTTATTGGGTTCCATAAGATTAAAGATACTTGTAACTAACCAATTGTCTTTTTAGAGGTATTTCTGTAAATAAGTTTCATTCTCCGATTTTTGGAAATCGGAAAATTACATTGACCAAAAGACTTTTTTGTTTATGTGTTAGATTTGCTAACCACCAGACCTTTAAAGGTCGTTGGCTGCAGTATCCCTACGTTGGCCCTGTTCAAGCCGTATCCTCAAACCTTCCTATTGGTTAAGTTGCTTTGTATTCTTACACACACTCTTCCGGTTGCCGATATTATTAACATTTGACCCCCAATTGTGACTAAAACTTAAATGGGATAATATTTTGTCATGTGCTCTGCATCGTATGTTGTAAATAAACCATTAAAAAAATAATTTTCTAAAGGTATTTTTGTTGTTGTTTTATTGGTATTACTGCTGTCAATTAAATTTAATTCAACAGGTTTATTATATAAAAATAATTTTATAAGAAACGGCTCGATCATTTTAATTTATGTTATATCATTAATTTAATAAACGGCATGCAAATTTGTTTATTTTTTAGTTTTGGTGAGAGTGAAATATGACACCCATTATTACATTTCCGTCATGAATTCAATAAACAATACAAATGTATATTTGACTGGCCTGTTAGCTTAGTTGGTAGTGGCTCTGCCTTCTAATCTAGAGGTCGCGGGTTCGATTCCCGCATGACACAAGTATTTATGTACTTTAAAAATTTATAATTACTTGTGTTGAGTCTGGTCGTTTGTATGTATAATATGTATGTATTTACAAAAGAAAAGTATATAAGTATTATATCCGTTATCTAGTACCCACGACACAAGCGTTTTGCTTAGTGTGGGGCTAGATGGCGCTGTGTGCTATGTCGCGGAATATTAAAAAAAAATAATTAAAAAACAGATTCTATTTCCTGTCTTGTAAATTTGGCTCCGTGAGTTATTTAAATAATAGGTACCTACCATTAAAGAGAGTAAATAGGTTTCTTCTAGGCAAGCGTGCTACATCTTAGACTATAGTGGTGCTTAACATCAGGCAGGTTATAGTCAAACATAAGCCTATTTAATGTAAAAAAAAAATAAGTATGCTCTTATAAATATTAGAGTAGTTAATTGCATACATTGGTATAATGACTGTAAATTCTTTATTTACGTCAAAATGACTACTTAAATTATCTATTTGCTAATTACAGACGACTTAAGTACATACTATGACGCAAATGTAGGCTAAATTAACTTAGAGGTTAGAAAATTATATTTGAAATGGTCATGCAGTTTATTAACTAGCTAGTTTATGTTGTAACTTAATTTGGAAGTTATTAGTTAATACTATTTTCCTCTAACATTTCGGCCGCTTGCACCACACCTCATAAACTCGTTTAGCAATTTTTTACCAGATTATTTAAATTCATCGTTGTGCGTGTAGGTCCAAATGTAAAGTTTATCATATTTATAAGTCTAAACATAAATGTAAAGATATAATTGTAATACGATTTAGTACGAGTAAATACTCGTCATATCGTCAGCAAATATGGCGGCGTATTTTGCTGCTATCTAAAACATGTTGAAATGACCATATTTTATGACGTAGGTACAACTTGTTCGGTTGTGAAATTTCCTATTGTAATATGTAGTGAAGCAACTAGCTAGGTGGCCTAGTTAATAACTACGTGCTGTGTGTATTGTGTACTTACTGAGTATATAATAATGTTTCTGATAAATATGGATACATTTAAATAATCATCCTAATATCTGGTAGAACACTGTGAATTGAATGAAATGAACTCGCTCTTCTTGCTAGAAGCATTTTTTTCAACTGTATTTCATATGAATATTCATTTATTTTCGTAAAACCTATTTACATTATATTATTAATATATAACCTACCTTGTGTTAAGCTATGCTAACGTACGCTTTATGATTTTTATTAGGTATAATCCGACGACCTTTTGGTTCGATCACGACACTACACTAATTACTTGTTTGGCAAATTATTTATATATTTCGCTTCGCGGTGAAGGATAGCATAGCAAGGAAAACGACATATTTCGAGGATATATGTGTGTCCTACGTAGAAGGTATTTGCCCAAGAAATACCCAAATAAATATTTTTGCGGGAGCCACCGCACTTGTGCTCAGATTATAATGACTAGCAAATGAACTAAGTTATGTATTGTGAAACTGTTTTGTATTTTGAATTATTATTTCAACGTATTAATAGTAATATTCTTCTTGATATAAGCCTTGGCTCCGTCATACCTCCCATAAGACTGGACTAAGATCCGTTTATGAGTTGGTATAAACAAGCTGATACCTGTTGTTGATTTCCTACGTTCACAGAAAGTTATTCGCCATTCACATGTAGAATATGTACCTAGATTGTCTAGATCTAGTATAATGCCAGCATAATGTCTTACTTCCGTGTGTATGCACTCACTTGTACCTACATGTGTAAACAAAAATTACCTCACGATACATAGTTGAACTTGTTAGAAAACAAACCGCTCTGTCCTGTACTTGTGTTATTCCGGAATAAATGTAGCACATGCTTTATATGCAGAACTCTTTCTCTCTCTTGAGTCGTATTCCTCATGACTGAGGGTCGTGACTCCCCCGCAGAATTAATTCGTAAGGGGAGTTTTTTTGGCCAGATACATCGTGGTCCTTCAACGGAAGACCAAGTCCTCGGATTTTGTGGTCCTCAAACATGTCGGTTTTCTCACGATGTTTTCCTTCACCGTTAAACGAGCGCAAATCCACACATAACTTGAAAATACAAGTCATTGGTGTACTCATAGGGCCGGATTCGAACCAGGGTGCGTCTGGATGAAAAGCAGACTCTGGAACCGCTAAGCCACACTCGCTTTTTATACATCGAGAACTAAACAGCTTTATATTTTAATTCCAATGAAAATTCATTCTATTATGTTTAGACAACAAAAAAGAACATATATTTTTAAAGCAAAATATGCTTACGTTTTGACTAAAGCCTGTCTGTATGTATGTAAATTACCACCGTACGCAATCGCCTAGATGAAACCCACAAGTATTTACCCCGAATTCGAAAACTTTGAAGTGCCTTTCTCAGGAACAAGGTTTTAATAATAGAGAGCTTATAATTCAGTCGCTTTCGTTAGTAAGCTATGTGAAAAGTCTTGCAATATTGAGGTAGTCTCTCCATACTTATTTTCAGGACTACCAGCGTAGGTAAAAAGCCGAGTTGTTTTTCATTGCAATTGTTTACACAAATTACACGCTGACTCATTCGTTGAGGTTAAATTTGTATACACACAGTTTGATCGCTCGAAGGCAGCAGCTGAAGAAACAACACCTGTGCAGCGCCAAACACGCGCGAGCGTCATCGGGGCAATTTGGAGACAACACATTGAATAACACCACACTCATTAACGAAATAATACTTATTCATCCACAATACAAAACTTGGAACAAAGATACTATGACGTTGATCACATGTTTTTGCATAGATGAATGAGATTAGTCGACATTCGGATTCGGATTTTTCATACGATTTTTCTTTTGCTTCTCAACATTCGCAAGTAAATTATCATGGTAATAAGATTGTAGAATTTGAATAGTTAGTGAAATAATGGCCTGGACTAATTCTAATTGGAACGCGGTTCTGTCACAAGATTGATATAATTCTTTGTTTCCTATACATTCATGTACTCGTATTTAATTATGTTCAATGTACCTACTCCAATTACAAACGTCGAACTTATTGTGATCCAAATAAAGGGAGCAGCAAACTCATGCAAATATCAAACGCAAACCAATGAAATATGTTTTGCGCGTGTCTACTGTTTGAGCAAACTGAGGGTAATCTATTATGACTGTTAAACATATTTGATTTGGCGATTACCCGCCGGCATGCTAACGCCGCGGACACGGCAAACATAGGAAAAGTACAGAAACTCGATGTACATTTGTGTATTTGCCACGAGAATGCACGTTTCTATTGCACAGACAATGACACAAAGATTTTACGCAAAGATTTTATAAGAATGCATTCTTTCTATTCAAAATTGCATACATTGTTGCTGAAAAAGATTAACATTCCCGATAAAGCCGTTACGTAGTTTAAAACTTATTTTTGCTTTAGTAAACAACTAGCAAAATAACGTTCTCAGTCCCCTTTTGTTTGTAATCTCTTTCGAGCATCAAAAGACGCATAAATGCATTTATTTGCTTTACGTATTACGCAAATGAAAAATACTTTCATAACTGACTCATTAATAGGTAAGTATTTCTATGAGTAATATGACATGTAAACTGTGTTCTTAAGTTCTTTTACCCCAAGCGCATATGGCGTTAGTCAATTGTATTAAACAATAACCTAATTAATTGCAAATGAATAAATAACAAGAAACAGTCATATAGTCATATACATAACAAGACGTTACAAACTGCCTACTTACATATGCGCTTAGTGAGCTTAATAGTTATTTAAAGTTTAATTGTACCAAATTTAATTAAACAATTATTTTTAATTAATATACATTTTTAATAATACTAAAACGATCATTGCTAATGATAAATAAGTGATATTTCTCCTCAGTTTCTAGGTCGACAATCACTTCAATTCTTTCATCAAATCAACTTATCCGCCATGAAATTCGTCGAACATTTTAAACCCATCTATGAAAGTCGGGTTGAAATTGATTTGATAGGACAATGAAATTGATCATCGTGATAGAAACCGGCGATAAGTGCTTACTACTTATCGTCGGGCACTATATCTAATCTGTCTTTTTAGGTATATATAAAAGAAGTGGTGTTATCAAAATCAAAAAACACCATTGTTAGTTACACCATTTATAACTCTAGAACGGCTGAACGGATTTAGCTGAAAATTGGTGGGGAGGTAGCTTAGAACCAGGAGTCGGACATAGAATACTTTTTATCCTAATTTTTAAAAGTTAATTTAATAACATCCAAAATCTGCTTATTTATTGCCTCTAAGGCGGAACAGAGTTCGCCGGGTCAGCTAGTTAAAATAATTAAAAAAAAAAACAAAATAACATTAGATTCACATTCAGAAAGCGTTCACTGCGACTACAATAAAAATAAACGTCGTATTATTGACTGGAAAATACACGCAATATCTACGGTACTTGTAAATATTGCAGTAAATATTGCAAGTAAAATAGGAAGCCTTGAGACGTGGTGCCGTAGGTGACCGCATTAAATCCACGGGTTTGCACCGAGTGCAGTTGCAATGCACCTCAGCAAAGAACGTCCGTGACCTGACCTACGTGGTGTATGCGACTTGCTGGCACCAGTGTGGCACAGGGTGCTTGGATCTTATACCTTTGCTATAGAGCTAATTAGCTATATATATTATAATCGAAGCCAATGGCATATTATAAGAGTGGTCTATACCCAAAAGCGGGACTAAACTGGCCGTGGATGATGATGATGATGATAGAGTTAAAGACATAACAACTATGATATCTATCGGCAAGTAAGTGAAGTGCAGCCAAATGCAAGTCCGTAAAAAGAACTATTTACTGTAGGAAGTTCCATACGATGCGTTAATAGAGATATGGCTCTTGCACTAGTTTAATGATGTATTTATTTACTAATAAACTCTAACTTTTTACTAATTTACGAAATATTCTATTCGTCAGGAAGATTAATTTGAATCATTTATCACAGTTAAATTAAAATGTTTCACTTTGTTTCTTTCATTTTTCAACAGACCATAACAAAAAATTGCTTCATACATATAAACTGATCTGCTTTTAAAAAACTTACACAACATTCATAAATAAGTGTAGACACTTCTTATGAGTGATAATTAAGATTTTCGTAATTGGTAAAAAGTACTGAAATGCGTAGCTAGACCCCGTAGCGCCGTAGCTGCTACGGGCTACGGACCTAGTTGGATCTACGCCAAAAAATCAAAACACCTCCTTTCTAGACCAACCTTCAAGAAATACCGTAAACATTTCTCACACAAGTTTATTATATATAGTAATAATTACATCATTTGTAATAGTAACGAAATATACAACAACATAGTAGTTTAGTTAATTCCACGCCTGACAGTATTGGCCACGCCTTCAGTTTGTAAGGCCACTCTGCTTTGTAAGTAAATCTGCGTCATTCCAATGGCCTCACACTAATTTAACACAGATGGCGTTATTGAAATAAAAACATTTCACTTTAAAATATCGTTCAAAATCTTAGTCCGTAGAAAATTTCGAAAGAACAACATATTACACATACGAGATCTCGTAAGAGCATACTGTACTGCTTTTTTCTATTTATCGAGAACATTTATCTTGCTGCGAGCTGCATTTTTTAACGTAAATGCAATTTCAAGACGTAGTTTACGACCGTTTTATTGTCTAGTAAAATGTGTACGAGTCGCGTTGAAAAACAACTCAACTGTGACAAAGTGTAATTTTATTTACATTATTTAATTTAAATTACATTTGTCGCTAGAACCTTAAATTAGAAGCTACATAAAAAACAAATTGTCAATTCATTTTGTAGTCGCCGACCGATACCGACCTATTTATAACGGCCTAGCAGTTTATCTAACTTTGATAACCATGAACGTGTACCTCAGTCTACTGATGCACGGGCGAATTAATCTATATACATATAATAAAGCTGTAACCAGTCGGTGTCTGTACATTGAAAATAAAATAGCTGAGGGGGTCTTCATTAATGCAATAAATCACAAAAATCATGTTTAAAAAAAACTGTTTGTCTGTAGGTATGTTTGTTCGTTATAGACTCGAAAACGGCTGAACCGATTTGTCTACGGTTTTCACTAACATGTTGGTGCATTTGTAACTTAATATTTAGTGTTTATTTCATTTCAATCGGTTCGTAAATGAAAAAGTTATGTTCATTTTAAACCATTTCATCTCAAAATAATGCGAGCGAGGCCGCGGGCGTCCACTAGTATCATAATATATTTATATTTGTTATAGTAAGTCTGTAGACTACGTGCCCAGTCCTGTCTGGGACAATAACCCATATCTCTGCATTATGTAACGGCTTCTCGTATGTGCACCGATTGTATGTACTTATCAAACCCATTTTAAGTATATACCTAAGTGGATTTCTTCGGTACAAGATTGTTGTGGAAAATTCCCGTTTTTTTTCTCTTTACTGATGTATTTAGTATCATTTAGGTATTATTTTATTGACTTACTTTGATGCTGTACCTATATATTGTGTGTAAAATTACCATACGTAACAATATTTTAAAGCAAGTATGTATAAAAAAATCTTAAAAATAAAATTGCAAAGACAGTTCAGTAATCTGTACTGTCTGTAAATATTGTCAGATTGTATCCTATGATATTTACAAAAGTATAAAACTGAATCTGTATAATTAAATCATATCATACCTACGGAAGACGTCGGGTCTCGTATTACTAAACTCAAGTGGCGATGGGCTGGACACTTGGCGAGACGTACTGACGGCAGGTGGAGCAAAGCAATAACTGAATGGTACCCACGGCTAGGTAAGCGAAGTGTAGGAAGACCTGCGCAACGGTGCCTGGATGATATTAGAAAGTTAGAAGGAAATATCTGGGCAAGAACAGCGCAATACAGGGATTACTGGCATAAGAGGGAGGAGCCCTATACCCTGCAGTGGGTTCCATTAGGCTGATGATGATGATGATCATACCTACCAAAACAAAGGGATGATAAAATATATAAGACCCCCTATGCTATAAAGGTTACTTGAGGCTAACTTATTCTTTCTACGCAACTTCGGTTAATTACAGTCAAACAAATGCACAAGCAAATGAAGTACTTAAGTAGATACTTAACTGTGGCCGTATTTCGAACAATACATGCCGGCTCTATGCGTCACGCGTTACTCATTCGCCGAATAATTTGGTTAAAAGCGTAATTATACTCTAGACATTAAAACAATCTAAGCGCGTAGGTCTCATTACTTTTTTTTTAAATGCACCCGTGTGTCAATTGAAAAAAAAAACAGGAGTGGCTTCGGCGCGTTCCCTACCGGAGTACCCGGAGCCCTACTCCTTCTTTTTTAATGAGGCTGGCTACCGGGGGGGTCTTAGTGGGTAAAAATCCCATATAACCCGTCTATTTACACCCCATTGTGGTCAGGTATCTTGTTGAATATGTCCCCCTCGAAACAAAAAAAAAACATCTCATTATTTTAACAAAACTGGTAGGGACATAAGTACCTATATAATCTTTTACGTCACGGGAGACATAAGTTTGTACTTAGAATCTTGCGCATTATTCTGGATGTTCCAGACTGTAACGAGTGACGTCATTTACACCGCTTGCGTCGTTTCGCCTTGTCCTCAATCCTCATTGACGCATTAGGAAGGAAGGAACTGCATACATTCCATACCACCTCAGTCATATGCATAGCTAAGCATGTATGATGATTATTTGTGAATCCCTGGTTCATAATACTTAACACGTTACTTACGATAGAATTCTAGCCATTAGTGCTTATCAGAGTTTTCTGCTGATGTTTTATGCAAAACTATAAGAGCAAATTCAATTCATCAACAAAACAACATACTAGTATCTAAGTAAAAAAAAAAGTAACTAAATAAAAACGAAAAAAGAGCTATCATATGAGAAATAATCTAGTTATGTTATACCTAAGTTGTAATTGTCTATTTAATGTTTCATGTGACAATAAATTTATTTTATTCTTATTCTTAATTAGGTATTTACTATGATATATATAGTTTCAGTTTAGCAAGGAAGCATTTGTAAGGCGATATTTACCTACTGACTAAATATGCTGAAGCTGCCTGTATGACCTCTAATACTTGCGTCATTTTTGGGTTTATATTTCGCCGTTTGAGATTGTCTCGTATGTAATTTACGCATCCAAAGTTAAGAAATATAATATGTTTTCCGTATTCGCTAAAAGTAAGGCTAAACTGAATCTACATTTTATTTTAAAGATGATGTTGTAGGTAGATGTTTTAAAACATTTTCACTTATTTGCAAGATAAAAATCTAAAGGTTTACATAAGCTAATTTCTTTAATGTACGAAACCTTAAAATCTATAGGTATATAACCATAAAAGTCCACCTTTGGAAAAGTAAAAACCTCTGAATCAATCATAAATATCTTCCATTCCTTCAGGAAAAGAAGGCTAAAACCATGTTTCCCAAAGAATACGATTTGAATCTGGCCGTAAGTTCATTACAATGTTTTCGATAGTAGAAAACAAAAGCGCGGCGAGACATGTGCGTCAGGTCGCGGCCAATCAATCAATGCAGGCGGAGTGGCGCAAGGAAAAACTGGGCGCGGGGTGAGGGAGGGCCGAGGCGCGGGGGCCGACGTCACGCGAAACCCGAGGTCTGTATATAACGCCCGGCTCCCTCCCACCGCCGCACTCGCAGGCTCGCAGCACTCGCCACCTCACGTTCGTTTGCTCGCCTCTCGCGTACTACTCTACTCACGCTCACTCGTGTCCGCGCTTCCCACGCACGCACTCGCTCACAATGACTGTCACAAGCAAGATGAACTCCGTGTCCCGCCAGTCCATGCTCAGCCGCTTCGGCCCCGGCGGGCTCCTCTACGCCGCCAATAAAATCCTAGCGGTACGTCATCATATCATTGCAAAGAAATCCTGTGAAAGTGAAATTAGAAAGTTTCTCCAGTGAAGTGTTCGAATGTGGTGTTTAAACGTGGTTTTCGTTGTCCTCAGGTCGCTGTGCCTGGCAAGGAGGACGACCGCTGGCGCAGCAAGCATGAGGGCGCTCTGTTCAAGCGCTGGGGGCGCACGGCAGCCGGGGAGTCCGCCCCCGCGCCTGCGCCCGCGCAGCCACAACAGCCCTCCGAGCTACTCAAGTTCCTAGCTATCGTAAGTATCTAACTAGTGCACTATACATTTGCTCTACTTGACTCGGATAAAGTGGTTAGCCTTGCTTAGTTTCTTTATTACCCACTTTGAATTGCACAAAGAGATATTGAGTAGTCTCGTTAATAGTAGTTGTAGTTTTTTTTTTGCAACAAGTTAACGCGGTAATATAATCGAGAACAGGTTTTGTTTAGTTTTATCAGAACGTAATTTAATTTTATTAATTTGGATAATAATAAATTTGTAGTCGAATAAATCTACCCGGTTGAAACATAAAGGCCAAATTAAGTTGCGAACCTCATATTATTTCGAGTAAATTAAAAAGTATTTTTGGAACTAATGAACCAGTCAACCCTAATAAAAATAAGTAATGACGTACATGATCACTAACCTGTATTTTGTCTTGTTTAGAATGCCCTGGAGCTGTCGGCGCCCGCGTCGGACGCGCTGCTGAAGACGCGCTCGTCGGAGTGGTTCCAGCTGGCGGGGCACCCCGGCTCGCTGGCGCCGGCCGGGCCCGGCACGGTGTGGAAGCGGCGCGCCGCCGGCGACCACCCCGCGCACGCGCCCGAGCGCGACGCCTACGAGGCGCTGGCCGCGTGCCCGCACATGCGCGCCGCCATCCCGCGCTACTACCGCGAGCTGGAGTACGGCGGCGAGCGTTTCATCGAGCTGCAGGACCTGCTGCACGGCTTCCGCGACCCCCACGTCATGGACATCAAGATGGGCACGCGCACCTTCCTCGAGAACGAGGTCAGCAACGCGCGCGCCCGCCCCGACCTCTACGACAAGATGGTGGGGCTGGACCCCGGCGCGCCCACGGCGGCCGAGCACACCGCGCGCGCCGTCACCAAGCTGCGCTACATGCAGTTCCGCGAGAACAGCTCCTCGTCGGCGCAGCAAGGGTTCCGCATCGAGGCGGTGAAGCTGCCGGGCCAGCCGCCGCTCACGGACCTGCAGAAGGTGCGCGAGCCGGCGCAGCTGGCCGCCACCATGGCCCGCTTCCTGGGCCGCGACGAGCGCGCGCGCCGCGACATCGCCGCGCGCCTGCGCGACATCCGCGACCGCTTCGAGCGCTCGGACTTCTTCAACACGCACGAGATCGTCGGCAGCAGCATCTTTATCATCTACGACGACGAGCGCGTGGGCGCGTGGCTCATCGACTTCGCCAAGACCCGCCGCGTGCCGGAGGGCACCAGCGTCAACCACCGCGCGCAGTGGGAGCAGGGCAACCACGAGGAGGGCTTCCTGTATGGCCTGGACCGGTTGATCCAAACTATAGAGACGGCTAAACTGCCGACGGAGCCTGACGTGTCCCGCTGAACGCGCCGCCGAGCGCCCCCGGACCTGCCTGACCGCCGCGGCCGCGCGCCGCGCCCCTCGCCACTCGCCTGCGCCCCGACGCACGATGCGGATGTACCTACTCCCATGCACTCCCCCGTTAGTGCATGCCAAGAGAATTGCGATCTTATCGCCTATGTTATTGTAATCTAGTCCTTTAATTAAGTATATAATTAATAATGATTATTTTAATTGTAATAAATTAATGATTTTGTAATAATCTACTGTTTAATTAACCCTTACCCACTTAAGATATTATGTAGGTATACATTATATCCTCAATAAATAAAGGGCGAATTCAATGCACTTATAATATACGTGAGATAGGTAGCTAGTGTCCGTTTATCGCCTGCAGAAATACGTACATAAATACCCTATATCAATATATCTCAAGTATGGAAACGATTTTAATAAATTTTGGTGGAACATACAAACAAAAATCACCTAGCTCCCACATAAGTAGCAGACTAGTAGGTAATTACATTAGAGTAACATAAGTACCTAAAATTATTACATAAAATAATACAGTAGAAAGCTAGTCGTGGGTAATACTTAGATCATCATCTAAATATATAAAACTCAAAGGTGACTGACTGATATCATGATCTATCAACGCACAGCCCAAACCACTGGACGGATCGGGCTAAAATTTGGCATGCAGGTAGATGTTATGACGTAGGCATCCGCTAAGAAAGGGTTTTTGGAAAAGCCGCTTTAAAGGGGGTGCAAGTTTTACTTCTTAATGCGAGCGAAGCCGCGAGTATCCACTAGTACTCAATAATATTGTAATATAGAATGTCATCATTGAATTTCCAAAATATACATGTCAAATTGAACACCTTTTTGAAGTTTGAGAAAGCGCACTACTATCCTACCTTATCCTACTAATATTATAAAGGCGAAGTTTGTGTCTGTAAATACACGGACAACTCTAGTAGGTATATAATTTTAAATCAATAGAAAGTCTTTTATTCGCTAAATATTATATTATAGTCACACAAGTCACTAATACAATTACTTGATAATTAAAATTAGATCCAGAATAGACAACTAACAAATCTGTGGGATATAGCATCCGCCCGACCATATTGATAAAAGTATTAAACAAATATCTTAAGTATATTCATTATCGTTTAAATATTAACTAGAGATTAATACTTCTTTTCTATAAATCCGTATCAACCATTTAAAACATACTGAAATTAATTAAGTCACATTATGGCTATGTAAAATGGTCAATAAACTATATGCTATAAAATCGTATAACTATTAAGGTATATATTATTTCATCAAATGTTTTATTAAATTTAGGGCATTTTTAGTACATGTCAAAAAGTTACTATTGAGATTTCCCGAATAACAAGAATATGAGAGATATTTCAAGAGTTTATGACAATTTTGCATAGCAATAGTGCATGTAAAGTTGTACTATTCACTCTAAAAAAGGAAACTGAAATGACAACTTCAAAAACTTAAAACTTTAAAATTTCTTTTTGGGAATGAGAAAACAAACCCCAGAAAAATATAGTAATGTAACAACAATTAGTTTATATTACAATGTATCGACCATTGTCAGGTTTTTCTTGGCTTTAATAGTTCGGCAGTTGTTTACCTTTGTGGCAAATCGTAAGGAATTCAGAGTTTCACCAAAGCATTCATCAAATTGGTTGATATTTACCAACATGAGGGTTTTAGAATTCCCGCCTAGACTAGGCATCAGCAGGTGAGTGAGCTTGGAGTTTCTGTAGGGGATGTGTGACAGGTTAGTTTGTAGCGAGAGAATCACCTTGGACAGCTCCGACAGTGATCTATTGATGTGTTTGGTTTCGTCCATCCGCTGCGTAGTTTTCCCGCTCTCTGACCCCGCCAAGTCTACTAAGTTCAAGTTGCTCGTGTACCTCTCCTTGCGTTTCTCATTGATAGCCGATATTTTGATCTGTGCCACCGAGTGTGAGCGGGAGCTACGTTCGTTGTTGAGAGTAGCGGCAGTCTGTCTGTTACGTTGTGCAAATATCATTAACCTGATGAAGTCGTGTGAGCTCTTCACTTCCTCTTCCTTCAAGTTGGATACGTAAACATCTGTACCTTTTGAGTTGCACATTTTGATCTCGTGCCCCACCTGATCTTTGCTTGAATTGAGTAAATCATAAATTATTTCGTTGTAGATTTCCAAAAATGATGCTTTAATAGTGAGTTCCCAGCCCATCCTCTTTAAATCTTCCATACATGTGAAAATCATATTGAATGCTCTTGGAATGATGCCATACTGCTCCTTGCCGCTTCCTCCTTCCATTGTGTATGTTTTGCCAGAACCGGTCTGACCATATGCAAATATACATACATTGTAACCGTCTAGAGCAGATTGAACCATGGGAGAAACCTCAGCAAAAACATCTTCCTGAGATGAGTGAGGAGTAAATATTCCATCAAAGGTAAAGGATTGTTTGCTTTTTCTCGCTGAGTTTAGCAGTTCTAGCTTCTCAACTTCTATTGAACAAGCATCAAGCACATTTAAGTTGAACAGAACTTTGTTAGTCTCTGTGTCCAGAGGTGGGCGGACTCTGCAGTACACACGGATGTTTCCTTTCAGGTCCTGGATGGTATTTCTCAGGTCCCGCTGTTCTTTGTACATGTTAGCTAAAATATTCTGGCATATTTCAGCTTCAGATTTGTACTTTTTGATATCTTCTAGCGCTTCTTTGTATTCAATTTGTAGTTTATCATAACCCACTGATATTTTCTTGAGGTGTTCGGTGAGCACGGTCAGTGCTTCCGTCTCCTCCCTGAGACTGGTGTGTCGCCTCGTCAAGTCATTGTAGTCAGCTTGTACTTTGTCCAATTCTTCCGTCTTTTGTTTCAAGTTTTTGGTAACTTCTTCAAGAAGCCTCGTTTTGCGCTGGAGGTCTTCATTTTCATGTTTTTGTATTTCAATTTCAAGTTTCAATTTCTCCAAGTCGGAACACTTATCTCTTAAATCTTTAAGCGTATTTAACAATTTTTCTTTCAAAGTATCTCTTTCTGAAGTACATGATTGCACTGTATCTTTCACCTTTTCATAATCGTCAGAAATTTCAATGTGTTTTTCTTTTAAATCAACAAATTCAGTTTTCATCACCTTGTGTTTCTCTAATAAATCATTAAACCTGGCTTTAAAGTCATATGGTGGTATTTTAGGTGCAACTTTAGCTTGTTTGACAACCGGCATTGACTTAGCTGCAGGTACAGGAGCCTTCCTTTTAATTCCAGGTATTGTTGCTGAAGATGTGGAGGCAGTTTGTCCATTTCGTAATGGTCTTGTATGGTTGACGAGCAAATTTTTCTTATCAGCATCACTCAATCCATTAGCAATCGTTCTTGTCATAACACGTGATTGGGCTGATCCAAATCTATTCTCCTTGGATGCTAAAGATGGTACTTTAGGTATTCGGGACATCTGAAATAAAGATATTTGTACACACAATTAAGTATAATTTGTTTACATAAGTGTACCTATATCTGGGCTATTCAAAATTGTTTGGTTGTTAGTAGAACTGTCATGCTAAGTCACGATGTTTGGTAAGTATAACTGTGATAAACATCAATGTTTGATTTAACCGTGAAAAACAATAACAGTTATATAATTATACGTAAAAATAATCAGACCTAAACCTGATAAACAAGGTGCTAAATTAGGTAATCATTATGTGATTGTTATATAAGGACTGCCAAAAGGATAGCTCGCTTAGTAAAATAGGCAAGTTAGGTACTAAAAAGGCTGTAAGTACTGTGGCAATTATTGTGACATTACACAAGTTAAATATGATTAGGTTCTTAACAAGACAAGAAATAACTCACCTTAGCGTTCAATTGATTCCTTTTTTCTTCTCAAAAACTTGGCTGGAACTTTTTGATGCAACACTCCCAACCTGGAATTTTTATTAATGTCCAGTTGTAATTTTAAATTTACTGTTAAATGTAGAGAACTAATTCACTTGTACAGCTCTACTTATATTTGTTTACAGCTCTACGTGTTTTATTGGACATTCTATTCTACATTATAACTGAATGCTACATTTAGAATGAATTATATAAGGTCCTATCCTACTAAATACTAATGTAAGTAACAGAGATATCTTAGTTCCACCAATACATTCTATTACATTTTATTAATCTATCTATATACGTAAACACAAAACAAATCACTTTATTTACCTGCAAAACGGCACTTTGAAATTAAAACAACACAATCTGGATACTCGTTTCTCTAGCAGCAAAATAAACGGACATTTTGAATTCAAATTTCAAATCAAATACGACAGCGACGCTGTGGAAATTATGTTGTTGCCAGTGTTACTAAAACTAACTAAAATATTGTTTATCACATACATACGTAATTTTCCATCCGTAGCGTGATTTGTCAAGATCCGAATCTGCTCGTTATTCTTAAATCTGCTAATTGAGTTCTTTATAAGTGTGATGAAATTCTGATTATGAATTTCTATATAATAATATGTGACGTGAACTCATTATCCACACAGATCATTGTACAGTTATAGAGCGCTCACGGTTCAAAATTTTCCACCATTCATCATCATCGGGTACCATCTTCATATTGAAGTTCGGAGGTCAGTTGGCAAAACTTCTTGCGATTAAGGAATTATTTCCATAATCTACACTTTTGGTTTCACTTGCGTTTTAGTTTATGTTTATGACCAGCCGGTTATGTTTTAATATGATTTTATTATCTGGTAATACTGTACAGTGTACATTCAGTTGACAGTTGCCTTACAACCAATCACGTAAACAAATTGTTCTAATTGGTCAGCTACGATTATGTCGACCAATGAAAACTTGGCACTAGTGAGGACAAATTCATCGTAGTAAATTTTCGATTATTCATAGTATTTCGATTCGATTATATTATAGGAGTAGTAATAATCTTAATCCCTTAATCCCTTTTACACATCTCACAATTACTTTTCAGATACATAAATTATGTCTTGTTTTTGTTCTCCTACTTCTTTGGATGAAAGTTTTTTAAAGACGTACTTTAACTTATATACAATTTAATGTGATCATCCATCCTACAAAAACGCCCAAAATGGAATATAATAGGTAAGTATCGCTTTTTGGTCCTCGTTTCAAGAATTGACCGAATCGACAAAAAATAGCTAAGTATATATTGATAATCGCAAGCGATTACTTCGCTCTTTGAATATTAATATTGTCCTCCAAGCCTCCGCTAGCTAAGCCACATACAACAGGGGCTACGTGTTATATATATATATATATAATTATATGAATAATTTATACAAATATCTAGTGTTCGATACCTAGGTACTATCGATAAAAACTCAAAACGTTTCTTCAAGGGCGTCACTAGTCGAAGTCAGGAACCAGGAACAATTAAAAAAAAAGATAAATGACAAAAAATTGCTATATGTCGTG
Source organism: Macaria notata (assembly GCA_927399415.1). Classification (NCBI taxonomy): domain Eukaryota; kingdom Metazoa; phylum Arthropoda; class Insecta; order Lepidoptera; family Geometridae; genus Macaria; species Macaria notata. The sequence goes on from OV656730.1 coordinate 11,356,995, forward strand.
TTCGCTGTGTACGGATGTGTGATAAATAATAATTATTTATTTTGGTTACTAGACAGTGGTATTCTGGAAGAATGTATTAAGTGTACAGTTCTTTTCACAACTTGGTATCTGTGAGATGGTGTAGAAAATCGTATAAGAAAACATCAACATACTGCATTGTTAACCTGTTTCGTGATTGACGGATGTCCTTGTGCATTTTGCAAGAACCGGAGTGGCGGTAAATTTAATTTTGCCAAATACGTTGTTTATCATGTGAAGTAGAAGGTAATATCTGTATTATCCTTGCGTAATGGGCAGTACCACGGAAAACGTGTCAACCTGTGAAAGCACAGAATTAGACAAAGATTTCAAAGAAACAGCTGGCGAGGTTTCTGATAATGAATTGGGGGATACGGATCTGTCTGTGAACTTGTCGAGTGATGTGTCAAGTCTGCTGGTAGAGACTAGCGACGCGAACTCTTCTCGAAATGATTCAGCCACTTCAATCACCAATAAGAAAGGAAAGAAAAAATCTCGTCATGGTAAGAAAGGCCACACGCCGGCTAAAGAGACTGCCGACAGAAATGTGGTTCGTAGAGTCCACCATACTCCAGCAAAATTCAAACAGTGTAGAAAAAGAGCACAGAGTTTCCCTTCTATTTCAAAATTTTTCTTGCCTCACAAAAGGCCCCGTAAGGAGGCTTTCATTCCTCCAACTAAGTTCCTACTCGGGGGCAATATATCAGATCCATTAAATCTAAACAGTCTAAAAGATGAGAATGTGAATAGGGCTATGAATGCTGTGACCCCGGAGTCATCACCACTGCCCACTCCGCCGCGGCACAAAGCCAAGATTGATGTCATCATACCTCCCAATATTCGGGATCCTTTGAATTTAATGGAGCCATTAGATAATGAGGAATATGAAAAAAGGTTAGAAATGCAGCAAAGAAAGCCACGGAAGAAGGCAAGATTAAGGAGGCGTACCACAGATAATACATCTCCATCACATGTGAAAGAAGAAGAAGATGTTAAGGAAGAAGGTATAAAAGAGCCGCTACCTCCAGAACCTATTACATCGGCTGCCAAGTGTAGGAAGAGGTCGTGCAGTGACAGTGACAATGCATCTCAGAAGGGCAAGGAAGCTAAGAAGTTGCGTCGCATGGACTCCTTGGATAAAATAGTAAGTCCAGTGGTTCCACAGCCAGGGGCATGGATGCGAGCTCGGCCTCAGCAGAGGATGTCCACGTCAGAGAGGCCTGTCTCACCACATCGTACCAGGCTAAAGAGCCAAACTGAAGAAGACAAGAAGCCAACATTTCATGCTAAAAACTCAAGATATCAGTTTGGAAATTATGACAGGTATTTACGAAACCATTATGCCATGTATTGATTCAATATTTTAAGTGCACAAATTTGTTCAAAAGTAAATTGAGAATTCACATCTCCTACTTCTAGGATTACTACAAAGCTAAAACAAAAAAGTGCTTTTGGTATCAGTTTCATGCAATAATAATTTTTGGCTGCTGTTGCTGTATTTTTTTATCAGTTAATTCTTTCTTAATTCACATGACCAACAAACAGTAACATAAACACAATTTGCACAATTTTTTTTATGTGGATAGCTCCTCTGCACTTTCTCCGGAATGAATACGATAAAAGACCGACAGACTGGCCACCTTGCGGCGATCATCTTTGGTTTTTGGACAATTCTTTACAATTACTAATTGAAGATAAAAACTTGACTAAAACTGTTTAATTGACTACTCATTTCTGCTCCAGGTACTATGGCTACCGCAACCTGAATGCAATGATGGACATCCGGCTGCAAGTGTTTGAGATGCACCGCCACCTGTTCCAGAACAAAGATGTGCTGGATATAGGATGCAACGTGGGACACATCTCTATTGCAGTGGCCAGGGAACTCGGTGCTCGCTCTGTGCTCGGCATTGACATAGATCCTGTTCTTATTGGTGAGTTTATACAAACGAAAAATATGGGTTATTTTGTCGAGTGCTAAAACCGCACTATGGTTGTTTACCTTAAACTTTTTATTCTAAAATGAGTGATAATAATCAAGACCGGCAGGATTCGAACCTGCATATGTATATCTGATTACCAGGTACACCTTGACCGCTAGGCTCCAGACTATAACTGCCTGGTGCAGAAATCCATACTCATTTCCTAAAGTAGCTGATGGCATACAAAAATACCTGCTACTAATGGGCTGAACTGCAATCAAATTCTTGAATATTTTTATTCTTACTTTTTAAGTATTACTTCAGAAGACTGCATGAAAGACATTCCATGAATTAGGGTTTCCATTTGATTTAAATTACTTTTACATAAGGTGACATAACAAATAATGTTGTGGTAGAAACTGATAAGTTAATTAATATTGTCAACTCATTATATAATTATAAAACAAGGGAAACAGGAAGGTAGCCATAAAGGAAACATGTATTTTGGTTTATATGTTTGGTAGTTTGTTCATATTTCAATCTGCAACTGTGAAATAGATCTAAATGTTTTTATTGGGAGTAATGATACAGAAGATACTTTTTGTAATAACAATAATAAAATATAAAAACAAGTGAAGGAAAACTAAACATACTACTTCTAACTACTACAAAAAGGGGCACTTAGAAAATCTTTAGAAAAGCCTAAAGATAATCTAAGTGCTCCAGCCCACTACCAGAGGGCAGCGTACCCAGCATGCTGGCCGCATTACCACGCTGGATGGCAATGCTGATACGTTGAGCCAGAAAAAGGCCAGCATTTTGGTCACGCGTCGCGTCAACCAAGCGCTCCGAGAGGTTTTGGAAAATAGTATGGGCTCCCGGACCCCACGGCCCCAAAGTCTCGACTCCAAAAGGCTCAAAGATGTAACCTCGGCCGAGGTTAGCATATTTGCGTCTCTTGTGATGCTCGGCAATAATAGCCGCCGCTCCAGCCCGACACCGTGTCATAGACAGATGAGACGGCGCCAATGTGTCGACGCAAGTTGCGTCCCACACAAGGGGCCGACCCAACTTCCATGGCACAAGAGTCATACCGTCAGGTCTTTTTCCATCGTCACGTGCTAGGCCGCTCGGTTCTCCGTTCTTTTTGTTGTATTTAGCCTTCTATTAAGTACCTGAATAAAGAGTATTTATTATTAATATAATTTGATTCTGAAAACACAAATTTCCAATTCAAGTTTCAAAATTAATTTATTTTAATTACAACCATATATAGACACGAATTACACTAATGACACAGGCAGAGCCAATGCAATCCGCTAGTGTTATAAAATTAAAACAACACACATGTTGTTCCACTTTACCTCTTATCACCTAAGTCCCTTATCAACTCCAGTTTCTTATCAAGAGTAAACTAACATAAACACACTATGTTTCCAGGGCGCGCTCGCAAGAACCTGCGGTCATTCATTCCGGTGCCTTCTGACCCTAAACCGGAGGATCAGGACGGAAAAAAAGATGAGACCAAATCAGAATGTGATGCTGTCTGCAAAGATAAGGAAAAATGCGAGGAATGTACAGATAATCTTGAAGATGGGAAGGATGATGCTAAGAAGAGGAAGATAAAGAAGCCTAAGAAGAATAGGAAGGGGAATAAGGAGCAGGGGCAGTGTTTCTTCCCGATGTCAATGTCAATGCTGTTCGGGCCGCTCGGAGACCCGGCGGCGGACAGGGCTCCGCCCGCATTCCCCAACAATGTTTCTTTCAAACAGGTAATGATATCAATTTATAAATAATAATTTTAGTACTTACTTATAAACTTATTTGGAAGCTAGGGAAAATAATTATGGCCGGCAGGATTCAGACTAGCATCTTTCCAGTAAATGTCCACAATACTTTATAAACAATGATTTGTCTTATGACAAGTAAAATACCATAGGTCTTATGTCATGAAATTCCAGATGTGATATTTGTAGCTTCGTGTAGTTTGCAGACATAAAAATAAGGGGTCATCTCTTCACTATGGTCAATTGTATTGAACACAATATAAATAAAGATAACTTTATTTAGCAAAAGATAAAGATAAGATAATTTATTTGAACTAAAATATGTTGTCATTTTTACAGTTACAAAAGTACATAATTATCTAGATTATAATTAGGTAAAAAACGTAGGTTTCTAATACTTTTTTGTATATACACCTCTATAAATACCTCTTTTGTATAAAATCAATCTTGTCTTATCCTTTACTTCATTTATTTTTACAACTTGTTGCTTCACATTACTCAATGGCCGTAACGATTATTCAATGGGATGAGTCATACTGTTTGATACGTTCAATACTTAACTTGGTTCGCAAAAACTGAGTACACTTCTACCTAAAGCTCTCATTACAATTTCTTAGCTCAAGGTCAAATTTAATTTGGTATACAAATACAGTATGATTATGTAAGTATTTACCTAGTTATTGGGATTTTCACGATTTTTACTTAACTTCAAGTAATTCGTTTTTTATCATTTTTAATAGGCTTGTAAATAATTAACTACAATTTTATATTCTAATAGCTGATCCATCAGTTGAGTAATCAAGTAGGTAGCTTTCATATTTATATTGTCATTCTATACATTAGAAAACAAACCTATTGTTATTATAAATGGGAGCGTATTCGTGTGATGAGGCGAAAAAAAATATTGAGGATGAAGAGAAGATATTAATTCTTGTCACAAGTGGCAGCGTTTCCGGGAAGAGCGATCTCTTATCGATAGATAATTATTAATTGATAAACTGGATTCCAACCACATTACACAAGTTAATAATCAAGTATCTCATTTTACAATCTCATACGAAGTTACTTAGTTTTTATACGGAATAATTAGGAGAAAAATATATATAAAAACTAGTGGATGCTCGCGACTTCGCTCGCATTAAGAAGTTAAACCTACATTTCACCCCTTTAAAAGCGGCGTTTCCAAAAATCCTTTATTAGCGGATGCCTACGTCATAACATCTACCTGCATGCCAAATTTCAGCCCGATCCGTCCAGTGGTTTGGGCTGTGCGTTAAAAGATCACTATATCAGTCAGTCAGTCAGACCAGCGCTGGTTGCTATGCAGCCAGCATTATGCTGAGTTGGGGTTGGTATTGTGGCAAATATGTATTTTATTTAAGTAGTTTTAAGTATAGGTATATATTTATATATTTCTTGCTTGTACTTATTTGCTTATTATTTGCTACAATAAATGTTTTTCTTTCTTTCTTTCAGTCACCTTTGAGTTTTATATATTTAGATAGTGAAGATAAAATACAAGTTATTTATAACTATTCCTTATCGATTCCAGGGCAACTACGTCCCCCGCGAGGACATCCCGGTGGGGTCGGGCGAGAGTCCGCAGTTTGATTTGATCCTGTGCCTGTCCACCACCAAGTGGATGCACCTGAACTGGGGCGACGCGGGCCTCAAGCGCGCCTTCCGCAAGATGTTCGCCGACCTGCGCCCCGGGGGCAAGCTCGTGCTCGAGGCGCAGAACTGGGCCAGCTACAAGAAGAAGAAGCGTCTCACGGTATGTGCTATTACGTTAATATTGTGTAGGGGAGTCACATTCCTCAGTAATGATAAAATACGGCTCAAAGAGGAAAGAGGTTGCAAACGTGTAAACTTTTTTTTTCTTTTTTGTTATTTTTTTACTTATAACTTTTTACTTTTTTTTAGGTTTCGATTTGCAACCTCCTGCCTCACTTCCCATAACACTAAATTATTGGAAGATTTTATATGGACAGATACAATTGTCATGTTGATGCGCGCCCAGGTCATTCCTCAGGCCTTAGTTTTATAGTTTTGCTTTAAAAATAGCAATTCGTAAAAAATTAAGCACATAGTAATAAGTAAATACACGAGATGTTCTAACTAAACACTTTAACAATGTAAGTGTGGACTGTGACTAGTGTAGGTAAGCTTTCTCTTTAACGATATTAGTGTGAAGTAACACTAAACATCCTTTCACAATTTCGAAAGCGCGATAAGTTTGCTTACAATGTAGGTACTTACTACATTTTCGATCTATTTTCTTACTTTAACTAGATTTTGTTTATATTGTCCGGACCATGTGTGTTTTACGGCGTATATCGACAATGCATTATTTATAGCTAACACGTGCATCGTCAAACCGCGGGAGGTCATTACTGAACAGAAACCGATGACGTGTGGTTTGTGGACACATGTTCTAGTTTCACTTTGAAATTTACTATACTGCTACTTACTTCAATTTGTTGAAACAGAGTAAAGTTTTGAACAATTTTATTTAGTTAGGTAATTAATTAAAAATACATTACTTATCAAAACACCAAAATACAGTCACCTTATGCATACTAGGTATTGGAAAGTTTAAAATATAAAGTAGCTATATGAAAAAAATGCATGAACAAAGTTTATTGCATTATCTTTACTAGATGTGTGTTAGATATCAATTACGACTAGTATACGGCTCTAAGTCCAGTTTAAAGCTAAGTAATCCGAAAAAAGTAGGTGCTTACATGGAAAAAATATTAAAATATGACTTACACCGTATAATATGTCTTTTTTCTCTTTATTCCAGCCAACAATCTACGAAAACTTCAACGGCATCGAGTTATTCCCGAACAAATTCCGCGAGTTCCTTCTGTCACCTGAAGTTGGGTTCAGCAAGTGTTCTATACTGGGTGTACCACAGCATGCCAGCAAAGGGTTCAGGAGGCCCATACAGTTGTATGTGAAGGGAGACTTTACTCCGAGTAAAGCTTGCTGGTCGGACGCGTATGTGCCCTCGTCGCACCACAAGCCGGAGGCGGAGCCCCCGCGCCGCACCGTGTACGCGCCCGTGGCGCCCGCCTACAGACCCAGTGACGACGCCCCGTCCTGCGGCGCCGCCACCCCGTACTCTCCGAACCTGGACAGCTGTGCGGACGACTCCCCCTTCTACAACCCGCGCAGTGACTCGTACGCGCCCTCGTACCAGCCCCCACGGCCCACGGTGTACGCCACGCTCCCCTCTCCGCAAGGCAGCGCCTCCCCCGCCGCCTCCCCCGCGGCCTCCCCCGCCCCGCACGCCTCCTCCGCGCCGGACCCCATGTCCGCCAGAGGGTTCCCCGAGCCGAGGCTACACGATGAGTAACTTTAAGTGAGAATTTCATTGCGAGACGAGCGGACAACGTATATGAGCGAATTCTGTTGGTATTGTATTCATGAATTTTTGAGTACATTGATTTTGTTTCAGTGATTTATTAATGTTGAAAATGTTCAGCAAATATTTTCTCATTTACAGTGTCCGCTTGTCCGCGTTAGAATGTAAGCGTAACCGGGAGCGGCGGCGAATGTAATAAGTGAACATGTATTGTATGGGACGTGATAGTAGCCCGGTAGTGTGAGTGTCAGTGAGTAGCCGCCCCCGCCCCCCCCCCCCCCCCCCCCCCCCCCCCCGCGGCCCGGCAGTGCTGCGTGGCTTGCTGGCCGGCCACACGGGTGAGGCTAGAAATGAGGATGCGCTTCTATATTGATATTAGTCATTGAACTAAGCGTGCGTTGTCTAATAGTCCAGTGGAATCAAATTTAGTTTGTATGTTTGCCTCCCCCTTCAAAGTATGGGTATGCAAGTGATAAGAGTTGATCATTGTCAAAACATTAATCAACTCTTATCACTTGTTAACTCTTAGATATTTATCTTATTTTTATGTGTCGTTAAATTGTAGGTCCCGGCTGTTTGTCATAGTACAGCAATAGTTGCCACTCTCATACATTTTATTCTGAATCATGAACAATTATGGAAGTTTGCAGTTTGTTCCAAATGTGCTATAGTTGTGGTTGTGGAGGTGTCGCTAGCTCCAGTTGTATAGTCCCGCCCGTGCGCCCAGTCCTGCGCGCCAGCACGGACCTGGGCCGCGCCTCTCTTCATGTATTCGCTAGAATTTGGACTGATATTAGTAGTAACTACTTTATATAAGCATAATATAAAATATACATATTGTAATTATCCTCAGGACAAATTCCCAGGGCCCACAGGCGGGGCGCGTCGCTCACTCATTTCTAGTTTCATGAACTCCCGCCTTTCGTATTTTTATGTAAATATCGTTTAGAACTCATAGGATTATGTTCGATAGGCTGAAAGTATTTTATAATATTATACTCGTGCATTAATCTATTGTGTGGTGTTTTATTGTTACCTTTACCATAGTAGTTGTTGCAGCCGTCCTCTACTGTAATGTGTCGAGTTTCACCCTTGTGACATTTACACAGTGTCTTATACTATTTCTATACCAAACTTACTGTGATGTTTTCTTCCGCAACAGCGCGAAAGAAAAACAAACTCGCTTTCATTTTATGTTTTTGTATATTAACAAGTTTTTGAAGTTTATTCTACAAGTAAGTACATAGGTATTATAATAGGTCTTTACCTATGAAATTGCCGTTTTTTTCTTACATTTTAATCTGTTTGTAACTTTTACGTACAGCTATATTTTTTCCAAATACAATTTTTATTGTATCAATTGTTGAATTATGTACCTTTTATATAAAAAAAATGTATTACTAGTGCATATTAAAGACCTATTATTAGTAGGTAGGTGACACACAGATGAGTAGATAAGCATTGCGACGTTTGATGCAATCGATTTGCATCACATTGTGTTTGGATTGTGACATATGATGTAATAATAAATGAGTGTAAATATTTTCATAAAAATATGTAATGTTCGATTTTTAGCCAAGAAAATTAGCTGCTCTAACATCAATCTACTAGCACAGTACACAGGGTCTACTACTAAAATAAAAACATCCTTTATTTAACAAACGGGCGGTACACATTTCAGTAAATAAACGTAATCTAATACAATATGCAAATCGTTCCCTAAACTGCTAACCGTATGTACATCGCTTTATTTGTCAAATAAATCAACAGACAACGTTTTGAAACGCGGATCTATCGCTGTTGTGCGCAAACTCGTATCTGCGCTGATTATAAACTAACAAACAACTCGACGGAGTTTCATAACAAGTCTCGAGCCCCTATATCCAAACAGGATTATGTAAATGCAGCATGTGAATGAACAAGATAGGAAAATAATAATTTGTATTACGCTGGCTCGCTTACACCGATGGTAATGCGTCCCCGAGGCCCGAACATTAGCTTACCCACGAGATAAGAATTCTAATATAATCGTGGAATTATGCTTATGTTATGCGCGACACTGTCTCTGCTGATTCATATTTTTCCGCCATTTTTTTGGGTTTTCAGTTTTGTTTTTAGTCACGCTAGTATTATATAGGCGAGAGTTAGTGATTGACTGATTGTGTTTGTCCGTTCTTGTCACAGCTTTGGTTTCCTAGGAAAGCGGTGCCATCGTATAGCGGCCGTGATATTACGGACGCAAAAATAATTAAAGTAAATTACGGTGCAAGTTACTGCTCTCCAGGAAACCGCGCCATTTCGTTTACATAGACAACGTTTTAGTGACGTCATTCACCGCTGTATTACGGCCGCTATATGAAGGCACCGCTTTCCTAAGAAATCAAAGCTACGATATGGTTTGAAAATGGATCAGAGAGATATTTATGACCATGACGAATGATTTGATGCTTTTTCGGGTATTTGAGTTAGGTATCTACTAATCAAATTGAAATCCGATTTAATTGGTACCCACGTGATTATTAAGATATTTTACTTGATATATTTAGGGAGTAAGGGGTAACCTTTGCCCAGGAGTGGGACAGCATAAGTTGATAAAAAATCTATATATTAAAGTTTTAGTTAATGTAATTAGATATAAAAAACGTACCATCGTTACAGCGGCTCTCAGCACTAAATTCCTAATACGTGTACTTAAACCCATAGCCTAGGAAAAAAGTCTAATAATATTCATGATATAATAACGCTGAATATCCTTATCATTAGCAACACTCACCTTAATGGGACCATTGAGGTTGAAGAATAATTATCGTCTTTTCTAATATAGATACCTGTATGAGAGAGGCCGTCATTATCTCTTATCTAATAAAGACATAATAAAGGAGACACAGTAAACACGATTTACGAGGACGTTAGAATGACTTTTATTATTGGCAATTTTGACGCCAGAGACTTGTCGATTAGGTTTGTAAGTACACAATAACGGTCTAATTGTTTTACCACTACATTCTGGACCTTTGCGGAATGGCAAAGAAAGTCTAGACTAGAATAATTTATGTTTCTAAGTAATTATCTACTGTCTAGAACCTACTTACATGGGTAGGTACTTCTGCTTCCACTTGTGGCAACCTGGACTAGTGGTAAGTTATTTTTTAACTTAGCAATTCAAATAATATTTCAATCATTAATTTATTTCTTCATACCTACCTATATAACTTACACTTAGGTAGGTACACAAGGCAAAACAAGAGAAGGTATTTTCAAAACTTCTGACTAGCTAAAATCTTTGCTTCAGCTGCTACCGACAAATTTAATGAAGATAAAAGTATGAGGCCTACAACTACAAAACAAAGGCGACCCAGGGTTGCTTATTGGTTGGTTGTGAGGGTGGCCATGATACGTTAACGCAACAACTTTTGTCTTATAGCTTTTGTAAATTCGCGAAAAAACTGCTGTTTCTTACCGAAAAATATATATTATTGACTTTTGTGAAAATTTATGATGAACGAAAATAGATTTTCTGTAGTTTCGTCGTAAGACAAAAGTTGTTGCTTTGGACGTACTAAAGCCGCCAGTAATAGTTACCCTGTACCTATATTATAGATATAATACAAATACAAAACATTATCGTCATTAGAGCTTTTTTATAACTTAAGCATTTATATTTAAATCCATCGCAGCTCATACCTCAATCCAATATTTTTGTACTTGCAGGAGCAGGTTGCCTTCAGTGTTTCGATTTCGCCGCCCACCTACATACATATATTATACCTACGCTATGATTAAAATGACTTTCGATACGCTCAAACTCAATTTCGTAAATAAAATGAAAGCAATCTTGGCAGCGTATGAAAAATTATCCTACACCTGTGAGACAGGGCTCTTTAGCCTATGTCTCTTTTAGCTCGATATGTATTGTGTTACATCTACATAATAGGTACCTACCTGTCGAGCTAAATGAGACAAGCTTATAAATATACGAGTGCCTACTTACTCGTACCTATCTAATAAGTTGTTGGGATATTGTATCATGTAGGTAAAGCTAAAGGAGCGTAGTTAGTTTAAGTAAGTATCTATATAACACAATATTTTGTAACTAAGCATACCTAATTTAATTGCTACAGCTTGATACATGAATACTTCAGTTTAATATTCACGTAGATCGGATATCGCACATTGTAAAATTATTGTTAGATATAGGTATGTAGTGCGATATATTTACGATAAAAGTGAAACAGTGTTTTGCACCCTCGGCATTTGCTGAACAAATGGCACCCCTAAATCAACAGAAATCACGTAAAAAAGCAATGTGTATTGCTACAGAACATCATCCGCGGAACGAGCGGTATAAACCACGCTGCCTTCGGGCGATAAAATGGCAGGAACATCACACGAAGTAATATTAATTCATTTTAAATACGAGAGCTTTTATCACACTAGGTTATAGGTCCATACATACCTACCTTTAAATAGAATTTTGATAAATTCTTTTATTATTTAGGATTATTTTAATTATTCAGAGTTACCAAAGAAAGAATTAAAAGTACCTAGAAATGAAGTGCAGGATAATCCCGTAGTAGGCAAATCTCCTAATGCTGCAGCCATTTATGTTTTTACGTATGTACAAACTATGAACTTACATAGGTACATACAACTGGAAGGCACATGAGGACCCTGCTTTAATGGGGTACCTACCTTATTTCAAAGCGTTTACGCGGGGTATAAGCACGCGCTAAATGGTCGTTGTGTTTTACGTACTTACAATATATAAAGCATCAATTTGTGGCAAGAACTTGTGTAAGTAATCAATATATACATAAAAGTGCTCTGTTATTGCAAGACTGAACGAAAAATTCTCGTACCACCTTTATTTTCCCAACCGATCCAGTATTATACAAATGCGATAGTTTCAGTATTTCATTTGTCGGAAATACATCTGAAAAGGGACGTGTCACCATTTTGAATCGCGTTATATATTTTGCTACAAAATAAACCGATAAATACTTACCTAAAATGGCGGACAAAACTAATACTTATTCGTAACAGCTGCCTCGAGGGCACAATTTGCATAGTCAGGTCATGATCAGATATTGCCTTTGAGATAAACAATAAATAGGATACCTTTGACCCGCATAACTAAGGTTTAAAGGATAGAGTTGTAAAACGAAAGCGTGTTTAGATAAGGTAACTATAGATTTTTGAATTTAATATGTAAATATTTATGAACAATAAGTACATGGTATAAATGGTATAGATTGTAAATTTTGTACTTTTTTCACATTCTTTTGTCTAATATTTGCACCTTTGTGCGCGGGTCATTGACAGAAGTTGCATTTCTTACCGCTGGAAACAAGCAAAGTTTTAATAAGCTACCGGTAGTTTGCCAACAAGTTGAAACCTATTGAAAGTCTGCTTCCATTCGTTCGTTATTGAGATTGGTTGCGATTCTTATAGTTTTCTCGGCAGCTTGGTGCTAATGACAAAAAATGGACGTCTTTTTTCTAATAATCAATTATTTATAAAATTTAAGTACCTACTTAACAAAATATACCTTAATAAAGACAATATATGTCGCCGTAATTGAGCCTATCATTTTGTATGCTTCGAGCGCTTGGGCACCTGCTGCTGAAAAATTGAAGGTGCAGAAGCAATTTAACACTATCCAACGACACTTTGCTCTGAAAATCTGTAAAGCGTATCGGACGGTGTCCTTAAATGCAACACTCTTACTAACTGGGCTACTCCCTTTAGACCTCAGGGTTAGAGAAGCAGCTAAGTTGTACGAAGCTAAAAGAGGCATACCGTCGATACTAGCAGATGGCAAACAGATAGAAAAGAGGATTTGTCACACAGAAGCACCACACCCTGCTCAAGTCGACGAAATCGAGTTTGCTAGACTATCCGAAGCTCAAACTGACTCTTCGGAACAACAGCAGCTCCCTGAAGTACAGATATACACAGACGGGAGCAAGCTGGAGGGGAACGTTGGAGCGGCATACACCTGCTGGAAGAACGGCCGCGAAATCAAAACAAAAAAGATACGCCTCGAGTCGTTTTGCACAGTCTTCCAAGCTGAGCTGTACGCGTTATATCAAGCTACTGAGCTACTGCTCGAAGAACAGTGGGAAGATGCGGCTGTGCTGAGTGACTCGAGATCGTCTCTTGAAATGGTCCAAAACCCAGACATACTTCATCCCCTGGGCTTCGAAATAAGAAGGAACATAGACACCATTAAGTCGAGGGGATGCAACTTGCAACTATACTGGGTGAAGGCTCACGTGGGCATACCCGGAAACGAGCGCGCGGATATACTGGCTAAAGAAGCGGCACTTGACACAGAACGGTCGGCCGAATACGATAAATGCCCCGTATCACACGCCAAGACCGAAATAAGGAGAAACACCATCGACACCTGGAACCAGAGATACACGAGTGGTACAACAGCGGGAACCACAAAACATTTTTTCCCAGATACCGCAAAAGCTTACTCCGTAATCAAAAAAATAAAGACTAAGCCACTTCTGACTGCGGCGCTCACAGGACACGGGGGGTTCTCGGAATACCTACATCGTTTTAAGCTTAAAGAGAGCCCTCGATGCATCTGTGAAGAAGGTACAGTAGAAACGATACTCCACCTGTTGTTAAGGTGCCCAAAATACGAAGCGGATAGATGCGATCTGGAAATCGCAACGCAATCCCAGTTGACGGCTGAATCAATCTGTGAATTGATGGCTAGGAAGGATTCCAGACCGCATCTCATCGCCTTCTGCATCAAAGTCACAGGTGAAGCTTTGAACAGAAATAAAACGCGGTGACTCTGAGAGTCACAACATTTTATTTCAAATACACTTACAACCTGTAAAAAATGTGTACACTCCGTAGTTTAAGCATTACGGGTATGTTAACATGCTACTTAAAACGTTGCAATGAATCAAACTTCGGCAACAGTATCAGATAGATACCTTTAGTTATAAATTAACAATCAAGTTCGTAATATAAACTTATACCATAATATTTTATATTTTATCAACATGTACACTATATATATATATAAATTCATTAAGACCCTTAAGGTCACATATATAATATGTATATATAAATACTTTGCAAATATAACCAAAAACCTAAACAAAGGCCTCCGCCACGCGGAGGGAAACAGACAATTGTACTAAAAAAAAAAAAAAAAAAAAAAAAAAAAAAAAAAACATTTATGATAGTCAACATTCTATACATTGGTTAAATTGTGATATTATAGAATAGATTATGACTTTATTGTACACCAGAAAAAATACACATATTAGGTATAAAACAATCTAAAGAGACATAATAACCTAGGTACACTGGGCGGCCTTATGGCATAGAGCGATCTCTTCCAGGCATCTTTATTTCAAATTATTAGTGTATTACCTACTGTTCCTTATACCTATGCATATACTTTATACTTACATATATACTGTAAACAGATATCTCTCTCAGAGAGAAGCCTCTTCGCTCGATAGAAACAAGGTTGATTTACAAGTGACTCGAGTTACCTACTCGGATAAATGAAGGATTAGGTAGCGATACAATAGGGAATCAAACATCTGTTCTACATATAGTTATTTCTTTTCACATATAGTTATTTCTTTTCATATATGTTTTGTGGCGGGTTGGTGAACTGTTCTTTTAACTCGAATTCCGATAGGTCGTAAAGTACATTTGAGCAAGATCCTTCAAAATTATACTAACTTATATTAGGTATATTATGTAACTCTGAAATAGACATATAGCCTATATAGGTATAAGTTTTAACGGGATAATAGTAATGAAATCTTTGAAAGTATAATATGTAATATTACTAACTTTGCCAAAACATAACTAGTACAAATATTTGATAAGTACCTATATAATGTTAGAGTGTTTATTCTGTAAAAGTAATACCTATCATTATAGAAAGTAATTAAGTAGTAGTTGGGTTATAAAATGATCACTTGCTGGGTACGTCGATGGCAAATAATATTGAGCAAGTAAACAAAATTATTTGAACTCTCAAACTCATATACATATAGGTACATGTAGATTGTAGACTATAACAATCAGACGTCTACCGTTTGTTTCGTTGTAAACGGTTAAACATCTATTCTCTATCACCATTTCATCTGTAAATGAATTTCTCTAATTGAAACGTCCAAATATAGATTAGACAATGGATTGAGGAGAAAATCGACACAAATAGAATTCCAGTAACATGTGGGCGAACGAATCACAGGAGAAAATATTACATTAAATAAATACTTTTAAGTCTTCGTCACACAGAACGCGTTCTAAGCGCGCGTCAGAGCGCTAACCTGACGGCACGCTCTAACGCCGAGTTGTATTGTACTAATGGTACCTAATAATATACCGTCAAGCAGTTAACAGTGCGCCAGCGCTAGCAGTACGCGGCGATAGGACGCTTTGACGTCTTTTAGACTGCCCTGTTAGCTTAGTTCGTAGTGTTTCTGCCTTCTAATCTAGGGGTGCGGGTTCGATTCCCGCATAACACAAGTAATTATGCATATTCAAAATTTGTAATTACTTGTGTTGAGTCTGGTCGTTTCTATGTATGATAAGTATGTATTTACAAAAAAAAGTATATATGTATTATATTCGTTATCTAGTACCCATGATACAAGCGAAAGCTTAGTATGGGGTTAGATGGCGCTGTGTGATATGTCCTGAAATATTTATTAGTATATTTATTATTTATTTATTTTCTGTGCCCGCGATAGAGCACGTAAAAGTAACAATTCTTTCAAATCTGAATCACTCGACATCTTAATAATGAACAAACTTTTCACACCCTGCTATTGATATATAGACACTGTGCTTTGACGAATGGTACGTTGCGTTAGGTAGCGTTGGGCTGCTGGGAGGCCCTGGGGCGTGGGATGCGGGGGCATCTCACACCCCTTAGCAGGGATAAAGACCTCCTGAGGAGTCGATGCCCGGATGTCCATAGACATCGCTCGCGCCGCAAGAAGGCGGGGTCGCACCTCCTGAGATGGGGGCTACGTTGACCGTGGACTGAGGTCTGGGCGGGAATTGCGGAGGAATATGACGAAGAAAAAGGTAGCGTTGGGCTCTAGTCACGTGTGACATGAAAAGAGCGCGACGTTAAAACGACGCTTTAACGTTTTTATGCTAAGAACGCGTTCTGATTGACGAAGCCTTTAGGCGTCGGGATATATAAACCCTTCCCACGTGTAAATTGCAAAAATAATGTGTGACAAATATCTTCAGAATGTATGAAACATGAGGCCATGTGCCAATTGTTCTAGAATGTTTAGTTATTACTAGGATAAAAACCGATCGGAAACCGATCTCGAAGAAAAACTAGCAAAGTGAACCAATGATTAGTAGGTAGGTATCCGCCCTAAAACAATCTATAACAAGACGTTGTTTTGTTAGAAACCCGAGAAGAATTTATCGACAAAACTTTGTCTAATGAAGACTGGTTTTTGTTCTTAAACAAGGGTTGGATAAACAGTCTCACAAGGTACCTTAGTTTAAAGTTTGTTTGACAAGCTCACGAATATCGATAGAAATCAAAATGTTTGTAAAGATAATATCGGTGGTGCTTTCGAGTTCACAATAACTTGTTTTGATACCTAAGGCCGCCATTTTTGTAGCAATAGATGAAAATTGTGTTTCCTTGTTTTGTGTTGTTCTTGTGTCCAATCAAGCGTTAAACTATCTGCTTTTACTATAGTGCCTTACGTAGCAAGCTAGAATTATAAAGGTTTCATGGTTCTAAATGATTTTCTATTAATCATCATCAAAATTTTAAGGGCCGGGCCCTTGTCTGTGGAGCATGCGCCATCCTTCCCGATCTTCTGCCAATTCCTTGACCTCCTTATACGACATGACACCCGTCTTTTCTTTTACTTGGTCCATGTATGACCTTCAAGGAACGTCTAAAATAAACGACAATTATATAAGTATGAGCGACATTACACATAATAATATATTTAGCCTACGAGTGTTATCCATCCAAAGCAATCTGTGTGATATTTATTCACGGTACGCTGATATTACCTATTGCACCCATCGCTCGCATAATCACGATTGACAGACCCTGGGAGAACGTACTCTATTCACAAATTCAAATTCAAGTGAAACGCCCCCTTTTTGTAGTAGTTAGAAGTAGTATGTTTAGTTTTCCTTCACTTGTTTTTAGTGAAACGTCATACAGCCGTGATGATCTACGTAGCAACTGCACTCAAATGAACAGTCTTTATTTAGTCTTCATAGATGCACAAATATTGATTCTAGAGAGCTTGAAGGCATAGCTCATCCATTAACCAAGGGCTCCGTGTTGCTGAAAGTTCTAGGCTGTGGTCCAATCAGTAAGATAACAATCATTTGAATCCGTCAGACACTGCTGAATTAAACGGAGGACAGACAAAGCCTTCAAATACCGGCTTGGGGCTATGCCAATATAGCAGTACCCGTGGGAACAATAATTCTGAGGCTTCAGTAAATCCTTTAAGGTCTTATGCAAATATAGTAGTATTTTAAGACACTTACGGCGCAATACATTTCCTTGTTGCCTTTTCAAAGTATGCGGCGGAATTAGACGAAGTTTTCTATTTTAGAAAGATATGTTCTTAAATAGAGGTAAAAGTACTCACCCATATGAAGTCAGAATATACCAGAGGTTATTAACAAATAGGTTATATGTATAATAGTTACCTATACCTGTACAAGGAAAACTCTCACCTGAAGCTTTTAGCGAGTTTTGACCTTCGAAGAAGAAGTAGAAATCCCGTTAATATTTGATTAGTCTGGTAAACGTTTGAATCGTTGTTCCATGCTTGTGGGTTGTCTTGAGATAGTAAACAGGTTAGAGTAGAGAGTTTCGATTCGATTAAAACTTAGATACAAGACTTACTACTAACTCCAAAGAGACAAATCCTGTATTTGCTGACTATAAACGGTTGTGAAATTCTTACATATAACTATATATATACTATAACTACGCAATGTTTTACTTTTTAATAAATTCATGCTATATTATCAGCATTAATCTATATACGAGTATCTATACATATAATAAAGCTGAAGAGGGTCAAAAGTCTTATCATTGAAGATATGTTAGATTCTCTCCGCTAGTACGCATGTGTAAATTGTATGATAGCATAAACATCGGATTAAATTTTGATATATTTTTAAATAACTCATTGCCCTTTGTGAAATCACAATTGTTAAAATTAGTAATGTGATCGGTTTTAATTAATAACTATCTTTTGCAATTAATATTGTCTATAAACTATCGGAAGGTATTTTTAAAACATAGAAATTAAAATAGCTAGGTTCACTGTATAGGAAATATACGTATTGTAATTTTTGTTATCAATTAAGAATTGTATAATTGTAGCCTGTATATTTCTGTTTGTGAACTAATAAAAAAAAAAAAAAAAAAAAAAATTAATGAAATTGTTTGGAGGTAGGTACATAGAATTGATAGCAGAACACGTTCCAAAAATTTCTAGAAATTTTGTCTGTTTATTTAAACGCTCATCACGCAAAAACAGCTGAATAGATCATCATGATTTTTATGTAGGTAGTATGAGGTCTTAGGAGAGTCATAAGCTACTTTTTATCCTGAAATAATGCAAGCAAAGCCGTGGGCGTCCACTAGTCTTAAATATATATAAAAAACACTAAACAAGTTAAAACAATCAATTAATTTACGGAGTTAACACACATTGAAATAGTAATTAAATAAATTGAATATTAAGGTAATGTAAAACATTATTAATTTATATAGAGAGGCCTAATGGAATAAGAAACCATATTTGCTCATCAAACAATTTTGCGTCCTGTGAATTTGCTTCCGTAAATTAGCTAATATATTATGCTTGTTATATTTCCATTACATTTTCATAACATTGCGGCTACCAACAATTTTCTTCTTACTTATTTTTATTTTAAAGAGAAATTAGACTTTGGCCTATTTTTGTCGAGTAAAGTAAAAAGCGATGTGAAAACTTCCTATATCTTGATGGTCAATACCTACTTCTTTTAGTTTACGTAGAACTAATAGATAAACGTATTAAACATACAAACACATTTCAGCATTTACACTCGATATTCATTTACACTCGATATTCATTTCAGGTTTTTTAATCATTCTATGATTTAATCAATCATTATTATAAAGGTGTAATACTGATCGTACACATCTAAATATATGAAACTCAAGGTGACTGACTGACTGACTGATATAGTGATCTATCAACGCACAGCCCAAACCACTAGACGGATTGGGCTGAAATTTGGAATGAAGGTAGATGTTATGACGTCAGCATCCGCTAAGAAAGGATTTTTGGAAATGCCACTTTTAAAGGGGTGAAATAGAGGATGCAAGTTTTATTTCTTAATGCGAGCGAAGCCGCGAGCACCCACTAGTAAATACATAATACTGATAACACCTGGCAATCCTGGCATGTATTTAAAGTCGATCATCACAGGTAAAACACTGCTTTGTCTCTAACAAAGGTTTAATGTATTAGGAAAAAGGTACGACGTAATTTATTATTACATTTCCAGATGACATTGTACGTGTATCTTACAAAGGTTTAATGTTTTAGATAAACGGTACAACGTAATTGTGTAACACTTTCTGATGACATACATATAATACCCAAGATGCTAGTCTCATCCCTATCAAAAGGGTGACCAGTTAGGGGAGTCTGGGCTTAGCTTGAAATGGATATTGAAGTGTTTACGAAATCGAGCTGACGAGGCATACCAAGCCCTGTTATGTATTGGGAAAACATTACGTGAACTGGTAAGCGACAGATGTTATATTTTATGTTACTTTGAGCCTGGGCATAGTAGGTACGATATACTTATAGTCTACTAACAGCGGTGTTACTTGCGATAAAACTGGATAAAATGTAGCCTATGTGATAATCCAGGATCTGATGTATCTCCATACCTAATTTCATTCAAATTTTGAGCTTCAACAAGTAACATAAAAGATAAAGAATCTTTATTGATACTGTAAAGTTGTAACATACATAGGTATAGGTATAAGTACTAATATCATAGAATATGCTACACAAATTACAATATCTCGTCAAATTGAATTTATAACATTTAGTTTCAATAAAATTTTAGGAGTTACAATCTGTAGATACCTAAATAATACTATTAATAAAATAATGAAAATTTTTGTTCTTAAAATCATGTCAAACATAATAGGTATGTAATCATACATACATACACACACGCCTTCGTAATTTTAGTGGTACCAAGCAAGTACCTATATGAGAATCAGAATAGTCGTGTTCGATCACGGGAATGACGGTAAAGAACAAACATATTTATTTTAAGTCAGTACAATAATTAGACAGACTCCCAGACTGTGTGACAAGTACAATAAGCATTACCAGCTTCGAACATAGACTAAAAGATTGGCTTCTCAAGCAGACCTTCTACTCATATGAAATGTTCTTAAAAGTTAATGGCAGAGTTCGAAGAAAATGATTTAATGTGTAATTGGATTATATTATAATTTAACATATTATTATGTAGTTACTTAAGTGTATACATACATACTATGTGGTATATGAATATTATTTTCGATTTTGACATGTAAACTCTGTTTATGACTAAATTACTATGAACTAAAGATGACAAAAATATGAACCAGCTCATTGACGACTCAACGTGAAGAAGGTAAAGTTGTTGATATCCAGTTCATAATGGTCAGCTCATAGATCCCTATGTAACATAAACAGCCTCTTAAGCCAATACCTCCTTTTGCACTTGTCTTCACTCTCTTGAGTCGTATTTCCTCATGACTGAGGGTCGTAACTCCCCTGCAGAATTAATTTGTTAGAGTTGTTCTCTTGACTTGAAAACAAAGTCATTGGTGTAGGGCTGGATTCAAACCAGGGTGTGTCTGGATGAAAAGCAGACACTGAAACCGCTAAGCCACACTCGCTATTAACCTTGCGCTGGTCTTAACCAAGTATTAAAACAGATACCTTTCTCATATTTATTTTCATTGACCGCCATTTATATACATATAACAATCAATTTAAATACATAGTTACAACTCTTTAGTTCGTTAAACGCTCATGTTTACCGCCAGTAATTGAGAAGTTGAGTTCCTGGAAAACGGTTTTCAATTTAATTTAACTTGTCGTAGCTTACCTATAAAATACATTTTAACCTATTTTAAATACAAATTATAAACGATCAAAACTTTTATCAATTAAGACGATTTTTAGGTATTTATAATTATTTATTGAAAATGACGTACGATAATTTGCATAGTGAAGAATTTTACCTAAATAGTAGTTGGAAGGTGGTTTATAGTAAAAACGGATAAAAAATCGATAGTCATATTTTCCGGTCGTTTCTAATATGAGAAGCTGGAATCCCGATTAATCATTGCAAGGCCATTCGTCGCCTTTTAATAGTATGTACTAATAGAGAGGGCTCGTCCTGCGGATCCCGTGAATTGCAAATTACATGCCCTTGGCCCTTTTTAATTGAAATTCAATTATTTACCATTGGAAAGGTAGTCCTGTTTTGGGAAGAAGAGAAATGGATTTAGAGCTGTTGTAATAATTCAAGATGTATGAACTAATTTCATATACTCTACTACAGAGTTGCTAAGAGATAGACATTTATTGGTGAGTTTTAGCTAACATAAAATAAGTCAATTATTCCTAAACTAGTATCTTATTAGAACCTAATCTAATGGTTATTTTTTCATAAATCTGTGCTACAATCAGTTTTAGATGTTTTTATTAAGAGCAAGTTGACATGAGAGATATCTTTGAAATTGAAATAGATTTAAATCCAAAATCTAAATCTTATCAAATGTCAAGCTTTCATAACTTTTAAATTCAATGTTGGAAATAAATTTATTTATTAATTGAATACTGTTTCAAATGGCTCTACGAGCTTGATTAATATTTTTAATTGGATAATTATGAAAAGCGAAACATTTATTTCACCACACAGAAAAAGAAAACTGAAATGAACCTTTAACAGGGATATTGAAGTGCAGGAAAAGTAATTAATTTATTAACCTTTGCGTGGAATTTATACTCTTCTTTTTATTATTCAAATAATTATACAATTACTATAATTCTAAATTAAATAAGGTGCTCTTTAAAATATTGTACATAAAAAACTCTTTGCTTGAATTCGTAACAACTCCAAGAAATATGGGCAGTGAAAGCTATCCATTAATGAAATAAGACTCAAGTAAGTAATCAAAGGAATATTTCATTAGAGCCCCGAGAACGATTGTAGTGTTTCGTTTTAATTTATGTAATAAAAGCAAAAATTCCTTTCTGCTAGCGTTCTTAAAAGTGTTCTAAAATTCAGACTAACAAAGATATTCAAATTGCTTGAGAGTAGCAGTTAGAACAACTCTCGAGGTGGAGGGCTATCGAGGAATGCGAAAAGGTTGTGAAAGAGAGATCGCAACCACTCGTGGAGTCGGCTCGGATGGCGAATGGTTCATTGAAAGTGCGTGCTCTCGGCACGACCGGGCTCCGAGCCTTTCCAAGTACCTCTCAAGTGGTTGATTTCCAAATCTCCACTCTTTGTGTCATCCTGGGACCTCTCCTACATTCGACAATGCGTGGCGCGACGTACGAGTGGGAAACGCGTGACATATATCGTTTGTATGTAAATTTAAATTTATACGACCGCGACTACAAAATGTAGACTGGCATATTTTTGTGTATTTGTGAAACGTGTTTGTTTTAGGGATTTGCTTGTATAAAATTGGATACGCGCTACGTAGCGAAGCTTGTAGCAGGCTGTTCGTAGCACCATTACTTTTTGTAGCAGTCCCTAGCAATCTCGTAGACTAATGGACGTTTTTATTCAGATGTCCATCACTCGGCTTCTCTTGCTCTGAATGCCTCCACGCGGCTATACTGAGCACTACCTATTTTCAACTGACCTATTTTCCTCTACTTATAGCACTTGTATTTTGCAGAGAGCTAACGATCCAGGTTGATTAACACGGATGTTTTTCAGCACATTTTTGCTCCGAAATTTTCTATCCAATATTGAAAACTATCTTTACATCTACAATATGGAGTATAATTACGTGTTCGGTGGAAGAGTGAATTATATTTTAAATCTGACCTACTTGGTACCTGAATTTAATTTGAAACTTTAGAGGAGTAACTATAAAAATGCTTGAGTGTAAGAAAGTGTGCTTAGAAGACCCCGGCGATGCTTAGAAGACCCCGGCGAGGATAACAAGGTTAAGTTTCACAACATTACAAAACAAACAGAATTTGTGAACAAAAGTTTGGTACTAAATTAATAACCTTACGGGCGAAAGTTTTAAAACGTAAATTGGTTTCCAGATTTTTATGTATCTTTGAGTATAGTTTGACTTATTTATTAATTATGCTCATACATATACAAGGTGTAACAGAAGGGTGTGACAATACTTATACTATATATACCTATGTATATATAGAATACAGCCCACTAGGTTTCAGAATTCTAAGTGTCATAGATTTCGAGTAATCATAAGTTGAACTTTCATTAAAACTTTAAGACGTGCAACCCTACATCTTATCATTTTGAGCGTTCATTGACTTTTGACGCTATCAAATGACACGGCGCGGCGGTGTCTCTCTGCGAGCGCGAGAGGGAGAGAATACGTTGCGTTAAAACTAATGCTAGAACGGGATGAAAGAATGTGCTTATTTCGGTTTCGTTCGGTCAGTGATCACTCGCTAAGGCTGCCACGAAATCAAGTGAAAAATATTATCTAATTTTTATATGGCAAAAAATATATGCGATTTAATTTTTCATATTTTGGTATATGACTCCTTACATGATATATATGTATACTCTTTAATATTGTCACACCCTTCTGTTACACCTTGTATAATCTTATATTTGTATTACTATTTAAAATGTATGTAGATTAATTATTTTTCTAATTAATTAAATAAATATATATAATATTATGTAGTATATAAAATCCATAATGTTAAAAAAATTAAGAAAAAATAAATTAACATGCGCTATAGTATTTTTTAATTTCTTCAACCCTAAATATGTGTCTACATTCAAAACTCTTGACAAGCTCCCAAGAGCTAACTTGCTAGCTACATAAATATAAAATACACAAAAACCTCAGTCATAATTTCCGAGCCCTATATCACGAGCCTCCAAATGAATTCCTGCAAATCCAATCTAGGATTCTGGAGCCCCGCCAAATGGCAAATAATATCTCGAGGCAATGTGGAACAATTTAATGAGACACATATGAAATGATAACAATCCAACACTCGCTTGTTCTTTTCATTTGCTGTAATGAAATGGATTTATAACTTTGGTTTGTTGAATTTCCAAAATAGTCTGGCATTCATGTCATTTGGACATTTTGATCTGTATCGATTTAGATCTAAAATCTGTTTTACCAACAGCCTCTTACAATTTTATGATACCGTATTGTAATTATTTTAATCTATATATAGGTATATAATACTCAAAGGTGACTGACTGATTGACTGAGTGATATAGTGATCTATCAACGCACAGCCCTAACCACTGGACGAATCGGGCTGAAATTTGGTATGAAGGTAGATGTTATGACGTAGGCATCCGCTAAGAAAGGAATTTGGAAATGCCACTTTTAAAGGGGTGAAAAAGGGGATGTGAGTTTTACTTCTTAATGCGAGCGAAGCCGCGAGCATCACTAGTTCAATTATAAATTTAACAACGATGAAAGCTTACGAAGTTCAGTGAAAACCGACTGCTCTATTACGTATTTGACGGCTCTTAAAATTATAAACAGACAGATAGCAAAAAATCTTTTTAATTCAAGTATTTTATGTATTATAAGTAGTATTTTTAAGTAGTTAATAATCTATATAACTTTTTATTTATTAACTGTTACAAGTTTTTAATAGAAGCATCCGTAGCAATCGCATTCGATATCAATGTTAAGCACAGTCGTTGGATGGGTGACCGAATAGTGGCATTCCATTTTGGTCACTTCCGTGGGTCGGATGACACGTTATTGTAGGTCCCGGCTGTTTGTCTTAAGCCATTTCAGAGTCCTTTAAGGCGGCTTGATAAAATCTCGACACCAGAGTTGGCCACTCTCATTCGATAAGGAGAAGAAGTTTTTAATATTTATTACTCTTACGATTTTTGGTCATGAACGTTGCTCTGTAAATAGTTAACGCGGCAGCAATATTTGTTGTTTGGTACCAGAGAAGTTGTAGAAATTAATATAGACGTCTTGTGGAAACTAGTGCTAAGAGACTAGGTACTAATAAGTTATAATTAGGTATCTCTGATGTGAACTGCCGAGCTTGGGAGCCACTTTAGCTTTAATTTGCGAAATATGGACCAATTTATTAAATTAGTTATTATGCAGTATATTTTGGAAGATACGAGTATAGTGTCCTGGTCTATCTGTTCCAATTAACTTGCCTCATGAATTAATTCGGTGCAGGAAATGATGTTTATTAATGACAAATCTGACAACAAGGAGGTAAAAAATACGAAAAATTCATTGAGGAAGACAATTACTATAGCAACGTATATATACTTCTCTAGTAAACAAAGAAAGTATTTCAATAAAATTAATGGGAATCTCTGTTGCTCGAGTCATATACTTATACTATATTATATACTTCTATACTAATATTATAAAGCTGAAGAGTTTGTTTGTTTGTTTGAACGTGCTAATCTCAGGAACTACTGGTGCGAATTGAAAAATTCTTTTTGTGTTGGATAGACTATTTATCGAGGAAGGCTTTAGGCTATATAACATCACGCTGCAACTACTAGGAGCGAAGAAATAATGAAAAATGTGGAAAAAATGGGGAAAATTATTCATCTTTGTGGGCTTCCGTTGCGTGCGCTGCGAAAACGGTTCCAGATATAAAAAAAAATGTATGAAAGAATTATTTCTTTTAAAATGATCTAACAAAATGTCCGCAACAGTATATGCCTATGTTTTAAGGTTAACTCACTAGAACCGTTTTTATGGTAATAACTATTCCACGCGGACGAAGTCGCGCGCATTAGCTAGTATAAAATAAAGATGAAAACATGTTTCAGTGTAATCTAAATTAATTAAGTTTACCATAGGTACATATCTGCTAAACTCTAAAACTGAGATTACCGCGGTGAAGTTGTCGGGTGAATTTGTTAAACGCTCGTACGTACATAGCTATCAACTTTTATGAGTGGTGCATACCCAGGTGTGTGTGCATTCCTTGATTACTTTTTCGACGATTTAGCAACATTTTCAGCATATTTATCCAAACGTGTAATCACGCTGAGATTCGTAATGAATCTGCAAAAACAGTTTTACTGTTGCATAGAAACATGTTATATTCTTTACTCGCGTAATTAAAATAGTATGTACCTACCCGGTTTTTACAACGCAACGGTTAAATGTAACATTATTACAGAGTAATGCAATTTTTGTAGAATTTACTGCAGCACACTCTGGATATATATTTTTGTTAGTGGTCATTTGCAAAGTTTTTCTTATGGTTCGCAAACTGTGCAAATTTCTAGCATTAAAATCCGTTGAACCGTCGGTCACAGCTGCTGTATTTTATGTTGCTTTGTCATCCAAACTATAAAATGTGCTTTAAATGAGGTAACTTATTACTTTTTCATTAGTTGCACAGTATATTGTTGGTACAGGACCTGAAGTCCTTATGTAAAAAATAATGCAAAAATAATTCAACTAATTATAGTAAGACGTACATATGTACATGCCTAAGATGTTTCCGCACCCCATTAAAAATCTGAAAAGTAAGTAGGTAAAAAAAGATAAGAAGAAGAATATTTGTATATGCATATCTAATAAAAAAATAAGCTCAAGAACTTCGTACCTGGAAATTGTTTCTAATCCTTAACTTGCGTAAGTTTTAAGCGTATACATAACCTATTTTTTAACTATTAAATGTAAAAGATCCAAATTTCTAAGCATTTGAACTCTAAGTATTGTTTATTTAGGTATTGCACTACCTTTTTTCACTATCTAGTGGACACTTAGTCTCACCATACCCATTAGGTACCTAATCCCTGTCCGAGGGAGGTGAGCTCGATGTTTAATAAACCACCGCCTGGCATGTGCCACCTTGAACAAAATATACTTTTAATACTGTCACTGTACGCCCAGTTCACTCACCTGCAATGGAGAACTAAAATAGTCATTTTCAACAGAGGTTTTATTACGCTACCTAAATTAATTTAAAAAACAAAATAGAACTTGTAATAACTATATTCATGTTGAAAAAAACTGATCATATCATTATGATTCTTGAGATAATATTTTTACATTTTCAAATACCTTAAAATGGGACACAACGTTTCATCAACAATGGGAAAATAATACCTATATATACGTTTCTGAAGAAAACACGTGCCTAGTTTTTTTTTCATAAGTATTTTGTCTATTACTTTTGTTTTTCCTAGTAACTGCAATAATATCTTACAGGAATAGAAATCGTCCAGTGTAGGTTCCCGGGTACCCACGACATGTCTTTAGCCTTTCAAGTACAGCTACTTAATAAGTGTTGTGTTCAGTCTTTCAGCGCACATTGTACTTGAACTTAGCTATTGTTTGATATCGGTTTCGCGTTTCATTCTTTCTTAAAAATAATAATAATTGGAATTGGATTTCTTAATAATAATTGGAAAATTAGAAATAGCTAGTGAAAGATCACTTACGAGCTATTTCTAATTTTCCAATAGGTATATAAAAATTTATTAAAGACGCGGCCCGACTGTGTATTATAGACAAACTTTTGCAAGCGCAAGAATAATAATGAACAAAAAAAAGAAGTAGTGATCAATAGTTTAAATTGTAGGTATAAAAAAAAGTACAGTTTATGACAACCAACTAAATTGGTATTGTTGTTTGAAAACCAAACTAGGTTTAAAAGATTTTGTGGTTGATTGTTATCTTAACTGGATCTATTAATGATGATAATATTATAAAAAAAAAACTCAATTTTTTTTTATTGGTTTCATACAATACTTAAAAACTAAGAAAAGATGTATTTATATCTAATTACAAAGTTGCACGCGGTGTGTTGGCATCCGGACGAGAAATATCTGTATCCCGGATACCAACGTCTTCCCGTTATACATACCAGCACGGTATTTTGTGTTTTTATGGTACTGTTCTCTATTTGCGTACCTTTGATACGAAGTAGTGAGTGATTTCGGATACCATTCATTCAACCATACTTTCGGAATGTTACAACTGTTTGAATGGAAATGCGTTCGGGACACTTCACGTTAAGTACGCTTCTTATTTACACTGAAATTTGATCGTAACCACGTCGTTTTATTTTGTTGCCTCCTACGCATGTCTGTTGTTGTTGATTACTCCAAAAGTAATAGTCTGCAAGATTAATGACTTGTAAACACTTTCTTGCCGACATTTTTATAAAAGACCGCTGTAAAAATGTAATTACTTTGACGAATTGTGGTCATACTTTTATTTTGTTGTTAACAAGATAAACTTTTAAAATGTTTTAGGATAAAAAGACATAAAATAAATAACTACTCTAAAGCTTGGATTTCCTAGGAAAGCGGTTCCGACATATAGCGGCCGTAATACAGCGGTGAATGAACGTTGTCTATGTAAACGTAATGGCGCGGTTTCCTAGAGAGCGGTAACTTGCACCGTAATTTACTTTAATTATTTTTGCGTCCGTAATATCACGGCCGCTATATGAAGGCACCGCTGTCCTAGGAAACCAAAGCTTAATGAGAATGATAATTTTGACAAAATATGAGTATGTCCAGCTAATCTAAAGACACTACTAAAGTTTGTATTTGATTTACTCTTTGCTTTTCTTATGTAGGTATATATCTGACTTTAAAAAATTGATTGTGCTTTTCTCTAAGTCCTTGGGCAGTTTACCTGAGTTCTTTGTTATTCGATCAGCTAAACTGGCTAATAAAATATCATAGTAGGTACCTATTTTTCGCTTCGGTAGTGATTCGACCCTTGCTTTCATAGGCTCTACTATATTCTTTCCTTGAACACAGGACAAACAAGACCCAGCCTATATTATAGTACATGTAACATGTCAGTGTGTTTTAGTCCGATAATATTATGCGTGCGCACGGGTTTACTTATTTATGAAGCTGCATTTCACTTCCTGTTGTTTTAGGTAAGTTTCCATTATGTAAGGCAAATGATAAACTATGTAGTTTGTTATGTATCGGGGCTTGGTTTTTTATTTCTTCTAGGTACCTAGTACCTATACGTATATGAAGACTTATAATTTTAATTTATTTGGTCCAATAACGGCGAAAACGAAACCACCAGGCGGAATGTTTTCGAATTCAATATCGCCAGACGGAATAAGAAATCGAGCCCCTGATCATACTAATATTACAAAATACACAACGATAACGTCCCATCACCTCCGTGAATGCAGCCCTTCGAGCATCAATGCAGCCCCTTATCATCGCTGTCACCTTGTCAAATTTCACTCCATTTTCTGTGCAGGCGTCGCTATATCAAAAAGTTCGTTATATTAAAGTTTAAATTATTTGAATTTGTGAAATTTGAAAAAAGTCTGTGTTGTTTTTGTGAGTGCATTAAATTTAAAGTGATAACACGGTGAACACATAATGAGCGTCAATACACTCGAAAATATACAAGTCGGTACAGTCAAGAAGGCGTAAGCTGAGCTTTGCATTTGTGTGGGTGTACATAGATAGTGTAGGTGAGACAATCGGCTTCTCCATCGTGCGATAGCGCCATCTCACTCCCCCGCCCACCTGCCATACTTCACCCACACAAATGCAAAGCTCAGCTTACGCCTTCTTGACTGTACCAAGCTGCGAGAATGAAGGTATGTACAAATACCTACTACATATATAAACCATTTTTTATCCACAATCGATTACTGGATATTATATCTAAATTAAAATCATGTGAAATTATTCTTTAAAGATCCTAAAAATATGTTTACTGTAAATCTATACTAATATTATAAAGCTTAAGAGTTTGTTTGTATGTTTGTTTGTTTGAACGCGCTAATCTCAGGAACTAATGGTGCGAATTGAAAAAATCTTTTTGTGTTGAATAGACCATTTATCGAGGAAGGCTTTAAGCTATATAACATCACGCTGCAACTAATAGGAGCGAAGAAACAATGGAAAATGTGGGAGAAACGGGGAAAATTATTCATCTTTGAGGGCTTCCGCCGTTGCGTGTGTTGCGAAAACGGTTCAAGATATCAAAAAAATGTGTATGAAAGAATTATTCCTCTTAAAATGTTCTAACAAAATGTCTGCAACAGTATATGTCTATCTTTTAAGGTTTTTTAACTCACTAGAACCGTTTCTATGGGAATAACTATTCCACGCGGACGAAGTCGCGCGCACCAGCTAGTATTTTTATATCGACCATTTTTTATGCGCATATTTGTTCATGTATGTGTCGTATATGACTTAGTGAGTAGATTACAATCAACGTACTTACATCTATTGGACTATTTTACATTCCGTGATATTAGAGCACGGCTGATACCGTACCTAGTTAGCTATGTAGGTAGTTTAGTGCCGTACCGTTATAACGTACAATGACTCCAACATATTTTGGGTTTCTCTTTGATATTTAGTTGATTATTTGGTATTCTTTAATTTTTTTGAAAGCAAATGTTGCTTACACATGGCACGACGTTATCTATTATTGCTCTTATAATAATTAATATCAACCTACCGTTTATTTTTTATAATATTTGTTTTTTTTAAATACATGCATAATAATAAAAAAGGTAGGAACGAATACGGAGCATATCAACCTAGAAATGTTTTGTTTTAGCGAATTATTCCTAATACTCGTACACTTTGTTTTGTTGATTGTATGGCGTACCTCATAAATCACTTCATCATGTGCCTTGCGTACACGAAGGTGTGAGGTAGGCCTTAAATTACTTAACTTGAGTATTTCAACTGGAAAAGTGTCGTTAAATAAATCTTTGTCTGGTTAAATATAGGTATTGCACTCGGAGTTTTGTTAAGAACCAAGCAGAGTTGGGTTTATTTACTATCTAAGTCCCTAGTTAAAGATATTCTTCCCGACGTAAAAAATGCACGGCTAGTTGCGATTGTTATTAATTGATTAATAGCATAAACATTGTGCTAACATATTAATAAGTACATGGCTTTCATAAGCAAGATAGACCTGAGCACACGGCAAAAGTTCGGAGTCGATGGTGCAAGATCGTACGGGAGAAGATGCTCAGTGGCGGGGGTCACGACCCTCAGCAGTGAGGAAAACGATGCGAGGAGGAAAAGTTATTGTAATTCACGAACTTTTTGACATATTTATTACCAGCCAACGGATGTTCTCACCGTAACAATGCACAGTTTCTTACGGATATAATGAATTAGTTTACGGCATAAAGATTGTGCCTACGATGACATCTTTAGATACGAGTACATAGGTAGTGCGAGATTTGTACTTTTTCTCAATACAGTCAAGTAAATACATAAAAATTACAAATAAAAACGTTCGCCTAACCTAAACCATGGCTGTATGTATAATATTCGTCCTCTACACGCGGTTGTAGCCCACACCTGCGGCAACAAATAAACCTTCGTTTCATATTTTTGTATCGGTATTTGAACGGATTCTGGATTCGGATTGACGAAGCTTAAGCTGATCCTTCAAATCCACTCAAACTCGCTAAACCTTGAACAATAAACATGGAGCTTTAAGCGTAAAAATATATAACGTTCGGTTTTGCATTTCTATCGAATTAGTCTGATGTACCTAGTCGTACTATGTATGACTGTCTTAAAACAGACATAGCTACTTTATATGTTAAGTTGATTTGGATTATAATAGGAAATATACGTTAATAATCCTAACGATTTCCTTCCGAAATTATTGAACTTGTGATTTTAATGTATGATTTTATACTGGCTTCTATGACGTATTTAGTTTATTGTAATGTGTGTTATAAAAATCCACATCGACTTAACCTTTTGTCATAAGTCATACTACGTATAAAAAAAAGAATTTACTATTTCTTTAGGCCTCTGTAAGTCAATATCTAAAACTACAGAAGAATCGTAATAAAAACTTGTGATCTCAAATCGATTTAACATTCAAAGAATAGTAAAATACTAAAAGAGTCCTCTCGAAGCTCTACAACGCTTCAAGAGGAAATTGGCTGAACTCTTCTATGTCTTTTATTGAATAAAGGAAATGATTAAATAAAGTAAAGATATAATATAATACTATAAGTAGATATTACATGGTAACACTTTCATGACTAAAAATATTTATGTCACAAATATAATAAAAACAATATACATAAGCTATAGTTTAAATAAAACGCTAGAAGAACTCAACCTAAATATTTAAGTGTATTTTATGTTAGTAGTTAGAAGTAGGTCTAGTTTGTCCTACTGTTTTTGGTCAATAAAGGCACTGCACACATAAAAGGGATACAAATAAGTAAGTACGGCTTATGTATTGCATATAAAGAAATAAAACAAATTTATTCCTATGATTTGATAAATAAATCTAAATGTATAAAACTCAAAGGTGACTGACTGATTGACTGACTGATATAGTGATCTATCAACGCACAGCCCAAACCACTGGATGGATCGGGCTGAAATTTGGCATGCAGGTAGATGTTATGACGTAGGCATCCGCTAAGAAAGGATTTTTGGAAAAGCCGCTTTTAAAGGGGTGAAATAGTTGATGCAAATTTTACTTCTTAATGCAAGAGAAGCCGCGAGCATCCACTAGTAATAAATAAATATTCTGGAACATTGCACACAGCGCCATCTAGCCCCACATTTTTTAATATACATAAGTGCTTTTATCTGATACGAGAATATCAACTATTTTAAATCTATAAAAATGGCTGAAAGAACTCTTACAAAGACCAGTTCGAACTTAATTGTTTTTGTAAGGAAGTTGTTTGACCAATAGAAGCCACAGACACTATAGCCCGGGAAAATTGGAGGATTTAAAGTGCTTATCAAAAGATTAATAAAAACTTTTAACGCCTTGATGTGGCGTTATTCCAAGTTTTCGTTTGAGGAATTCTTGCGTACAAACATCGTCGAAAACAACGATACAGCTTCTGTAATGAAATAACTTTCTAAAGAGAAACGATATTATTCAGATTTAGATTTGGTAGGCGTAGTTAGCTTATATTTCTGGGCTAAACATTTGTTTTTCATTTTATTTACAGTACAGGGTATTTTTCTTTACCTATTTGATCGTTTTGACTCTGACAAATGTTTCTATTGATATCTATAATGATAATTATTGACAAAACTTCATTCTTTTTTTTTAATATTATGTGGCAAGTGATCATATTTAAATATAATCTAACAGCTCCCTACGAGTGTAACTACGTGAATATACGTCATATCTTCTAAATATATAAAACTCAAAGGTGACTGACTGATTGACTGACTGATATAGTGATCTATCAACGCACAGCCCAAACCACTGGACGGATCGGGCTGAAATTTGGCATGCAGGTACATGTTATGACGTAGGCATCCGCTAAGAAAGAATTTTGATGAATTCTACCCCTAAGGGGATAAAATAGGGGATGAAAGTTTGTATAAAACTTTGTTAATTTTAAACCGATCGGGCTGAGACTTTGCATGCATAAAGCTACTATGACGTAGGCGCTCGCTATGAAAATATTTTGATAAATTCTACCCCTAAAGGGATAAAATAGGGGATGAAAGTTTGTATGAAACTTTGTCAATTTTAAACCGATCGGGCTGAGACTTTGCATGCATAAAGCTACTATGACGTAGGCGCTCGCTATGAAAAGATTTTGATAAATTCCACCCCTAAGGGGATAAAATAGGGGATGAAAGTTTGTATGAAACTTTGTCAATTTTAAACCGATCGGGCTGAGACTTTGAATGCATAAAGCTTCTATGACGTAGGCGCTCGCTATGAAAAGATTTTGATAAATTCCAGCCCTAAAGGAGATAAAATCTATACTAATATTACAAAGCTGAAGAGTGTGTTTGTTTGTTTGAACGCGCTAATCTCAGGAACTACAAGTGCGAATTGAAAATTTATTTTCGTGTTTAGTAGACCATTTATCGAGGAAGGCTTTAGGCTATGTAACATCACGCTGCAACTAATAGGAGCGAAGAAATAATGGAAAGTGTGGAAAAAACGGGGAAAATTATTCATCTTTGTGGGCGTCTTTTGCGTGCGCTGCGAAAACGGTTCAAGATATCAAATAATATGTATCAAAGAATTATTTCTCTTGAAATGATATAATAAAATGTCTGCAACAGTATATGTCTATCTTTTAAGGTCAACTCAATAAACCCGTTTTTATGGTAATAACTATTCCATGCGGACGAAGTCGCGGGAACCAGCTAGTGTTAATAATAATTTTCATCACAATCCGTTCAGTTGTTTTGTCACGAAGAAAGAACAAACATACCAACTCAATCAATCAATACAGCTTTATTGTGCACCAGAAAACAACAATGCAAAACTATTTACAGAAATATTATTTAACCTAGGTACATTGGGCGGCCTTATCGCGATCACTTCCAGGCCTAACCTTAGTGAAGATCGCTAAGAAAGAAACATGTAAAAGTCATACTTTCACACGTTTCATCACCTTTTGTTATAATACAAGCTGTGCCAGCGACTTCGTCCGCATGGAATAGTTATTACCATAAAAACGGTTCTAGTGAGTTAACCTTAAAAGATAGACATATACAGTTGCAAATATTTTGTTAGATCATTTCAAGAGAAATAATTCTTTCATACATATTTTTTTGATATCTTAAACCGTTTTCGCAGCACACGCAACGGAAGCTCTCAAAGATGAATAATTTTCCGTTTTTTTTCTTCACATTTTCCATTGTTTCTTCGCTCCTAGTAGTTACAGCGTGATGTTATATAGCCTAAAGCCTTCTTCAATAAATGGTCTATCCAACACAAAAATAATTTTTCAATTCGCACCATTAGTTCCTGAGATTAGCGCGTTCAAACAAACTCTTCAGCTTTATAATATTAGTATAGATTATTGTGTTTATTTTCTAAACACGTATAAAGCAACATGACTATTTATGACCATGCGTGGGTATTTTGCAGTTAAAATATAAAATAAAACGTTTCTAGACATAAACGCTTTCACAGTCATTTCACTTAAGCCAGCTTCCCACTTTGTGCTGCCGTGCACAGACATTTTATATGTTAAGATGCAACAGAGAGAATTTTTAATACATATTCTTCTTTCTGTTATTTTTGTATCTTGTGACTTTGTTTGGCTACTCGTACTGTACTGTAGTACTGGGTTCTCGTACATTATAAAGTTATTGTTTATTACAAATATCTTAACAAAATTTACAGAAATAAATTACATAGTTAATTATGAAAAAATATATACTGAACAGAGATAAAGTGCTGTTTATATCGATTTAAAATGTTTAACTTTACAACAATATTAGAAAAAGCGCTCAGCCAGCGTTCTATCAGGAATACTTCATTTTAGCAGAGCCATATTTTGGTCAAATACTATATTGCAAAAAATAATAGGTAAGTATTTTTGTACATCTCTATTCCATTATTCCTAATGCGAAATAGTATGGTAACATAGTAGCGCTCCATAAATCGAAATCATGGCATTTTGGTTCCGAGATTACAGCATCATAAAATGCAGAATATGAGTCCGGCAGTAGGACAGCGGCGTTAAC
Organism: Macaria notata; assembly: GCA_927399415.1. NCBI lineage: Eukaryota > Metazoa > Arthropoda > Insecta > Lepidoptera > Geometridae > Macaria > Macaria notata. The sequence goes on from OV656730.1 coordinate 11,392,832, forward strand.
GAGCTGGCTTGTACTTTATTGTCCCCCGAGAGAAAGGACATCACTCGCAAGAGACTCTTCTTTACATCTATACAAATAATAATGCTGAAGGGGGTCGAAAGTCTGAACATTGAAGTTATTTAAAAAAAAAGTTTGGAGATACTTCTAAATGATAGCAGAACACGTTCCAACAATTTCTAGAAATGTTTTTGTTTGTCTGTTTATTTAAACGCTCATCAAGCAAAATCGGCTAAACGGAGCGCCATGATTTTTGTACAACTGAAATTCACGCAAACTGTACATATTCCCGTGAAAACGTTAAGTGCTCAAAACAAATAAGTTAATACCAAGCCATGGTGTTGCATTGTATATGAAGGTTGCTGATGGTCACAAATAAAATACTCGTATGCTTCAAGGAACGATAAAAGAGGTTAGATAGCTATTTGTAAGTCTCAGGCTTACTGTGTCTTTGTCTCAGAGTTATACATTCCACTATTTGCGTTTTATATGATATTAGATTGTCATGTTTTTACTATTTGTGGATGGTAGAATTTACCTTTGTTGTACGTTGTTTAGATGACACTTTTTAGGATTGTTTATCATGATAACGGTTATACTACCCATAATTTAGTTTCTTATTTTATGTAGTTAAGCAATTTGACATATTTATTCATGGAAAATTAGGTATTTGACTTACATAACTCTTCTAATGTTTTAGTTATACGGAAACACTTCTAATGTTTTAGTTATAAATAAAAAAAAAAAAAAAAAAATCACTTCACTACCCTAGGTCTGGATAAAGCATTTTTTACTCAAATAAAAATTTATTTTTTTATTTTTCTAGTTCCGTGGAACAGCCGTTAATAATACAAAAAAATACTATCCAGCATTTCGATACCTACCTATTAATTAGATAAATCAATCTTTCTAAATTGTGACAGGTCTTTATCACATAAATGGCTTTATTTTATTATCTTCTGCAGATTTCCTTTGAGACACTGGACTAAGATGGATAAGTATTAAGAAGGTTTAAAATATTAGCCTGGCTTAATATCTCTCCCGCCATTTGTCAAGCAACGTGACTCCCAACCGTCTACATTGTAGAAAGAAATGAGAGAAAACGGTTATAACTAGAAAAAAAAAGTTTTTCTTTCATTACAAAAGAAAAATCATGGCAAAAAGATCGTGAAAACCTTATTTTTTTACACGTTATAGGCCAACGTTTGACTACAGCCTGCCTGATGTTAAGCACCACTATAGTCTAAGATGTTGCACGTTTGCCTAGGAGAAACCTATTTGCTCTGGATTTGATTTGAATAGACAAAGATGAAAAACATTAACATTAAAGCATTATTAATGTCCTAAAATCTACTTTGTATTGAACGCTGGATTTGTCTGTTGACAAAACTAACATATTATTATGTAAAAACGAGTACGTCATAGAATATACCTAACTTCCACTCTTGAATACCTTTTAATTACAAAATATCTTCCCAGACTAATATAATAATTGTATGGTTGTATTGCTTCATTAGGTAAGGGAAAATTTGCAATACTTATTTAAATTAAAAACAACACTAAGGTACAGAAAAATTGTGCAAGTTTTGAATTCACATATTCCAGGCCACATGTGTATTGTTTATGAACAGCATTGTCTGAAAAGTTTCATTAACATACTTTCTGGATGAAAGAAGTGTAAGTTTGCGCACACAAAGGAAATATTAATTTAATAAGCTTAAGCTTGTAAGGCCTTGGTAAAAATAAATAGTAGAGAGAAACGGGCGAAACAAACTTTTGTCACATACCTGAGTGTGTTATTTTTTTTATATGTAAATGAAAAACGCTGTTTCTTCCGATTGTTATCTGGTCTGAGTTATTTAATTATTTTATCGATTTAAATCGTTTGAAATATGCAAAGCTGTAATTTCAATAACATTTTTTAAGTATACATTTATGTTCATAATATTATATCTATTTTAAAATATGGTATGATATTCAAAATAACTGAAATTAAAGTTGTACAATATTTATTTTTAGTTACTTCGATGTCTAAAGCAATATAAATTAGAATTCCTACTGTCAAATCTTCAGTGAAATCAATTGAAATTAAATTCTTAAACACACCACCTGCGAAGAAAATCCATGTTTCAAAACTTTGAACACGAATCGGAACAAAAGTTTAAGCAGAGCTTTTGCGGAAGTTTCTTCACTTTATTTTTTCTGCTAACGATGAAGTATTTGTCTTTCGTCTTTTTTGCTACAAACATTCAAGCATTAGTTTTTAATTAACTAGCTATTTTTTTCTGGATTTATTAAATCTGGTCTTATTATAAATAAATCACTTGCATGTTAGGTGCTCAATCAACGTTATAAATGAATTACAAACTAATCCTGAACGTTGCACAGGTTTAGCGGAATTTGGTACAAAAGGGCTTAATAGTAAATCCATGATTATGTTGGTTAGGTAGTTAATGAGATAGCTTATGAAACAAAAGGCAGATATTTTAATTATAAAACATTAAATATTAAATGAATGAAAACAATTTATTCGATTGCAGTCATGATACCAATTTATGAGGTTGGCTATTATGTGACATACTTTACACATTGTACAATTTTTTTAACATTAATTAAATGATGGCAAGCAAAATATAAAATCGTGGCACGGTAAGTACCTACCTACTAATTTTAATTAATAATAATGTAATTACCAATTTCTGTAACATTTAGTTCTTAAGTGGGAATTTCAATTTATCAATAAATCTATCTATCTATCTATCAACACAACACAACACAACACAACACAACACAACACAACACAATATGACTTTATTGTACACCAGAAGATAAATACAAAAAACAATTTAAAGAAACCTAGGTGCATTCGGCGGCCATATCGCATAGAGCGATCTTTTTCAGGCCTGTGTGTATAAGTGCAAACATGTTTAGATTATATAGCACACAAAGCCTCTTCCTTGGTTGCACAATGTACTGAGGGCACAATGTACTAATGTACTATGTCTACTATAGCAGTTCAGTGACGTATCCTTTGTTAGCGAATTAGCCAAAGTGCATCCCACAGAGGTTAACTCAGCTCGAACCTAGTTTGCTTTGCCCCATAAATGCTTAAAAGCAATCTCTGCCACAAACTAGATCCGCTTTGATTGGATTTTAATCACACGGGATTATTGATCCATGTTGTCCGGTACATTGCTTGCTGTGTGAGTTTACCATAAATCTATTTATTTATTTTATTTATTTAACTTACAAGTTGTCCAACGGACACAAACACACAATAGCAAATTATAATAGAAACACAAATCCAATTAAAGGACAACACGGGTAACAACACAATATACATACATAAACTATGAACACAAAAACACTACACCTACATCAACAATACACATACTCACAAACCTACACTTAACTTACTTAAAACAGAATATACTATACAATTTCATACTTAATAACACTAACACACAAGTCAAACAAAGAACTCGCTGCTCAGCCGCCGCCTCAACGAAGACAAGCTGGACCCGAATGGATCCAGCCCCAACCGTTTGTCAGCAGCATTGTAACTCACACTCGCTCTCACCAGAAATGCATTCTGGGTATAGTTGGCATGTTTGGCCGGAATATATAATAGAGGATTAAAGCGACCTCGAAATGGAGTACAGTTTAAGTTAATCTCCTCGACAAGCTCGGGGCAATCAACTAAGTTAGTTGCTATTTTAGGTTTAGTTAGTGTAAGAAAATACTAAAACTGCATCTTTGAGGCGACACGTTTCACTAATTGTGCCCTGCCGTGTTACCTACTGTCTAGACACACAGCTGAGACGAAAAAATACGAATGGTTTTATTGCGATGTGAGTACTAACATAAAAAATATAATAAGATATAGGGGGATGATCATACAAATATAGCAAACTAATGTTGGTGCTGACTGAAACTTGGTTTGTTATTTTTTTTGGTAATTACAGGTAATTATGTACCCAAGTGTGCGGAAGCAACACATTACAAAAAATTACAAAGCAATTTAGGGGATTTCCGGTGCTTGTACTGGTTTTATTCAGCGTTGAAAGCGCTTAACGTCTAGTCGGATTATAATCTAAATTTTATTTAAATTTTCGGCTGGGCGGAGGATTACGAGTACTTTATGCTATAATTTGTTTGTTTTCGTTTGTTGCTTGTGCCTGGGATTACGTTCATGTTTCATTGCCCCCATGATACGTCTTCTTAAACTCAATGTCGGCATTATGGCTAACTTGGGAAAGAAATGTAAAGAAAACTTTTACTGCGCAGAAAAAAAACCATGATCAAACAAGACAAGTAATTTATAAAACGCGGCCTTTGGTCGGTTTATTTTTGATCAGATCGCAGAGATATTTATCAGATCGAAGAAAAATGGCTCCAATAAATTTCTAGTTCACTCACATACGAATTTAGGCTAATGTTCAGCTGCCATCAATTCAACGAAGATTAATGGGCTGGAAAGAGTATTTTAATGTACCTAAGTTAAAAACGATATCTAGTATATACTGTCAGATAATAATGTAGCAAGTATCTAGGGAGATATTTTTGAAAATCTTAACAACTGTGTAACCTATATTCCGCAATATATATTTTGAATTTGAATTTGAATTTGAAAATCACACGGCCAATGATTTATAAATAATGATTTTGTATTAATTTAGTAATAACTTACCATTACAAATGGTAAGTTATATGACTAAATTAATACAAGCGCCCAAGGGTTGGTGCCAAGAATAACAAAATGGCTGCCATTTCACAATGGGGAGTAGGTAAAAAAAAATTTTAGAGCTTGATTTGTCGATAATTTGAATCATATATTTTACCATTTCAGGCTCCGACACGGGTAGACAAACACATTGTATAATAAAGCTGAAGAGGGTCGAAAGTCTGAACATTCAAGATATTTAAAAAAAATGATTGGAGATACTTCGAATTGATAGCGAAAACCAATTCAAATAAATCCTAGAAATGTTGTATGTTTATCTGTTTCTTTGTTTAGCTGTTTTTTCTGTTTATCTGTGTCTCTGTTTATTTAAACGCTTATCACACAAAAAGCGAGTGTGGCTCAGCGGTTCCAGTGTCTGCTTTTCATCCAGACGTACCCTGGTTCGAATCCGCCCTACACCAATGACTTGTATTTTTCAAGTTATGTGTAGATTTGCACTCGCTTAGCGGTGAAGGAAAACATCGTGAGGAAACCGACATGTTTGAGGACCACAATATCCGAGGACATGCGTCTTCCGTGGAAGGACCTGGGAGCCCACCACGATGTATCTGCCCAAGAAAACTCCCCTAACGAATTAATTCTGCGGGGGAGTCACGACCCTCAGTCATGAGGAAATACGACTCAAAGAGAGATCACACAAAAACGGCTGAACATATCATCATGATGTTTGGTATGTAGGTAGTATGAGGTCTTAGAAGTGTCGTAGGCTAATTTTTATCCTGAAACAATGCGATTGAAGCCGCGCGCGTCCACTAGTATTCTAAAATACTCTATCAATGTTGGAAACCACCACATCATGCGGATTCCACCAAACCGAGTTAAGCCAATTAACTCAACTATTAACCACCTCTACTCTATGTGACAGTAAGACTCGGTTTGAACTAATTAAATTGAACTAATAGAGCATGGAACAGGTTACATTTATGTTTTATGCAGTACCTTCCTTGAGACGTAAGACACTCATTATTGAGTGTTTTAACTTACCCACAGAATTAATTCTTAGGAGGAGTTCTTTTAGGTACATACATTGTGGTGAGAGCCCAGATCTTGCCACGAGAATCATTTCAAACGAGCATTTATCTTCTTTTTTATGATCCTTAAACATGTCAGTTTGTCATGTCTCAGATATTTTTCTTTTCCTACAAGTGAATGCAAATTTTACATATTAATGCGTTATATACTATACATAGATAGATACTAACAGTTTGGTTTGCGACCTAATTCTATAAATAGAGGTCTGGTTTAAGGTAACTGTGCCACGGCTGTTCCTGTACGTGATACAACCTTTGATCCAGGGTTTAATAATTGTAAACATATAACATTTTAAAGACCGTTTCACGAAAGAGTTCCCTCAGTTAAGGCGCCATATAAAATGTTAGTTCCAAACTTTTCCGTGGGGCTTATTTTGTCAAACAGTCTCTAGACCGAGTTTAGAGTCGGGTGAACGATACCTCCTGAAGTTTTTTTTTATATATCTGTATCTCACACAATATTTCAACGTCTATGGCTCAGATTATTGCGGTACCGTTCGGAACTACCAATTTTGACGTGACAACGTCTTATAAATTGGTTTGCCGGGTGACACTTCAAGAAACTGCGTTACGCTCCGCTCACGTTATGTGCTCACAATGAGAGCGAGTGAGAGGCACGCGTCCCTTCCACTCGGGCATGGTTAGCCCGCCTAAGAGCGAGAGAGACAGACATAAAAGTCGTTGTCACGTAAAACTTTCGCCCGTATATAACACGCGCAGATAGAGAATAGATCTGAAAATGGCGTCCGCTCGCATGCGTTCTCGCTCACTCTCTATATCTGTCTATACTCACACAGTGAAGTACGCGCTACAAAAAAATAGTCAGTCAGGATTCGCTTTCCACGCTACTTGACGCACTCCGAGTTATCGTTAAATTCGTTCCGTTATTTTGTTGTTTTCGTTGATATTCATTGTTGTTTTTGTTGAGTTTGATTGTTATTTGTTTGCGTTACGTTTGATTGTTATTTATTTACGTTAAGTTTTTGTTACGAACGTTGACATTTTGTGATTGATTGACAATGGCTTCACGAAAACGTGGAAAGATTCTTCACAGTGATGCACGTGAGATTGTTTACAACGTTATAAAATACTTTGACGAAGAGAAGAACTTGGAGCGTTATCATCCGTTAAAGTATAGCGCCGCACGCGCAGCGATGGCGACTAATTTATCGATGGCTACTATATCGAGAATAAAGAAAGAAGGTAATTACATGGTACCTACACATTATTTTACGCGGTTGCTTTATGGGCGTGACCAAGATAGATAGATAAATCAATTTATTTGAAGATGATTAGCCTTACCTCGATCGAGTATGATTTTTTTATATAGATTTTCTGGCCTGGAAACGAGTCCTTTTGGCAGCGAGTATGACTAAGTTCAGTGTTGCTCATTCATGGTGTTGATCGTACTCACCGGCGGCGTGTGCGAAACTGCGAACGGCGTCGCTCTATAACGATAACTGACAGTAATAGTAATATTTTACTCTTATTTCAGGTAAACTTGCAGAACAAACCAACACCAAGATCCGTACGCCGTTCGCAGTTCCGTTTTCTCCCCTGTTGATCGTTTCAAAGCCATAAAAATAAATAAAATTTACTTCAAATTCTCTGTCTGATTTGTACATTTTTAAGCTAAATCCTTTTCTTGTGTCTTGTAGAGAACTAATAATCATTTAGCTAGGCAGGTACCGCCTGTCTTGTTCAAAAACTAGCAACAACAAAAAAAGTCAATAAAAATCGAATTTTGAGAACTTGTTTGCCAACCGTACCATGCGTACCCGCCGCCATTTTCAGATCTATTCTCTATCTGCGCGTGTTATACCGACTTTACAGGCAACCAATTTTTTTTTTGTAAGTACCAACTGTTCTTTATTATCACAGCAATAAATTAATAAGTACTTCAATAGAATACTTAGTTATTGGAGATACTTTGCCTTTGGTCTGAAACGAGTGTCACTATTTATGGTCACGTACCTGCCCCCACCACTATGACACGCACAACTTTAATTAATGGGGAATACGACTCAAAGAGGAGGAATAGCTAATAAACAATAACTTGTTCGACAAATTATGTACCAAAGAAAGTGTAGTGTATCTTTGGCACATCATATGTCCAACAGGTATTATATACCTAATAATACAAAAATGACTTCCCTGGAGTATCTACAAGCTACATTAAAAAGGTCGAAACGACCGCCGAAATCCAATAGGTTGCTTGTTCAAGCGTGAAACTTGACACGACAGCCCAATAAATGAGTTACTGATAAACTCACTCATTTTGTGATGTGCTACAATAACAGTCCAGTCAGCGGGCTTGTAACGACTTCCATTTAATCCGGGCACTAATTAATCTAATCGAGAACTGTTTTTTTTACCAAATTTCTTCCGAATCGTTCACTCGTTTAAGCACAAAGGAGAAACAAAACATAAGCACATGTATTTTTGAAATGTATGTACATACTGTGGGGCATCATTGTTAGATTATTTACCAAAGCATTCTGAACAAACTTAATATGGTAACTGCATCCGTTAATATCTAAATCATATACACACTCGTTTAGTTATGTACATAACGTTAGTTTCTGCTTAATATTATTGATGCATGATGTTATAGAATGTTGATACGGATAAAGGTACTATTGATTGATTGATAAATTCTTTATTAAAACACCACATACATAAAAACAATACAAAAAAAACATAGAAAATAAAATTTGTGTTTTAATTGGCGGCCTTATCGCTAAGAGCGATCTCTTCCAGGCAACCAATCTGGCAGGGATATATTCTTCAAAATGAGTGAGTAGGACGAGGTGTTTAAGATATTAAATGAAAAATTATCTATCTAGAAAAAGTAAACCTAACTAGGACTTTCAAAAAGAAAAACCTTATCACTTGATAATTCATATAAAAAGAAAACCTGCGTAGGCTTTCGATATAAAACTTGTCTGAATAAAGTATGTATTTAGTCCTTGATTCAAAGAAAAAAAGTTCGCAAGACATAACAAAGAAGATGGTTCTCGTAAATTAGGAAGTTTATCCCGTAAAACGAAATTAAAATTACTGCAGTAAACTCTAAGCTTGTTAAAATTGGAGTGGTCTGCAAAATATGATATTTCATATTAATTATTTTCTGGACCGAGTTTATCTAAATCACGGACAATTAACTCGGCGCTGACGAGGCGGGTCAGATTAATTCAGAGGGATTTCACTAAACCGCCTCCATTTTTATAAATTATTCGGTTTATGAAATACTTAAAAATAGAAGCCCCGTAGTCATTACTAATTAATCAAGACAAAAATATGCACTAATAATCATAAGAATTTATTTTAGTAATTCAAAAATATGATGAGTATCATAATGGTACTTAAAATAGTTTTAGTACATTATACTCTTTAGATGTCCACCAAAAAATCTTAAATCAAATGATCACATATGGCTAAACCTAACCTTTAGTTTAAAAACAAATAAAATAAATAATAATAAATATTATAAATATTTCAGGACATATCACACAGCGCCATCTAGCCCCATACTAAGCTTGCGCTTGTATCATGGGTACTAGATAGCGGATATAATACATACATACTTTTCTTTTGTAAATACATACTTATTATACATAGAAACGACCAGACTCGACACAAGTAATTACAAATTTTAATATTCATAATTATTTGTGTTATGCGGGAATCGAACCCGCACCCCTAGATTAGAGGCAGAGAGAAATCTTTCCTAATGTAGGTATTTGAACGACTAGAACGTTTTATCTAGATTTATGTTCTAGCGGATGTCGTCCAGGTAAAAAAACTGTCTGGACATTTAGAGAGAACTATTTTTATTGCTTTTGAGTAAAATAGATGCAAAGGAACGGTGTTCGTAAGCTTCTAATGCTCTTTATTTAATTGTTTAATTAACTCTTGTGTTGGAAACGTGGCTTCTAACTAGACATTACGCAGAGTCTAAGTACTTAAAACATAAGAGCACTGGCTAAAGTACTCATTTATCTAGGAAATGGTACAGCAACATATTATATTTACACAGGTACTTAGGTGTCTATACTTAGTACTGAAACAAAACAACATGGGACTTATTACAAAACGTGGTTTAAATATAAGTATAGGACTTTGAAAATAACAAGTCGGTTCTTGTGGTTCAAACAGCACATACAAACAATCAAAATGATAACTTCAAATTGGAACGTTGATTATTATCATTGGTAACATTTTTATAGTTTGATCCATGTTCGATCAATATGACAGTAGACAGTCAAATTTCAAACAACGAAAACAGACTTAGTAGATTTGAAGTTCTGGACTAACAGTTAAACACTTATATTTAAGGCCACCATATTTCACCCGAAAACGCTTTGCGCTTGGGAAAATGCCACAGTTGCTTTTTGCATGCAATTCCAGGCCGTATTAACATGCGAGCAAGGGCGAGCATCGCGCGCATAGCTCCGGCCGATGAGTATTGCCACACGCAAACAATTTTGCACAATTTGAGCAGTTTTGCAGACGTTTTTGACGAAATAAATTCATATAAAATCAGCAATCCAGAATATTCTATTTATGGCTTTTTACTCCTCTAAATAATAACATTATCTTTTAGATATAATTAAATTGGTTTAAATTTCTGTACTACTTTTGGAAAAAAAGGTGAAAAATATTTCAAAACAACTATTAAAAAAAAAAACTATCGAGCAAAGTATACGTAATCGTGTTTTGGCGTTTTTTATTGTCTTGACACTGAACCAAAATTATATAAACTGTAAAAAATTTGCTCTATTTTATATACCTACTTCTATTTTATTTGATTTTATGAAATGTCAATTTCACATAGCACCACGTTTTGTAATAAGACGGCATGGGATGAAATGCTGCATAATACTCGTAATTATTACTTCACTTGATTTATACTTAATTCCTCAGTAGTTGTTGAAATACATAATTTTGGACTAAAATAATATATAAATTATATACTAATCTACTATCTAACTATCGGTGCTTCATTCCAATTTAAAGTCTAGTATTAATATTATATAAATAAATAATAAAATAATAAAAAATAAAAATGTTTATTGGACACACAAATTCTTATAATATTTACACTTATTTATAATCTAATTTAAAATAGGACATTTTAGAATACAAAAAGTATGTCGAGCAGCTGCTACGCTGAGAGAAAGTAGTCTCTCGTGTTGTAGCAGCTGATTCCTTCAGGGAAACAGATTTTTAGGAGGTTGGAAAGCTCATCTAACGGAAACAAAGCTATACATAACAGTATATATTCCATGCATCCACAAAATAATTAAGTTTTTTGTATTTTGTACGAAACCCAGTTACTGGCACTGGTGAAATAAAACAAACTGTTTCTTTATGATACAACTAAAATACTTATTTATAGGTCAAATTTAATATCTTGACAGTCAAATACTCGAGGTAATTATCTTTATCATATCAATTATTTAAATGTAGTCTAGCAAAATACGATTCAAAATGGGTTTAAATCAACATGCGAACACTGGTATTAGATTGAACCTGGCTCTGAAAAGAGGGTGCCGGAAAACACCGTTACGCAATAGATCGTTTCTAAAAATAAGCACTTTAGTAGCTTGTCGCTGACCAATAAACAGCTGGAATTATCTGCTGTGGCTTTTGGCATTCCGTGAAATGAGTTTAATTAACCGGAGTGGCATTTAATTAATCAAGATCATAAATGACTGAATGAATGTGAAGATAGGTCACTAGTACACATGTAAATAACGCCATTTTCTAAGAAATGTTGTTTTTGGCAATATACGTAACAGCTTATTGTAGGAGGTAATGTAAATGTAATTATAGTTTATCATTTATACCATATCCTTTATATAGTAGCCATAATTATAAGCTAAGTATGGGGCTAGATGGCTGTGTGATATGTCCTGAAATATTATTTATTTTATTTAAGTGTATTCAGTTTTAAAATAACACGTGTTTTATTTCTTTATTAAGGCAGAACATGAGAGAAATTTTATTAACTCGTGAGACCGAACATTAATACCTTGTTAGAGATGTAACGAAGACAAACTGAAGTTACGAGAGACAGGTGTGGTGCTCATATTTAGGACGAGTTCGACATTTTCATGTCATTTAAGTAATATTTAGTTACAGTAATTTTACATAAAAATATACATCATTATTGAAGAAAAAAAAATAACATATTGATAATATTAGTTTGTAAAATTTAATTTGTAGTACTTAAGTATAATATATCCATTATTATTGCATTTTCAATGCCAAGTTTTCTGCAAACGTTGAGAGAACGAAATTTTTCAATGAATATGCAACAATTTTTATTGACAGTTAATTTATTAAGTGCTAACCTGCACTATGGTTGTTTTAAATTAAACTTTAACTTTGCCTGGCAGTTAGTAGACCGTAGCCTAGTGGTTAAGGCGTTCTGACGGTAGCAGAAATACGCAGGTTCGAATCCTGCCGGTCGTGATTATTTTCGCTCATTTTCCAATAAAAGTTTAATTTTTATTGACAGTTCAATATTTTCAGTGCAAGAATTGACACTGCTTATCTACATATTTGTTCCGAATATTCAATGCTTACCTAGAAAGGTTCAATTTTATTACTCTTTGGTATAGGTATTTATGGATACTCCACCATCTAAGAATGTTTTTTTAACGTCTTTTATGCTATTTATTTTTATGTTTAATGTGAACGTCGTCGTTACATGCAAAACAGAGAATGAAACCAAAGTTCAAGTGTCTTTTCAAGTAGTTTAGAACAACATCAAACGGGAACAAACTCTCAGCGAAATAGCACTAAACATAATTCCGAATCTCTCATTACTAGCTAAAATATACTTATCCAGATTCAGGCAGTAAACAGTGCCAATACAGCAGTCTGTAGCCCAATTTTCGCGAGGCTCGTTCATCCTGCTTCATTCGCTATGTATCGCGAGTAGGACCATGAATATTTAGTTTACAATCTCGTCAGCATACAGTTTCCAAAGCTCGGGGATGCAGTGAGCTGCGTGACCCAACGTGACGTAACCTTTGAACTAGCTTACAAATAGAGGAAGATTTCTTGCCGCCGTGCATTCCGCAAAATGGGACTTGCGGTGCAGAATTAGGTTAGGGTGTTTGAAATTTGGATTTACAACATTCAAGATTGTCTTTCAAAGTCTGAGTTTAAAGTAACTAACTGCAACTGACGAGTCCAGCCTATAAATATTTATTTATTTAATATTACACTGATATTGTTTGCAACAATTATGTTGTAGTACATTTTATTTGCGATTTTTTCGTAAAGCAAATATTTAAAATGATATTCTAGCAAATCTATCAATAGGTACCGTTGAAAGTGCAATTTTCGCAGAATACGTGTAAGTCTGAAATGCTGAAATGTGTTTTGAATTTTATATCACTGTATACAATTTAGATGCGCCATTTCTTAAAGTTTCAAAATTTGCTACAGAAATAAATCAAATTTCCTTGTCTCTAATCACGACTGAGTTTGTCAAATTTAATAGAAAACTTTAGATTTGTTTCAACAACTATTCCCTCAAACATACTGTGTGTCTGAACTCTTTGCAAATAATAGGTATCTAAAGTTTAATGAGAAAAACAAGACTATATTTTAAATTAAACTTTTATTGGAAAATGAGCGAAAATAATCACGAGCGGCAGGATTCGAACCTGCGTATTTCTGCTACCGTCAGAACGCCTTAACCACTAGGCTACGGTCTACTATATATATACTATACGGTCTACTATACCGGTCGTGATTATTTTCGCTCATTTTCCAATAAAAGTTTAATTTAAAACAACCATAGTGCAGGTTAGCACTTAATAAATTAACTCATAAGACTATATTTTGTTTGGTGCATTTTCTTTACAGCACTTTGTCTTACGTAGTACGGAAGTGACTGGTTAAGAGTGTCTATTTCTTAGTTGAGCTCTCTTGAGATATACAACATGATTGATTTACTTACTATACGTATGTAAATATTCAAAACCTTCGCTAATAATTTTATAAGTAATAATATAAACTTGTTGTAAATCAATCGTTTCTTTCGGTTTAAACGTAGAAAGGATTACATAAAACTCGGAGAAAGCACCGCCACCTACTTACTAGTTAGCAAAACAATGAACATTTTTAGAAAATAGAACCAGATATATGTATTGCCATTCTTTCTGCCCAGTTATTTTTTATCTCTCCAGCCGCTTTAATACCGCCTACGTTTTTAATGGAATCGCTAAAAATGAAAGTAATAGGTACGTACTTTGTTTTGTCCTCCAACGTTGCCTCCAATAGGTACGTACTTTGTTTTGTCCTCCAACGTTGCCTCCATTCGTTTACATTCTTCTCATTGTTTCCGAGGAACTTGAAAAAATACATTCAAACTTTTGTTTCGCTATTGCGTAAGTTGGTTGATAAAAACCAAATCTTTTTTCTTTTGCCCTATGGGACTGCTAAGGCCCTGTCAAGCCATCCATCTTTACCTACGCGAATTTTTCAAATTACCGGGATATCGATCTGGTGAAAATAATTGAATGTCCTCATTCTCTGTGATTACGTATGTACTATGTGGCGAGTAATCAGAGCAGAACTGATAAAAAGGGAGAAAATATCAAAATCTTTGTTCTTTAAGTTCAATAAATTTTCTAACATTAACCTTTTCCAATTCTTCAAAGTGAAAAATAACATTAAAACTAAATTGAAATTTATGAGCAGTAAAAGCCTCACCATATTAAAACGTAAACCTTGTTATGTGAACATTTTATTACGTGACTAATTTGCTTCTACATACGAGCTAAATATTTTTGTTTACCGTCGTACCCATTAGTTGAATCAACCAGTGATCACCTACTAAAGTGATACTTACCTTAATTGTTTTGTCTATCGGTTGTATTAAATTTGTCACTATGGATTAAACGTAGAGCTCAACTTCTTCTTCTTATCGAATGAGTGTGGCCAACTCTGGTGTCGAGAGTTTCCAAACCGCCCTCAGAGCCTCTGGCATGGCTTAACGACTGCCGAACTAGACAAACAGCCGGGACCTACTATTTAACGTGTCATCTGACCCACGGAAGCGCCCAAATTGCTCAAATAAAGATTGATTTATTGCTTAAAGTTTGTAAACGCGGTTAATATTAAATGCCAATAATATACCTAGTACGTGTTTGTTAATCCAAGGTCTCATCTACTTCCTTACCAATATTCAACCAAATCGATCCAGCCAATTAATTGTGGAGAAGGAACAAATATATACAAACATTCACAAACTTTCCCTTTTATAATACTATAGTAGGAAGTAGAATATTGGACAAATATTGTATAAAAATAATATTTGTATGATAGGTATAATGTATAATATACATTATACTTTTATTATTTGTATAAAAATACATTTACAATTAATTATCTTACTAATTAATAATGTATTTATATTGTATCTTATAAATTTTGACGTACCTATAAATATTTTTTATGAATAAATGAACATTGAATAGGATTTTATTTATTTATTTATATACCTAACTGTAGGTGATCTTGATAGGGAAGAAACAATGACTACGCAATGATTTATAATTACTCTCACACAAATGCCTCCGCTTACCTCTGGCTGCTATCCTATCACTCATAGAATGACGTGAAAAAACATCCCTCGCAAATATTCATTACTTACGAGCTACCACGTATGTAGGGACTCTGTAGTGTTTTTCTTAGCCTTTGACAGGAATTTGATCAGAAGATTGTCTTAAACAAGCAAAGCAATACAATCAGCGTGGTAATGCGGCCAGTATGCTGGGCACGCTGCCCTCTGGTAGTGGGCTGGAGCACTTAGATTTTAGGCTTTTCTAAAGATTTTCTAAGTGCCCCTTTTTTGTAGTAGTTAGAAGTAGTATGTTTAGTTTTTCTTCCCTTGTTTTTATACTTTATTATTGTAAATAAATTGTTTATCAATAGAATTTAAATAGCATAGTGGTTAGAAGTAGCAACATCTTAAATGGAATAAAAACATAGGTAACTGTCGCTGTACATATCTATAGAATTATATTGTACACTTATTTCTAGTTGCGTTCCATTCCTGAGTTTTTGTGAGAAAATTTATTTCTCTGTATATTTTATTTTCCAGATCTTACTTGCCTTGTTTTAAAATAATCAAGAATGTTTTTTAAATACTTTTAATAGATTAATTAGTGAAATTAGACAGTAACAGATCACTAAGTACACTCCGCGACACAGGCGCGCCTAGTGCAGAAGGTAGGGTTACAATTAAGTAAAAGCACTGTATATTATGCAAAAAATTACTAGAAATTCATATAAATTGGACTGATTATAGTTGATACCTTATTCAAAAGCTACCTGTAAAGCTTGTAAGCCCGAAGTTTCAATAATTTTGTGAAATTATCTTACCTGCCTGAAGAACGGCAGTCTATCAGTTCACAATTTAAACTGAAGTCAAATATATCGTCAGAAAAATGTAGCAAGTGACGTAGTTTTTGAATTCTATTTTACTTACTTATTCCTTTGGCGAAGCGATTCATAGTGAGTCAGTCTACGAAAAAAGAGAAGGCTGTTTCGTCTGCCGCGGCCAATTCCTGCCAGCTTGCAATACCTACCTATATGTATTATAGTTTTCTTTTAGTTCGGTAAATAACTGAAACTTGTTATAACACTAGAAGATTGCTACGAGTACATACATTCGAGAACAAATTGGTTCAATTTGTTCTTCAGTCCCACTTCGTCGCTGCTAACAAGTTGATTGTTAGTCGATTGTAAATAGAATTGGGAAAAGACTTCGATCTTGCCAACTTATAGTTTACTCAAAGAGGGAATATTGTTGGTTCGTGTAATTGTCTAAAAGATGAAGTACCTATAACATATAATGTAGTTTTAAGTTATTAAAATTTCTTTTATTTATTACCACAAATACATACCTACTGGAAAATATGTACTCATCATCAGCCTGTTCTCACCCACTGCTGAGCATTGGCCTATTTTCTAGTACACCACTCGTCCCGGTCCTGCGCAGATTGAATCCAGGTGCTCCCTGCGGTTATTCTTATGTCGTCAACCCACCGCATTGGTAGGCGACCTCTGTTTCTATGGCCAGTCAGCCAGTCATAGGTCAAAGAAAAAGTAAAGAGCTGCTATCAAGGAAACAAATACTAAACCTTGTTTATCAAGATGCAGAATTGCTACTTTACCAGCCAGAAATTTTCGCCAGAATATGAAATAAAAATAATTTGATTATGAACTCTATGAAGGTATAACAAATTTACACACACAAACACTAAAAAGTTTAGCCGTATCAGTGTGAAATGTGATCATCGCCATAATTTAAAAACGATGGATTTATTTACCCATTCTTTCAAATAACGCAAAACATTTTTTACGCTGCAACGGATTATGGAGAATTTGGTATGAAGTATTGTATGGAATCCAAGCGCAGTCAAGTCACAAGAAACCACCAGTGTTGTATGTAAGCCGTAGAGGGATGAAATTCCTTGATGTAAGCTACTCGTAAACATGTACATCTCTTGTAGTGCTAAAAGGCTACATTCCAATTTCAATAATGTAAAGAGTGCGTATCAGTACTACAGTAGTACATAGTAGTAGTAGTCATCGTTTTAGTACTAAACTATTACTAGGTGGTATGAAATACATGTTTTGTCACTTAGAGACTTCCATTCATATAGTGTAGCTCCAAAAGTGCTTCGAAAGTATTATAAAAGTGACCTTTAAAGTTAATGTAATAAACATGTGGGCGTTTCGTAGCAAAGGAAATTATTTTGATATTTATCATTGTTTAATACAATGAGAATATTTGCAATGTTCCTCTGGATCACGATAAATTCATGTTTTGTCCATTACCTGCAATATTCATTTCAACAGAAACACCGCTAGACATTTAATGTACAATACTGCAGTAGGTACATGTTATACACGTTTTATTTTTCCATTCCTCTCACCATATGATTTGTATTTGCAAAAAATAGCTTTTCATAAAATAGCAAAAGGTATACATACCTACTTTCACAGGATACACTTAAACTTTCGTATATAAACGTATTTATATCAAAATCAACCACTTGCAAAGTGAGCTGCCCTCTCGCGACAAAAATAGTTGTTCACAGGAAACCACTTCTTGTCGAATTTCTAAAGTCGCACTAATTGTAACCAGCCTTACAACGTTTTGTGTAGATTACTAGAAGCCTCACGTAGCACACAATAGATAATTTAGCAATTTTTAGGGCAATCACCTTTCCTTCTCATGAATGGTTTCAAAATTGTGTGGGTTCTTACTAATAAGCAATGTTCATTGTCCATCATCTAGCTGACATAAAAGCTACTATATTAATTTTCATTATACCTACTGTGTACACTGTACAGGGCAGTGCAAGTCACGATCCATTAGTAACATGAAAATTCGTGAAATGGGATACGCCAACAAAGGCAGGCGCGAAATAAAACATCATGTTCAAATAAAAAACATTGTTCGCATCAATTTTCAAAAGTGTTATCGAATGACACAGTTACTGGTGCTCACAAACGAAAATTACTTAATCGTATTGTTTGTATTTTAACATTTTTTCAAAACTAAGATCAAAATATTTTAAATATTTAGTACCTAAATTGAGTAATTTCAACACATGCTTGTAAAAATATTGATAACTTTTAAACAGATATTACAAAGTAATTACTGAAACATAGCTAAGCTAAGCTCACATTAAAAAATATATACTTAAACAAAAGGCACAGAATGCAACGTTTCACTTTTAAAACTCGTGTTTATACGACATAAAATATTAACTGAACTTATTTATCTACTACCATATCCAGAAAACCTAAAATAAAGTAAACATACCTGGAACATTTTTGTTTAAAAGAGGTGACTTTAATTCATAATTACATCAATATCACATTTAAAAACAAAATTCATTAAAATGTGTACTATCTCCGCATAATTTTATTACTATCTTCCACGAAGGGTCAATATGAGTTTAATGACAAAATATCTTATAATTAAAGGTTCGTACAAGTTATCTACACAGCTAATAAGTAAGTATACAAAATAATTCAAATTGACATCAAATTCTTAATACGCTTGCTAAGTTACACTGGACATTGTAGTTACAAAAAACTAAGGTATTCCTATTTAGAAAAGTTATTAAATGCAAGTGAATTATGATGAAACAGGTACCTCCATTCTATACTTACAAATCACGATTTGGACCCTAAGTAGAATGACCAAAACTAGATCAAGTATACTTACAAACGTTTAGGTAATACTATTGTTCTATTACTATTTCAATTACCTAATTATATTTACAAGATTTTAGTTTTTACGTCTCGGCTCATTAGACGTAGAAACTAACGCTTAAAACTAGTCCTAGACTAAAGTAAATTCATTTAATACTACAGACTAGTAAGTACTTAACATTAATTTCATTAAAAATCATACCTACAGAATAAAAAAGTAATATTTTTGTACCTAATTAATGTATCCTGAAGAGTTTCATGGACAGCAACGTTACCTGTAAGCAAAAAATAAAATGTAAGTAGTTAATATTTATTTACGTGTGATAAACACGGCGCAGTCCCTCTAGAAAACATTCATTGAATGTTTACACAATTTTCTAGCAACATCAGAAAGCCAAATTACATTAAAATTATGTAAACATGTCCAAAACCCCCAAGTTCCTATTTGTATAGTACGATCGGTAAAACAAAGAAAAAACCTGG
This sequence comes from Macaria notata, assembly GCA_927399415.1. NCBI lineage: Eukaryota > Metazoa > Arthropoda > Insecta > Lepidoptera > Geometridae > Macaria > Macaria notata. Next base: position 11,412,347 of record OV656730.1, read on the forward strand.
TTTCTTTCAGGTAAGCTACCTAGATATATTGGAAAATCGCAGTATAGGTAACAACACGTGAATTGTGAGGTCAAACAAAATCGTATTTGTTGTAAGAAAATAAATTGTGTACCTAAGCCAAAACCACCTTGTTATCACCCAATGGTTATTATTACCTACTATTTATAACTGCATATTTCTATTATCATGACTGATATGTTTAATCGTGATGTCAATCTTTTTGAGAAGCCAAAGTGCCTACGACATACTACATTCCATTCACGCCCAATTTCAATACAAAAGATCTGAAGTTGTATAAGTGGTTAACAGCTTTTTTGTAATACAATCATACGAGGCATTGTGCTGAAAATAACCAAATTGATCTGATTTTCAAACTACTTGTGTCCCGTGGTACTACTCTCGTTATTCGAGTACACAAAAATATTTATCACTGATTATTACTTTTTAATATAATTACTGTCAAAGGTACAATTATCGTATCGTTCTTACATAAATCATTTTAATTATGACATCTATACACAGCTGTGTTAAGGTATGTTGGTTGGTAGACATATTTTATTAACAGATATTAGTGAAGAGTAAAAATACATTCAATGGCTAATAAATAAATTCTATACCTGTTAGGAAGTGATTTGTATGTTATTCAATAGATTTATACTATCGTTCGACTAAGCGTCTTGTCAATTTAGTAACCTTTTTCCAAATCATAAATGAAATATAAAAATAATTATAATTCTTAAATTTCATGCTTTGGATATAAAAAACATGGTAGATGTTTAGAGAGTACAATTTTGTGTTAAATAAACTTGAGCAATGATGGTATATTAAAATATACAATCATTTATTCAAAAACTTAAGTATACTATAACTCGACATATTCTCTATAGGAGATAAAAATATTAAATTAACTTAATTTGAATATTTAGTAGGTAACTTACAGTAAATAATATACAAACTTCTTCGCATGAAACTTACTCATATAATATTGATCGAACTTCACTTTGCAAGTTCGTTTAATCATACCTATATTATTTACGAAAAAGGATGAGCCAAGTTGAAATATTTTTGCCACTATAAAATAAATTGTAACTGTAAGTGTAACTGTATTTGCCAACAACTTTTTATTTTATTTCCCTAAATGAGTACAAATTATCGTCGTACAATATTGAATTGTTCTCAGAAGAAGAAATTATAATTTCTCATTTCGTAGATTGGACCCGACTCAAAGCTGTCCGCAACATAGACTAGCTTTGGATTTCAAAGGTGATGGTGGATTGTGTGAAAGCTATTTCAAGTCAAATTTGAAATGTTACATGTGAAACAAACAGATTATATATGTTTTGGCTGGAAGTACTTAAGTATTTACTAATATAATACGCTGAAAATTTATATAAATTTAAATTTAAATGAATTAAATCAATATTTCACTTCAACTACCCCGTTTAATTCTTCCGTAAAGTCAGCTACATTAAAGCTTATTTCTAATATTGCTCCGCCCGATACCGACACTTTTGATTTTGTACCTTTTGCCGCTTGTGATGTTAAGAAAGCTCTTGAATCTATATCATCTAATGCGGTTGGCAGTGATGGCGTAAGCCGTAAAATGTTGCTACTTGTCATTGATGAGATTACCCCTGTTGTCCAATACATCTTCAATTTATCCATTTCGTCTAGCAGTTTCCCTGCGGTATGGAAAGATGCCCAGATTATCCCTCTTCCTAAGAAATCCAACCCGAAAGCCTTTTCTGAATATCGTCCTATATCTATTCTTCCTTTCCTATCTAAGGCACTAGAGAAGTTGGTTCACCAACAACTCTCTTTCTTCCTCTCCAAAAACCATCTCCTTAACCCTTACCAATCTGGCTTCCGACCTGGGCACAGCACTGCAACTGCCTTGGTTAAAATCACAGATGATATTAGGTACGGCATGGGTAATTGTCATCTCACTGTTCTCTTGCTTCTTGATTTCAGCAACGCATTTACTAATATAGACTTTGATATCCTGCTAAGCGTCTTGGCCTCTCTTAACATATCTCCAACGGCAATAAGGTGGTTTCGAACATACCTGTTTGGTCGCCGGCAGCGGGTTCGCCTCGATGACCATTATTCGTCATGGAGCAGTACTGCTGCTGGCGTACCACAGGGCGGCGTGCTATCCCCTCTTCTGTTTGCTATTTTTATAAACTCAATATCACATAACCTCTCTTCTTCTTATCACCTCTATGCAGACGATTTACAAATTTATACCCAAGCACCTCTTGAGCGCCTCAACGAGGCTATAGATTCTATTAATACGGACTTACAACGGATATGCGACTGGAGTAAATCGTACGGATTGTCAATAAATGCGTCAAAGACCCAAGCGATCGTAGTTGGAAGCTCCCGTTTAATTTCTAGGATAAACTGGTCATGCATGTCAGCGGTTATGTTCGATGGCATTCCTATAAAAATGAGTGACTCCGTTAAGAATCTCGGAATCCATTTTGATAGCCAATGGACGTGGACACCTCAGCTAACTGAAGTGAGCCGTAAAGTTTTTGCCTCTTCTGCTTCTTTGCGGAGACTCCGTAACTTTCTGCCTATCACGACTAAATTAGCCCTTGTGCAATCTCTTCTTCTGCCAATATTAGATTACGCTGACGCTTGCTACCTTGATGTAACCAATGAGCAGCTCGACAAACTCGAGCGCCTCCAAAATTTCTGCATACGGTTTATATTTGGTTTGCGCAAATATGACCACATATCCGAATTTCGAAAAAAGCTCAAATGGTTACCTATCCGCTTTCGCCGTAATGCTCATATCCTATCCCTTCTGTACAAAATCCTCTTCAATCCTTTCACTCCGCTTTATCTAAAAGAAAGATTTTCTTATGTCACGGCTTCCCATACCGACTCCCTGCGAACTTCCCGTGTCCTCCGCTTGTGTATCCCTGACTTCAACCATTCCAACCTTGTCTACCACTCTTCTTTCACCATGCAAGCTATTCGCTTATGGAATGATCTGCCACTTCATATTAGGCAGGCCAAATCCCTTCCTATTTTTCAGAGCTTGGTTCATAATTATTATATGCATGACTAATTTGTGTTTTTTTTTTTTTCCTTCTTTTTGAGTAGGTTTATTATGTGTTGTTTTCCTTTCTCTGTTTGTAATAGATATAAATGTAGGCATTTTACATGTTTTTAGGTTTTTAGTTGTTCTTTTTGTTAAATTATTATTAAGTTGTATTAGTTTTATTAGGTACGCCAGCTTTACTGTTTTCCTATCGTTGTTTTCCAAACTAGGTTGCCTGGAAGAGATCACTCTAAGTGATAAGGCCGCCCTCTGTCCCAATATTATGGTTTTTTTTTCTTTATACTTGTGTTCTCTTGCTATATTGGTGTACAATAAAGAATTTTTGATTTGATTTGATTTGATAAATTACAATAAACGAAGAATTTTGAATTAAAAAAATAACAAAAATCATACATCAAAAATCTAAAATGAAATCAAATCATAATACTATGAAAAACTTGCGCTGCGCAAATTAGTAAATTTGAAATACACCCAGACAAGAATGGAAAGGTACACATACATACCTACTTATTTCAGAATCTTCCAAGAGATAAAAGTTAGGTTAGTATATTTTGTTGTGCTAAAATCACCCTTAAAAATGCTCTAAGCACTATTAGCCTTGTTTAAGTATTGACACAAGATTAATTTATAAGTAATTTATCGCCATATTATTACAAGACGTACTTACATGTCAAGTCAAAATCAACTTAATTAAGTTTCAAATTCACTAACATTATTTACTTAATCAAAACTAAGATGGGAACTATCAAACTATGCCTAAGACATAAGTAATGAAGATTGATTTGTAGTATCTTGCTTGCATAATAAACAGTCTAGCTGTGGAATAATGGTTTGTAAACTATCTATTGTTGACATTAGCCTATCACCTACGAATTATTGGTTACAATAGAAACGCAAATGAGCTAAAAAATAAATCCATGAGACGGTCTACCGCCACTACCACGACTGAGTTAGTAGGCCTTTAACCGCTGAGCTAGGATTATACATATGGTCAGAGTCACAATCACTCGAAAAAAATGTCCTAGCGAAAACTCTACCAACGCTACTCGTTGAACAGACTTTTGGATTACCTATCTCTTTTGCACGTTTTTAAAACATGTAAGAGCGAAAGAGACAAGTAGTTTTTTGTTTGTGCTCCCTGACCATGTTAGCGTTCGGACACTTTCCTACGCTTTTTAGTTTGAGATTGTGTCTCTGTATAATCCTAGCTCAATGCTTTTAAAAAAAAGTCAAAGTAATAAGCAATCGACAATAAACATCGATACTTCAGTGGTGCATCACTATGCCTGCCGTAAGGCCCTTAAGTGTGACAGAGAGCGCAACAGAGTGCGTCCTGTTTCCACATTTTATTACCCCGCGAGCAGCGAGTCTTTGGCTTTACATAGCAAACAACTGTGACTAAGCATCACGAGCAAGTTTTGTGTCCGAATGGTGTGTGAAGAGATGAAACGTGGAAGCATTTCAATGCGTCATTTCTAAGGAGTTACAATTCTGGAGTATTAATTATTTGTAGGTATAGTATCTATTGTTGATATTATCATTAATCATCCCAGTTGCATAGATAGGATTATATTCATAGTGGCATCTCTATGGCATAATACTAGATATATTTATGTTCAATCAATGTTCTTGTGTATGTTTAAACACAGCTTTGCTTTCTTTTCATTAGTTAGTTAAGTAGGTAATTGATACTTGAACAGTAAACAATGTCTATTCTAGTAAGTAGGTACCTCTTTAGTATTTTGTTTCTAGCAAACTTGATGTCTCGTATTCTCATAAGAAACTTTGTAGGGTTACAAGTAGGAATTAATAAACCATTGTGAGCATCAAAGGTGGCCTGAACTAAAGTCGCTCTTCATGATGGCAATGGTATAGGTATATACTAGTTAACATAAAAAAATATTTTTTTATTTCCAGTATTTTTTTATATTTTATTTATTTAAAAAGTTTGTTCATACACAACCACTATTTATATTTTATGTGAATTCAATAATCACAAAACCTAATAAAACTAATTAAAGTCATCTCAAAAATATTATATTCGGTATTCACTAATATTTACAATTTTGGTTACTAATATTCAAAATAAACATAGAGAAAGAGATATGAAAATATAACACTCGTCTTTATTGTCACTCTATTGCTTCAATTTAATGTTGTGGTACATGTCCTATTTTTTAGATCACGTCAGCACCGATTTCGATCCCAAGAAATAGTGACGAAGCCACGTTTGCGCCGGCCATAGATCGCGGCCACGAGATTGATGCGCGGACTGATATGGACCAATTTCACCTATTCCTGTCAGGTACGATATTACGTAGGCAAGTTTGTCCCGACGGTCTCAGATCCTCTCGTGGACAATTTAACATAGAGACTAGGGTACATAATATTTTCTGTACTCTGTCTCAGCTTTTCCACAAACAGTATGTTTTGGGTGGACCAAACAGCAATCCGTACTTTCATACAGCCATACGGACCACGCGGATGGAAATCAGATTTTCCACATAATATTTGTACGCTCTATCTAATGCGCAAGTCGCTGCCTGAACTGAAAGATCGTATAGAAAGATTAACTAAACGGTTTTCACTCACGTGTAGATCACGTAAATTGTTTACGCGTTTCGGATGTTATGACATCCATCTTCAGAACGTTCGTTCTGGGCCGCGACAGCACGCAGACTGCGCGCCGCCGCGCGAGCGGCCCGCCGGGACACGGGCGCGGGGGCCTGTGGTGGCGGGGGTGGAGGCGAGACGATGTTACTACTCCCGGCCGCTTCGCTCGGGGCCGGGAGTGGTGGCGGGGGTGGAGGCGAGACGATGTTACTACTCCCGGCCGCTTCGCTCGGGGCCGGGAGTAGTAACATCGTCTCGCCTCCACCACACACCACCAACCACACCTGCTTGAACCACAGGCCCTCGCGCCCGTATCCCGGCGGGCCGCTCGCGCGGCGGCGCGCAGTCTGCGTGCTGTCGCGGCCCAGAACGAACGTTCTGAAGATGGAAGCATAACATCCGAAACGCGTAAACAATTTACGTGATCTACACGTGAGTGAAAACCGTTTAGTTAATCTTTTGATAAAATGTCTCACGAAAGTTTTAATATTAGATCGTATAGAGTTATGTGGTATTTATGTTCCTATTTATCTACTAGGTAGGTGTCTATATTGGGTGTGATGTCGAGTCCTCCTATTCCCATTGCGTGACAGCAATCCTTAAACCATAACTACTCGCCTCGCCAGAGCACTTTGATCCAAATTGCTACGTAAAATTAAAGTGCAAAGTAGCACAGGCAAGTGTCATGCGATCCACTCGTATTTTGCAGCACATCGTCGCCAAATGTAATCGATTTCGATTAATTACGTTAAAAGCGCTCAAGCTTAAGGGTTGGTCATTAAAGTTGAAAGGGTTTTATTGCTAAAATGCTATGTTAATTTAGTATTGGTCTAGCTAACAGGTGATTCGATGATGGTTTTTCGCTGTGTACCTACCTGAAGTCTCGAAAACAATTATTAATAAATGTAAGTCATAAGTTTTTTAGCGTAATATTTTAGTGTTTTAGTATGTGACTTTTGCTAACTTAAAATATAAATAATTCATATGTATGTGTCAAGTTCTCAACTCTTTATTTAAGGGTTTTACCATGCAACAGTTTGCATAGAAAAAGGGTGGCAATTTTATGAAAACAAAGTACCTAAGTATCCACAATGATTCAGCTTATTTATACCAAACTTTTGTCAACCACAATGAAGCTGATAAGAACAATGCTGGCATTGAGTGATAATAGAAAAACTACTATAAAGTTTTTGCTCTCTCAATATCTTCTGAAAAGCGTCTCATCATTTTGTTTAATGAAGCTGTTTTTTGTTTCAGCGCAAGACTTCAAAATGAACTAGCTTTTTCAAAGGTCCACCGAACCAATGAAGTTATGCTGTGAACACAATAAATATTTATATAAAAAAATTTCATCATAAAATAATTCGACTTTTTAAGCAAATTAGATTAGCTGTTGGGAAATTAATAAATTAAAAGGCAGCTGTGACCTCCACAGTTGTTTACTCACAGTTCACAGTAGTTTTTAACTTCTGTATAATGTTCTTGAAGATATCGATTGCTTTTGTGTAATATTTATATGTAGTTTTGTGTTGAAACTTGATATTTTTCATACCTCATACTGACTGTATCTTCTGGGTAAAATGAGGCAAGTTTAATGGAAAACGTGACATCTAAAAATAACGCGGTAAGGCATACAGATCCTGAGAAGCTAAAAGGGTTAATATTGATCTGATCTTGTCGACCGCTACAGGTCAATGAAATTGATATTTCTAGGAAATATATACGTTATAAAGTTGAAAGTAATGTTTAAGACTTTTTACAGCTTTATTTTACAACAGCGCAATGACGTCAAGTTTTATATAACTGAAAAAAAATGAAAATGTATTTATTACCGAAATAGGTTTACATATTAAAGACATATCTATCGATTGCTGCACTGCGGCTAGAAGCCTGTACCGAAGCAACCAGCTACCGGTTTACAAAAAATAATTATTTACGCCATACAAGACAGATACTTACTCGTATGTAGATTGTAAACTATGTATGTACAATGTATATTCAAAACCTGAGATGTCAGTACCTACATCTAAAATGGTCACGCGTAATACTTTTCATTAGCTCAGTGACTTGTATCATTATTAAAAATACAATTCGTATCTCTCGAATTTCTAACCACCATTTCAAAAAAACAATGGTTTCGACAACGCACCCAAAATTTTTATTGTAAGCAAAATGTCCCAAAACTTTTAACGAAGTTTTTAATTTTTATAAGTCCCCGAGCGTCGTTAAAAAAAAATACCTAACGAGACCATAGGCAGATGCTTTTGTCTTTTCAAACAGAGAAATTTAATTATTACTTAGAAACTTCAAGAACCTTGGCGATTTAAGATTAATGTTACAACAAATTAAGTAGGTATTTAATTGGATCTTCAAACACTTTCCAAAGAAATATTATAGATCAAAATAGAAGTGAGGCGGCGAAGCCACGGGTGGAAGCTAATTTCTTGTTTACGAATTCCAATACACGAGCTATATTCACCAAGGCTGTTATCGATATCATCTCTATTTGTTTTTGTAAACATGCTCATCAGAGGAAATACGATTAAATACACTGTAATAAATATCTACAAACAAATGTTATTTTTTTGTTGGGACTAAAAAAGAGAATCTGTAAAATGTCTACAAAATAACTGATGAAAAAAAATATACGCGAAAAAATTTAAAAGGAGAACATGCTAAAATGCCATGCATTTTTCATTATTTGTGCTTCTCATATGTCAATGTTGGTGGTTCTCTTTGAGATCATTATTTGATATCACCGTACATGAGTGTGTATTGTGTTCATTCGTTCCCGAAAGTTCTTTTGTTGGCTGCACGTTGTTTGAAGAATTATCTCCTACCCGCATTTTGTCTGGATTCGCAGAAGGGTTGCTTCTGTCATAGACATTTTACAGCTGAAAGATTTAGCGAACTTTATTTTAGGTTTGTTTTATACAACTTTTATGTTATATATTCATCATGTAGTGTAGAGCTATGTATATGTATTTTATTTAATAATAACAATTTAAATAAAAACGCATGCTAGAATGAAAATAAAATAGTTATAATTACTAATTCTAAGAATAATTTAGAAAATAATACTAGCTGCAAGCAAAAAAAACTAGTAGGTAATCCAAAACAAAATGGTGGTCTTGGAAACAAAAGTATTGATGCAGAAGTATAGGTAAAGTGTCCGTACCTTATATTTACATAATGCTCTCCTCAACCACCCTGATAAGGGCGGGGATCTGTCGCTATAGCGGCCCGGTCACCTGATGGACAAGCAGTGCACATTATTATATCACTTATTTAGTACCCATGACACAAGCGTTGGCGCTAGATGGCGCTGAGGAATGATCCGGAATTTTATTACTTGAACACTCATAAAAATACATACAATATCCGTGTGTAGCATAGGGCAAATACAATATGGCTCCAATTAGTTTTGTCTTGGGTAGCATTTTTCACGCCTTCAAGTTTTCCGATACTTTTCGCATTGTCTACTATTAAGCAACACGTTCGTTCTGTTTGAGACACGTCTATGTTACTATTTTTTTAATCTGTGATGGTCTAATATGTATCACACAGGTACAATCAAGTAATTATTTTGCAATTTGCAAATGCACCTATCATTGAATATATTCGATGATATATAACTTGGTAGACTTAGAAAGACGTTTAATTCAAACTAACTGGTGCGCGCGACTTCGTCCGCGTGGTATAGTTATTACCATAAAAACGGTTCTAGTCAGTAACCTTAAAAGATAGACAAATACTGTTGTGGACATTTTTTTAGATCATTTCAAGAGGAATAATTCTTTTATACACATTTCTTTCTTGAACCGTTTTCGCAGCGCACGCAACGGAAGCCCTGAAAGATGAATATATTTCCCCGATTTTTTCACATTTTCAATTGTCTCTTCGCTTATATTAGTTGCAGCGTGATGTTATATAGCCTAAAGCCTTCCTCAATGAATGGTCTATCCAACACAAAAATATTTTTTCAATTCGCACCAGTAGTTCCTGAGATTAGCACGTTCAAACAAACAAACAAACTCTTCAGCATTATAATAGTATAGTGCTACAGTGATTCGAAATAAAAAATTAATCAGCATTATAATAGCATTTGGGAATCAGAATAATCCATTCTGATTCCCAAATGCTCCTTAGCTTCAATATTGTAAAAGCAAAAGAGATTAGTTCTGTATTTCTATAAGGCATATTTGATTAATCTCATACACCTGACGATAATCTCTGAAAATCCTAAATTCAAATGTAAATAAAATTATTCTTCTCAATATAGCTTGAAAGTATAAAATAAATATATGTACTTTAAAACACCAGAGTCCATTTTCACAATAGGTGCTCATATAAATTTAGAAATTTTATTTATACCTGACTTGGTAAAGAATAACTTTTTGAGCTACTTCCAAAAAGAGCGACACATTTCAATTCAGTTTTTATTTTATTTTACTTACTTAAACGAGTATAAACGTGTTAAATACTTACCAGATAACTATTAAACTTTTAGACTACTGGAAAGCGGTCAGATGGTTAAATTGGATTTAAGTTACAAAAAAAAAACATTCAGTTGAATTGAGAATTTTCTCCGTTTTCTAAGTCGGATAGCTCATACCGCTCAATTGAAACTTGTTTAAATTCTAAAGCATTTTAGAGTCTTTTTATTTCCAATTTTATCGCACTGCCCTGCTTGTAGGTTTTTACTATGTTAATTAAAAGAAAATCCGGAGCTTATTTAGTGCTTAGCTGACCCTGAATCTGTGGTATGGCCCAATAAAGTCAGGCTTAGATTGATAAGAGCAGTATTTCGTGCTTGAGTATATAATGAGATCGGCGTTTGAAGGGTTTGGACCCTTTTTGGGAGCAAAATGACATGCACAGAACTGATATGAAGTACTTATGTATGTTCCTATTATGTATATCTCAGTGTCTATTCTATACTTATGATATCAATGAGTGTTCAGAACAGATGACGATCAACATTACGTTTACATAACTGAAGAGAGAAGATATTGGACAGCTTTTCCAGAATCAAACGTAGAAATCCAGGGATTAAAATCTTCGTATATTGTTGAACTATGCTGGAGAGTTTTAGAGAGATTAGCTGTGTGAGTAAAAACTTTCCTCCAATGTTTAAAAACATTTTCCTGATATCAGATCATTATCGAAAAGTTTGAAGTAAGGTTTCACGAACTTATAAGGATTTAGATTACTAACTGAGAGAATTAAGAACTTGCCTGAATTATCTTAGGAAAAAAATGGCCAGCTTAGTAGGCTCAGAATTTGCGGGTTTCAGTAACAAATGACACTGAGATCGAAAAGCTCTGAGGGATTTAAAACCCAATTTTATAAGTATCCAGCAAAAAAGTAAAAGTAGTAAAAGATGAAGAATAAAATAGAAACCATCCATTTTATAAAAAGCGGCCAGTTGCCAGTTTCCGTGAAAATATTAATCGATAATTGGTACGCCTAAATTCTCGTGTTATCGAACGAGTAGGTAGTTAATAAAATAATTACCAATTATAATTACGCAGCAGGCAGACTATATACATTTGTAGAAAGTATCAGAAATTACCAGTTACTGATTAATTAATTATGTTACATCAGATGTAGCGGGTGTACCTTATTAACACGTCAACATACCTGACATTGAGAAGATAAATAATTTCTAATTTGTCATAACTTGGTTAGTTCGACTCAGATTTTATATTTTTATATTATTCTTTTAGCGGCTGACTCTGGTTAATCTAACAATAGAAACCAGTATGTAAGATTGATGGTGAAACTTGGGCACTAAGCTTTATTCTGTCATCCGCCCTTGACGATCCATCTCTCTACTGTAAACTACTTACTCTCTATGTTTTCCATGTATGGGCTACAATTTAGTATAAAGAAGATTATTACGAGCACTGTTAAAAACATGGCATCTTTAAATGGCGGCGAAAATCATTCCACCATTTTGCACTAATGGAATCCTCCATTAGTGCAAAATACCTACATCAATAAAATGATTTTTGGCGCCACTTTATAGATAACACGCTCAATAAAACGGGTTATAACGTTTCGTTCGTTCGATATTTCATAATTTTCTTAAACTCCCTTAAACTACGTATATTTACTACTCTTAACTGGCTTTCAGTCGTAGATAAGTGTCGAAAATATCCAACTACTAAACAGTCAACTTTAAGTTCTTTTGAGAACTCATATAAGTGTCACAACTGCTGTGGAGCAGATAATGTTTTTAACTTAAAACGTCTCCGATAACTTCAAAGTTTCAGAAATACAATTTATATCGCTGAACTAAATAAAAGTACCTACCTATAAAACCTATAGGTAGGTATATGTTTCAAGCAATTACGAATTTTATTACAATCGAGTGATTAGTATTGCTAGTTATAAAAATACAAATTTCAAATGAAATTACTCATCTAATCTAATTCATAAATAGGATACACGTTAGTTACCTACTTGATACTTCCATCCTTTTTCTGTTGCTGTGATTGCGAGCAGTACTCACCTACTACCCATTAACAAATTTAACCCAAGTCACTTAGGTTGGATCGTTCCTTCGGCAAATCAAATTAAATTATTTGCTCCCAGTAATAGAGAAATCGGCGTGATTTTAGGCACAATTTGAAACCTACTATAGCTAGCATAATATAACGTTCTAATCAAATGTGTTCCTCTCAATTGCGGTTCAAAATTAACGTCAGCTGTCGGCGTCAATAACTAAGTGGTTCGTTAAATAAACAATACATGTTATCTCTGCTTCATGAGGCGATTGACACCACGAACTCTGACTTGGAACACATACGAGACTGGGGTAGGTCGTATGGTCTTGCTATCAATGCTAATAAGACTCAGACGATTATTATCGGTAGTTCTCGTATGGTGTCCAAAATTGACTGGTTCCGACTGCCCCATGTCATATTTGATGGGGTGGTGATACCATTCAGTGAAGTAGTTAAAAATTTGGGTGTTTTCTTTGACTCAACTTTTTCTTGGGGTCCACAGCTAACTGAAGTAAGTCGTAGAATTTTTGCATCATCAGCCTCTCTCCGCAGATTGCGAAATTTTCTTCCCATATCTACTAAAACTGCGCTTGTTAAGTCACTTCTCTTACCACTTCTTGATTACGCTGACGTTTGTTATTTCGATTTAACCGAAGAGCAGCTAAACAAACTTGAGCGTCTCCAAAATTTTTGCATACGTTTCATATTTGGTTTGCGGAAATATGATCGTATTTCAGAGTCACGCAAGGAGCTCAAATGGTTACCGATTCGCTTTCGCCGCAATACTCATGTTCTTTCCTTTCTCTACAAAATTCTCTTCCATCCTGTCACCCCTCATTACTTGAAAGAATATTTCAGTTTTGTGACTCCCACACATTCTGTCTCCTTACGTCCTAGTCGATCTCTCCTTCTGTCATTTCCATCATCTTCCTCTACTCAGGCTAATATGTACTTTCATAAGTCGTTTGCAGTACATGCTGTAGCCTTATGGAATGCTTTGCCTCTTTCTATACGTAAGTCTAAATCCTTATTAATTTTTCAAAATCAAATTTTCCACCATTTTTTAACTTTGGCAAATCTGTAATTTATAATTCTGTATGTAAGTAGTGTATGTGTTATAATTACTTGATTGTGTAGGTATTTGTTGTTGTAGTTAGGTTTTTTTTTTTTGTATGTATTTATAAATTCCTTGTATTTGTTTTAGTACACCTCTGACCCTTTTCTTCTCAGCTAATCGTGTCCATCCAAAGGTTGCCTGGAAGAAATCGCTTAAGGCGATAAGGCCGCCCATATGTACGTCATCATAAATTTATCCTTTCATGTATTTCTTTCATGTTGGTGTGCAATAAAGACATATTATTATTATTATTATTATTGTTCTTTATTTCACTTCACAGACTCTCGGGCCTTACGCCCGGTATTTTTAAGGCATCAGTGGGGCCGGAACCAACACTGAGAGGCCTTTTACAATATTATACTTAAAATTAAGTAAAAATTACAGATAGAGGATGTTAGGTATATAAAGTAACTATTGCAGACATGGTATTAATGTTACAGGCTATTGTGTTGAGTTGTTCATTGACTTAATTAAACTGGTCTATTGTACGAGGAACGGCACCCGCCAGTTATGCCTCATTCATAATAAAATATAGCGGGTGATGACTTGCCACTCACTAAATGGGCCCTCCACAAAAGGCAGCCTAAGATGACGCCGGAAGGGCAACATTGGTGTGAGTGGCTTAGGGTGTCGAGAGGTGTGCTGCGCGTTCTCTGAGCGGTACTAGCGGCGTTATGCCCTTTAACACTTCCACCCTGGAGCTTAGGTACTGAGCTCTTGCGTCTTCCACTCCCGGACGGCCAATCAAGGCAAGCCGGGAGGCAGGGGGTCTCATTTAGCCCCCAGGGAATCGGGGTCCGCGGTGACGCTACTCACCGACGACTCGCCATAAAGTCGCCCCTGCGGTTACTCACCGACGACTCGCCATAAAGTCGCCCCTGTGGTTGTTTGTTATTATTATTATTACTAATTAGACATTCCTGGTAAATTCATTTCCAGTTCTGCATACTAGGTAAAATGGTAGCTAAAACACTGCGTACGGGATAAAAAGTTATGGTCAGAACGCTTTGCCGTAAATTGAAATGAAGCTCAGCGAAAAGGCTAAAAGGTGCGCGTCATAAAACAATGTATTTGTCCGTCCGTAAAACTGTCGAGCTTTTATTGAGGTAGTGTCCTTGGTAGTAGCTAACTAGGGATAGTTAGCACAGCCGGCCTCAGTCACCCTGCTAGTTTTATTAATTAAACTGCCCTGTGTTACTATAGTGACCAAGGAACTACTACTATGATTTTAGCCAAATATTAATGGTAGAGGAAGAATCAAATACAACCAAACTACGCGTTTTACTTGGCACATATTCCATTTCCAATTGAAAATATTTATAATTTTTCAAAATCATATAGAATTAAACTTTAGTCAGTACATAGTGAATACATTATAATATATTTATTATCATTTATATTGGAACATTAAAATTAAATGTTTTATTTTATACAAAATAACAATAACATCGAAAAAGTAATCGCAGGCTAGCTGAGAACCATATAACCTTCAAACGTATTTACTTATTTGCGCACATCTATTCATGAGACTGAAATAATTAAATGAGTTTCCAGTAGGTACTAGGTAAGAATACAAATGAGAAAATACAATAAGCTGTCAAAATTCGTATTCTGAGCGTTTTTAGATATCTTTAACAATTTGAATAAATAATACTATAAATCAGATACAATTTGCTGTGAAAATATTAAATTAAAATACTAATGTTATTTTTATTAATTATTCGTTGGATATCTCTTGACATCAGAGTATTTTTTTTAACTATAACGGGTTTGCACTTGGCTGTAGTTTGCCTGAGTATATTTAGTATATACTTACAATGTATATAATATAACTAATACGAAGTTAATATTTAAAAAAAAAGTAAATAATGTCGTGTAGCCAAACTTTTTAAAGAAATAACGTCAAAGAATTAATAAATGAGCAACAGACAGATTAAGGAATCTTCCCCTGGCAAGGTTGTTACCTGATCATTAACTCCCGAGTACTTCGTTTATGACAATTGGATGGTAATGGGAGTTTGCGTATTTAAATTTTACCCTTTCAAGCTATGACGTTTCCCTTGGGCTGTTTATTTGGGTGTATATTTGTTGACTAGTCTGAAAGCGTCTTTAAGGCAGCCATGAGACGATGATATGAACTGGATTAAGTAATTCCGTGGCGTCGCGTTCACCAGATAGCGTTTCCTACGCTTTTCCATCATCTAAATATATAGGTAAAACTGACTGACTGATATAGTGATCTATCAACGCACAGCACAAACCAATGGACGGATTGGGCTGAAATTTGGAATGAAGGTAGATGTTATGACGTAGACATCCGCTAAGAAAGGATTTTTGGAAATGCCACTTTTAAAGGGGTGAAATAGGAGATGCAAGTTTTACTTCTTAATGCGAGCGAAGCCGCGAGCACCCACTAGTTTCGAATATATAAGGCGAGAAAACAAAATTATCTACCTACAATTAATTTATTGTTGCCAAACTACGACGTGCGACATCATGTGACGAAAATTAATTCGCTCTGTTTATAAAATGACGGAGATGAAATTATATTAAATGGTACGTGTTTGTTGAGTGATGTAAAAACAGAAAACATTGTCACGAAGAACGCCTAAGATAATTTTCATCATATTTGGTAAGGAAATGTGAATTAAAAAAATTGATGCGATTAGATAGCAGACCCCAGAGTAATTGTTTTTATTTTACTTTCTGGACTGTAATATAGACGTTTGTGGAACATATTTTTTGCATAAACATATCATTGTATGAAGCTATTCATATTTTTCGATGGTAATCGGACCTTACCATGTGACAAGTTATATATTTGACCTCGGTACATGAGTGTTAGTAATTTTTTTTACTAACGTTGTATTGTTGATACATGCATATTGAACAACATTTATGCTCTATGTTTGCCTACCAGACTGATAGGTTAACTTTGTTATACTGTCAAACTATAAACTAACATGTTAACCTGACTTCCTGTTCCACGCACTCTTCAGAGCAAGAGTGAATCAGTTCTTCGGTCCCATCAGGTGAATTATTATGCAAGTTATACGTTGGGCCTAATTTCATTTTATTATCTTGATAAAAGGTTGTAGTTTAAGGTGCTTCCGTGGGTTGGATGACACGTTAATTTGTAGGTCTCAGCTGTCAAGGTAAGCCATGTCAGTTAACTCTCAATACCAGAGTTGGCCGTTCTCATACGAAGAAGAAGAAGGACAAACCTAATCCGTTCAACATACACAAGATGTAAATCTCTCTCTCTTTGAGCCGTATTTCCTCATGACTGAGGGTCGCGATTTCCCCACAGAATTAATTCACTAGGGGAGTTTTCTAAGGGCAGATACATCGTGGCGGGCATCCAGGTCCTTCCACGGAAGACACATGTCCTCGGATATTGTGGCCCCCATACATGTCAGTTTCCTCACGATGTTTTCCTTCACCGTTAAGCAAGTGCAAATCAACACATAACTTGAAAATACAAGTCATTTGTGTACGGCTGGATTAGAACCAGGGTGCGTCTGGATGAAAAGCAGACACTGGAACCACTGAACCACATTTGCTTTCGAAGATGTAAATAATACTACGTAATAATATGGTTGATACCTGCGTTGTGGGTTCGAGCTTGGTGGCGAACTTGGCGGGCTCTTCCGCCGCGGAGAGCAGGCGGCGCGCCAGCCGGGCGAAGGTGCAGCGGAACTGGCGCGACATGCTGCAGTACAGCACGAAGTTCACCGACGACGTGAACAGGGCTAGCACGTCCATCAGGTCACCTGGGGACAGTCAAAACACTTTAATATATCTTACTAGTGTAGGCTCACGGCTTCGCTCGCATTATGCATGATGTACAACGAACATCGCAAACATACGAGCACTCTTCTTTTATGGACAGTTATTAAAGCCTTAGGAGTACCTACTCGTAACATGAAACCGAGCTTCTCATCGATGTGTTCATTTTTCAAGATAGAAGAAAACGTAAAATAATTTATCTAATTATAATCGTATGGTAAGGTAATCATACCTAACGTATATCATCGTATTTTTTATCAATTATATAATAGTTAGGAAGTATAATTTGCCTATTTTACCCTCTTAAAAGTGGCATTTCCAAAAATGCTTTCTTTGCGGATGCCTACGTCATCACACCTACCTGCATACCAAATTTCAGCCCGATCCGTCCAGTGGTTTGGACTGTGTGTTGATCTGTATGACAGTCAGTCACCTTTGAGTTTTATGTATATAGATTTCAATTCATAAGTATAAATACTTAGTAGTATATAACAGCGAAACTGTTTCTTTCTCACTCTCACGCCGCATCGGAACGACCAACCATCGTAATTTTTGATATGATGGTAGTATAGGGCAAGAGAGTACAAGGTCTAGTTTTCACTACTGAAACAACACAACCGAAGCCACCTTGTAACTAACTGTATTAAATTTACTTTGTCTAATAAAATAAATTTACCTCACATAATATGTATGTATTAACAATAATAAACTTGATCTGACACAAACCACCAAATTTCTAGGCCTAACTTTAGACAGCAAATTGCAATGGGACCCTCATATTGAACAACTATCAGGCAAGTTAAGCTCAGCTGCCTATGCAGTCCGCAAAGTCAGAGAACTGTCCAATGAAAAAACTGCAAAAATTGTATACTTTAGTTACTTTCACTCAATTATGTCCTATGGCTTACTACTATGGGGTAACGCTGCAAATGTTCAGAGTATTTTTGTCTTACAGAAGAGAGCTGTGAGAGCCATATATAGATTAGGTTGTAGAGAGTCACTAAGGGAAGTGTTTAGTAAGATAAGAATACTTACTTTGCCAAGTCTATATATTTATTTGAATGTTATGCATGTTCGCAAGACATTTCACCAATATAAAAAAGTTGACAATGTTAACAAGCGCGCCACAAGACGAAAAGATGAACTAATTGTACCCTGTTCTAGGCTTGCTAAAATAAGAAAAAGCTATGTAGTAAATAGTGTAAAACTTTATAATCATGTACCTGAAGCACTCAAAGAAATGAATAATTTAAAGTGTCTTTAATCTACAGTGTTTCAAGAGTATTCTATTTACATTTTTTTAAAACTATTATTTAGAATGTTTATCTCTAATCATTCATTTTGTTGCAAACTTGTACTACTTTGATTGTGTTTATACGCAAGTACAATTCGTCCAATAGGTAAATTTATGAGGCTAATGTTATCAGAATAAAAAGCGGTGTAATGTTCGGTAGTAACACACATCCTCCATAAAAATGCTTGAATAATTTTCTAATAAAATTTTTATACTGTAAGTCATTAAACGCCATTTAGCCACAACAGCAGTCAATAAAAAAGTATCTACAATCTACGAAAATAGTTATTTGTTATACGAAATTGGTAATCAACTTGCAAGACAGCTTAAAAACTCGATATGACTGAAACCCTACCGAAACAAAAAGATTTACTTAAACTGGCAGCAAAACATTACATAAAAGTCAATAGAGATAAAATGAATATCGCAAAAGTTAATGGATTAAAAAAATCTCCCAGTATTTTTCGTAAGATAGAAAGAGCTTTATTTAAGCAGAAACATTTTAATAAAACGTAGAGCAGGCGAAATAGGCAGACATTTTGCCAGTGGCCTTAAAGGTCCTTTTCGATATGGCATTAAGCCGAACCCTCTGTCAGGTAGGTAAGCTTTTATCAGAATGATAATTTAGCAGACACCTTGCGACATCAAATTTAATTTAACACAAAGTTATGAACATTTGCATACAAATTCTCATCACGCAATATGTTATAGCAATCTTTGGAAATGATTTTAGGAGGAAACGACCCCCTAAAATTAATCATACCTACCTACGTGATGTGAACATGAAATTAATATGTAGGACGTGTTTCCATCGCAATTACATCGATGTTATGGCATGTTACATGCATAAAATATACTCGTAGTACCACACGGATCTTATCATACTCAAATATAATTTATTTATTTAGTTTATTGTTTTTTTTTCTTACATAAGTAAGTAAGTTTACCGGAAGCTGTGTTTCCTGCAACTACAATCCGGGGTCTTCAAATCTAGAGTTAATACAGGTTGTAGGTAAGCGTGTTGCACCCTAGGCTGCAGCAATGCTTAACGTCAGGCAGGATGTAGTCAAACGTAAACCTATCCTACGTTAAAAAACCGATGCGCCTGCCTTAGTTAAAACAATGAATCATGTAAAAACTTGGCTACTTACATGGCTTGAACCTTATCATGCTAGGTTACATATTATTAACACAAACATAAACGGTTGTATCCTTTTGGTCATGCCGTTTCCCCTACTGTGTATATTTATAAACTTCTATTTTCAAACTGTGTATAAAGCAATCTACTAAATCAAAAAGCGTAACTTCTTACGCACAGTTTGATAAATTACAATAATAAACTGTAACAAATAACCTTGCTAAAGTTTGGACAGCTAAAACTAGTGAACTTAAGAACTTCGGAACAAATATAAAGTTCTTAAGGAGTATGGACGGGTTCAACTCCAGAGTTCAATAAGAACTTTGTCGAAAACAAGGTTACCTGATAAAAAACTTAAAAAAATCGTCGGTTTTCAATCAATCAATCAATCAATATAACTTTATTGTACACCAGAAAACAAAATACAAAAACAATTTACAGTAAAATTACTTAACCTAGGTACATTGGGCGGCCTTATCGCGTAGAGCGATCTCTTCCAGGCAACCTTAGTAAAGATCGCTAGGAAAGAAACATATAAAAGTCGGTGGCGTACAAACAACAACATAACAGATACCTTAAGAAACAAACATACTAAACACTAAATTATTGCTAGGAATACACATAAAAAAAACAACTAACAATGTAAGCAAAGGGAAAATAAATACATTGTCTCAAACAAAAGAATAAATATATCACTCAATTAAATATAGGATAGCAAATCATACCATGGATAAATAGTAATTATATACCAAACCCTGGAAAACTGAAAGAGATTTGGCGGTTTTTTTAAATGTATTATTTTTTTATTTGTAGAATTATTTTATTTCCTGATCTTTTGTAACTGTTTTTATAATCATGATGTGCACGAATGCTTCAAATGCAGAAAATCTATTAAATCCGAAAGTTTGCTTGTAATTGTAATTAGGCACACATAAGTTCACAGAAAACACATTTCTGTAGATTTACATACGTGTGTGCCTAATAAACAAATAAATAAATTCAACAAAAAAGCTCTCTACCTTTTGGAAATTCGTAAAATAAAAATCACCTATTCCATATTTCTTTGACCCTCGACGAAACGCATAGGAACGCAACTTTAAACGCTAATTTTCAAAACCTGTTGTACAAAAGTTGCTGTTATGGAAGTTCTCAGACTAACCGTATAAAAATTTTACGTTAGTTTATAGACTTTATAGTAAGTAGCCTTGTATGTGTATTAGTACAGTAAGTGGAAGACATTCAAGACAAGAATGTGACCAATTTAATAATGTCGTTGTATGTGACTAAGATTAGACCACTTAAGATGAAGACTGAACCAATATTGTCAAATGGTCTCTTGCCGTTTTTTTCTATAAGGAGTGAAAGATTACACCTAAATATGCACAAAAAATATTTATTTGACTGAGAAAATAAAATTATCCTCATAAATGTTTACACTTGTGTTTGCATTCTCTCTGCGAGTCGTATTTCCTCATGACTGAGGGTCGTGACTCCCCCGCAGAATTAATTCGCTAGGGGAGTTCTCTTGGGCAGATACATCGTGGTGGGCGCCCAGGTCCTTCCACGGAAGACGCATGTCCTCGGATTTTGTGGTCCTCAAACATGTTGGTTTCCTCACGATGTTTTCCTTCACCGTTAAGTGAGTGCAAATCCACACATAACTTGAAAATACAAGTCATTGGTGTAGGGCCAGAATCGAACCAGGGTGCGTCTGGATGAAAAGCAGACACTGGTACCGCTGAGCCACACTCGCTTTAATTTTGCATCGCTCATTCGCTCGTGTTTGCATTATATACATGTGTATATATATGTGTAAAACCCTTCGGTCATTGATCGAATTCCCATGTGATTCGATTAATTTTGGCTGGACCCTTTCCCTTGTTCAGTTGTAATACATGGGTCTCCTATAGGATTTGACTAATGGTAAATCATTCGCAAATCTTTATCATGGAGCGATGAGATATATTTGATATCTCGTAAATATTGTAGCTAGGTACAGGTATCAACTATTAAGAAGATACTTTTGTAAGCGGACAAAAAGTAAAAAAAAAATATATGGCAATTATCATATTGTGTAAGTAACTTACTTGCATTACCATATTCATAGGTTGTTATGCATATAGCTTCTTATTTCATGTAAAATGTCATGAAATCCAAAAAAAATATATAGATTCAGATCAAGTGTTTTTTCTACAATAAGTTCAAATTCAAATTCAAATTCAAATTATTTATTTAAGTAAATAACTTATGAACTATTATTACATGTTCACTGCACTCCACACTAGGATAACCTGTGTTATGAAGTGCAGGCTCTTCCTTAAGTTAAATGAAAGGATACAATCAAAGCTTACGTACTATTCCATAAAATATATAAGATTAGCTGACGCCTGGTAACAGATGAAATTTACTTGCAATCGTGCGGAACAAACACGCCGCGCTCTGCACTAGGTCGAACCTGTGTCGCAGGACACAGTCGTGATGATCCACACGTGCCATATCCAATGTGAAAGGAAAGCAATGAGGTTACCAGGCATCACCCAATAGTGGCTACTTATGTACATTATAATATATGAAATATTTAACAAATTGTATGAATTGAGTCGTTGAGTAATGACTCATACAACTTTTTTGTTATTTTTATTTATAAGATACACTTTGTTAGTATAGGTATCATACCGTAAGTGTTTTAATGCGTGAAGCTGAATGTGTGTGTCTGTGTGTGTAAGTGGATGTGAGGGAGGGACCGATATATAGGTCATATATTATACGTATGATTATATAAATATTATTTATGCTTGTTGGTTGGGGAGGTACATATTATATATTACTATTAGTTGATTATAGTAGATAGATAGTAGCTTATATAAATTATATGTTTATAGAAGTTGCATAGGTACAAGCGGGTATAGGGCAGTTAAGAATCAAAAACTATTAGTTTTTCAGTGCAGCGGTAGTCAAGTGTAATCAACCAATTGGTCATTTACTTTTTGCAAATGAATCTAGACGTTTCGAGAAGGTCTAAGTCCCGATCACATTGAGAGTATAGTTTAGGGCCTTTATAGAAGTAAGCACGTTGTGCGAAACATGTGTTGGTTTTCGGTATCTTCCATGTATTTCGGCGTGAGGTTGGTTTAGTAGTGAGTGCTGAGGATTGTGCCGTCCTATGAAATCGTAGTATCACTGCCAAAATGTATAGCTGTCGGACTGTGAGGTATTGCGTGTCTTGATAAAGTGAGGAAGTAGGATATCTGAAAGGCTTTCTGTACGCAACTTTTAGAACCTCTCTTTGGGCTACTTCTACCTTTTTGAGGCGCGTCATAGCAGTAATAGCATAAGTGGTGAAGAAGCTTATCTTAAAGAAACTATTGAATCGAGTGAATCGGTTCTTACCGGGTAAGCACGCTCCATCTTAGTCCATAGCCTTTGCTTGCTATCAGGTAAACTATGGTCAAGTGCAAACCCGGTCAAGTTAAAAAAAAACTATTATATACTGGTGGTTACTACATATAGACTTAAGCTTAAGAACTTAACTGCACTGACCACTAAATGCTATCTTTCATTTCCTTTTTTAAGCAAAAAACGATGCTGTAGACCACGAATCTTACGTAAAATATGTAAAATCTATGCTCATAGCATAGGTCATATAGGTCAGGTCACATAGTACAGCTCATAAAGGAAGGTCTTTAAAAGTGTTCGGTCATTCACATCAAAGTCCGTCAATTAGTAAGTAGTGAAATTGAAGTCGCAAGTTAATTGATCGTGTTTACTTTATCACACTGCGATGTCGTTACAAGGGCCAACGCTAATAACAAAGATGAAGATGTATAATTTATTTATGGTGGTAGATTAATAGTTACTTAATGAGTACTTTCTTACGTCTCTTATAAAAAAATAAAATCTTTATAAAACAAGTACATTTTCAGATTTTAATGGAGCTACATAAAATATAATGAATGAACAACGGACGTCGGTTTGTTAGATTATTTATATACAAATTGGATTTTATCTAACACCAACATCACAATTATATTTATTTCGGTATTTTTTATGGAAAGTTATATTTTTTGCTATTAATTTACTGTTTATTTATTTGAATAAAACAGTTAATTCTCTCTTCTAAAAAACTCTTTCTACCCAATTATTTACATTAATTTGTTGACCTAAGCACTCAAATTAACAGTTAATACAGAAATAACAGGTATTATGAAAAAAAAATATTACAAGAAAGAATGTACAAACAAACCATCACCTGCGCAATATCAAAATGCTTGGAAATTGTTGATGGTATATTCAGCTTTGAGATATGGCGCCGGAAAAATATTGAACATTTTATTTACAATATTATGAATTATGGCATCACTCTTGTAACGAACATACCACGTAAAAGAGGGAGTTTAGACACCTGCCACTTTCAGGAATTATTAAGAAAACAACTATAAACAGTAATTATAACCAAACATATAAAAAAACATATCCATAACATTAAGAGTTTTGAATCTACGCTGTAATAACTCATTTGTCTGACAACATACGTTGTCGTATTAAATGTACATAAAACGGCCGTCGTGGCGGAAAACGGCTACGAGGATTATTATTATTACTTTTAAATGCAACAAATGCAAAAGATAATTATCCAAGATATCTTTAGTAATCGTAGCATTCGAAATGTATTTTCTTCAACTTGATAATTCTAACATAGTCGACTTAATAAAAAGCATCCTGTCTTCTATATATATTTTTTTCAAATTTGAGTAGGTATATTATTTCACATCCGATAACCGATTACATGTGTCTTCCGTGGAAGTACATACCTGGGCGCCGACCACGATGTATGTAAATGTATCTATCTGCCTTAGAGAACTCCCCTAACGAATTAATTCTGCGGGGGAGTCACGACCCTAAATCTTGAGGAAATACGGCTCAAGAAAAATTATATCCCGCGTCGTACGTTTGTGCTATATCTTAGAAAAATAACTACAGTGCATTAAACATTAGCTTCCAAATAACATCCATTGAAGCACCAATATTTCTTCATAAAACATATTTACATACACATGTAAAGCTACGGAAGTTTGTTTAGTGAAATTTGCGAAAAGCATAACACAATATCCTGGCAGCTTCATAATTCTTTTATTTCCACCACAAGAGAGCCGAGGATGTCTGTAAGCGTAATAAATAAATACGAGTATATTTGAGCCTGTCTTATGTAATGATTTACTAGGACAGTTTTATCTTAGCAGATTTATGTATACATATTTTATTTAGGTGTTACTTGGTGTGGATAAGACGGTCTAGATGATATGTATGTACATAAACAATTGAAATACAGATAGTGTGTGTGTATGTTGTCCCAGTCTTCTACTATTTAAAGTATTTAAAATTACTGCGGTTTGTTTATTCTGTTATTTTCCCGTACTTTGTATGCTCAGTCAGTAACGATCTGCTACCAGCGTAGAGTTTATAGTTTCTTTTTTTAATAAAATGGGTTTGCACTTGACCATAGTGTTGAGATAGTAAGCAAAGGCTATGGCCTAAAATGGAGC
The DNA here is from genome assembly GCA_927399415.1 of Macaria notata. Classification (NCBI taxonomy): domain Eukaryota; kingdom Metazoa; phylum Arthropoda; class Insecta; order Lepidoptera; family Geometridae; genus Macaria; species Macaria notata. The sequence goes on from OV656730.1 coordinate 11,437,426, forward strand.
GTGCTTACCCGATAAGAACCGATTCACTCTCGCTTTGAAGATCGCTCACAATTTCATATAATAAAACAGTCATAAAGTTTATTCAGATTTGCTTCATATTAAAGGAATTTAATTAATTAAAGCACAATATTAAATACTTACAGAGGTATCTGTTTAAAATATTTATTATCAAAGTAAAATTGCGTTCGGATTATATTTGCTGTGAAAGTTGTAGAAACAGTATAAAATCAGTGGCATAATAAAGTTGGTCGGTTAATAAAATGAAGTAGTTTACTGAAATAGACCTCCTCGTATACGTGAGCTGAGTTAATAAACTCGACTCATTCATGCAACTCTCTTAGATGAATTGGCCGGATTTATTTGCTCTATAATATATTATTGTAATTACGCCTCTTTATCTCCAATAAGTCTTAAATCTCAAACAGTTTATAGCTTGGTTTAGTTTCATTACGGGTATTATATGACACTTATGAGAATAAATATGTATAGTATATGTACTTAGATAGACATGAACATATATTATACTAGTAGATGCTCGCGGCTTCGCTCGCATTAAGAATTAAAACTTGCATCCCCTATTTCACCCCTTTAAAAACGGCTTTTCCAAAAATCCTTTCTTAGCGGATGCCTACGTCATAACATCTACCTGCATGCCAAATTTCAGCCCGATCCGTCCAGTGGTTTGGGCTGTGCGTTGATAGATCAGTATATCAGTCAGTCAATCAGTCAGTCAGTCACCTTTGAGTTGTATATATTTAGATAATAGGCACTGTGCGATGTCATAAATAAGTATTAATCAATCAATAACCCCAAACATTTGTGAGTGAATTTATCCAAAACCGACTCAGAAGTTTGATTCGATTTACATGTTATCATAAAAATATTCACACACAGAAAACTCCGAGTAACGTACCGCTTATAAGGTTTTTGGTGCTGTATCATCAATTTTCATATTTCGTGACATCAAAGGTAAAGCTAAAACTAGATCACATGTCCCTCGTGCTGCTCGAGTTTCATAATTTTATTTTCCCCCTTTTCGTGAGATCGGACGAAAGGATCACGTTCGTAGTTTAAAACGATCATAGCTTTCAATAGAATTTTAATTTGGCTGAGAGCAAAATACACTCTTGCGATAATACGTCTTTACGTAGCTTACAGCAGAGAAGTAAATAAACTGTTTATCTGGCATAATTTGTTGTGACCGTTGCTTTATGCTATTTATTTGATTATTGGGAAATTAATGAAATAATGTCTTTACCACCATGTCACTCAAACATTTATCGCAACCTAATAAAGATTTATAAACGTAAAAACCTAACTAGTAGAAAATTGCCGACTAACTAAGGTCCTCTTAATCAACATACATTTCATTAGTGATTGCTCTACAAACATTACAATTTGAAAATAGTTTTTTATTCAAATTTAACTTCAAATACTTTGAGTTTTCAAGATTTACTTACTATGCAAAAGTTTGTTAGAAAATTCACTTTGGACTCTTAACGTTAAATTGAAAAGATTCGAATAATAAACGCAGCATATATTTTTCTTTTCATAGAAATATATTCACTGGCCGGCGCGACGCGACGCCTGGAGGTGGCGGTCTGAATTATTCAAGAATTCTACTACTAAAGCGAAATCTGCTTTGCAATTTCCTCCGCCACACGAGCCGGCGGTATAATCTCAGCTCAAGTAGTTGATATAAATTCCTCCTATTGTCTCGCCGAGTCCGAGAGATTACTGAATTATGAAACGATATATCTCAGCCACGAAAACAAACCTCATTCTGTGTGCTGGCTTCTTGATTGACGAGGAAATTACTTTCAGGCTTCCAATCAAGGGTCCACGTTTTAATATGTATCCCTTAAAGAAAGAGAGGATTAAAGAGGCTCGGTCCTCTATTTACTTGCTAAAATGGCGTTGCCTCAATTTTCTTGCGGTTTATCTTCAGAGACCACACGACCTTATTGAATAGCTCCTGAGACATATTATGTGATTTCCAAAATGAGACACTTCTTGAGATTAACCAACATAAGTGCTTTAGTTAGTAATTAATTCCCTACTGAAATACAATACAATAATTTATTGACTCAGAGCATTACTTACATTTCTGGTTTCCCTTTATTATAAACATGTGTACTTACATAAATAATTGTGTATTTATATAGTTTTTAGTTATTATTTAGGATTAGTACATAGCATCACTTTTTACTTTAATTTAAGTATAGAAAAATTAAGACGTTTAATAGAAAAGTAAACATCGTGGATTCAGTAAAATAATGTCTAAATTGAATATTTTTACAAAATTATAAGAAAACATTTCATGAGTGCTAAATGCAAATAAAAATATAACCTCATCACACTGTATCGCTCATCTCAATCTGTAAAATGCACTGCGAACATATAAAAAAACATTCTGGTTAAGCTAATTGCCTACATTACTGAATAGGCTCATATTTTTCTGTGTTATATTCATAATTCGCTTGAATCATATTATTGCGCTCGTATAAAATAATTAAATTGGAAAACATTATCGAGTTAATGAATTATTATTAATTATTTGGATTGAAAAATATTATTTCGTATGCATTTCGTGAATTATTGAGACAGTTTTACCAATAAAATATAACATTTGCATTTAAAGTTCAGAAAAAGGTGCCTTCATAAAATTTATCTATCTAGTGCACAACTTCCCGAACTCGTCAAATGTTGGCACATTTTTTTTTTGTATTATAATCTAACATTTCTGAATATACCTATACAGAAAAAGTAATCTATTTGTCGCAAATTAATTAAGTAGTAGGGTTAAAATTTTCAAAATGTCAGGTATTCTTAAAGCTTCTACTCACTTTCTCTATTTCTTTCGTTAAACCAGGCCCTTTGGGCGGGTTGTTAAACTCTCGACACCAGAGTTGGCCACTCTCGTTCGATAAGAAGAAGAAGAAGAATTTCTCTATGGTATTTTAAATAGGAGAAGCAAGCCATAAAATTGAGAATAGTTGTTTCTAATTAGGTCAGTTGGTTGCAATGAGGTTTTACTTTATATAGAAGATCATTGGTTGGTTGGTAACTTCGGGAATCACTATTCTAGTATAAAGTGCATATTGAATACGTGATTAAAATCTAGATTAATATAATAATTGAATAGGTTAATTACCTATGAAAAACCGTATAAAGTAATATAATCCGTTCCTCGGTTAGTCACGATGAAACGATTTAATTAAAATCTGAACCGATATCTTTTGTGGGATCAACCTGAACAGAACCCACGCGATAAAGCCTACACAAAGATTGTGTATAAAATATCAGTTTTAATGAATAGGGTTTTCTTATTTTTTTAAGTTTACAAAAGGCGATAGAAACATTACACGTGTAATAGGGAACTTAAATGTTATGTATACAAATAAAGTAAAAGAAGGTTTGTTAACATATTTCCTACTCGTTTTGAGATTAGAATAGTCTTTATCTACACTAATGTTGTAACATTCTACTTATGTTTCCAATACTTGACTTATAATTACAACTGTTATAGCACAGACACCAAAACACTCAATTTAAGCAATTTCACATGATGGTATAATATCCACATCGATATCGTAATAGCTCATTATAACATGAATAAAACGCGACCAACCTGATTGCAGGGCCAATCAGGTTGGTCGCGCTTTATAGATGGTTAGATTTTAATGGCGGCAAAATCACTGTGACAATACACGTACGCGTGAATTTAATGTTTCGCAATGTGTTTTGTTTTTTAAATACAAATTAAAAGTTAAAAATGGATAGCGACGATGATATTTGTATGCCTCCGGATATTCTAGAATTGGCAACAAAAGTAACTCACAATCTTTTGCCAGAAAAATCTAGAAAATTATATGAAAAATTAACTATTGTCAGCTTTTACTTTTGTTGTTTGATTAATTGCATTAGTGAAGATAAAGTAATGTATGCAACTGCATATAACACGGGTATTAAAACACTCGTTACTGTTATGAAACTCGCTGCGCTCGTTTCATAAACTCACACTCGTGTTTTAATACCCTTCATTATATGACAGTTGCATAAACTACTATTTCACTAATTAAGCTATTTCAATCTTGATCTAAAATATAATTGTAAGTCTAACATCATCATACAAAAATGAAGCTACATTTTTATAAAATGTGGGAACTACTCGTAGGTACCTACCTACCTACATTGGCAATTAAAGAGAATTTTGTATACCGCTGCGGGCACTTGAATGTGTTTGCGTTGCTATTAACCAGGTTCTATGATTAAAGGTTCTGATACATTGTTCCAACCCGTGTAATCTAACCTCATTTATCTCTAGTAATGTCCACTTTATCCCCAAAATATGGCCCAGGGTAGAAGAGATGTTACATGTACCATTTTCTTAGCTTGTTTGTGGCTTGATCGAGATTTGAAACTTACATGTTACGGATAACTGTGGTTAGTTCTAGATAGTAGGTAATGTAGATATCTATTAGCGTGTTATTGACCAGTTGAACGCATTTTTATTGAAGATCATTAATAGCCGAGGTCGTGAATAGTCGATTCTATTGGCGATTAATGCTATACATATACAGGCTACCCATAAAACATTTTAGGCTGGCTTTAATATTATTACTTATCTTTAATTCCTTCACAGACTCTCGGGCCTTACGCCCGGTATTTTTAAGGCATCAGTGGGGCCGTAGCCAACACTGAGAGGCCTTTTACAATACTATACTTAAAATTAAGTACAAAATTACAGAAAGAGGATGTTAGGTAAATAAAATTACTATTGCAGACATGGTATTGATGTTACAGGCTATTGTGTTGAGTTGTTCATTGACTTAATTAAACTGGTCTATTGTACGAGGAACGGCACCCGCCAGTTACGCCTCATTCATAAAAAATATAGCGGGTGATGACTTGCCACTCACTAAATGGGCCCTCCACAAAAGGCAGCCTAAGATGGCACCGGAAGGGCAACATTGATGTGAGTGGCTTAGGGTGTAGAGAGGTGTGCTGCGCGTTCTCTGAGCGGTACTAGCGGCGTTATGCCCTTTAACACTTCCACCCTGGAGCTTAGGTACTGAGCTCTTGCGTCTTCCACTCCCGGTCGGCCAATTAAGGCAAGCCGGGAGGCAGGGGGTCTCATTTAGCCCCCAGGGAATCGGGGTCCGCGGTGACGCCACTCACCGACGACTCGCCATAAAGTCGCCCCTGCGGTTATATATATTATTATTATTATTAAGAGCCTAAAGTGTCCCATTGTGTATTGCGTTCCAATCTGGTTGGTGTTTATCCAGGTCATCCCTCCATCGCTTTCTGGGTATGCCGCGACGTCTTTTATGTGTTGGTGACCAATGCGTCTTTGTCTTAGCCCAAAGGTCGTCGGGCATGCGGCAGACGTGTCCAGCCCAATCCCACTTCAAGTTGGCAGCCTTCTGGGTCACATCGGTAATGTTGGTTTTGGAACGCAGTATGGTGTTTCTGATGCGGTCTATAAGCTTTACGCCTAGAATACTGCGTTCCATTAGAATACTGGCTTTAATATTACATCACTAAAAAAGTATGTATAATATGAGTTAAATATTTTTGAAAAAAAAAACTGTGGGCATTTTGTAACGAGTCTTTATTGTTTGTTCATTAAAGTAGAAGACTTGCTCGCTATAATGTACTAAATACATATATTGTTAAAATAATTTGCATAAGTCATAATACAGTTACAAAGTCGAACTTTTAGTCAAATGCAAGAACTAAGTACAATTGTACATGTAAGTGGCATGACCTAGGTAAGTGTTAAAGTCATTCAGTTTGACGTCCATAATATTATGTGAGTGCTAAAGTATGTTTGTACACGGTTACTTAGTGATAGCCTTATCACTAAGTAACCGTGTACAAACATACTCTAGACTCAACACATCTATCTATCTTTCCAGAACAATAACAAACAAGCCAATATCCCGCTCACGCGCGAGTCGCCGCAGAAATCGCGTTCAACCGGCCACTTACTGCCAATGTGTTTGTTTACTGAACTGATTGAATGTGCGCCGTGGCTTGAGGTACTTTCTTATACATTTGTACGATATTTTGTTATTACACTATACCTACAGTCATTTGATCGCTATCGCCTAAAGAAATACTCACACACTGAACTGGTGATGCTTCACGTTGCTTTTCAAATTATTGACTGCAATGGCAGCTAATGCAGCAGTTAACTTACAGCAATGTGATTTTTAAATAGTAAATTGATCATGTATATTTATTTCTATTGAATGTATACTGAAATTAATGAACATGAACATTATATGTAAATAATATGACGTATTTTATGAATAAATGAATATTTTGATTATGATTATTATGATTATGATTATGATTATGTAACTTAAGGTTACTTTTGAAAATATCTTCATGCTTTAAATCCATAAAAAATATAAAGAAACAAAGCACAAAAATTGGTTTTTCCACTGTCTACTCCAGGGATTCTTAAAAGCAGAACATATAATACCACTTGAATATTTATTAAATTAACGAATAAATTCCTCTGAACCTGACACCCTGCACATAACTGCTTTTTATTTTATTGCTCACTAAATTATATAGGCCCAAAATATGTAATAGAATGCCGGGCGTAAAACCACAAAAATGCCATTGCTATCAGATTTATTCGTCAAATAAAATTAATAAAAAAATAAAATCACTTTAGGTATGAATTTTTTTATAAATCATTATCTGAAACCAAATACAGTGCCTAGTATTGTAGTTACGGATAAATACCTAAGTATTCATATAAATGTACACAACATATTTATTACCCTATGTAACTTACAAGCTATTGTAACTAAGCGCCCGTGGCTCAGCTAGCGCCGGCAATGTTAAGCAATTGTTGACGCGGTCATACCTTGGATGGGTGACCAAAGTGGCATTCCATTTGGGGCGCTAACATGAGTCGGATGACACGTTTAATTGTAGGCTGTTAAGCCACGAAAGAGACATGATAAACTACTAAACTCGACACCAGAGTTGGCCACTCTCCTGCGATAAGAAGAAGATACTCCCTGTTCCCCACGCATCGTGGACGTATAATCCAGCGAACGTCAAAGCGAGAGTGAATCGGTTCTTATCGGGTAAGCACGCTCCATCTTAGGCCATAGCCTTTGCTTACTATCAGGCAAACTATGGCCAAGCAAATGAAACTATTTACAAAGTAACGCCTGATTCAATATCTATGACCCAGTGCAAACCCGTCGGTTTCGTAACACTAGGTTTTTTACGTGGGAGGGTCGTCAGCCCGCCGCACAACCCCCATATTGCTGGAGGACCACACTCGCGAGGAACTTCACTCACTTGCTCACTTGGAGGAGAAATTGCTCGTGGCAGAAAGAAAAAAAAAAAGAAATATTTCAGGACATATCACACAGCGCCATCTAGCCCCACACTAAGCAAACGCTTGTGTCGTGGGTACTAGATAACGGATATAATACTTATATACTTTTCTTTTGTAAATACATACTTATTATACATACAAACGACCAGACTCAACACAAGTAATTATAATTTTAAAGCACATAAATACTTGTGTCATGCGGGAATCGAACCCGCGACCTCTAGATTAGAAGGCAGAGCCACTACCAACTAAGCTAACAGGCCAGTCAAAGAAAGATCATGCGTAAGATTCTGGGTCCAACTCAGGGGCAGGACGGTAGCTGGAGGTTGAGGAAAAATCTGGAGATTGAAGAGCTGGTGGGTGAGCCGAATATTATGGGAGAGACGAAGGCCCATCGACTTCGCTGGCTGGGGCACTTAGTGAGGATGGGAGATGATCGTAGCGTGAAGAGAGCCTATCTCGGTGTGCCGAGTGGCCGCCGACCTGTCGGACGGCCGAGGTATCGCTGGAAGGACGCCGTGGAGTCAGATCTGCGCGAACTTCAAGTAGCTGACTGGCGGGAAGCGGCTCAAGACCGTGACCGGTGGCGATCTCTTGTATCGGAGGCCAAGACTCACTTCGGGTCGCTGCGCCAGCGGAGTAAGTAAGTAAGTGCAAACCCATTCTAGTTAAAAAATATATAGCTGACTTACCAAACATGCTATAGCAGCTCTTGAAGAAGTCGGGCGCGAGCGCGCTGGCGAGCCCGAGCAGCCCCTGTGGCACCTCCGTGGACAGGAAGAGGCCGAGCACGGCCAGCAGCATGCGCGTGGTGCGGTCCGTGCGACTGGCGCGCCGCGCGCACGACTCCTCCGCTAGGCATTGCTTCTCAGTCTGCAATACACGACTTAATTAATACACGAAGATTCTTTCAAGCAAGAACGACCTCACTTACACACTCTATACATATGTATAATAAAGCTGAAGAGGGTCAAAATCTGTACATCCAAGATAATAGAAAAAGAAATGAGTGTGTGTTTAAATCGCTAATAAAACACGTTTCGGCAGTTTTTTTATATTTTTGACTGTTTATCTGTGTCTCTGTTTATTTAAGCGCTCATAACGCAATAAAACGGCTGAACGGATCATCATGATTTTTGGTATGTACTCGTAGGTAGTATGAGGTCTTAGAAGTATCCTAGACTACTTTTTATCCTGAAATAATGCGAGCATAGCCGGGCGCGTCCAATAGTTTGACAATAAACATCGAATAACGAATCACGTTTTAAAGTTTTAGTTTTCAAAGTGGAAAACGAAGATTGTTAAATTGTTACGTATGAGAAGCAGTCCAGTATCACAAATCTTTATTTTAACAGTATTAGACAACGAGGTATACGTTGAAAACTCTTCAAACGAATTGATTCTGTGGAGGAGTCACAATCCTCAGTAATTAAAAAATGCCACGCAAAGAGGATTACTCTGTGCATTGCTGTGCAGTGTGCGCGTATAACTCTAGAGTAAATATTGCAGTTCTGTTCAAATCGTGCGGATTATAGTAAAAATATACAAAATTTGTTTCAGAATTTTTAAAATTTAGTAATATCAAGTTCGAAGAGTGAAAAAGAAATCTACTTATCCACAATGCCACGGTTTTTATATCATAGTATAGCTAACCGACCTTGGATTGAAAAATTAGAATAAGAAATTGATGTGAATCCATTTACGCTGAAAATTTGTGTTCTCAAAAATATTTATATCTTTCAAGACCAAGTTTTTTATGATATGCTTTATGTGAGGTTGTGTGTCTGTTCGTATTTCTCTTTCAAACTTAGTGATAGATTGCAAATATTTTATTTATAAAAAAATACTTAAATTACATACTTATATATTCCGTTAATCTTCTAAGAGCCACTTGTACAAAGGTGTTTAAACGCATTCAGCTTCAAAATTTCTTAGTAAATATAGGGATATGAGTTTCAGAACTCTTATTATAAAGCAGGGCTAAGAAAAATCAAGCTAAATTTGGTTACTTTTCATCCCTAAAAACGCGAATACAACCGCGATAGCAACGAGTCTAACAACAACCCTAGTCGTTTATCTCTATCGGACTGAGAACGGAAGAGGACGCTGACACTTGATTGTCTGACACACACAGACAGTCTCGCAATCTTAGCCTATTGATATGATTGCACTAATATAAAGATTGTCGGTCAACGGCCTTGCCCTATAAACTGGGCCTAATCTGATCAAAAAATAAACAAGTTACATATCTATACATATGTAACCAAATTTAACTACTTTCAATATGCAAAAATACTGGTACATCAAAACCAACAGATGTTATTTTATTTTTCTTTTATTTTAAGTGCCCCTTTTTGTAGTAGTTAGTTTTCCTTCACTTGTTTTTATATTTTTTTACGAATATTGGAAATTAGCGCAAATACAGTTCATTCGTTTTTACACTTGGCTTGTACCCTTAATTAAGCTCATGCTCAAATTTAATTCAATTTCAACAACATTAAATACAAAACAAACTAATAAACATCCATTTAAAAGTCCGGTAATAAATTGAAATCTAATCCGATCGAGGCAAATAATAAAAAAATACTGTCATCAAAATTACGGAAGGAGACACTGAACTCGATATGAATATTTATTGAAAATTTCCTTTCCCCAAAGCGTCTTTAAGTATCATTTTAAAAGTGTTTGAACCTTTAGGGAAATTAAACGGAGCCACATTTCTGTCTAAGCAATGATATTATTCTGAATGGGAAAATTGACAAAAACAAATAATATTGTTATCTTCGTGTTCTTTGATACTTGGCGGCAGAAGCAGAACTTAGTATTAAAAAGTATTGTAGAAAGTAGTTAAGTATTTAATGAAAAAATTGTATTTAAATGATTCTGTTGGCGTTTTGAATTAAAATCAAAAATTCTATTAAGTTTTGTAACAGTATGGATATAAAAAAATTTAAGTACTCTTTTATCTTCTTTCGGGTATTTCAAGTAAGTAATAGGCATTTTATATTTAAAATACTGTTAGCCGTTCTAATTATAATTTTAGCGATTTTTTTTCGGGGGCGATGGGTCTTGCACGGACATCCCGCTTTTTGTGTAAAAGTGTTTTGTACCTAGCCGTTTATTACCTTTCCGTCCCCACAAATTATAAATACTAGTAGCTGTGATAATATATAATAGCTGATTTTCTTCCGAGTCGAATCACTATCCTACTTACATATCTTGAAGCTAGAAACGTGACTCTGTTCCTTTGTTAGTGAAACTCACTTAACCGAACTTATGTAATATCAGGATATCACACGAGGTTGCCAACTTATCACATTCTTGAGTTCGATTCAGGTTCTGATACTCAAGCCAGTGAGTTGAGTTTTTAATTTATGAAAAATACCAATCAAATGCTTTACTTTTTTAAAGGCAGCGAAACAATATATTAATTAAAAGTTAAGGGGCGTTAAGGTATTGTAATTGTTATAAAAAAATATATACTTTTAAAAGTTATAATCTAGTATTAAAATTTGACTTGTCCTTCTCACAAAACTAATATTGGTAATTTTTAAATAATATTCATCAGTTTGATAGCTACTATAATTCCCGGATAAATACAAATATATTTTTACAACAATATATCATATCATCTTTACATACTATTTATTGAAAGTCAGAAAAAAACCTCTAAGGTACAAAAATGAGACAAAATTCATCTACGAGCCTCTCCAAAGTTTTCAATTAATTTAATGAAACTAGGAGAGGCAGATGAATGAATCTTAAATCAATTGAAGTGATTTCGTCCTTTGTTTGTTGAAAGATTTTGACACTGAAGGCTTATTTTCCTTAAAGCTAATTTGCTTTTTCAAACGAATATCTATTTACTTGCTTCTATGAATCTATGAAAGGCTTTAATTTAGGCGCCGTGTTAATGAAGTACATATTTCAAGTTTATACAGTAATTCATTAAGTGAAACCACAATGGAGTAATTGTCAAGCTGAAGAGTAGGTTACAATTACGTAAATACACGTTAAACATGACTTGTAGAAGCTATTCCTGAAGCTTGCTTAGATATTTCTAACTGCTAACTTTATATCAATATTTAGCCCAGGCGTCATTTATAATTTATAAATAAATAAATATTCCGGGACATTGCACACAGCGCCATCTAGCCCCAAACTTAGCAAACGCTTGTGTCGTGGGTACTAGATAACGGATTTAATACTTGTATACTTTTCTTTTGTAAATACATACTTATTATACATACAAACGACCAGACTCAACACAAGTAATTATACATTTTAAATTACATAAATACTTGTGTCATGCGGGAATCGAACCCGCGACCTCTAAATTATAAGGCAAAACCACTACCTACTAAGCTAACAGGCCAGTCAATTATTTTATCTACATTCGAATCTAGTATAGTAAATTAGGAATCACTGTAACTATTCTATTCTATTCCACACCCACTCAGAAATTCTCTGAATACATAAACTGAAATCAAAGCTCATGAAAGGGTTCAATTCCAAGAAATATAGACGTATTTATTTAAGTAATTTTTAATTTTTCTTCAGTTACATTAGAAATTCTACAATATAATGTAGGGCCAAGTAGGTCGTATTAAAGTAACATTTTCGTGCCAAGCCCTAGGGACTTTTAATCAATTTTCTTTGAAATAAAATGTTCCACGAGTTTCAGATTTATAAAAAACACGACGAAGAGAGAGCCTGATGCATACTAAATGAGAGGAGCGTTTTTAAATTTTACCAAATCAGAAGAATAAAGCATTTTAGAACAAGAGCCCCTGAATAACAGACTTATGTAATTTATTAAGATTGAATGAAACTATTTATGTCAAAGCGTATCAGTTCATAAAAGTAATAGACATACAAGTAAGTAAGCTGATAAGTTTAAGTGATTATAGCAAATACAAATCATATCTACAGTGGTCTGCAGTAATTTTCGTAACATCTTGGCGTTGTCATATCTTTCAATAGCTGTATTATAGACCAATCTCAGTTCGGGAGCAACGGCTATTACCAGTGCTGATGAGACTTGCGATTGCTGGATCAGATCAAAAGTGTATCTTCCTGCCGCTACTAATTTTCCATTTTAATCGTCTATGTAACACATCTGTTAGGAACATGTCCTGACTATGTTTTACAAAATTACGAAGGACTTTTGTACACAGGCTCTCAGTCTATTTTATTTTGCAGTCAATTAGTAATGTACAAGAGCTTACCATAGGACGGGTTGTGCATAATGATGCCAATTACTAAAATTTTCAGATAAGTATGAAATGTAACGGACTAAAATTAATAATAATAATTTTAAAACTGCATATTTTGTTGTCTCTAGTGCAGCGATATACGAAATCGGTTATTTATTTTCTAAAATGTGTTTTCATTTAAAAACCTAGCCCAATAACTTTAAAACATAAACACATGTACCTACAAAAGAACAGATTCTTGTAATATAAAAAAAAAGTTTCAGAAGACTTGAAAACCTCCTGTTTTTGAAGTCCGTTAAAAAGACAAGCAATTTTGTGAGCTATGTGAGCAACGAAACATCATTCGATTATATAAGGGCTAGTAATCGTTTTTTATTGGCAGATAGGATTGTCTGTATCTAGGGAGTGATCTAGTAGGATTATCCTCTGAAGTAAAGGCTATGTTTGTCTGGGATCTAACAAGTGATTTCTTACTAACCTAGACAATAAGAAGTATGTTACAAGTTTGCCATGTCTATGAAGGCATCTGTACCTATATTTATTTGTTGCATCGTAGCTCCAGCTTATGTATGGCTTTTATTATTTTATTTCTTGGAAAGCTATATTAACCGAAAACGTTCTTAGCCATGTTTTATAAAAATTAGTCGAGCGTTTGAAAAATATTATAGTCAGCTCGTTTTTAGTTCATTAAAAGGTGTGGTCAAATCTATTTTGCTTTATTGATTCAATGTTTCGTATACGTTAATTTACTCATACAATCAAATTGCTATACGCCTATGGCAAAGCATTTTGTTAAATGTCAAAATGGAGAAATTTTACAACAAAAATTTACCCGTATACACACAAACACACACACACAACACATATAACTTTCACATACTTTAGAATTAATCTGTGGGATACTCAACGTATAACATAAAATTAATAAATCAATGTTCAACTAAACTATACAGACCCAAGTAAAAATATCATAGACTTATCTTCACTAATGACCTTATCTTTGTATATAAACTTTATCCAACAAGTCCAAACCGTAATTAGCGAATGGAACCTGAGAAACTTAATTACCCCCAGGAATAATGACTTCCTCTTCTTGCTACACGGCATATAACATATCTTAAAGATTTTTCATGTTTTATTTTATCCAATAATAAGACATTACTGAGACACGAAACACCATTTTTATTAGACAGTGATTTTATTGACTTTGGAAGAATTGAGAAACAATAAGTAAACTATACTACAACAAAATAAGAAGCACTCGTATTTTGTTAGGAAACCCTTAAAATGGTCCAAGTTTTCCTCTTACAAGCATGCAAGAAGTGAACTTGAAATTACGGTCAAATGATTCAGTTCTATATTTGGTAATGAATTGAGGTCAAACGATTACCATCGTTGTTAACTACGATCTTATAAATCCTAATATTGACAATGAGATATTAATCTTCGTACTTGTTTAAGTAATCTTAACTATTGCCGACAATTAAACCATGATCAAACGATTTAATCCAACCCAATTATGAAGGAAATTTGGAAATTTTACTTAAATATCGTTATCTCACCAAACCAGAAGTATTATGACAGTATTTACTAAAGATTTCTTTGACTAATTTGAAAAATTGTGTCTATTGTGTCTTAGCACTACAATGTTAAATATTACGTCTATATTAAAATGTGAAAGATAAATAAAATAAACAATTTTATTACGTTGACGGCTGGGTTGTTGCCAAACAGCAAAGTTTGCTCTAGGGATATAATCATAATTTGTATGATCAAATAATAAACTTGTTGTGCACAAAATGAAAATGTCGGTGTGAAAACGGAAGTAGGTAAAAGTATCGAATATCTCTGTGCCATGTCTGTAATTACTACATTGAGAGTTCTTTGGGAGTCGGTTCTAATTCCACGCACTCACCTCGTATTGGGAACCTAACCTAACAATAAGAGACAAATTGAGGAAAATGCCCAAAATTTATTTACAGATAATGCTATTGTTAGGGCATGATGGATCCTATGGAATTTTGTAACAAAGTATACGCTTGATTGGGGATCTGCTACTGTTTATGTTGTAATAGGAGTAAACGTAAATCCCAAATAAACTGCTTACCTCGTTTGGTCCAACTGTAGAGCGTTTGAGGAGTTTCTGCCTTCTTCTCTCAGTCGTCGTTAATTTTGATATCAAGCACGTACTCAATATCGATAGAGCTATGCACGGCACTAGTTTTAAGATTACACTGTAAATCCACATTATTGCTGTCACTAATTCCACGTTTTTGGACATTTCTAGAACGTAAACGGTCCGGTTGTGCGGTAAGGACAGGTCCTCGGCAAACTCAGAATTGTTATATGGGGTCACTTCACTTGGCACTATATTCATGGCGAAATAGATGGGAAGACACAAAAACGGACATATCACATATGCACCAATAATGGCTAGAGTAGTGTTCTTTTTACTGCACCATGTTCTATTTCTTTGGGGAATAGCGATGGCGACGTATCGCCACACAGCGAGCGTCACAGCCAGCCATATCGAAATCGTGTGAAAGGTTTGACTGAATATGGAATGGAAGTAGACGAAGACGGCCCAGGCGTAGGTGTTCTTGTTGACTTGCGGCCCTATCTTAATATTCATGTGGAGCGCGTAGGGGATGTACTCCAGCATGACGAGCAGGTCTGCGAAGGCGAGGCCGGTGAGGATGGAGTTGGTGGAGGAGGTCATCTCGCGGCGACTCAGCACTGCGATGTTGATGGAGTTGGTGGCGGAGCCCACGATGCAGATGACGAGCGCGATGTAGCCGTGCAGGCGGCTGTAGGCCTTGTTGAAGTCGGTGGCTCCGGGCACGCAGTACGCGTCGGTGGCGTTCACCAGGGTCTCGTTCGCCATCCTTGCGCTGCCCTGGCCCACCGCCAGCCACCACCATCGGCACTACCAGCGCGCTCTACCCGGCGCCCGCCAAACTCGCACTCGGGCTGAGGTTGCTCGACATGACCTACAACAAAAACAATAGTCAATGCCAGATGCTCAAAATATTAATTATGGTTACGTCTCTCGAAAAAATACAAAACTTGTTTTTATCATCGGAGATCGTAGCGTTTGCGTCAACAAATTCGATTTGAGAAGCGGTAATTTGTGGGAGATTGTTTCTTTTTTCATGGCAATAATTCGTTATGCTGATGAATAGCTTACAATAGCACCAAGGCCAGCGGCGGGTGTTAGGACTGAATTTTTGTGTATAAAGTAGCGATCATGTGCGTCACACGTGTATAACGGACGCTTCACAGGCCCGCGACAGCCAGGGTTGTCGTGTATTACAAGCGATGCCTACGGGACTCATTTTGTCTATAAAACTGTGGGAACGCAATATAATGTCGTCGAATGTCGCGAAGGTCGTAGCGTGGGAGGAAAATTAACACACCCTCAGGGGTCGTCCCATTATCCTTGTGTGGATAGTTAACCCGTGCTCCTGTAATGTGCTCTCAAATCTTTCATCTGTTGTTTTGGGTTTAGTATGAGCTTGCTAATTTACATTAAAATAACACGAGGATTATATGGTTATTGATGTGAGCGCCTATCAGTACAGTTAGCTATTAATCTGTTAAAAACAGACCTGTTTTCAATAACTAGCATCTCCGGAACATTAATCTATCGACAAACATTTCGAATGTAGTAAATTAATCACTTCGCATTATAGACTATAAAAACACGTTCCAACACACCGACAAAATGTGGGCGTATTTAGTGACGAGTCGATTTCGTCGATATTTATAGTTAATCCTAGAAGTCCAGTGAGCGTAGTGCCCTCGAGCCCACTTCATACATCGATAATGTATTTACTTGGGGACGTAATAATGAAGTTATTCGCTCCAATGGAACTAGTAGAGTCTGGGGATATTTGATTTAAGAGGTCGGGCCGTTGTGGTGCTAGCCTAGAACCGGATGTATCTTTGTAATTAAAATGGTTAACTTTCATTTTATTGATCTACCAATTGGAATGATATTCATAATATAATATTGACTTACTGCTCTACATATATGTATTCATAAAATAATGCCTTATTTTTATTGCCAGCAGTTTGTTGCATAGAAAATACATTTATTTATTTTTCTACGTTTGTATTTAATTTTTTAACATTTATTGTTGTTGTAACATTCAAGCATAGTGCCTAACGTACATGCTGGTACCATGGTTTTGAGTTTTAGTTCTTCTTAGTTTAAAACTAAGGCATTCTAACGTTTAAATTTATTTTAAAAACAACTAGAAATCACCAGCAAAGAAGGTAACTTTTTCATCTTATCTCAGTAGTTTTAATTTAAGTCAAAAAGTGTTGTTAATGAACGGCTCTCTCTTAGAGTCGTATTTCCTCATGACTGAGGGTCGTGACTCCCCCGCAGAATTAATTCGTTAGGGGAGTTTTCTTGGGCAGATACATCGTGGTGGGCGCCCAGGTCCTTCCACGGAAGACGCATGTCCTCGGATATTGTGGTCCTCAAACATGTCGGTTTCCTCACGATGTTTTCCGTCACCGCTAAGCGAGTGCAAATCTACACATAACTTGAAAATACAAGTCATTGGTGTAGGGCGGATTCGAACCAGGGTGCGTCTGGATGAAAAGCAGACACTGGAACCGCTGAGCCACACTCGCTTAATGAACGGCTAGTCTAGATAATTTGATTTATTTATTAACTTGAACGTCTAGGAACCTGAGTGAAAGCAAAATTTCTTGACGTTAACGAGGTTAAAAGTTTGAAAGACTGGAAGCTCGGTGCTGGCCTGACTTTAATGTTACAGCCACATTTCAAGAGAACAGCCTAACTTTGCGTTAAAGCTCGGATAAACTTTTAAAACCACACGTGATCACAGGTGCTGCGCTCTAGCGGTAAAAAAATTTAGATCAACAATTACCCTGTGGAGCATGGTGGGTTATCACAGTTTTATCTTTATATGACCAGGTGAAAAGCGGCAAACATGTTTAATGACATGTGGTATAATTTTAATAGGTAATTTTAATTTTAATACCAGGCAACAAAAGTCAATCAAAAACATATACAATACAATACAATACAATATAACTTTATTATGCACACCAAAAATAAATTACAATATGAAATGAGCTTAAACTATAAAAGAATGCACAAGTGGTCGGCCTTATCACCTTGAGTGATCTCTTCCAGGCAACCTTAGCAAGAAAACGGTGACAGAAATCAGTTTGGTCGGTGGCGTACAAATAAATACAATACTTAAAAAAAAAAATTAAACCTATAACTAAACAGAGAAAATAAAAGAAAATCAAACTAATTTACATGTTACAAATAATAATAAATTAATAAACTATGAACACACACATTTAACTCCAATAAACGCGATTGATAGTTTACAACGTAGAGATGTAATAGCTGTATACCATACTCTGGAAAATCGACAGAGATTTAGCCTGCCTGATATTTAAAGGCAGGTCGTTCCAGAGTAAGAGAGCTTTAATTGTGAAGGAGGATTGATAGAACAGATTGGACTGGTTGAATTTAGGATATTGTAGGATGAGAGTACGTGAAAGACGAAGGGATGAAGAGTGAGTTTCACTCACAAAGGAGAAACGTTCCTTTAAGTATAAAGGAGTGGAAGGAATAAATAGGACTTTGTAGAGGAGGGACAGCAGGTGAGTATTACGACGAAGACGGATAGGTAACCATTTGAGCTTTTTGCGAAATTCAGAAATGTGGTCATATTTACGCAAGCCAAATATGAACCTAATAAAGAAATTTTGGAGACGCTCGAGCTTATCGAGCTGCTCTTCGGTTAGGTCAGGATAACAAGCGTCAGCGTAATCTAAAATAGGATGTAGCAGAGACTGAACAAGCGCAGTTTTGGTTGAAATCGGAAGAAAATTACGCAAACGCCTAATAGCTGCAGAGGATGCAAAGACCTTTCGACTGACCTCATTGAGCTGTGATATCCATGAGAGCTGACTGTCAACCATTATGCCTAAATTTTTTACAGTGTCACTTATTTGAATTGGGACGCCATCAAACAAGATTTGCGGGATGCGTGACCAATTAATTTTTGAAATAAGTTGTGAACTTCCGATTATTATAGCCTGTGTCTTACTTGGATTAATAGTTAGACCAAACATGCGACTCCAGTCACCAATACGCTGTAGGTCACCATTTATTGTTGTAATGGCCACATCAAGATTTTCCAAAGTTGATTGAGTATATATTTGTAAATCGTCTGCATAGAGGTGATAGAGAGAAGAGAGGTTAGTAGATATAGAATTAATGAAAAGGGAAAAAAGAAGAGGTGATAGCACGCCACCCTGTGGTACGCCAGCAGAAATGTCGCACCAAGACGAATATACGTCGTCAATGCGAACACGCTGCCGGCGGCCGAACAGGTAACTACGAAACCACTCAATTGCCGTTGGAGATATGTAAAGAGAGGACAGGATACCGAGCAGGACCTCAAAATCAATATTATTAAATGCGTTACTAAAATCAAGGAGTAAAAGGACAGTGAGGTGGCAACTACCCATTCCATATCTAATGTCATCTGTGATTTTAGTCAAAGCCGTGACTGTGCTATGCCCTGACCGGAAACCGGACTGGTAAGGATTTAGGAGGTTATTTCGGGTAAGGAAGGAAGAGAGTTGTTGATGAACTAATTTTTCTAGGACTTTTGAAAGGAATGGGAGAATGGAAATAGGACGATATTCATTATAGGATTTGGGGTTAGATTTTTTTTTTTTTTTAACATATATGAAATAGAACGATTAAAATATATAGTACTAAAGAGGTACTAAAGTTGTTAATTGTATAATGGTAAGTTATCATTAAAATCTTCAGAGAATCTTAAAGCGCCTGAAACCCTGAACTCTTCAACTTTATCGGTGCAAGAAAACTGACTGACTGTCCAACAAACTTGGGTAATTTCCGCCTCAAGTCATTTACATTGTTGCTTAGGACCTCTCTCAGACAACTTTGCATTGGTTTCGATTTGAATTCTTCTCTAAATGAAATTTTGGGTATAAAGTTTTCAGTGGGATGGCAATAAACCAATAACTGTATTTTATCACGTGAAGCCAAAAAACTCCTTAATATTCGACGCCATAATAATGCTGCAGGAAAATGAATATTCAAGTGGCATAGTAATCAAGTTAGCCATTTTTAACTTAATTGCCTACATGGCCCCTTTGCAGATTTTATTATGATGATATACTTAGAATCATGTGATGGTAGATGAACATTTTATACTTGTTTTTTCCTTTTTTACACGCGAACAAATAAATCGATTTCAATAAACTTTGACGTGGGTTTTTGGCTATACAATCCAACTATTTTATTTGGTTTTGTACAATATGAATACGGATTAATTTCGTCTATTTTCATACTGAAGTTACTGTAAATAGCTCCCAGCTCCGCTACTAAACTAATGAATGTATGCATAAATGAAAGTATGAGGTTCATTTACTCGCGTACTAATATCTTCTAAATATTCTAATTCAATTAATTCCGCCTTTTGTGCGGGTCTGTTATTGGCGAAATGTGTCATTACTCGAGTGAAATGCGGGCGGCGTCGTAACCACAAGCCAACCAGGGCCGAAACTATTTTGTCAAGGTGCTAGAGCCATCTCCCTTGCGGGGAATTCAGAACTACTGTCAATATCGCTCGAATTGTTATATCTTATCGAAATTCAAACAATGCCAAAGATCACATTATCAAGGATGTCACCCGTCGTCGCTCAGACGTCTCTTTTGTTTAGGCGTTGACTTTTACAAAGTACAAAGGCGCGTTTGGCTCAATAAACGCTGAATAGGGATTTAGGCAAAAAGACAAACACGTCCTGCATTAGTGATGAGCGGTTTTTGTCATTGCCTTTTTTGTATTCCTGCAAATTGAGCCTTTCGGGCATGTAAATGTGGGGTTTTTATGATTTTTTATGATTAACTGTCTATGACTTAAACTCAAATAAACAAGAGCTAAATAGACCTGTGCCTTCGCTTTTCTATTGGTGTTTATAACATTTAAAGAGAAATAAGCAGAAAAGACTGATCGACTAATTATATTTGCTTTATGTTTGCTTAGGTAGATCAATTTCTCTACAATATAAAAAAGGCCAATTCGAATTTTGTGAATATTTTGAAATCATAAAAAATAAAAAATTGCAAATGAAATAATAAAAATTCAGATCTACAATAGATCTCCAACATCATAAATAAAAATAATTCGATAAATCTGTAGCAACGAAATAATGGAAATTTCAAAACATTTTATTGAAAGTAATTCACGCTTGGCGATATTACATTCCACGCAACATAAAAAATGTCACTTAAATTATATAATAAACTATTCAAGTATATAGTTATTCGATTAGCCTGGTTTATGAGATATGTTCGAGGAAGGTCTTAAAACCGACAATAAAAGTGGTCATTGATTTACAAGGCTATTTTAGTACATTACAACATTTCAATACTTCAAGTATCAAATCATTTGCCAAATAGTCACGGATTTATATACTGCGTTTATATTGAAGTTCCATGATCACATGTAATTTCACTATAATATGGTAATTCTACAATAAAGTTTTGTCTGATTTCACTGTTTGGTTTCACTAATAACTTAAACAAGTAAAGGCAGAAGATATTCAAGTAAGTACGTAGTAAGGGCAAAAGTACTTCTAAATATATAAAACTCAAAGGTGACTGACTGATTGACTGACTGATATAGTGATCTATCAACGCACAGCCCAAACCACTGGACGGATTGGGCTGAAATTTGGAATAAAGGTAGATGTTATGACGTAGGCATTCGCTAAGAAAGGATTTTTGAAAATGCCACTTCTAAAGGGGTGAAATAGGGGATGCAAGTTTTACTTCTAAATGAGAGCGAAGCCGCGAGCTACTAGTATAGTATAAAGAAACACGTTCCATCTTAATAATGTATAACCACCACAATAATGTATTGTGTAGTAAAAAAGCGGTCAATACAAGTTTACTTCAAAGACCTCTAATACCAAACAGTTTTATTTTATTACAACACCTTTGATGTGTCTGACGTATATACGATTATAAATTTATATAAAAAACTAGTTTAGCTTAAAAATAAAGTACTGAAATTTTGCACAAAGACCTCAATGAGCTTGCTTGCGCACAAATAAACGAGGAAGCAATTTTCAGAATCTACTTTACCACCGACATCAATTATTTATATATAATAGGGTCTCACGGTAGTAAAAGTAACGTCACCACGATTTCTATATTTATTGCCAGGCAGTTAAAATACAGTTTTTTAAGACTAGGAAAAAGTAACTTTTTGGGGTCTTATAAATCATAAAGACGTATTTCTTGATAACGTGAATGTATTTCTTCAGTATTTTTTATTTAAAATAATAAATAAAGAAATACAAAGGAAAACTACTTATCCTTGTTTCCGATCCAAAATTATTTATATTAAATCATGACAGATAATCTGTTTTCTTACAGCACTCATCATGATAATACGGATGTAGGTAATTGCTGCTATTAGATCGAGTCTAAGTGCATTGTTCTGTTGCATAATTTCTTGTGACATCATTGTCTATTGGTTATGTATTTGCTATCATTTGTATGTTGTTTAGTTTCAGATAACACTGCCGCACGTTTGATGTTAAGCGTTGCAGTCTAAATGACAACTTACTATCAGAAAATTTGATAAATCATCAATTCTGTAGTTAAAACAAAACGTTTTAACTTAAAAGGAAACAAAACAAATAATAACAACAGGCAGGATTCTAACCTGTGTATGTATTCTATGCCTGTGTCTCTCCATATCCACGAATGACTTAATACCTATAATCATTTATATTTATTTTTTATGATACCTTATAATCATTTTCGGCCATTAATACCATTTTATATATTAGTTATTTTATCCCGCATCCGCATTTTCTAATCAAATTTTCCCAAATGATATCTTCAATAAGGACATCGGTCCTTGAGAGTCCCAAGCCCAGGTCCTGTGGTTCAAATAGCCTGTAATGTCCATGTAATCAACCTCCACAAAGACCTTTTTCAGAGTAACGTCTGGAAATTGAGGAAATGTAAGTACTCACGAGACGTACTTATCCACACAGTTGTTAAGAAAAGGGCCAAAAAGGATGGTAAGCTGGAAAATATCTCCTGTTCCCACTGTAAATGTCGTCTACTTTTGAGGCAGGACCTTCGAAAGATATCCTTGTAATATAATTTTCAGTAATATTTGCCCATGGCTTAAGATTATGCCACGGATCTTATTAATTAATAATTAACATCTAGTATTCATTATCTTATTATTAAACACAAACAATTTGTTGTAGAACAAAAGAGAACAAACCCACTAAAAACATGTTTTAATTTTGTCTAAATTATTTAATTTGTTTTTTACTATAAGTATGGTTGTCAACGGTACAAACAGTTAAAATCTGAATATATAACCAAATTTCAAGTCTCTTAAGTTCCATAGTCTGGTTCGTTTTAGAGAAGCCTTAATTTTGTTAACATTAAAGTATAAGTAACTATGCTATTACATGCCTACTACTCACAACAGCTGTTGTCTAATCTGTGGCACTACTTCGTGTTATCTGGCACACATTGTTGTACTAATTACTTCGGTGTTTAGGCATTAGGCGTGTTTTCAATTTCCCGTCTCAATACAAGGAAACCGTATAAATACACTCTAGTTTCACCGACAATTGAATTTGAAACAAGTAACTGCCTACTTACGCTCTTACTTACTTACTTAGCTCGTAGATTGGTTAGAATTGTTACACCTATATCACAAGCCATTACAGGAAACAACAAGTAGGTAGTAAGCGCGTTACAATAATATACGCTCTGAAAATCCACGCTTAGCGTTTAAATTTTTCTCCGTACGACATCAAACAGGAGGCTATATTGCGTGTTTACTTTTGTGTATATACACAAAGATATACATGTTCGTCAATTTTTTTTAATATTTTTCTCAGTAGCATAAGGTAAGTAGAACTGACACCAAAAATGTCTTTATATGTATTTGTAATAAATATAAACGATATAATTGACCTCTGAGTAATAGCTTTTTACTGCTCGTTGATCCACAGATTTTTAAACTTTCCCATTTACTTAACAGGCTTTTAACCACAAAAGAGGTTTTAGTTTACCGCAAAATAACATTACTCTGTGTACCTTCTTCATGGAATTTTCAGTTAACAACATAAATTTGCAATATCTAAATGGAAGTATTGTTGTTAGAAAACATAGAATCTTATAAAAATATTTTACGAATATTGGCTACATGAGTTTTACAAAAAAAGCGGCTCCGGTCTACAAAGACTCCAATCGTTTTAAATAAAATAATTATTTAAAATAATTTTGCAACATTAAATTTTATAATTATTTAACTCTATTAAATTCGAGAAATTAAAATGTATTAAAAAAAACATGTGAAGTGAATATGTTCCTACTTTTCATTTATTTAAACTGCATCATCATTGTCTTGAGCCCTCGTTGAGCCTTATTCAAATTATTCATTAAATACATTACAATATTCATACAAATAGTAATTTACGAACATGTCCACACGTTATACATACTAGATACATATAAATAGCCGGTATGTCAAAAAAATAATAATAATATATATATAAAAATAACAAACTAACAAACTTCCTCCACTAGGTGGCACATTGGCATATACATATGTATGTATTATTTAAATACTTTTTGGAAACGATATTTTTTTTAGTTTTTCTTTACAATATTAAGAATAATATATTTTTTTTTAAATTACGTCACATATTTGAGCATTACCAGACGGCAAAGTTTTTATTACACATTAAACCAAAAACTGTCCGTTTCGAGTACCAAATAAACTCTGAATATGGGTTGCGAGCTGTGTTGCTGTCAATAATCTATATATATAAAACTCAAAGGTGACTGACTGATTGACTGACTGATATAGTGATCTATCAACGCACAGCCCAAACCACTGGACGGATCGGGCTGAAATTTGGAATGAAAGTAGATGTTATGACGTAGGCATCCGCTAAGAAAGGATTTTTGGAAATGCCACTTTTAAAGGGGTGAAATAGGGGATGCAAGTTTTACTTCTTAATGCGAGCGAATCCGGCGAGCACCCACTAGTAACGTATAAAGCATTTATATGAAAAGCAATCGAGTCCACACCCATGTCAGTCTAACTGGCTTTAATTTAGGCGATAAGCCTAGATAACAACTGGAGTACCCTTCATGCATTTACAATTTTTTTATTAAACCACGTTGACGCCTCTGACGTCAGTGGCTTGCATAATAATTACCAATGTGCATTGAAGCATGGCTGATGTACAAATAATGTATGTATGAAGGTAGATGCACTTATATCTTGGTTGATGGCTTGATTTGGATCATTTATAGGGCTCTTTTTATATATAATGTACTTACATATGCTGAGGTACTCTATCATTATTCAATTACTCAAATCATACCTAGTATTAAAAGTTATAAATAGGTAGATATAAAAATTAAAATAATTTAATAAAGGCTTACATTTTTCGATTTCACTATAGCGTAATATCGTCATGTTTATTTGGTCTTCACCCAAGTAATATGATTTATATTTTTTTAATAATTTTTAACATATCAAAACTGTATAAAGTCGATAATAGCAATGGACACCGCAGCACTCGTAGAATTGAAATTATTATTAAAAGAACTCGAGACCATTAAAACTTTGCTCATTTTAACCTAAAACTTATGTACCAAAATGCACACGCAATACTGTATTTAACAACTTATGAATTTGCTTCATAATTTAGCAAAAAACATAACACATTGCCAGCATAGTTGTGTTGCGAAGTGTTTTATCTTACTACAGGGTATTATCGAGAACATTCCCAAAGTTCGTATGAATGTACCCGCATTTCAATTTACCGAGTTCTTGAACATTGTCGACGCGGAGTATGAATGTAAGAAGGAGGTGTATAACATAAATAAGACTAAGAAAATGACGATTGAGAATAAATTACTGATAAAAACGCATGGCTGGACATATATTGTCTAGAGCATTATGTCAGAGTCAAAGTTATTTATTGGTAAGTAAATTCTTACATGTCATTGATTAAATCTAAATAAATTTATAAAATAAGGTACAACAGTCCATATACATAAGTACATGTTATAGTGAAGTTATGTATGATGATAGAGAAGCGGTAGAATGGATGTAATTTTCAGTCCAAAGCACATAAGCTTACACTGGCTAGTAAGTGCTGTTCTAGAAAGCACTTTAACCTCCTTTGTGTTCTGTTGGTTCTCCTAATTCCTTGTACCAACTTCACAGTTCATGTGAGGAGGAACAATATTGTTCTCATTATAGCAGAGCTACTTAGCACGACGGAGATGTCTCTAGCATATAGTTAAAGAGAAGAAGCTGTGCAAATGAATTATGTTAAAATGATTAATCATTATAGTTGATACTAGTTACTTACCGGGTGTCGTGCAAGGGACCAAAGCAGAAATAATAATTTTACAGACTTTACTTACTCTTGTATTGTTAAAATATGCCTAAAGGTCACAAATGTATATATAACATCATAGTTGAAAGTATAATAAATCACGCACTTAAATGGAACTTAACTGGCGTCTATCTTTCACTAGTTCAAGTGATGTAAATTCGTATACTTCTGCGTGGTATGTTAATGAGCGTTTAATTAATTTTTAATCTATTTTACCTCCGCTCAACATTTTTAATTTAAGCACGCCAAACAGGGATGAATTAACATACTTTTTCGTGAACGTCGCTTATTCATGTCAAATTAAGGTAACGAGAAAACGTTTTTCACGAAAACAGTGTTTCTACGGAAAAATACTAAAAATGTAAACGTACAAGTAAAGTTGGGTGGTTTTTGTTAGCACGTATCGTGTTACATGTTAAATAACCACCTCTTTACCCGCGGCTGAAGGCTGCCGGGTAATTTGTATCTATTGCATGAAAATATCCTAAGAAAAGTACGAAAAGGTTGGGATGATGAACATTTTACTACTTTTTGTATATTTAACTAATAAAAAGCACACAAACGCAAGCTAGTTAGGTATTATTTTAATGGAAATTTTACGAAAATATACTTTGATTGGCTAAAATACACAGTTTGAGCTCTTTATTACACATACAATCTTTGTTTCTCAATGTCATAATTAAGCTAACTGATGTCTATTATAAACTGTCTTATTGTGAATAATATAAAATGCATATGTGTTTAACACATTTAGAGAGTGATAATAAAATACTTACTAAAAAAACTAAGAAAAATAATTATGAGAATTGAAGAATTTATATTTCTTTCTTTTTTTAAGTATTTTTAATACCATAGATAGATAAAATTCTTTATTGTCACACACATATAAAACAAAAATAATAAAATAGCTTACAGACTACCCTAGTGCCACA
Source organism: Macaria notata (assembly GCA_927399415.1). Classification (NCBI taxonomy): domain Eukaryota; kingdom Metazoa; phylum Arthropoda; class Insecta; order Lepidoptera; family Geometridae; genus Macaria; species Macaria notata. Next base: position 11,464,446 of record OV656730.1, read on the forward strand.
AGTGACCCACTAAATCTGTTATTTTGTTCACAAACATCCAAAATAACGAATTTAGGAGGTTCAATATACGTAGTCTTTGACTCATATTAAAACGCCTGTGCCGACTTCTACCGCCGCTTAACAAATGTTTCAGTCCTCACGTACCTATTTACCAAAAATATTGCCACAGCAAAGTGAATAATCTTGATAACATCTGTTTGAATGAAAAAGAATAATGGAAGACAACTGCCTAAAATCATCACTCACCTTTATTTCGGTGGTTTACAACGCCCATTTATTTCGAGCGAACTCAATTTTTCATAGCAGTAAAATAGTATACTTCCTCTTAACGTCTGTCTGTGAGAAAATATTATGCTTTTAGATTATAAGCAAATACACTTTACGTTCCCTATTTACTTTATAGCGTTCAATTTTTATGTTTGAAAATTTTAAACTGTTTCTACTTTTATATTTGTAAGAAATTATATTACTATTTTGACGTAGATACGTTGTTTGTTTTTTATAGAAATAATAAAGATCTAACACTTTTAATAGTTTTGTATAAACAGAATATTTAATTTACTTGGAGTGTTAAAGAAAAAATGAGTTAATGCTAAAATAACTATCCTCAAAGAATTCATACTACTAGAGATGAAACTATTTTTAAACATTTGTGTTTTTACTGTGTTTTTACGTTGAGTTAGAAACCATAATTCCTACAGTTAAAAAAAACTAGATTTTTATGCTTGGAGTTAATCAAGAGTAATTAGGAATATACCACCATATATCAACAACTTGCAACACCAATTAGTAACATCAAATAGAGCACAGTAAGAAAGTTCTGAATCGATTGATTTTTCCGCAAAAACAAACAGGCCGACCAGATAAATTGGGAAGCAAGTAAGTTTGTAACAACGCGGTAAAAGACAGAGTGAAAGTAAAAAGGCTTTGTTCACGAAATTGAACTGGGAATAAAAATAAATATTAGCCAATATTCGGCGAAGAAAGGGTAGAGTAATATTGGGAGCACATTACGGCGCCCTAATAGGAATGGTGGGCATCCAAGTGGATTATTGCGCTTGTGCCAATACGGGTCAATGTCGATTAAATAGTACCGGAATAGACCTGCGATGAGCCGAACCGAGACCCGATGGTCTTGTCATGCTTGAATTACAGTAACATTTTTTATTAGATTTTATAAATATATAATGTATCAGGGCTGACATGATATGCAAAAGTTATATTTGGTCCGTCTTCATTCCTTCCATATAGTAGTGTGCTATGAGGTTCTATTAGAGCTAAAATGTATCATTTACGTTACTAAGATTTCCTTTAATTTTATTACCTTTAAAATCTCTCTCTCTCTCTCTCTTGAGTCGTATTCCTCATGACTGAGGGTCGTGACTCCCCCGCAGAATTAATTCGTTAGAGGAGTTTTCTTGGGCAGATACATTGATGGTGGGTGCCAGGTCCTTCCACGGAAGACACATGTCCTCGGATATTGTGGTCCTCAAATACCTATGTCGGTTTCCTTACGATGTTTTCCTTCACCGCTAAGCGAGTGCAAATCCACACATAACTTGAAATTACAAGTCATTGGTGTAGGGCCGGATTCCAACCAGGGTGCGTCTGGATGAAAAGCAGACACTGAACGCGTTTTCAGCTTTAAACTAAGGAGAACGAAAATTTGAAACTGTACATCGAGGCCTTGTTTCCTAATAGCTTAATTCCTGGAGTTTTTAAAGCCAGAGTCAGTAGATGCTATTAGACACACATACTACATTTTAGACTACAATAGTGATTAATATCAGACAAGCTGTACTCAATAATATGCCTAATATAATTAGGCATTTGAGCGTAAAGAATAAACTAATTTATATTATAATTTTTAGTAACGTTTTATACATAACTAATTTCAGTGTGTTAGTTTCTTGTTTGACGTAAAGTATACCAAGTATACCATATAGAGATTATCGTTTAATGACAGCTCATTTGATATTATGGTTTTTTAATGTTTTGAAATCATTAGCAAACTGTGTTTTCTGTTTCTACATATGTTGTTATTAATCTTTATAAAATTAAGCATTGTTACAGCTAAAAGACTAAGCAGCAACTAAGTAACTATTTTAAGTTTGTTAGAAAACACCTCGTGTGACTGTAAAACCGCGCTAATATGAGCATAAATAAAGCCGTTAAGTAACTTAGAGAAGAGCCTCGTAAACTAATCCGAAGCTTATCAACAACTAGCTTTAGGTAAAGTTTTAGAACACAATTAGTCTATTATCTACCTAAATAAACCTATCAACTTTTATTTGATATTCATTTTAAAGTCTTACCTCGTAAACGTTTCTTTCTGGGCTATTTATGTAATTACGTATATATGTATATCTACATTATGTACAGTATAGTAAGTTGGTATACAAATACATAAGTGAAGCGAAAGTTTCATCAATTGATTACTCGAGAAATAGGTTTGTTCAGCAATATAGTGACTGGCCGCAGCTTGTCTCGCGTTCATTAGAAATGAAAAATAGCATGTAGCAATCACGACCTTAAGTATACCTCTTCCGTACAATAAACATAACGATCCGCCGGTAAGGAGAAATTAATATGACCAAACATACTAACAGACTCACTTTTGTTTTTATACGACTGTAACTCCTAAAGTTCATAAACCCCTGTATGAAATGTTATCGATATAGCACATTTGCAATATGCAGCGATTCGAAGCTATTAACTCACATAGAACGCTTGAGATGCAAATTAGATAAAACACATCATTTCGCGGCCCAAGTCTCAGAACTTCAGTATTTTATTCCAAAAGAGAGTTGTCTTCTTCTTCCTTATTCCCTCATCATTTATTATGTAGCATATTGTTATGCTCAATGTGAATTTTTGTAACACATCTGCCCATCCCTTCTTTGAATCTCGTATTTTCTTTTCATTCGGCCCTCGGGGTTAAAATAATTTCCTCTTTTGTAAATGGGCTGAAAATTGCAAATATTTGTACAGATTTTTAGCAAGTATTTTGTCTGTTGACACTTTTTGTCTTACCAAGTCTGTGATGAATCGCCCGTTTTTGTTGTGATATTTTAATTAGGTATAAATCCGTTTTAATTTTCAATAAATATTGTTACCTACTTAATTTTCATTGAAATTTGCTTTTCTATTATACATTTTGTTCCCAAAATTTTACATGGAACAATCGTTTTTTTTTACGCATAATTTGAATTTTTTTGTATTAAAAGTTGTTAGTTTTGATGTACCAGAGCCTACCCTACAAGGTTGTACGCTACTTTAAAGCAATCCTGTAAATGCATGGACTAAATCAGTACAACGTAGTTTTATCTAAAACTATGAGCGACTAATACTCATTCCGCTCGACCCCATAATGCAATCTATTCTCAAAACAATTCATTAACAGTTCATCATAATTTTTCACTTTTATCTGCGACTCACATAAACAACCGGGGCGTTAGCTGCATTGTAATGATCTCATTGTAAACCTCTGTTTATCTCTTGTATGTTTTCTCTGACCATGGAGTTCGGATCACATATAATAAGGCCAAGGAAAATATCTTAGCGCTCATTAAGGATTTCCGCAACTTCATCCGAGATGTCCCCGAAGCTAAAAGTAACTTGTTAACTGTAGGAAAAGTACCTACTTTTTGTTTGCGCGTCACTGTATTACAACATAACGTGAAACATTGCAGTATAGACAACGTTTTCATCGTGAGTCTCACTCTAATAAGTTGGGAAAACGTAAGACAAAAAATGTAAACAATGTTCTGTAATGTAACATAACTCCATTGGCAAGTCAGAGCTAAGGTCTAACTTCATTAATAAGTTATTTTTTGCGGGTAATGTTTGTAACTTAAACCCAGTTGAATATTTTAAGGTACAAAAGTTTAATAAACCTTAGTTTTACAAAAAAAACAATCAATAACTATTTTACACATCGAAAATGATTGACATGTGATTTGTATTGTACCTAATTTTTTTTTAAACTCAAATCAATCAAAAAATTTCAACATTTTTTTCATGATGGCTGAGGTTATTATTTTTAAATCCCATTTTTTAGCTAACTCTTGAAATAAAAAAACCTTTATTTTTGCTCAAGTGAAAATCTGTCATAGTAATTTCATGAGCAAAAGTTGATTAATTAACCCTTTGTACATAGTTTCAATTCGCCGAGTAGTCTCAAATGATAGAAGTTATACTATAGTTATAATTCGATTCGTTTATCAACCACACTACTTACTGGGGCAAACTAGTAAATAGACAATGACCTAGAAAAAAATATAACACGTGTAGAGAAGAATTAACTCAAGAAGATGTTTTCAATACACTTAACCTTAAACCATCCTAAAGCGATAAGGCTAGCCAACAAACTACAGATTATGTAGTTTAATTTATTAATTCCTTGTTTTTACGTTCTTATTATAGGCGCTACCTAAAAGAGCGATTTTGCTACGCTCACGATTGTCACTCCCTCAACTTGCGGTCATCAGTAAACCTTAAACTCGCGAATCCGACACACAAAAAAGTTTCATATGGTAGTTCTTTCTCTGCGCACGCCGTGAAACTATGGAACGCTTTGCCGCTAGATATTAGGAAAGCACCATCACTAGATGCCTTCAAACACAATGTAAAGAAATTGTATTTATCTTCTTTGGTTCTGACATAAGTTGCTATATTTGTTATTATTTTTCTGTCTCTTGTATTATGCTATTATGTATGTGTGTATGTATGAATATATTTTTGTTTATGTTTATTCATATAAGTAGTATAAACATTTGTTCTATTTTTCATTATTTTATTTAATATCCGAAACACCTCGTCCTACTCATTTCGTTTGAAGAATATATCCCTGCCAGATTGGTTGCCTGGAAGAGATCGCTCTTTGCGATAAGGCCGCCAATTAATCCGCTGATTCTAATATGTATGTTTTTTTGTATTGTTTCATTTGTGGTGTTTTAATAAAGTATTTATCTATCTATTTTTACATTATAATACATATACATAGTCTCTATTTTGATCCTGCCAAAATAAAAACTGTTTTTAAGATGATGAAAACTTTGACTATCTTTTAAACATGTTGGTATCGTTCGCCCTGTGATTTCGTTTTAAAGATAAGATGATGAGTCAATTCAATATTGTAAGTTTTTTAAGTGTCAGCGGAAAGAAAATCTAATTTTGATATGTTGAATGATGTCGAATATTAATATTTGTCTGTTGATAAAAAATAAAATTTGAAAGGTTGTTATTTCGACCACTTTGTATCTAATGTTATTGTTGAACAATGCAATGACACGCTATTTCGTCTGTATTTTGTGCTCGTGCTCTGCGCTTCAGGCTCGTTTAGAGACCTACTGCAGAGCACAACACATCACAATATAAAATAGAACGATGTATTTTACAATGATTATGGCATGTTATTCATGGAGAAGTCATTATGGTGCAATTAATGTAAAAATTCTTGTGTTAAATAAATGATTGATTGATTGATATTTTGTTCTAATAAATAATTTCTCATGAAAACCATTAGTAATTTTTTTATGCGATTTAATATAGTTAAACCTAAACCTGCCGGACACAATGTTACGACAAACCTGCTTCCTAATTACTTAACCCAGCCAATTTAGCTACATGATACTCAAGCTTACTTTTAATCAAGTTAAGTAGGTACTGTAAGTAAGTACTACATATAAAAGCTGCTCGATAAAACCGTGTTTTGGTTACGTTATAAATACAAGGGTTTCATAGAAAACCTAGATAATTAACCTTCTCTCGTTGAATATTAAGTATTTAATATATTTCTTGCCTAATAAATGAACCTTTGAACTCTGGCAAAGTTACATAATCCGGGGTTTATTGAAGAAGCAACGTGATGTTATTACTATTGGAGTCAGGCCGGAAAGAACGTCGCTACCCTTTGTGCTGTAACTTCGTATAGGCTGGGCGTATAGGCGCCGGTATTAGATAGATATACGCACACACCTGCTTTACATGTTATGGAAAAGTCAGTATGAATACATACGTAAGTACGTTTATGGCTTGCTACGACCTCCCAGCAAGGATTTTCAAAAAATTGCTTTCTTTTTACGTATTAGTGTACCTACTCCCGCGGCTTAGCTCGAATTATTTTGAGATAAAAAGTAGCCTATAACTCTTTTGAGACCTCATACTACCTTCATACCAAAAATCACGATGATCCGTTCAGCCGTTTTTGCGTTATAAGCGTTATATTATTGTTTGACATGCCTGCTATGTAATAATTTTAATTTAATTTTATCTTTAATGTGTATGGACTCAAAGTCTGAAATAAATGACATTTATTTTTATTTTATTAAGCGTAAGCGTTATAAATAAACAAACGTTATAAATAAAAGAGTTGGCTTTTTAATTCTATTACTAAAGTATATTGATAAATACTATGTTTTAGTTCCGATTTCTCAAAAATGACTGGTAGAGGTTGTCGCGGCAGCCAGCTTAAATGCTGATCTCTGCCAATGGTATACATATTCATTACACATGGTTTTAAAAAAAAACTACTTATTGAAAAATCAGTATTTTATCAACAGCAATTCAATGAAATAGATATTTTACATTTCTGTTCATTTTTAATGTCTTCATTTTTGGGCGTCACCCGATTTCCATTAGTGATATTTTATTACCACGCAATTAATTACACCAGTAATTATTTATTTCGACCATTGTCTTTTAAACACTAGCTGAAGATTAAGGCAGCCTATAAAACTGATAAATAAAATTGGAGGATAATATTGGAGCAATAAAAATGGATTATGATAAGGGAGCCATAAAATTTTACTAATTCTGTTCCAAGTAGTCTCTTTTGCATTCTTAAGTATATTATTTGTTTTTATTTCAACCTACTCGTAACATCAACTTATGTATTAATCTACTCAATCAAACGTCAGGATTTCAAACCAGTTACATTAATCATCTTTTTTAGGTACTTAATAAATCAAAACCGGCAAAATATCCCAAAACAAAAATAAACTGCAATAACGAACTCGCAAAACAAGTTTCAATCTCGAGTTCCTCGTTCCAAACAAACAAAATTAGGGGAAATCCTTTAAAGGTATGAATGGGTTCTTGTGTAGCTTACCGTGTGATCCATTCAGAGCTGTCCTTACTTCAGCCAGGCGTGATGGTGTGAACTGTAGGCAAAGTGTGCGCGTCGGGAAATCGTAAAGCGGGAAATGAGAAGCGACGCGCGTCCTCTCGGCGCCAACTCGTCGGGCTCACTGCCGCGTGCCTGTGCCCGTATCTCTAGCAACGACACCACTAAGCAGTGACCGGGACCACGCTTATTAAGACCTATTGTTTTATCGAATGTGGTGAATTGATGAACATTTTATTGCATTTGTTTTCGGTAGGTTTTTGTTTGCATTTGGAGTTTTATTACTGTTTAATTAAAAAATTGCTCTAACATTGCATTCCCACTAACGTTATTACCTACTCTCTATCTCTAATGACTCTAATTCAGTTACTCAGTCATACTTACAGAATATATTTCACGGAAAAGTATGTAATTTGAATTTACTGCCTAGAAAATCCGGAGCACGCTATTTAGCAGCATTATAATTTAATGTACGATTATAGATCATTTTAAATGTGTTTAGCTCATGCGCAAAACATTAAACTTGATTTATTTTCCAGACAGCTTTATTATTTCCCCATTATTATTTTCTATAGAGTTGAAAGTTTTCTCATTTATTTACACAACCGAAAGTCAAAACTTTTCCTTTATTTAGAGAGTCAAATAACGTAGACAATCATAATAAAGCTATTATCATATTCTAAAAATACAATGAATGGTTTCTTTTATCTTGTGCCAACAAACTATCAAAACTAGTCTCGTATTATTTCCAACTATTCTTATCCGGCATATCTTTAATATTGATCATAACATTCATCAAAGTTTGTATCATCATGCGGAAAGTCAATATTATGCAAGGCCATCCTAGCTGGCGTGGTCGTTTTTGCGTAATCAAAGTGAAGATGTTAGATTCAAATGGGATTTACCTACATTTATTATTGTGCACCCAACCATATTTGCAGCATGAATTTCATGGAACAAATTTCTTCACAAGCAAAAGCAGAAAAATGTTAGTGTTAGTTGAGATATGCAAAGGTCTAATTTGGTCGAATGTTTGATCATAATCAAGATCGATTTTCTCTATTGATTGTTTTTCATATTCAATTAGCACAGAATCATTGCCACCGGGCGCTTTTCCGGTATTCATTTTGCCAACATAGGTTTGTACACAGAACACAAGTAGGTACGTTCGGTCACCGTTAACTTAGGCGTCCAATCTGGTAACCTAAGGTGCCTAGGGGCAGTTTCCAATATCCTAAATTGATTGTGGTGAAGTCTTTAGGCAATGTTAGCTCCCGTGATAAAATAGCTTTCTAGGAAGCACTAGAAGCAAGGTAGTTTGACTTTGAACAATTTTTACAACAATAAGTGTATCTAGAAACTCATATCTTGTTTCACAGCCTCCTTTTGCATGATATTTCCAAGAAAACTATTCTTTGTTACTGATATATGTAAAAATATACAATTCGAAAGCACTCGTATCTTTACAGTTGCTTTTCAGAAGAAAAAAGTATCACTAACTGTTACTAAAAGGTGCTATTAAACAAATGCTTGTTAGTGAAACATAGTTAATTATCCTACTCATTACTATTTTAATTATTGCATGTTATTTAACCGAATATTTTGATAGGTTACGAGTAACTAGCTAATACTTAATTTCAGCAAGAAATAACTCACAATATCATTACTTACAAAGTCTAACAACCTTACATCGCTAACAGGTTAGAAACCAAAATAATATGGTCTAGAAATTGATACAATAAAAATGTTAATTGAATTCAGAATCAATTTATAAGCAATCAACTCAACGTTTCTATTGAAAACAATCATCGGTCTTCGAACATTTATTCAATTTGAGATACGTTAATGCTGAATTAAGATATTGATTACGCGCGACATTATGCAATTAAGCCGCATCAGAAGTTGATTTTATCAATTATTTTGTCTGAATAATATACGAAGAAAAATAATATATATTTCTATACTAAGCTTCTTTTTTAAGTGTGCTGCATTCTTCTGCCTACGCCCATCTACTAAAATGATTTGTTATTAGACCACAATGCTGCGTAGAGCATATATCCTAGCACAATGTGCGCATGTAAAGCGTATTTAATCATTTCTGCCACTACTGAAAAAAGTAAGAAGAACAGGGAATCGAAACGAATGGTTGCATGACCAATGATTTGTTTATTTATGTAAAAGCGTATACACTCGTTTTTTCGACTGTCAATATGATATGAAACGATATTGATAAAATAATTCAGTTTATATGTAAAACGGTGTATGTCTGACTGTAAGTTACATACTTCGGTTATCTTCTTCAGTTTTTTCTTTTACTCTTCGTAACCTTTTTAAACTTTGGCGAAATCTTTAATCCTTGCTACTTACTTCGCTATGTCACAGATTACTTAAAGAAATCTTGGATTATGTCAGATTGTCGTTACTCTTGGCGGCTTACACTGATGCGCATACAAAATGGGAAAGACGTTGATTTGATGTTTTATAACCAGCCCAAACAACCAAAAAGTTGTTATAGGTTTGGTCTGACTTACACGTTAGTAATAATATTGATATTAGTTAAATATTAGACTAGAAGGATATAGTTATTTGTCTATAAGTCATGATATTATTAAATTTAATAAAAAAATATTAATAACTTATTTCTAAATAGGACTTGCCACAATCACAGTAAAGTAAAAAAAATATTTTATGCCTTTTGCCAGTTTCATGTTATGGACATGTATAGTCGAAAATAAGGATTTGTTGCGAAACCTACGAGAGAAACCAAAATTCTATACGGAAGTCATATCAATTTCTGCATACCTTATATGTACTTATTTATAGACAGCTTTAAGGATAAGCCTGTCAAGTAATCTAAGCGCTTACTACATGAACTAAAGCCTAAGTTCCACAAACAACAAAGAATCATTCACTAAAGTGATTTAATTTAAACCTGGATACGAAACAATAAGAGGCCTCAGTACTGATTCAAGCGTACCAGAAGTAATTTTAACTATGTAGGAGTTATAGTCGTCTACAAGGTATATTTTTTTAACTGAAACAGGTTTGCACTTGACCATAGTTTGCCCGATGGCATACATACTTACCTAGTTACTTACTTTATTTTTTTCTTATGTAATATTAAGAAAACTGTTATTAAACTATTGTAATCATCTATTCAATTATTTTTTATCTAGACCGTAATGATTGCTTACTATCAGGCGAACTACGGACAAATGTAAACTCATTCCTTGTTAATTTTTTTATTAAGTATGACATTCAGCTCGAAAGACTGTCTTTTGGTTGCTTATATATATATAGGTATTTATTAAAGCGGTTTTTTCTTTCTATACCATCTTTGAATGGATTGTTATATGTATTATATGTAATAAAAATTAGCGTCTAGTCATATTTTTAGTTTTAAGAGTTTATTTTTGTATTTCCTGACTGTGTTCCATTGTTAGCACAGCCTCTAGGCTTTGTGATGATGATGATGATGTCGTCCCAGTCGTATCCGACGATGGCGACCCTGGCAGTCCTCATTTGTGCGTCTTCCTGCCAATTTTCTACGGACAGCTTGCATGCAGTCAAATTCCGTTTGAACACGTCTTTATAGCGCCGGTACTGCCCGCCAGAATTACGTTTTCCTTTTGAAAGCTCCGAATAGAAAACGCTCTTCGGTAGTCTACAGTCTTCCATGCGTTGAACGTGGCCACACCATCGCAGCTGTCCTCTCATCAGATGGGCCTCAATTCCTTGCATTTGCGAACGACGCAGAACTTCCGTGTTAGGAACCCGATCTTGCCATTTGATGCGAAGAATAGAGCGCAGGCATTTCAAATGAAAAGCATCTGGCTTTCTTACATCGGCTTTATACAGACACCAGGTTTCCGAGGCATATAAAAGTATGGGCAAAATCAAAGCGCGATATACTGCAAGCTTGGTCTTTAGGGTGATGTCGTGGGACTTCCAAACGCGCTGATTTAACTTCCCGAAACTCACTGCAGCAGAAGCAATACGTACAGGGATTTCAGATGCTAGTCGATTGTCACTCGTTATTTGGCAACCCAGGTACCGAAAACTAGTGACTTCTTCCAAGATAGTATTTTCGATTTTCAGTGTCTCATCATTAGACGGGCAGCCTCTTGGCGGCTGTTTAAGCAACTGGGTTTTGGTAACACTAATCACTAGTCCAAACTTGCAACACGACTTTTGTAGAGCATCTACATAGGTCTGCAAAGCTTCCATGCTGTCTGCCATGAGACAAACATCATCTGCATACAGGACATCCATAATGAAACGTTTTGTGGCTTGTAATTTCGCTCTAAATCGCGAGAGGTCAAATATGCTTTTATCTGTCCGTATGTTTAATTTAGAGTTAGAGAGCTTAAGGATAAGTGGTGGACGAAGAAAGCCGAAGAAATTCAATCTTACGCAGACTCAAACCAAACTGGGAAGTTTTTTGAAAGCATACAGGCGGTTTTTGGTCCAAGAATGAGGAAAACAGCACCAATTTTCACTCGGGACAAAGATCGTCTAGGCTTTGTAAACTCTGTACAAAAGGACTGGTCACTCGCACATAAAAATAACAAATAAAAAAAAATAGTTCGTTTGGACAAACTGCGGGAAGTTTTACTGTTGTGTGAATTTATAAAATATTTTTTATACTAAAGTGACTAAATGCAATAATTATTGCTTTTATCCCGATCTTATATGTATATTTGACATGTCTCGGTCTATGATCAATCAATTAGGTGCAAATAGAATAAAAAAGCGTAATGCTAAATCCATCTTATCCTCGTGAAAAACGGCACAAATATCTTTCTGACACGTTCAAGAGATATCAAAAAGGGTTTGGTGGTTTTTATGTCATCATCAGTCACGGTACTCGCGCTTTTGTATAAATTACACCGTAATACTTTTAGTGGAGAAAGAGCGCCTTTGGGGAGGTTTAAAAGCCTACTTTGTCTGAGAACAGTCGGGATGGATGTATACGGGAAGCAATTTTGTGGAGGGCTAATTCTGTTTTTATAGCCAGTTGACAAAAGCTTTTATAGTGAGTTACTTTTAAAAAAACTTATTTAAGAAGGAGTTAAAATTTATAAAACGTGATAGAAATTATGGGAGCGTATTTTTACTGCAGTTTGATCATAACCCTATTAATATTTTTCTTGATGGCATACTCTGAAACTTCAATTAATATGATTATAACCGTGATATATTAAATCAACACAGCTATTAAATAAATGAGATAATTTGTCGAAATCAGAGCTTTTTAAAATATGGCGAAATCCGACATCGGCAAGGCAAAATGATAAATTTATAGACTGGACAAAAATACTTTTTATGAATAACAAGTCTGTAGGCATAGTATTTTCAGAAAATCTCAAATAACTATCTGTTCATAGCCCAAAGGCATCATCTAGGGAAATCAAAATTGACTGTACCCATATCAACGTTGCAAGTGAACGAAGCCTTCGATATCCTTTCCTATTTTTCATACCATTTCCTAAGAGAAACAAAACCATTTAGAGTGTTGCTTTTTCATTTATTTATAAATCAAGGAAAAGTAACAACTGTCTGTTGATAATTGTTAGGTTATACCTTACACTAGGCTATTTTTATAATTATTTACAAATAAAATTATATCTCAAACAGTTTAAATTACAGTTTCAATAATGATAGAAAACAAGTCAAAGAAAATAAAACATAAAATAAAATGGCCTGAATAACACGCCACATAAATTTTTCAATGTGAAGGCCTTATACTCAAAACGATTCAAATAGTCGAACAATTTTACAAAATATGCAACCCGTTGTTTGACACACTTTATTTGATAAACCATACAGAGGTTTATTCAATTTTTATTTTTGGTAACGTGTGTTAAATAACAATGGCGTGGGAATCCGTCAGTATATTTTCATGTGCTAAAAATCCTGTGCGCACATGTAAAGTAATTAAATTTTGATGAATAATAAACAAAATCTGGAAAACCTGTTGTAACATACCAACTTAAACTCGCGGTTCTATAAACGGCACTGTCAGTGCAAGTAATTATAATAATGATCCAAGCCTTACTTTTTGTAAATTATTGTAGTTAAAGGAAAATCTATTGTAATTTTATTAATTTATATAAAGCAGAAAATGAAGGGTCACGTCATGTTATATATCTAAAATTTAGGATAAAATAGTTTGTACAAACCTTAACCTTCGTCAGGCCGAAGTCAAAATCATAGGTTTAATTTCACATAAAATTTACAGTAACAAAGTTAAAACTTATGGCAATCATCAAAATATTTATAAATCTCCGCATCGATGAGATAAATTCGATAAAGTATAGATTGTTCCAGACAAATAATTCTGGTTGGGTGGAACACGTGGCAGGGTTCTCACGGCTCCTGGCGTTTATTGTCTCATTATAAGCACAGCTATAGGCTCTCCTAAATGTCCATCCCATTCAAGAGCGTACAACCCTACCAATATCAATATTAATATTACATCTAATGTCAAAGGTATTATACTACTGTCATATGATATGACGTTATTAATTATCACAATAAAATAAATGTATAGTATTGCATGTACTTGTTCATAATATGTAATAAAAAATAGGATATAAAGTCACTCACGAAATCATGGAAAAGAGAGAGAGTTTTGTGAACCCTTAATAATACAAAACTAGCTCTACGTAACAAAGGAAGTTATTTTACATGTATATGTATGTAATTTTGTACCTTGAAACTAGGAAACGTTTCCTAAAAAACTAAATTGATAACGGAACCGGAAACACAAAAGGTCAGAAGAGGATGGTATTATATAATATGATAAAAAGGTTAATAATTATTTATATGGCAGGTAGAAAATTCATTAGCAAAATCATGTAATCCACATGGACGTAGCGGCCGGCGGAAATCTAGTCGAATATAAAATCGAATTGAAACGGAAGCTGCATACATTATAATTTATCACTATATTTTAAGTAATGGAAAAGTGATTAGGTAGTTTTAAAACTACCTAATCACTTTTCCATGTTTTTATTTTATGTAAGGACTAGTTGGTGCGCGCGAATTCGTCCGCGTGGAATAGTTATTACCATAAAAACGGTTTTAGTGAGTTAACCTTAAAAGATAGACATATACTGTTGCGGACATTTTTTTAGATCATTTTAAGACGAATAATTCTTTCATACACATTTTTTTGATATCTTGAACCGTTTTCGCAACGGAAGCCCTCAGAGAATAATTTTCCCCGTTTCTTCTACATTTTCTATTGTTTCTTCGCTCCTATTAGTTGCAGCGTGATGTTATATAGCCTAAAGCCTTCCTGGATAAATAGTCTCTTCAACACAAAAAGAACTTTTCAAATCGGACCAGTAGTTCCTGAGATTAGCGCGTTCAAACAAACAAACAAACAAACTCTTCAGCTTTATAATATTAGTATAGATTTGATAAAATCTTAGAACTTTATTTATGGCTTTTGAATCAAAATCGCTAACTAGAAATGAACTGAAATAAAATTAAACTATAAAATCTCGTAAAATCTCACTCGATTACGTTTAGAATCAAACATACTGTGCAAATAGAGCAGAAAATGGAAAGCAATAAGACTCGTTAGCCATTAAAATTACTTCTACATCGCATAAGTACGTCTCCCAAATGTGGCTTTAAGCTGTTTGCTACTATGCTGGCCGCAGCTTAAGTAGTCCCTCGCCAAATGCGCTTGCCAAGTTACAACAGTTCCATTTAAAATATATCACACACATATAAGTACACACACTCACACACAAACTAAAATGGAATAAAAATAGTACACAACGTAACTGCTGCATTTATTCGCCTCATTATACCTAAGTGTACATGAGAAAAGGACAAGCGCAGACATATAACGAAAGGGTTGCCTCCAATAGGGGCAAGTAACATGAATAAGTAAAAGTTGGGTATCTCAAACTGTGCTTCATGTTCTGGATTTACCTTCTCCAGTTTCACATTTCCTCTGGAAGAAAGTTGAAGTTGCCTACATTTACTACATTTGTTTGTGGAGAAATGTGCTGAGATACGAAAGCATATGTATGTGTAACGTTACACAACCTTATTTGCCGAGTTGCGGACTTGACGATGGACGGGACCATTCAGACCAAACGTCTCTGCTTATTTTGTTACTTGACCTTTGACCTGACCAAATAAATACTGCGTGTATATTTTTACTATGGTGCAGAGAGTTTCCTAGCAGCGGTATTTTGGCTATACGAATATGCCACTGAGCATGTTTAACAACAAATTAACTTTATGTACTCGTATGTATATCCTTTACTCTGATAATATTATTTCAAGTGTATTTACATCAATGGAGAGAAACAAAAGGTACTTAACATAACAGTCTGATTGGATTTCAGATGAAATACCTATGAGACGATATTAACATACAACCTACAATGACATACGGCGAAATGATGGACACGTGTAACGCTAGGTTTCATAAGTAGAACAAGTGGATGTTTTAATTAAAATGTGTTATTATAAATTTGGCATTGATATGATAAAAAATACAGAAAATCATGTATCTACAAATATTAATAAATCAAAATTTTAAAAATTAATTCAAGTATTTAGTATCAAAATATGATTCAATGAAACACATAGAACAAAAAAACAAACAAATGGCAACCCTAGTTGCGTCTATTTTCCCTCGTTTTGCGTCGAAAGGTTTTGTTTACTCGAGCGAATCCCGGATGTACTTGGACTGAATTGGAAAAAATTGCCGAATTCTGTGGTTGTTTGGTCTAGCAAATAAAGAGCATCGATTGGCACAAATTTACACGAGAAAACATCAAGTAAACGTCACTAACTAAATATATTTAATGTTTCAATACGCAAACTGTCTTCCTATTGATAAATAATTACCATAACCTTATCAAATTTACCTCAAATAAATCATGAACCAATACATCACGACAAGACTATGTGAAGTTGAGAAACTACCCTCGAAGACTTGAGAATTTGATAAATCATCCCTTACGAGGATTCACTCGCACTTTAACTCTAAGGCTAACACATGGTCGTCTATGTCAACATTGCCTTTTGTAATCCTATTTGATGTACAGCCAAGATTAGCTTAACTTTCAAGACAAGTTTCAGTAAATACACCATCGTCAAATATACGAAAATAAATAATTAAAATCGGTTCATAAATAGTAGAGAAATCGCGTAACATATCCACAATAAAACTTTCAAAAGAATTAAGAACCTTCTTTTTTGAAGTCGGTTGAAATAGTATGAAGTTTTGAAAACAACCCCCAGTTATAGCATATTGATATCGGATTCACCAATTCAAATAGCCTTTGCAGTGGAATAACAGAAATTCTGGCAACATTACCTATGCATGTATGTTTTGTATGATGTGCCTTTTGCATTGCATGGCTTGTTTTGAGAGTGATGGCTAGATCTATTCGTATCTACATAGGAAAATATTTTAAGTCATGTTTTAAAAGTACGTTAAACGAACGCAAATACTACATTTAAAAACAGTTTTTTTATTTCATTTTAAACGCGCGTTTAGGACAGTTTTCATTCCTTACTCTTACCTGTTATTTTTAATTTTAATAAAATATGATATGTTTTGCGTACTTGCGATCTAAAAAATTATCTATCTACTATATTTAAACTTTTTTACCACATATATTTATAAACATCCTTATTATTATAAACGACGTCTAACTAGCCAATGTTAAAGCAGAGAGGGAATGCCTAATAGTAGCCTGGAGCTTCCAACGAGCTTCAAGTATTCCTTTGTAAGGGATGCCTATCCTCTATTTTCCCGATACCTACACTTACTTACCTACTTACTTCACAGGAATATTCTCAACGCTCCAAAGAGTTTACTTTATAGGAGATACAGACTAGAGTTTACAGACATCCCTGCATAAATAACAAAGTACTTACATTTATACAGTTACTTAAACATTTTACTTGTTTTTCTTGGCATATTGTAGAATTAGCACTTCCTAAGGGGATTGTGGTTTGACCTTCTAAACTTCTGAACATCATCTTGAAAGGACAAGTTAGGAATGGTGGTTTAAATGTGACCTTTGAGAAAAATATCCCCATAGGTATATATCATACATTTGTTAAAGCTAAATAAAGGTTTTCTAATTTCATCCACTTAATAGACAAATTTTAAAATGCCACATGAAAAAACTTGTACTACTTTATCATATTGTTGTAACACACACTATAAATTAAATAATGATCACTGTACTCAATTAAACTTTTATTCCGTAAGGCATGACTCAACATATTTTTTTTGACGTAAGTGCTAGCCGGTTGTTATACTTAAACCAAATAAAGTTTAACTTTTTTAAGTTTAAGTATAAGTTTTGGAATCACCATTTTTATATTATTTATGAATCCAAAATAGTGTATTATTTTTTAGGTTTTTGTCGATGTTTGACGGTTACTAATGCATCTGTGCAGTAAAACGAAGCCATCAATCTCTTTAAAGGGGAACTGATGGGTGGCTAATGGATTATTTATGGATTGTGTATAAAATCATTAAACAAACGCAAAGTATGGCGGTTCTTTTGCAAAAATACATAATACTCGAATAGTGAAACTATGAATTTGACCAAAATAACTCCTTGTGAATATTTAAGCACAGATTAAAAATGTTTTTGGTCGGATATGCATATCTAATCCTCAGATAATCCTCTGTAACAAATCTGCGCATGGCTTGTAGGCGGAAAGTGGTGCACTTTTTAAATTTTGTTTTATATTTAAGATCTTTGTATATACCCATGTTCGCAAAGGAATAAATTAATTGTTCTTCTGTACTATTTGACTGAAATAACTTTTTATTTTGATTTTATAACAATTTTTTTATGGTTCAATTGCAATTATAATGTTTGACATTAAATACGTTAACATTAAATTATACTGGCATGTTGTACATAAACATATTTTCATTCAATTTTCAAAGCTTTGTTAATCTTTTGTTTGTAATTTGCACGCCCTATTGGTGGGAGTTATAATTCCATATGTATCGAGTCGAGTCGAGTCAGTGAAACACATCACTCAATAAATCACTCAATAAATATGTTTGACTTTGATAACATAGACACCGCCGTCTGTACCTCTCTATGTCCATATTTTAAAAAGGCAGACTTCAGAATCTGATAAAGCGTGATGGCTACACAGTTGACATTTTCACAAATGATCTATTTGTGTTACTCCACTAAAATCTAAATAAAATGTAAACTCAGGGAGGGCTCGCATACTTGCCTTCATTATACAGCAGGCTTCTTTATTACTTACTTTTATTCACTGTGAAGTGTGAATTATCCGTGCCGTTATGTGCTTTAATAAAATAACATACAACTACTAATTACCTTTATTATATTGTAAGTATTGGGTCTAGCTTGATTATTTATGAGAAATCCAAATGTTATTTCTGAATTAAGTATAATAAATAATACCAATTTTTCATATTGCTCTACAATTTGGATACCCAAAAAGATTTTATTTTGTCACTTCTTCATTTATTTGGCCAAACATAAACACAATTTTCCTTTTCTTAATGTTATGCTAATATTTTCTCCTTTAGATAATTTCGAGTCATGTTTAGATGGTATTCTTTGATCTTAATATCCATGTATGTATAATAAGTATGTATTTACAAAAGAAAAGTATATAAGTATTATATCCGTTATCTAGTACCCACGACACAAGCGTTTGCTTAGTGTGGGGTTAGATGGCGCTGTGTGCAATGTCCCAGGATATTTATTTATTTATTTATTATTTATTTTTATGTAATGTCTAATTTAAAGGTTTGTAGATTCTGTAAAATATTACAATAAACTGGTTTGAATACTTTGAAAATACATATAAAAATAGAACATATAAAATGCATAGACAATAAACACGCAGAATTAAAGATCCACCAGCATAAAAGTACATCAACTGACACGTAAAACTTATAACACCCGTTTTTGTTAGTGATTAAAATACGACTGAGTATAACGTAAATATAAGAAGATATATCATGTTTGGAGTAGATTAAGCGAGAAATAGCAGCGTTTTACGTTTGTTACTGTCCGGTGGAGGGTTAGTCTCGCTTCACGGGGTTTAAACAGAAAACATCCGAGAAGAGACATTTCCAGGCCGGGATCGTAAGCCATAAAATCCAGAGACAACTACTTAATATGTTATAATTATATATAATCAAAATTCAAATCAAATATAAATTTATTTACAGTACTGTTATACATGGTAGCATATTTATATAATTAGATCTGATACAGTATTATAAAAACAGAACTAGATTATGTGCGCTTCAAACGGGCCCCGAACTAGGCCAGGCCTGTATCTCGGTGGCCCAAAACAGAATTATTATTTAGATTTAGGTATATTTTCGCTCGTTTCTGAAGATTTTAGACACAAAAACAAAAACAAGATAGAATTCACATAAATATACATAATACAGTTTATTGGAGATAATTAAACAGATGCTAACATTTCAAAACCCGGGTGGGGCTTATTTACAATCAAAACATTATGAGGTACATCTAGTGAAATACTGGCTGCATAACGAAAAGGGTTAAGGTCTGAAGGTATGGTAGGGAAGACAAGGGGAACTAATTGATAACTAAATAATTAATAATACATTATTAATACATACCGCTATGCCAGACTACCGATCACTTATTTGTGCCGGCGACGTAGCAATTAGAATTTTACTGCATCCTGTGCTTATTCAATTTATTTGGTATTAATAGTTAGTATAATTAATGACGATGGATTAAAATATAACTCTAGGTTAACAAATTATAAAACCATCGCGCGGAGAAGGAGCAAACCTAAACAACACAATACACCAATCAGTTTTCTTTCGGTTTAAAATAATGATATTATTTATTTTGGAATATTAAATCCCAACGAGATATCTATGGCTATATAGTCTTGGCTGGGGAGGGATAAAATTTCTTACTAAGTTGTGAAGCCTCAACAGCGTCCTGCGTTCGGTATTCAATCTGAACGGAAATGCTGGTTAACCACCGAATAATTACGGCATTGTTTCACAGGCCTCTTCAACTTCGGCCATGTCTTTTAAAAGTTTTACGACTTATTACACTGCTGCCTTAAAAGTTTGCGGTTTTGATTTTGTTAAGGCGGTTGGAAAGAGTTTGAAATTACTAGAAATGGAGGGTTATGGTAATTATCTATACTATATAATATTATAAAGCTGAAGAGTTTGTTTGTTTGTTTGTTTGTTTGAACGTGCTAATCTCAGAAACTACTGGTGCGAATTGAAAAATTCTTTTTGTGTTGAATAGACCATTTATTGAGCGAAAAAACAATGGAAAATGTGAAAAAAAACGGTGAAAATTATTCATCTTTCAGGGTTTTCCGTTGCGTGCGCTGCGAAAGCGGTTCAAGATATCAAGGAGAGTGCGGGGATGCGTAAATGCATTTCATCCACGAAAAAAAAAAGGGGATCCTATTTCATTGTGAAGTAAAACTCGCACCCCCTATTTCATTTTAGAGTGTATAAAGAAGTTTTTACAAGAATTGTACTCTTTTATTAGAGGTATCTTTTTCCTTTTTCAATACTTTCTACGTAGATTTGAAAATATGTATTAGCTTGGTGAGTTAAATTATGAAACTACAGATCAAAATATCTACCCACATATCAATTTTACAGTTTAAACAATGGGGTTTCAAAATATTTAGGTTGTAACTACATTTTATGTATACGTATTTCACTAAGTGGCCCAATTTGAGGCATCCATTATAACTTGCTTAACTTTTGTAAAATTAACCCGTAGCTACACTAAACACAAGTTAAGAGACTGCTAAATATGGTACGGCCCTTCGTCCTACCAAACTAAAAGGTCGAAACATCAATTTGTTCTGTTAATTCATCAACAAACAAGATAACAATACTTAGTTTCTCTGCTGAACGATTATTTTAATAGTGGCTTTGAGGTATTTACTAACAGTTTAAGGGATTCAAAGAGTAGAGTTTTCAATAAAACTAATAGAAAGTCAGTTTGAATTATACAATTAATAGTTGTAAATTGCAAACGCTGTTTGATTTGGGATTAATTACCATATCAAATAAATAATCACCAGATCTTTATTGGTTAAAAATCTACATTTATGGATATCTAAAAGATACTTAAGCTTAATATTGAATGTAAAAGGGCATTAGCTATAGCGTCCCGCGTAGCCTACGTATAGGCTCTGCTACGCCGTAGACGTCTACGTCGTAGCACAAGTGGCATAATGCAGCAAAATGCAACAACATAACAATCAGCAGACCACGCGATTAGTCAAAGAGAAATATCTTGCAATTTGTCTGGATGCTGGTTGGGTCGTTGCCATCGGTGGTTGATCGGTATAACTGGATATATATTTGTAGACTGATCAACTGTTTAGTCAGGTGAATCTATACTAATAATTTAAAGCTGAAGAGTTTGTTTGTTTGAACGCGCTAATCTCAGGAACTACTGGTGCAAATTGAAAATTTCTTTTTGTGTTTAGTAGACCATTTATCGAGGAAGGCTTTAGGCTATATAACATCACGCTGCAACTAATAGGAGCGAAGAAACAATGGAAAATGTAGAAAAAACGGGAAAAAATATTCATCCTTGATTGCGTGCGCTGCGAAAACGGTTCAAAATATCAAAAAAATATGTATTCAATAATTATTTCTCTTGAAATGATCTAACAAAATGTCTGCAACAGTATATGTCTATCTTTTAAGGTTAACTCAATAAACCCGTTTTTATGGTAATAACTATGCCACGCGGACGAAGTCGCGAAGCAAAATAAAATAGTTTGTTTAATTTTAAAGGATAAATATTATGAAGACAGTTAAAATATTAAGGATTACATCCTCTATGCCCAACATGTATGTATTATCACATGTGATACCACTATTAGTGCCCTTCAGCCGCCAGAGGTCTAGGTCACTTAAAGCAATAAGCGTTGTAATTTATTCCATTAGAAGCAGGCACCGCCGCGATGAGATGTGGCCGAAAACTAATTAACTTTATCACTATTAATCATGCTAGTTGGCAAGTCACTCCTCACATCTGTTACTAGTATTATAAGATTATGGAAATGTGGCCTACATACATACATACGTGACCGACAGAGCAAGAGCAGGCTAGATATCGGTATAATTTAGGATGTGTATGCTGAGCACTAGCGAGTGTGGCTGTGACATGATTCCGGTTCGAATCCCGGTCTCGCTTGGTGGAAAAGGTAAACGTCGTAAGGGTAATGACAAGTTTGAGGACCACAATATCCGAGGACATGCATCTTCCGTGGAAGAACCTGGGCGCCCACCCCGAGTAGATTCTGTTGACCAAAGTAAGGTAGGGTACTATGAGTTTTGAACGAATTCTAATAACTTTTGGCATATACGAATAAAATTCAGTGGTGTTTTATATTTAATGTATGTGCAAAGTTCGATTTATAGTACATGAGAAGGATCCCAAACGCAACATGTGGAGGAGCAAAATTCTTAAAATCTCCGTCTCTAGATTGTTTGTTACACAAGCATTTTATGAATTGATGCACCCATGTGCTACTTTAAATAACATCACTAAGTATATAATCAGATTTTAATAGGTATGTTGTTTCTTTTCAAAACCAAACTCTAAAAATCAAATAATGCAATAGATTTATTGTTTACGCTGCATCGTATTTATTTTAATTTCTAAATCGGTGAATCAGTTGATTTAAAATATGGATATCAGAAACAAATATCAAACCAAAATAGTGCACCATGTAAAACATTTTATGATCTTCAAAATAGAATGTTAACAGCGAGTAAAAACCTTTGCTCATAATACATACGTGAGCAAAAAAAGATGTATAAAAACAATACAGTTGAAATAAATTTTATCTTGTGCTAGAATAAACACGCGAACTATGTAAATGGAGGATATTTGAGGCATCAGAACCCCCGCAGCACCGCCGGCGACGCGCCAACGCAAACAATATTACATTCCGAATATACGCATACATGTATGTTATGTACATTGTACATAGATGTATACAGATACGCAAAAATATTAAAAAGTCATGGTTGTGAGTAATTGAAGCAACTACCTGTAGTAAATAAATAATTAAATTGTTAAAACAGTTCATCACATTTGAGACCCATTTTCCCAAATATTTTTTGCGAGCCCACATTTTAATTTCAACTATACGAAATGTATGGAAAATATTATGTGATATAGATGTCGTAGGATAATTCGATACTTCGAATCTTCGCGGAAATCCTAGGGGTTTTGCGAAAACGCGGATAATTAGACATAGGCGAAAAATTATCTGTCCTGTTGTAGTGCTAGTGTTGGACTCGAAGTCACTTGTCTGTGACAGAAGGTAGATTAGGTTCGTTAGGTTGCTTTCTACCACGCACATGCGACGACGAGCGAAGCGAGGAGGAGCCAAGTCCTGTTGTAGTGCAAGTGGTGGGGCAAAAATCCTGACTTTGTCCAGTAAGATTTGATAATTTTTCGCCTACGTCTAATTATCCGCGTTTTCGCAAAACCCCTAGGATTTCCGCGAAGATTCGAAGTATCGAATTATCCTACGACATAGATACATAGATACGAACATAAATATGCAGCAAAGTAACATAATGTCGCTTGCAGCGACAGCAATATGGTAGATCGGCGGTACGATCTTTTTACGCGGATAGTAGCCACTCTTACATGATTAGTGAGTAGATAACTAGATACAAACTGTAGACGTAACGTTCCTTCCATTATAATAGTCTTTTTTCTATCCTTTTCCAAATAACGTGGCTGTCAGTTTTTCACGAAATTACAAGAGCAAAATGAGAAGAAGAACATAAATGGGGGAATGTACGATCTGACATGTTTTGATGTCGCCGACAAATGATTCATGGTACGCATCTTTAGAAAAGTTATCTGAAAGAGTTTCATTATCCGCCGCGTAATCGTTTTGTAAATCTTTAAATAATTCGAGAATTCTATTTGTGAAAGTAAACAATGAGGTGATTGTCCTCGCGAGTACTTGTGATAGACGGCCATTGTTTGTGACATCTGAAATAACGAGTGCATTCACAGGGCCACGGATTATTCGCATAATCTGATGTATTAATCCTGAACATAATTTATAGACACTAGTCATGTATGCCCGTGGCTTCGCCCGAATCATTTTGGAGACCAAAGAATGTCGTGTATATCACACTAGAGATTGTACATGTACATCATCACCGTACCTGATACCACTGTAATGTATTGATTTTTTGAGGTGTGATAGAAAATCATAACAGACCAACAAAGTTTAGTTATTCCCTTTTGTTACAGTGTGATTAGGACTGCTCACAGACTATGTGTATATATGTACTGTATCTATGTGTATATGTAATACATAAATAGATATATAGTTACATCTATCCCGTTTGTAAATTAATTTCTGCAAAAAAGCTTGAATGATTTTAGACAACATATTTTATACATGATCTCTAATAAAATTGATAAGATAGCATTTATTATCTAGATATTTCATGTAAAAATTAAAAATATTAACCTCTTTTTGTGTTTACTTTTCAGACAGTTTGTTCATATAAAATAAGCATAAACACTGCTCTTTGCATTGTATTTATAAACACTTGTTTTGATCTAACCACTTTTGCACTTAGTTTTTGGGTGTGAACGAAAAATAAATGTCAAGAATGATGATTGAATATTTGTTTACCATTCTCGAATGCTCTCTATATGATTAATGTACTTCTACTTACCAGAATCTGGTAAAAAAAATTGTGTGCAATTTTGTGATTCGCATATTTTGCTTCTAATTTGATTTTATTTTCATCGTGTATTACAGCTTTTCATTTATTATAATTAAGTCAAAAATTGTAACTATTAAACTGTTTTTCAAAAGGCTTTTCTGCCAAACAAAATACTTATTATGTTAAACAGAATATGGTTAGTTACAAACCCTCTGCAAAAAATCCTTGTTATTCTTTGATACCTAATTTATTTTTTCTACGAGTCAAGACTTTCCTACATTTCCCTTTCTTAATGAGAAGAAAATATTACTTCCCCGCAGAAATGAAAAGAAACTTTATTTTCATTGTCTTGGCGTTTTGTAGAAGTAACATTTAAAATACGTACCCTTTTTTAAATCCTTATGGAAATTTTACACCTAGTTGGTCTGAGCACTTTTCGTTGGTAAGAACTAAAATGAAACAATAAAGAGAAGTGCATTAAAATAGGTAAAAAAGATTTTAGAGATGAAGTTCAATGATTTCAGTTTGCAGTATGCAAGTACCTACTCGCAAACGGCATTAAAGCATCTATATATATATATATATATATAAAACTCAATGGTGACTGACTTATTGACTGACTGACTGACTGACTGATAAAGTGATCTATCAACACACAGCCCAAACCACTGGTCGGATTGGGCTGAAATTTGGAATGAAGGTAGATGTCATGACGTAGGCATCCGCTAATAAAGGATTTTTGGAAATGTCACTTTTAAAGGGGTGAAATAGGGGATGCAAGTTTTACTTCTTAATGCGAGCGAAGCCGCGAGCACCCACTAGTCCTCTTATAAAGTTTTAATATATTCTACCAAATCAACTTGCTTTTATTATTATTTATGCTTCATAATCCCACTTAAATTAATTTACTGTGAGCACTGAGGTGTACGTTTTTAACGTTCAATGCTTTAAAAATATAATTACTACAACAATTAAAATTTTCAATGAAATTAATTCAATCGTATTATATTTGTAAGAAAACACATATATTTCTATATCGCTACACCTTTACTCAGTAACCAGTATATATAAAGTTATATACAGTGGATATATCTACCCATAATTATGTATATTTATTAATGAATCCTCATCTAACCACACTTTCTGAATTGAATTCATTTTTTCAATTTATTGGTGTAAATAATGAATACGTGAATACGAACTTATTACAAGACACAAAAGCTAAAAAGAAACTATGATACTTCCAGCGACACCTATTGCAAAAGCTCCTAATGAAAGAGCTTTCATAATTCACGGAGAGAGCTTTCAGCCAGATACGCGCATGTGAGCCAGCTTCTGAAATACTTCTACCCGCTTCTACAAGCTGGCGCCACTGATGGAATGTAAAAATATTTTTAAAGCAAATTGATTATAAAAAAAGGTAACCATATAAATGTAAAAGCTCGTAATGCTTTTGTAAGATTTCGCTACTCTCTATTAAATTAAAATATTTTTTGTAGGAAATCATTGGGTATGAGTGCCAATACCGCCTATTTTTATATTAATTTGGTATTTCAATGAAATGAATTATTATGTGATTGGTTAAACATCTAACAATTTAAAGCAATGTTTGCTTGTACGTAAGAAGGGGATTTTATTCTTAAACCTTCAAGAACTTTCGTACGGTAGCGAAATTAACATCAAAATCCGTTTTATCGTGGTCTTCGCCTATGCTATTTCCGTGATCTCGCAGACACAGGAAATGACAAAAGCAAAACGACTACAATTTATACATTGCAATGAATCCAGAATGTAGTGTTAGTCTTCGAACTTACTAACTTCTATAAAAGAGGTCCATAAATTTATCCAATCCTGTCGCCGCGCAAACAGGCAAGTTAAAATATTATTAAATTTCCCCCTATTTTATAGAAGCGTCGGCATCATTTCACATACTTTTATTGAGTTGCCAAGAGATTCTTAAGTTTGGGAAACTTTATATTATTTGTGTTCTATTGTTAGTAGAAGTTTTATATTTCGATTATGATCCACCGTCTATGAAGCTTTGTTTTCAAGCGATGTTTTCAAGAGATCCATTTACAAAATGTTCTTGCCCGTTTTGGTTTCCTTTACTCAAATATAAGGAAAACAAAAAATAGAGGCTCTACAAATCATTCTAATGTTGTTGAGGAGTAAATATGTGTTGTCGTGTGTGACTTTGTTTTCATAATCGAATATTGAATAATATATATATAATCAAATTGATTTGATTTTGTTTTAGTTTTTCAATTGAAGTTTTTTTTTTCATATTCATTTATTCATAAGTTGTTAGTGATGTGCGTGAAGTTGCTAGTGATGTGCGTAAGGTTTGCTAGTGTATTTGATATAATATTGCTATTCATCCTAAATGATGCTTTTGGCTATATTCTTTGCGATTTTGTCACCAAGAGAACTTGTTTTAATCATATTCCATACTAGCTGGTGCGCGCGACTTCGTCCGCGTGGAATAGTTATTACCATAAAAACGGTTCTAGTGAGTTAACCGTAAAAGATAGACAAATACTGTTGCGGACATTTTGTTAGATCATTTCAAGAGGAATAATTCTTTCATACACATTTTTTGATATCTTGAACCGTTTTCGCAGCACACGCAACGGAAGCCCTCAAAGATGAATAATTTTCCCCGCTCTTCCACATTTTTCCATTGTTTCTTCGCTCCTATTAGTTGCAGCGTGATGTTTTATAGTTTAAAGCCTTTCTCGATAAATGGTCTATTCAACACAAAAATATTTTTTCAATTTAGATCAGTAGTTTCTGAGATTAGCGCGTTTAAACAAACAAACAAACAAACAAACTCTTCAGCTTTATTATATTATATAGTATAGATAATAAAAAAGCTAAAGATATTAACGGCAACCATTTTTCTTTTGTATCGCACTGAATTAAGTCCTTGGGGTTCCATTCTGGGCTGGCTGATTTATAGTGAAAATTTATTACTGGAACCAACTGATATCAACTTCCCTAATAAAAATTAAAATTGTTAAAAGGCACATATTAAATCTTATGTCATTTACAAAAATATTCAAACGTAATAATAACTAACTAATTTTTACACATATACCATAAGTATATACAAAAATGACTTAAAAATACAGAAAACTTATACAAAACAGATATTTACAAAAATTAAATAAAATTATTAAATTATTGATTAAATTATTAATAATTATTATTAAATCTTAATTATATATTATTTTTATTTGGTATGTATAAAAAACTGAAAATTGTGTTACTCAAACCGTACAAATTAAAATATTTTTGTTTATGATCGTAGCAAGTCTTTCAAGACAATCGTTTGCTTCGGCACTTCCGCTTGTTTATGTAAGAATCAGAATATTTCGTGATCATATTCTTTCGGCAATGGAAGTAACGAAATATTTCTAAAATTCGATCTGAAGCGGAAAAACAAACTTTTACGTAAATTTAACAAGCGGCCTTTTCATACCGGCAAAATAACATCAATAAACTAAGGATCCAATCAAATTAGCTCAGAGTGATGACTAGAACACAAACAAGTTCATATATTATGATAAATGACAATGCTGTCTATATTATTCTATCCTTTATAATCATAGCATTGCTATCCAGTTAAAGCTTTGTACCGTGAAAATTGCATAGCTGGATTGATTTTATCATATTTTTGTACATTAGCCGTGATATAAGATCTAAAATCTAATTTTCCGTCCCTAAATCAGTTATTTAAAATCTTATGCAAGTAAATCTCTCATTGAACAACATCTATTTATCTGACGCCATTATTCTCTCACTGCAGTTAAAAGCATAGTTTCTACTCCCAAAATACGGCATGTATCCAACTCAACCTACGCGGGACCGACGTTGTATAATAGTGTTGCTCCTATAAAAATCATTATTTTATTCATCTCAAGATAATTAGTAATGATGTAAACCAATACAATATTGTATTTTTTATAAACATCTTGTCAGCATTAGCTGCAGACCAGATATTATTATTATACGAATATGTAATGAAGTTCCACTTTATCAGTATTATTTGATTGTAAAAAAAAAATACCACGGTAATTTAAAAGACAGCCATGACATTTTATGATACGTATATTTGATCATTCCCTTCAATATGTATTCATATATTTGCTGTGACTACCTGACTCTCAATAAACCCAGTAATTGTGGCAATTTATTCCAATCTGGCAACCCCCGCGTAAAGCCATTAGTTCGGCTGTCCGCACCTTTTAATTTCCTTCCTCAAAACAAATAGCTTCGAATACATACAAAAAGCTTGACAAAACATTTGTTTACAAAAGCGGTTAATTTCCCAAAGTGCTGCGGCAAATCAACGACACCGTTTCACGTTGGAGGGTAGTTTCACACCAACTGTGTCAGATTGCTAGGTGTAACCTAACACCATTACGTTTCGATTAGAAAAGTACTCATTATCCGGCAAATACTAGTTTTATTACACGTAGCGTCGCCACGGCATGAGTAGGTGTTTCATTCACATGTGTGGTGAAAATATCTGACACAAGATAATATTTACTCCTATCCGTAGGTTATCAACAAAAAAAACATCGAATACAAACAGGAAAGCAATTTTCGTGAAATTGGCCGGCCATCGAGTCCAGCATGAGTGATCATTTTTACATCTGAAACAGACAACTTTCCAACCATGGGTATTTATTGCCAAAGTTGTTTATTATGGGTTTTCGTAGGATCACCATTGTGAAAATAATACAGAAATATACAGGTAATATTAGTTCAATTCGTTATACGAGTTTACACAGAACTATTGAAATTGCTAATTAGTTCTCAAGAATAGATATGCCTACCTAGTTGTGGTTATAGTTGGAGGTAACATGATATCGAAAATTAGCAAGTTTGACTAGTAGCTTGTTATGCCGACTACGAGGGATTGCATACTAACGTATAAACTTCTCTAATTTATTACAAACATGTTTCGATTTGTATCAATTTTCGACGATGTTTTATTGATTTGGAGGTTATTATTTTTTCGACGATTTGACCATACATATCGACGAGGTAGTTTTTTCAAAATGAGATTTTTATTGAAACATGTAAAACAATCGTTTCAAAATTAACAAGACAGTATTGTGATCATTATTGATCGAAATATGGATATAAATAAGCATGTTAATTATTGACAACGTTTTTACTGTATTTTATAATTATCCAATAGTGATAAGGCAGAAATGTTATCCATATAGTTTCCTTAATTAATAGTTCGATACAACGCACGTGGGTAATGGGCATATGAATTATTTTATCGAAACCTAATTAAACTGATTAAAATTGGCAATAAGTTTGTCAGTTAAGTAATATTCATAATAAACAGCATTGTTTTTAATTACTTATAATATATTTTATTTGACCATTTAAATTTCACTGCAGCTTAATTGACTATAATTTCTAATGTACCCTTATAAACCCTTGGCTATCGTTGTAGAAGCTTTTCTTTATGTTTTAAGCCATTAGATTATATTGCCCATCAAGGCCTTATATTAATTCAATACAGATTCTGAAAAAATAAATATTTATTTTTCCAGATATCTAGATTCTGATAGTAACCCTAAAAGGCTTTCCTCACAGTGAAGGTCTCAATTGTATATTACTTATATAAAAATTATCACTCTTCTACTGAATAGAACAATATTCAAGATGTCAATCACTTGATTGAACTAAGCACGGAAGTGGGTCACCCTGGGTAGATATCGCATGTATCCTTGCCGGTTGACAATGGTTAAGCTGATGTCTTTCAAGCGAACTCAAGCAAGCACAATGAAATTTTACGCTTACCGCACGATGACCGAAGACACGACCTTTTGGAATCTAAATCGTGGTCATTTTATATCCCAGACGTCCGGTGTCCGGTCGGGGTGTATGCTCCAGTGGTGATGCTGTGTCCGCATCCATGATACATCTAAGGACACAAATTGAATTAGAATATTGAATCCCAAATTTCTCCTGCAATGATGTGACCGGATCTGAGGCCCTTATTGGCTTCGTAAGCTTAATGCGCTGTTACAACGATAATATGGAATTTATATTGCGAGTATTTACTTAATTATCCGTTTTAATAAATATAAGAAAAAAAATATCATATTATTTCTAACACCTCACTTGTCATAGTTCTGATACGCCCCTTATTAAAAAGCTCACAAACACCTTTGTTAAACTAAACAGAAAGAGAATTTATAATAAGTAAGTAAGTAGTATTAATTTTATTACACCAAAACATTGTTTCATATGGATGTAGAGATATAGGTATACACGCGCGTGTACTACATTCATACGTATAACAAAACCAACCACAAACCAAACCAGATTTTTACTCAAGACTGATTTTAATAAATAAAACGTTATGTGCCTACTCACACATTATATTCAAATTTAGCATAATTGTCCCAATTTTCCCCTAGAGACGCAACCTAATTTTAAATTAACGTAAACAATATTCCATTCGTGTAATATGAATCATTTATGTTTTTAAAATGTTATTGTTTTAACATCATAATTTGTGTTTTTGAAAATACTTTTTAACGAGTGCTGACCTGGGTTCTTTTGGGGCATGTTAAGCAATTGCCAGTCCATGGTATGGTGGTAGGACACTTTGTAATATACTTACGCCTTTTTATATAGCACCAGTACATAAAAACTGTAGCCAAGCACTTAAAGATGTGTACATGCTACTTCTTGTAAGAGCCTGCTAAACTTAACTAGGTATACACATTAAGCTAGCTTTTTTTTCGACCCGAGTCATTTGTGTCAGATTTAATGTTCAAATCCTGTGTAAATCCGATAAATTCAATAATATGTTAAAATCAGTTTTCAAAAAAGCACGTTAACGTAGGAAGCAAACCATTTTCAAAGTATGCCGAATATTAACAAACTGATAAATCAATAAGATAACCTTTATGTTTATTTAACTTAACATTCGTTAGCCTCCGATTACTTTTTGTATGTACTGTTTTTTTCGTCTCGTTATTTCACTAAAGATCACAAAAAATATCCTATAATATACATTCGTTCACTTTTATGCTTCTCGTAACTCTTTATTATGTTTTGTTATCTGGCATACCAAAATACGCGTATTGTTAAGCCATAAAAGTAGATTGGGGCATTCGAACACACTCCTGCGTATGGCAGTTGAATACTTCCTGTTACAGATTTGACGTTATGTCGTTTACGGATTAGCAGGAAATGACCCAATAAGCTATTAATTTCACTAATACGACTTAGTAAATCGGAGACGATCGAATTGGATGGAATTACAGATTGATCATTACCGTTATTAGTGCCAAGTGAAAAAAAGAGGCACATAATAAAAGTACTGTTGAAACCAAGCACAGCAGCGGCCTTATCCCTAAAAGTGTTTTTTTCCAAGCAACATTTGGATGGAGAAAAATAACCAATTAAGTATATCTCTCTGATTACAATCACGAAATATTTATGTTAAAAATGTAACATTACACCTCTAGCTGTACAATTTTATTATAAGGCTAAATACTAGTAAAAAGTTGAATTTACTCAAAATTAATATTATATGATATCATATCATAACATATAACTTAAGTTTACCCGTGTACAATTTGTTCACACAACTCAACTGGTGTAAGTTTCCGAAGTTGTCGGATGAAGTGGCCGAGTATGTTCTCACGCGGAAACTTTAATTGGCTTTTAGTCAAACTTTTGCGATCGAAACGTTCCCAATCGAGTGGATGAAAAATTAAACTGTGACCTCATTTCTATGCCAGCTACGTGTGTATGTTTCCAACCTCACGGGACAAATTATGTAATGGCGCCAATACTCTACCCTGCGATAATACTATGGCAATCGTTAAGGGCAAAAAAATTAATTACAGCTAAAGCGAAATTCATAATTCGGCACGCTATTAACCTCTGAAAGCTCCCGTTGGTAATTAGCAAATTTACGTTCAGTATTGCTAAGTTAATTAACAAATATTTTTGAAACATGAAATACCATAACAACTATTTCCTTTTAATGCGTAGTTTTAGCAAACCGAAACTTATTATTTCCTGAGCGAACATTTTGAAATCGGTTTAATACAAATGACCGGCTTTATAGCCTTCGAGGGAGCGGTTCGGTTATGATGAATATTGTCCATATTTCACGAGGGCGTGACAAGGGAGATCGGATCTGCCGTTTTGTCAATCTCTTATTGAAATTGACGGTTTTGATGGCCCAATAAAGGGTACCCGAGTAATGTCTAATAAGCTGAAAAATCCGTGGGATTTATATTTAACTGAACGTTTGAACGGAATTCTTCATTGACAAGGACCCCAACCAATTCAAGATTCACCGACAAGAACGAAATGAAAAATTAACAAGAATAAGTAATTAAAATTCTTTTGTCCTTCCCTAAAAGTTTTGAGTCGTAACGTCTTTCGAAAACAGTGATTTTCCACTTTGCAAACGTGCTTTGATAGTTAAAAAAACCGGCCAAGTGCGAGCCGGACTCGCGCACCGAGGGTTCCGTACAAACCTGCAAGGTTTACAAAGTTCGTTCATTACGACAATCGAGTCATAACTATGGTATTTTTATTTAAAAAAAAAATATTTTGTGATGTAACTAAAAATTTATGGTTTTCGTAATTTTTCCTTTATCTATGCTATAAGACGTTGCTTCGTACCAAATTTCAAGATTCTGAGTTCACGGGAAGCACCCTGTAGGTTTTGATTCCCTTGCAAGTGTCGAAAATTTGCAGCATAAATGGCTGTATCTTTTGATTGCGTTGGCTTAGAAGTTTGATTTTTTCACAGCTTCAAGGAACAGTAGACCTGAGTAATTGATATAAATTTCAGCTTCATACCTCTACGCGTTCCTGAGAAAAAGGGTCTTGACAGACGGACGGACGGACGGACAGACGGACAACAAAGTGATCCTATAAGGGTTCCGTTTTTTCCTTTTGAGGTACGGAACCCTAAAAACCGATAAATAATCGTGGAACAAATCCAAGCAAGACGTTTTTGAGTAATTTTTCATTTTAAAAAGCAAAAATGCACTAGATTTTACATATTTTCTAGTCAATTCGAGTTGATTTATGGCGAGAATAGGCAAGCCGAGCCATCCTCGATAAATCAATCCTGAATATCCCAAATAAGGGGTATCTATAAGTAATCTCGCGTCGATTTCGCCGAGTCATCACGTTAGTCTCGTATTATAAGTGATCGTTTAGAGCAAGTCCCTACGCTGCCATAAAAAGTATCGATATATCGCAGGTTTATGACGAGGGATATAAATACTGGAACATTTGTCCCTTTTCAGCTTAGTCACGTACTAGACGGGCTAACACGGCGCAACTACAAACGACATGTAAATTATTTCAGAGGGTCACTTCGTACAAGTACCAGACATAAAATTTCGTTTTTTCTAAGCTATTGTGGTACTGGAATGTATTCTGTGCCTAATGTACGTTGAATTTTTACGAATTCCATTTAGATTCGACTCGTCTACTATACATTGTTTAGTCTGGGCCGTGAAAGTGCGGTAGCTACCTGCAAACTGTCTCGTCTTGATCAAAGCTCGTCGTCCAGTTAAAGGATGACGGTAATGATGAAGTCTCGCAAAAATTGCAAGGCCAGGGAATAAATAGATTTCTGCAAGGTGACTTGTCACAGACGAAAAATTACAACATTGTTAGTCATACTTTCTCGATGCTAAATTCACCATTGTTGGTTTTTTATATTGTTTGGAAAACGCTACGGTCATCTATAACAAAACATGTAGTCTACAATATAATTTAGTTCTCTAAATAGGGTTGGTAAAAAAAAATTACAAAAAGTAAGTTGAAACTTTTGTAAAAACTAATTTTGGTATCACCAAATTACATAATATTCAAAAATTTCGGGATAAAAAACATACAAACAATATACAAGACTAACTTAAACATCGTTTCACTTACTGACAAGACTAGTTCCACAATTCTTGTAATGAAAATGTTCATCTAGTTTTTCATCAGTTTCATTGTCCATATGCAATCAGTTAATTAGGTTCTTTGGGTAAGTTTAATCAACTGATATCTGAATCAACCGAGGGAGTGGTTAGGTAAACTAGTGTAAGTCTTAGCTAGTATAAATATAGTTACATATGTAAGTTAAGTAATGTGACGAGCTTTCAGTGGTAACTGTCACAATTTGAATTTTCATATTTTTATGACGATATGTTCTAAAGATCCACCTTATTTCCTTCAAAATCCTTCAAGTATTAATCCTTTTTAAGAATTTTCTAAATGAATTGCCTGTAACACTTTTAATACTTACCTGAAGAAAAATAGAGCGCAACACTAACATAATTCGTAATAATATGCAGTCAAGTTCTTGATTTTAAGAAATAGGTTCTTGAACACAGTAAAGCTCAAGTTTCAAGTGAAAAGTAAGCAGAAATCTTGAGAGCTTTTACAAACCTTTAGAGGGGCGTAAACAAAGTCAATAATGGTAAGCAGTGGATTTAAATAGCTTTGAATAACCTCCATATTGGCTCTAACTTGAGCACCGCTTTATCATATCCAGCGAACCGTTTAATTAAATCGTTCTAACGTTACCTAACATTGCATTTTATGGAACGCGGGTGCTCAAAATGAATACTATATCAAAACTTATTTGAACTAATTTGTTCTTGAACTTAAAATCTTTCTGGAATACTGGAACTGTCATAAATAAATTGAACTGAAAACCTTTGACTATTTTTTTAAGTTATTTTTCATTATGTGTAAGTTGGAAGAAATTAAACGTCGGAGACATGTTTATAAAACTATTTTGCTCGGTCACTTTTCACACGTTTGGTAGTGGCGTGGTAGGACTCCTAGTCATAGGTGAAATCTAGGCATCACCTTTTTTACACTAAACCTGTGGCTTTTGTCCATCAAATCACCCAAAGCAACACGAGCACAAGCGAACACACTAGCCAAAGGTGGAGTATGACTATACTGAAATAGAGCTTTATTCAGCTTTTTACTAATCCTATTTGTTTTTAAACGAGCACCATGAAGGATAGATGTAGCTTATAATTTATATAATACTCGTACATATCATAATCCGATAAGATGCATGTTTTTTTTGTTTTTGCCTCGTGCCTGTATTCAAACATTTTCATAAATACAGAGAACCGTCGAGATATTTATACAACGCTCCGAGGAGCCCTGAGTTTCAGGAAGTTGCTTCATTGTTGTGACGTACATACAGTCCAGTCTTGCTTCAAGAGGACGATTATTGGTGAAAACTTCTGAAAACTTTGAATTCCTCCGTGAACTTTGGTAATCTGAGCCGGCGCGACTGGCAACACCGGTATCATTTAAATATATATTACCCACGACTGTGTCGGGCTACAAAATATGAGACTTTCAGATATATTTTTGATTGTTGAGTTTGTGGCTATAACTGATCGTAGATAAGACAATAAATCAATTGTTGCCTAACCTGTGTTGTCATCGAACATATAATATTACAACGGTTGTGTCAAGACTATCAATAAAATGATAAAATCCAGTGCATAATAACAATAATTTTGAAAATTTTCTTTATACATAAAGTGGTTAACCTAAAGTTCCACTTAGTCTGTAATTTCTGTGATATGCCTATATCATTTTAGAACCAATGAAAGTAAGAAATCTATACTAATATTATAAAGCTGAAGAGTTTCTTTGTTTGTTTGTTTGAACGCGCTAATCTCAGGAACTACTGGTGCGAATTGAAAAATTATTTTTGTGTTAAATAGACCACCACAATGACGTATGCTGCCGAAACATGGACGCTCACCAAGGAAACCATCGAAAAGATGAGAGTCGCACAAAGAGCAATGGAACGGTCCATGTTAGGCATTGCGTTACGCGACAGGGTTCGTAATACTGAGATCCGAAAACGTACGAAGGTGGAAGACGTCGGGTCTCGTATTACGAAACTCAAGTGGCGATGGGCTGGACACTTGGCGAGACGTACTGACGGCAGATGGAGCAAAGCAATAACTGAATGGTACCCACGGCTAGGCAAGCGAAGTGTAGGAAGACCTGTGCAACGGTGGCTGGATGATGTAAGAAAGTTAGAAGGAAACATCTGGGCAAGAACAGCGCAAGACAGGGAGTATTGGCGTAAGAGGGTGGAGGCCTATGCCCTGCAGTGGGTCCCATTAGGCTGATGATGATGATGATGAAATAGACCATTTATCGAGGAAGGCTTTAGGCTATATAACATCACGCTGCAACTAATAGGAGCGAAGAAACAAAGGAAAAAACCAGGAAAATTATTCATCTTTGAGGGCTTCCGTTGAGTGCGCTGCGAAAACGGTGTAAGTCGTGGTTAACAGCTATAATTTATAAAGCTGAAGAGGTTGTTTGCAAAAATATATATAATGCTCAAAATAACTATTCCACGCGGACGAAGTCGCAGGCACAGCTAGTTTTATATACATCTGTATTTTTAAAATGACACTCATAATTTGTATCTGCACTATATCTTGAATCCAACCTTTTGTTATATATTTACGTACATACATACATCAGTGTATATAAAAAATCACCTGAGCAAAAGACTCCAGCTTTCAAACCCATTTGACTGGTGACGTCGTAAATATAACACAGCAAAAATAACTCTTACATCCTGTTTAATGGGCACGATTTGGAACTGAACGTTTGATTGACTGAAAGGTATTGGTGGCTGAGACCCACGATTTTTTAACACGAAACATATAGCGTGCGGGCTTGAGGTCACTAGAACTGTTATTATTTAAACATTTCCAGCAATAAAATTGATTGCTATGTATATAGTTATTTCGGGCTTTAATACTCGTGGCCAGTAAATTTTTTGTAGGTATGTGTACTAGATATTTATTTGAGGTTAGATTATAGAAATATTTTAGTTATAAGTGTAGCGAAAACGAAAAAGCATTTACGTAGTTGTCTTATTTTCTCAATAATCTTGTATTATGAGTCTATGTCACTCTCAGGTCCTCATACTATATAACCGTGACAAAAAATATTTTGTAATGATATGAAAAACTTATTGCCTAAATCCTTCGTTTCGTTGCTGAGTCCTTAAACAAAGAGACCAACAAACTAACATTCAGTTTTACATTTAATGATAAAAAGTATTATGATGTAGGGTATGTATAGGAATCACTTTCACAAAGCCATAAAGGCTCCAGTACAATTAGTACTAAAACTTTTATGGCTTTTTTATCTTCTCGGGCGAGCAACATAGAGGTACCTACCTAATCTCCAAAAACGAATTAAGCGCGTGTTGAAACAAACCTAGAGGTCAAATTCTAGGCCTAGGAATGTCATAATATTAGTTTTTTTAGACTTCAATCAAATGAAAATCTGATGATACTGTTTTATAAAAAAAATACACGACTATGATGTTAGTGCGACGGAATGAGAATATTCTTGAGATGTCAAAATGTATACTATGATGTTATCTAGATTTAAATCCATACGCCACAGGATACAAATCTTGCGTTAGCCAGCAAGCTGCGTTGTCGCAAAAATCTACCGAGTTGACGCTTGTGGTGGATTCGAATGTCAATTATTAATATTGAATCGAACATGTAAATCTGAATGAATTAAAATAATATTGCACTTTCCGGTGGCGATGAACTTCTTACTATTTTGTCATCATAATAAGTTTATCCCTTACATAAAGGTCCTTTATTTTTTTACGTTGTTTATCTATTATGTACAATCATTGAATATACGCCCAAAACAAAAGCCCTCGAACTCTAACGAGTTTAATACCAATTTTAGTTCAGAATCAATAAAACGCAAAGACAACGAACAAATTAATTTGAAGTGGGTAAAATAGTGGAAAATGTTTCGAATTGGTCAATCGTCAAAAGATATTGATACTTTAGCAAGAGTATTAATATTATATCTATAGACAGTGTACGTACATCAACAAAATGTTAATTAATGTAAGATGAATTCTATTTAAAGGTGTGTAGGTGTGTGTGGTATATTGAGACACGTGCCAAAACACACCTAGAGGTAAACTAAATAATTGAGTCAAAGTAAACTGGGAATGTTTCAAACAGTCGCATTTTCTCCGTGTCAAAGGAATCTTATAATCGATTTCCAAAGTGCTTGGGAAAGCTTCCACTCTGAAATGTGCAATCCAACAAATAATCAAAGCACCGACTTGCACTTCCTTGTCGCAAATTGTTCTGAGTGCATTGCGTGTCCTGGAAATTCTTGAAGAGAAAACTTAGTATTGGCAATATATGAGTGTTACGAGGTGTGAACGTTTTCATTTACTAACTACTTAGATCAGTCAGGTTCTTCGATTTCACTAGCATTTAAAATTTTGTAGCTAAAAAAAACCGGCTAGCACTAACGTCAATAATTATGTCGAAAAATTAGCTTGATAAGTTTCGGAAAACTGAGGTTTCCATCATCAGGAGAACGAGTCAGCACGCGCGCCCCGGTTGGCCGCCTCGTCCAGACACATAATAAACACATACAAACATTTAATGCCAAAAAAATTAAGACTGCGATTGTTTAATATGCTTATGATGATAAAAAGAAAATATCTATGAGTTGAATAAAAGGTAACCTCACTAATAACTTACTAACCTAATATATATAAACTTCTTCAACATGTACATATAGCTGACTTCCCCCGACTGACTTAGTGAGGTATCTTTACATACCATACCTGCCGAGTCTCGTTGAAAAATGTAGTACATTAGATAGATAGATAGATAATCCTTTATTGTCACACACTTATAAAACAAAATTAATAAAAAAAACTTACATAAATTACTCTAGTGCCACAAGTGGCGGCCTTATTGCTAAAAGCAATCTCTTCCAGGCAACCATTTATTTATTTATTTCTTCATTTGGGTTAAAACTAAACTTAGTTTTGCACACTTATGAATGTCAAAATCTAGTAAGTACATAATAAATGATGCCAAAGGCATACTATAAAAAAAATATGCATTCAAATTATAAAAACAAATTCAATTAGAATTATAAACAACATAAAATAAAAATTATCTTAACTACAATACCAAAACAAATTTAATGGATTTGGATGGAGAAATAAAGGATTATAAAGGACGTGGTGTACAACCGAAATAGATGCGATAGGATAAATAATATACACAAATATAATTATAATGTACATAAACATAAAGACATCCTTCCTAATACATATTATACATAATTGGTACAAACATAAACTAATATATAGTTTTAAAATATATATAATACAAAACATATACATGTAGATAATACGTAGCGACATTACATCAGATTATTTCATTATGAAATATCTCTGTTCGTGGAATCCTGACATAAATATATGTAGAATAATTAGCTTTTATCCTGCTACAAAATAAATCGCAATTACCGGACTGACTCGACTACTTTAGGCTAAACCCGGGCATAGAAAAACCGCTGAATATAGGTCAGTTTAAATCTCTTGTTTGCATGAAAATGTACTTTATATGTAAATACGAGAATGTAATTAGCCAGCTGGTAGTCGAGCCTTGCTACTTAAACGTTTGTTGGCACATCACAAGTAATGGAAACAAACGTACCACAAACCATATACATAAGGCTGCGGGGCTTAAGAACACTTTAGGACAAAAAATTCAACGCAAAATTAATTTAAATTTATTACACTGTGGCTACTTATTTGTGTGGCCGGTAGAACAAAAAAATAAAATGTTGTTTACTCGTGAAAGCTTTTCTTAACGATATCGTTAAATGTTGTTCATTTCTTTATTTTCCGGACCTATCATAAAACTAATATATAGATTTCCCCAAAAGTGGAAGTCAGAAAGAATTTAGGAGCTGAATGAATATGCGTACTGAACAAACAAAAGATCTCGTGTGTCCTGAAGCACAAAATACGAGTAGGGTGGCTTTCTAAATAAATCTAATAATACAACGGCTGAGTATTTTCCTGGCCTCCGGTCGAGACTGGCTTTTTTCTTCTAATTTCGTTACAAACAGTGCGGCTAATTAGCCAGAGATAAATGTTTAATACATTTACCTTTTTAAGTAAATAAATTCTACTGAATTTATTTATTCTAATTTATATGGCTACTGCCATTGATGAAAAAACTATCCTGAAATTTGGAGGGTAATAGATAAGGGTCTTTTTAAGTTAGTTTCAGACATTTAATAAAAATGGATGTAGGTCTAATATATTATATATTTTATTGTATTTATTTTGGTTTGAGCCGGCACAAAAATATAAATTCAAAGTCATATTTTTGTTGTGTGGTTTCAACATTTTGTTACACCGCCCTACTGCTGGTTAATATTTAACATACTTTTATAAATTATTTGAAAGGGTTTAAAAATCCCGGCGTTCTGCAATTCATCACTGACACGGTTGTTATTATGGTTGAAAACAAACATCAAAGCAACAAACCTTTGTTGACTAAAACCGTTTTAAACTGCCCAAAAATTTTGATCTTTATGCATCCTGAAAATATATCCTGCGTATAGAATCATCCTACACTTATAAAACCTAGAGTTTATTTTTTTATATTATATCCCACAACTAAGTGAAATATCATTTCGATTTTTGGTAAGCTGGGTTCTGTAAATAACATAGATTACTCGCTATCGTGTTTGTTTTTATACTCACTTAAATATTTATCCCCAAACAACTAAAATGGAGACTTTAATTTATATTACTTATTTATATATTTTTTTTACAATGCAACCCCATAAGCAATCATACAAAAACTTCACTGTAACACAAACATACATCTGTGTAATAGTATGCGTTGACAACTTGATGCTCCCATGTGCTTGTCACGAGTCAAACACAAAATCCGTACAACCTCGTTCCGGTGTATGCCAACGTGGCCGGCGGCGACCAATTTGGTGCATTTCACGTATATTCTGGCTTTATTTCACTGATTGCTCGAACGTGTATTGTGCACGAGATACACGCAGACAAACAATCACTATTTTTTAATTATTTCCTCAGTCTGAAATGTGAGATGTGAGCTTTTGTTGCAAGTGTTCTGTATCTCAGAGACTGACATTTCGTTTTTCGCTGCTTCTAAATTGGTTGTCAATAAATTGCCCCGTGTGTAAGCGATTCAACAACGCAACAAGAAATGTGTTGTTTATTTTGTGTTTATGTTTTATTAAAATTGGAAAAATATAGGTAAGTATGTATGTGATGTCGATATGTTTGAGATCCTCGGAGAAATTTCATTGAAACGTTCACATTCTGGAGATAAGTATGATTGTTCGTTAATATTAAATCAATGCATATTTGCATTTACCAGTATTGATGACGAAGAATAGTATTAATATAAGTATTTTTTGTATTATTTCACTGATTGATTTAATACGAAAGTGATTTTAAAACTGAATACCCTATTTTGTGGAATGAAATGTCCAAATAAGTAAACCTGTAGATAATACTTCAAAAAATATAAAAGAAATAAAATACCTCAGCAATAATACTCAAACAATACCCTCACATTATTTTTATTCCCTTATATAAACTAACTAACTAGTAGTATGCCTTTGCCTGGAAGAGATCACTCAAGGTGATAAGGCCGCCCACTTGTGCATTCTTTTATAGTTTAAGCTCATTTCATATTATAATTTATTTTTGGTGTGTATAATAAAGTTATATTATTTATATTGTATAGTATAAACTATTTGACCTTTCAACTTTTTTTTTCATTTAATATCTTTAACACCTCGTCCTACGCACTTATTTTGAAGAATATATCCCTGCCAGATTGGTTGCCTGGAAGAGATCGCTGTTAGCTATAGCTAAAAAAAAAATAAAAAAAAATGCGTTTTAAAACGCAAATTTTATTTTTATTGTTTTTTTTGTATTGTTTTTATGTATGTTGTGTTTTAATAAAGAATTTATATATCTGTCTATCTGTAAACTCTCTATAATTTTTGTACTTAAGTATTGTAAAAGGCCTCTCAATGTTGGCTACGTCCCCACTGATGCCTAAAGAATGCCTGGTATAAGTCCCGTGATTCTGGAAAAATAGTACACAATCATGTCACGCGTTTATAATTCATATTCCGCGGAGAAACGATGATATCGTACCAAAATATACAATAACCCAGTTTGTTGTCTTTACGTGAATTGACTCACCTATTTAGAATCCCGGCTTTTTGTACACAAAATCATGTTATGCTCTATTATTCAAACGTTTTGATTGGGTTAGTCTTGATAAATATATATTTTTTATGATACAAAAGAAGACGAGAAATACGTGTGCAAAAGAATATAACTATTATATATCCATATATGTAATGTACCTACCCTACCTGCCTACTTGGAGTCTCCCTTACCTCGTCGTTAAATTTTGTGTCTTATATTGAGTCAAAGGCTCAATTGGCTGCCAAAAAGCTTGGTATACTCTCGAAGGTGCGTTGGTACTTCCATCCGGAATAGTTGCTTTCCTTGTATAAAGCACAAGTTCGGTCGTGCATGGAGTACTGCTCGCATCTTTGGGATGGATCAGCTAAATACCAGCTAGAGGCGTTGGATTCGATTGAGACGTGAGCTAAGAGGTTAGTAGGTAAAACCAAGAAGGCAAAACTCCAAAGTTTGGAACATCGCCGCAAGGTGGCCAGTCTGTCGGTCTTTTATCGAATACATTCCGGAGAGTGTGCAGAGGAGCTACATGAACTGATTCCCTAAGCTCCTTTCTATAACCGAACAAGCAGAAAGTCCGCAGGTAGACACCGTTTCATGGTTTAAGTGCCGAAGTGTCAAACACAGCGCTTTGCCTCTACGTTTATTGTACGGACGGCAAAGCTTTGGAACACTTTACCAGAAGCCGTGTTTCCTGCGAACTACAATCCAGGGGTCTTCAAATCTAGAGTTAATAGGAATCTTCTAGGTAAGCGTGTTACATCCTAGGCGGCAGCAATGCTTAACATCAGACAGGCTGTAGTCAAACGTAAGCCTAACCCACGTAAAAAAAAATGTTATGTATAAGCATAGTGTAAGAAGACCTGTGCAATGGTGGCTGGACAATATAATAAGTTTGAAGGAAACATCTGGACAAGAACTGCGCAAGACAGTCGTTATTGGCGTAAAAGGGAAAAGGTT
This sequence comes from Macaria notata, assembly GCA_927399415.1. NCBI lineage: Eukaryota > Metazoa > Arthropoda > Insecta > Lepidoptera > Geometridae > Macaria > Macaria notata. The sequence goes on from OV656730.1 coordinate 11,508,417, forward strand.
TATGCTTTTTTTTATACCCTTATTTTAGCAGTGGGCTCCAATGATCTGATGATGATCAGCCATGTATCACGCTTGTTAATTTTTAGCCATACCAACATTGCGTTTTGAATTTCGATACTTAGTGTGTATTTGTTATATGTCAGTTGAATTGCTGGTAAAGATACGAGTAGTACATCCCCAGACGAACCCGTCATAACCGACCTACCGCTACAACTACATCAAGACTAGTATTAGGTAAATCACTTAGACACACGCACAAAGCGCTCCTAGAAATGTCTTATACCTAAAACAAAAAAATAAGCTTCTATTGCTGCCTTACAATATTCTGTAAATAGCTATTGTTTTAGGAGTACAAGGTTTTTTAGGACTTAATATACGGACTGTACGTATTGACCTCCAAACTTCTATGTGAAGATGGCATCCGATGATGATGATGATGATAAACGGACTTTAGGTACATTTTAATAAAAAAAACGTCAACATTTAAAACACATGACCCCAATTAAATTGTTTCCTGTCGTTTTACAAAACATCGACAGCTGGAGAATTTAAATCCGATAAAAGCAGGAATGCCTTCTTATGAATATTTATGTGTGAAGTGAAAGATTACAAATTTAAATACAAAAGCAATTGGCATTTTCACAATTCGCGGGATTATTTAATTCGTAGGAAATAAGTGTTCAATTGTGTGATAAATTAACCTACTTAAACGCAATACAATTTTCTGTACGTACTTTTTTCATTAACTTTTAATTCTGTAGTACTTACAAAAGTAAAATATGAGGAGCATCTTTTAGGCTACATTCTTCCATTCCTTGTTTGAGTAAATAGGTAGGTCACGCAAAGTATAGATAATAAAATAAATACCTACCAACCAGAGGTTTCTTTTAGGCATTACCGAAATCTGCGGAAAGGACCTAAAGCGCTTTTGCATTCATTATGTTCACCAGATACAAACAAAAAACATTTTGCTCGAAAACTGTTCCGGGATTCAAGATGTTGCCTGAAGCAAAATGACCAAGTTATATCTAAAAATTTCCTTAATCTCGTAATGTTTGTAGAAGTTTTTTACAGTAACTGTCATGTAAGTAAAAAAGAAACGAATATCAAATGGCCTGTTAGCTTAGTTGGTAGTGGCTCTGCCTTCTAATCTGGGGGTTGCGGGTTCGATTCCCGCGTGACACAAGTATTTATGCATTTTAAAAAATATATAGTTACTTGTGTTGAGTCTGGTCGTTTGTATTTATAATAAGTATGTATTTACAAAAGAAAAGTATATATCCGTAAGTGTAAAAAGTAAAAGTAAGTGTGTTAAAAGTAAAAGTAAGTGTATTATATCCGTTACCTAGTACCCACGACACAAGCGTTTGCTTAGTGTGGGGCTAGATGTCGCTGTGTGCAATGTCCTAAAATATTTAAAAATTAAAAAAAATATATATAACTTTGTGTCTGATTATTTATTTATTTTTGATATAATATCTCGTAATAACTTCGAATCGGACAAATAAGTAATTTGCTATGCGTATTAAAACTATTTCACAGGCAAAACGTAACTCCTAAAAACTATTCCTTTTAAAACTTGTTACTAAAACGCAGCTAATCATTTTATATATGTATGTATATAACTAATATTATAGACATTTATTTTGTCAGAGGCCCGAACGGCGGTATAGAAATTCTGACACCAGAGGTGGTCACATGAACATTTTTAGAGTTTATTCATTCAAAATATAAATCTCAGATACCCAAGGTTGCAATTTACTAAAAATCGAATAATATCTAAAATTATAAAAATGTGCATGTCGGTATTTGCCAGTGCATTAATGCGACCGGAATATTGGAAAGTCTAAATTTTTAAGGAAGATATTTGAGTAGTCTTGGAATGCAATTTACGAGATACGTTTTATTTATTTCATTGCATTAAACGATTGAAGAGATTTCAGAAATGATTTGTAAGTTTCGTCGTGGTAATCCTAAATGTTAGTTTTACAAATAATGAAAAAAATGTACACCATTAATTGTTAGCACAAACTAGCAAAAATAATGTTTTCCTATCATCACGCCTGCGATTTGAAAATGAAATGAAAAAATGAAAATATTTATTGTGTACTACAAAATGATTTATCTCCTATTTGGTTCTGTTTCCTACATTTGCCGTACATAAAGACGGAAATAAATACAAGTTACGAGTATCTTAACCGTTGTAGTATTGGTGTCAATTTGTTTATAATCGAAAATAATATTTATATGATCAAGCTTAATAGTCTAATTTTGTTGACTATCTTTTGTACCTACTACTCTAGATTATTGCAAGCAAATTTAACTTTGAATTTCGCTCCATGTCAGAAGCATAACTTATTGAATCAAGACTTTCGTTCCATTTTCCCGGATTTCATTTCCGACAATCACTGTACACTTCACAGTAAAACATTGCTTTTGTTGGACTGGGCAGACGTACCTTTTACAATTCAATTTGTTTCTTTTGATAGAATCTGCATCGGCATAAATAATGATTGTATTACTTCTTTTGTTTTGACGGTTCACTTCTTCTTCTTATCGAATGAGAGTGGCTAACTCTGGTATCGAGAGTTTACTAAGCCGCCCCACGGACCTCTGACATGGCTTAACGACTGCAGTACTAGACAAACAGCCGGGACCTTCAATTTAACGTGTCATCCGACCCACAGAAGCACCCAAAATGGAATGCCACTTTTCGGTCACCCATCCAAGGACTGACCGCGGCGACAATTGCTTAACATTGGTAATCGCACGCGTTTGCCTCCGCTAGATGAGCTACGGGCGCTTCACTAATAAGTTATAACCCTAATTAAAATAACGTGTGTTTGTTAAAAGTTCATTGGTAGTTATGAACGACAACATACTTTTACTTAATATAATATAATAGACTCGTTATATACAAGAAATAATACAACTCCAATATTAATTACTTCTTATTGAACCTGGTCAACCTGTAACTAATCGTGACTTCACGATGCGCGGTGGCTCAGCGAGCCCCGCGCATTACTGTGGGTATTATTAGTTAGTGTTTACATAGTTGTGAATACTAAAAATTGGTACAAAAATGAGGAAAATATAATATTTACATATATACTGTATACTTATTATACTTTATACTATATTCATAATTGGGAAGAGGTCGGCTCCAGGATACGGTAACTCTGTCTGGAATCCGACACATTTAAGGCTAAGTTTGTTATTTAAATAAAATAAATAAATAAATATTTCGGGACATTGCACACAGCGCCATCTAGCCCCACACTAAGCAAACGCTTGTGTCGTGGGTACTAGATAACGGATATAATACTTATATACTTTTTATTTACATTACATTTAAGAACCTAGTTATAATTTTTATGTTACATAGCCATAAGTTATTTTCTAGTACAAAATAAATATTTTCATTTTCATTTTCACTTTCAGCACATAGTTTTATGTGCCGTACAAAATAAATAACAGACACCAAACTATCCCGACCGTAAAAACCAACACAGTTTTTGCTTAGTTTTCTAGATTTTCATAAGCGTACAAAAATATTTTTAGTGCCGATAAAACATAACGAGCACAAAGTGAAGTTTTGTTTTCTTTTGTATTTTTTGGTCGTGACAAAAACATTGGTCTCCGACCGGAGCGCTCGGGGCTGCTACAAAATGTCTGATTTCAAATTGGAATCGATTGAAGGATAGTTCAGATCACTGAAGCAACTCCTTTATTACTTTTTCACTGGCATGTGGAAATTGAGCTGGAATGTTTAGGTATTCTCTTTGTGATAAACGATATCTCGTTGAATCGTTATTTTTTAATATCCATTATACAATGAGTAATACGAGTAATTAATCGAGTACTTCTTTGTCGAAAAGTCTAAGGTACACTTTTTTAAACCACATTCTGCTATATTTTTGAAAGCTTGAGGCCGATTTGATCTCAAACTCTAAAAATAACAAATAGTAAACTAGATTCAGCATGAGTATAATCTTCCACGACAGTTCGACACTGAACTAATACTGTAATCTCTTTTCTGCCAGAAATATGCGATGACTGCATTAGTGATATAAACAGGTGTGAATGCGTGTGGCTTTGCGATCAAATTAGCTCAGTGGATTATTTCAAGTCATTTTAATTGAGTGCATTTTTTCTGTATCGAAAAATTATAGATTTGCGTTAAATTTTCTTGACACTTTTCATTTGTAGTTAGGGCTTATAATTAATATATTCGATATTAATCGAATACCGAATATATTAATTTCGAGCTTGATGGGCACATTTGCACCGGGAACGATTAGGGGCGGGTTATTTAGTTAACTTGACATTAAGGAAATTCCTATAATGCCGTAGATTTATATTATTTGTAAGGTTGTATATATTTTAGATTATATAGTTATCAAATACCTAATAGTCAAGCTACAAAAAAAGGCACAAAACATATGACCTTTCTTGTTGCTAACATTTGAACTTAAGTGAGGCAACATTTCCGAACAAATAGTGCTATTACTAACTACTAGTAACTTAAAACATTGTAGCTTCTAACGGCTGCAGACAGACTCGCCAAACAATACTCAGATAAAAAGGCCCTTACGGCCTTCCATTGTTTCCTGGAAACAATGCTAACTAAAGCAATTAGGCCAAACTAAGTTTGGGCTAATCGCCCTTAAATTGTTTACAAGTACAGTGTCACCGCATAAATTACCGAGCACTGATTAATGTGCTACAAATACACTGCAATTAATTTCAGTAAGCTGTATTTACTACCTTTGGGGCTTCAGGCGTTTCATTGTCTATCGGTGATCTGAGACTTGGAAAACAATGTTTTGGTCGAAGGAAGTCAGCGATTACTTAAAGTGGATAACGACTTATATCTCACTTAACGAGCTTCTTAGGAGGTATTGAAGTTGATAAATGACTTCAGAACTCCACGAACTGTGGTTTTTACGATTTTTGCTTCTTCTTGAGAGATGAAGGTATGTACTGTTTATTTCCGTCGACGAAACATTTACTTACGTTTTTCTCGATATAAAAAATACAATTTTTTTCTCGTATTGTGTATATGTTTTGGAAAATCAAAACAACAGAAGTCCTTTGTTAGAAAATTCCCAGTTGCATAACACAAATGCTCAAATCTTTCATGCACATACGTTATGCATGTAACGAAGCAAGAGAACTCCTGGGGATTATGTTATATATGACGAAGCAATCTGGAAATAGATCTCAATACAAAAAGTTCTTGGAATCGACTGATGAAAATAAAATAACCTTGTATAAAGCTACTTAAAAACATCAAGCTATTAGTGGACACTGGACATTGAACTGGGTAGAACATATTTACCTACATAGTACTGCATGATCGCTAGTAATTTTATTTAATTTTTCACTGATAATCCTTCAATCCATCTGGAATAAAGTTTGTTATAAAATATCTTTAAAAAAAATTACTAAACCTCTCATTACATACATAATTGAATTAATTTGTTTCAACAGACCAATTGAGTAAAATAGTTGTACATTTTATACAACGCATAAAAATGTACTGTGAATGGAATGTAATGCGCGATAAAAATACAATAAAATAGATAAGTAGATAATGTTATAATACAGTTTAGCAGGAGACACGGATGTATAACTCAAAAGCGTACCTACACTACCTACGAGTTTTATGTACCTTTCGTCTTAAAATATCCGACCTTTGGTAGTATCTCACGAAATTCTGAAACATCATAATTGGTTCTTGTCACGGACATGTTGCGAACTGAAAAGGTTCTCGGTCGGGTTTTTGTTAATCCGCTTTTAAATGAATTAATTAATTCAATTTGTGAATGAAACCAACTCTGGGATTGTTATTTACGTAGAAGTAAAAAGTGTCGTAACTTTTTTCGGAACGTTATAGATGGGCACGTGTTTAGTACAATTTGAGGTCATTGAACTTAAATTTATAAGATTATTAATATGTAACTTTTTCAGTGTAATCGATAAAATTCGTATTCAATGTAACTACAACCATGAAATGCTTATCTTCTTGCCTATATCATGTCAATATATCAGTATCACATAATCACAACACTTGTTATGTGACTACATCTTATACCTTCCGTGGAAGCTGTGAAAAAATCCTTGTTTTTTTTTTCATTTCTTCAATCTAAGGATTATGAGACCGTGAGGGCAACTTCCGAGTCATTTACATAGTACATGCACCTTTGAATATGTTAAATTTCCACATAAACTTTAAACAAAGTTTCAGTTATGTTTTGATAAGCAACCACTTCTTTGTCTTGGGAACTGCGAGCATTGGTCGGTCTATGTAACTTAGAACGTTTGCACTGCACTTTAACATCCTTTGCAATCACGGCTCAACTACAATGAAACTAACATTACTGAGAAATTATGCAGATTTGTGAGAAGAGGGTAAGGAGAGATAAGACTAAGTTTTAAACAGTGCTGCACGAACTATGAAGTTAATCTAAATCTTTTAGTTATGATAAATTAATGTAGATTTTAAATCTTACAAGCTAAAATATTATTTGAATGATGGTAGTCACACACAGACTACTAAGGATACTAACGTAGTCACATTAATTTTCTTTACAAAATCCCCTTGTAGCAAAACAGGCTATATATCTTTTCTGAAACCTAATAAAAGCAGGAACACAGCTACTCGTAGTCCCGAATAGATTCGTTCGCAGCATATCATATGAACACCGCATACTCAGCCCGAAATGCCGGCTGAATAAAACGAAGGAAACAGTTGGTAGCATTCAATTTACTAGTCGCAAAAACATTGTGAAACCTGAAATCAAAAAGCTTTCCGCACATTTATCGTGGGATTGGGAGTTCACCGGCGCGCTATTTACCAGCTTTTTTCGTGTGATACGATTTGTTTGGAAAGTTCGAAGCCAAACGAACTCTTTCCGGTCCAATCAAACCTCTCCATGTGAGTAGTTACTGCGAGGTATATAATACAGAGCTAGGTAAGATAAGCAGGCACTGAGCAACATAATAATGTATAGCAGATATAATAGTGTTGTTAATAATTTTTTTGCTAGTTTCTACAAAAAACATTTAAAAAATACTACAGTAAAAATATTATAATATTTTTATACATGTTTACAAGTTACAAGTGAATTTCTATACGAGCATGAACTAATCGAAATCTGAAAAATATTTTCTGGAGTAGTTTTCCTATTTATTGTAGATCGCTGTACCAAATAGCAGCTGATTTTATTCGAAGATATAAGTGCCACCACGACTGACTTAACTTACAAATATTATGATAGTGGTATTAGGAAAACTAGGTAAATCAATAATCATGAATATGTATTTGTTTTTGGTTATTATAGCAGAACAACGATCGGGCCACATCGCCCCCGCGCGCGCCGTCACAGGGCGACAAGCATGGACTTCAAAGCTCTGTGGTTGTTATCAAGGTCTTTCGTGTATCCCCCTACATAACAGATAATAAAATTCTATGATATTATGTTTCGTCTCCTACAATAGCAAAAAATATTACCTACACAAAATATTACAAAATAATCAAAGTTCAATATATTTTTTTTTTGTTATGGCTTTTGCGCATATATGACTTCGCAATTCTGCCAATGTCAAGTGGGAAGATAGGCCATCAAACTGAGAATTTTTATGTGAAATATCGATATGTACGGTGGTTTTAAATTGCACAGTTGAGTGTTTTTTCCCCCTTTTTTGCTTTCTGTAACAGCGATTAACTATCGCTGTTACAGAAATGAACTTGATTGAACTTTATATGTCTGTAGATTGTTTAACTAACAATCTACAGACATATAAAGTTCAATATAATATAGTTTTAGAGCGCATCTGACATTGTCAACTATTAGACATTATGTCACACATGTTTTTGTACTTGTTTACAATTCCAAAAAAAATGTTTTGATTTAAAAATTACTTTAAAGTTTAAGTTGTATTCGATTTTAACATGTCCAAAATTTTATGGGGCATTGGACAAATAGTAGAAGATCCTTCTAACTCCATTATAAATAGTTTGAGAAAGCATGTGTTTAAGACTGAATCAGTGGATGTTCCAGAAACAGAAAACGTAGTTCAGAATGTTGTCGCTAAGACCTTCAGTAAGCTCCAGCGAATTGTACCTTCGACTAGTTCGGCTGCACCAGCGTCGCCCACGTGCTCCAAGAAAGTTAGACTCGAGATACAAACTAATTCGGTTCAAGTTGGAACGGAATTAGTTCCACGCAAAAACTTTAGCGTACAGTGTGCTAATTATCCCGTCGCAAAAGTTAGCAGAACAACTAATGTGCCCATTAAACGATACGTCGACCAGAGCACCTCCACGACATGTACTGAAACTAAACACGCGTCCACGGAACCCCTAAATGTACACGAAAACATTTGCAAGGAACACAAGCACGCCATCAATTTACTGCGAAAATGGCCCGTAATCGAGAGAACACTAGACGCAGAGAAACTACCTCCAGGTAAAGCAACCTTTTTAAAAGCTTTCTTGACGGATAAATTCAAAATATTGAAGCTGGAGAAGATACAAAGCGTCCCACAATATCAAAACATCGATTTGGAATTCATGAAACTGTATAAAAAGGCGAGCGTCGAAGAGACCCGTTGTCGAGGTTCACAGAAAAATATTAAAAAACAACTCAAGCCGCGAGTGTTACATGAAATATAAGATTCTGAGTTATAAAAAGTAAAAATTCGTTATTTTTTAATTGTCACACTATGCAGAATATTCTGCAAATAATATAAATAATTATACAAATTTAGTTACCTTTTAAAATTTATAAGACAGATAAATATAAATTCTTTATAGTTTTTTAGTTACTTCATAAAATAGAAAAGCCTATTTAAGGACTCGAGCCGACTTTATTGTTTATTTTTAACACAACATACATTGAATTCTTGGGTAGACCGTTTCAAACCCGCCTACAAGTTACAAAACCAGGACGCATCGATCTTCTTGAAGGAAAATAATTGAGGTCCACTCTCGGTCGCAAACAACGGCAAAAGCTGCTTATTTTGTAAAGGTTTACACAAAACATTCTTTTTTAATACTAAAATAAGTAAAAGGTTTTGCATAGTATAAATGTAAAATAATTTAATGTTTACCTAGAAATATAAAATCTTATAAAACAATTTAATCCGTTAGAGTAATATTCATACATTTGTATTTAATTAACTATTTATTCGTTTTCCATACATCTATCTTACATAATTGAAATCTATACTAATATTATAAAGCTGAAGAGTTTGTTTGTTTGAACGCGCTAATCTCAGGAACGGAAAACTCTACTGGTGCGAATTGAAAAAATCTTTTTTGTGTTGAATAGACCATTTATCGAGGAAGGCTTTAGGCTATATAACATCACGCTGCAACGAATAGGAGCGAAGAAACAATGGAAAATATGGAAAAAACGGAAAATTATTCATCTTTGAGGGCTTCCGTTGCGTGCGCTGCGAAACGGTTCAAAATTCAAAGAATTAATGCCCAAAATAACTATTCCACGCGGACGAAGTCGCAGGCACAGCTAGTAAAAGGATGAAAATTCCAGATATCTATCTACAAACATTACAATACTATATTTTTAAAATTAAAAATATACTAAAGAGTTTGCAGTATGTACCATATTTGTAATTTACATATTCGAGGCTTCATACAAATTTTACACATCATATACAGACCAAGGTCATGTTGATCGTTACCCGACGTGTAACATAAAATCTTTTCCCATGATTTTTTGCTTAAAATCATTTTTCTCATTTTCCGGGAAAGCGCCTGATATTCGATTATGCGCCTACATAGCTTCATGTTCAAAATATACAATAAGGTTATCCTAAGATTGTCGTTCCTATATTAGTTCCCATTATTCTACTTGAATATATTATTTTACTTGAAATTATGAGTATAAAGCTAATCCTACTCTCAGAAATTCCCACGTAATTTATGCCGACAATTTTAATCACCCACCATTACTAGACTACATAATTTTGTGTGTTCTTAAATCCTTTTGTTAGCAAAATAAACATGAAATATGGTGAAATAAAGGGATTTGCGGTCTACGGATATTTAAAGAGGGTAAATCCACCCGACCAAAGAAACCGTGGAAAGGGATCCCCATTGCGCGGACATCCTTATAATACCGCGCTTTATAATTTCTTTTGTCTACAAGAGTAAGCGACGCGGATAAAGCCTGCGAACTTCGCGCCATACATGTCATGTAAATTTATCAAAATATCCGGCAGGCATAAAATCAATTATCTCAAATATATCGTGTTTAAAATTCACGTCAGGATCGCTGGAGGCGCGTCGTGGGAAGTTGGGAACGATATGTAAAGCTAGTGGATCCAACTTGTAAGGCACGCGGAGTATTTAGAGAGGGTTTAAAGCGAAGTGGATTAGGCTCTATGTTCGAACTCGCTGCGAACTTGCCATGAATTAGTCAGCCGGCCGGCGAGCTGCTCGCCTCTGAAAGCGAGCCGCTCGCCTCTGTAAGCGAGGCACGGACTACAAAGAACAGATACGTTGGATAATTCGCGTAATTGTATAAAAGCATCATCGTAATAATTTACGTCGACGGTGGCTGTCACCGCCGGACGTGACTCGACTAGCGCCTCAAGGATCCAATTTGATTATTTGCCGCCTTCCACCTGTTCTCATTCAGAGATGACAGCATCTCACTTGTGGTGCTGGAATAAGAGTTAGTTTATTTTACTAACTCAGTTTCTTCTTGCTTGGCTAGCCTACTTGTATGCGTAACATGTTTTTTTTTTCTTTTTTACAAGAAATGGGTTTGCACTTGACCGTAATTCGCCTGATGGTAAGCAATCATTACGGTCTAGGATGGAACGTGCTTACCCAGTAAGAACCGATTCACTCTCGCTTTGAAGAATGATGTAGTGATGTTGCTTCACATATGTACATATGTAGATAAAGTGATTTATTAGATGTTATTTTTTACAAATTAACTTTGGTTACCCCTATATTTTGGCTATTACCAACTAACATTTTAGAGATCTGGTACTCCCGGCAGCAAATTTATGAAGTAGTTTATTTAATTCGTTATTAGCAGCGAATGACTAAATTTGTTATTCTCAATTGCCCTGGCTATTTTAAAGGAAGAATGTTTAGGCACTGTTAAGCTTTTCATTGAAGTAGGCGTCGACTAAGGTTCGTAAAATCTAATTAATTAAGGCACAAGATCGATAGAATCCTTCTATATGTTTGGCAGTTTTAGAAGGTTCTATTGGAAACACAATACTCCGAAGGATGGGAAATTACTTAATAATTTTCAATATAATGCCCGCCGCCTCTTAATTCCTTTAGTTATCTTAACATCGGTCTCTTAATTAAAAAGGAATAGAAATACATTAGCTCATTGCTGAGGTTCGTGGCTCCTACGCATAGTTAGAATTAGGAGAGTTTCGTTGAGCATATAAATCATAGTGAGCGTCCAGGTTCACCATAGATGCCCTCTGCTTTTGCGGTCATCAATCATGTATGTAATTTTCATCATGTCATTTTCCTGGTGATGTTTTCCTTAACCTCTAAGTGAGTGCAAATGCACACTTAACTAAATAAACAAACAAAATTGAACTACGCTGCGTCAGATTTTAAGCCGGATGCTTCCTTACCGAGCCACATTCGGGTATGTATTAATTATAATACACTACTATATACATAGTAATTGACATAATTGTATATGCACTATGCAAATAAAATAACTTTAATATTCGACAGCTTTTCTTTTAACGCAGTCGCCGTTATATATGTACATCTACAATGTTTTGAAGTACTTGAATGAATGCACTATAATACTTATTTTGTTTTGACAATATGGTAATCTCAGGTAGCATAACCCTTTCACACAGATGTGACGTACTATAGAAGTTAGAAACATCAAGGTTTAGTGTTAGTAGTAAGTATTGTCTATAGTATATCTTAGCATATGCCCTAGATTATAAGCACAGGGTGCACGTATTGTAACATATGTGATTACAATAAAGACATTTGAATTAATTAATAACACTGTTAAGCAACTGTCAACGCGGTCAGTCTGTGGATGGGTGACCAAAAAGTGGCATTCCATTGTAGGCGCTTCCGTGTGTCTGATAACACGTTAAATTGTCGATCCTGGCTGTATGTACAGCAGCCGTTCTACCATGTCAGAGGCTGAGGTTTGAAAACTCTGACACCAGAGATGGCCACTACCACACGAACTTACTTTATGAATTTACCACGTCAACTTTGTTTGGACAATAATGCTGTCGACATATGAACTTGAACTACATACGCTCTGGCAAGCTTTACACATCATCCTCTTGGGAACTGACAAAAGGAAAACGTGTCTGTTCCACTACTAGCTGCGTGAATAGCAAAGCCTGTTATGAATGTGTGAACATATTTTGCTCATTTTTCATAGAAAGTATACTATGCAGCTTAACTATATGTATAATAAAAGCATGATGATTATTTTATTTAAATAATAAGGTTTGTGAGTAAAATATATGGTTGTCTTGTAATTAATTTCTTCTATAAACTAGGAAGGCTGAACTGAATTACATTAAATTTTGGTATTGAAACAGTAGACCCTAATTTTTTTGTTCTATATGAACAATTAATTCGTATACCGTGGAGTGCGGATAACTAATAAAGTAAGTAGGTATATATGACAATTATTTTTTTTACCTTAGATAATGAAATCTTTCTTTCATAAGTTAATTTGATTTGTTTACATTTAGATAGCTGAAAGTGTTTTATTAGAGTTGAATACTCCAAAACAACACGTAAGTAATACTAATGATGTGCTCTGTTAGGATTTCTTAGATGTACACTAGCATAGTTACCCATTGTAAATATTTTAATGTGAAATAAAGTTGTTTGAAAACTGAAACTGAATATAAAACAACAAATAAGTTTTATTCTTCCTTCTTTATTATTTTTCATATTTATTTTCATTGAATAAAATAAACCGTCAAAAAATATTTAAAAGTACATTATTTTATGTAAGTAGTAGGCGTAGCCTATTGTTCCAAGTTACGTCGCCCGTATTGGCGCTTCCTTGAAAGTTATAACTCGTTATCTCCCTAATGCTGAAACAAATTTCCAACTTGCAGATAATTGAATCAGATATTCCACTAGAATAGAAGTGGAAGTACTTCTGAGACAGTTGAATATTATCTCAATTGAATTTCAAAACAGAGTTTCTCGATTCCAACGAAGACCCATTCCGAAAAAAGTCAAACGTTACTTTGCATAGCAGACTGTCTTATTAAAAATTATAAATTATTTTATATTCATTTTTATTCGCCGCTATTTTCTTGATATTTCTTATAAACGATTTAGTAAATTTAAACTACGTCAATTTTGAGATTCAATGCATATCATTTTTGTGCCTACCGTACTAACGTAAATTTTGGTTACAAATAATGTATGTATGCATAAAAGGAATACGGAAATACATAGCTATTTATGTTTACTTCAAGTAAGAAATAACAATATAACCCAACAAAGCCTTACAATGCATACAGAAATCTGAGGGTTTTTCTTGTTGCCCGTATACGGTACAATAGCACTGAAAGCTACTAATGTTACGCCCTCCAACCCCCATCCATAACGGAAATGTAACGTTCGTTGCTCCAAAGTAACCTCTCTCAGAATATTTACAGGCTCTTTTGGAGTTTTTATGGGTGGCTTAAGCTCCCATTCCAATCTCCGAGGAACAATTATCGAAGTAATCAAATGACTCAGGAACATTAGAATGTAGACGAGCTTAGAGTTAAGTTAAATCAGTTCAGTTAGCGCAGCGGGAATACACCCTTTTGTTACAAATGTCGAAAGGGGACCCTTAGAGCTCACTTTGGCTAATTTTTTCCTCTTTTGGGAGGCAATAAGAGGATCACTCTCATCCTTGTTTAACTCAGAATAATACATTAAATGTCTACATTGTGGTTTGAAAGTCAGCTCAATAGCAAATATTATGCATATTGATTATGTTTAAAATGCAATGGACTAATATTTCTTACTCAGGTATTGCATCCTTTCTGTGAGTAGTTTAGTATCTTTATAAGGTTAGAAATTTTAATACTTTTGAAATTGTACATTTTGCTAGAATATATTATTTATTTATTTCTTTATTTGCTCCGTGGAAGGACATGGGTGCCCACCACGATGTATCTGCCCAAGAGAACTCCCTTAACGAATTATTTCTGGGGGGGAGCCACGACCCTCAGTGATGAGGAAATACGACTCCAGAGAGAGAGAGAGATTATTTATTTGTAATTAACATGAAAATCGCTAAATTTTGATGTGGTGCTTTGAACATAAAATCTTTTCTATCTCCATTTTTAACATCTCATAAGATCACATAACAAGTGAAAACGCTGGGAGCTAAGAAGAGAGATTTCTTTAAAAATATCGTGAACAATTTGCATAACCAAATCAAGCAGTTTGCGAGACAACACTGAACCTTTGTGGTTGTAAAATGAGCGTAACCAAAGCGCATCTTAGGTAAATTATGATAAATACTACTTTTACTTATATAAAAATACGTAGTAAATAAATAAGTAAATTATTTCAGGGCTATTTACTCAATACGTATATACAATTGTATCTTCCTATATTCCTACACGCAATCTATGTGTATTTAGCTAGACCTTAAAAAAATGTGTGGAAATAAAATTGTGTCTTATCTTAGTAAACGTACAATAATACATAACTTCTTCTCCTGTTTTAAGAGTATTATGTGAAAAATTACACACATCTATCAAATCATCATTGAAGATTAGAATAAAAATCAGTAAATATAATATTTTGTAAATATTTTTTCTCACCTCCGGGCCGAAAGTGACAACTTTCGTCCCCCTACGTGGGACGAAGTTGTCGCTTTTCGGCTCCGTCGATGAGAAAAATTGTATATACACCGTGGGCAGTAAATAAGGAAGCCTCAGATCACATGTTTGTCGACCTCGGCTCCGCCTCGGACGACAATTACATGTGATCTGAGACCGATAAGTCGATGGTACATAATAGTGCATTTAAGCAGACTTGGCTAGACACAGACAGGTGATCTAATCTAGAGCTATCTGTCTGCTGCAAAGTTGACGGAGTACACAAAACATTATAGAAACCTGAAGCAAAGTGACAGTGAAATGCACCTCGCTGTAAATCAACAACTTTCAGAATAAATTACCGGATGTTTCATCGTTAATTGAATAAATTTCTAAAGTTAGACATAACGAAATAAACCTCTCGAAACTTAGAACCATTAAAATCCTACCAATTATTTTTAACCTCCATAAATAAAATTGCAGCCAGTAGAGCTTGAAATTATATAATTCTTTATCGTTTAACTTGACCAAAGTGAAATAATTAAAGCTAGATATTTATTTAAACCAGTTCAGTAGGAATAATATAGATTTATTTACTTAAATATGGATAAATACAAATATTCTAGACATAATTCTTGCTTGTTATAAATTCAAATCATCGATATGAAATAAACTAACTCATGATTCTTTAATACAGTTGTCGAATCAAATTTTTCTTGCGCCCACTGAAATAGAAAAAGTCAATTTATGTGGCACTCTAGCCTTCTTATATTTGCCAGATAATAACGTAGAAGTTAATTCTAATACCGATATTTATTGTGCGTTCGCATTGGCAAAGAATCTTTTCCTATCTTAATGGTTTCGTCTGTGACCTTGTAAAACGATTAATGTGTATTTACCACTGAAAAACATTTGCTGTACGTGTTAGTATTCTGGTACATTTTTCACCTCTTAATTTCTCTCAGCCTACTCACTACAAATCAAACTGTACTCGCACTTTTATATTTAGACTAAAATATGTTTGCTGCTAGTTTTCTGCTCTGACTGTATTTTTTATATATTTATTTTATACTATAGTTTTAGTTTTGACTACAAACAGTTCCTAAAAAAAAAAACTTGCCTTCTTTTTAACTATTATATTAATTATTATATTTTTATTTATTTTATTTTTTATTTTTGTTGTCAAAATCTTTGGTCTTCATAAAATAACTATTTTTACTTTTCTATTATGTCATCAATTATACACATATTAACAATGTAATAATTCAATTTTATAATTTGTAGACTGTGCTAAATTAAATAAATTAAAATAAATTAATTTTTAATTATCAATTTTATGTAACATGTACACAAACAATGTTTCTACTGGGAAGGACTAGGTACCAAGATACAGGCTAACGCCTAGTTTGGTATCTAGAGCCGCCATTTCATGTATGTACATTTATCTACATCAATAAATAATTTTGAATTTTTTTGAATTTTTGAATATTGTTTTGGCAAATATTTATTGCTCTATTCTACTTACTGAACATTTTATAGATGCGGCGCCCATTAATGGTTTTCTTAAATTGAAGTTTTATCTGGATGCTACACTGGATAAACAACACTCCATCACATCGCTCCGTCTTTCATTCAAAAGCAATCATCTTAGAAATGTATCGATAGTGTTGCAGGACAGTTCATCACGTAAATGTTATCAAAAGACATGATTGATTGATGATTAAACCACATAAATATGATGTTTAGTCTATTTGAAAAGCTAGCTTGTCGTTTCATGTACTCAATTTATCCTAGATTAGATACATCTGGAATAAAATTGATACATAGTAGGTGTATATTAAGATAATGTTCGTAAAACATTTAATGTACTATCTAAAATTATTGCTCTCCATTTACATAATCTTATGAATAACTAGTGGGTGCTCGCGGCTTCGCTCGCATCAAGAAGTAATACTTGCATCCCCTTTTTCACCCCTATAAAAGTGGCATTTATAAAAATCCTTTCTTAGCGGATGCCTACGTCATAACATCTACCTTTATTCCAAATTCCAGTCCAATCCGTCCAGTGGTTTGGGCTGTGCGTTGATAGATCACTATATCAGTCAGTCAATCAGTCAGTCACCTTTGAGTTTTATATATGAAAAATAATTACTAAAGGTTTAGTGTATTTGTTAGTCTTATGGTAGGTGATTGTTCCTTTTGTACGTACGTACGTCTCAACAGAACCACGGATAATCGTATTTTAACCGACTTCCAAAAAAAAGGAGGTTATCAAGTCTTCTGTTTTTTTTTGTGGATATGTTACGCGATTACCCCGTTATTTATGAATCGATTTCAAAAAATATTTTTTTATTCGACGGGGATAGTTTCCGAAATGGTCCCATTTTTTTTTATTCAGTCTTGTACTTTCTGAGAAAAAAACAATAAACCAACAAATTGATAAAGTTTACGCAAACCAATTTTACCCATATTTCCAAAACTACACTATATACACTATATCTTCTGAATTATCAGCCCGATTTTGATGCAGTTTTCTCTGATAGGCCTAGATTTGTTTAGCAAATGAATTTATTTACGTGATTCGTTGATTACTCACTAGAGGGCGCTTCATACATACATTTGTTAGCGCCTAAAACTAAAAGTGCTTGGCCGATTCTGATGGTGATTTCAACAATAAGTTTGTTATTGAACGGGGTAGTATGAATCCAGAGAATATGAAAAAAAAAACATCAAATATTTCGCGCTTGCTTCGCTCGTGCCTGTATTAATATTTGGAGTCGGTGCCAGTCGCGACTTTGACAGGCGTCGATTTCGTTTAACCAGTGACTGGCACCGACAACAAATATTACTGATTTCATTAAGAATACTTACAGGATTGTAAGTTTCAATAATTTGATAAATTCTTTACTCCCAATTCTGAATTTTGAAGTCGCAAAAACCAAAATAAATTATTTATTAGGTACCTTTTTATTGACACATGAAGTCAGTTTTTGATTTTTTTAATAATTTTATTTTAATCTTGTATAGGGTCACGAATTTTTTTTTTTATTTGCCTTAAATTGTCAAATATTTTGTTTTATATTTTGCGTTCAGCCAATAAAAAAATCATGGCAACTCTAGTTGTACTTCCCGATACACTTGCAAGCGCTGTTATCAAATTCGAAAAACATTTCCTCCTACACATACGCAAACAAACTCGATCAAGAGTTTTTGTTATTCGGTAAACTTGGAGGGAAATTCTTTTCATTGCTCGCCGACACACCGCGCCTTCCTTTGTTATTGTTGCAACGATCACATAAATCATGGTCCGCGGTGAACTTGCTTATAACTTTTTATGTCACACTCGGGAATACATCACACTAAAATTTTATGACCAACACGTCTTATGACGTCTGATTTTGATGAAGCTTGGAAATTATGCTTGTTTCCTAGAGACGAATAATTGAATGACAGTATATCGATGTTAAATTCTTAATTACTGACTAGTGACTGGCCGTGAATCATCGTAAATATAAAAATAACGTAAAAATAACCCAATATGCCGTGCCATGATTGGTTTCAACGCATTCCTTGATCAAAATCGTGACTGTGACATTTTTTGTGACAAGTGGTCTACCATTCTTCAATTATTTTTATTTTTTTGTGAAACTAATTCTTATTCTTAATTTTTATATAATGTGATTGTAATCTTAATTAATGTAATTGGCTTTTGGCCGTTTTAATTAATAAATAAATAAAAATAAAATCGTACTAGCTAAAAAGTAGCTTGTAACTTTTTAGATCCCCAAGCTCTTAAAAATGTCATTGTAGGACCCGTCGCCGTGTCGCTTCGTTACGGCGAATGAAAAGAACAGGTACAAAGAGACCAACACACTAATTGTCGCATTTGTATAATTGTAGTCGTATTATACATTAGTGCATGGCTGACCTAGCTACCTAATAGGAGGCAAGTTGCGGCCCACTTGGTGAAGTGATTAGGCCGCGAGTGTCCCAGAAACGCCCGATATGTTGCGGCGCCCGACCAAGCGAGGGCGATGCGAGACCGGATTAGGAACCCGAACCCGACAAATCCGGGAAGCAAACCGGATAGTAATAGCTGGAATAAATTATTTAGACCGAGCCCTTTGCGACTGCTCTTCATCGTCGGTATTTTGGCAATCCTATTCACTTAATCATGATTACCTCTTGTCTTATGTGGCAGCTGCGGGTCTCGAGACAGATTATCATAAACTGTGTCTGCAGAGTAATCACATCATGTTTCGTGCCTACCGATAATAGGTGCTGCTTAGATATGTATAAATTACTCACGTAGTGGGTATACTTTTTTAACAAATATTCATGTTCGCCCATACTTTATTTTATTCAGAAGTTAATGTTTGTACATAAATTGCTATATTTTAGTATCGATAATTTACCATGGCATTATTGAAATATGGTAAAATTATTTTAACATTTTTATTTCAACCATATCAGAGCAGCCCTCACATATCTAAACTTTATCTAAATAGAACATAGCGTCGGCGAAAATCGCGTTATGTTTACGGAATTCAATATTGTTTCTACGCGCTGTAGTGGGCGTGCTCCCCAAATTGTTGCCTCTATTTTCCAACAAACTCGAGAAAATGTATTCTTTTCTCAGTTTCTGGATCAACGATAACGCTAACACAAGCAGATTTCTCGTGTATCTACTCCTGATATTATACGCATTTGATCGATGGCTAGGTCTTCGTACAGTCTATTGATAAAATAAGATGGGTACCTACCCAAAACTAACGAGTATTTCCTCTTCGTGGATACTTTCTGATACTAATATAATATTATGTTTTCGGTCCCATAAGAAGACATAGAAGGTAGTATGTAATTTTTTTAATTAAATTCAAGTTTCTATTTTTGTGGAAAACAGGATTATCGTGTCTTTTGGTTGGAGATTTAACGGATTTTAAACTGAAGACGCTGTCCTCAATTAGACTGAATATTGTTTTTTTAAGCTAATTTCAAATTCCTCGACGTCTTACTCCAGTAAACGTCACACATGTGTGTCATTTTTCACATCGAGTGAATATTAGCTAGTAGGTATATGTTCCTACTCAATCTTTGTCACTTTCAACTCGGTTCTTTTGATTGGCCTCCTTTACTATACAATATACAGCAAGAACCAATCCATAATTTACTCCCATTCCGTTTCAATGTTTGGAAATGAACGGATCAAATAACGCCAAAGGAGTATTTCCTTTTGGTATTTCGAATAGAGCTTCTTACACTTGTATCCGGATATAACTCTGAATCCACGTGTTTGTAATTTATTACAGTCTTCGTGCGTTGGTACATGGACAGATAGATATTCCTCCGAATATACTGCCCAGTGGCGTTCAATCTTGACTCTGTGATAGCTGGACCTTTTAATGGGCCGTATATTTTTTCAGGTGTTTTATTTATTTAAGTATTAGTAAGTAAGGGCCAAACAGGGGTCCAAAGTGCTGTTTAAATTATTTGTTATGAATGTTTATTGATGCAGGCCCTCATAAATATTATTAGGTAGGTATGTTTCACTACTCATTAACAACACATATCGTTAAGTAGAACCTATTTGCTCCATACAAGACACAATAAGCATACATACCCTGCGTTTCCTTGGAAGAGGTTGTAGTAGTTATTTTGTTTTGTAGTGAGCTTAGTGTCCTATAAAATAAAGCAATTATCTATCTATTATACAAGCTATATTATCATAGGTTACAGAATCTATGTCAATTAGATGCTATGAGGAACATAACGTCCAGCCGGAGCGGGGGCTAGAGACGCCTGACCATGAATATGTAAAGGATCGGGATCAATGAGAAGCTGATTGTTGAATCTCCAGACGTCCTAATTATTACATACAGAGTCATAGGAAAAGGTAAACTGGAAAAGGTTAAATGTAATCTTTTTTATTGTAAATAGTTGAAAGGGCTAACGCTGGTACACGATGTAGCTTTATGAAAATGTCTGCTCACAAGAAATCCTATCTACATAGAGAAACCAGATTTTTCTTTTTTGTTTTTGTAGAATTAGATACTACCATACGTTTGTAACAGGGAACGCTAAAACTAAATGGTATTCCTTCATTGGTTGCCTGAAAATGTTTCTATAGACATCACTCTTACAGATTTTAGGCATTGAGGAAGAAACATTTCGCCAGTCTTTTATAACATAAACAAATAATCTACCCGTGTATATTCTATTTAACCTATAGTAAAGTAGGTACACGTTTATCTTTGCCAATATACATACCCTGTACTGTAGTAATAAAGCAAACAATCAAATATTTAGAGAACGTATTTATTTACATACTTGTGTCGCTACAGTTGTACATTATATGTGTACGCATATTATCAAATATTCAGACAACATTCTCTTATCATATAGATGAACCATCATTCCCAGTTAATCGCATTAAATAGCTACATTAATCATCATCCTTTTCAAGTGATGTGATACATATATTCGTAAAGTGAAGGATCTAAAACACAACTACATTTTACAAAACTTTGGTGCTTTCCTAAAACATTTCACTAATATGTCTTCTACTTTTTTATTTACATTTTGTTATTCTACACTTAACCTAAACAAAGACAATTTACGTCTAAATATCTTAATTACACAAAGCAAAAATAGTATAACCAGTATAACTACGAAATTTCTGAAACGAATCGAAAGGTGCCAACATTATCTCTATTTAACTGTGGCAACCCAAGCAGGGAGCTATGCTACCGTAGGTAAAACGGGATTAAAAATAGCACCCACTATAAATACATATTAAATCAATTTTTAAGCTACAAACATATCAAATTTTATAATTATACAATTACAATTTATTCGCGGCAATGGAAGAGGAACCAAAATATATAAGAATAAGAATAAAAACCATTTATAGCATCATGAAACCTTAAATTAGACAAAAACAACCAAATATATATTATAATTACATATTACGAAAAATTTAAGTTTCATGTCACAACTCGGCCCCAACTCAGCATGTACCTACATTTTACATAATATTTGTGTCTGTATCTGCTTGCAAACTTTTTTTAACAATATTAGTGTTTACTTCCAAGAATACGACCTATCATGATCAAAGACCAGTGAGGAGTAGTTAGCAAGCATCCATTGCCCTCTCATTTGTGCCAGATGGGTATAAAACCTACTCCATGTTACACCATTCATCCCTGTCAAGTGCCAATCAATGCTCAGACCTTTCCTTGAGATATTTTCCTGTGTATAGGCAATAATAGCGCATGTTATAGACCCCTGTCTATATCGTTGTAGTCGTTTAGAAGCATCGCTTTCATTCGTTGGGCAATATATAGGTATATATTTAGTTGTAGTCTGGCTTTTGAAAACATATGACTCGTTTTATTAAGTAAAGTTAGCCAGTGTAAATTTGTTAGGTGCCTCAGATTATACCTATGTATATGTTACAGTTAAAACCCGTTTTTCGTTAGAACTCGTTTTCCCTAGTTAAAACTAGTTTTTACTAAATGCCTTTGTTAAAACTAGAAATACCTAGTCAAAACTAGAATCGACCACTGCTATATTTGATTTTCAGTTAAAACTAGTTGTCACTCCGAGCTTTAGTTAAAACTAGCGCTAGAGAAACTAATTTGGGATTGAAAATAAGATATAGTTTTTAAAATATTTATTAAAAAGATCTAGGACATAGAGTCATGTACTTAGTAAAGTCACTTGCTGTGACAGGAGGTAAGAATGATTAGGTTCGTTAGGTTGCTTTCTACCACGCACATGCGACGACGAGCGAAGCGAGGAGGAGCCAAGCGGTCGTCACAGTTTTAACCGAGTCGCTTCGGAAAAACGCGTTTTGTCTAGTAAGAACTAGTTTTAACTAATATTCAATTTTGAGCATTAGTTAATTCTAGTTTTAACAAAGGCATTTAGTAAAAACTAGTTTTAACTAGGGAAAACGCGTTTTATCTGAAAACTGGTTTTAACTGTAACATATATAAAGTAAGCCTGATGAAACATTATACAAATTTCTAAATATATGTACAAATATTGAAAAAACTTAAACTATAATTTCAAACCATTACTTTCATTGAATAAGCCAGTTTCTACCCATGTTAATTTTCTATGTCAGACATTTTAGCTACTCATGATTCAGGTAGGTACTTTTAGCGTAGAGACTTGTATTGCAATTCTTTTAGCCTTAGAATAGTCAAGTACTGCATACATTTCGAGTTGTTCAACATTTTATTCTGCATCGTAGGTACAGTAATTCACGATGCAAGTGTTTGCAATCACTCTGAGCCGTTAGGGATCAACAGCGACGCAGCAAACAGAATATTTATGAGGTCACAATGTGCATTTTACTCAAGTGACCCTCGAGATATTTTTGAAATATTTCTGTTTGTCAAGTTTACATATTTTATGTCAGCAAAAGATAGAATCTTAAATTCATTTTTAGAAATATAACGCTTACCTACGAACAGGTTAGAATTAAAGTATACCAAAAACGTTTGAAAAATATATTCAAATTCAAATTGTTTATTTACAAAAGACTTAATACGTACATTCTTTAGGTACAGATTACAGGTGCAGCGAATTATATTGAAATAAAATATTAATTAAGATTTTAAATTTATTAAAATGCCTGAATTTTTTTTCACGAAAAGATTATTATTACCTGTAAACTAAGTGGACAAGGTAGTCGTGTCCAAACTTAGAACATCGTTATTGTATAAGGACCGATATATTCATGATATTGTATATTGCTTTATTCAGTATTCAATTTCAAGACTAACTGACACTGACTAAGACAAGACTATTACTGTACTGATACACGGAGAGCCTTGTGCTGAATAATACACTCCAAGCTAAGACAGTACAGCTAGATAGCCAAGTATCTCTCGGACAAACTAACTCTCCAATGTAAAGCTGGCACTAATGAATCCCCGTGTCCTGAATAGAAATTCAAAACTTAAATGGCTTTTCCTTATCCCAATCTACAGCCACGCACCGAATTCTCATGAGACCATTGAGATTCATTTCACATTTAAGATTCACGTGTGCGTGTGATCGTAATTTATTGGCATTTCATATATTTGTGACCGTAATACGAGATCTAATCAGCCCGCTACAATTTGATGAAAAACTCGGCTGCCATGAATGTTATTCGAAAAATACACATTCATGCGAGCATGTTACCGAGCTTCCCGTAGGCTTCAACATATTAAATTTCTCTTTAATTTATGAATCCGTCGCAATCCCGGCATCCGTAGGCCAACATAATACACTCGTGATCCAACCGAAATTACACAATACCTACTAACGGAATTTGACATAATTATATCATGACGTTGTACATAATGTACATACACGAATTAATTAGACGGAGCTTTTTTATGTTATGAATCCATACATAAAATACAACATAAATCTTATACAGCAAACAATTAATTAAAATAACTTTTACCCTCTACGCCCACATACAAATGCCAGCTAAGTAACACAATATTCACAAAGTAACAATATTAAAGAATGCAAATAAGTGTTGTAACACAAGTATGTATATCATGTATTCACATGTGATAGAGGTACGCAAACTTATTAGGGTGTGCTTCGCGCACAGCTGCAGTCAATATAAAAATACCGCACGGGAAAGTACCTCAACTATTTAATTTAATATAACTTGACTCCTCCAACTCGAGACATATCTTCTTCATACAATGTACAGAGCTACATGTTATAAATAATCTACTTTATTAAATTAGCTTTAGAATATGAATACCAATTACTTTTTTTAGGAACCTCTTCTGAAATTCGCTAAAAAACAGTTCGTGAGCGCGTCGGTGATTCATACGGAAAACAAAATGAATGCAGAAGTTATTTTTTTCCACGTGGCTTTAAAAGTTTTAGAATAATATTCAAACTTTGTTGGTGTAGTATGCCTTCCCTAAAAAATTAAATTGTTCTTTACTAAACCAATCCAATTTATAGATAGTTACTCGTATCAGTAGCCCAGTATAATGTAGCAATAATCGCGGAAAGTTTCGGTGTTTTCTATCAGAGACAAAACTAAGGAAGCGCGTGACCAGAAATATAAAACTAATTACTTAGCCCTTCATTCCATATTACTTCTGTTGGACTAACTTACATAATAGGGTATTTTATCTGCCAAACCAAATGTGGTCATAATTATTTTCTTTCTTTCATTGTCATTTATTTAGAGGTTGCCCGCCAATGCGGTGGGTTGACGACATAAGAAAAACTTCAAGGAGTACCTGGATTCAATTTGCGCAAGACCGGGACGAGTGGCGTACAAAAGAGAGACCTTTGCTCAGCAGTGGGCGATAACTTGCTGATGATGATGGGCATTTATTCACCGAATATCATAGGTGTTATAAGGTTGTACACAGATAAAATAGAGGACGCTATTCTCACCCATAGGGAGTGCATATAGAAAAATAAAATTCACAAATTGACAAAGAAAATAACGTAAATATAAAACGGTTAATTACTAAGATACTTTTACTGTAGAACTGGGCTAAAGCGACTGACAAAATATCCTAGTCGAGATGTAACCAATTTTCGTGACGTTTGGATTTCGTGTACAGGGTCCATTCACTGTCCTATATTTACATCGCAAATAGATTTACCTCAGTTGATAGCACCGACGGTCTAAATAGGCTTAGGTTAGTGTTTGCTGAAATCCTACTCAGTTACGTATACTATATTATATTATGTACATAAGAAAATCCAGGATTGTTAGTACCTAACGGAAAACCTTTCGTAAAGATTTTTTACTACACTAATAATCCACAATTTTCGAATCTTCAATCCACGATGTTTCGAAATTCTCTTTCTTTACATTTAAACCCAGCAAAGCGTTTTTTTTTTGTTATGAATAAGCAATGGTCGTCGAATAAAAGGTTATGTATATAGGTGTATATTACCAGTAATGCTGCAGGCGTATGGATACAATATAAGAAAACTTGATAAAATACATGTGCTTTTTTGATAAAACCTACATTATATTTAAGTCGGAGAATTTCTGAGTCGACTTTAACTCACCGCTTTAATATTCATGTTATTACTCGTCCCACTGAATTTGCCTTCTGAATTGGTCATTTCAATTTTATAACATTCCTATGAGTTCGTATAAAATGCAATTGAAATTTTATTTAAGAATTCAGCATGTGATTGCATACTTACAATATGTATCTACAACTTATGTGAGATATTCTTATTGGATGTTACTGTCTGCGCGCTGCCACGGTCCCAGAACGTACGTTCTGATGATGAACATACGCGAAATCACACGTGAGTGAAAACCGTAATAGTTACATATTTATTTATTTACAATACAAAAGGCATGGTAATTTCATATTCAAATGGGAAATTATATATATTATCTTAGGTGACATACCGTCTTGCTTGAATATCAAAATCAACGCGAGTTACTGGTTTATGAATATAGTGGTTTATTTATATTTCATTTGATACAAAAACAAACAATATGATTAAATGTTCACAAAGAAGCACTTTAAGGTTAAAGTCTTTTTAGGCATCAACCATCTAATTGCCTAATTACATAATTTAAACAGCTGCCTACACATTTCGTTGCCATTTCTAATTAATTTTCCATTAATGAGGATACTGTTTACGCCTTCATGAAAGCTTAATTATCGTCGGTCCCGATGAACACGTTCACTTAAAAATACCAATTACTTTATTATCACTGACATATTTATTTAAAAAAAATTAAATAAACAAAAAATTTTTCACAGCTATCTACATGAAAACACTAAGCTTAAAACTCGTTACAATAATCAAGAATTTATGATTATACAGATAGCTATACCTACGTACTATGTACTGGCTTTTATCTTATTAAATAGGTACTTATCCAATGTGTCCACTAAGCACTTCCATAAACTAAACACAGATCATGCTTATAGCATACTAGACTGTAACAGACATCGACATGAAACAACAATAGACTGGTCTAAGCATTTTGTAATCGCAAATGCAAACCTTACTTGCAAACAAACTTTGCTACAAAGCTACATATGTCAAAAAATCTCGCTTGGTTCGGTACTTGTCTTCCAATAGAGCTTATCCTATCGCTTTTTACAAAATGTATATGAACTTAACATATGTATCTGTATATCAACAGACATGACCACTCCTCAAAGAATGTATAGCCATTGGTATAAATAAGACGAAGCCAATTGTCAATTCTTCAATGTAAATAATACCCACAGTTAAAACCATAGGTAAAAACTAAAATAAATTGGCAATATCTGGACCATTATCGTACACGTCGATGGTTACATTATCGTTACAATTGACTAGAAACTCACAAAGTAAGTAACTCACAAGTTCCACTCACAATCTCATAAGTCACAGGTGCGCGACCGACCCCATGGAGGCGGCGGCGGAGCGACACCGCTACGCCTTCAGCGCGGTGAGGGGCTCCCCCTCGGGCCTGGGGAGGGGGAGCACCTTGCGCGCCAGCCGCGTGAAGGTGCTCCGGAACTGCCGGCTCATGCTGCAGTACAGCACGAAGTTCACCGCCGACCCCACCAGCGCCATCAGGTCCATCACCTCGCCTGCCATACATAAAGAAATAACTTACAAATCTCGCAGGACATTTCACACAGCGCCAGATTATGTATGTACGTTCATATAGGAATAACGTTATCTGGTGTTGAAATTTTCCCATACTAAAACGCTTGTTTAAATTGCAAGGGTATATAAATCTATTACCTATATATTAAAACTATTGGGTGCTCGCGGCTTCGCTCGCATTAAGAAGTAAAACTTGCATCCCTTATTTCACCCCTTTAAAAGTGACGTTTCCAAAAATCCTTTCTTAGCGGATGCCTACGTCATAACATCTACCTGCATGCCAAATTTCAGCCCGATCCTTCAATTGGTTTGGGCTGTGCGTTGATAGATCACTATATCAGTCAGTCAATCAGTCAGTCACCTTTGAGTTTTATATATGTAGATTAAAAGTGACGTTTCCAAAAATCCTTTCTTAGCGGATGCCTACGTCATAACATCTATCTGCATGCCAAATTTCAGCCCGATCCTTCAATTGGTTTGGGCTGTGCGTTGATAGATCACTATATCAGTCAGTCAATCAGTCAGTCACCTTTGAGTTTTATATATGTAGATTAAAAGTGACGTTTCCATAAATCCTTTCTTAGCGGATGCCTACGTCATAACATCTACCTGCATCCCAAATTTCAGCCCGATTCGTCCATTGGTTTGGGCTGTTCGTTGATAGATCACTATATCAGTCAGTCAATCAGTCAGTCACCTTTGAGTTTTATATATATATAGATTACTGGATTCTAATATTGACAGGGCTATTTTTTATCAGGAAACTAATTACCGCAGTATATTATTAGGCAGTAGTAGTCCCATGGAAGTAATTTTTCTTTTCATAAAATGTTTCTAAGATATATGAGTCTATTTCTTTTCAACGAACATGTCAAATGTAATGAAAATGGATACAAAAATTGCTAAAAATAGTTCGAGTGAAGATCTATTCAGTATTTGATAAATCCATCCTCTAGTTCTGGCTCATTCAGTCAACACCGACCGTCCATCGCAGGCTTTCGGCATTCAATTTGTATTGATGAAAAGTACACATTGAATCTAGTGGTCGTTTCTATCAAAAATATTTATCTATATGCAGGGTTATAGCATTTAATCTTTTACGGGTACACTACAGCAGAGACATCAAACCTGACAACTTTTGTAATTCGATTAATAAAAATTCGCAATAGAAAATGCTTTTCCATGCAAAAAAATCGTCAACAAAAAGTGTTGAGAAGCTCTTTATCGCGAATTAACAAATTACTACATTGTATATAGCAAAGTCACTTTCCGCGCTTTTCCCTTTGTATGCTTAGATCTTTTAAATTACACAACGAATTGTGATGCAGTTTAATTGAAATAGTTCAAGAGGAAGGTTTATATTTTATAACTAGCTGGTGCCAGCGACTTCATCCGCGTGGAATAGTTATTACCATAAAAACGGTTCTAGTGAGTTAATCTTAAAAGATAGACATATACTATTGCGGACATTTTATTAGATCATTTCAAGAGGAATAATTCTTTCGTACATATTTTTTTGATATCTTGAACCGTTTTCGCAGCGCACGCAACGGAAGCTCTCAAAGATGAATAATTTCCCACGTTTTTTCCACATTTTTCATTGTTTCTTTACTCCTATTAGTTGCAACGTAATGTTATATAGCGTAAAGCCTTTCTTAATAAATAGTATAGTAAACACAAAAATAATTTTTCAATTCGCACCAGTAGTTCATGAGATTAGCGCGTTCAAACAAACAAACTCTCCAGCTTTATAATATTAGTATAGATAATGCGAGCGAAGCCGCGGGCAAAAGCTAGCCGTAGAATAAAATGTTAATCCTAAATCCCTCTCACAAATTAAGTGTTAGTTATCTGTAACCTTGTATAAGTATGTGATAAACTATTTTTAGACCAATCTCAAAAGTTTTGAACACGTTCGAGGTTGGTTACACCGTGCCACAAGTGAAAATGCTCCCTTCAGCAGAGTTTTGAAAATCTGATGATTTTTAGGGTTCCGTACCTCAAAAGGAAAAAACGGAACCCTTATAGGATCACTTTGTTGTCCGTCTGTCCGTCCGTCCGTCCGTCTGTCAAGACCCTTTTTCTCAGGAACGCGTAGAGGTATGAAGCTGAAATTTATATCAATTACTCAGGCCTACTGTCCCTTGAAGCTGTGAAAAAATCAAACTTCTAAGCCAACGCAATCAAAAGATACAGCCATTTATGCCGCAAATTTTCGACACTTGCAAGGGAATCAAAACCTACAGGGTGCTTCCCGTGAACTCAGAATCTTGAAATTTGGTACGAAGCAACGTCTTATAGCATAGATAAAGGAAAAATTACGAAAACCATAAATTTTTAGTTACATCACAAAATATTTAACCTTGCAGGTTTGTACGGAACCCTCGGTGCGCGAGTCCGACTCGCACTTGGCCGGTTTTATTTCTACTAATACAAATTACGCAATACTCACACATACCTATGATGTATCATATTCAAAACTACTACTATGTTTATATGATGAGTAAAAGTAACTACAAAGGAATAATCATATTCAAAACAATAAATATTCAAAAAAATAAGAAAAAATAAACAATATATATATACACTAAACTAAAAAAGAGTATTTATATAAAACATCTACATGTGGTATGGAGCCAAGAACGCTAGCTGCATTCCCACGCTGGATTGCTATAGAAATCGTTTTAAGAAAAACATAAGTTGTTAATTTTAACACTTTTACAACCTTATATATGCGTTTTAACCGATTTTTTTTAATTTTACTCACTAACATTAATTTTATTTTTCATTTCTTGGCAACAGTAGTATTACAAATTCTAAAAGCTCAAAATGACTCGTTCGTTGCTTTCATAAACAAATCTTTATTTGCAATTCTTTTGATTCTTTTGTGAGTCCATTATTTATTGGTAGATCTCTCGGCAGCAAAAACTAAGCGTGTTTTTACCGTCCAGTATAACTTGGGTCAGAAGAAATTTCCTCGGAATAAGGAAGTTAGTACTGCATGTTTTATTATTTTGGCTGGAATTCTTTATATTTGTTTGGGAGAAATGATAGGAAGTCTAAAAAAAGCTCTAAGAGAATATTTATGAGAAGTTCTAGCTTTATTTAATGAAGATCTTCAGGATTAGAATTATTAGTACTTAGACTCTGAGATGTCGGAGTGATAACAAGAAATTAAATGAAATTTAATAAAGAGTGTGGCCGTTGGATCTGCCTAGTTAATAAATTATTAAGCGATTTACTTATTAATTTTATCACTTCGTTATTAAAACCAATTTGGCATCGAATTCCAACCGACTTATGACCCAAAGCGACAGACAAAGACTGGAGGCCTTTGAAATGTGGTGCTGGAGGAGGATGGAGAGGATAAACTGGACGGAAAAGAAAACCAATGTGGAGGTAGGTACTGGGCATGGTTCAAGAACAAAAAACAATACTGACCACAATAGAGAACAGAAGAGGGAAGATGTTTAGCCACCTTATACGACATGACAACTTTATGAAAACCATTGTCGAGGGGAAGCTAGAGGCACGAAGAGGCAGAGGAAGGCCGAGAAGGACATATATTGATCAAATCAAAGAGAAGGCAAGCGTCATGTCGTATAAGGAGGTCAAAGAATTGGCCGAAAATCGAAGAGAATGGCGCATACTCCCCAGACAAGAGCATTGCTCATAAATTTCGAATGAATGAATTATTAATCGATGTTTATTAAAGTTATTTAATATCACTGAGCACCTCCCAATTATCAGACAGAATTCTATAAAATATAATACGTGCTTTGATTTTGAGAAGGGTCCACTTTGTTCTGCTCGTGTTAACGTTTATTCGAACTAAGTACAATTACGTTCATACTCGTATTACATTGGAAAATAGCTAATAACTTGTGTGTATAACATGAGATTATGAGTTTCATATCTTTTACAGGGTTATAATAACTTACAAAACTTTTTTTAACGTCGCTTCAGTAAATCGGTACTAAAAGCTTTCGTGAATTCGTAAAAAATACATTTTCGTCTTTGCATTTAGTTGATTTTTCTATAACCCAAAGCTTTAGAATAAAAGTTGTCTAAATATTTGGCGCTAGTAACTTCTAACTCTGTGTAAATACATGTAGTTTACATGTAGAGTAAGAAATATTTTTGACACCTGGGGACTAAGGATAACGAGCGCAGGTGCGTGTTATACCAATAGAGTACAGGGATTGAATTGCTTTCATAACCCTGCCTGTATTAGTACAAATAATATTTAGGTAGATATTTCACCTGAACATGTATCATTTATTCGGGATACATAAAACACGTTTGCTTCCAGAAAACCCCAATTTAAAAAAAAACGCACAATAAATTTTACATCACCAGCAGTAAACAACGTAATTTCAGAAGCTTTATTTTATTTAAATAGTTACAAAACTGTTGTAAACACAACACTGTTTAGCCAACATTAAATAAAGTTGTAAAAATCTCGATAAGTAGAGTTAGCCCGCATAAAATGTAAGTGGCAGTAAATAAAACGAAACCGTTGTGCTCTATCGGTCAAGGCAATTCGGTGCGTGAGCTATCTATTCTCAATCTAAATTGTGAGCCAATTTACGTGTCATTCCATAAAAGCAAAGCTGGTCAAGTGCAACTTAACTGAGTAATGGAAATCGGCAGGTAAGAGTCTTCGTAAACAGAAATCCGCTCGTGATGATCCTTTTGTTAAGTTCAAAGCGGTTTGCAGGGGAAAGGCACTCGGCTGTTTTTTCCTTCCTTGAGTTTAACATATTTATTATATTTAAATAAAACGTCTAATACTTAGTCAAAAGTTAAGGGTTCTCTACATTCGGTTTGACGACAATCATGTTTAAATATAATAGGCAAATTCATTGTCGTTCCGAATAATATTTTTAGTGTACCATTCAACGCGAGAACAATAAGAACCGTTCACTAGGTAATTTAATAAGTTCTGTTATTGAAAACGGAAAATAATAAAATACTAAACACGATTTCTCTTAGGTAAGTGCTGGAAATCCAATTTCGAATATTCCATTCCAGAATGTTCCCGTCCACGGGCGACAATAGGGGTTTGATTTGTATTATTGTCGCAACTAAGTACATAACACCAATCACACAAACAAAGCCTATCGGTGCGGCGTACACAGATCTTGTTGGCATCTTATTATCCAGCCTCGGAGAAATCCTGAATTGACTCGCAATGTCGTGTGTCACAAGTGACGTCTTGATAGCATGTTTGAATTGCGTTATGCACGCTATTATACTCTTGTTTTTAATCAATATTTTTATCTGGTTTTGTTCTTGACTTTTGCGAAATAAATTCGCCCAATCTGTAATACTTGAAAAAAAAAATTTAAGTTTTGTTTCAATAAAGTTAACCAAAAAATCAAACTGAAGTGAAAGGTCTACAAAAAATATCGATTGATATTGTGTAATGATTGGAAATATCACTACCTATATCTATACCACTGCCTTTATCGTAAATTGATGATCCATGTTTCTTTATCATATCTAATTCAACAACTAGAATTTGAAATTTGCGCTGGATTTATCTGACTAGTTAAATATTATCTGTGTTTGTACTTGTGCCAATGTTTCGAAAGCTTGAGACATAATAATAGATTGAGCATATAAATTATTTATTGAGCATGGGCTCCGTGAGTTAGGAGAAGGTGCCTTTGCTTAATTGTGTTAGACAGAAATTAAATTATTTCACTCCACTCCGTTTTCCATTAAGTGGTTAGCATAAACATGAACCTAACGTTTCTCCTGAACACGCGCCACCTAGAGAAACACTGCCGGTATTTTTGTTTATATTATCCACACAAGGCTAACGATAAATAACGCGTTATCCCGATGAAGACTTAAAGCGGAGGCTTCCTTTTAATGAAATTCAGTCGCAAACGAATAAACCAAATTATAAGGACATCATGCAAAGTTGCGGCCCTCGCGGGCTCGAATTAAGCACCTCTGTACAACGTTTCAGCTTTTAAAAACTGCACTCCATTTATTTTAACTAACGGGTAGTTTATATCTTCGTGCGTCATCCCTGAGTTATGTTACTATGCTGGTATTCAGATAAACAATTTGAATCTTTGGAAACTCTATTATTTTTATTCGAATGCACATTTTCCACTACGCACAACCTTACATCCGCATTAACACAAATCAAACACATAAAATAATATTAGAATGTTTTTATCATAAACAGGCTGTTTTAGGTGGTTAGTTTATAAAGCTGTTTTTGAGACGAAGACCCACCAAGAAACCAATAGGAAAAAGTAAACCGTATATACTATGGGTCAAAGCTGAAAAAAAGAGCCAAATATCAAAAT
The DNA here is from genome assembly GCA_927399415.1 of Macaria notata. NCBI lineage: Eukaryota > Metazoa > Arthropoda > Insecta > Lepidoptera > Geometridae > Macaria > Macaria notata. The sequence goes on from OV656730.1 coordinate 11,542,202, forward strand.
AAAAGATTTCTACGATAGAACTCGTGCTTATCTTATCTGTGGTGTTCATGTAGCAACGTTTTAAGCAAAGATTTACGCACAAATTTAACAAACACATTATTAATTTTATTTACATGCTCTTAACTCCCTAAATATAAACTCAAGGCAATAAAACGGGCTGGATTACCTTACTTAATTCGTTTCAATCTCGCTTCGTACTTTCAAATGCAAATTGAATGAAACTAAAGTTTATAAGGTACCCCAGAGGAAAAATCTATTTTAATTTTGTAAAGGGCAAAATTTAATCGCAAACCTGTAATGAATAATAAAATACTTTCAGAAGAATAAGAAACAAATAACTTACTGCGCTCGTAAGTGGGAGTAGGGTTGCTTATTTACACTATACATAAGTTCAAGTGACCAGACTCAGAGGTTACATGCTACAGAAGATTAGCCACAGTATTAAAACTTCAGCGACATTTTATTACCATAAAACTGCTAACTTATCGCCCGTCACGTTTCGTCATAAACAAAAATAGCTAAAACTCACCAAGCACGAAATAAATTACGAATTTTAGATGAGTTATAAGGTTTTGTCGCGCATTGTTAACTGAAGTTATTGAAAGTGCGCGGGCCCTGGGATTGAGATCGGCTTTCAAAGGCCCACCTGGTGCGTACGTGAGCCTGAAATGACAATGACTGCTCTGTTAGCTTAGTTGGTAGTAGCTCTGCCTTCTAATCTAGGGGCGCGGGTTCGATTCCCGCATGACACCAATAATTATGAATATTTAAATTTGTAATTATTTGTTTTGAGTCTGGTCGTTTCTATGTACAATAAGTATGTATTTACAAAAGAAAAGTATATACTCGTATGTATTATATCTGTTATCTAGTACCCATGATACAAGCGTAAGCTTAGTATGGGGCTAGATGGCGCTGTGTGATATGTCCTGAAATATTTATTTATTTATTTTATTATATTGAGTTAGAAAAATTATAGTAACAAATTATTGCTTCAGAAATTCTATGAAAAAGTACCTATAAATACTACGAAAACATTAATGGCTCTGCGGTGTGTTTCACAATGAGTCGGATACGGATCCGATTCGATTGAGACGGAAATCAATTGGCACGGAAACGATTTTTCCAAATCACAATGATTCCATACGAATCTTTTAACAAATTTATTCATCAGAAAAATCGGAACCGTTTCGTGAGCTAAAAGCTAGCGGATTCGTTTCCGTCAATGATAAATTCGATTTTGTTTTTTCATGATATTTAACCCGATTTACACATAATTATACATTGATTTATTTCTATTTATAATTATTCATATGAAATCTACAGTAAAAATGGTAAAATTAGCCTTAAAACTTATATTTGAAATTTCTACCATTGTATTTAATTTTTACCATTTTTACTACGAGCGGATCGGATCATATCCGACTCATTGTGAAACACCATGCAGATAAGGTTGTAGGTAAAATATCTGTTGCAGTAGGGAGCAACACGTGGTATCCATATTAAGAATCGAATTAAGATTTCCCTCGAGCGATAACGCTTTTCCCACGCTTTAGTTAGATAAAGAGTAAGTAATTACGTCGCTGACAGGATGGGTGCTGCAGACACGTTCGGGCAGACTGACAGCCTACGCAATCTACCACTTTAGGGTTCGCCCAAATCCAACAGATAACCTCGTGACCGGCAAAATTTTACGTGCATTGTGCGGGCCATGACTCCCAAACATGGGCCTAGATAAATTCACCCTAAGAATGGCGCATAGGTTTAAAAAAGTTATTTGTACGTTACTTTACAGAGCACGATAATCCAGGGATCGCGGGCCAGGGCATGATACGAGAGGCCTGGAGGGTGTTCTTATCGGACACACTAAAATAGGCTGGGTTTTTGGACTTAGGACCGTAAAACCCCGGACTTAGGTAACGTTTACGCAAGTAAATTCGGTCCGCTTGATTCAATATTTAAACGTTAGAATCAGGAAGCCTTAATAAGTTATCTTTAAGCAAGTTTTACTCAGAAATAACAGAAATAGTTTATAAAAGATACTTACTAACCTATATCACACGTACAAAAAAGAAATTCTCTCTCTACAAGACAAATAAATAACGAGATCGTAAACGGATCCAATATTACCCTGCTCGGGAATCGCAATTTACTTCCGTATTTACTTAACTACCTGAAGATTATTACCAAACAACCTTTGCTTTGAGTAAACAAAGTTATTCACAACGTATTAGTATAGTTTTCAAATTAACGCTATGCTTTTATTAGGATAAATTGAAATGTTATCTTATGTAGGAAAACCAGTTTCACAATTTAACCACGGAACTAAGTAAGAATTTTTAGCTTAAATTTATTATTAGTATGAAAAGTTACGTTAACTTAGAAGGTATCTCCTCATTACTCTAAGGTACCTAAGATATGAAAAAGAGAAAAATATTTTTAAAAAATAAAGGACTATCGGAACCCTATTATGTAGGCCGAGTAACACGGACGGGATAAAACAAAATTGTAAAAAAGAGGTTTAATCCAAATCAAAAATAAAATAAAAAGGATTTATTTTCAGACAATCTTGATGGCGAGCTATGAATAAAACGGAAGATTGGCGAAGATAGAGAGAACAAAGAAGAAAAATATGAGTAATCTTACCAAAAGAATAGTAGCAGACTTCGAAGAGTTGCGGCGCGATGGCGGTGAGGAGGCCGAAGAGTGCCTGCGGTAGCTCCGTGGCCAGGAACAGCCCCAGCAATGCCACCAGCATGCGCGTGGTGCGGTCTGTGCGCCCACCACCACCGCCGCCGCGCTTACCACCGTCCTCGTTTAGACGGGCCTTTTCGCCCTGGGTTGTGAAAACGAAACATAATTGTTAGCGGTACGATTTGTCAACATTATTGCTAAATCTTTTTTTTTCGTGAACTTATTAACATTTAACACAAACAATCCTTCATATGTAAGATACCTGTAACTATTATCCATGTTAGTTTATATTAATATTAGTTTTCAAGGTTTTATGTAATACTTTCAGTGAATATGTTTTTCTTTGAAGAGGAATGCATGCCCGATGGTTTCTTGTATGTATTTATTTTTGTTTTAAATGCCATTGCACTGTGCCTATGTTTATTTTTTCATGGGGGTTACTGCCCAAGCTAAGCTAGTTGGTACCTATTACTTGGTAGTACAGTAACTGGCAAAGATGTGAAATTGTGCTACTTTTCGGAGGGACACAATTCATTCGCCATCTGATCTAACTCAATATTCAAATTGTAAAAAAACCTATTAATTATGTTACAAAAACAAACAAAAATAAACGAGCTAGTTGAAATGCCAACCCTCTCTCATTTTAATATAATTTATCTCGTTAGCTTTGTTGTGGTATTTTCTTTAGTTTCATCTTACTTATAACATACATTGTAATAGAATCCGTTCCAATTAAGGATTTACTACGCTTTCCTTGATAAGAGCAACTGAAACGCGGTCACAGTTCTGATAAAACTATAATAAATAACTCCATAAAACCTTCTGATACGACTATCAGGTGATCATTAACAAATATTATCTTTGTGACCAACAAACTGATAATACCACGACCTTTATTAAATTTTTATGGATGACTGACTACTGAATCAAAGAGATATATTTTTTTCCAAAAATAAGCTAACGTTTGTCTGCCTTTTGTAAAGGACTACTGTAGTAAAAATGTAGCTCGATTGTCTAAAAATTAATTACTATTTGTATTGTCTAGAAAAAACCCAATAAATTATTTTTAGATAAAAATTCAGTTTTCCTTTATATAAAATTATAAAAACTTACCTCGTTAGTGTTTATAGCCGATTTTTTCAGCAGTTTCTGTCTTCTTCGATCACTCGACTTCATTTTTAATATTAGAAGTACACTCAATATGCTCAACACAACACAGGGTATTAGTTTGATGAACACGCTATAAATCCAGAATATAGCCGTCAAAAGGTTTTTATTATGTGTCATTTGTATCGCCCAGGTAGGCTCGTTAGTGCCCGTCGCGTTCACCGCGTCGGTGGCGTTCATCGTTCCGTTCACATTACTGTCACTCATCGGCAGCTGCTGGATATTCATCGCGAAATAAATAGGAAGACACAGTATAGGACACACGGCGTAAGCCATCGCTATCGCCACGGTCGTATTCCTTTTGTTACACAACGTCCTATTCTTCTGGGGATATTTTATCGCGATAAAACGCCACACGGCGAGCGTGATCGTCAGCCAAATGGAGACCGTGTGGAAGGTCTGGCTGAATATCGAGTGGAAGTACACGAACACGGCCCACGCGTACGAGTTCTTATTGAGGTCGGAAGCGATAGTGGTGTAGATGTGGAGCGCGAAGGGGATGTAGTCGATCATGACGAGCAGGTCGGCCACCGCCAGCCCCGTGAGGATGGAGTTGGTGGAGGAGGCCATCTCCTTGCGCGATAGCACGGCGATGTTGACGGAGTTGGCCGCGGAGCCGAACAGGCAGATGACGGGCGCGATGTAGCCGTGCACGCGGATGTACACGTGCTGGAAGGCCTGCCCGCTCGGCATGCAGTAGGCGCTGCTGGCGCCCGCCGCGTCGCCGCTCATCTCGCCCTCAGCTCGCTCGCTTCATCTGGAACAATCACAAACAAACTATACACATCCATATCCATAACGATATTGCATCAATCCGCCTTTTAATTTTTGACGCTTTTACATCGCAAGTGCTTAGAGCGCCTATGTGCGAACAAATTACTTTAGATTAATCTCGTTCACGATGTCTACATTTTTCGCGCTAAAATCCACAGCTCTCTGTTATCTCACAAAAATACCTGCATGATGTGAAGCTATATTTTATTTCGCTGTCCCGAAGTAAATACGTTGTGTTCTCGTTTATTTATGAGCTCGCTTGCAACGTCTCGGCGTGTTATGTCATAAATAAGAAAAGTCCGTATCTGGCAGCAGTACCGCTCTAACCCGGTGTCGGCACTCTCTCGTACTTGATATTCGCTCCCTTCTATCCCGGAACCGATAAGTGGCTGAGTTTCCAAAACTTTCTGACGCTGCTAAAATTACATTTTAAACTACTTGTCAGAAGTTTGAGAGCAGTGGCTAACGGCTGTATTGATCACTTCGCTTCGTTGAAATGGATGCTACGTAGAGACCTAAAAAGTTTCATCATAAATTATTTGCCACAGAACTTTCGGCCAAATTCACTCAATTAAGCAATAATACAGATATTGGCTATCTCTATCCCTGGCTCCTATACCTACTAACTAAATCACACCAAAACCAATATACACACTTGTGGAATCAAATAAAGAGTTTCCCGAACAGTATTAACCTTTCCGCAACTCTCCCTCCGACCTCATATTATGACACTACCCAAATAACCTACTTATGTTTATATCTTTCACCCAATATAGAAACTGAGAAACTTTGTAATCGATCTAAACAAACACAAAGTGGTATATTATGACAGCTAATACAAAACTGAAACTTTCTTGAGAGAAAGCTTTTCATTTGGGAAATCTTATAAAATTGATGTAGTTTGTCAAGCGTTTTCAATTTAACTAAATATGGGTCAAATCAATTTGCATATTTTTGCTTATCACGTTTTTGCAAGATATATATATATCTATGTAGCTAGGGACAGTTCTGCTTTGTCTATTTTCCATTTTGTTCTACATAATATTAGTGTTAATTTCTCCATTCACACCTCTCTCACTCAAGTTTCGCATTCACACAATTTATCCAGAACCTAAGAACAGATAAAATTATTGTCTTCCATCACATATTTTTACCACTTAAAGGTATGTAGATGAAATCTTTATACTGTTAGCCATTTACATGCACAGATTTCTAGTATTAAATAAAAAAGAAAAAAAAAAGTACCTATACTTGTATTACATACATATATCCGTTATCTATCATGATACAAGCGTAAACTTAGTATGGGGCTAAATGGCGCTGTGTGATATGTTCTGAAATATTTATTATTTATATATAACCTTTTTAATAAAAGCTTACCTAATTCAGTATTCAGAACGTAAGGCTCTCAAGTACAGGCTCGGGTCGTTACGTAATATTGTTTAGAATGGGGCGTGAACTCTATCGGAATCTATTTTATGGTGACAATGAGTGACACTCGCCTATGGAAACGTTAAACAAAGGGCGGGTCACGGCTAAACGCGGTAATGTTAAACGACCGAGCCAACACTTTAGCGCGATCCCTCCAATATTTGACATGTCGTTAATTTACTTCCACTTTTAGACGAATCGTTGCGACTCGCGTGACGACAACCTCGCCACGTAGATAACGTCTACCTACTAACTAGTGTTTGTCTTTTATCGTCCGGATCTGTAAATGTCAGAAAATAACCCAAATTATTTTGGTACTTTAGTGGAGACTGAACTGAGAACTACTTTCAGACCTTTTATGTAAACATCCTTCTCTATTTCAGGTCAATGGCTGTAAACAACAAAGAGGAAACTATTGGAAGTCATTGACGTTTTGATTCACGACGCGCTTCGAAGGGAATACCTACAAGGATGGCCGAAATGTTAATCAATCGGATCTGTGAATGACAGTTATCATTACATTCCTACTCCGAGTTCATACTAAAGCAGGAATAGTTGTGGGAGGAAATAACTCAATTACCTATACGTACAATATTTCATGTATTTTCTCTAGAAATCCAACAATAGACATGTAGGTATATATCCATATGATATCCTAAAGTTCAGTTATTTTATCAGCGAGCGCTACTTATATTTCTAGAGTTTATTTATTTTTCGCTTATATTTATGTCTGTTTATAATCTCTTTTATTTATGGCCAAAAAAAATATCCTTAGATGAATCTAACTTCAACTAAACTGAAATTTAACTTAAAAGTTTATAACAAAGATTTGTTTAAAGTTTACGATTTTGTAATAATGTGTAGTTCAAGTCATCGTGTTGTCATCTAACAGTTTTAATTGCTCAGAAAATTGCTGAATTTAATAAAAGTACAGCTTACACATTGTTCATATCACTCGTGTGTAATTAATTAAACATGATTAATGATCAGCGATCATCACTGTATCGTAATGATCTAATATTTCAGCCCAAGATGTTCGAAACATCATCGATTTTCTATCATCAATCCACGTCACTTGAAATAGACAGGTTTAGTTCTACCTACACATATCCACAGAGTGGTTTAAGAAAAGGTAAGTTGAGTTGAAAAGACATTAAGGATTCTGCCGAAGACAGCAAGTAATGGTGTGTCCTATAACTGCTTTTTAACACAGTTAACATATAAATACAAAGTTTATATGTTTTTTTTTCATGATTATAAAATCATGTTTAAATACTATACTCAAATTGTAAAATTTTAGTTGATACCAACATACTTTATCCCACATCAGCAACATCTTTATATAGATTGGGTCAAAAGCGGGTTAAAACTCGTATAATCAACACGAACACATATTTACTAAGGGCATGTTGCAAAATCTGCGGATACTAACATTTTCGTTTACGTCTACGAACTTGTTATGAGAACCAGCCGACATTTTTTGCAATTTCAAGTTTAGCAGTAAAACTTGTTCATGTTTATGTGTACACTGAACCTCATTTTCAGCTTAGCCTATCTCCTATTACTTGAAGCTATTTTTATTGTTCATTGTAGGATCTAGATTGTGTAGGTTATGTGGCTACTTTTACCTAAAAAAATCTTTTCGCATTCGGTAGTTGAAACCTATAACCGTTAAGACTTAAGGCCACGATATTTCACCCGAAAACGCTTTGCGCTTGGAAAATGCCTACAATTGCTATTTCGCATGCAATTCCACGCCGTATTAATATGAGAGCAAGGGCGAGCATCGCGCGCATAGCTCCGGCCGACGAGTCTAATCCACACGCAAACAATTTTGCACAATTTGAGCAGTTTTGCAGACGTTTTTGATGAAATAAATTTATATAAAATCGGCAATTCAGAATATTCTATTTATGGCCTCTAAATAATAACATTATCTTTCAGATAAAATTAAATTGGTTTAAATTTTTTTACTTCTTTTGGAAAAAAAGGTGAAAAATATTTCAAAGCAACTATTTTTCAAAAAATAAAACTATCGAGTGAAGTATACGTAATCGGGTTTTGGCGTTTTTTATTGTCTTAACATTGAATCATAATTATATAAACTAAAAAAATTGCTCTATCATATATACTTCTATTTTATTTGATTTTTATGAAATGTTGATTTCACATAGCACCCCGCGTTAACATTTGGAATAAAAATATTATATAAGCAGACGGTATAACATAAGACTAGTGACATCCTAACCATTTTCTCATGTAGAAAAGATATGCAAATATTATATATATTTGTGATGTATACCCTGATTCTGTGACTATAACATGTCCTTTCGTACTTTAGCCGAAGCGTATATAAGAACAAAATCGAGTTATACAACCAGGATTTTAACGAGTAAAGCCGGGGCTCACCTCTATAATATGTAGTAATTATTACTATTCTAAGTACCACCAAAGCCTACTTGTACAAATTATGCAAATAGAGATACTGAATATTAAACTGTTCATATCACAGCTCACTAATTGAAAAAGATTTGAAGCTGAAGCAATGGAAATCTACATACTGAATTAGTAAATAGACGGGTATCTATTTATTTATTCGTACTTAGGCACCTGATATTTCAAAAGGTCTACATAGATTGAGATGAATGGTCTCGCCCACAACTTGACAGCTATATCGAAATCAAAGTGAAACTTAAGCCAGAATATAACTAAAAACGCCGCTTCAGCCCACCTACACAAACAACAAAATAGCTTATTAATGATCAGATCAAACTAAGAAAGAAGTACTCGTACATTAATGGTCGTATCAAATAACCCGTAAATTCTAAAGCGAAATAAAATATCCTACCCCTAATTGCCCATCTAACATTTTTAACAATAAGTGTATCGTGTTTCTAAAAGCGTCGGGATATTAGAGTATTATTTATTTAGCTTCCAAGCAAAAATAAAATGATCTTTCACGTAAATTTCATTATGTAAATAGATATCGGCTTTTGAGGGATAAGTAGTGTCACTGTAACTCTTTTTTTCTAGTTTTATGAATTATTTTAATGGCGTCATAGTTAGTGTATTGTATACTCAAAACGATATTATTTAGACGTGGCCATCGACGACCTCCTTGATTTAATTAATTAATTCAACTATTACTGAGTTAATAAACTTTGGTACCTATTACGTATATAAATGGCACATACGATAAGAAGCCTACGTCTAGCATTAGGATATTAGACTTATTTTCTCATAAAAAGTAAACATATTATAGTGTATTTTGTTTCTATAAAGAAATCTTTATTCTTTTATTTTTAAACTACTGGCTCACGCTAGACTACAACTCGCCTGATGTTAAGCAAAGTTATAATCTACGATCTTGGGCGGTACTTTTCTTATATACTCTTACATACATAATATATATATATATATATAGCATCGTTCAAGTTTACTATTGAAATCAGTTAATTATGTTTCCTTTACCTTCAGTCTTTGTTTACAACACCCCATATTGTGTTATTAATTAAACAAAATGTGCATTCCGAATGCTTTATCGCAGTGATATGATTGCGAAGCAATTCAAATCAAATAATGAAAACAAATAGCGGTGGTAAAACTTGCAGACTAATAACATTATTGTTTCATATTACTTATTTTGAAGATAGCAATTTAGAAAACAAACCAGACAATGATTGTTAAACTTTGGCCTCAAACTTAGCTTCTATTGTTCTGAGGTGAACTCTTCTTAAAGAATAAAAGCACGGAATTAAAGTTATTGTCCCAACAAAGTTTCCTATTTTTAATGCAATATACACTTGCAAGAAGTTTCAGAAACATGAGATTCCTATATAGACATATACAGTACCTACATGTATTAAATATCGTTAAGCTTGCGACATTGAAAAAGTAACATATTAACGCATTTCATGTTATAAATTCCATTTTACTTTAGTCATATTTGGCTAGACATATATGAAAGGTAACACGTTAGTAAGTTCATAAGCTAACATGTAACATGTTAAGGTGGATAGAGCAAGATATGCCACTTATACATACAGCTTACATACAAAATGGTTCATTAAATGTGCCTTATATGGGAAGTGCTTCTTGGGTCGTGGTTTAAAATGTCTCACCTTAATGGTGATTGCGACGGTAAGATACGGTGACGACCTATCTGAATTATAGCTAGTACTTTAATATAAAAAGTTTTTACAGTCAGCTTATTATAAGATATAAGATGAGCTTAATATAAGATGGTACTTTTACTTTGTAGGGTTTGCTTTAGTTAGTGTCTATTAATTTAGCCTTACTTATAAATTGTACAATTCTTCTCAGAAGCGCTAAATTAGTTCATTGACATTCATGATAAAATTTACAAGCTAATAAATATAATAAAAGACCTAATAGTATAGTAAGTAGTTTACTTTTTTTTAGAATGAGTTGCATTCTTCGATATTACTTCGAAACGAAACGTTCCGAAAATTATTCGTGCATTCATTTGATCAAGATACTTTTGATTCAAACCGAAAAAATATTTTTACCAAAAACAATACAACATTTACAATTAAATTATCGCAAAAATTTTTGAAGCCCAAGAAAACTCCCCTGACGAATTAATTCTGCCCTCAGCCATGAGGAAATACGACTCACAGAGAGCAAGATTCGCAAAAGGCTTGTCTTTGATCATGGCAGTGCATTGAACTTACAAAAGAATAAACTCACACAATAGTTTCTCTTATCACATACATTTCCTATGCTCCACATACACAAAGTATGTTATTAGTTGTTATATACTTGTAACACAAAGGTTTGGCGAAGGATCCGTTCAAATGAGACACTAAAAGGGTCGTAACCCTACAACGACGATGCTTAAGTATTTTCAGCTCGTTAAAATTGTCCTTTTTATGTGATAAGTATTGTAGCTGTTGTGGACCAAGATAAGGGAAATGAATCAAGCTTTTTATGTTTATATTTACGTCTCAATTCTTGTTTTACTCGTATTTTGTTAAGCTCGTACATTTTTATATTTTTTATGAAATACGTCATATATGTAGCTTATTATGTTCAATTTGACCTAGATATCAAAACATACAATATTGTATGGAACAAATTTTAAATTTAATAAGTTATTTTTAATTATTAGAAAGGTGGTAATATCGAATTAGTTACTAACTCCAATTCAAGGAGCCTTAAACTCACGAATGAATCGGATAGTCGTTAAATATTTATTGATACCTAATGTGATGCAATGTGTTGGAAACAATGTATGATGTACATAGTATATTATTGTGGATAGGTTTCACAACAGTAAATAAGTAAGCTTTTGCATGTAATCTATACCTATAATAAAGCTGAAAAGGGTCGAAAGTCTGAACATTAAAGATATATGAAAAAAAACTGATAACAGAACACGTTCCAACAATTTCTAGAAAATTTGTCTATTTTTCTGTTTATCTGTGCCTCTGTTTATTTAACGCTCATAACGCAAAAAAAGGCTGAATGGATCATCATGATTTTTGATAAATGTAGGTAGGAGTATCATTAAGCTACTTTTTATCCTTAAATAATGCGAGCAAAGTCGTGGGCGTCCTTTAGTTGATAATATCATAACAACAATACAAAACACTATGTTTCACAGTACGTTGCTAGCGAATATTTTAAGTTCGCTGATATTTGCACACATTGATTCAGCGAACTTTTCTGCATTGATTGTTTTTTTTTAAGTAGACATAAAGCTCGAAATAGCTTTGTAAGCTTCTAAAGCTAACTTTGCAGACTCATCCTAGAACTACTCATGTAATTGCAATTGAAGCATAAGTTTTGACTCGTCGTCTACCCTTAACTTAATTGAACTTGGATATTGCCAAAAAACGCATTTTTTTTCTTTAGAAATATTAAATCATTTTTTGTTCACATGAACGTTTAACAGCAACTACGAAGGATTTAAAAAATTAGTTATGACTTCACAAAAAAATGGCCAATCGTATGCAGTCTTTATCGACTATTTTAAATTGAGACTACGTAATGTACCAAATCACAAATGTACACCTATCACCAGTTTCTTCTAGGTAAGCGCGCAAGATCGTAGATTACAATGTTGCTTAACATCAGGCAAGTTGTAGTCAACCGTGAGCATATATCTTATAAAAAAAAATACGAATCTGCTCGAGTATGCAATAGAATATAATTAATTAGAATTTGATTACATAAGAGACCCTTGTAAGACGATTATTGTGGGGAACCTAAAAAGGCCCCACTTATATGCAACCTATTATTAACTTATATCAAGTAAAACAAATGTGTTATTCACCGCAATATAGGCTCATGACTATTAAGCAAATTGAATAAATACATACAAATTACATAACGGATCGACTAGAACGAATTTGTTAGTCATGAATGTTTTTAGGTAAATAAGTAAATATTTTTGCGTAAAATTTTTCGCCTGCTTTCATTCTTAAATCAGTTATCTAATGGTATGAAAAAACGACTTTATGTTCCTTTTTTTAACATTGTAGTCTCCACTTTTGTAAATTCGCATGTCGTGTTCTCTTTTTTATCACATTACGGCTTCAAATGCAGCATTGAAGCCGTCACTGATCTCAAAAAAACATGTAATATATTTATTCTGTAGCATAAATATCTATTTATATACATATACATATCTGAAAAGAGAACTGATAATTTATTTACGAAGGTATGTTTGTAAGAGAGTGGCGAACTCTAATTACACCGATATTGACCTAACTTGCATGAGTTGGTTTCGCTATCACGCGCACGCACGAGTACAGAAACTTAGGTATTACACACTCGCAAAATTAGATTGGACCGTTATCAATGCCTATCAAAGTCTGGTTAGCAGATAAGCAAATCTGATTTATTAGTGAGTTTAGTGGAGTGACACTATCAGAAGGGCAGTCGGCGCCCGCAGATTAAGGGCGCGATATTACCATGAACCTCCCGCCTTTCCCGCCTCGGTCAATCGATGGGGTACTTGGTTTATAATAGTTTTTGGCTAAGTTTCTATATTTTTCATAAACTGGGTTTATTTAAAGCAGCTTCTTCAATCAGGTTACTATGCTAAAAGAAATGTGGTATATTATGACGACATTTATTCTCCTTCTTCGCGGAAAATCGCTCCTTTTTAAACCTTGTTCGTGGACGATGAACTATTTGAACTTTATTTCACGATTTTCCTAAAGTCTAATACTACTTATAATTAACACAGATTATTCAAATAAAAGCGAGACATAATTTATGAGCCATAAAATAAAAAATACTGACAGCGATACTCTCTGTTTGTTTGAAAACATCTCAAAGCTCTGACTGATTCGCTTCAAGCTATTGATACAGCTTTCTAACTTTGATTTAAACAAGTCTGACTCTTTAGCCTTTAAAAGGATTGAGTGTTTTGTTAGTCTTCGAGACCCTTAACATCAAACAGGTGCTTCTCCCACACTCATGTAAATAACATCGAGTTTTTAATTAAAGTGCGTCGGACCATACGCCCGCCGCGGCCGTAACCACGCCACTTCAATGTGTGATAGTACCGACCGACCTACTCGAACGTGACCGAATCCGGGAAAGAGTGTTTACTCGAATTAATATTGTGTACTAGTCGATGATTGCAGTAATTCACGTTATTTAGGTGTGAAAAGTATAAAAGTCATTAATGGCTTTTTTATTTTATTTATTTATTTTATAGATATGAAAAGTAGCGTATGTCATCTCTCAGGAACCTAAACTATCGCCATATTAAAAATCACGACGTTATGTTGCTCCGTTAAGCTTTGGTTTCCTAGGAAAGCGGTTCCATCGTATAGCGGCCGTGATATTACGGACGCACAAATAATTAAAGTAAATTACGGTGCGAGTTACCGCTCTCCCGGAAACCGCGCCATTTCGTTTACATAGACAACGTTTTAGTGACGTCATTCACCGCTGTATTACGGCCGCTATATGATGGTACCGCTTTCCTAGGAAATCAAAGCTTAACGGCGTGAAAAGAACAAACAAACACCAAACCAACCAACACAGTTTTGTTTATATGTGTGATTTGCATATCCTACGAGTAGCTAAGGCAATTTCATCAATAATCCGTTTGTATGTCCGTGTGTTTGTAAAATTAACAGTATTAGCAGGACATAGCCATTAAAGTGCTATATAATATTTAGTAGTGCTACTGGTGATATTCCATTCTACTCATAATAGTGATTACAATCAGATCCCTGCACATACTAAGGTATACATATATCTAAATCATATTCGGAACCGTGTATATGTAAGTAAATATGTATTGTACCTATAGAAAATATTACATATCACTAATTTTATTATGGTCAAAGTTCAGTTTAATACTATCTTACCAATACGAGTATGCCCAATAATGTCCATACCTTAATCAATTGTTCCAGTATTTCTGTAGGAGTTCTTATTGATATATCATAATGTTCGCTTTAGAAGCAATTTGTCCACTTGTATGAATAAAAAACTAACGACCTGCCTAGTCTGTGGATACTTTTAACCAAATGTCACTGTAAATATTTTATTAATATTGTTGTTCATTAAATCATCATCAATACATATTAGATATCCATATTTCTATATAATAGATCAAATCTATACTAATATTATAAAGCTGAAGAGTTTGTTTGTTTAAACGTGCTAATCTCAGGAACTACCGGTGCCAATTGAAAAATTCTTATTGTGTTGAATAGACCATTTATCTAGGAAGGCTTTAGGCTATATAACATCACGCTGCAACTAATAGGAGTGAAGAAACAATGGAAAATGTGGAAAAAACGGGGAAAATTATTCATCTTTGAGGGCTGCCGTTGCGTGCGCTGCGAAAACGGTTCAAGATATCAAAAAAATATGTATAAAAGAATTGTTCCTCTTAAAATGATCAAACATAATGTCCGCAACAATATATGTCTATCTTTTAAGATTAACTCACTAGAACCGTTTTTATGGTAATAACTATTCCACGCGGACGAAGTCGCACGCACCAGCTAATATTAGATATATATCCATATCTCTAATTAAAAGGTCTAATCATCAATATCGTTATCCATTACCTAAAATAGATGCAACAATATCAGTTACCTATCTAAACACACCAATTTGCTTGTTAAATATGTGTATCAAATAATAAGATACATCTCAAGATTATTATTGCCGTTGAAATGAGGCCCTTTTTATGTTCTCCGGTAATTTTTCCAATATCTATTGATATTGACACACTCGTAGGTACATATCCGCGAGTTCTATTATCTGCGATCTTCTTTCATGTCGGATCTCTTTGCAGTAGTGAACCCGTAAGGAGGTACAAATACTTCACAAGCTACTTATATTTTTTTCTTGGAATACGTGAGAAACTATCTTTATTATTTCTTTTGAATCGTCGAGTTTCATCGTACGCCAATGAGGCTTTTTCTGACAGCTGAACTAAAAAATTAAAATTGGTGTAAAAAATGCTCAACAGATGGCGTTGTACTCGTATGTTGCCCCTGTACAAGCGAGTTCTTCATAATACGTGAAACGGAAGGTTCATAAACTTTACAATGCAATTTTATTTATATTCAGTATGAGTGAGACAAGTTTTTGGTAAAATTAATTTATTCTGGTAATCAATTTACAAAATACTTATATAAAAGTTAGATAACGATGTCTTTAAAAATATTCCACATATTATTTTTTGTAAGTAATGGAACGTTATCATCTGACATGACATTGAAATGTCAACCATCAACGAAATGACAACAAAAACCATAAATTTTACTTGCTCTTTGGTGTTTATTTATAGTAACAGCGACATCTATTGAACCTATTTTAAATCTTTTTTTTAATTAGCTCCCGGAAAAAGCCTCATTATATACGTTTATTGATTATTATTGAAGCTATATATTCGTTACCGTTTTAAAGTATTTTTAGTTTTAGGTAAATAAAATAACTAATTGGCCGGGTTACATAACATGAACTTATTTCATTTTTTGTAGTAAATTAGAATAATACATAAACCCATTTTTTCTAAAATACATTGAACTCGAGATAACCTCGTCGATGTTACCGCAAATATTTTTAATGCTCTTTGATGCTCTCTGAATTAGTATTTAGTTCAGAATGCTTTGTTCAAATTACGCGATAGGTATAGCTTTAGTGTTTGAGACTGAGCTTTGAAGTCTTCAGTAACGAGATTTTGGAATTCTTTTAACTCTTTCAGTTGAATAATTTATTAGTTTAACTCAGAGTTTTTGCTAATTAATTATAATTTTTTATTATTATTTTCATCCTTATTTTTTTAACGTTGTGATTAAGTACATTCCATTTATTTTAATATTACCGTATAACATGGACTACTTACTACTTGCATTTTGAAATAGGCGGGCAAGTTGCTGCCGAAGCATAAATTTTGTATTGATGGTAAGCCGTTTTTAAAACATTTGCTGATCACCAGTATCTAACACTGTTTAATCTTGACGGGGTCAAATCTGAAACATGTAATCAAGGAATAGACTATTTATTTACATTATTGAAATACCCACGTTACACCACCCCAAAAAAGAAAACGTCCACAAGCTTCATAACCACAGTGAAAACAACACTCCAACTTTTATAGCCAGTTGAAAGTTTGAAGTAAATACCTACTCACGTTGCCTACTAAAGAGCATAGTCAATAGTTCGGAGAAATTATTTCCAGTTCAAAAACACCCGGGCTTTGGCGGGTAATATAAACTTCTGAGTGAAAATTATAAACCTCTTATAAATTGTCACTTGGGAAACTAAACTCGTGAACATTTCTCACGTATTTTCGTAGTTTTCGTGCTAAAAGGTATTTTAGTAACAATAAAGTCTAGCTATTTTTATATAAGCGAATTCAAGTAAAATTTTAATTCATTTTACTTTTACATTAATCATTATATACACACATACATAACAAAAACATAGTAGGTACTTATGCGAAATTACTTTTAGTAGACATTTTGCTTAGTTATTAGATTGCTATAAGTAACACAATGGTGTAAATCTAAGTCTGGTGCTAGTAATTGTATGGTACGATATAATTATAGGTACCAATTGTATGTAATGACGGTTGCGTGCGAAACAATAAGATCTATGAGATATAAATTCTCATAAGATTGACATTCTAATTGACCTTAAACCTCTTTGATGTGATTATGATGACATCTGACTGTATTACGGATAAGATAGATAGTAATGGATAAATAAATAGCATAATACATGTTTTAAACAATATAAAGATGGATGAAATAATGACTATCTTATCTTATCTTATCTTATCTTATCTTATGAAATAATGACTATTAATGAAGTCATGCATGCGATATGTATCTATTATAAAATCCTATTTCTTAAGATGGATCGCTCCAAAGTAGGTACATACATATTTAAATATTAGAAGGAAATAAAATATTTAGTAATTTGGTGTATTTTGTTGCTTGTAACAGACAGAAACCTTTGTTTAACTTCCTGATCAATAAAATTATCCGGCGTTACTTTTCTGTTAATCTTCTCTAATCATTTAAATATATAAAACCTTGTAGCACTAAGCAGAAAATTAAACTATGATACTATTGTAGCCTTGCGTAATTACTAGTTTTCTTTTGAACTTTTAAAACCTTTTTGAACAATTCTGTATAAGAGTAAAGAGGTACTTTACACGAGCCTTTATAATCTGGAACAACCCTTTTAATAATTACTTATACCCTAATATCTAACAATTCCAAAATTTTACAAGACTCATAAAGTTCTTAAATTATGTATAAACATAACACGATTTTCTCCCAAAACTCGCGCATGTTTTTGAAACTTAAGGCATAACTTTTAAAGCAAAGATCTTGAACATATAACCTTACATTGAAACATGAAAGGCATGGGGATTACATGGGAGCAAGCACGTGTTGTGCCCTCATTAACTTTGGAAAGAGAACTTATTGTTGTAGCTAGCTACTTACATAAACTCTGTGTAGGAGGTGTGTACCTTTACTATAATAAAGGATTACTTGAGCAAAAGCACATGTACATACCTACGCAGGACTAGGCTGGTAAAATCGTATACAATATTTCTCTTTGCGACTTGGAAATTAACAAAAAAAACTCCAGCGGAAGGGCGATGAATATATTGAATAAAATTACTGATTTTTGATGCAAAAATAACATTTTACTTGGTAGGATTTTATATATATCATGCTTAATTACATATGTAACCGTATGAAGCCGAACCGGGTAGGGTAGGTTGTAAAGTATAAAATGATTATTCGTCAAATGGCAAATTATCCAAAACAATGTTAATTACTCTCTTAATACGGTTAGCTTATCACAAAACTCACATCGTAATTTGGAAAAGTTATTTTTTTCCATTTTAAGTGAATTATATTTGCCTATTGGCATGCGTAGTGGAATTTAGTAGGCTTATAGTTTATCCCAAACTATATGGAAAGTAAATAAAACTCTAGCTAAAGTATGTGCTGACCCTTCGTTATCTCAGATCGAAGTATGGAGGTACTTGAAACAAGAAGATAGGAGATAAATACCCTCTTCGGTAAGTTTAACATACTTCTTGATCATCGATTAAATATATGAAGGATTTTTACGAGAAAACATAATATGTATTCTTATAATATATCCTTCTCTGTAGTTTCTTTTACATCCTTTACTTGCCAAGAAAAAATAGATTCTGGAAAAAAGGTATCTCTTGTTACATTGTAGTAGTTGTATTAATGTATGACTACTATGAATAACTAGTGGTTGCTCGCGGCTTCTCTCGCATTAAGAAGTAAAACATCCTCTCATTCACCCTTTTAACAGTGGCATTTCCACAAATCCTTGCTAATCGGATACCTACCTCCAAGCCAAATTTCAGCCCGATCCGTCCAATGGTTGGTAGATACCAACAGCCCAAACCACTGAACGGACGCACTATGTCAGTCACCTTTGAGTTTTATATGTTTAGATTTATGTATCTACTAATGTTTCGGAATTGGATTTTTTTTACTACCTTTATATCAAAAATCACGACAATCCGTTGTTTCTTAAGTGTGAAGAAAAGAGGAGCTGCTACAAAGTATAAATCTCACTTTTACTTCTATTTGAGGGTAGGACATGTAAATTTCTTCATAGCTGTTTTACTGATTCGCAATACCATCAATGTGTAGGGATATCAGTCGAGCTACAAAACCTTGGCGCACTTTAAAACTTGAAGAGGGTGTCGACTCCTTTCAACTCATTCTATTGCTTTTAGACCTGTTCCAGTAACTTGTTTTATACTATTGTTTGTATTGGACGGAGTGTTTTTCTTTATTTTTTTTAATGACATTAAAAAGTTTTGAGTAACCAGGAGAAATGGTAAAAAGGTAGCCTAATAAACAGACAAACAGCGACAGATGAACAAACAAAATTTATAGAAATCGTTGTAACGTGGTCTGCTATCAACGCGAAGCATCTCCAAACATTTTTTTTTAAATATCTTCAATGATAGATAAAGTATATCCAGCTAAAAGTAGGTTAGTACATTCTAATAAAAAATACAGAAACATCAAACTGTGGCAAAATACATATAGAGAATACGAATTTCAGCAGCTGAAAAGTTATTGATGATGTGTCATAATCGATCGTCAGATATTTGGAATAACATGAATTTCAGTGAGCAGATGCTCATTTGTCAAGTCCCGCCATTCAATGTCCGATGTAATCTGCTTCAACTCCTATCAAATACAGCAGCAATAAAGTCACGCATGAGTACCTCTTCAAGAAGAACTCAATATATCTTTTTATCTAAATCGTCTATAGATTATTTGCCTAGGTACGATTCTGAAAGGAACCATGACGCCCACATAAAATTTTATTACAGCTACAAATACTTTTTTACAACGGATGTTTATTAAAATGTAATTTAATAAGGCATTACAATATACAATCTCAAATTTTATTACCTCGTAATGGGCAAGGATTTAGGTAGTCCAATTTACTTTTCCTAAAGTCTTGTTAGGTACTTAGGTAACAAAATCCAAGCAATCTGACTTGAATAATAGACCCTTCAATGGCACTTTTTATACTAGAGACAGACAGATGAACGACTAAGCAAATTGGAGCTTTTACTTAAGTCCGTTTTTTAAACTTAACACGGCCTTGAAAGGAGAATAGGCACCAGTCTAAATTAACCAATAAAATATCTATCAATTCAAAATGAAGCACCGTTTGCCTGTCTTTGGATGGGTGACCTATGCAGAGACTGCTGTTTGTAGTAAAACCATAAAAAAGTGTTTGAATTTCACGAAAAAATACGGTGTTGTGTCTTGGAAAGTAGTTTCTCCAAATGACTGGACTTTTGTAGTACAAACTTAAGTTGTATTTGGGTGTTAAAGTTAAATTGTTGGTCTGTCGTCTTTTCGTTACTAGTAGTACATAACCATGCCAGGCATCTCTGGGATGGTTTGAATATCTCGACATCAAAGTTCACTAGTCTCGTATGAAATTACTTACTTTTAACTCAGAGTACTGAGTCTTATAAAAAAAACATCTTATATCAAGGAAATAGCCAACACCACTGGTATGGGTACGGACCGTATCATTAATTTTCATTACCCTCGAAAACAATTACAGCTTGCAATTTATGAGATTCTTGGTCTTCGGAAACGTGAGCTTGCACCAAGGATTAGTTTTGCAATCAAGATTAATATCTTCTACAAAGTAAATTAAATTGGTATTAAATGAATGTCTGTTCCGATCAAATAAACTAACGCATTTTTCAACAACATCTTGCAGTATCTCACGTAAACAGTTCACAAAATAAATGACCAGTCTATAAATTGTGGAGAGTGGGCATAACACGTAACTAACATTAGAGAAATATACGACACTAGCTGGTACCCGCGACTTCGTCCGCGTGGAATAGTTATTACCATAAAAAAGGGTTTATTGAGTTAACCTTAAAAGATAGACATATACTGTTGCAGACATTTTGTTATATCATTTCAAGAGATATAATTTTTGATGCATATTTTTTGATATCTTAAACCGTTTTCGCAGCGCACGTAAAAGACGCCCTCAAAGATGAATAATTTTTCCCGTTTTTTTTCCATTATTTCTTCGCTCTTATTAGATGCAGCGTGATGTTATATAGCCTAAAGCCTTCCTCGATAAATGGTCTACTAAAAACAAAAATATTTTTTCTATTCCCACCAGTAGTTCCTGAGATTAGCGCGTTCAAACAAACAAACAAACAAACTCTTCAGCTTTATAATATTAGTATAGATTTTATCTCCTTTAGGGGTGGAATTTATCAAAATCTTTTCATAACGAGCGCCTACGTCATAGTAGCTTTATGCATGCAAAGTCTCAGCCCGATCGGTTTAAAATTGACAAAGTTTCATACAAACTTTCATCCCCTATTTTATCCCCTTAGGGGTGGAATTTATCAAAATCTTTTCATAGCGAGCGCCTACGTCATAGTAGCTTTATGCATGCAAAGTCTCAGCCCGATCGGTTTAAAATTGACAAAGTTTCATACAAACTTTCATCCCCTATTTTATCCTCTTAGGGGTGGAATTTATAAAAACCTTTTCATAGCGAGCGCCTACGTCATAGTAGCTTTATGCATGCAAAGTCTCAGCCCGATCGGTTTAATCGGACAAAGTGTCATACTAACTTTCATCCCCTATTTTATCCCCTTCGGGGTAGAATTCATCAAAATCCTTTCTTAGCGGATGCCTACGTCATAACATCTACCTTCATTCCAAATTTCAGCCCGATCCGTCCAGTGGTTTGGGCTGTGCGTTGATAGATCACTATATCAGTCAGTCAGTCACCTTTGAGTTTTATATATATAGATTAAGTTTTATAGAGCCATTCCCGTTATAGAAGTGCCAACAAAAAATATTTAGTCGAGGATAAAAACTAAATCTATCACTTCCTGAAAATAAATTGGATTTGCGAGAATGATGAAAGCTGACAACTACGACTTCGAGCAAAATCAGGGAGGATAGAGTCAATTGAAAGGCAATTTTCTTTGGAAGGAAAATCTTAGATATGTGATAAGCAGAGTTAACAAATTCTATAAAGTTTGTTGCAAGTGAACGATAATAATCACAAGCAGCAAAATCATTTTCCCGAATAGTTTATAAATAAGCCTTAATATTAGAGATACCGGAGTTGATGAAATAATAAACTAATATAAATTTGCTAAATTTGCTATAGGAACGTTTGATATGTAGATAACATACGCAGCCTAAACTGTCTTATTCAGAGATATGCTTCATAAGGCTGTTTACGCATACATTACGTTACTTTGTGTTGCCGCTTCCTTATTTATTTAACATCAACATGTTAGGATAATATTTTCTCTTACGTTACCAGCTGAACAGTTTGTTATACTATAGCATAATATAACATGTCTTGTATTTTTAATAGGCAAGAACGACGAATTAAACACATATTATAAGAATATCCAGATAATAAAATAATAATGTAGTAAAATAATAATGAAATTAGAATATTTTCAAACATGCAATTTGGTAAATGTGTTAAAAAGTTAAAGAAAAATATTCCATGAAAGTATAAAATATTTTATGAGATAACTCTACTAGCTATAATATACTTACTCAGCTTTGAAATATGTAAGGTTGCGGCTGCTTATAACCATGCCTGGAGAGTCCCATTCATTCATATCACAGCACTTAACTTAAACTTAAGAGCGGGAAAAGTTTTTTCCCGCAGTTTGTTTGGTCGGACTCGCTTCGAATTTTAACGATGGCACAGGGGTGAAGTTAGATGCATGGGGATAATAACTCATCGTCATTTTCGTGTCGAGTGTCGTGTTGGGAATATTTACGAGAGTTTATAATTTGGGCGGTCGTGGACGCGTGCGTCGCCGCCGGCGGACTGATTGCGACTGCTGCTCGAGACACAGTCGCTGATACCGCGAGATACGGGGAGGTCAGTCAATGAATGCAAGCTTAGATGATGGAGTGGCTAGCGCCTTCTCGGTGACAGGGGAAAGCCGTGATTTAAATTTGACTTCCAGTGCTGGTCTGAGGATTAACAGCAGAGGTTTCATTAATATTAGAATGTGGCTACTACCACAGTTACCTTATACAATTACAGATAACATATATTTATTAACATATATTTATTAACATTTATTTATTAACATATATTTATTAACATATATTTATTCATTTTCATGTAGATTTTACAAAATATTAATGACACAAATTAAAGAAAATATGAAACTGTTGGGCCACTTTTTATGAAATTTTTTTTTTCCTTGTTAATTTTTGGTGACCTCTGCTTTCATCGCATCTGTGCATTAAAATTTTCTGTCTGTTTACAAAACAATCAATCAACGGGAAAACAATAAATGCAAGTATTGATTGCTTCTCGACCAAAAACTGAAAGATGTCTTTCGATAGCATGTTAGATGTACAAACAAACCAACATACTTACTATAAAAATTGTACATAAACACTTTATTTGTTTGCACGTGTAGTTGCAGACAGTATTCTATTTTGCATATAACATGCACCAAAGGGCTAACATAATCTGAAACGGAATAAAGTTCAGTGTCGTGTGGTCTCGTATAGGAACTGGCATGTACTCAACAGTATCGGTAACAAATAGTTTCTGCAAACAAGAAAGGAGCTGCCATTTTGTAGTTGTCGGTTATTCACTTTGGGCAACAGACTACACATTTTATAGACTAATCATACAGTGTTAATCTAATTCATACCCCAAACCATATGTATATTAACCTATTTTTTTTATAAGTGTTTACTAGTGTATCGTACTATTAATAAGTACAGTTTGTATATTTTTACACAAGTCTCGTGAACTAGTTTTAATTTGCTTTTGCATATTTTTTATTGGATTATATTCAGTGAACAATGACCGACATTGTACCACATGCACGAAGGAGTCATATAAGAATCTACTAAATCAGGGACCGTCTATTTTGACTTTGTCTTTTTAATAGTAATTTGTTATATTTATATAACTGAACTACTCGTACATTAGAATTTTTAAATAAATACGACCTGAATTTTGACCAGCTTGTCTCCTTTTCTTTTATAACTTATTCAAGTAGAACCTGTGGAAGAAAATGTACCGTCTCCATATGGTCTCTAAGGATAGCTTTTAGCATACGGCAGCACTGCACTACTATGTACGTGGTGGGTTTGTACCTCTATGATCAACTAGTGGATGCTCGCAACTTTGCGTTTTATCAAGGTTAAAAAACATAAGTATGTCATTTTCTGGATTCTAAGCTACATCTATACCAATAAATAGAGTTCTCCGTTGCAGCGTAAAGTAGGAATAAACATACAAAAAAATACAGATTCGCTTCGTTACTTTCGCTGTCATAAACGGTATAAAAAATGTTTATGTATGTATGATATATATTTCCAAAATAATGGCCAGTCAACAAATTCGACAATCTTCGTCCTCAGTTGATTAAGTTCCAACCAAACTACAAAGGCACTGGAGGTGTCTGATTTTACAGAGGGAACAATTCAATCAGATCTGCTACAAAGCACTTGTAGAATATACAGTATATAAATAATTTTACTGAGGTACTATGCTATAGCATTGATTGGATAATAAAACAAAGCTGTTTTGAGAAAGGGACTATTTTAAAATAGTTTTATTATCCTCCCTACGCTAAAGAATAATTTTAATAAAGCTCATGAGTATATTAATAATAACTTTTAAAGATATTATGCGTATTAGAAAACAATAATTACCAATTTGATTACTGGAAGCATTCCATCATTTCTTTGAATATTTATTGATAACTAGGTAACTAATCTTAACTTTATCTTTTTAATTTAATTACAAGTATACCGCTAGTTCGGCAATAAGTATTTAATAATCAACTTATAAATAATAGTTTTTGGACATTCTTGAGAATATAATCAATTCCCCCTTATATTATAGGTATTTAGTGCAAAGAAAATCTTAACTATTTAGGTACTAGAAATAAACCTCGTAGCGTTTAAACTTGACGCTGTCGTAGCAAGATTTTCACATCTTCGTAGCATTGAAACTGGGCCAAGCGGGAATTCTTCACTTCGTAGCACTAACACTCACAACTCGTAGAGAAAAGCTTACAGTTTTGTAGCAGTCGTAGCAGATCTCATCATCGTAGCAAGGTGAATTTGTGGTCTCAGAATAGTTTCGTAGCAGCTAAAGAATCCTTTAAATATAAACAACTAGTGGCATACAGTGATGTCGCCTGCGGTTAGTTAAAAATAAATAAAGTAGAATATTTATTTCTTACCATGTATTCATAAACTTAACTAACAGTTTTTTTCATTAATTTAAGGTTAATTATTCTATACCATTCTACATGAATTATAACATTTAGTTGTATGGATGTAACCGTTTATAAATTAAATTTACTTTCGCACAGCATTATTATATTCATATATTTCATATTTTAATACTATGTCATGCATAAAGGGATGTGACGTGATTTTAAAATTTCTCGTTATCTGGGTGTCAAAGTTAAATACATAGTTAAAATATTCCAAGCTTTGGATACTGTACACTATTATGACAATTCCAAAAACTGTAGAATTTTTATACTCCTTTACAACGTTTGTTGTAAGACTACATACGTGAATGATAATTTTAACATATTTAACGTACGTGGTGAATACAAAGGCAGTTGGTAGTAAGTACGGCGTGTTAGGCACAATGTAATTATCTCGTAATTAGACCTAAAACCACACTAACACATGCCATACCTACGCTGAAAGCTTACCTTCTAATAGCTTAATGCTATATTAAAGCTTATACTAATCAAAACACTGTATACTGCCAGTATTACTTATTCAAAAGCTAAGGTCTATTAAAAACTGCTTCTTTCTCATTCATTTCCTTACCACATAAAAACTCAGTTAGTACGCAATCTCTGCAGAATTCTCGATGAAAGGCAAATTTATGTAAAAGAACTTAGACGTTTTTATGGTTTAATTAAAATGTTGTATCCCATAAATATATTTTCGTTGAGTGCTGTTGAGTGCTGCAGCACAAGTTTAAGAATTTCTTTGATATCATTAATTATCTCTACTTGCTATTAAAATTTGATTTTATTATTATAACTTGGAAGCTGACTTGCAGGAACTTGAAGTTGCAGACTGGCAAGTGGCAGCCCAAGACCGGCGAAGGTGGCATCCTTATGTGCTGGAGGCCAAGACCCACTTCGGGTCGCTGCGCCATAGGAGTAAGTATTATATTATAACTTGTTGTGTAGGTAAGCAAGAAAATCAGATGGGATAAAACTCCAAATATGTATTTTTATTGTTAACTATTTTAGTTTAACAATTAAAACAGGTAACAAATTAAAATTTAAGTATTTAAATATCACAAAACTAGGTACTTAGTCACTTTATTTTCCTATTCAGATAGAAGATCATATACCAATAAGTTGATTTTAGGGACAAGGGACAAACAAAATATCTATCAACTTATTATGAAGCTATTTTGAAAATAAAGAGGTCCTTCATACAGGAAATAAAAATATCCAAGACATTGGATATAATTAGGGAAGTATTAACGTTTTTTATTCTTGACAACTTAGAATTAATTCCTGACAATCTTTATGATATGTGTCACATCTTAAAAGTCAACCTGTATTCGAGAGAGTGTGTAAATGTAAATAGGTGTGTACTTCATCCTTCCCCACTTTCCCTGGAGCCTCGACACACCGTTACGGGGATCTGTGCCTTTAATGTAAGCGAGGTGAGAAAATGTGGGCTATTTTGTTTGCATGTTTCATTAAAGTGATGCGAAGACGACGAGCAAACATCCTGCTCCCCAAAGACAGGCGTAATGAACATTTAATGTGTCGCCGACAAACAGGGGTCGGCCGCTAATAATGAATGCCGCCTTTTGGTGCGGCCAGCTTTGTTGATCGAAACTTTACCGCAACTATTCTGTGCTCATTGCTGCTAGTTTCAGTTTTGTAAGAAAATTACTTGAATAGAAGTATTTACTTAATTAGAAGTTAAGGATATCCGGAATATTCTGATGTTCTTGTGGGTAATTTGTTTGATTATATGCAACATATGTACAAACAACGGTGTGTACACACAAGATAATTAATTACATCTGTAAATCTAATATCCCAAGCAAGCTGAGCAAAATGTCCGTTATTTATTAACAAAAGTTATCATCACGTACATAAAAGAAATGCTGGCGCAAATGTCTAGCAAATCTGTGTCGTGTACAAAAATATTTTAGGGCCTACTCCTAACATCTCGATCACACGATCGATTCGATCAACAGCACGAATCGAGGCGTAAGACGCTCGGGTCTATAACAAAATGTCCCCGTATAAATAGAGTAGATACAGGAAATCCTGATTTTAGATGATAACTAGTAATGTGTGAAGACGTAGCTTGAAACCTATTACTAACCTTTATAGAGGAAATAGGCAATTGCTTTTCTATCTAAATATATAAAACTCAAAGGAGACTGACTGATTGATTGACTGACTGATATAGTGATCTATCAACGCACAGCCCAAACCACTGGACGGATCGGGCTGAAATTTGGCATGCAGGTAGATGTTATGACGTAGGCATAACCGTTTTTAAAGGGGTGAAATAGGGGATGCAAGTTTCATTTCTTAATGCGAGCGAAGCCGCGAGCATCCACTAGTTTTATATATTTGTTCAACTTAGAAACAAAGGTAACATAATTTTGTTTAAAATGTAACAGCTACGAGTAACTTACCGTTATCAAAAATAATAATTACTAAATGACCACCTACTTGTTAATAGTATTTGGTGAATTTTGAAAGTAATAAGATATCAAACATATCAAACTATGTAATCAAGAACGATGGAAAGGAAAGCAATTTGAAAAGTAATATTTCTTGTGGCTTGTTAGTATAATAATATTTCGAACCTTTGAAAACTTTAAAGACAAAAAAGCTTTTTAAAAATGTAGCATTTATAAAAACATACTGTAAATTTAAATCTCACGTCGTCTCTGAGTTTTGATTTCTTTCAGTTCATTTTGTCAAAAAGAAATATAATACGTAAAGAAATAAAAAATATTCCGGGACATTGTACACAGCGCCATCTAGTCCCACTCTAAGCACGCTTGTGTCGTGGGTACTAGATAACGGATATAATACTTATGTACTTTTCTTTTGTAAATACATACTTATGATTCACTAGTGGACGCCCGCGGCTTCCCTGGCAATATTTCAGAATAAAAAGTAGTCTATGACACTCCTAAAACCTTATACTACCTACGTAAGTTAACTCATGTCATGGCTCCGACCGTATACAACAATCTACCGGACAAAGTCACAGCAGCCACTAGTGTTCATGTCTTCAAACAAAAATTGAAAGAATGGCTAATAGAACAGGCTTTTTATACATTTGAAGAGTTCTACAAAATAGATAAATAAATGAAACGTACAAAGTACATTGTACTATATATTTATATTAGATTAATTGTATACAAATTGACATTTATAATTATCCAATTTATTAAGATTGTAATTATGAATTTGACGTGTAAATAATCTTTACGAATAAATGAACATTGAACATTGAACATTGTACCAAAAATCATGATGATCCGTGCAGCCATTTTTGCGTGATGAGCGTTTAAATAAACAGACAAACAGAGACACAGATAAACAGACAAAAAATCTAAAAGCTGCTGAAACGTTTCTGCTTGTATTTAAAGTATACCCAAACAATTTATTTTTAATATCTTCAATGTTCAGACATTCGACCCTCTTCAGCTTTATTATATGTATAGATAGATAGATAGAAACGACCACAGAGTATATCGTCAGTAGTAAGCGTTACGCTGCTACAATTAATGTGCTAACTGCTATAACTAGCAAACTGTTTAATTTGTCGCCTTCTCTGTTCCCCTTGAACTATTATTTATCGGTTTCCATTTATTTATTTATTTTATTACTTATGTACTAACAGCTTAAGCCAACACGTAGATTAAGCCAACTATTATTATATATATTATAACTACCTACTATAATAATGCTAAAGCATTTGGGTAGAACATATTATAAACTACGTTACTTAAAAATGTACAACAATCACAACGAAATTTCCTATATTTAGAACAGAACACATCTATGTCTCTGTTCTGAGCAATTATTGCATTGAGCAAGCTAATGGCTTGAGCAGACGGCGCGTACTGCGAGGTACATGTGCGCGCGCGCAGCGCAGCGAACAACGGACGCACACCACACTCTCGCGGCGGCCGCTGCCGAGTCGGCGCCAGCAAGGCGAGGCGAGCCAGCGCATCGGGATTATGTATCTGACCGTTCAGCAGCTAATAAAAATGGAGTAAAAGTGCACATTTACGCCTTAAAACTAAAGTGTCGATGCCCACCATACTCGAGACAAATAGAGAGGGATACAAAAAGGGATAATATCCGTACAACTTCTTATACAAGTATCTGGCAAATTTCCGCTGGACACGCTCCACCATAAGAGTATACTTTTTCTCGTGCGGGTCCCAGATAATAGAGTTATACTCCAACTTACTGCGAACAAAAGCATAGAAGAGCATAATTATCGCATTTCGGTCTTGGAATCTGGCAGCTTGACGCATCACAAACCCTAATGATTTGTAAGCCTTAGCGCACACCTCTATTATATGCTTATTGAACTTCAACTCAATGTCCATCGTCACTCCTAAGTCCCTTATCTCCTCCACACGCTCTAGGGGGACACCTGACACATTGTAATCATATGTAATGGGCGTATGAGATCGAGTAAATGAGATACTTTTACACTTGGAGCTATTAAACTCTAAACGATTATTTAATCCCCATTGAACCACACTGTCAATGTCCCTCTGTAGTGCATCGCAGTCCTCTCTATTGTCTATACCTAGGTACAGCTTTAGGTCATCGGCGAGCAATAGACACTCAGCGGTCCTGACAACTCCTGGCAAATCATTTATCATGATCAGAAACTGAGTTGGACCCAATATGCTTCCTTGGCTAACTCCGGAGCATGTCAGATAAGGATCAGATCGGAAGCCAGCCAGCTGAACATATTGTACACGATCAGTGAAGTAACTGGAAAAAAGTTGCAGTAACCTGGGAGTAAACCCTATTGCTGCAAATTTTGACAAGAGAATGTTATTGTCAACTCGATCAAATGCTTTTTTAAAATCGAAATATGCAGCGTCTACTTGTCTCTGGTTGTCCATAGCAGTAGTAGCATAGTCGACAAAACTAATATGATTAGTAACTGTAGACCTCCCTGCTCTAAAACCGTGCTGATAGTCCGTTAGCCGGGCTTCCACCTGCTTAGTGATATGCTTATTCAGTATAGCCTCAAATAACTTACCTGGAGTTGACAGGACCGCTATAGGTCGAAAGTTCTCAACCTTTGACCCAGAGCTACACTTAGGTATAGGCGTGACACGCGAGACTTTCCAAGTATCCGGATATGTTGATGATTCTAACGACAAATTAAATAAATAGAGAAGTGGTGCCATAAATACAGCCAGACAGTCCTTTATTATATATGGTGGGATACCATCTTGACCAGCAGAAGAATAAGCTTTAAGACGGCGAACTGCAAAATCTATGTCAGACGGATATACAGCATCCAATGCAACACGTCAACATTCCGTGTCGAAAGACGTACATATTAACTAATATTAATGCACCCACCCAGGATCTAATCTATCTCCATGCTAAATTTTACCTAAATCAGTCCAGGCGTTTAAGGTTTGAGTACAGAAGACACACACATACACAGGTACACGCACAAACTTTCGCTTTAAAACACTAGATGAATAGTATAATATGCAGTTAATGCACCTATGCAGTTTTTGTTACTTCCTTTTTAGGGTTCCGTACCTAAAAGGTAGAACGGGACCCTATAACTAAGCCTCCGCTGTCTGTCTGTCTGTCTCCAGGCTGTATCTCATAAACGGTGATAGCTAGAAAGCTGAAATTTTCACAAATTATGTATATCCGTTGCCGCTATAACAACAAATACTAAAAAGTAAAAAAAAAAGTATTAAGCGGAGTCCCCATACAATAAACGTGTTTTTTGCTCAATATTAAAAACGGTAACAGGCAGACACTTCAAATGTTCACAGAATATTTACTTGTATATTACCTTTCAAAATAAATAATTAAATGACAATAAAGTTAATATTAAAGGGGGGCTCCCATACAACAAACGTAATTTTTACTCGATCTTAATAAAAAGGTAAAAAACATGAATATTTGTAAGTAAATATAACTATAAAAATAAATACCTAATCTGATACATAAAAATTCACAAAATGAAAATAATCCGTGCATCTAAACGCGGTGCGAGCGCCGCGCCGCGGTGTGGTGGTGGCGCGAGCGCGAGGCGGTTGCTCGTTGATTTCTCGTTATTTTATAAACAGAACTAAACTTTGTAGTATCTAGAAACATGATTTTCTATTATAGATGATAGTATGGAACCCTTCGTGCGCGAGTCCGACTCGCACTTGGCCGGTTTTTTATTAATATTCACTTGCGCAAAATTTTAATGAGGTAAGAATCTATAAAATGAAAGCTTAAATAAAGATAAAAAGAACAATATGTATGAAAATAGGAAGAAAGCTCCCGTCTCATAAAGTCGCGTGAGTGTTGGCTGTGAGGCAGTTCAATTTGCAAGCCGGTAACAGGTTGCGTGGATCGACGCTATCTTATAACGTGGGATATGTACACTCGCTATACAGTGGTATTTGTAAAATATACCAATATGATCTTCAATCATTTCTATAGTAAAAAATACATATTTTTATTTGACCAAAAATATGTAAAAGCATTTTTTTCTGCATTTGCTCCACGCATAAGTCAGGCATTTGCCAAGCAGGCAAAACGAATCCTGCACAAAATGATAATGTGGTGGAAGCTGAAGCATGCTTGCACTAGAATGAGACTGCCTAACGCACTCTGTCAAGTGCTAAGCGACAGATTGATTTGCAGCCAAATTACTGATTTAAAAAACCCCGTTTTGTTGTGAACTGTTATTGAATAAAAGAGCACCCAAGATATATTTCGCAGGCATTGTATTTTTCGAAACCGTTGCATAAAAGTTATTTAAAATCTATAAAAAATTTAAGATTTTTTTACCGAAAACCACGAATAAATTTATATTTATTTGTGGTAGTCAACTTACTGCACTCTCATGCATTAGTAATTTAGTAACTAGCTACAGTAGCAACCCAGTACGGACCGTCACAATATGTGAGGGGGTGAGGTATCGGTGTAGAGTGAAGTCACGAGACTGACGGCTATTGGCGAGTATATTTTTCACGTATCGCCTCCCGACTGCTCCAGTGGCGCCACTTAACAAGCACATGTCTGTACCGCTTCACTGCTACGTCTTATTGCTAGAGTTACTCAAGTCAAGCACTGATATCACTCGATAGTTGGAACTGGATCTAGACTCACTATGATGATATGATAATGTGGTCTTCCTCTTATCATACAAAAGTAGTTTTCAAATTACTGCTACGTCCTATTGCAAGAGTTACTCAAGCACTAAGCACTAATAAGTTCAGGATCCTTCAAAATAATGGACTGTCGAACTTCAGTCCGCCGATATCACTTGCTTGGAACTGAAACATTACTAGTGTTCTATTTCAATATAAGGGCATACATTATTATTAATGTAGTCTTTATCTTATCGTACGAGAGTGGCCAACTCCATGCTCGATAGTTCTTATCCGCCTAACATGGGTTAACAACCTAAATTACTTAAACAACTTAATTGGTTGCTATACAAAGACAAACAGCCGGGACTATAATCTAAGAAGTGTTTTGAGGACCATACATCGGTTACTAAAGAATTTTGTATCAAGTACTTGTCCGTTACTACAATATAAACTGCTCGACAAATTAAACAAATATTTGACATTAACCTGAATCGAGTTCTCTCGACGAGGAAAACCACTTCAGGCAGTCAGTCAACTTTACTGTAGTAGTTCTACGTTGCTTTTTTTTGTATCAATAATATTGAAAACCTGTCACTCTCGTGATCTTATGCTTCCCTACCACCATAACAAAAATCACAACGTTGCGGCCTGAGGGATGAACTAACAGCAAAAATGCACTATCGCTTAGTTGGAACTTTCTATTGTTAAAGTTACTCAAGCAAGTCTGATCCCTGAATATTAGTTCTCCGGGCACTTGCGTTGCATTGTGCATTCTGACAATTAGTTTCCTAGACGTGGACTTAGAGAACATGCGTTTGTATCAATCGTCTTACTTATTAAGTGGTTTAATGACTTCATAGGTACATAGGTATTTTTACTCTCTCACGACTAACAAACTCAAAACAGCACAAACTAAAAAAGATAATGATAATGTAATAAATATTGCATCCCCTATTTCACCCCTTTAAAGGTGGTATTTCCAAAAGTCCTTTCTTAGCGGATGCCTACGTCATAACATCTACCTGCACGCCAAATTTCAGCCCAATCCGTCCAGTGGTTTGGGCTGTGTGTTGATAGATCACTATTTCAGTCAGTCAGTCACCTTTAAGTTTATATATTTAGATATGGACAGACACATATAAAAAATTAAACATTGATGACACGAGTACGTATAGGTTACTAAACACGTAGGTATGCCAAAATTAGGAAGTGTTTGTATGGATGTAGGCATGTATGTGAATATTTGTCGTCGGATTTTTTAACAACCATAAAGACATATCGAAATTAAATTATTATTTATTTTTGTATTCGATTACGTACATACGTGTTTCGACTTTACTGTTGTTTTTAAGTCGGATTAAAAAGCAGGTTGATCTTATATATAAAAATGAATCGCAAAATGTGTTGGTAAGCGCATAACTCAACAACGCCTGGACCGATTCGGCTAATTCTTATTTTTTTAATATTCATTGAAGTTCAAGGATGGTTTTTACGGCGAGAAATGAAATAATAATTAAATTAAAATTTTAATACTTACTTAAATATGCAGCAGGCGGTGTACGGGCGGCCCTTACCGATCTCCAAAACTACGCAACGGGGTTGTTGTGGTTTTTTAACAGATAGTGTTTTAAGAGGACGGGTTTTAAGTATATAACGCGTGACCGAGCGAAGCCGGGCAGAGCAGCTAGTGACTAAAAAAAAGCTTTAGTTTTATTGTGTTTTTAATGAATACAGTTTTTAATACTGTTAAAATTTTAATAGGGTGGATGTGTCTTGATCGCTTTGCCATCTCGCTCAGTCCCGCGCCGCTCGCATCCCGGTGGATGGTGCCTGTCACCTGCACGATGTCTAAACATACTAAACATACTACTTCTCTTCTAAGAAAAACTAAACATACAACTTTTATCTTACCATGCTGGGTGGCAATGCTGATACGTTGAGCCAGAAAAAGGCCAGCAACTAACTTAGCAGAAAAAATTCATAGATAAATATTTCAAAAATTTGTTTCAATTCTTATTTATGCAACATTACATATCCATCTGTCTGTCCAGTTTACCCTTAGTTTACGCTACTTAAAAAACAAAACAAGAAACAATGGAAGAAGTTAGGACAGGCCTAGTGTCAAGGGACAAACAGAAAATTAATGAAGGCTGAATTATCATACTTGATCAAAGTACATATTTCAAGCGTGATTTATTACAAGCTAAAAAAAGACACAGTTCCATAAAACAACGGGACTCTAATAACCAATTATTTTTATTTTATTAAATAGGCACTTGAATTCAATGACCGAAAGAAACCAATTTGCTTAAAAAATATGGATTTGAATAGATTTCCAAGACCTTTCGTTTCGACAGGGAATTTTATTTCGAAATCTTATTTTTACTTGAATGTTATTTTATTGTATTTAAATATATATAAAAGATTTAAAAATCCATTGTTTTTGAAATTATCAGGTTATTGTATTGTTTGAATGATCAGGCTACATTGACTTTAGGCTATGATGGTTTCGTTGTATTCGACATTAGCACTACCAAAACTTGTTTGATTAGTACGTGGTGAGTAAGGAGTACGTATTTCCACAATAAAAAGTAATTTGGTTTCGCCTAGCTCAATCTAGATTCCAGGCACTGTTTAATCAGACTCGGACAAAGTCGGAACAAGTTTTAATGAAACTAACATTTTATTCCAACTTTTTCAAATCAACGTCGCATTGATCAAGAAGTAAACGGATACGATTCCTTCTGAAATATTTTGTGAAAATGGCAATTAAACAATACATTAAAAAATCTCATTTGTTACATTTCAGGTTGCATATAACAGATTAAAGCTTATTTTTATTAAATTATACGTTTAAACCAATTAAAATCATAAAATAAGTGGATTACCCACTGCTCAGGGGCAAGGTGAAGGTGATACTATCGATGAATATTGTATTTTAGGGCAGGATTAGTTAAGCCCGATTCGATGTTTGATAACCTCACGATATCAGAACAACTCTCACATGTTTAATAGATTACCAGCCGAAAAACGTAGAGATATACGTAAAGGAATTGTACGCACGAAGAAAGAACTAAATCTACAGTCTACAGAGCCTGTAATTCACGGGACGCGTCGTTAAGCTTTAAACAGAGCTGAATAGGACGTTCTACATTTTTATTCAGTCTGGAATAGAGCTCGCAGACGGCAGCCAGTCGGTTATATTGTACTTCTTTTAATGGACTTCCGTTCGTGGCTGAAATTTTCAATTTTCTGGGGCTGCCGTTATCGGCATGCTAATACGAATTTTTATTTATAAACCTCATACTGTAAAAGGTCGTTTGCCTTTAATCTGGGCTTTTGAAATTAATGCAGCCAGATAAAGAATATTATTATTATATGAACATGCGTGTGTCTTGTGAAGTTTATTTGGATTCATTGGCAAAACATGAACCTTTTACTGTTATGTTTATTATCTAAAATTAAGTATATCAATCTTAAAACTAAAGTTTAGGTATAATATTATAATATTATATTATTTAGTATGTGACCGATTATTTAATTGAGTTTTGTAGCAATTGAAATAAATATAGATGATAAAAAAATATACCAACTTGTTTCAGGTTACAAGCTACGCAACAACCTTTTAATAAATTTTTATATTGTTGGTACCGCCTAACCGGCGCCTGTCGAGTAAAATTGAGCAACGTTTTGGAAAACAGTGAAAACCCATAAAAAGTTATTGGTTACTGTTTTTGCTTATCTCTATGGACAGGGTGATATTACTGACGTAATAAAAGTCCGGCTAAAGTAGCATATCATAGTGAGTACCCATTTGATAAAATAAACCCATAATTTCAGCTTTATGTCAGCCTATGCTCGCAAGAAGATGATAAATTAAAAAATCCCTACCTCATTACCTACCAACCATCTACATATAGGTAATCTACATCCATAACGTAGAAGTAGTGCCTGATCCACCACCTTAATTATTATAGCAGTGAATTTTATTGGAGTTTAATATTGACGTAATTATATCAATATGAATTAAATTACGTAAAAGTATTAAAACAGTTTGTAACCTTTTCTCTTTAGAACGTTAAAAATAATAGCATGTATGCTGAGACATTTTTAAGGGTAATAAATCACCTATTCCATACAAAAAAATCATTAATTTGTTATGTATGTATGTATATGTATATTATTGTAATATTTGTTTATGTTTATTCATATATAAGTAGTATAAACTTTTTGATCTTTTTTTCATTTAATATCTTAAACACCTCGTCCCACTCACTTTTTTTGAAGAATATATCCCTGCCAGATTGGTTGCCTGGAAGAGATCGCTCTTAGCGATAAGGCCGCCAATTAAAACGCAAATTTTATTTTCTATGGTTTTTTTTATTGTTTTTTATGTATGTGGTGTTTTAATAAAGAATTTATCAATCAATCAATCAATCATCGCTCCTAGCAAAAAATATGTAAGTGTTGATAACGGTTTTTTTTTATTATTTTCCCAAAGCGAGAGTGAATTGGTTCTTTTCGGGTAAACACGCTCCATCTTAGGTCATAGACTTTGTTTACCATCAGGTAAACTATGGCCAAGTGCTAACCCGATAAAGTTAAAAAAAAGTCATAGAAAAGTTGATGCTTTTGAGGTACTATAACCATCCTGTAAAAAATTATACATTAGTTGTCAGTAACATTGTATAAGATAATGATATACTAGCGGTATTTTTCCTAGTATTTCATAAGCTTTCTTCACAAAGTGCTAACCTACATAAGTCACGTACCTAGCTAATTTTAATTAATTTACGTTTCAAATGAGAATCAAGCAAGGTGCGACACGGAAGCCGTCAATTAGGCTGTTCATTGAATATCAAAGTGGGCAAAGGTTCTTTTAACGGAAAATATCCTGAACGTATTTACATAAATACAACTGTTAAGTCTAAGTCTTAGGTACTACGTGTCATAAAATGAAACGAACGTAACACGTAGATCAATCTTATCAAAGATCTTATCCAAAGAAAGTACTCGTCTCGTAGCGCTTGTCAATAAATAAATAGTTAGGTTTTTTTATGTTTTATCGTTCTGTTCAAAAAAATGTGGTATCAGTTATTATAAAAAAAAATATTTAGAAAAAACTAAAACTCTAAAACCTGTGTCTCCCGTGTGAGAGCTTTTTGTTTAGTTACCTACAATAAGAGGTAGAATTTGTTAGTGAATCCTTCTATCTTATTGAATTGAATTTTACCACCGAATATATAACATTTAACAACCTATGAACATAGTTGAATCACAACAGGTAGGTAACAAAAGTTTGTGAGTCATACATACTTGCATTTCATACATTCATACATACTTCACATCATGCAATACACAGGCAACTTTTTTTGACCATAAGATCCGGGCTACTGTTCCTTAAAACGACGCGACGGCTACACGCTGGCACTGGGCTAAATGAGTTCAATTGGTTTCAATCTCTCACGGCTTCCATCCGAATCCCTTTTCAGTCGTAATTTCGATCCCTATTCTTTGATCACTTACCTAACCCTTTGTTGCGCAGCAAATCGAAATTTAGAGGGTAGGTAAGTAAGTACTAACAAAGGAAGCGATACAAGAAGCACTCGTAAGTCTAATCAACAGCAATCTAGATCTGTAAAGAGTAAAGAATTTTTAAGTCTTTATAGCTACCGACGTACCCAAATTACCCATACCCAACCCGTACCACTATAATGTATAGTTAAGTATGTATGTATATGAAAGCCAGTAACTATGTGCTACTTTATCTATCTGTTGATTAATCCTCCACAATAACCAGTAGCAAAAGATTCCAAAAGTGACATAATCTGCATTTTATCCTAAAATAACACGTGTCAAGTCAACATATTCATTAGTTTTGCATATATATATTTTTTTTACCAAGGCATAGGTACTAATTATTTCAATAAATATCGTAAAGAATTTTGATTGCTTGCATAAATATTTGGAACCATTATTCTTCTGCGGAAGCCTTACGAATCTATACAAGGTTATTAGAAACGAGATACGTGATCATTGAAATATCAAACAATGTACAGCATAGAGATGATTATACAGAAGTATTGCTTTATTATTATTTATATATAAATATATATTTCTTTGTTTTCTCTCTCTTTTGGCTCTGAAAACGAATGTAAGCTGAGGGCAGTGGCGCAGGGGCTCTGAAAGTTGTGTGATTTGTCAATAATAACAATTTATTTTGGCCTGTGTTTATCATTAGTAACATATTATTCTCTCACCAGTAACTCAGTATAACCCAGATATGTTTATAGGTACCTAAGTATTAATTCGGCCGTTTATTACAAAATGATTGATCATACCTGCTCGCCCTTGAGTTATGAAAATTTATGTTCCAACACAGATGGCTGAAAAATATTTAATTAATAATTCGCCTGAAACAAAAAATGTTGGAATGCTTATACATTACTGAAACTGAAAATGAATGAAATAGGTATCTAAATTCATTTCACCTTTACATTTTGCGGCTCTGATTCACTACAGTTATTTACGTTTTCTATCACCAATCTAAGTATTGTAATTGCATATTATTTTAGTAATCACAGGGTAATTTACAGAAAAACTGAACAAATAAATACTGCAAGTGGCGCCCTCATTATGTATGGCGGGAAGAATAATTCAGGATCACTCTAGCTAGAGGAACAAACATTGAATAAAATAAAATTAAACCAACTCTTTATCCCAATCTTACGCTTGGAGTGTGATCCATTAATAAGACAATCACGTAAATAAATACCCAACCTGAAGAAGGGCATGGGAAAACCATGATAATAAATATTTATTTTGTTACTTGAGCTTTTTATAGCTACTTAGTTCGAAGCATATCGACATTAAAAAAAAGATGTGACAGCTGAATATATTTGACAGTTCCCTTTGACATTTTGTTCATTCATATCTACATTTGTTTGAAATGGTTCGGTTCATTCAATTTTCATGCATGCCGCATTGGGTTATCATATCTCCGCCAGGTATATTTTTACGAAAAACCGGCGAATTATATCATAACTGATATCAACATACAAATTACAAACCGTGGTTACGCATATGTGAATAAAATAGTCCCATATGAGTTCCTGTATCAGTTAGAAAAGTGAATTAATACGTTGCCACGAAGCAGTATGTTGCGGTCAATATTGCTCACAATAATTTCCTTATTATGTGCAGTAAAAACTGCTACTGGACTCGGTGAAATAATTTATGCCATCAATGCTGGCGGACCGGCTCATACGGACATATATGGTATACATTATGAAAAAGATCCACTTCAAGGAAGAACAGGCACCGCTTCTGATTATGGTAAACAGTTGGTCATGATCGGCCGAGTCAACCCGAAGGATGAAATACTGTACCAGACTGAAAGATACCACCACAGTACTTTCGGCTACGACATTCCAGCGAAAACAAATGGTGATTATGTGTTAGTTTTAAAATTCAGTGAAGTCTATTTCAATGCACCTAATATGAAGGTGTTTGATGTCGTACTAAACGGAGACCATACAATTGTGGCTGACCTGGACATCTTCGACAAAGTAGGGCGAGGTGTAGCACACGATGAATACATACCATACTCTATAAAAAATGGTAAACTCTACTACAATGAAGAAGAATCTGACATAAGGGGTGGCAAGATCAAGGTAGAATTTATCAAAGGCTACAGGGACAACCCAAAGATTAATGCTCTCTTTGTGATGAGGGGAACTATAGATGAGGTCCCAAAACTTCCTCCTCTGGTGTGGCCTGAGAATGAAACTGAAGAACCCAGAGATGAGGTTGAGGAGAAGACGTCCAAGTCGAGACGAGCCAGCGGGCCCAAGTCCCCTGATCCATATTCCATGGATGAAAGCTCTGT
The DNA here is from genome assembly GCA_927399415.1 of Macaria notata. Classification (NCBI taxonomy): domain Eukaryota; kingdom Metazoa; phylum Arthropoda; class Insecta; order Lepidoptera; family Geometridae; genus Macaria; species Macaria notata. Next base: position 11,582,592 of record OV656730.1, read on the forward strand.
TCTAGTCCCAGTATTCATTACCATTGGTGCATTTGTACCTCTCTTGTTTTGCCTTTGTAAGCTTTAACTATTTTACAAATTATCAATTGATGATTGTGTGACTATGCTGTAAAATTTTATTTATTGTGACCTATGACTTTTTGTTTGACAGTAAATTAAATAAATTTAAAATAATGCCCTTTAGTTATTTATTAGCTTATTTTTTGATCATTCTTGCTATCTCAATTAAAACTGTACAAATTGGGTGATAAAGTCTTAACAGAGCCGTCCCAGAGTAAATATTATGTTAAAATGTTTTGTTGTTACAGGAGTACATTTATTGAGTAAGAAAATAAAGTCTAAGATTTTCAAATATTTTATTTCAATTGATCTGCACTAGATTAGAGTTGATTTGTGCATGAACTGTATGAAAATATAAAATCGTAGTAAAATGAGTATTCACATATTATACCTTCAGAAATCAGGACACATACCTACTAATAATTTCCATTAGCAATAAATGTTATGGCAAGTGTGCATAAAGTTTATGGCTTAAACACAGTCATGTTACCAAAGGCAAATTGTTATCAGAGTATAACTTTATCAAGGCTGCCTTACTCCATTGGTTGCATTTAGCTTGGCTTTTTGTCTTATCATCTTCAGTAATCTGAAAACCATTAATATTTTTAATTGTGTACATAGGTACCAGCAGATTCATCATTGTGTCTATTTTCACTATAAATTTATTGTGTCATAAAGCAATACTGAAAATCCATTAGTATTCTAATTTCAAGGCAAGTGCTATCTGTACTTTGTACTATTGATAATAATTTCCCCTTACTTTGCTGTTACTTGTCACATGAATTATTAAAAAGTTTAATATTGGGAAGATGCGTGCATAAAAGTAATATAGATCTCAATGCTCTAACAATTTGAATAGGCGTTATCTGTAGTAACTGCATATTCCCAATTCAAAAGTTTATGTGTAAGTAAATGTAAGTTGTTCATTCTTTTTATCTTATTTCTTTATTTATGTGACTACTGCACTAGCTGTTATCACTTAACTAACTTACCTCCACCTGCCCATGAGTGCATTATGATAAGTGCGATCTACTACATATTAACCTAGAATTGATACTTACGCGTTTGACGGGTTTTGTAGTTTCAATTCACAGTTCCCTTGGCTGTTACGGAAGAAACCTTTTTTGCAATTCTGGCTTGTCGAGTTACTAGTAGTCGTAGTTTCGGGCAAATCTGCTGGTTTTGATGTTGTAGCATTAATTACTTGATTTGGTTCAGTCCATTCAGTTTTCGTAGTTGTAACTGTGAGATCAGTCTCGGTATATTTTTCCGAAGTGCTTGAAGTGTGATCTAATTCTGCAAACATGGCCGTGACGAGTGTTGTGTTTTCGCTCGTCACCGTATCGGTAACATTTAACGGTTTTTTTGTAGTGGTTCGTGTACCGTTCGGCGGTTTTATGGTCATTTCTGAATAGTCGTAAGCGTAATCGTAATCCTGAAACATTAGTATTTATTTAAATTTATCCATTACAATTTATCAAGTAGGTTTCTAACTGGAATGGCCCAATTAATACAAGAAGACTATACGTCATATTTTTGTTCGTGTGTTTCTTTTTGGGTTTTTTTTTAGGTACATAATTTAAATATTAATTAATCGTTTAATATATGTAGGTAATTAAACAATGTCATTATATAACATAGCATTTATAAGAAAAACTTACCACATATTCTTCCTTTCCTTTCATAAGACCAACAATTTGCAAATTTTTCAGATCAATCTGTACATTTAAATCGCCGGTCTGCCGCTGATCGACGGTCGCCGAAAACACTGTTTGTTCATAAAGCAGAAATGGGAGCACGTATACTATGATGCAACACATTGTTTACGTTTAAAATATGTATTACTGAACACGACAGTTGTTAGTGCTAGGATGCGGTCCAGGCTGCACGAGAGCTGCGACTGGATGCGAGGCGCCCTGCGCGATACCTGACACTAAGTTATTTCCGACAGCTTAACAGTTATCTCAAGTAACTGTAGGAAGGTCGATAGCCTCAGCCGGTGCACTGCGTCTTCTGTTGCGTAAGTAAGGACCGCAGATAATTGGCTCGCTTTTGATCTTGATGCTTGATATCGATCGCTTGATACAGTTCGGTATAATATCTATATAAAAAAAAGAGTTACAGATTTTGGTAGCATTTGTCCTACGTATATGTACATACCATCCAAACATGTATATTTACTTACATATGAAGTAGTAATTACTTACTTAGATAGATAGATTAACTCTTTATTGTTGACACATATTAAAAAAACAGTACATAGAACAAATTGCACCTTAACTAGTGCCACAAGCGGCGTACTTATCGCTGAAAGCGATCTCTTCCAGGCAACCTTCAGCTGGAGAGAAATAAGCAAAAAGAAAAAAAGAAGAATGTGGTGTACAACAAAAAGAAAAAAAGAAATTTTACTAATATATATATATATATACATAGATATAAATACGCAATACCCATACTTACTTGTTAAGCCTGTGTAAATTGAAAAATTTTGCTTATAGATATATTTATTAAATACTTTCATGTACCTATGGACAACAGCAAATATTAGTTTGGTTAATGATTATAAATTAAACAAATAGTAAGTACTTACTTACATAATTTGAAAAAATTTAGAGACTTCTCTCAGTGCCAATAAATGTCCCTCCCGGGAAATGATTGGAAACACATATCTATTTATCTGATTTTAGTTCTTCTTGTACCATTCCATAACTGTCCATAAGTGGTACATATCTAATACTAAAATGTATTTTATTCTGTAAGTATTTATGAAGGACCTGACCTACTAATAACCGATGTTTAATTTAAAGTAGGTATATACCTACGGGGAGTTGGATTTTGCCTTGAAAAAGTTCCTAAATTGTGAGTTTTACATCTGAATAAGCAATCAATAGTTATTTTAATATTATCAGAAGTCAACACAAAAAAATATTAAGTAGGTACTTAGATTAAAATATCAAACAACACATCCGACATAGTCGGGTTCATCATGACTGATGGAATAAATCCGTTGGGGGAGTTCTCTTGGACAGATACATCGTGGTGGGCGCCCAGTAATCAAAGGCGCCCAGGTCCTTCCACCAATGACATATTATTTAGTCCTCCGATTTTGTGGTAGATACTCATAGGTACAAGACTGTTTCCTCACAATTCCTCACATGCAACCTGCAGTCCATTGCTGAGGAGTGTGTTGGTCGCCGTTGCGGTGGACTTCGCGTCTTGAACTCATACTGGGTGGCACAGGACTCCTCATACAAATACTTTGAAGTTATCCTGGTTGATCCTTCACACAAGGCCATCCGTCGTGATCCCAAGATCAATTGGATAGTGAATGCTGTGCACAAGCACCGTGAGATGCGCGGTCTGACCTCTGCTGGTCGCAGCTCCAGAGGCCTCGGAAAGGGTCACCGTTACTCACAGACCACCGGAGGCTCCGCGCTGCTTGGCTCAGGAAGAACACTCTGCAGCTGCGTCGCAAGCGATAAACTACCAGACTGCTGCACCAGTGACTTTCCATTTGTTTATGTCTGTCTACTCTCAGATGGAAAGCCAGTGGATAATAAAATTTTACTCTACAAAAAAAATGTTTTCCTTCTCTTGAAAAACAACTCATTGGTATACTCATATGGAACCGGAATCGTCAGATTGTAAGATAGACGTTTCCCCAGCCGAGCCACATTCACCCTTTTATATAATTCACCATACCAAAATTTTCTTGAATATTTTCATAACATTACAGTCAACAACGGGTAAGAGATGATGATAAAAAAGTAATAATATGATTACTAAATTTAGTAGTGTAGTCAAAAAACTATAAAAAGAATGAACCTTTTATACGATTTTTTAGTCTGTTCATTTTAAAAATTCTGTTGTCATAAATGTGACAGCTATTTGGTTGGCGATTGCTTACAATACAGTACCAAACCAAACAACAGGTAGAAAATAGGAAAATATAACTTGAAAAATTTAATTGTTATTGTTTACAATTATTTTCTTTAGTCAAGCTTGCAATTGAAGATAAACCATGTAGTTGCTCACCTGCTGGTGAACCATTCTAACGCACACAACGAGACACTCATTGGAGAATGATGAAGTTTTGGAAGAGTGCTGGTAAGTCGTTGTAATTATTGAATGCGGTGCGGTTATTGCTTTGTTTACTATGATTAGGTAAGCATTGATTATAGGCGATATACTCCATTGTTTAATGTACTTGTTACAGCTAAAGGTAAAACTGGTTGTCCAGTGAGACCGCCAGAACAAGGCACTACGAGTCCTGACGTCAGAACACTCCTTCATACGCAATCGCTGGATGAAAATGAAGGTAAATATTTATACGCCTGTTTCCTGCTAACATCTGTAGGTATTACAAAAGTATACCTATTAAAATGGATATTTATAACAAGTTTTAAAATAATGTTTCAGATGGACTACATATATTTAACAAGAAATCAAAACTATCAATATCTGTACACGATGTTCTCATAGAGAAAAAAGCTTTAAAGTATTTTATTCAGTTCATGGAAAGTTCAGAACATTACCACCTACTTAAATGTTGGCTTGATATTGAGCAGTTTAAAACTAAGATATTATTAAACCAAATTGATGACAATGATAATCATAAAAAGATAAATAGAACACAAAGCTTTGATTTACACTGTAAGTGTAATCCCAATAAGCAAGGCAAGAAATTGAAATCACATAGATTTAGCTGGAAGGAGACAAGTGACACGTTTACAAGCATTTCAACGATGAGTGAATGTTCTACTAGTTCCTTCGGGAACTTAGCTGAACAAGACACAAACAAAGAATGCACCATTTGTAGAAGTAGCATTGCGAATAATAATTCAACAGAGGAAGCTATAGACATTTTCAAGCAATATATTGCACTAGAAGCACCACACCAATTAGACTTACCTGATGGCCTCAGAAAGTCTGTCATAACAAACATATGTGAACCTGAAGGAAAAATCAAAGCAGATTGTTTTCAACCTGTCCAAAATGTGATATTCAAACAGATTGAAAATTTATGCTTCCATGACTTTACAAGCAGCCCATTATATATCAAGGCACAAATTGACGTTCTAACTAATAGCTCTCTCAACTTGAATGACATAATGCACAATGAATCAATACTGTTTTATTTTACTGAATATTTAGAACAGGAATCTTGCAGAGTGCTACTGGAATTCTTAATGGCAATCAACAATTTCCGAGATAATGTATCCATTACTGGCAATGCTAGTGCAGAACAGACACAGGCTGATGCCATTGTAATCTATGACAAATATTTTTCACTTCAAGCTACAAATCCTATTGGATTTCCCACAGACATCAGGCTAAAAATTGAAAGTGAGATATGCAGAGAAGGTGGTCCTCTAGCTTCATGTTTTGATTTACCCTATAGAATAGTGTTTAAAACATTAACTCAGTATGTGAAAACTTTTTTAGAATCAGAGCTATATTATAATTATCTCTCGGAAATGATTCACTCAGTGAAACATATGTGGTCTAATAACCAAAAATCACATTCCGACTGTAGTAGTGAATTTAGTATAAGTACACAAAATACTCTACTGGCTATGGGTGACCCCTCATTTCGCAGGAAAAAACGAAACCTATCTGTACCTGACATGACTATTGACTCTAATCAACTTTATAATGCTGATTCTTTATGGCAGAGAAATAGACAAGATGGTCTAAGTCTAGGTAGGGTTAATAGTCTAGGGAGATTTGAATCCAAATTTGAACCAGACCCTGACAAAAAAGGTAAATCAGTTTTGAAAAAAATGGTGAGCCGTTTTGTTCCAACAAATACCTCCAAAGTCGAAGAAGAAATGGCTTGGCAAATAGCACACATGATTGTCAAGGACATAACAGATTTGACTATGGCCCCACCGGACAGTGAACAGGATGATATCTAAAATAATGTGATAGTTATTGTATAGAAAGTAAATCTATTTTATAAATGTAATTAATGTAGTGTATATTTCTAGCCACTAATAAATAACTATATGTAATCTCAAATATTTATTTTCTTTTATTCTAGTTGCATACAATAACAAAAACCCAAAATTGTTTCTTGTAAATTGATTGTTTATTGATCTTAGGTCTAACTAAACTACATAAAAAAGGGTACAAAAGATATCACAGAGTAGCATAATTATTGATACTTGGAGGAACTGATGATAGCTTCAATCTGGCAGGTTCTGATCCCAACAAAGGTGATTGCTCATTATTGAATGAGGAATCTATAATGGTACCTTTTGAGAATGACATGGAGAAGGACCATTTATTATTTGCATTCCATTTCCTATACACTAGAGCATTGAGTAATGCTTGCATTGGATTTAAGACTGCCTGTAACAAAAAAACAACACTTACAATATTTGTACTGATACATACATACATAAAAGCCAATGGTTCTGTATGTTTGTTACTTTTTGGTGCTTTATTAGATTATTTTATAATGCCCTGAATAACAGATTGCAATATTTTTTTTATGACAAATTATCTATAAGTGGGTTACATCCCTCAACAGATGCTGCAAGTCTAATCATTTTAATAAAATATTGTATACTGACCATAATGTACCAAATTGTAATAATAACTTTCACTGGCATGTTAAACCACATTGTCCACACCAAAATGCCATTTACTAGATTAGGAAGCCAACAAACATAGAAAACAACATTTATAAAGAAGAACTTCAGTCTTAAGGCATCAACAACTCTCCTCTCTTTACTGGTAAACTGAAACAAGACATAACATATTCATTGTATTTATCTTCAGTTAACAAGTACCTAAGTAAAGTTGATTTTATTTATAATAGGATATGGCACTGAGATACTCTAAATTTGTAAATAAACACCAAGATGTGAGACAGTTATCCCATTACAAGTCATTTAAAAAAAATCTGATAGAAAATTGTATGGTATCACTGAAACAAAAAAAAAATATTATTACTAATTACAATTCCAATTGAAATCTAATATGAAAACTTTATTACCTGTGCTAGTGGCAGAGCCACAGCCATCTCAACATTTTTACTGGACAGAGTGTAAATTATAGGATTTGCGATCATAACTATAGCAATAGGTACATAGGTGGCACAATAATTAGGAAGGATTCTAATTAGTGCAGTGGACGCTGAAGGCAAGTTGTGGCAGCTGGAACAAGTTAAAGTTATTAATTATTCAATATCAAGCCAAAAATTTAAATAAAAGTGGTCTTTAACAAGTTTGGCCTCTAAATGTAAACTGGTCAAAACCAAATATAATATAATAATATAATAATATTATAATAATATAATAAGCTAATTAAAATGCATAAAAAATATTTTATATGCAGCTATAAATATTAACTCAATACTGATTTTAACAAACTAAAATATTTTTTCTTAAGTTTAGAATTCAGAAAATTTACTTATATTCAACCTTTTTGTAAAGATTCATACACAGTAGTTTAAAAGCATACAAATGCAATAAACTTACGTAGCATTTGGAATGTACAATATTGACAGTCCTATTGCTGTGGTTGCAGCGGGCACTCCCCAAGCTATGGAGTGGTAAAACAGTAAAGGAGAATCCCTGCCTTTGATAGTGTTCCATGTGTCTAAGGCATAAAATAGGGTCCAAAACCAGGTTGCAGTGTAGAAGTATTGGGTCCATGCCTAGAATACATTTAGATAACATTTGTGTACATACTACTTGTAAAAGAATAGTGTTTTTCAATTAGTACATAAAATTCAACAGCTTAGAAAGTTTCGGAACTGTTCCAAGTTGATTAGTTCTAGTTCAACTTACAGATATAATACTGCAGAAAAGCACACTAACATCATCATCTGGCATTGGCATTATATTTTTGTACCTGAGCCATAGGGCAGAGCGAAGTAAAACACCTGAAAACAGAAACAATCAACAATTTAAAAAATGCAGGCCTAGGAAGTTCTATAAAAAAATATAAGTAGTATAAGGATAGTATTTATAATCTATTTATAACTTATTTAATTACCAAATGAAGCTAGTAAATCTGCTATAGCTAGCCATATTATAATACGACGACCACGCGTTATATGTACTCTAAATTTTGATCCCGTTATATCAGGAAATATCTGAAACAATTAAAAATTCAAACTTTTTGATAAATTTATCATATAAAAAAAGTACTCGTACTATTCTCTTTCTCCTCACAAAAAATTTAACTGACCTGATACAAAGCTCCGAGTATACCAATAATCGATGAAACCAAACAAACTGCATTGTAAGAATCAGTATTAAATTCATCCATAATCCTCACAGCAAGGTCTTCTTTCTTTCCAGTGTGATGACAACAAAAAGTTTGAATTGTTGGATCCGACATAATTACTTATTTCGATAAATACGTTTTACTGAATAACCTGTGAGGTCAGTAGCTTTATTTAAGCGATAACTTGATAGTAGAAGCATTTCATTTGCATAAAAGGCGCATTTTCCGCATTTATATCAATGTAAACACAAATTTACATCACGATGTAATTGGAATGGAATGGAACAGTTTTTTTTTTTTAATTTATTCATGACCATGGATACAAAGTCCTTCAGTCGAAGTCTTATATGATAAAAAAAATTACAAACATGTAAGAGAAATAAAAATATTATATATAACCAATGAGGTTTTACAAATAGAGACGTTATACCCATTAAAATCGCCCTAGCGCGTGGCAAAATTATGCTATAGCTATTTAGGTAGTATATTATATACGCAGCGTTGTTTACATCATTCAGGATGTTCAGGATAGTAAAAGTGATCAGAGATAAATAAAGCCCCGTTGTGAGAAAGAGATAAACGAAGTTCACACTACGTGAGCCGTCAATCGTGTATCGTGAGCAAGGATTTTTTATATCATCCCTCTCTTTCCCTCTGGATTGTTCTCTCTTTGGTTTTGTGAAATAAATTTTATATGAATAGAAACCTTATGTTCTTACACTTAAAGTTCATTTTCTATAAATGGTAAATCGGGGGGGAAATCGGTCAAAAATGAAAGGCATATAGAGAAGGCTGTTACCTTGCTTCAACAGCTTGCCAGTTTAAAATATAATGTGTGATAAATGTCACTGTCAACTTAAGTTTTGAAATATTTAGCAATAAATAATATTATTTAATTTTATTTATTATAAATCTTACTTGACACATAGAAATCTGAATTAATTTGTGAAATTAACACAAAATAAAATAAGTAACCAATTAATATTATATTATTTTTCACACAAGCAACATTAAATTATGATGACATTATATGACAAAAGATGGCGGGAAAATAATAATTTCATATGTAATTTGTAAAAATAATTTAAATGTTTTTTATTGTAAAAATAACAAAATGGTAAGAACTTGTAGTGTTTCGGGATGCAGAAATAAATCTTATAGTGGTTGCAATATATCTTTCTACAGGTATGCTAAAGTTTAAGTAAGATTACATTATAGGGACTAAGGTGACCATATTTTCTCGTGCTTGAAATAATTTGTGCAATGTGATATTTTTTCAGTTTTCCTACAAAAAAGAAAACATCAAAATAAATTCTCCAAAGTTTGCAGTCTACACTTTGATCCAAAATCTTTTAATACTCCAAATTCTCTCCGTTTGTTAAAAAAAGGCGCTATCCCAATTCCTGCCATGGTGAGAAAAATTTAGTAATTGATTTGTAGCTATTAGTAGTAGTGCTGATAAAAAGTAGCCAAGTCATATATTCTTATACCATGGTTTCACATACGATTCCTTAGTATTGTATACAGTTTGCTTTATATTGGTGTACATAGTTTTTTTTTTTTTTTTACGTGTGATAGGTTTACGTTTGACTACAGCCTGCCTGATGTTAAGCATTGCTGCAGCCTAGGGTGTAACACGTTTACCTAGAAGATACCTATTAACTCTAGATTAGAAAACCCCTGGATTGTAGTTCGCAGGAAACACAGCTTCTGGTAAAGTGTTCCAGAGCTTTGCCGTCCGTACAATAAACGTAGAAGCAAAGCGCTGCGTTCGACACTTCGGCACTTCCACCATAAAACGATGTCTACCTGCGGACTTTCTGCTTGTTCGGTTATAAAACGGAGCTGAGGGAATCAGTTTATGTAGCTTCTCTGCACACTCTCCGAAATGTATTCGATAAAAGACCGACAGACTGGCCACCTTGCGGCGATGTTCCAAACTTTGGAGTTTTGCCTTCTTAATGGTGGTTTTACCTACTAACCTCTTAGCTCGCGTTTCAATCGAATCCAACGCCTCTAGCTGGTATTTTGCTGATCCATCCCAAAGATGCGAGCAGTACTCCATGCACGACCGAACTTGTGCTTTATACAAGGTAAGCAACTGTTCCGGATGGAAGTACCGACGCACCTTCGAGAGGATACCAAGCTTTTTGGCAGCCAATTGAGCCTTTGACTCAATATAGGACCCAAAATTTAATGACGAGGTAAGGGAGACTCCAAGTAGGTCCAGCTGGTTTGTGATTGGAATCGAGACATTCCGGAAAGTAGGGGCCAGGTGGAACGGCCTCTTTTTGGCGGAGAAAAGACACGCCTGCGTCTTAGTGGCATTGAATCTGACCAGGTTGGCATCGCCCCAATCGGAGACTGCCTGAAGAGAAAGATTCATGCCAGAGTTTAAACCATCACTCGTTTCAGTTAGAATTTGAAACACAAGGAAAACGATAGTGTTAAAAATATAGGATATAGGCAACTACCTACATGCAATTCAAATGTGAACTTGTAAATAAATATTGTAATTGCTGCAAAATGTTTATGATTTTGATCACATTGCCTCCCTGTCAATTAACCGAATCGATACTATTATAAGTTACAAACTAAAGTGCATTTTAATTTGTAAGTAAGTTTGTTGGTGTTTGTTACTTAACGCGTCAATAGAGCTAAGGATCATCATGACTGGCAAGATTCAGGTAAAATAGGACCGCAAAAGAGACTGCTCCCGATTTGGTAAGAAGATGAATTGGTATAATCCTAATTATATAATTTTATTGTCACCCTAGTTAGAAAAAGACAACTGCCTTTCATACTTCGCCTCGCTCTGCTCATATTGAATCAGCAGTAATATTTCCCTATATATTACTTCCATGATCGTAAGTGAATTTGTCTCTTTTGTGTAGATGGCGAAGTGGCAACGCGTCACTGGTTGATTTATAGTAATATTAAATATTTGTATTTGCATTTTAAAGGGATAAACTAATTAAAAATGAAACGACACATCCTTCTTGCTTTTGGCACTCGTCCCAGTGTAATTATTGCACTTTCTAAACACATGCGATGGCTAACTAAAACGGTTTTCACTCACGTGTAAATCGCGTAAATGGTTTACGCGTTTCGGATGTTATGACACCCATCTTCAGAACGTTCGTCCTGGGCCGCGGCAACACGCAGACTGCGCGCGCGCCGCCGCGCGAGCGGCCCGCCGGGACACGGGTGCGGGGGCCTGTGGTGGTGGGGGTGGAGGCGAGACGATGTTACTACTCCCGGCCGCTTCGTCCTCGGGTCGCTCCACTGCTTCATCAGAGACAGCACCATCGACTGATGTACCGGCGCACACAAAACTGAATTTATCTTGATCCAAAGCTCCAATGATCCTTCTCTTCGTCATCGTATTAAGAGCTGGGACCCACGCCGGAGGAAGCGCCCATCCACGGTCTCGGTTGAAATTCGGGTGGCGGTTGATCTCTATAGCCTCTCGTACTCGAGCCGCGCATGTTCCGCTATTGCTGATCTGGCCGTGTCCCCGTCCCTGAAACTCCTAATATGCTCGGACAGTCTTGTGGTAATGTTGCGGCGAGTCTCCCCTATGTAACTCTTGCCACAATCACACGGGACTCTATACACGCCTGGTACATTTAGGTGGTCTCTATCCTTGGGTGAACGCAGCAACTGTCTTATTTGCCCCGGAGAACGGAAAAACGTCCTGATACCATATTTCCGTCGTAAAAGGTATCCGATTTTGTCCGTTACTCCTCTTACGAACGGCAGATATGCTGAAGCTCTTTCAACAGTTGGGATCCGCTTACGTTCACTCGAATGTGCGCTCCGCCAACATTGTCTCCATGTATAGCCATTATCCTCTAGTACCTTCCTCACGTGCTCTAACTCCTTCTCCACATACTGAGGATCACACAATCTTAAAGCACGGTTGATTAAGGATCTCGGTACTGAGGACAAGTGTGCTGGATGGTGGTGTGAACTAGCATTTAAATATCGATCTGTGTGTGTCGCCTAAAATGAGGGGTCAAAATCTCTGGAACGCAATTAAAATGTGGTAAACAACTTGTTTATGTGTATGCGCAGGTAGCAGCCGGTGGTAACGTGAACCTTCGAGAATCGTCGCGGTGCGACAGTAATAACAACGTTTATCCTAACATGTAACGAAGCATTTGGTTGTTCAATGTTAGTATATAATGTAACTTTTTCATTGTTTATTTATAAACAACCTAAATGATGATTGAATAATCAAAAGTCACGACTACGGTGAAACTGAAGACATACTTTCAATAACTAACAAAACCTAACACTAAGTGGCCTAGTCCCCAGCTAGTCAGTGACCCTCAAATAACTCTCACCAGTCAGAACCCTGGCTTAGATGGAAAGTGAGGTACGCTGGCTGGCTGTGGCCTAGGCCACACATACAATTTCTTATTCATCTCGAAAATAGTCAGATTTGTATTAATCCACAACTTTTTCCTGATTCTATATCTAGACAGCATGTGTTTCACGTATTCGTGACAAAACTTGTGTAATTACTCGATAAATTATAGATACTATTATATTAACAAAGTTAACATAAAAAAAAAGAAACAGTGCTACTGGGCATCCTAATCTAAAATGTTCGAAGTCAACTTTCTCAAACCAAATAAATATATATTAATGAAGGGGTAGTATCCGTTATATCTTTTATTATATTATGTATCTGTATATAACCTTTATATATTATTTTATGCATATATTACCTTCATCTTACCATTTATATGCTCATATATATATATATATATATACATATATATATATATGTATATATATATATATATATATACTATATCTAACACTTACTCAACAAACAGGTATCTTAGTCAATAAAGATTATTTCCACTTTTTGAACCATGACCTGGTATTACTTTAGCAGTCTGTGGTTCAATTCAATCACTCGCTCCATTCGTTCCTTCAACAACTTCCTGGCTCTTGTAAATAATGTAAAAAAATAATTGTGTAGTAAAAATTCCATTCACAACACAGGAATACCTAGACAGGTACGCACGGTTCAGCTGAGCTGGTAGAAGCAGGGGTTCCAAAAATGAAACATTTTTATATGAACCAAGGACGTTTATTCGCCTACATGGCTACGCTAATACTAACTTACAAAACAATACTTAAAACTAAACTTAGTTACAATACTACCTGCGTACAAAAAAGGGACAGCGTGCACATGTGTGGGTCGGGAACCGACCGCGCGGCAGGACATTGGAGCCGTCTCCAGTGTTGATAAAAAAACATTGGTTATTGCAGATGGCAGGACATAACTCCTCCGTCCATAAGAATGAAATTTTACGATGATGAATAAATCAGAGGAAAATTACATTTGGGTTTAGAAAGACAATAATAAAATTTATATGGATAAGTGCAAAGGATAAAAAATACATTAAGTAAAAACATTTAAGTTACATATTAGTGAAAATGCACAGACTTTTATCAAAACATGAAGAACTCAATTAAAATTTACCATTAGTTTGAGACAAATCAATTGATTAAATTCAACTAAATATAATGTGATTTTCTGAATTAATTTTAGACAACATAATTGCAAAATAATTATGGTAGATAGGTATAAATAAACAATTGAAGTATAGACTATTAATGGAAATCATAAGTAGCGTTTTAAAGTATTATGATAGGTAATGTTACTATTATTTAAAATACATATTAATAAATATTATGCTATTTAGTATGGATTTAGAATAACAAATTCACAGCAGGTAATAATATAAATATTGCAAAAATAGTCAGATCACAAATAATATGGACAAACATGATTAAATTCTTTCTATTACACAAGCAATAAATGTTATTAATTAATATTAAATTTGATTGTCTTTATATTTCCTTTTTACAAAGTTACGCTTTTTGTTCATATTTTATTTTATGTGGTCGTTACATTATGACACGTACGCACTTTGGGGCAACAAATCAAAAGATAATGCTTCAGCAGACGAATTAAAATTAAATTATTAATAAAAAAATGTGTTTCTTTTTTCTCAAGTTAAAATGCCTTTTACATATTTCAAAATTAAAAAATAGAATTAGGATGTGCGATAACATTTTTTTATAATTAGTTTAGAAATTGAATATCTACTACATTATAATGGTATGTGTGTTAACAGATCGCGGTAATATAACATTATTTGTTACAACTTATTATCAATTACATAGTTTCACTTCGGTGGTTGCAATGAATAAATCAACGTATAAAAAATTAAAATTTTTGCATATGAAAGATTGTTATTGGTATTACTTAAACAATTTTAATAGAATTACACATAAAGTAAAATTATACAAAGTTTTACATGTAGGAATGTTAGATGAATGTGACCTGTTATAATAAACAAAAAGTTAGTAGTACAGTGTATATAAAATATTTCAATGCAAATGTAAAAATAATTAGAGCAAGTGAAGCAGACTGTAATTTATAAACAGGTTTGGGCAGATTTTACATTCAATTATAAGTTACTTGTTAGAAACTGCATTACAACATTTTATGGGGCAATTTTATAGAACAACACATGATTTTTTTTACATGAATATGCAAATAAACACATAGGCAATGCAATTACGAAGAAAATTAAATAGTTAAACTAAATTTACATTTTAAATTTTAGAAAACGAACACAAAAACCTGTTATAATTGTCCATTGTCTGTTCTGCATTTTTTTTCTCTTATGTAACGTTGTTTAATCACTCCAGTAACGCTATCACAAATACGTTTTTAAAGTACGGCACTGATTGGAATTTCACTGTTGTAGATTAAATATTTCACTAGTTTTAATTTAACGGCTTGCACAAACACTTTTATGTAGGGCAGTTTCAACCGCCACCAGAGCTGGAACTTATTTGATGTATCAGGAGACATCATGAAGGCGACAGGCAGAGTTACCTGCATCACTTTTAGGATAGGATTGGATAGGTTTTAGGAACACAAATATACTATTTTATGTATGGGACAACCATCTAGTAATTAAAATGATCTCAACTTGACAGAAATACTGACATTATTAACTCAAAACAGTAGTATGTAACTAAATTAATACCTAACACACAAAATTACATTATACACATTATAACTTCACTAAGGTGGCTAGATTTTGTAGCCTCATCTAATGCTAGAGCTTAATTCTACTTAGCTAAGTCGCTATTGACTCCGCCGATTTCTAGTGCAGAGTGCAGCGACAACTTGTAAGCAAGCGATGCTTGTCTCACTCCCAAGTTACCTAGTCTAAACTTACCTAAGTCACTATGCATCCCGCCGATTTTTGTGCAGTATGCAGTGACAACTTGTAAGCAAGCGATGCTTGTCTCACTCCCAAGTTACCTAGTCCTACTTACCTAAGTCACTATGCATCCCGCCGATTTTTGTGCAGTATGCAGTGACAACTTGTAACACGAGCGATGCTAGTCTCAGTTACAAGCTCCCTAGCCTAAGATCTATCTAAGTCGCTATTGATCCTGCCGATTTTCGTGCAGAATGCAGCGACAACTCGTAAGCAAGCGATGTTTGTCCCACTTACAGAGTTCGCGGAATAGGTAGGAGGTCATGGGATTAGTGATGGGTACTACTCACATGCCGTCGCAAACCCTCCATGAGTATAGCTGCCGGCGCCGTCCTCTGCTCCAACCTCGAACCAGTTTCTTCTACAGCTGCACACGCGTCCAGGAGTCGTATTTGTTTGGTTCGCGGATTCAGGTTCCAGAACTTCGTGATATACACCGGCTGATGATGTCACTAAAGAAGTCTGGACTTCCTTTTATCCGCACCGGCTGCGCCAGACAGGTACGCACGGTTCAGCTGAGCTGGTAGAAGCAGGGGTTCCAAAAATGAAACATTTTTATATGAACCAAGGACGTTTATTCGCCTACATGGCTACGCTAATACTAACTTACAAAACAATACTTAAAACTAAACTTAGTTACAATACTACCTGCGTACAAAAAAGGGACAGCGTGCACATGTGTGGGTCGGGAACCGACCGCGCGGCAGGACATTGGAGCCGTCTCCAGTGTTGATAAAAAAACATTGGTTATTGCAGATGGCAGGACATAACTACCTAGTGTGAATGGACATAAATCTCCAACATTCAATAATATTATCTTGTTTAGCACACTTATTAGTTGCCTAGTATAGTTCTAGTTTTAAGTTATTGCATGTATATACCCATGTAATTTTGCAAATAAACGTTTTTATTATTATCTCGGTATTCATTTATTAACAACTATTTTTAAATTTTTTACAATATATGTACCTATAAAAAAAATAACAAATATCATAAAAAACTTAAAACTAGTGATGCCGCCGGCAACGGGGCAGGACCCAAGCAACCGGTGGTAGAGGTTACAAAGAAAGGAACCTCCGGACAATACGCGCCGTATCAAGAATCACTGCCTTCTGTATCGGTCCCTTAACCCAACCTTCCAAGGAGAGCCTCTTAAGGTGTTGATCGAGACTCTTCGCTATAAGACCGTTCACCGAAACAACTATCGGGACAATTATCGTCGAATCAACATCCCACATGGCGGTAATCTCATGTGCCAAGTCAAGGTACTTGCTGACTTTGTCCTTCTCGGCCTTCACGAGATTCTCGTCATGTGGTATGGTGATGTCAACAATAACTGCCCGGCGCTGGGGCCGGTCCACTAACACGATATCAGGCTTATTGCAAGCAATAGTCCTGTCCGTGATAATGGATCGGTCCCAGTAGAGCAATGCACGACCATTTTCGAGAACTGGCTCTGGTACATACTGGTAGTACGGTAGCTGAGACTCAACAAGGCCATATCGAAGAGCAAGTTGCTGGTGGATGATCCTGGCTACTAGGTTATGCCGGTGCAAATACTCGCCGTTAGCTAGATGAGAACAACCGGAAATTATATGCCTGAGTGACTCTCCGGGACGGCGGCATGCTCGACAAATGTCGACCGTACCGTCTTTTAGGATAAATTTCCGATAATTGTTCGTCATCATAACTTCGTCAGCAATTGCACAAGCAAAACCTTCGGTTTCCCCAAAGAGGTCTCCGAAACGTAGCCAGTTCACTGATGCCAAGAGATTCACATCCGGCCCAGTAAGGGCCTGATAGAACCTCCCGTGCAGCTCTTTGCTCTTCCATATCTCCTTGCGATCCTCAACACTAAGTACCACCGGTCTGTGCCAGCTCTCATTCGCCAAGGAGAGCGGAGTAAGGCCTTTGTCGACAGCTACTACATCGCGATGTATCCCACACTCATTGTTAAGGAAATAATCCCTGAGATTGCACACCTCGCGGTTGTGAAGGGTCTTAGCGTTTAAAAAGCCACGACCCCCTACTTTCCGCGGGAGGTACAATCTCATAACAGACGAGCGTGGGTGTAACATGCGGTGCAAAGTAAGCTGTCGACGGACGTAAATAAATGTCTGTCGTAAATTTAATTATTATTATTATAATGTTGTGTCAAACTGTCGAATAAATTATCGATACTGTTTGTAATCGATACTATTTAAATCTCGCTTTTACAGGTTTCCTAGATATGAAGTTTTTAAGAAAGCATAGCTAGAAGCAATTGGGATTGAGAATATCAACCCTCGTCATAAAGAGTGGTATGTCTGTTCTCATCACTTCCCACAATGTAATTACAATAAAACCCTCAATGTGCGAAGATTACATGATAACACTATCCCTACAGAAAATTTGGTAAGTAGAATATTTTCTAGTTCAATTTCAGTATTATGTTCTCCCAATGTGCTTGTAAGGATTTTGGTTTGCACTAATTCTTCGAGTCATTCAAATTCTAGTTACTTACTTGTTTTTTATTATACTCATTTTTATAAATAAAATTGATCTTTCTTATTTACAACAATATTTTAAAAAAACAATAAGGAACAAATTAATAAACATACTACCTCTTCCACTTGTACCTACCTACCACCAAAAAACAAAAAAGCACCTACATAATGTGGGATTGTATTTTTTTATTATATTATCTTATTAATCATTGATTAATTTATTTATAACCAGCCGTGTGTGAAAAAGTGGCCAAATATAAAAAACTATACCTAAATAAAAACTAATTTATACAATAAATATATTGTATTTATATAATACTACCTGCCCGCCCCGGCTTCGCACGGGTCCAACATCGTAAAATATAGCCTATAGAACTCCTGGATAGTCTAGGTTTCTGATGAGGAAAGAATTATCAAGATCGGTTCAGTATTTCCGAAGATTACCCCCTACAAACAAACCACCAAAGTATAGATTTGTATTATTTATACAGAAAACATAACAATAAGGTTGTAATAAAATTAAATTATATGTAGGTATGTATATCTATTTTACAGCCACCAAAAAAGCAAGTGAGATCAGTTTTGTGTGAGCAAAACATAAACATGATTCAGGAGCCAGAAGCAAATCTACCAAATTTAGGTGGGATATTTTCTAATAAAATCACTCGTAGGTGAGCAAAAAACCACTTTAATAGAATTAGCTTTAAAATGATCTGAGGATGCAGGAGTTAGAGTTGTAAGCATTACATGTGATGGGCAAGTCGCGAATTTTTGTATGTTTACATCACTTGGTATTAACATTACAAAATAATTAAAGTGATACATGCTTTGAGAGTGGAAATAGTCGTGTACAGCATTCATAGACCCATGTTATGCATTAAAACTAGTAAAAAACGCGTTTGGAGAACTAAAAGTTTTCATAGATTCTTTGAAAACTTTTAGTTCTCCAGTTCCTTTTAGGAACCCTAATGGACTATACTTTTCCAAGCGGAACCCTACGTTGATAACTGGGAATGGGAATTTGCGTACCTTATAAAGGTATAAATGAAAAACAATTTTTTTTAGTAATTTTTTTTTACATCTATTGTAAATATGTAGGTTTTTATAATAGAATTTAATTTTATTATTTTTTACGGAACCCTTGCGGCCTTTTCACGGAACCCCAGGGTTCCGCGGACCACCTTTCGGGAACCGGTGCCCTAGAGCATTGTCAACAAAATTTAAAATTAAAGGAATTTCAAGATTGCAGTGGCACTATAAATTTCATAAATATTATGAATAACATTTTTGACGTATTAAACAGTCACAGTATTCGTCCTCCTGGGTGGAAAAAAGCAATGTGCCCTGCCAATATAGGTATTATTAGAGCTTTATTTGAAAGTGCTACTTCGTACATCAAAAACCTAAAGCTACCTTCTGGGGAACTACTTATAAATTCACGCAGAAAGACGAGTTTCGTTGGTCTTATAATTAACATGAATAGTGCCTAAAAATTATATAACTACTTGGTTGAAGAAAAAAAACTACTGCAGTATTTACCATGAGTTAATTTATTAAGTGCTAACCTGCACTATGGTTGTTTGACGGTAGCAGAAATACGCAGGTTCGAATCCTGCCGGTCGTGATTATTTTCGCTCATTTTCCAATAAAAGTTTAATTTAGTATTTACCATATTACAAATTTAGCCAAGATCATATTATATATGGCATAGCCATAGATGGCAGCCATTTTAAGCGACAGCCGATTTGTAGGTATGCACGTTTTTTTGTAGGTATTTCCAGTCCCTAGTACTATAGGTCAATGACTGGCACTTTACAAAGTTATGGCCAAGAATGAAGAAAAGAAATAAAAACTGTTGTCACTGGTTGACATCTCCAACATGTCATTGTCATTTTTGTCTCTAATGTTGTGAATGGGAATGGGGAGTTTTTTCATGATTTCTTCGTATGAAAACATGAAATTCTGTGTTTATACTTTTAATTAGAAATGTTTTGTAAATAGTAATAATCGAAACAATGGCTGCAGCTAACGGTGACGAGATTCTGGAAGGTTTCCTTTGTCCAATTTGCAAAGCGGACCTAAAATCCGCTTCCCAATTAACGAGCCACTTTGAAAGTCTGCACCAGGAAGAGCAAGACGTTCTCAAGTCCCTGAAGGATATATTTGGTAAAGCGAAGAAGATCATACTAAATAATAACGACACAGACTTGCTTGAGACATTTGATAAGACGCTGAAGTTCAATTATCAGGAGCAGAGTTATGACAATGAAGAGCAGACAGTAGGTCTATCTCGGTGCTCTAGTGATTATTTCAGAAACGTACGTGCGGCGCGCCTTGAGCGGTATGCCACGGAGACCAACAAGCTGCTCATAAGACTGGACAAACTTGTATGCAATATGCCTACTGATCCCAATCAGAGGAAACAACACGAGCAGGAAGTTAGTATCTTTCTTTATTTAAAATTTGAAACCATATAGTGTCATGTATGATGCTCACATTTATCCCCATATAGTTGACACTTTGTGTCTGATGTAAGAATTTAAAAATGCAGTTTCTAAAGACTAAAGAGCCAAATAATATTAGTCAGCTGGGAATAGGTACTAGCTTATCTTAATCCTGACTACATTAATGAACTCATTCTCATATATTATTGAGTGATCAATAAAAGGCCTAAGTAATCATTTAATTACATATCTACTTAAAACATTTGTCAAAACCACATCAATACTAGACTATTGAACCTTGCATTGTTTAGTCTTTATTTTCATTTACTCATATACAGTGTAAACTCTTTATAACGAAACTCAAGGGACTGAGCATTTTTTGTTGTTATAGACAGTTATCGTTATATGGAGTGAACAAAAAAACAACCAAATGAAGAATTTTCAATTTTAAAGTAGGTTTACGACTGATAATATGATAGGTAACCAGTATGCTTGGTCGAAGAAAATCACTTCTGAGAAAACAATGCATCATACTGTATGTGTTCAAGGCAATTAAGAATAACAAAAGCTAGACCGACCTCGAATGTTTCAGAGCTTCAAAGTCTTTTGTTACCTGATAACATAACATAAACAATAATACGGATAATAAATATTTACTGTCTAAAAATATGAACACATTTCTTCGTAATTCTTCGTAATAGAGAATGGTGTATCGCTATAAAGAGTGTTTCAATATGTGGGTTTTAACACAAACCAACCATGTTGAGCTCACTTCAACGTTATAGGGAGTTTATCGTTACAAAGGATTACGTTATAAAGAGTTTACACTATAAATAATAATAATAATAATAAAATTTTAGTATTTATATTTGCAGGTAGTGCCATGGCTGGACGGGTCCTCAGTGAAGCTGTGTCCGAGCTGTGCAAAGGGGTTCAACCTGACTCGCCGGAAACATCACTGCCGCCTCTGTGGCTCCATACTCTGCCATGACTGCTCTGTGTTCCTTGATCTCAATATTGCAAGTAAGTATTAATTTCAAAATCTTTTTCTGCAATTGCATAGTAAGATTTCAAAAGAAAACTTAGTAAAATTGTGATAATAAAAATTCCCACAAGGGATTTGCTTGCAGTATCAGACTAAAAAAATCATAACAATGAACTGACCAAATTTGACCCCAAGCAAGCAGTTTTATTATGCCCATAAGTTCCTAACTGCCAAAGTTCAGGTATATCCGGAGCCGATCTCATGAAATTGGCAAAATGACTAAGAAGAACAACAAGAACATATACAACTGATATGGCAAAATGTTACACAAAAATGATACAATATCAAGTGTATACAGAGCAGTTGTTATCATAATTACATATATTAAACTTACAGAAGCACAAACAGGATGTTATTAACTACTTACATTAAATTAAATACTTAAACCACTTCTACTAACTCCTACGGCAATTAGGTTAAATTGATTAATGTATTTCTAAATTCCAGGATCCATAGTAGACCCCTCAGCCCCGCAGTACAGTTCGGCAGACCCTGGCACTGAGAAGGAGGGTCTGCGTCTGTGTGAGCATTGCTACACCCTGGTGGAGCTGAGGAAGCAGGTGCAGGACAGCAGGAATGCCAAGACTGTCATGATGACTGACTACGAGAGCATGAGGAAGCTTATGGATGAGGCGATGCCGGCTGTTGTTATGTATGAAAAGGTGGGTTTCATTTGTGCCACTGTGTACCTTTAATTATAGGATTTATTGATATTGATTTATTTTTTTCCTTACTGTACTGAAAAATAAAATGTATGACAGGTTTTTCTGTTCACTTTGTGAAATTTTGTGTGTTAGTGTATGAAATCATTTTATTCTTAACTTCTTTAACTTGTTACGAAATTGTCTAATTTTGTACGCGCCTTTATTATCTGAAAGGGAATATACGTAATATGTATCACAAAACAGGATACATGTTTTAAAATTCATATGCATATCATTAATATTGATATTGATATTTAGTGTCATTTATTAAAAGCTACTACCTACATTAAATGTTGATAAACTCTTATCAAAGTCACTCATTATACTTTTGTCTGTAATATACCTATAATAGTTAAATAAATAAATTAAATATGTATATAAAATAGTAGTGAAAGTTTGTCGTTTTATGATTGCTTGCCTCATCGTAACATTACTCCTCTTCAATTCCCAGATGTGCCAAAGCCTGTTCGACGGCGAGGCGACTTACAACCTGGGTGACGTGAACGCCATGCGAGGCAAGATCGGCAAGCTGGCTGAGCGGATAGACTTTATGAGCAAGAAGATCGCCTCACTGCCCGTGGAACAAGGCACCCGGCAGGCCAAGCTGCAGGCTAACATACGACAGGCTGCTGCATTGTTTATTAAGGTAGTAGCTTTTTTCAACTTAAACAGATTTGCACTTGACCATAGTTGATGGTAAGCAATAGCTTTGTTCTAAGGTAGATCAAGCTTTCCCAGTAAGAACCGGTTCACTCTAAAAGATCGACAATCTGAAAAACTGGTCAATGATATGGTGTGCTACCACACACACAATTTTTGTGTGTGTGTGATAGCACCTGCTTTATAAAGATTAGGTACATATAGTATAGAATTTAATTATGTAACTTAGCAAAGCTATTATCAGAACATAATCATGTTAGTAACATTAGTATGTTCACTCTGCTCACTCATACATTTAATGGTGCATTATAGGAATGAAATGGTGGCATTTGTCACTGTCCTCAGTAATTTCTATGGCCTCAGTTTGAAGGAAGGAAAAATAAGTACATTTTTGTGCCCAGATTAAAAAGAACTGAAAAATTTGTCTATTCAAATACAAATCATTTATCGATAACACCACAAATTACTCGTCACTTCTATTCCTATGTATCCATTCATCTATTCTGTTATCAAAAGCCTGAACTCTCGCTATTTATATACTTGCAGGACGAGCTCCTGTCTCTCCGCAAGCTCCCCACCGAGGCGCAGATAGAAGAGGTCCGCCAGCAGCGCTACGAGCGAGCCGAGAGACAGGTACAGGCGGAGAGGGCGCGCCTCGAGCGGGAGCGGAGCCGCGCCGAGGGAGCCGGGCCCAGCGGTGAGCACCAGGGATCAACCTTCTTTAGGATTATTTTATAGGATAATTCTATATTATTATATTTAAAATTCTAAATCCTATCCATCCAAAGGTTGCCTGGAAGAAATCGCCTAAGGCCTATAAGACCGCCCAATGAGCATTAAATTAGTTCTTCAATTTCTTTCATTATGTAGTTTTTTTTTGGTGTGTGTTAAAGACATATTTTATCTTATATCAATCATTTAGGATTAAATCTCATCTAGAGTAATCCTCATGTAGCACCTGCAACCTGAAACAAAATGTATAATTATATGTGTTGCGGTAGCCTTGTTTGAGAAATGGTTTCAAACAAAGGTATGCTATCTACGATATCAGTGCCGCTTATTATCAGGCAAGGCAACAAAATGCATAAAATATCTCAAACGGGATGTCCATGCATAGCTTAAAGCCCCCAATGATATATATGTACCTACTTCGTTTTCAATCCGTTGCTCAGCTAGCGGAGGCAATCGCATGCGATTACCAATGTTAAGCAAAAGTCGATGCGGTCAGTCCATGTATGGGTGACCGAAAAGTGGCATTCCAAATTGGGCCCTTCCGTGGTTCGGATGACACTTTAAATTGTAGGTCCTGCCTGTTAGTCTAGTACGGCAGTCGTAAAGCCATGTCAGAGGCCCTTAGGGCGGATGGCTAAACTCTCGACACCATAATTGGCCATTCTCATTCGATAAGAAGAATAAAACTATTATGTATAATTATGTCAACTAAACGGTTTTCACTCACGTGTAATTGCCCAGAACGCACGTTCTGACGATGGGTGTCATTACACCCGAAACGCGTAAACAACATACGCGAATTACACTTGAGTGAAAACCGTTTAGTTAACATATTGATAAAATGTCTCACGAAAGTTCCCATCGCAACGCATCCCCTATTACACCCCTTTAAAAGTGGCATTTCCAAAAATCCTTTCTTAGCGGATGCCTACGTCATAACATCTACCTTCATTCCAAATTTCATTCCAATCTGTCCAATAGTAAGGGCTGTGTGTTGATAGATCACTATATCAGTCAGTCATTCAGTCAGTCAGTCAGACACCTGAGTTTTCTATATTTAGATTGTTTAATAATGTATGTATGTAGGTGCAGGCTACGAGAGCCACGTGCAGGCGGCGGAGGAGGACAGCCCGCTGCTCGAGCAGATGCACATCATCCGCGAGTACATCACCACTGCCAGGCAACAACTCCGGTTCGAGGAGGTGGGACCTTCATATATTATTAAAGGTTTTATTCCTACAGGAAAATGATGAAAATAATATACGATGACTTTGTCCGTCTGTCTGTCCACATGCTTAGCAAACAGATGACCAACAACCCACTCTACCAAAAGCAACAGAGTGCAAATGTCATTTAAATTAGCGCCGTCGACTCTCGTGTTCTTAGTAGTGAGAGTTGTCTTGGCCCAAATCTTTTTTGGTCGACCAACATCATATTTTTTTTTGTATTATGATTGTAGAAAAATAGGATTCCCAAAAAACTCAAGGGATTAAGGTGTTGGAAATATATATAGTACTTACATTGATAAATATAAATATCTTGTCTACAGGTAGCTATATTGGAAGCAAACCTGAAGGAACTGAAAAAGGAGTATCAACTACAAAAGCTCTGAAAGACCTAGTCACAGTCACACACATCTTTAGTGCAATTATTATGTATATTATTTAGCTCCTTACCTATGTATAGCATTTTGTATGTTACTATTTATTTACCACCTGTAAAAACATTCTGTTAAGTGTTAATTTTTGTACCTACGTAATTTAATGAATAGTATAAGATGTAAGAATAAACAATTTGAAATCATAAAATAGTTTAATCTACGATATAAAGCATGTTAATAAGTAATTTATAAAAATAACATGATTAGGAGATAATATTGTTGTTAAGAAGTACCTAAATGATACTTTAATTAGATAGTAAAATTAGATGAAAAAAACATAAGTATCTAAAATAATGGTGTCTAGTATGATGACGATTCTTATATCATATTTTACTTTTCGGTGCTCTTTAGTAATGAAGTTCTAGTTTTTGTCTTCGGTCTCCGTTCCCCCGTGAACTTCTCTAACTTGTCCAGTTGTTTGAGCAGCTGCGGCCGAGTGCAGAGAGCCTTCCTTATAGCCTCGTCGAGCATTTTCTTCTGATAATAAGGCGGGATCGGCGTGTCTTCCAGGTGGAAGGTATGCACCCTCCCAGCTGTATCTCCTACAAACACATTGTCTCCAGACTCCGTAAACTTCACGTACGTTAACGTCACGTTGCTAGGAAACGTGTATTCCGCACACGGTATATGAGTCTTTCGACGCAAGTCCCACACTGAAAGGATGTTGCCGCTAGCGCATAGAAGAACTGTCGCGTTGATGGGACAAAAGGCGACGCCGTAAACTGCAGACGGACATGTGAGCGTCATTATAACTTCATCCATTCCTTCTAACCAAAGTCTAACAGCACTATCTGCTCCACATGATACTAGCAATGTGTTCATGAATGGAGAAAACTCCATACCATACACAGGGCCGGCGTGAGCGCGGTACACGTCGATATGCTGGTTCAAGTAGTGCGTGGAACATTTGTGAATGCAACCTTCGTCGGTTCCTACTAGATACACGTGGTCGATGGTCGGATGCCATTTGGTGCACAGCGCGGCAGGATACCTAGTAATTGGCACGTCCACTTTGAGACACGGCTTGGCTATTTCCAGGCCTTTCAGTTTGCCCTCGACTGTCGACACTCGCATCATCGGCGTGCAGATAAAGTCGTGCGTCTTGGTGCTCACGAACTTGTTGATCCGTCCGTCCTGACACGCTGTGAGCACGTACTCGGTGTCTCGGTCCATGGCGCGCCACGCCGTCACCCAGATCGGGTCGAAGCAAGGGTTGGTCTCACGTTTGCTTCTCGCTATGATCTTTACTGCATAGCTTGTTACGTCTATTATGAACACGTCTCCATTGACAAATCCGCACGCAAGCCAATTGGGATTCTTTTCCGCGAAGCCCAAAGCTGTGACGGGCTCGTTGAATTTGTAAATTCGCTCGGGCACGCAGGGGTTCTTAGTGCACCACACGCACACTAAACCCGTGTAGTTGCTGGCGTAGTTGAACTTCCCGTAACCTACCGCCATGATATTTTCATTCTTCGGGTTGAAGGAGATGGTCGTGATCGGTCTGTTGGCGGTCTCCTGACAATCGAAGCTCCACAGAGGTTTCATAGAATAGATATAAATTAAATCTAATGCAAGAGGATTCATTTGCACGAGACCACGATAAATTTTTTGGGCTTCCCCGTATTCACGAGTCGCGAGGACCCTTTCCGTTAGAAGAACGGCATCCAAAAACTGCGGAGTCTTATATATTTCTTGGTAAGTTTTTGCTCTTCTGGAACTTAGTTTTTTCTTCTTTTTCTTGCGTAGTAGATGAGCCGCCGCTGTCTGATACAAGACCATCTCGTCTTCTTCTTCCTCGGATTCGACGATGGCGAGTTGTTCGTACGTGTCATACATATCCCACATGGAGGCGAATGATATGGCATTTTTCTTCTGAGGTCTGACGGAGAGAGTGTGCCTCGTCTGCGTTACGCTGGATCTGGTCTGCGTCTCTTCTCCGACCATTTTCCGGTTCCTCCCTTTACCGACGGTGATATACGCGTAGTATTCATTTTCTTCTTCAACGAGGTTTCCATCTGCAGTACCTTTATCATACGAGTAGCTCGGTAAGTCGAACAAAAAGACCGTGTCGGTCTCTTTGAGGATGACGAATATTTTGGGCGGGTACGACGTTAGTGGATATTCTCGCGTCATATAGTAAGCGGACGGTGCCTTATCAAAGTCTGCGTCATCGGGCGGGTAACCCTCCTCGGTGTCGATTGTGTGATCGATTTGTATGTCGTCAAGGTTTATTGTAGTGGCGTATACTTTCATGCCAGTGTCTTGTGCTTGTGCAGTCGCCGACTTGGAGCTGACTGACTTGGACGTCTTGAGAGCAACCTCGCTCTTGCCGCGAGGCTTGCTCTCGAAGGCGGCGTGTGTGAACACGTCCCACATGGTGACAAAGTCCAAATTGACGATGTTGTCTGGCGTCATGTCCACGCCTTCGAAGATCATGCGGAAGTTCTGCCTCCTCTCCATGAAATTAAATACTGGTTTCCGATAGTCACTAACTCTGGTCTTAGAAATATCTGAATGGGTGGAGGAACTGTCGTCCGTGGAGGACGGGGAACTCGGCTTTATTTCTTCCATTTTGGCTTTTTAAATTAACGCTAATAATTAATTAAAATAAGTTTTTTACAGGTCAAATATTTACCAACAATATGCACACTTGTTAATTATGACACTATCCATCAGGTTGTTTTTGTGTCAGTGCCTGTATTTGTGTTATCCTAAAAAGGTTGCGTTAGCAGCAAAGTACCTAGGTACCTACTTATAAAAATTAACAAATAAGGTTTTTTTATGTTAATTTACTTGTCACATTAACAATATTCATTTCCCTTCGAACATTCTTTAAAAAAACAGCGTATTCTAGAGTTAGGGGTTTTGTTCAATTAAAGTCTTAATAATCTCCAGGAATGAGCTCGGTTCTCGGTAGAGCCATAGATTAAAGAAGTATAACCAGTAGAGCTGAACTGACCGCTTTTTATACGCAAGTGCAAGAACTTGGTATCGTAGACATTGAATGCTACGCTCGTTACATAAAAATAAAATCCATTTTTGCACTTTCTTAAGATGTAATTAGCAAAGTTATTTTGCTGTACCATATATAGTGAGTCGTGTCTTCCTAAGTACTAAATACTTACTTACACAAAGCTATATAAAGCTGAAATAAGTACCTATAGACAATGAACCCACTACCTAGGTACATAAGTTCGTAGTAATTTGTATTTTTTTTTTGCTGAACTCGATCGTCATTTGTAAATAACGCAACCGAAGCACGTGTATCTACGTGTACTACCTACTTACTACTTTTTCTGCACATAAATAAGTTTATTTTTGAAAACCCGGCTAAGCTCGTGTAAAAATGTGCACTCACATTTTCACGCTCGCTTATCTCGACTCCTCACACTTATTTCCCATAACCCTGTAGTATAGAACTCGGGTTCTGCAATCTGCAGAGCATAACGCACGGCGAGCTTCGTAGAGCGCGATTCCTGTTGCATGCATTGTTCAGATTTATATCTTTAAGGGGAACGGTATTACACAGGAGCAAGGTGTAAATGCACTAGCGTTATATTGCGGTTATACTCGCGTTTATGAGCGGGGATTATGATGATGTTAAATATGCAATTGTTAAAAAATAGCACGTTCTCTTGTGGCTCTTTTTTCCATGGTCACATTATTATCGATTCGGTACAGGTACGTATAGTCAAAGAAAATATAATAGGAAACAGCTAAAAAAAATAAGTTTTTGGCGAAGAACCAAGGTACTTATCTGACATGGTGTTTTTTCAATATAAGATAAGTAGATATCGGAACAGACAGTCGTGTTAATTGGTCATCCTTTGCAAAACTGACACCACGTTACGTTATGCTGCGTTGAGAATGATTTAGTGCTCCAATTTACTTTAGCATGATCTTAGGTGAAATACATACCCATTAGAACGAACAGTAAGCATTTTCTATACTTATTTAAATTTTAAGCAGTCATGTTGTGGAAAAGCAATAAGTAGGTAAGTATGTACCTGTGATATGGAGTTTTCGAGTAGGCAACATGTAAAAAATATATACTTATTTACTTCAATTTATTATAATATCATTAGAATACACGTGGATAGAATTTGATACATAATTATGTAGGGTTTTTTTTATCCTATTACATAAGTTGTATTAATAATCGGCTTTGTTTTTAGTTTTATTAAGCCCCCTAATATTCACCAAATAAATTCAAAAACATTGCACAGATATCTCTAAAAAAATAACGTAAATTCCCACGAACTTTTACAAGTAGGTAAACACAAGTCCACTATCCAGCCGACTGGAACTACACAAACATCCTCAGCTCAGTTTATCCACCTCTCGGAGCGGCCAGGCGTGACGCCGCCGGCGCGGGCCCGGCGCGGCGGAGACGCGCGCGTGCCACCGCCCTAGATACACCTGGCCACTGTCCGTACTACCACCCCTTGTGGTAAACCTGTCTTTACGATCCTAACGCGCGTTATTCTGACCAACTTTCTGATTTAGTCTCTTATCTTACAGTTGTTACTGCTCGGTCCTTCTATTGCATTTATAAGTCCCTGACCCATGATAAAAAATTTGACGTCACGTTCGCAACTCTTCTGTCCTACTTTTGGTTATTAGTTCCTCACCATCCCATTTCTTCAGTTAGATTTTCATGTTACATTTTGCTGATCAGCGTTCGCTAACCCTGAACATCCTATTCATAATCCTTATTTAAATTTTCGATACTATCAAATAATGATCCGTTAGATCGACTAATAGCTTCTATCTCCGCTTGGCAGATTGAAAGAGAGTATCAGACCATGTCAGATACCTTCGAAATCCCCAACTCATCACACCTTTCAACACTTGTGGCGTAGTCTAGACTTCCTGCGTTGTTGATGGTGTACCACATTGAAAGAGTACAACCAGTACTGGATATTGTGAACCTAGCAAGAGTTCGTGGGACAAGAAACCATTAGCACCCACCATGAAGAGAGTCTTCAAGAAGTTTCGAGAGAGTAAGTTTTTTTAAACGATTTTTGCTAATAAGTATTACCATCCTACACTTTTTGAAATATGTATAAATGTGTCTGCAAAGTGTAGTTCACTATACTAATTAATTAATATATAGGTATTATATATAGTTATTAGTTAAATGTATGTAGATAAATAACTTTTTTCTTTACCTTGTTCTTGAGAAGCAATTTTAAAAATATTTTCGCACAAAATGTATGGGCAAATTACTTATACGAGGCAAAAGAACAAATCCTATGTTGCACCGCGTAAATGAGCCGCGCCGTCACGGCTAGTTCCCATCGTTTCCATCATGAGAGCAAAACGAGCAAAATGAGCACGACTGTGAGCAACCCTAGGAAACGAGGGCCATTATCGACCCAGCGAAGGCCGAGTCTATTTAATCTCATAGCCACTTCTTTGTTTCACGTTGACCGAAGCAAAATTGAAGATTCATGTAAGACTAAAGATGCAGTATAAAAAAATTATACCGTATTTTGAGTTGGTTTGATTTCTACTCTCGCCGCCTACATTTCATCGAGCAGCCTGCGTATGCGCGAATACGAGTAGTAGTACGCGTGCGCCCGCGCACACTTCGTATCGGCTCTATCGGTAATTGCATCTCAGTACGTAACTTTGTAATGAAATGCAGGCTTGAATTTATTTCGACGGAAACTGTGCCATACCCATTCTGAACATAATACAATTATCTTGCGTCGGTATGTGACCGACATTTAAATAAGCACTCACAGTAAAGGTAAACGGCTAAGGCACCAAAATTAAATCCAAAAGCTCTCACAGCCTTCATTAAAGCTTTTAATTTCATAATAAATGATCGGGCGAGGAACGGTACTGAAAACCCAAACTGGATTTTTCGAAGGAATTCGAGATCGTGCTACAGACATAAACGAGTGCAATTTTAAAATTGTTGTATGGTATAGGGCCAGCCGTCACCGCGTCCGCGGCACGCAGCGGCGGCGGAGAGGCCGGTGCGGGTCGCGGGGTCAGGCGGGCTCCGCCCTCCTAATTGCCGCGCCCCACGCAAATAAATAATTTTTATACACCGAGCCGAGATCACGCTCCTTCTTGACCTTAAATTATTCCTCGTAAAAGTCTTTTTGTAATAATCGGTTTCCCCGAGCCCTGCGATGTCGGAATTCCTCGCGCATGGCTCGATGATCGCCGGCTCACGATACTATCGCCCTCGCCTCGGCGAATTGTTAATGATACGTTTCTGAATCGACACTCTACAAATGTAATAATTAAAGCTCGCGGAGATTTTGTAACATGTAACATCGTCATCATCATCATCATCATCATCAGCCTAATGGGACCCACTGCAGGGCATAGGCCTCCACCCTCTTACGCCAATACTCCCTGTCTTGCGCTGTTCTTGCCCAGATGTTTCCTTCTAACTTTCTTACATCATCCAGCCACCGTTGCACAGGTCTTCCTACACTTCGCTTACCTAGCCGTGGGTACCATTCAGTTATTGCTTTGCTCCATCTGCCGTCAGTACGTCTCGCCAAGTGTCCAGCCCATCGCCACTTGAGTTTCGTAATACGAGACCCGACGTCTTCCACCTTCGTACGTTTTCGGATCTCAGTATTACGAACCCTGTCGCGTAACGTAATGCCTAACATGGACCGTTCCATTGCTCTTTGTGCGACTCTCATCTTTTCGATGGTTTCCTTGGTGAGCGTCCATGTTTCGGCAGCATACGTCATTGTGGGCAGAACACATTGGTTGTAGAGTCGTGTCTTCAAGCATTGAGGCATTTTACGGTCTTTAAAAATATCGCTTAGTTTGCTAAATGCCGCCCATCCGAGTTGGATTCGTCTTTTGATCTCCTTGTGTTTATGCTCTCTGCCAAAGGACAAACAGTGTCCAAGGTAAGTGTATTGTTCCACTACTTCTAACTTTTCACCACCAATCTGGATAATTGGTTGTGAATCTCCAGAAGCGTTGGTCATCACCTTAGTTTTGGACATGTTCATCTTAAGGCCCACTCCAAGAGAGACATGGTGAAGGTCTTCTAACATCGTTCGGAGATCAGACTCAGTTTCACTAATAAGAATCAGGTCATCGGCAAAACGAAGATGGGATAAGTGAACACCATTTATTGAGACGCCTCTATTCTCCCAGTCGAGAAGCTTCAAGACGTCCTCCAAGACAGCTGTAAATAGCTTGGGAGAAATGGTGTCCCCTTGGCGTACACCTCTTTTAATCACAATGCGATCTGTAAGAGCATGTAACCGTACTTGCATCGACGCTGATTCGTACAGATTGCGGAGGATGTTAACGTATCGTGCATCTATGCGGCAGCGATGGAGTGAGTGAAAAACAGCCCAATGTTCAACGCTATCGAAGGCTTTTTCATAGTCCACGAAAGCGAAAAACAAAGGTCGGTTGTACTCTTCACACTTTTCCATCAACTGTTTCACAGTGTGAATGTGGTCTATGGTAGAAAATCCGGTCCTAAAACCAGCTTGCTCGATGGGCTGGCATTCATCAAGTTGGCGAGTAAGTCGGTGGGTAAGAATTTTGGCAAAGAGTTTATAAATCTGAGGAAGAAGACTTATGGGACGGTAATTACTAAGTTTGGAATTATCTCCTTTTTTATGCAGTATTGTAACTATTGCGTTGTGCCATGAACTAGGTGTGTTGTTTTGTGAAAGAACGTAATTAAATAATTTTACAAGAACTGCAACTACAGGTTTCCCTCCAGCTTTTAAAAGCTCGATTGTAATGCCGTCTTCCCCTGGCGATTTATCAGATTTCATTTTATGAAGTGCCCAACAAACTTCGGATGGTAAGATAGGTGGTAGTTCTTCATTATTTCGACATTCTACTGGGTCTGCTCTGGGATCATTTGAGTTCTGTGGAACTGTTGTGGTCGACGAGTACAAAGATTCATAGAATTCTTTGACAATTTCTAGTATTTCGTCCCGATTGTTAGTTTTTACACCATTGGGTTTAGTTAAACTATTTATTTGCGATGTTCCTTGATTTAACTTTCTTCTAAAAACTTTTGGGCCTCTGCTTTCTTCGATAGTTTTAGTTATTGTTTGGGTAGTATGTATCCTTAAATCTTTTCTTATTGCTTTGCGTATTATTTTGTTTGTCTTGTCCAATTCCTTCTTGTCGTTAATATTGTTTAGAGTTAGCTCACGGCGTTTTTCTATTAATTCTAAAGTGTTTTGTGACAATTTTGACTGTTTTTTTGGTCTAGCTCCTATTTGTTTATCTGCAGTTTCTAAAATAATATGTGTAATGTTTTGATCAAGACTGTCAATATCCAAATTCACCTCTTCTAGTAATTCGAACTTATTCTTTAATTCTACTTGATATTTGTCTTGTAGTAGGCTAATTTCTTGTCTATTGTATCTCTTCGATGTTTTTACTAATTTTGTTCTTTCTCTGGTTAAATTGAATATTAATTCTGCTCTGACTAATCTATGGTCGCTTCCTGCTTTGAAATACTGCAGTACTGATACATCATTTACCGTGTGGCGTTGTGAGGAAATGATGTAATCATATTCACTTTTTGTTTGTCCGTCAGGACTGATCCATGTCCATTTTCTTGAGGCTCTTTTCTGAAAGAAAGTATTCATGGCATACAACTTGTTTTTCTCTAGAAAATCCACTAGCATCTGTCCGCGTTCATTTCTATTTCCTAGTCCAAAATCCCCTATTGATGTTTCATTTGAAAGTTTCGAGCCGATTCTGGCATTGAAGTCTCCCATTATTGTAGTGAAGTAGCAAGGTTTTGTAGTAATGGCTTTTTCTATATCTTCGTAGAATTCTTCTACTTCTTCGTCGTCATGGGTAGATGTTGGAGCGTAAACTTGAATAACTTTGATTGAATAACGTTTATTTAGTTTTATGATCAGAAAGCAGACCCGTGCAGATATGCTGTTAAATTCTTGTACCGATGAAGCTATTTTCTTATTGACTAAAAAGCCTACTCCGCCGTATGATGAGTCTGTGAGACCTTTGTAAAAGAGTAAATTTCCGGATGGTAATTTTAATAGATCTGTGTCTTTTCTACGGACCTCGGATAAGCCGATTAAGTCCCATCTAATTTTGTGCGCCTCCACTTCTAGTTGGCAAAGTCGTTCTTCTGTTCGTAACGTCCTGGCGTTGTAACACGCCAGGGTCAAGGTCGTCGTCTGGTGGCGAGATCTCTTCCAGGGATTCTTCGCACCCTCTGCCCCGCCGCTTCCCCGACCGCCACCGTAGCCGGGACTAACGGGGCCGCTGGGGACTAAGGGCCGTTTTGTATTGGCGTATTTCATGAGGGAGGGTTATAGCCTTAAAACGCCACGCTGGCTAGTGCGTCTTGGCGAGTCTTCCTGACACGTTGGCCTTCGGTGTGCAATAGTAAATGTAAAATTTTTTTTTTTTTTTTTACTGTTGCACACCGAAGTTTCCAGGGGGCACCACGATGGAGGTGTGCCTCGGAATTGAAACTATTCATTCTACGCAGAATATATAACAATATAGCAATGCTATTATTATCAAGTATTCCGAGCATTACGAATAATTCCCATCGCCCCCCAAACAAACATCGTCAACCACCGACAACTTTGATTTCGGTGTCTCGAGTGAAATTTTACTAGATTCTAGAGCAGTCACAAGCTCTACTATTCGTGGGTGGGGATTGAGTAATACATTAGTATGTGCTATATACCGAAGCTTAGACATAATATACTAAACTAAGAGTTTGAGGTCCATTACACGTTTACCTACTGCAACAATCAAGAAAGGTCAGTAATCTTATGTCGCAGGCATCGTCTCATCATGGTTCTGGAAAGTCCATCACAATGATAAGTTCAGTAGTTTACATTCCCAGATTCCATTATTACGAATTCTGCATACTTTACGCCGATGGCAACGGTCGATTATAAGACCATCTGCAGAGAAACATCGCTAGTAGCGTGGCTGGAGCGAATTGAGATTTATGTCATTATTCTGCATGTCTAGAATAGGTATATGTAGTTGTTTGTAAGATAAGTTGGTCCTTAAATAACCAAAACTACTTACTATTACCTATCAGCCACAGTTAGTTTTCTTTTAGTGCTGGGTTGGATCCACTATGGCTATTCTCCTTTCAATAAAACTAAATATGCTTTGGTTAAACTTTAGCAAATATTTATGTCCAAATGTGCATTTTAACATTGTAGAAATGTGACCTTATTTTCCTTTAGGTGTACGAAGATCTCCTTACAAGAGATCAATCCAAATATGATTATAAGATAACCAGGATAACAAAAAAAGCATGGTTCTACAAAGAAATAATAAATTAAGATATAAATATATCATTACAAACAAACACAACGTAATTATATAGTTATTAGATTTACAAACATATGCGTATGTCCCACACTGCCATTCCCATTACATATTAAGTAGCTACAGTTTCTACAACAGTCACAGTCATAAAACGGTTTTGTCACAGACTTGCAATATTACAGGAATTCACTCCACTAAACTCGGTGGACCTTATTTTCTAGAAATGGTGTATATTGGTGTGCTGATAAATAAATTTTAACAATAAAAATTTGTCTATAAATACGTAGGTATGTATTTTTGCTCAACTTTCCATTCAAAGGAAAGCAGTTTAATTTTTAGTTTGGCAAAGAACATTAAACTTGTATCAAACTAAATAAGTTTGATACAAGTTTACCTCTAAAAAGATGCTTTGTAAAGTTTAACCTCTCGCATAGAGTTTGCATTTTCTATCAAACAAAAATAATAAAAACGAAACGAAACGCGGTGGCAATATCAAAGTCTTTAAACGAAGGCAAAATAAGTAAGGTACATTAATCCTAAATTAATATCTGCTAGCCTTGGGTTTAAAATGTTAAAAGTATATGAAAATTGTAGTGATTCTTACTCCAAGCAACTCTGTAACAAGATTACCGCCAAATTGTTTTTTAATAGAGCCGTTCTAGAAACCATTTAGCCAGGCAGCTCCAGCAGGCATGGCGTTATTACAAGCATTCTTCATTCAGCCATGGGAGAACGATGCGTTAAAATGTGGTTTGCTCTAACTACTATGAAATAAAAGAATCCATAGATCACATAATTAGAGTTTTACAACTAGGTATAAAACTGGGTCTCTTATTAATACGACAGTCACTTTGGTATGTGAACTGAATATCATAGATCTAAACTATTATTAGTTTTATAAGTTAGTTTCTTTAAGTTTTTATGATTGTATGGTGTGCATTAAAGATGTACAGATAGATAGAAAACACTTTATTATAAACACCAAAAAACAGGAAAAAACACAATGAAACATACAAAACTTAAAATGAGTGCCCAAATTGGCGATCTTATCGCTCAAAGCGATCTCTTCCAGGTCAATCTGGCAGAGATCAGGGTGCAAGCAAAATGGTAGACTAGATGTTTGACAGCGAGAGAGGTGTAATAATATGTATCTATCTAAACTACACATCTTCCAAATTCCATGATGACAGTCCCTAGATATCGTCAACCAAATACCTAACTTTCAAATAAGTTTAGTACACATTAAAGTGCTGGCTCAAATATGTAAGTTAGACCCGTGTCAGACCTCACTTTATCCGATCACATACTTAGGCACTTAAAAACACGGTGTACGTAATCAAAATATTCTACTGGTATGCAACTTTTGCCAGAGAAACAAGTAGGTAAGTATACAAGTTAGTTTCAATGCTTAGTGAAAACAACAAGCAACAAAAACAGAAGTGTCAAGAAACAGTGTTCCTTTGCCCATAAATGCACGCGCTGCGATTTCATTTCACCAATTGTGGCGTGCATTGATCTGTTATTCGCGAGCATAGCATACGAGAGCGTCCGCAGAAAAACCAAGTGCAATTTATTTATCATAGAACATCTATGGCAAAAACTGAGAAAATTACGATTAAACGTTTGTTAGTTGTGAATGTGATCGTGATCAGATCAGGTCAAGATTGCACTTGAATCTACTACTTGGACTACAGTGAAGTTGGTAGGTATTTAACTTATATTACGCATCAAACTTAAATTAATACACACACATTAATATTATTAGATTTTAACATTTATAAACCAAATGCATAACACTACAACAAAACCGACACAATCATAAAATCGTAATTTGAATATTTTCTAAATGCAACTTTCGCCGCTTTCCTAGCGATTCTGGCGAAACGAGTAAAATGTAAAGTAAGAAATTACAAGCGATTAGATAATCGTTTGTGCTGTCGGCGCACGCGCATGTATCGGTGCACAGTTTATGCGAGAGTCGTTCGGTTGTACGGGTTGAGCTCGGTGGCCGCGTGTTCCCACGCTGCAATTATTGTCTGCCTACACTTACCCTTAATTTCGCAGCCTCCTACCAGCTCCGACACTGATTCCTGCCTACAACACTCGTCCTGGTCACGGACTCGCCACGATCTCTTTCGGATCTTTTTCAACCGCACAATAACTTCCAAGAACATGTACAGCTCGAACCAGCCTGTTTTGTATTTCAGACCGATTTTTCTCATAAATTATACGGAGCACAAACTGTCCCTACATACCTATAGGCGAGGTCTATCAATCGGCAATCGAAGAGCCTAATCTATTCGATGTTTTATGGGTCGTAATCATAACTCAGTGCACGGTCAGACAGGAGTCTATTTCTTGTTCTGAGAATTGGAATTCTCTTCTACAATAAGGAGATTGAAGGCGTGCTGCAAGTCACCGGGGCAGTTATCAGGGGTGTTTACGACCCACCTGTCCTGTTATCAAGCTTGTATTCATTACCATACAATCGGCGTGTGCGTATCGCTATCGCTATGGCCATACCAACTGCTCAACTTGCCCTCGCAAGAAATTACATTTCACATTCACACCTTGTTGAGGCTAAGCATGACCATATCGGATAAAATAATTATAGCGCACCGCTTCACGAGCCGTGTTTATGATTTTTGTGAGATAATGTTTATAATTATTATATTTAATTTCATAGATGCGTAGAGAGGCGTTCCTTAAATATTTCGTGGGCCAGCGTAATGAGTTATCGATAATGATCGCAGTAATAATATGGTAACTAATGGCTAGTTCGGACTTTTATGTGAAATATTTGTTGGATTTAGGTACGTATGGCGAGGGTTTCTGTTCGGACATACCGGCATATATTTTTTATGATCGGATTTAATCGATGTTGACGGCAACGGTACATTAGCAATTTGCTCAGCCACACACGATTTATTCGTGAGAAGAAATAAATCAACATTAGGTATAAAGAGTTGTGTCCGTAACATTCTTGTCACAGTTGAAAGCGATTTAAAACTCAAGGATTGTCATGTTTTAAAGTTGTAAAGGCATCATGCCTCAACAGGAGTGAATCGTCCAAATTCCGGAATGCGTATATGAATGGCATTTTTGGTGGGCAACAATAGTGGCGTGACGCGTGTGCGCACGATTTCGGCAGTCGTGATCCGTCCCGCTCCGTCCTCGTGTCGGGTCGCATTCCCCTCATAGCGACATGCTCGTGCGACGTCCGCCATTGTCTTCCGTTTTCACGCCTCTTTAGCCCCGAGAAAGAATTACACACAGAAAAAGAAACAAACATTTTATGGCTATCGGCAGATGCTGACTTCCTGGATTGTTGCTATCGACTGAATGGAATATTTAAAGTCCTTGTCGTGGCAGAGAAATTACGGTTCATACATTGTATTGTCTGTGCGTGTGTACGTCTGTGCAACTTGCCGTTTTATTTGAATAAAAGGGCTCCAGTATTGTATTTTAATGTGTAATAATGTATGTATACTAGGAATACATACATTCAATTGTTTCATTCATACAGTCTTCCTGTGCAACAAGTTAAACATTCTACAACATTTCATCTTGCAAGAAAATTTTGAGAAGACAAAATGAACAACAATGTAATGAATTCGTCACAGCAGCTGATTAAAACTATGAATAAACATAACGCGCTCCACACATCCCGTCGGGCAGTGGATGTACATCGGAGGTGTGTGTATCCACATGCAATTATGTATTGTGTATAATAACAATTACAGGCATTACGAGTGTAAGCGCACCGATACGAGATGCAATAACCCCGTGAAATTGGCGGCGACGGCTACGAGGTGGAAACGCATCGGACTGCGCGGGCGCGAGCAGTTATGAACGAAGCTACTTTGGTTTATAAAACATAAATTACATCGCTTCTTAATTTTACTATATCGAATATTTTTGAGCTTGAGATTTCGTCTTGTAACGTAGGTACCTAAAGATAAAAACGTAAACGTGTTTGCACATGATAAAGTTCTGCCCTTATTGGACCATATAAAAAGGCAAATGTAAATATTTCCGACATGTCGACACTGCAGCATATACGCACGTACAGGCTGTACAAGTAAATAAATCATATGCAAGACTTGTTTAATCTAATAGGATGTTAGACCTTGAAGCAAAAACTGGAGAAAATAAAGAAAAAGGAACACTTGCATATGAATCGAGGTGCTCCATAAATTATTGGAAACGCACCTATACATGGATCTATGTAATTCCTTCTTGAGATATGTTTGTATCAAAAAAGTTACATTTTAGAAGGTTTCTTTTAAATAATGACCAGTAAAATCAATACGTTCAAGTTAGCCACAACTTCCCGGGATAATGCGTTTTCACCTTTAGGTAGCAATACAAAAGTCTTTCTGATTTCGACGAACGTATTTAAAATCGTATAAACGCAGTTTCGGCCTTCGCATCTGTTTTATCATGAACGTAAATAATGGAAGTTATATAAAGTGTCGCCAAAAACTGCGGCGAGGAGAGAATGCGTGTGGGAGGTAGTTTATTTTATTAGACTTTTATGGAAGGATTGAAGAGGATCGGTTTTATTTCTAACTCGTGAAATAAAAAGGTAAACAATGTTTTAAACAGACATAGATTTTGACTTGCGAGTAAAAAGGTAAAATTAAAAGGATCAAAAGCCTCATCTTCTTTAAATCTTCAATAAGTTAAAGTTAATACACTTTGAAAGACAATTGGTCTCTTAATTAAGATTTAAAGCATCATTCAGTGAATAAATGTAAAGTGGGGCTGTAAAAGTAATTGCTACAACATTAACAGAACAGATTTACAAAGCGAAACAAAAAGACCAAGCGAGAAACAAGATAGTGCTAATTGCGCAATAAAGTTAATGTAACTATACATACGTATTTAACAGCTTTAACAAGGAAACACAGACACAATGGCTCCATATCTCAGACGAAAGCCTTACAAATTAGGCACAGAGGCAGATAACGAAATATAAACACAGGTGATGTTCGAAACAATCGAGAAGCGTGAGAAGGTTCGGCGCAAGTGTGAAATAACAATGTAACATGCGCCCGCGCACGGCGCACTGTTTGACACTTAGCACCGCGCAATTAGACACTCGTGACCACCCAATAATCACAATTTTCTTTAGAACTTTAAATGAGAGCTTTTTTCAAGTCTTTTTTAAACTTTTTCAACTACATAGCATAGTTATAATGACTACAAAATATATTTTTTTAAAACTTATTACATTTTGCATAATATCATTTTATATTCAATATCAAAACTAGTCTTATAAATTGGTTAAATATCTAAAATAGTCTATAGTAATTATAGATAGACCTACAACAATAAAGTAGAGACAGTGATACCGTGCAGTGGACAGAGGTCGCAGGGCGCGCGATGTGGTGGCGAGGAGGGCGGAGCGCTACGCGCAGCGGCCGGCGGCGACCGAGCGCCCGCACTCTCGGCCCGGCCCCGGCGGCCGCCGCCAGCGCGACCCACCATTACCATTGTTCCCTTGTTACTCATTATTTATGCCCAATAATCCGCTCAACTGACTATGGTAAACCTTGTTACTGAACCGATTCGCTCGTGATTTACGATCGATTGTAGTTTTTAATCGATTATTATACGCTTTGCAGAGATCGCGCTTAAAGAGTCGCCGCCGCCGTACAGCGTTAATGACAGCGCCGGCAGCGATCGGGAACAACATGCACGTGAGCCGGTATGATGGGAAACTAATCTGCTTCTTACTGGGAAATAGCATTGGAACTTCAATAAACGTCATTATCATTTGCAGTCTGACGCGCCGGTGTGTGAAGTGTTGGACCTGCTAGCTGACTGCAAGATAGCCGACCCAGAGAGCGCAGGATCTGAAGAATACGCGGAAGTAGCTGACATGGGGCTGTGGCACTCCACTCCACTGGCGCAGCGCCACAAATCCAAGATATCTCTAACATGGGTGCTGAAGGAGAATTTGGAGAACACAAAACTCCCTATCAAGAAGATCGACAA
Source organism: Macaria notata (assembly GCA_927399415.1). Classification (NCBI taxonomy): domain Eukaryota; kingdom Metazoa; phylum Arthropoda; class Insecta; order Lepidoptera; family Geometridae; genus Macaria; species Macaria notata. The sequence continues at coordinate 11,624,245 of OV656730.1, forward strand.
CGCAGAAGACAAAACAAAGTCGTACGAAGTGGAGCGAATGCAGAGACGGTACGAAACTGAACGTCAGAGAAAGTGTAGTAACATAGTGAAAGATAGAGTCGTAGGCAGGAACGAGTATTATCACAACCTAAGGTTTATGAGTGCGTGTGAGGAGTTCGCGAGATCGTGTTCGGATGATACCAGTGTCACAGAGGAATACGTCAGGAGGAAGCACAGGCACCGACACAGGAGGAAGAAGAAACAACAGCAGGGGAAGTTCGGATATGACATCCGGGACTTGGATAGCTTCTTGTCTGAGGTAAGATTTTAAAACTAATATATTTTATTCGTGTAATATCAGTTCTAAAATCTACTTAGCCAGGTATCAGCCAATTAATCAAAGCTTTTTAATTATTATAGTCTAAGTTATTTAATTTGAATCAACAGCTATTTTTAAATCAATATTTTATGAATATCAACCTTTACAAAAATAAACAGATAAAACCATATAAATACAAATACATGTAACGTCAATAGCGATTTTTTTGAGGCTGACGATTACAAAATGAGCTTTGTCCACAGGGCATTACAATTAAATAAACAAGTATGCAATTTAAATTTAGCGATAAGTGCAACGTCTATTTATAGCAGCTGTCGGTTTAACTTTCTAAAATCATTAACATAATGTTGACCGCAGAGTAAAACATACGTATACTCGTACAAGTGCAAAAATTATCAATTTTCCCACCTATTTGGGATATTTCCGTTAATTTATTATTTTTCAAGAAGTATGAAAGTTTATTAAAATCTAAAAGAAACGATTTTAAACCAACATCACGCGCATTGTTTTTAAGAAATTAAACCACTATTTCAGAATCTAGAGTAAATAGGTTTCTTCTAGAGTAAATAGGTAAGCGTGCTACAATCACAGTATCTAAAGGTTGTAGAAAAATTAAGGCTATATGAGTAATCTCATCTGCCTCTCGAAATTATTTCACCAAAAAGTTATTTCACCATGTTTCACTATGACGACAGAAGTGAAATATCACAGATTGATTTATCTTCTCTCGCCTTCTCTAGCGTATATTTTAGAAACACACATCGTTTATGGTCAATCTAAATGCTAAAACACGCGTCTCACTAACTACTAATAAATCAATATTTGATAGCGCCAATAAAATTATTTGCATAAGCAAAATTACGTAATCTAACGAAAGTGGAATTTGTACAATAAATAAATGAAAATTAGCAAGCATTTATGTTCTTAGCATACACTATAGTTACATTCATACACATTCTCAAACAAAACTCCAAATATGATTGCGCTCTTATATAAAGTTATATAATTTACAACTGTAGGTATTGGTTGTATGTGCAGTTGAAGTATAAATTGTATATCAGTGCTGAATTAAAGGTTTACCTACTGAGGGCACCTATAATGATATATTAATACTTTATTGAACACACAAATAAAAACAAGAACACATTTTAAGTCTAATGCCACAAATGGCGGCCTTATCGCTAAAAGCGATTTCTTCCAGGCAACCGTAGGATGGAGAGGAAATCATAGAAAAGACTAGACAGAGTAATGCCTGGATATTATGCAGTTCTCTTTAATTAAATAGGTATATGTAGTTATGTATTGATACCGTCTCAACAGTACAAATATGTTTTTGTTATCTGCCACAAAACAGCTCTTCAATTTCAATCATTATTTTGTTTAACATTATGATACTTTTAGCATAAATTAAAAACATAATGACGTTGAGCAGTATTGTACGCAGTTCGGAGAAGCACGTAGTTCGCTAAATTGGCGCAAAATTGGGGAGCATAAATTACACGTCATTTATTTCCACTTTATTTCTTTCTGCAGTTCGAGGGCCTAATAAGAGCCTGCTTTAGGGCCAGCGGATAAACGGAATTATTAAATGGAAAAATCCGGGCCATATTGATTGATTTAATACGATACGTACGTAGTATCGAGATTATATTCATGCACTCCTCGCGAAATTTCATAACGTTACTTTTAATAATAGTAGCCAATCTATGCCATCTTAGCCAATTAATTATGTGCTATAAGTATCTACTTATAAAAAATAAGTAAAATTCCAAGTGTTATAGGTAATACGGTTTACGTCTTACAAGAGCGAAAATAAAGTATCATACAATTCTTAGATTATTTTATTTGTAATACCTACTTATCTCAGAATATAAAAGTAAGAAATACCAAAATAATATTTAAGTAGATAATTAATTAGGTCATTTTTTTAACAGTAGATAATATAATATGTATAATAGAACTAGTTTTATCTGAATACTGTGGTAACTAACATCTTCATATAGTATTCTTTGATTTTAGTCATCAGCCATGTCTATGTACATATAATATTGTAAAAATATCCTTTAATTCCCTGCAACAATACCCGCACATAGCAAGCACCATTCATCATCAAGCAGGCGCGTTAAAAACAACATTATTCCCTCTGTCGGTCAGAGGTGAGAGCGGCGTTAATTGCTCACATTCCGGCGAGATACCATGTTTCATGGGAGACGTTGCTTTACCTATCATGTAAGTGATTTATGTAACAGTCGAGCCTGAAGGTTTAAATACGTTTTTCATTGGACGATTTATACCGATCGATATGTAGGTATCCGAAAAACTTTACCTATTGTACTACACGTAGTAACGTAGCCCTATCAATATACCTAACACCTATACGTCGGCTATCGTTATTGTAGTAAGGTACCTACATCAAATTTAAATAATAGATGACTTTATAAAGAAACTTAATAGTATTTTATTACTTAGGTCCTCATCGTCATTATTATACGTTGAACTACGGCCCGTGCAAAGAAATATCAAAAGCTCCGTTTTACACGATCACATTCGATATTTTTAACGTGATGAATAAATTTACCCGTTTACATTCAATCTTCTCGCATCTCGACATAAAGTGATCCAAAAAACATCTATAAGGCTCCAGCACATTTATACCTTGTACCATTTTACTTTTATTTCACAAGCAATTTATCTTTGACCCTTGACCGATACCCGTCAATATGAGACTCGAACTAAAATATGGTAGTATTTAATTAAATCAAGTGTGAGAGGTCAAAAAATAATTAACTGCAGCGAAACGGACCCATTAACATTTACGAAGGAAAGAAAATAGATAGATAGATTAACTCTTTATTGTTGACACATATTAAAAAACAGTACATAGAACAAATTGCACCTTAACTAGTGCCACAAGCGGCGGCCTTATCGCTGAAAGCGATCTCTTCCAGGCAACCTTCGGCTGTAGATAAATAAGCAAAAAGAAAAAAAAGAAGAATGTGGTGAACAACAAAAAGGAAAAAATAAATTTTACTAATATATATACATATAAATACGCAATACACATATTTATTTGAGCACTTGTGAACGCAAGCGGGTTTGCTCACATTATTTCGGGATAAAATATCCCCCCCACTACCTACATACCAAAAATCATGAAGATCCGTTCAGACGTTTTGGCGTGATGAGCGTTTAAATAAGCGGTAAACAGACATACATTTTAAAAACTGCTGAAACGTGTTCTGGTATCGATTAAAAGTATCCCCAAACATTTATTTTTTAACGTCGTCTATCGTCTACAGTTTTTTTAGCTATAATATAAAAATGAATTGCAAAATGTGTTTGGTAAACGCATAGCTTAGCAACGCCTGGACCAATTTGGCCAAACCTTTTTTTTAATATTCGTTGAAGTTCAAGGATGGTTTTTACCGTTAGTAAAAATCTAATAATTGCCGGAAAAACCCTAAAAACAGCCCTTTTCTTTTTCTCATACGAACGTTTTCTAACTAAAAGGTAGCGTAAGAGTCAACAGACAGGACGAAGTCTGTCGGGTCCGCTAGTTATATTATTATATAAAGATTTACGCCGAAAAAGCTTTTAGCAGCGTTGCAGACTACGATCTAGCAGGTTTGCCTAGAAGGCCGGACATACTTAACGAGGTTAATACTTAATATTACATTTATTGAAATTCAAGGGAATAGGAGCTATAAGCTTGACATGTGGTTTTCCAAACCATAATAATTTTAGATTGATGCTTTATTGGACACACATAAAAACATAATACACAACGGAAAAACAAATAATTAAAACTAATGCCACAAATGGCGGCCTTATCGCTAAAAGCGATCTCTTCCAGGCAACCGTAGGATGGAGAGGAAAATATATAAAAAGGACTAGACGGGGTGTACAATAACGAGCACATGAAATTTGACTATAAAAACTTAAACAATAAACATAAACATTAAAATAATAATATACTACTCAAACCTATACTTACATATGTATATTATACTACGTAATATTGTAAATAAAAATATATAAATATATATACAAGGTGTAACAGAAGGGTGTGACAATATTAAAGAGTATACATATATATCATGTAAGGAGTCATATACCAAAATATGAAAAATTAAATCGCATATATTTTTTACCATACAAAAATTAGATAATATTTTTCACTTGATTTCGTGGCAGCCCTAGCGAGTGACGAAACCGAAATAAGCACACATTCTTTCATCCCGTTCTAGCATTAGTTTTAACGCAACGTATTCTCTCTCTCTCGCGCTCTCAGAGAGACACCGCCGCGCCGTGTCATTTGTCAATGAAAGAAAAGTCAATGAACCAATGAACGCTCAAAATGATAAGATGTAGGGTTGCAAGTCTTAAAGTTTTAATGAAAGTTCAACTTATGATTACTCGAAATCTATGACACTTAGAATTCTGAAACCCAGTGGGCTGTATTCTATATATACATAGGTATGTATAGTATAAGTATTGTCACACCCTTCTGTTACACCTTGTATATACTATGTGCTAATACTACAGAAATAACTATCTACTATAAACTTACATACAAATGAGTACAATACATATATAAATATAAATTCACAGACATACATACACTAATAAGCAGCAGGTTTAACTTGTTTGCATGGACAGATACCAATTATTTATAATTTCAGGACATAACAAACTTTTTTCTCATTTCTCCAACTTATATTTTCGTCCAGGCATCCATCGACCGTCCAGGCAACATTCCCGTGGTGATTGCCTACCCCAGCACCCTGTACCAGACACACAAAGACTGCGAGGTGCAGGTGGCCCTCCCGCTCGGGACCGTCGTCAACGCGGTGTTCAAGGCGCAGCACTGGCTCTATGCTCAGACGCCGCACGGGGAGGAGGGATACGTGCTCTATGCTGCTTGTCTGCCGCTTGGGATACTGCCAGCCAGGTTAGTAGATCAGAATGATATCTATATTGTACCAACTAGTAAATTGTGTCTTCTAAGCGCGCTATAGGTATCCTAGACTACTGCATGCGAGCTTAACATATGGCAGACTGCAGTCAAAAAGTTGGAAGATTATGTAGATAGTAGGTACTAACAACGTCAGTCATAAGGCCATAACTGTATTTTTAACTGAAATGCCTACCTACTAAGCTAGTGTTACCTAAATCATTTAGATTGATAGCTCTAATATCTCACAGATAAAATCTATCATTCCAGGCCGTCACCCCAAAAGAAGACTCCATGCTGGGAGTCTAGCACGGACATCTACCCGCGCCCCTGCGGGAACCTCACCGACACCGAGAAGGAGCAACTCCGAGGCCGCACGCGCTCGGAGACACGCCACCGAGCGCGCCGGAGACCCACCTCCTCCGCGGAAAAGAACTTTGACTCCCTATACTTAAGAACTAAATCCGTGAACAACCTTCACGAGAAACCCACAAAAAATATCAAACGACAAAATTTGCTCGTAGTTAACACAGACTTTAACGGTAGTGAGTTGAACAGGACGCTGTCAGTGCTCAAAGGAGATGTGGTAGTGTTAGTGCAGTGTGGGGGAGAGACCGATGTGGACGCAGAATGGTTCTACGTGAAGAAGAAAGATGGCGCTGAAGGGTTTATACCCGCCGCGGTGGCGGGCCATGGGTATATCTGATAGAACAGTCAATTTAGTTAAGAATTAAACTATGATTTGCCAATGGATTTTCATTTATCATCGTATCAACAATACAACTAAGTAGTAAACTACATGAGTACTAGGAAATACAGTAGGTACACCTAAATTTATGGAAAAATCAATTTGAAATTTTATGCAGTATGTTTTTGAATTATTTATGTTACTACAAAAACGCAACTGCCATGCATTTATGCTCCATATTAACAATCTCAATTTTCTATTGAGTTATTTAAATAAAATTGAACATAAGTAGTTGTCACTGGTGGCTTAAAGATAAAGATATTTTATTTGCCAAAAAAACACTGGTACAATCACAAAAATATTAACGTATTACTAAATTATATTAATTACTTAATTAATGTTAATGTGAGTTTCTTGTGAACCCCGAACTAGGCCTGGGCCTGTATCTCGGTGGTCCAAGATTGAGAGTAACCAAAAGAATCATTACCTAAGTCATTCGCGTATTACAATATTAAAAAGTGATCACGTAATCTAATATAACAAAGTGATTTAAAAGACCTATTCCTAATTTGTACAAATGACTCCATTTCATTAATAACTCTACTGATTTATGGATACATAAACAATTCATACCTAAGGATACTAAAATTATTGAAATCGACCACAGGAATTAAAACTTATAGGATTTACAAATTCGAATATTGCAGCAGTGCGTCAACCTACGTGTGTATAGTGTGTATGCGTGTGTGTGAATGTGACTTGGAGTGTGAGCTTGTATGTGTTGCGTGTGTGTGTGTATGTGTTTAGTTTAAATGTCATTGTCGTTATTTCCTAGTTTAGAATCGGAGTTATAGACTTTAACCAGGATCTCAGTTTCTTTGTAAGAGAGTGAAGTTAACCAGACTTTTATTTTTCCACGTGCCTTTCTGTGCACATGTTTCTTGACGGGATATGTTTTGCACACTTCGTTGTATGTGCAGATGTGTATGTATGGTGGCTTAGTATCATAACTTATAGTATCAAATCAAACTAGGTATATGTAGATAATATCTTATCAATCATTTATTACAAACTTTATCTAATCACAATCACACACAACTTAAAACAAACTTACCGAAAATGCAACACTTGATCTCTATAGTTGAAAGTAGTGCACAGATCTATCTCGGGGCTGGATCCTGCTATGGCCAAGACCTTGGGGCTGGTCTGTAGCACTGCGGAGTACACCGTGCCTGATGATACAGGCAGTTCCGCCCTCACTTCCCCGGAGTAGCTGAGCTGGTAGAGGTGCTTGGCTGTTCCGGCAGCGAAGATGCAGTCGTCGTGGAAAAAGGACACATGGATGCCATGGTCATTGATGTCGAATACTGTGGCGGCATCGAGAGAGCGGAGGTGCCAGAGCGCTAAGCGAGGGCCGCCGCCGCAAACCTGTTGACAAATATGTTTCAAATACTAAATTGAATATCAAACATTCCGTTGAATTCAGAACCTCCTTTTTTAACATTGTATAAGGTTAAATTGATAATAGCTGGCTTTAGTACCTATATCAAAACCAACCACTGCAATTTTAAGCAATTGAACAAAAGCCTTAATAAACAAACAGATTGCTCTCTGAAATGCGCGGTACAGAACATTGAAATATATTTTTTTTATTGTTTGCCCATTTTATGTCTAAATGTGTGTTATATTATTTGTTTTTGTATAAAAAAGTATAATAATTTTGTTTATTTACAAGACATACTGAGTTAACTACACAAATTTTGCATTTGGAAGTATTCAGGGTGGAGTTCACCAAACTATTAACCGCCAGTTTAGTGTTCACCACAAAGTAACCGGCGTTTAAGTGCCTTAACTGCGAGATTATCTTAACTGAGCTCCAATACCTCGTTTAACTCTCAGTTACGCTCTATAGTAGTCTGTAGTAACGTTACATTTGACATATTTTGGCAATCTCGAGTCAAGATTGTTTATTTTATTCTTGAGTTATTTACAAAGTACACCTAATTATTTCTATATTTTCTTGTCAATATTGATTGAAATTAAAAAGATTTGACCATTACTCTAATACTTTTAAATTAATTCAGAAAAAATATATGCTACTTGAAATATTGGTAAATAAAATTTTGTGTAGTATTTACAAAATAGAATTAAAATTCATTTAATGTATCAACAATATTTAATCTAGAAAAAAAAATACGAGACATAAGTGCACTACTGACAAAAAATTAATAAAAAAATCTTAAATAAAAACTTAAGACTGAACTGACCGATGTTATTCAGTCATAAGTTTTTGTGTTTTTAATTTCACTTGATGAAATTGCTCTTCTAGAACAGCAATCCTAATTCTGCTCCCTCTTTTGCAGCACTTTCTTGAAGAATTCTGATTATGTATTTAATTTTTTCATCACCTCAAAAAATAAAAATTAACACAAAATACAAACGAAAATAACCACCATGATCAAGACAAATCAACACATGAAAAATATTGACATTTGTCAATGACATAAAAATGGAACAAATTACCAGGCCATATCGAAAAATCATGCTTTTAAAGCTCCCCTGTTACATATAACACTCTTTCTAATTTGGCAGTCTATTAGTTTACGCTTCCAAGTTCAAAAGCAGTCATAAAACATACAAGTATGCCGTGACGACTGTCTTCGTTATTGACTCGCATAATAACGTTCAAAAACTTTCACCTGCTTGCTCTGAAGTGAACTTCGTGTGGTTGGTAATCTCGCAGTTTTCTAACTGTGGATTAATTTTGAGTGGTGAACAGTAAATATTTAAACCTTAGTTTAAACGGTAGTTATATTTTAACTGGCCGATTTACTAATCGTCGGTTTAGGCACATTTGGTGAACTCCAGCCTCAATGGATTATCCATTGAATTCTTCTTTGATAAAAACTACATATATTTTAAAAAAATAATTATATATATAAATAAATTTAAGCTATATAAAATTAGAAATACATAAGTAGGTACTATTTATTAGATTAATAATTAACTTACAATCCAATCATCTCCAATGGCAGCCGCACCCACCCACTTGCCAACATCAGGCCTGCTGACCTTGCTGTTAGTGTAGGGCTCCAACTTGTTGTGAGACTTGCCAGTCCTGGTGTCCCAGATGAGCACATTGCCATCCTCACCTGCTGTCACTAGCTGATTCTGTCTGTGAAATTGTGATAACTTTTACTCATCAAATGTAGTGAGAAATGTTGTGGTACATTTTGGTACCTAGTTTTTTTGGAAATCTAGAGGGTATGAGATGATTGTAAAATTGTAAGTGTGTTGGCATGTCAGATGTTGAATATATTGTTTCTATTATCAAGTTATAGACAGCAATTTCATTAAAGCATCATCTAACCTTTACTAATGCTATATCAGGAATATTCATATACAGGAATCAGACATATAAAACTTACTTTCCATGTATAGCATGTATGTAGTCATCATGTCCTTTGTATGTAGACAAGAGGCTTCCATCTTCCATATTGTACACATACACATTATTATCTCCACAGCCGGCATACAGCTTGCTCTTATCATCTGACAGCCACAAACTGTTGATGTCACATTTTTCTATAGAAGACTGGGATGATATAGTGATAACCCAGTTAGGTTTGCTGAGTTTGGAGTTAAGAACACCCTTCCAATCCCACCCAGCTATAGTATTCACTGATCCAACTATCAGGAACTTATCAGAGCTCACTAAACTGCAGATCTGCGTGCCTGAGTCGAGGCTGTGGATGTGTCTGGGTTTGTTATAGTCTGGCGTCAGTAGTTCTATAACAGGATTCAGGATACGGTCAAGGCTGCAAAATAAGATTTATGACATGGTTATTATTAACTTATACAATCATTTACACTCTCAAGCACGGTGTACAATCCCATCAATCTTAATGAGATATAATTTAGATTTGATGCTGATTTCGTATTAGGAAAACTTACTCAAATACTGCTATTTGCCCATAGATGTTACCGGCTGCCAAATATTTTCCGCAGGGAGAAAATGTTTGACAGAGAACAGTGTTATAAAGTATTTTGTCAAGCATTTTGTGCTAAAGATATATTCAGAATAAAGAAAACTGCACTAAATTTGATGTCTTATTTACAATAAATAACGTCAATAACACAAACATAACATAACCTCATTTTAGAGTTTATCTATAGACAATTTTATTTGCTTTTAAATACTGATATCACAGATAAGTAGAAGAAAGAATGAACAAAAAAAACTGAAATCATCCATTTCCGGGTGTTGTAGTGTGCGGGGTCTTTACAGCAATTACAGCTAACTTCAGATTGGTAAATAGTCTGTTGAATTTGTAAAAAAAAAGATCATCCAGCCAAAAATTCAAGATGGACGTGGTTCTGTCGTGTGTTTTGTGAAAATATTTTTTTATTTTATTTCGATGTGACGCAGTGAAAACTACAAGCGTTAGTAAATTTATTCATATACAAATCAGGCAAATAAAAGCTATCCTCAGAGTACAATTATATACCAATACAAATCTAATTATCGTTATCCTTTTGCGATGCCAATGCATGGTAAAAAATAAAATGTTTGATTTTAGGTCTATAATACAGCAAAATGTACAATGGTATTGGATTGACGACGCCCAGAGGTTCTGGTACTAATGGCTACGTGCAAAGAAACTGGGCTTCTGTGCGAAAAACCAAAGATTCTGTGAACTATCGGACTGAAGAAGAGATTGCCAAGTTGGACTCGGCGTCCAACAAACAGCCGAACCAGGAGATATTAGACCATGAGAGGAAAAGGAAGATAGAAGTAAAATGCGCCGAATTGGAAGACAGTTTAGAAGAACAGGGGTAATTATTTTTACTTATCCTTTGGTCTATATAATTCCCAACATACATACTGAATAACCTCTCTTGATTTACTTAGTTCGATTCCATCGAGCGTGGCTAAAATTAAACTATATTACAATGGTAAATATCATAGACATAAACCCAAGAAACATTAAAAAATATGCCAGACTTCTGTAGACATGCTCATAAATGAGTGGACCTTACCCAAACCAGGATTATTAAATAGTCAACACACATTGTGGTGGTCACGTACTCAGGTAAGTACACTAATATAAGATTTTCTAGTCTTTCTCTGGTTTCCTCACAATATATAGTTCCCTAAACTTATATGTAAAACAAGTTATTTGTGCTGGGCCAAGATTACACCAGGAATCATAAATACATAAGCACATAGAAATTCAAAACAATAATAATTGACATTGAGAACTTTTCAAAGCAAGCTAAAATTGTAAATTTCTCTATATCTCTACATTTTAATTTTTTTTAACTTGAACGGGTTTGCACTTGACCATAGTTTACCTGATAGCAAGTAAGGCTATGGCCTAAGATGGAGCGTGCTTACCCGATAAGAACCGATTCACTCTCGCTTTGAAGATCGCTGGATTATAGTGCGTGGGGAACAGGGTCTTAGGAACTTCCACCATAAACCGGTGTCGTCCTGCCGCACCTCTACTCGACCGGTAAAAGTAGGGCGCGGGCGGAATTAGTCCGTGCAATTCCGCGGCACACTTTCCGAAATGCAACCGATAGAAAACCGACAAACTGGCGACTTTGCGAGGTGTTCAAGACTTTGAAGTTTCGCTCGGCACAGTTTATTATTACCAATGATCTTCTTGGCTCGACTCTCAATGGCCTCTAGTGCCTCAAGTTGGTACTTGGCTGATCCATCCCAAAGATGCGAACAGTACTCCATGCACGACCGAACTTGAGCTTGATACAAAGTAAACAGCTGTTCCGGCTTGAAGTACTTTCGCACCTTCGAGAGCATACCCAACTTTTTGGCTGCAACTTCGGCTTTAGACTCAATGTGAGAGCCAAAATTAAGAGTAGGGGACAATGTAATACCAAGAAGATCAAGGTGGTCAGTTATCGGCACAGTCGAATTTCGGAAAGTGGGTTCTACATTTTCTGTTTGCACTATTAATCATATTTTATTTTATTTAATCAGCTGCTTTTTCTTTGTTTTATGGTATTGTTTCATTTATAGTCCACAATTATTTGTTTAATGTTATGTAAAGGTCCTTTCAAATGTGTTATTATTGATTGAGAAAATCTAACTATATTTATTCATATAAATGATTTATCGCATTACTGGCCTATTGTTATTATTATCATTAATACATAATTACGATGTTTCACAATCTTGGGTAATACAGTAAAATTATAACCTCTTTAAAACATTCTGAACCAGCTTAATAACCAGTATAAAAATATAAATAACTATAACCCTACATAAATGTCTATCTTTCATCAATTAATCTTTGAATAGTTTAAATACACAAATGTATTTTTACATATTACTGGCACATAGCCAATTTCAATCATAGGTTTTATCCAATGGCCAATTGTATGAAATTATGATCTTAATCAATTATAAATTGCTCAATATAAGTCATTTTAACAGCTGTTTTAGAATGATTTGCCAAGAAGGCATAGTTTAAGTAGATGTCAGTAGGAAATATTTATCATATTATTGTAGCTATTTGAGGTTAGAGAAGTAATGATATCAGTTTCAGCCTGTTATTCTTGCTATATCTATGTTTTAGTACACAAAATGTATTTTAATAGGTTTTTATTCAATAACATACTGTCTGAATTAAACTGGAAAGATCTGGTATCTTCCAAGCACCTCCTATGAATATCCAGCATGCTGGTGTATGCTGCTTTACTATAACGTGTAGAGACTAGCTAGATACTACAACAGAATGCTGCCAGACAGAGATGTGCTGATTATGAATCATAAGTAACATGGTATCATTAAATGCCACGCCAACTCCAGCTATTATCCTTCTCCCTTTCTTTAAGCTGCAATTCTCATTTCTAAAGGATATTTACTCCAACAGGACTTATTTGTTAGGAAGGTTAACTTAACTCTATACTCAGGGAGTCCTAATAAAATTAAGAATTGACATAATGCAATAGAACTATGCTTGTGATCACAGTAAAGTTAATGAAATTTCTAAATATGATTTTTCTTCTTTGTGAATATGATGGTTGTCATGTGAAATTAAAATGGTGTGTCTAATTGCTCATTGCCAGCACTGAAGTTAATCAATTTGATTGACGCTATAATTGAATTGAATTAAACTTTTCTTGATAACTTCAGTTACTTGACTTGGGAAACATTTGAGTATTTCTATATGAAATGAAACTAAATATGTATGTCTTAGATAATCAGAAAAATATAATATTATGATCCTGAAATCACCACAAGCCGTTTTCTGCCTGTTTATTCTCTCCTCTCTTATCTTGTGTCATTCATTATTTTTTTATTCTATTTAGGTTGTCCAGTTGTAGTTTTTATAATATGCTTAAATTTGTGCTGGCTAAACCCATTGAAACTGTCAAAGCTTTTCTCATACAAAAATTACCATATGGTAACCAAAGTTAACTAGTTTATATGGAATATATCCTAAAACAATAAAATTTCGCAACCTGTTTCGTATTGCACATGTTGCAAAATCAATTTATTTGATAAACCCTTGTTATATTTTTTTTTTCTATAAAGCCACCCTCTGTCTATTATTGATCCAACAGCCCTAGCATGGGGTCAGTCCCCTTGCGCCGGAGTTTAGATCAATAGCTCGCCAGTGTGTGACACCCCTTTAAAAAAAGGTTATATAAAATATTCGCTCGTAAGTCTCCTTTATTCAGTACAGTACCGCACGCCACGCGCTTCTTATCGGGAAAATTTTATTGTTTCTTCGCTAAAGTAATTCGTCGTTAACTTGCGACGTATCATGCTTTGGTAGGTTCTCATGGTTTCAACATTTTACGGCCGTGTTTCAGTTTCGCATGATCGTTATGGCGCGGAGAACGTCTTAAAACAATAACTAAATAAATGAGAAATGTGAAATAGTTTATAGAAAAAGTTATTCAGTTTGTTTATCTGTATTGTATTTTTTTGTAATGAGTGTGTCTCTGGTGTGGTTACGCAGGTTGCCAAAGGATGAGATAGCGGCGCGGGTAGCTGCCTTTAGGGCCAAGATATCGGAGGCTGCCTCGGAGAAGGACGTGCCGCGGGACGAGTTCGGGAGGGTCGCGTGAGTCTTCACTTATTTATACAATTTAATATTTAATTTGTACCAGGAAGGGTCGGATACTGCCAACTGCGAGTCCTTTTTCTGCTCAAAGAGCTGGCAGTGTTGTTTTATTAAGTGTTACCTTTTGTGATTACAAACGAAAATATCTGGTAACTTTCCATTTCCAAAAAAATAACAGACATTTTGCTGTAGTGGAATCAAATTAACTACATTAAAGTATTGTTATCAATAGAATTGCATAACACCTGTTCTAAATTTCAGTTATTAACTTATACATATATAGCTTATCAATTTAACATATCTACCACTATAAAACTTAAATTACACATTAATTTACCAATTCAAAATTAGATCGATTCAAAACGCAAAGCCTCCAAAACTAGAGGTTGTTCAAATAGCCATGTGTGCACAGCTGCTAAGTTTGGTAAACATTGATTTTCGTAATTATTTCACAGAATCATAATAAGGTATTAAATTATACATGTTATTACGGTTCAGTAGCTCGACACGTCATATGATACTAGAATTTTGATGACAATATGATACTGTCTGTCCTGGCGTCGTAGTATAGATGCGCTAACGCATGTTGACTCCATACTGTTTTGTAAATAAAAACGTAAATAAATCATTGTCACAATCACATAGAGATCACAATTGTGACGAAGTGATGATTAGGAAAAAACTACTGGCTATTATGTTCTCCCTGTAATAGCGGTGTAGTCAAATGTTTTTTTTTATTATTAGTTTGCAACTAACTTGCGGGTACATATTTGTACATAAGTGACAGCAAGTATGTACTTCTACTTGAACTATTTTACAAAAATAAAAGAAAAACATTGCGTGATCTATATTATGTAACTAATTATGAATTACATATCAATTAGTTAAATAATCCTGTGGTTTCAAAGCTACCTATGTTGACATGGCTGGAAAATGCATTTGTTTTGTTAAATGCGAAAAAATAAATCATATTATATAAAATAAGAGTAATGTGAAGTTAACAATATACATAGGTAATCTTATAATATACAACTCGATAAATACATATAACCTAAGAATATTTTCCATAAACCTAATTTCGTTCCTTATCTAAAAAGGCAAATCATTATGTGCTCACGGAATTGCTGCTAATTAAAAATTATGGAGCAGCAATCGATGGAAAGTCACGCGTTGAAGAAATAACATCGTCTAATTATCAAGCTAGAGACAATTTGCCACTGTGAAATTAATTTGTAGGAATAGGTATTGCACAAGTGGTATTTTGCATATAAGTTTATTTTTTGTATATTATTATCAGTATAGATAGTAGATGTAGATTTTATATTTAAATTTTCTTCTTCTTTTTTTCTTTCTGAAAGATATATCAGACAATATAAAAATAAGATTCTATCTGTTCATAAAAATACACATTCTCCTCAAAAAAGCAAAACAAGCACACAAGTTTAAACTGCATTTTTCTTGGACCCGAGCCACATTTCGTTGGCAAACCCGTAAACCCAACAAAGTTTTAAACATTGAAAACAAAGCCAATATGTATAAGTTGTACTCCATCAATTTACTTCTACTTCTGCTCAGTACGCGTGATCGTAAACAGTTGAATTTACGAGCTCTACAATTTCTATATTCGTTACCAAGAGCAGTATTACGTGATTTGTTATCGAACTTAGTGCTGTCTGCCTTCAAGAATTATAGAACTTTGACCTGAGCTCCCGTATTTCGTATTTGAACAGAGCTACGCAATGTATACAGCAGAGCATGACTTCTGCTTAAGTTCTAGTGACCGAGTAAAGTTCCTAAACAAAAGCAGCAATGTAGTCGGCTTGGTGGTAATAATTGTGTTATCCGCTCGGTAGGGTTGTTGGTATCGATCCGGGGTGGATGACGTAGCACGCCTCCCCTTCCCCCCCCTCGCAGCAGGCAGGGGTTGATTTAATATGCCTTCTCGGCAGCCACCCTATTCGATTACATTACGCTCTTTTGTGTCATTGAATAGAATTTTGCACGAATGTGTAACAACGAAATCAGGTTTGTCGTACATAATGCTTTCATGTAAATGTAGATATCGATTTATCACACACTTTTGCACCAAATAATTTCAATTAAATGGCTTTAATCTTATTTTCTTCTTTTCAAGTTTGTCTTGTATTTCATGTTTTATTTGACACTTGATCGCTTATATTTTAATTAAGTACATGAATCGCACTTTAAATGAACCTCGTTATTTTGATTTACTCTTCTACCTACATATGTACATAAGATGTGCAATTGATCTTGCTATGACTGGATTGTGATACATTACTCGTATTACAATTTTAATTTTTATGATTTCGCAGACTTGCAAGCTTCGCCTAGTGCTGTAATTTAAGAAAACGATCATCATCATCATCATCATAAATTTAAGGGCCGGGCCCTTGTCTGTGGAGTATGCGCCATCCTTCCCGGTCTTCTGCCAATTCCTTGACCTCCTTATACGACATGACACCCGCCTTTTCTTTTATTTGGTCCATGTATGATCTTCTCGGCTTTCCTCTTCCTCTTCGGGCTTCCAATATTCTAAGTATTAGTATTGTATTATAGAGTATTGGAGTATTGCTCTTTATGGAAGCGAAACTTGGACCATGACTCAAAGAGATAGAGAACGAATAGAAGCTTTTGAAATGTGGTGCTGGCGGCGGATGGAGAAAATTAGTTGGACAGAAAGAAAGACCAATGAAGAAGTGCTGAGCATGGTCCAAGAACACCGTACAATACTGGCAACTATTGAAAACAGAAGAGGGAAAATGGTTGGCCACCTTATACGACATGACGAATTTATAAGAAACATCATGGAAGGAAGAAAACGATACAAAAGAAATATTAGCTAAACGACGTTTATGAAAACAAAGCTCCCCCGACTCCGCGAAGGCTGTATTCGGGGGACCATCCCTCACGGCTAATTAGCACGCCGTGTTTTGGAAACATTACCGCCGTTTAATTATGTACAATCATGGCCGGCCCACCGACATAATGAAAATTAAACCCAGGTGCGGCTGAGATTGGGAAAGTAACTAAATAAATTGTACTACTTAAACCAGCTTTCCTTTTTTTGGGGAATTCTTCTAATCCCTAGATTTTCAAACTTATTTTCCACCTCTGTCATTCTCTGCTACATTTTCAAGCTTTTGCCCCCTTATCCGTGCATTGCATTTCGATTCGTAAAAGGTTTACTCACAGTCACTCAGAATTCCAAGTCGTAATACTATCTTGAATAAAAAAAACGAACGTGATTTTGAAATTCATGAATTACGACTTACTATTATACCAAATTGATTGAAATAATTCACTTAATAAACTATACATTTGCTAATTCTGCCAAAATCTCGTTGTATTGCAATGTTACGTTACATTTACAATGTCGTGCTAACAAGCTATATAGGAATGCTAGTAGACAGGTCAGCTAAAGCCCTAGTAAGATTTATAGCAGCACATTTGTACGCGGCACGCCATATATCTGTTTTACTACGGCCATCTTTCTGCGAGCTAGCTGTAGGTACTAGCCTGGCCCACTACCGCACCTTTGTGATAAAATAAAAGTTTGCGAATTACGCTAATATATCTAACACATGCGTATTGCGTATGTGTGTTTGTTCTTCCTTCAAGCGGAAATGTATTAATATTTAATGTGGCTAGTTATCTTCAAGCAAACCGGGCGCAAGCACTACGTACGAGTACTCTTGTTAATTAATTATCTTGTTAATGAAATCAATTAAAGTAAATCTCGTCTTGTTAATTAATTCATATTCTCACGCCCAAACGTCATGTACAAAGCAGCAAGAGAAATTTAAGATGACAAATTATCCGTCAAGTAGCTACACTACTTCTGGAATAAAGATAGCATGTCCACGATCTGTTGGCACGAGGCCGCTGTCGCGCCAGGATTAACACGACGCGCGATATTCACTTGGCTCCCTTGTTATATCGCTGCCAGAAAACGGGACTTGTCACTGTGAATAGTGAATTATAACTTGGACGAGTCTTCTCAGTACTTCCTATTCATCATCATCATCTCCAGCCTTTCTTATCGCACTGCTATGTGAGTAGGTATAGGCTTCTAGTTGTATGTGCCTGCTGAGCCTTTCTTGTGCAAACCTTGTCTATAAAATTATAATTAAGAGCACCCGCCTACCGAACCATGTTGTCGACAAATCTCGCTACCGGACGGCTTCGCATAATAACGAAACAGACCCTTCTCATAAAAAAGTTGTATGAATTTTATTTCTAGAAATTGTAGTAATCTGCTTATCTTGGCCCAGTCTGCTCCTTAAATTAATTGAGATCTACCTCACCGTGTCTGGCCAAAAATAAATGAGGAAACACATTTATTTACGAAGAAAAGCTTTTTGAACTTGATATGCTTTCAAGCAAGAGAATTGAGTTTATTTATGTAGGTATTATATTATAGTGGCAGTACCAAGATTTATTTAAGTTGACATATTGTATGATTACATACCTATTATTATGTTTGACATGATTTTAATAACAAAAATTTTCATTATTTTATTAATAAAACTTGACATATGTAACTTCTAAAATTTTATAAAAGTTAAATGTTATAAATTCAATTTGACGAGATATTGTAATTTGTGTGGCTTATTCTGTGATATTAGTACTTATACCTATGTATGTTACAATTTTACATTATCAATAAAGATTCTTTATCTTTATCTTTATTCGCCAGGACCTATACAGAGACCCTTTGCAAACAAATGGATGCATTTCACCTGCTGTCGGTATTATGGAGAAAGAACCGGATATTCTGCGAACTGAGATTGTATCGGCTTTGCGATCACTCAAGAATGGAAAAGCACCGGGCCCTGATTTAATATCGGCAGAAATCCTAAAAGCTTTGGGAGAAAAGGGGATATCTGTAATTCATACCATCTGCAACAGTGTATGGACAAATGGCGAATGGCCTAACGACTGGACTAAATCTATTGTCCTTCCACTGCACAAAAAAGGCTCGACAAAGCAGTGTGACAATTACCGCACTTTAGCGCTCATATCTCACGCTAGTAAAGTTCTGCTCTACATACTGAACAACCGGTTACGCTATTTCCTGGATCAGCAAATACCGCAAGAGCAAGCCGGTTTTGTTAGAGGCAGAGGCACTCGTGAGCAGATCCTTAATGTGAGACAGCTAATTGAAAAATCCCGCGAGTACAATGTTCCATTTCTTATGTGCTTTGTTGACTACAGTAAAGCCTTTGACTGTGTTAATTGGGGGTGCTTGTGGAGGGTTCTGGGAGATCTTGGCGTACCGAATCATTTGGTATCACTGGTGCAAAGCCTATATATCAAGAGCCAAGGTGTCGTAAGAATTGACGAAGTTATGTCCCAGCCGTTTTGCTTTGGAAAGGGTGTCCGTCAGGGCTGCATATTGTCGCCCATTTTATTCAATGCATATGGAGAGTACATCATGAGACAAACCTGCGAAGACTGGACGGGAGGCGTGCGCATCGGTGGAAAGAACATCTCTAATCTCCGGTATGCCGATGACACAACTCTACTGGCCGCAAACGAACTCGAAATGTCACTGCTCCTGAATAGAATGGAGGGAGTCAGTAATAGCCTTGGGCTTCACATAAATAAGTCAAAGACAAAGGTAATGGTGGTTGATCGCGCAAACACTCTAAACTTGACTAGAGCACTTGGGCTAGAGATTGTCGACGATTTCATATACCTCGGATCCACCATAAGTAACAATGGCTCCTGTGAAACAGACGTGCGCCGACGTATCGGAATGGCTAAAAATGCTATGGCTCAGCTTCAAAAGATCTGGAGAAATAGAGGCATAAGGCTGAAGACAAAGACCAGGCTAGTGCGGACTCTAGTTTTTTCGATCTTCTTCTATGGAGTTGAGACATGGACCCTAAAAACAGCGGACCGAAAGCGCATCGATGCTTTTGAAATGTGGTGCTGGCGACGCATGCTGAGAATACCGTGGACAGCTTTCCGTACTAACGTGTCGATACTAAAACAACTGGGCATCAAAACCAGACTATCCACTTTATGTCTGAAACGGATCCTCGAATATTTTGGTCATATTGCCCGGAAAGATGGCGACAACCTGGAAAAACTGATGATCACAGGAAAAGTAGAAGGCAATCGATCCCGAGGCCGCAGCCCAACACGTTGGTCGGACCAAATTCGCACCACTTTAGACACTACAGTCTATAATGCATTGCATGTTGCCGAGGACAGAAGGAAGTGGAAAGATGTCATCAAGGAGAAGGTGCTGGGAGGTGGTGGTCACGATCCTCAGACATGAGGGATACGATTCAAGGAGGATCTTTATTCGATGAGTACTTTATAGTGTACATATTCATATTATAGTATGAAATATTGCTTATATTGGAGTTGAAAAGTCGAAAAATAGCTATTGGATTAGAAAGGATTGTGATATTACGTAATCAATGATTTCAATCTCGGCTTTCTTACAATCTCATTGAGATTTATATCATATGTTTTGCCAGAGCGAGATATGAAATCGATTTGATGTTTTTACTATGTATTTGCAATATCCAGTAATAGAAGGCCGATTGTATCGATTGCGAGTATGTGTACTTATATTTATTTGATCGCCTAAATCAAATTTAGTGGTGTGTGTGTGTTGTTTTAAAAATAAATTTCATTTTTACTATCCTGTTTTAGTTCTTTTGGGCTCCTGATCTCAGCTCGTTACGCAGAGCGGCTGTTTTCGGACATCCTAAGCAATTTTTTTTAAACCTGAACGGGGCTACCTTAATTTGAAAAATGCTAGATGTAAAAAGAACACAAGGCGCTCTAACTAGCTTTTCACTCCAATAATGCTAAAGCTATAAAATACAGTAAATCTAAATAGTTAATTTATTCAGTCACCTGGCTCTAAAATACACACTTGACGGTTCCGTGCCGAGCTATCTTTGAAACGGCCGCTCGATGCAAATATTTATACTTTGCATACACTTTTCGACCGACCTCAATTTTTGTTCAGCTTCAGCTAATCCGGTATAAATCTTTCTCCAGTCGAATCCAAAGAGCTGCGGTAACGTATTATTTGTTTTATAGACGGAGGAGAAAGTAGAGTCGAATGATGTGTAGTTTATTAAAAGAGGTTACATTATAGAGAAGTATTAGCAATGTTCACGTTCTTGCGGATACCTTTTTAAATAAATTGAATACTTAACTTTCAATCTAAGCTAAACCTAAACACTAACATCAACAAGGTAAATATATTATAGGCTATAAATTTTTATCAACAGAAAAACGAGGTTAGCTAGAAGTGTACTAAAATGTGCACATAATTTCTAAATCAATGTTATTTTAGCTATAATAACTTTTCTATATTACTTAGCTCTTTCGTTTTCTAATGGTATTCAAAATTAATGTTCTAAGAGCTTTTACTCTCGCGGCGTCCAATGAAAGCTTTCGTGAAATCTATTATGCCTGAAGTGCACTTTGATTTCCATCCTTTTGGTACGTTCGTCGCCCTGAAATTGGCTCGCGGGTTTGTTGAAGGAATTTTCGATAAGGTTTACTTACTTTCCCGGTTTATTTGGTGTTGAGTTGCCTAAAAAGTTTCGGATGGCAAATAAAAAACCTTTTCTAAAAAAGCGTTATAATTTGCTAAACGATTGCATATGTGTTCCAATGTAACGCTCAGTATTCCAAACAGCATATAAAATATATATTTACTTTAAAGAATTTCATTATTACTCCATTTTAATAAGTTATGAACGCTCATGAGAGCATGCAAACATGCGTTTATCACAAGGCCGCCGTGTAGCATAACGACCGCAATAAACATTACCGTAACAGCACGCTTCTTTTAATTATCTCGAGGGTAAAATTGGCACGTTCATGCGCCTCCACCACCCCCGGGGAGGTGGAGTGGAGAGGAGGGTGTGCGAGCGTCGGAGCGGAGATCCGTTGTTTGCGCAGGCTGCGCGCGGCGGCTTCCTGCGGCAGTAGCGCCGCCGGCCCGCGCCGGCCGCACCAACATGTAGCCCTACGCCCCGCGCGATAATCACAACAGTCTTCCAGCGGTCCGCCGCCATAGAAATAAGCAAACAAGTCTTCCACTAGATATAAGTTAGGCTAAGATGCAGCGGGGCCGGGGCCCGCGTCGCGAGCTCAACAACCGCGTGGTGTTCGAGCGGCTGTGGCGCGGCACGTTCCAGGCCGTGGTGGCGCCGCGGCGGGCGCGCGCGTCCTCTCTGGAGCCCAGCTTGGAGCCTGCGCTTGCACCCGCGCCTCCGCCCGACCCGCTAGAACCAGCGCTCCGCACCATCCTCGAGGGGCTCCGCAGCTCGTGCTGCTGCCGTTGCAATTGCTCCACGATCGCACAAACCCCTAACGACAATTTGCAGGTCTGTCTCCCCGCCGAGGAGAGGAAGGCCGTGCGCTCCGTCATAAGGTGTGCATACAGTTTTATCGATTATATCGCTCACGCGTGTATGTGGGTCGCCCGCTCACGGCCACGCAGCACCCGCCACTCGCTTCCATTCAATGTTGTCGCGTCCGACCAAACGCTCATTTGCATTACTCGTACGTTTCGCTGTAAAATGAAACTCGAACAACACTGCTAAATTATTTTACTGTTTTCGTTTTAGCGCACTTAGGTGCTATTCAGGTAAATATTTATAAGCGTTCTTCGAAACTATCTACTAGTTCGTAGCTAATCACCTTCAACACCGACATTTATCTACGTCTAGTTTACAAACTGTAAAGGAATTAGCCATCAATCCTGAGACGTAAAAATGTCTGCATATTCTTGAACCTCAGGCACATCTATCGTTGGATTGTTTTTTAAAACTTAGGAATCTCTTACACCTCCATATGAATGAAGACTGGTTTACACGTGCGTTTCACAGGACATGGTTTATGCTCATGGCGCATCAGCAAACCCAGGTCCAATTCCTAACCCATCAACAACCAGCACTCTTTCTTGAATAAGCTCAAATATAATACAAATAAATCTACTAATTATGTCTCCAATATTTTTCTACATTCTTTTATAACCGCGATCCAATCCACCGCAGCCTACATGAATGAATGAAAGTGTAATGGCATAATAGTTTAATCTAAGTAATGTGAATGTCATTGCAGCGTCCGCGAGACGCACGCGGTGGCGGAGGCGCAGCAGGAGAAGAACGCGCGCCTGCGCTCTGCGTTCGGCATCTCGCCGCGCTTCGTGGAGGGCTCCAGCCTGGACCCAGAGCGGCGCGCGCGCGAGCTCGCGGCGCGCTACCCGCTCGTGCGCACGCCCAGCCACGAGCGCGACCAGGACTACCCGCACAAGAAGAAGAAGAAACGAAGGTACGACGTCTAATACCACTTACTCTCTTACAGCTTTTATTTTTGTTTTTATTTATAGGTCATTTTGCCATTTTAACAATCGAGTGGTATATTCAAAAAGTCTCACCGTACTGGACGCGCCGGTGTGTTTGTGTTACGGTGATTAGCTCCTTCCGGGATATTATAATAAATATCAAAAATACTTGCGCTTTTATAATTTATACCCACATAATGTTATACATATGTAGTGTCTACTTTTATTCATGTTATTATTTGTATGTAGTTAAAAATTACTTTCATTTATTTACAGTGACTCGCCAGATGCCAAGAAATTGAAGAAAAAGAAGTCCAAGAAGAATAAAAAAGAAAAGTAAGTACCTACTGTGACAAATATTCAATTTTAACAACTAGTTACAAATTATTTTAAAAGGTATTTGTGTGTATATTGCCTAAACATATTTTCATAGATTCCGTTTGAATTCAGACAGGTGACTCTGAGACTATCCAAAAGGCAAGTATTTACACATTTTTCGATCTGAATTTGAATTGTGAAAAAAGAAAAGTAAATGTAATATGAATTCAATATTTCAGTGAAAAAAGATTGCTGTGGAATCTTATAAATAGGTACTTGGGTAAACTTCTAATGTTGAAACATCTAATACTTGGGATTTTTGGTTTATGAAAAAAAACCTTCATTACTTTACATTCCAACAACTATACCTACGACATTACAGACTGTAACCTCCATATCACGGGTTCCTCTAACAAATCATTCTACTCATCCGATCCAACTAATCGTTTTTTCTTGCTACGATATAAAAGCGTGAGTTTATAATGTGACTACAACCAAGTGTCATCTAGATACAATCAGTCCCATAGTCGCCTTAATTTTAACTTTTCCCTCCATAGACAAGAATCAAAGAAGAAAAAGAAGCGCTCCAAGTCCCCAGACACGGACAGCTCGAGTAGCTCCGAGGGCCGCCACGACAGCGACTCGGCCAGCACCGACGATGAACGCCAGAAAAAGAAGAAGAAGGTACCTAACACTTTCTTACACTACCCTGTCTGTTGCCGACCTTATCATAGAGTTTTAGAAGTGATGCCTTGCAAAGAATGTGTTGAACATTTTCAAATTTAGTAACTGTTGACTATAGACAATAGAAGAATTTTCATATGACATGTTTCATTCTTTATTTTATTGGTATTTCTAACACAATCTTTGCAACATTTGAAGGTCTAACGTTAACTTTGTGTTTTGGGTATATGGGGACAGCATCGTTCTAGTTCAATTCAACACATGACTCCGTGTAGCCCTGTTGGAATACTTTGTCCATGAAGTACACTCACTACCCTCAGATCTGTAACGGAGTAGCGCGGGCGGCCCTGCGGCTGTAGCACGACGCTTCCTTTATTTCCGCTCGATCATACGACTATCTCGAACTACCCGCACTTTTGCAACAGATCGGCTTCAATTATTTTTTGTGTATAATTTAGTCACGACCCCTCGTTCCCCCTGCCCGCCCTAGACTTGCTCAGGACCTGTATAGCTCAGTTTGCCTGTTGTCAGTCGTTCCTTAGTCTCTGGCGCTTCTCCCGACTCTAGTGTACTCGATCCCCTCACGACCACGGTAGATCCACGGGGGCCGGATTTTACCAACTGTTTTTTTTTCAATGTTGATTGTTCTTCTTACCTCATTATTTTTTTATTTTATTTCTGTAAATACAAAAAATAGCGAGTAAAAAATTATCTGTTTAACTGTGCATCATTTCATAGGATAGCCATCTTTATCTGAAGAAATAACGTATACTGTAAGTATATCACAAAACAATAACACTCAGTAAACACTATGTTAGGTGAATACTAAGTCGGTACATTGTATGCAGTAACATGTGTCTAACGGGAGGCGTGGGGTGTGGGCTTGCTCTAACCGCAGTTGCATGGTGTTTGTAGTCCTCACAACAGATGGTGGTTTTATATTGTGTTACCGCGGTGTTACTACAACACGTGTTCTGGAAAAACGTGACGCGTCTTCGGAAATCAAGCGCGAAATTTGGACTCTATCGCTAAATAAAACTAGCAATGCAATGCAAATAGGGGTGTTAATAATGCAACACTACTGATGACTAAGTTTTCGAGTACGCTCGGCACGTTTTTCTACAACACGGCTGCTAATGCCCAGTCTTACATTATGTTGAAATGTAACTAATCCATAACATTCTCCCTCTTGTGATGTACCCAATAATTAAGGATGCACCAATATAAATGGTATACATTGCCACCACCGTTTGTTACCTAAGGTACGTTCCCCAGGTGTTATTTTTCTTTATCAATTTTGTGTATTCCATGTATCTATGTTTATATTGTAATGTGTTACTAACATAGCATCTGTAAGATCAACACTCGTGCCAACCAATTTGATTTATTTGTGTTCACTCGACTCTATTTTATGTTTGGTTTCTATCGAGAATGTTATGGATCACGAATATAACATTCCTTCGGCATACTTTGGAATAATTTTATACTTTCTATACTCGCTTCCATCGTTAGCTTCCAGTAATTATTTTGTTTCTATGATAAACTTATGATAATTTGACGCCTATATTGATTTGTCTATGATTCATTGTTAGTATGCATGCGTACAGTGATTTAATTTCTCTGTTTCAATTGGAATTCTTCATTATTTTGATCGCCCCTCGGACGGTATTTTGAAGAATTTCAGGAAAAATTTTAGTAAGATACGTTTTAGTTGCCATTACCACTATAGTCTTATTGTATTGGCACTGGTGTTATATAGCGGCTCTCTTCTAACGCGATGTTCATTGTTTATTTATATTTTGAACAGAAAAAGTCGAGTGCAAGACGCCGCGGCAGCAGCGAGCCGTCCAGCAGGGAAACGTAAGTATCTCAGAACAAATCTCTTATTTCAATATTTTTATCGAACTGATAGCTAACGGCACACTTCTCATTATTCCAGTTCACCAGTGAAACATGGTCGAAATGACAGACAACGTGAATCCTCAGTGGAAGCGCGCGGAAATGACGAGCTGAGGAGAAATGATCGTGAGCGTGACGACAGCGCTAGAAAGTATGACAAGTACGACAAGCGCAGTGACCAGGCGCGTCCTTCCCGCCAGAACGACACGCGGCGGCGCGAGCGCAGCGCTTCACAACACGAGCGGGACTCCTCGCCTGAGTACAGGCAGAGGTCGACTATTACCAAAGTAGAAAACAAAAAACGTGAGCCTTCTCGCGAACAGGACAAACCGAAGAACGACAAACGATCCAAACGAGGTCGTAATTCATCGCCGGAATCTGATTCCGAACCTTCCAAGAAACCAGAGAAACGAAAGAAGAACGCACGCGACACTAGTGCCTCGCCTCCGCCTGAGAAACGTGGGCGCGGCTGGAGCCAGTCTCCGCGCAGGAACAAGGATGATACGTATTTCAGAAAAGATGAACGAGAGAGGCGCAGGAACGACAGCCCGGTCGAAGACAAGAGAACGTCGAGGCTAAGTGAATCTCCCTACAGAAAGAAACGACAAGGGGATAAAAACTCGAACGACAGGAAAGAAAGAGACGATCGTGAAACATATAGAAGAAAGGAAAAAGATGATAGAGATAACTATGGCAGGAAAGAGAGAGACGAGCGGGACCAGTATTCTCGCAGAGAGAGGGAAGATCGCGAATCATATTCCAGAAAAGAAAGAGATGAACGCGACTCGTACAGTAGAAAGGAAAGAGATGACCGTGATACTAGCCGAAAAGATAAAGTGGAAGAAGAATCGTACAATAAGAAGGAGAGAGAGGATAAATACGAAAGGAACAAGGTGAACAACCATGATGACAGGAGAGAAAAGGAAAACAATGACGATCGCCGTCGCAAGAACAGAAGTGCTTCTCGAGACAAGCGTGATTCATCCGAAGACGACAGGGAGACACGTACTCAGCGGTCTCCCTCTAAATCATACAAAGATAAGAAATCACGTAAAGAAGATAAAAGCACCAAAAAGTCAAAATACGACAAACGTGATCCGTCATCTGAATCGGAACACGAAGCGATAAAACTGAAAGAAAAGATGCTCAAGTCGTCAAAATCTGAAAAATCTCGACCTCCAAAGGATAAAAGTACGTCTCGATCCCCGCGGGAAAAAAGGCGAAGTCTTTCAGCAGATTACAGACGGAAAGACTCTCCAGCACCTTCAAAGACTAAAGCCGAAAAACACAAGTCTGATAGAGTATCTGCAGAGAGGCGAGAGAAGAGTCGAGAAGATAGCCGCCCCAGGAGGAGGTCCCCTACTCCCGACGACAGACGGAAGCGCAAGTCACCGAGCCGCTCCAAGTCGCCGCCACGTAAAACTAAGCGGCAAAAGCGAAGCGAATCACCCGACAATAAAAGGAAGTCAGTAG
Organism: Macaria notata; assembly: GCA_927399415.1. Lineage (NCBI taxonomy): Eukaryota > Metazoa > Arthropoda > Insecta > Lepidoptera > Geometridae > Macaria > Macaria notata. The sequence goes on from OV656730.1 coordinate 11,652,028, forward strand.
AAAAACGTTCCGCGTCCCCCAAGGACAAGGACAGAAAGAATAGGGAAAAGAGCGAGAAGAAAGACACGCACAAAACTCGCTCCAAATCCAGGTCCCGGCGCAGTCGGAGCAGAAGCACTTCCAGTCTCAGCTACTCGCCCGCGCGCCGCAGCCCCGAGCGCTATCGCGACATCATAGAAACACTACCAGAAAAAGACAAGCGTAAATACATAAAGTCGCCGTCAGATCTCCTGCCCAAAAAGAAAAAGAAAAATCCCAGAGATTACAAGCCGAAAGTTTCTTGCATGCGCAGCTCGAGTTCGAGCGAAAATGAAGATTCAGGTGATGACTTTCTCCGTGTAGACGACCGAGCTCGGCAAGAAGAGATAGATATCAGGACGTTGCACCAGTTGAAGGAGTCTCTCATGAAGTGTATAAGGAGCGAGCAGAGCAACGGGCCGTCCACCTCGCAACCCGGCCCCAGCGCTGAATCTAAAGTAGATGACAAGACTAAATCGCCTGTCGCGAAAGACAAGTCACCGGTTGTGTTGGAAGCGAGGAAGAGCCCAGAGGAAGTGAAGAAAAGTCCTAGAAAGGATCGTTCCCCAGAGAAGCGTAGAAGGAGCGAGTCTAGACGCAGTTGGTCGCGGTCGTCGTCGCGCCGTTCTCGGTCCAAGTCCAAGTCCCGGTCCCGCGGCAAGTCCCGCTCGCGCTCCAAGTCCCGCTCCGTCAAGTCACGCTCACGCGCTAAGTCGTCGCGCTCACGCTCGAGGTCACGGTCCCGCTCACGCTCGTCGAGGTCAAGATCGAGGTCGTACTCAACATCACGGTAAGCAAACTTCAATCCTGTGAGATAGTTTCGAATTTCATTGAATCACTAGCGCCTTGATTGGTTTCAGAAGAATATTTTGTATAACATACGTAGAAACTTAGGTGTACACCAATTTTTTGTTGCCACCAATATATAAAGCAGTCAATAATGCGCGTTACAAGCTTTAGTAAATTATTGGGATAAAATCTTCGACAGTAAAAGAGATCCGTGCGTCGGGAATCGGGTTATTCAAACTAATATCCAAACAACATTTTTATTGTTTGATTCCAGATCTCGTTCGTCTCGTTCCAGCTCGTACAGCAGCCGCAGTTCATCTCGCTCATCTAGAAGCTCCTCGCGCTCCACTCGCTCCTCGAGGTAAAGATCAACCACTTTTAAAAGTCTTTTCCAAATCTGACAGCTAATCTGCTCATTATTTCTTGTTTCTTACGTTGTATGAATCCGTTGGTAATTTCAATGTTTTTTTACACTTTTACATACAGTGTCAATCAAATAGTAAAATATTGAGCAAATTACTTGTCATTAGAAAATTAATTTAAAAATAACATATCATTTAAATAAGTTGTCGAGTGAGTTGACATATGCCCGCAATTAGATATCAAATGGATTTTATGGAGTTTTCAAAATTGTGAATCAAACTTAAAACGCATATAACAACTCTCTCCATTTCGAAGCGACAGTGAAATTAACATGAGCATTCTCTTTCCGCTTACCATAAACTACACAAATGTGAATACGATAATGAAAAACAAACGTATGAACACGCAAACCGAACGTACGGACTCGCACGTGGACGTACTAACTAAAACTGGACGTTTGGATTCTCATTTCGAATGTACGAACAATTCAACGTTTGAATACGTAAATCTGACGTACGGATACGCAAATGTGACGTATGGATACGCAAATCGAACGTACGGATACGCAAATGATTGCTGAATGCGTTGAAATACCACGTGTGGCGTTGCATGCATATGAACAGAACAATGACGGGCGTGTACGCGGATTACCGTAGATCGGGCGGCGGCCGCTCGCGCTCGCCGTCCATCCCGCGGCGCGCCGGCTCGCCCTCCTTCCTGGACCGGCGCCGCATCACCAGGTACACGCCAAGCAGTGCTCATGTATCGGTGGTTACTAACCGCGCCCACACTCTTACTACACCTTTATATCTTGCTGGGGTTTTTAATTGTTGATTCCTTCCTGGGCTGATGTACATTTTTTTATTATAGAATCTATATTGGGATTGATATTTATTTTAAAATATGTGTTTTGGGGTAATTTATTAATCACTATCCGTGTGTCAATATACAAATAAGAGGATCGTGATTTGAAGTATAATCGTACCTATTCTTATTTGCATATTTATGGAACTCTATTGTGAACTTACATTCTATTATGAATCTTATTATGATCTAATATTATTTTTATTAGGATGTTGTTATTGTCCCGTATACGCACTTATTTTTTATTAATAATGCACATATTTTCCTGACTGCAATTTTCGGGCAAATTCAAATTTATGACAATCAATTTTTTTATTATCGTGCCTAGTTATTCAGAAAAAATATAATTTTGAATTGGGTGTAAATAAGTAACGCGTACAAAATAGCGTGACAAATACATCTATAAAATTATACCTTTGCCTGATATTACTACAGCTTATCGAAACCTTGAGTCTTATTAATCCGCGATCTTACAACAACAAACCCCTTATACAAAGCACTGTATTTATAATTTGGTGTGTTCAAGCAGAATTCTAGTACCACTTATTGAGAGTATATTGGACCAAAGTTTTATTTTTTTATAAGTGGTGCTGGTATTTTGGCGAGTGTCGAGTGTTAACACTGCGTGTGTAGCTTGTGTACTAGGCTGGAAATATTTATATTTTTAGTAATGCTATAGACATTTTATTTTGCCATCGTGCCATATTGCGACTTGTAAATAACATGAAATAGTTTTATTAAAAAGAAAATCGTAAAGATAGCATACCTATTTTACTTGATAACGTATAATTTTCGCGAGTGAATTAAGTCGCAATGTAGCCCACGATTGAGTTTTTCTTATTATATATTTTTGTTTTGTTTTCTCTTTTTAGAAAAAAGTCCCGAAAATATAGCACGAGTTCATCTGACAGCAGTAGTAGCTCCGATTAGCGTGTGCTTGTTGTACCCTCAACGTAGAATAAGTTGTATTATTATAAATATTATAATGATCTAATTATTAAGTTCAATTTACCGAAATGATCTGCACATGTTGTTTTTGGCGATATTTTTTTCACGCAAAATAATCATCAGGCTGTGAAGTTGATGTTTGTATAGTTTGTGTTGGATGTGTGCAGTGTGCAGTGCTGGCCTAACATTCATTACACCGATATGACGCTAACACGGGTGTGCTACATTTTTAACTCTTATCATTATATAATTTCATATTTAATTTCTCATAACTTGTAAATTCTACATTACACTATGTATTTATTTTAATTGATTTTATTCTCTTTTTGTTCCGTAGCGCACCCATAATAGATCTTACATACACGTCAAACAAACACAGAAGAAGATAAATAAAGTAATAACGAATGTGCCAAAAGTATCGGATTATTTCAACGTTCGCCGGTAGATGTGCTATGTATAAAAAAGATATTGCAAGTGTGTTTTTCTGTTTCAAGAGTTTTGTTTATCACATTAAAGTGTATTGTCAACATTTTGGTTGTTTTTATTTTACAGCTGCATGGTAGGCTTCAAGGCAGAACAGATTCCTGGTTCTATAACAAAACTAGTTGTGATTGCTTTGCTTTCTGGCATCTCTAATTAAATACAGCTTTACTGCTAACGTGACTTTATTGACTACATTAGTAAGTATTGTTATATGTTATACTATATATAAATAAAATAATAAACCTTTATTGTCGGACACAATATGGTAAGAACATTGAATTCATTATGTGATTCATAGATACACTGAAGTTGCTCTTTAAAGGTTTTACGTTAGCAATAACGCGGTATTTTATTGAGTGTTTCAATACAACATACAGCCATCACAGCTAGTTTTGTATGGAACTTTAATATTACACCAAAACTGAATGTTGTAGAATACACTAAAGGAAATTTTACTCATGAACTTTTCCTTTTTATTTTGCTAGTGTGATGTTTGCTCAAACGGGTAAGTCTTCTTTTATTTGCTTGGCACTACATTAGTACCCACTTAGTCCAACCCAGAACTAGCTTTTGCAATATGATTTTGCTGTAACCATTTTAACCTCTAATATTTTTAGACTTAGCATTCCACTTAAAGTGTAATACAGTTCTGATACAATTAATTAAAATTCTGTAAAATTCTTAGCCCAAAACGGAATATCGTCTTGCTTATGAAATGTGAAGAATAATTTTATATACAAAAAAATAATGAAATATGTAATATGTACAAACTACTTTCTTCGTAAAAAATGAATAAAAATCACGGTTTATAAGCAAGACCAATAAACCAGCATGGCATGCCCGACTGACACAACTGACTCGCTAACCTACTAACACGTACCAGTGCCCGCAAGCGCCCGATCCCGTACCGGAGGCCTACGCCGTCGACGCCCAGCTCGGGCTCCTACAGCAGCCGCTCCTCCCAGCGCTCCTGGTCCAGGTCTCCACGACCAGAGTAAACGCAAGAAAGAAAAAAAGAAGAGTAGCAAATTGACCCGTAAATGTATCTAGTCAGGAACTATTTTTGGTTGACGTATTCTAGTCAGGTTTATATATGTATTTAAAAGAATAATAAAATGGTCCCAGGTCTGCCCGACCAAATGAGAGTAAATACATGATGAAAAAAAGATGAAAATATCAAATTAAACCGTGAATGTATCTAGTCAGGAACTATTTTTGGTTGATGTACTTATTCTAGTCAAGTTTACATATGTATGTAAAAGAACAACCATAAGACTTTATTTATAGCTATACAGATCAGTGCAGGTGGAGATTTGAAAGAAAGATTAATATGATCTAGTCAGATGTAGGGCAATGGATTTAATTTGACGACATTGAACAGACTTTGACTCTGTGCGATATTGGTAATACATATACTTATCCTTTTTAGGAATATGCAGAAATAGTAAGATATTGAAATATACATAGACGAAATAGCAAGAGCTGGAAAGATATAATAAAAAAAACAGGAATTGCAAAGAAACCTTAGGGTTTTAGTATCAAACAAATCTGCTTCATTAACTATCTGGTCAAGGCCAATAAGAAATCGTGTCATTTTTCTTAATTACAAGTTGTTTTGATTATTTTCTGTACGTCGATAAAAATGAAACTCCGCCTTTGTAAGTTATGCTTATGAAAGCTAAATCTGTAAAGAAAGATCTCATATTTTAATTAATCTTTTCTAGTCCAATTTCTTTCAAAGTATATCATTCAATTCCAAATAAACTAGTCAACCCTATATTTTGATAGTCATACGCTTTTTACCGCGATTATTGTAATTTGTGGACAAACATTTTTATATTTTTCCCTTTTAAGCAGCGTATTTGTATAGCATTAAAACTCTAGAAATAAGAATCATGACAAGTTATTTAGCTTTTAAGCGAAGATGAATGGTGATAACTTATTTGTTGGTTTACACTTTTATTTTGTTGGTAATTTTATTTTTAATTTATTGAAACATTCCAAAATACTCATTTTATACTTGTGCAATATACACACATTAATTTATTCCATTTACACATACAATTATTTTACAATTTTATTTATTTTAATAATTAAATCAATTTTACTGCACATGCTATTCTTGTGTAACTAGTCACATTTTTCTTTTTGCTAAGTCTTAGATTTAAGTTATTTATTTGTTAGTACGAATAAACCGCGGCGGTTTAAGTTTAATTTGAACCACATAACTTATGCATGTAAGCAATATGTTGAGAAGTTGTGAACGATATTCACGTAATTAATAATACTCGTGAATAAACAATAACAATTTATTACAAAAATAGACTTAATTGAATAGTAAATCACAAATGCACCGCGTTCGTCGAATTGAAACAGATTTAGTAGAAACACTCCTGTACAGAACCTTCTTAGAAACTCGAATCAACTCTGTGCTCGAATATACAATAATAATTATAAATCAATACAATAAAACGATAAATGTTACCATGCCTTTTTATACCTCTCCCATTGCTTATATACCTATTTTTATTGTCGTTACAGTAAGGAATTTTCTTTGTTGAAAAATCCCTACCATCACAATAAGATTAACAAGGAATGTAAATAGGACAATCTACAAAAAACATTGAAGTACTATTTGGGAAGAGTATTTAAAACAGTCTAAAATATTATCTTCGGCAATAATTATAAGAATATGATAAGATAACTGTAAAAAATATGTACGTAACAATTACGCAAAAGGTATTCTTTTTATCTCTATTAAGTCGGGAAACAAATTATAATGCATGCCATCGCAAATTCAATCAAAGCTCAAATGAAATAAGCTCCATTTTATTGTTGTCAAAAGTTGCCTATATTTCCACTCTGATAATTTATTGACTGTTGTAATCATTGTATGCACTTCATTTATTATTTAGTATTTTTACTAACATTATTAATTCTTACTTGCTTCAATAGTATTTTCATTAATCAGTCAAATTATGAAAATATTTATAAGAATATTTGCGTCTATTTTGTAAATAAAATGAGCTTTTGTGCTAGCTTTATGAATGAAATTAGTACGATGGATACCAACTCACAAATTACTTAAATGCCACAGAAAAATTTACAGAACTAGACAAGACTTAGATGAACAGTGACTAAATACAATTTAATTTTCAATACTTAACATGAATTGCATCATAATAATTCAATTGAATTTAATCTGCAAATTGTTAAAATTCCATCCGCCTCATAAAATGTATACAAATGGGTGATCATACCTAGACTGCAGTCTTATTTAAATGTGTTTTAGTGCACCAATTTGAATATTAGCCCCAAATATATATTTTTTTAAGTCGGTGCTAAGCGCGCTGTGATCACAGTACCAAGTTGCAGCCACCACCAACATTAGAGCGGGCGCTCAGTTAGACTTGTTCTGGCTCTGCTGGCGCCGCTTGTTGGCCAGGAACATCGCCCAGCCGAAGCCGACCAGGTTCATGAACAGAACTCGCAGCTGGAATCAGGAGAAACTTACAACTTAAATTGAGGATTTTGGTCATACGATCCGAAAGTAACAGCAAATTGTATCATGTTAATATGAACATACATCGTCTATCCTAGAGAGTAAAACCATTTATGAATTTATTATATCTAAAATATGGTGTATTGGCCGTCTATGCTTAGTGGTAAAGGATTATAACATATCACTTCCGAAATACCTATAGTACCTACTATTCGCGGGGTAAAATTTTTGAAATAAGGGACCTGTCAGAGTCTACCATGGATTTGATGGTTTTCGTGTAAGAAAATCATAGTGGGAATAAATAATTGTGAGTACAACTTACCATAGGCGGCACGAACGCCAAATTGATAACTTGGACCAGAGTGAGCCACTTCCAATTCGCCTCCAGCACCGTAGAGTAGAGCGCGAACAGTTGTTTCGCAGCAGCATTATGGTTCTTGCCTTCAAACCTTGCCAGGGTATACAACGAGAAAGCCTGCATGATGGGCGCGAAGATCAGGCGCTCGAATAACAGCTTCTTGGCGAGAGGAAACGCGGCAGCATCCTCGGGGAATACGTTCTCTATGAAGTTGTAGAAGTAGTGAGGTATCGTGCCGCCAAAGATTAGGCTGGAAAGTAATATTTCAGGTGAGAATAGCTAGAGTCCATAAATTTTAGACTAAAAAGTAGCATCCTGCAAAACAGTGACAGTATTAGCATTTATACGAGGATAACTGTTCCATAAATAGTAATTAAATTATGAAATGCAGCGTGATATAAGATTATTTAGAAGGGAAAGTCGCTGTGAACGCTACTTCATTGTATACTCTGTAGTTATATAGGTGACCTGCTTTTATAAAACAGGTGCTTCTTACTTGCATAGCTGGGCATTAACTCGTTAATCGTTAATTAACGCAGTTAACATTTTGATTAACGGATTAACTTTTAAGTTAACTTTTAAAAATGTTAACGGACACGTTAACTTCCGTTAATCCTTCGTTAGTTATGCAGAAGTCCGTTAATCGTTAATCCAATGCCTAATAATAGTTACCGCACGGCACCGACAAGTGCCGGTTGGTGCGTGCCGCGCGTGAAACAAAAACAAAACTAGATATATTTTGTGCGCGCGTGCGAGTGAGAAAGAAAACTGCGAAGTATGTAACTTTGATAATTAAATTATTTCATTACTTAGCGTCAGTGCTTAGAGTGACGAGTGTTTTGTTTGTTTATTGTTAATATAATATAAAGAAGAGTGCAGTGTAATGTTTATGTTTAATTAATACAAAACCATATCATGGATGTTGGAAGACATGGAATCGGATCGGATTCCAGCGGTCCTGATGAGAATCGTATGACTGCAGTAGAGTGGATGCAGTAAAAAAGTGCATGGAAAAAAAGGTAGAAGATGGCTTACGATAAGAAGCAGCGGAAAATTCGAAGGACAGAGATAGTTTAAGTGGCGGAGGGAGCACTGCGAGAAACAACGATGATGACGAGGAAGACTTTTTCAATTCTGTTACTCAGTCTATAGACAAACCAAAGAGCTCCAACTCTTTAAAGAGAGCGCAGTCTCGTTAAAGTGTGGCTGGACATGAAATCAAAAGACTCGTTCAACGATGTTGCATTCCTTGGGGAACAGATACCCTCAAGTGCTGCAGTTGAACGTCTTTTTTCCACATGTAAAGACATTTTAACACCAAAACGAGCCTCGCTTTTAGACGAGAACTTCAACATGTGAATGTTTATGAAAATGAATGTTAAATTACACATTTGAATTATACAAGTCTTTGTTTTGTTCCTAATCTGTTAACTTCCGGAACCTAAACCAACAGGTTTTATAAGTTCACTAACGCAACGATATAAAGATGCAATTTTACACATATTAACGGATTAACGATTAACGTCAACTTGCGTTAATTCTTCCGAAATGTAACGCTTTAACGTTTAACGAAGCTAACTTTTTTTGTAGCGGATTAACGATTAACGAAGTTAACTATTTGATTAACGGTGCCCAGCTATGCTTACTTGGTAACTTTCGTTTACAGCTTGCAAAATTTCATCAATAGTACTTCTGTATGTATTTTGTGGCAATGTCTTTAGATGGGTGACCGAAAGGTGGCATTCCATTTTGGACGCTTCCTTGAGTCGGATGACAAGTTTCGTTGTAGGTCCCGCCTGTTTGTCATAAGTACGTAAGTCGTTGGGCCATGTTAGAGGCCTTTAGGGCTGTTTGAAAACTGACACTAAGGTTCGCAACTCTCGTACAAACTTTGTGGCAATATATCTGATTATACTCCCATTACTACAAGCATAGTTTTTCATGCCAGTCAACTAATAGACGTTACTTAGTAAAGTAAGTAAACATTTTCTTACCCATAGAACCCAAAAGCTAGAATCGGGTCCAACTTAATAGATCCTCCGGCAACTAATTGTGAGGCTACGCTCCCCGCTGTGCCCACCACACAACTGAAATAATCACATAATACTACATATAATTATGCAGTAAATAAAAACTAACAAGTTTTGTATTCCAGTCTAAATAAAATTAAAAAACTACCTGTAGCAATATATTCTTAAACAAACTTTATAAACTTACAAAAAAACTTGAGGTCAGCGAGTAAGTAAAAAACAAATCTATTAAAATTGCATACTTATATAGAGGTTATATTGTACTTTGGAATTAGCGAAAAGGACCTTTGTCCCAACAAATACACCAAATTACAGATAACAACAATCTTACCTTGTGATAGCTTTCGTTTTAATTGGGTGCAAGTACAAATTCTGCAAATACGATGCCAGTAAATTCATCACAGGTTTTGATAACGCCATTTTACCTACTAGTTTAAATAATTAATGTATTTAAATAAAGCTAAGAACGCGTATATTATATGCAAATGCCGAATTACTACTGATAAAACGGTGTTTATCAACACATCTGTACGTACGAGTTAGATATGTACGGCATACGGCCTTATGACGTTTGTACTATCTATACTATAAACCAAGAATGATGTGCAGTTTCGATGGCGCTAGTGTCGCATGAAACATATGTGATTTCGTTATTTCTTCATTTGGCCACCAGCATGCACTCGCCTTGCGCACGCGCATCCACAGAATATTAACAGTCACAGATAAAAATAAAAATAATACAACGAAATAAAAATCACTACACTACATTAGTATTTCATATTCAATAATTTACATTTTACAATAAATTTCATGCACATTTTAATCAATATACATAATAACAACTTTATTTACTTTTTAGACTATCCAGCAGCTTAATTTAATGTGTTATTTCAATTATATTACTTCCATTAACCAAAACTCGGTAACACTACAACTATTCTATTTATTAGGTAGCTTACATATAACTCAAGAATTTAGTTTATGTTAGCTCTGATTGTACAGCTTGTCTAGTTGTTTTTGTAAATTATTTGAAGCCGGGGTGTTCATTCCATTAATTGGATAATGAACCTTGGCAGGAGTTCTCAAGAAATTCATATGTTCCTTCATTTTCATATACATGCTCATGGCCTGGGGCCCCATGTCCTTCTCTGGTGTAACCTGCGTGGATACATTAGGCATGGACCTGTAGTGAACCTTTTTCCTCATGCAGGAGGACTTCTTTGGTATTTTATAAGATGGTGACTTCAAACAAGATTTAATCACTGAGCAGGGTTTGGATATCACTGGACTCTTCTCAGGTGTCATTTCTACTGGAGTGGGATTCTCTTTGGTTGTTTCTATGACAGTCTTATCTTTTTCACTTTCTGATGTTCGATCTTTTTGTTTCTCCACAATTAACTTGCTCACATACTGCAATGTCTTTATTTCTGACTCCTCAAGACTTTTTAGAGTCTTTATGCCATTCTCAATAATTTTCAGCTTGTTCAAAGCCTGTTTTCGCACCTCCAACAAATCATCCAAGTCTGTGCTAGTTTTCTCAGTGTTAGTTGAGACTGAAGCTTTGTTTAACATTTCACACAAAGATACTATGACACTTTCTTCTCTTTTGCTGTTCTCATTCCCATTATCTAATAAATCAGTAGAGTCTCTGGAAGACATGTCTACAGTGACATTGCTTGAGTTGAGGAAGCATTCGCTGACATTCCTGTATTGTTTGAAAGGGGTTGACACCGGCGGAGAGACCTCTATTATGTTTTCAAGTGTTCTATTTCCAGTGGAACCCATTTTGTTCCCGAATTTAAGATTTTGAAGAGGCATAGACACATCCTTATTTTCAATATCCATAGTAATTTCATTTTCAGTTTTTTTATCATCAAGTTCGATGTCTTTCTCATTTTGTAGAAAGCTGTCATCACAGCTAGATTTCCAAGAGTCATTGGAGAGTGGTGTGTCAGGTATATGAGATGCCAAGATTCTTTTCAGAAGTGATGATTTAGGGGTAGTTGCCATTCTGTGGATGACCGGTACATGAGCTATGTTCTCTTTATTAGCTATGATAGTTTTTCTGTTATTAGCTGGAATGTGTACAGGTGTTTCAGGAATGTTGCAGATTCCACTGATCCTGACCATGTTCCTTGCTGAAAGGAAGAAAATAACATTTACAAAATTAGAATTTTAATATTTAGTTGTATAATAATAAAACATATGGAAAAATGCAACTATTTTGTCAGACTTACCTTGCATATGCAATGTTTTTCTGGGTTTTATCTCTGGCTTTATAAACTTAGGTGTCACTGGGTTAGTTGTAGCTTTTGTGTGATTAATTGTGTTGGATGTGGCCTGCAAATAAAAATTATAATTATATGTATATAAATACGATAAAGCAAAGCTTAATTTGTAATGGTTATATATGGTTATAGCACAAATAGAAAATCTGATTTGTTTGGAACTGGCTGTTTATCCCTTTTACTAGAGTACTACTTACAGCAACTACTGGTATCTTGGGTTTGGGTTGTGGAAAATTCAAGACTTTCCTGACAGGATTGAACTTCATTTGATTGTTCTCAGTAATACTGACTATTTTCTTCTGAACTTTCACTGATGAGTTCCATTTCTTCTTCATAGAATTTGTTTGCTGGGGATTTCTTTTGGGTGATGTGTGGTTCAGTGCTGTCAAAAATATATTTATTATATAATCAGTTATTATACTGTATTATTTTTAGATTAAGCTTTAGAACTATAACTACTGTAAATACACAGTTTCTCGATTAAAGTATGAACTTGTGTGTGCTAGCTCTACCTTTGATGCTTGCTCTCATTTCCTCTAGGGAGATGGGTCTGTATGTTTTCTCTGTTGTACGGCTGGTAGCAATGGTTTGCCGAGGCTGCTTCTTCTTGATTCCTGTTAGAGTAAGCTTCGCTTCCATCGTAAGAATGCCTGAAAACATAAGTTTCGGTATTTATAAACATAGGTAAAGTTGTGGTAAGTAAACCAAACAAATCAGTTTTTCCTTTGTAACTTACCATCTCCTTGTAGACCAGGCAGCAGCTCAGCCATAGTCATAGGCTTTTTAGGCACCGGCGTCTCCATTTCTTATAATATTCACATTCAATCAATACCAAGAAATATAAACACTCCAAAACCATTCAACAAAATATTATTTGGTTTTAAGTTTAACCGTCAACACAAATGAACAAATCAAGTGCCGCCATCCAGATACAGATAACAAAAATCGAATGAAAATTTGACAGCAGTCTACGCTTGTCGCACTCTATACAAAAGAAAGAGATACATTGATGTCAATCGATGTCGCAATCGCGTTTCTGTTATCAAATGCAGCCCCAAAATAAAAGCACTGATTTTGTCTATGGTAGGTAGTAAATAATATCAAAGTCACGGTAGTATTTGAATGTCAGTGCCACAAAAATAGCAAAATCACTTTTTTGTGATTATTGTGAATGAGTAGTTCATTTCATTCTATTTATTTTACTTTTATCCTAATAAAAGGTGAATTAATTACATATTAGGGCCACGAAATAAATAAATTTAATAGGATATATTAATATATGTATACGGTTATTTGTTTTTTTAACTAACGCACCGGCATAAAAACGAAAGTGAACTGGAATTTAAATCGCTGAAAAAATGGTTATTTATGTGAATATCGATGGATTTGAAGCGTTCGATAAATATACTGAGGCAATAGATCCCAAAGGACCTCCTGTACTCTTTTACTTTAGCGGTTCTAAGGACTCCGATGGAAATAGCTGGTGCCCTGACTGTGTAGAAGGTAAGTTGGTTTCAACCGCATTGGAGACAATTTATGGCTTCCTGCACCAATTACTAAATTAGCAGAATGTACCTACACAGTTAAGGATTGATTTCCATAGTTAATAAGTGCATACAAGTACACATGTATTGTTTTGTAGTCAATAATAAGTTGTATTTGTTTAAGCATTGTGCCAGACTTTTCAGATAAGATAATACCTACATACTGATTAATTTGTTGCTAGGTATAGTTATCATGTCATGGCATTAGTCTTTGTATGTATTTATTACAATGTATCTGTTTTTATCACACAACACTTGTAATACATACATATATGTATATATATATATATATTTGTGTGTCCAACACATACCAATAAATATACATATGTATATCATCTTCACTATACTAAATAGATACTTAAATTAATAATTGTTTGATATGTTAGTCCTACAGTAGAACCAATTTTGTGAATATTGTGGAGTTAACCCTTTAACTGGTAGATGCATTTTTTTATGTTATAGAAATTAAAACTGATTTTATAGAACCATTATGGGCAGTTTAATAACTTTTGTTCAAGAAAAAAAATTAAACATATACACAGTAAGAAAAAAACATGGTGGCAATATTCTTGCCATCACTGGTCTGGAATTCGGTAATTTCACTGATTTTCGTCTTGCGGTTGGTGAAATAATTTGAAACATGGATGTATGCATAGTGCCACTTTACACCGCTCGCATTCTATTTTAGACCTCTTATTAGTTACTTTGGTGCTGCAGTAGCGACATCTCTTATAGGTGTCTATTTCTTCAGGCCAGTGTTCTCCTAATCTTTGAAATCTGATTTCCTCAGGTACTCCATAAAGTCTTTTTTGTCTTTCATTACTTTCGTCCACTCGTTTCTTTTTGGTTATATGTTTAGGCATCGATTGGAAAGTTCTTTTTCTAAAGGTTTGGTTATCCACCAGCTCCCTTGAAAGAGCAATTCTAAATTCTTTTAGGCTCATAACATTGTGAACTCGGGTGTTCGTTTTGTGCAATATAAACGCATTGGTTATTGCAACATCTATCAAAAAATAGAATATTCGTGTCCACCATTTGCGACTTCGTCTACCTACGGCATATTGGGCTCTTTTTTGGTCGAAGCGATCGACACCACCCATCCGTTTTGTATATTCTGGTATAAGCTGAGGGCATTTTATAGACTTCTTTGACCCATCTTTTTGAGTTCTGTTGCAAAATCTTTTTTCTTTCGGATGGAATGCTGTGCTTACAACATTCACTTGTTTGGTATCTTTCCAAACAGCAAATCCTACGTTCCCCTTGACTCTCCACTTCCATTTTCCTTTCTTCAGTTTTTTTAGCTTAGTACTTGACCTTTTAGCAGCTTCTGTGATCCTCTGATCTTCTTCTCTGTTTCCAGTCTGTTTAGGTTTCTTTACTAAAATAGGTAAATCTACGCGATCGCTTCTAATCGTTGCTGTGCTGTAAACCCCTTGATTGTATAAATCTTGCAAGAGGCCAATACTCGAAAAGAAGTTATCAAAGGCCATATGACCAGAGTACCCATTTCTCAATAAGGGTTCATATAGTGATTTTACAACATTACTTCCCAGTCCTGTCTCTGTAGTATCAGTCTTGCCTGTGTAAACTTGAAATTGATACAAGTACCCTGTATCACTGTCAGCTCTACACCATATTTTATACCCTCTTTTCACGGGTTTCATGGGCATATATTGTTTTAGGCTAGATCGACCTTTGAATTTTACCATGCACTCATCTATTGACTGTGAGTTTGATGTCGTCGCATTCTGTTGACATAGATTGTTCAACCGATCGATAAGCGGCCGCAACTTATATAATTTATCGTAGTTTTCATCATTACGGTTTGGCATTGTCATGTTGTCATTGACATGTAAATATTTCAGTATTTTTTGGAACCTTTGCAATGTCATAGTTTCAGCTATCTCTACTACATGTAATAGTGGATCACTTGACCAATAGTCCTCGATGGCTGGAAGTACATGAATACCCATCTGTATTACTTTTTTTTGGGATGTGGGTAGTCCTACAGTATACATATAAATAATTATTGCTCCTTTGATTTTGTAATTAAAATTATAATAACTGTGTCTTTACAAGTGCTGAATATGTTAATTTAATGAGTAAAGTTTAATTACCTGCCTTAGCAATTCTCCTTTCAAGTGTGTGGCTCCTTCACCTCATAATCACCAACATAATATATCACTGTGTCACTGCAAGTTTCTACCTACACAATGGAGACTATTTTGGAGAACCAAAACAAGATGCAAGTCCTGTTTGTGAAACAAATGGATGCCTTCCATTCGAAGCTGCAAGCGTCCCCCGCTCCAGCCAGCACTGATGATGAAGCGTCGCTGGCGGAGGAGTTTGCCGAGTTCAGAACTTTCATTCTCTCAGCCATCAAATCTCTCCAAGAGCAAATCACTCTGCTAGCCCGTGAGTCAGACGCGCAGGAGATGCGTTCTCGCCGCAAAATCCTACTTCTGCATGGAGTTCCAGAGGCCGAAGGTCAGGACGTTGCGGCTCGTGTGTTGGCTGTTGTTTCTAAGCAGCTCAAGGTTAGCGATTTTAAAGTAGATAACATTAGTCGCTGTCACAGAATGGGCCGGCCTTCTGTTTCGGACAGGCCCCGACCCATACTACTGAAGCTAACCGACACTTCCACTAAACTTAAGCTTTGGTCTGCGAAAACGGCACTGAAGGGTACGGGCATTACTCTATCTGAGTTCTTGACCAAGCCGCGTCATGAAGCCTTCATGTCGGCCCGGCAGCGCTTCGGGATAAATAAATGCTGGACAAGAGAAGGCTTCATCTACGTAATGGGTTCGGATGAGAAGCGCCATCGAATCTCCTGCATCGCCGAGCTGGACAAAATTGAGCCGGCGGCTGCCGCTTCGGCAGCCACGAAGACGGCTCCAGCGAAAGAGAAAACCGTCAAGGTAGTCAAAGGCAAAGACACCAGGCGCAAACAGACTTCATCCAAGTAACATACATACATTTAATACATACTTTTGTTGAATATTTTGTTTTGTTTTGTAGGTTACTTTCATGCGTTTCAAATTTTCAATATTGTATAATTATTTTTCATTTATGTATCATTTCAATCTTCTATCTCGCTCGATTGTGTCCAGGTTCATAAGATTTTATTTTTGTATGCGTAATTCTAAAGATATAATATGGAACGCTGTTTCATAAAATTTATGACAATGGAACGCAGTTGTTGCCATTGTCAAAATTGTTTAAGTCAGTGTCAGTGTCATTTGAATTATTAAGTTTTCTTTGTAACGTTTCGCACGATTTTGTATTTAGTCATTAATGTTCTTATATTTCGAGTTTCTAGCTCCTATTGGTTTATATGTAAGTTTTCTTTTTTAAAGTTTCAGTTGGTCATAGCTGTAGTTTAACATTGTATTGTAAGTAGATACTTAATTGTGTAAATAAGGAGCTTTGTTTATTATTAAATTAGTCCTCTTCCTGTTGCAACCGGCGGGTGTGATATGTACGTAGTCTAGTACCTCATATACTATTATAGTTATTTTATATATTAATTATTTGTACATATATATATTATATACATGTTAAATATTTTTGATAATGACAGCGCAAGCAGTGACTTTTACACCGCTTCCTCGTCTTCTTCTGATAGCAGCGTTTGCAGTGATAATAGTTTTAATAGTATCCTACCTTTGTCTGAGTTTCTTGGTAGTACGTTGTCTGATGTACCGAAAAACTTCAATGTTGCCCACATCAACGCTCAGAGTATTCCGGCTAGCTACCCAGATATGCTGGCGTCCCTAGATCAAAAACATCTTCATGCTATAATAGTCTCAGAATCTTGGCTTAGTCCATGCCTTCCTTCAACCTCATATTCTCTTCCTGGTTTCATTCTTATACGGAACGATCGAGTCGGCACCGTCGGCGGGGGTGTTGCCATTTACTTAAAAGCTAACATTCCTTTCACCATAGTAAGTCAGTCGTGTCAACCACCGCCTTCGAATGCCGGCGAACATCTTTTCGTTGAAATTCTTCTCTCGAATACAAAAATTCTTCTGGGGGCTTATTATAGCAATTCTTCTAAATTAAATTACTTCTCTTCCTGTGAAAATTTATTAAATAACTTGTGTCCCTCCTATACTCACTCAATTATTATGGGCGACTTTAATACATGTCTTATTAAAAACGACTATCGTTCTTTAAAATTGAAAACTATAGCAAAATCTAACAATTTACATATTCTTCCTCTTAGTGCTACTCACCATTTTCCCAATTGTACTCCCTCTTTACTTGATTTGATGTTGGTGAGTTCACCTGACCATGTAGCAGTGCATGGTCAATACAACACTTCTGATTTTTCTTATCACGATTTAGTTTTTCTCTCCTACAAAGTTCGCCCACCTAAATCTAAGCCTCAAATAATTCTTCAGCGCAACTTTGGTGGCATGGATAAGCAAGCATTACTGGATGATGCCTCTAAAATCGACTGGTCCTCAGTTATTAATGCTGTAACGGTCGACGAACAGGTGAGCATATTCAACTCTATATTGACCCAACTGTATGACAAGCATGCGCCACTACGTCCTATCAAGCTCAAACACTTACCAGCTCCTTGGCTCACGGATGAAATAAGAGTTTTGATGCATAAAAAAGCTGTAGCCAAGACCCGGTACAAGATGTGTACTACGGAGACCAACCATGATAGATATGTCAAGGCTCGTAATCGCTGCAATATGGTGTGTAGGGATGCTATACGCCGCCATATTCATAAATCCGTTGAAAATAAAGATCCTTCTAAAGTGTGGAATTTTTTGAATTCTCTAGGAATTGGCAAATCTAAACATAATTGCTCCTCTAACAACATGGATATTAATTCGTTAAATCTTCATTTTTCTTCTTCTTCCGCTATGCCGGATGAGGATAAAATCTCAACTGTAAATAATCTCTCTGCCATTCCTAACTTCAACTTTTCTCCGTTTGTTTTAAATCCTTTTACCGCATGTGATGTTGAGAAGAGCATACAATCAATCTCCTCCAGCGCGGTCGGCAGTGACTCTATTAGTCGGAACATGTTATTGCCCATCCTTGACACCATTCTTCCTGTTCTGTGTCTCATCCTCAATAATTCCATATCCAGATCTGATTTCCCTGCAGTCTGGAAGGATGCGCAGGTAATCCCTCTTCCAAAGAAACCTAATCCTAAATCTTTATCTGAATACCGCCCTATCTCCATTCTTCCTTTCCTTTCCAAAGTCCTTGAGCGGCTTGTCCATCGACAACTTAGTTCTTTCCTTAATCGACATGACCTGCTTAATCCTTACCAATCCGGTTTTCGTCCTGGGCATAGCACTGTGTCTGCACTTTTAAAGATCACTGATGATATACGCGAGGGTATGGATAACGGTAAGCTTACTGTTCTAGCTCTGCTAGACTTCAGTAACGCATTTAATACCGTTAATTTTGATATCCTGCTGGCATTGTTACGCTCAATCAACATATCTCCATCGGTGATCGATTGGTTTCATAGTTACCTGGTGGGTCGCCGGCAAAGGGTTCGCCTTGGAAATTCTTTTTCTTCTTGGTGTAACACAACTGCAGGCGTACCCCAGGGCGGCGTGCTATCTCCTCTTCTATTTGCTATTTTCATTAATACTATTTCTCAACATCTCTCTTCTTCCTACCATTTATATGCAGACGATCTACAAATCTACTCACAGGCTCCGATTAGTGAACTTGACTCAGCTGTCGCAGCTATTAATACTGATCTGTGTCGAATCTCTGCATGGAGTAAATCCTATGGATTGAATGTTAACCCTGCGAAGACACAGGTCATTATTGTTGGCACTTCACACATGGTATCTCGCATAGACTGGGCGGTTGTTCCTCCAGTTGTGTTTGATGGCATCGTCGTACCATACAGTGATAATGTAAAGAATCTTGGTTTAATAATGGACAGAACGCTGAGTTGGGATGCTCACCTAACGTCAGTAAGTTCCAGAATATTTGCATCCGGTGCGTCCTTAAGACGTCTCCGGAACTTTCTGCCCACTGCCACCAAAGTTGCGCTCGCTCAATCTCTTCTTCTCCCTTTACTTGACTATGCGGACGCCTGCTATCTCGATCTTCGGGAAGATCAGCTGGACAAACTTGAGCGGCTACAAAATTATTGTATCAGATTCGTTTTCGGACTTCGCAAATTTGATCATATATCTCATTTTCGTTCGAAGCTCAAGTGGCTGCCCATTCGCCTTCGCCGGAATACCCATATTCTCTCTCTTGTTTACAACATCCTTTTCAACCCTTCTTCTCCTCGCTACTTAGTTTCCCGGTTCAAATACATCCATTCTTCCCACTCCCTTGCTCTTCGGTCATCAGACAGGCTTACTTTACAGCATCCTACATGCAAGAAAGCAGTCTATGGCAAGTCGTTCACCGCGCAGGCTGTTCTACTCTGGAATGCCCTGCCACTTGACATCAAAAAAGCTCAGTCAATTGATAGCTTCAAGAGTCAAGTAAAAAATTGGTATCTGTTGTCATTATGCTGATATACATATGTAAATGCTATAATATAACTGCTGTCTCTACGTATTATCTACATGTATATGTTTTATATTATATATATTTTAACACTATATATTAGTTTATGTTTGTACTAATTATGTATAATATGTATTAGGATGTATGTCTTAATGTTTATGTACATTATAATTATATTTGTGTATATTATTTATTCTATCGCATCTATTTCTGTTGTACACCACGTCCTTTATAATCCTTTATTTATTCCTCTCCATCCAATGGTTGCCTGGAAGAGATTGCTTTTAGCAATAAGGCCGCCACTTGTGGCACTAGAGTAATTAATGAAAGTATTTTTAGTTAATTTTGTTTTATAAGTGTGTGACAATAAAGTATTATCTATCTATCTATCTATCTATCTATTACGATGCCAAGAAATGCCTTCAATTCAGTTACTGTTACAGGTTTCCAGTTTCGTGCATTTAGTTGATCTGCGTATTTATTTGTTTGTATCATTATATTGCTCATTACTTCTTCATCGAAAAATTGCTCGAAATATACTATTGGTCTTGTTCTGTTTGGTAGGTTTCTGCTAGAGCGTAAAGGTGAAGAATCGAAACTTTCTAAGTTAGGACTTTGTTGCCAAGTTTGCTTTTTCCAATCTATCTCATCAGCGTCTGATTCATCATCTGATGAAGAAGTAAAATCTGAAAGGTTTGTAATTTCTGTCTCTTCCGGTACAGGTACAGGTGGCTGATATCTTGCAGTTTCCAACGGAGAATGAACTGCCCTGGATGTAGAAGGTTGATCAATCAGAGTATGTGAATGTGCTAAGACAGGACTCTCTCGTCTTTCTTCCGCTGCCGAGCTAAGCATAACATCGCCACCTACTAGTATAGGAAGCAAGTCTGAATTCTTAGAGCCCTCGGCATCTGACTCTTCTTCGTCGTCTTCAGATATAGTGCCATCTGGTACACCGAACAGGTTCTCAAGCTCATCTTCTATTTCGCTGTCTGTCATAGGTAGGTTTCGCTTACTCATCGTCTAAAAATGGAGAAAAAGTACTAATTGGTTACCATGAAAATCTAATAAAATAGCAAAAATGTTAAGCGACATAAAAACTGGTAAAAATAGCATATTTTAAAAACCTAATGACTAATTGTCGATAAAATTGGCTTCAAACATGGTGGCAACATATATGCCATTACCGGTACATCACCGGCATGTTCAAAAATCGCGCGCTACGTGAACTGGTAATGGCATATATATTGCCACCATGTTTGTAGCCAATTTTATCGACAATTAGTCATTCGTTCTTTGAAATATGTAACGAAACAATACTAGCACATCATACATTACACAATAAAAACAAAATTTTACCGTCACCACGTCGCAATTTGAAGATTTTCTTGGATTTGCACAAAGAACGTAAACTCACGAACAAATGAAAATCACCAAACAACAACAATTTGACAGATGTCAGATGTGTCTATGGTTTTTTTTTTATCTGATCTATGATGCGTTCCGTTTCACGCACAGATGGTACTTTTTAAATCACAGTGCTGCCAAACGAGAAAAAAATTAAAAAAGTTGGTGGCACACATATTGCCACCACCAGTAAAAGGGTTAATGCATATTTGCAATCTGGATTAAATTAAGGCAACCTATTATTCTTGATTAACATAGATAACCCCAACGACATTATTATTACCTAAATGGACCAGCCCTCTCAGTACTTTTAACTTTACCATCCAAAAATATACGTCAACATCTGTTAGATTTACATGTTACGAAGTTCTAAGTAAACATCATAGCATAATTGTTAAAACGAGATAGGCAATACAAAAAGTCGCAAAAGAAAACGAGAAAACAATACAAATATTACCTATATTAATGTTGTTATTTATTACTTGTTTTTATATTTTATTACTGTAAATAAAATCATGAAAAAGAAAATACAAACGTCTATCAGTTGAAGTTGCTATTGTCATTGCAGAATAGGGATAACCGTCTGGCAAAATTTGCCGAGACAGTTATCTTTTTGCCAGATGCAGTAACTAAATAAAAACAACTTGAAAAATTGTTCAGTTTATTTGTTAATATTTATAACATTGCTATATCAACACAGTTTTAATGACACAGAAATGAACTAATATTACATTTGAAAACTTATGATACAACTATTTACATAATATACATACAGTTATACGATTATAGTTTTACTTACACATACATTATAATTGAATTGTATTTTTTGCTATCATGATTTAAAATAAATATGAAGCTAAAGTAAAAAAAAATACACTGTCGCCCTTAATAATTATAAAATACAATCTGGCCAATGTTATGGCCGGATTGCCGGATATGATCCAACTCTAATGTACTAATGTTCCATTCCATGCTAAAAATGACTAGTCATGCTTTCCTTGTCGCACTAACCGCAATCATATAAATCTATCTCATTTTTCATTATTTTCCTCAAATGTCATTTACAAATAATTTGTTGTATTGTTTTTTACTTAGGCTCAAAATAAATAACGATAAATCGTGCATAAATCAGTACTAACGCGTGAAATGTGGTGCCTAAAGCTTTATGATGTATTTTACTGCTACTTTTACACTTTCGGAAAGCACAAGAAGGCATTTTTATTATATTTATGGATCGCGTCGCATGTCAATGAATGTCTCGCCTCATTTGCGGCCGAACACAGAATGAAGTGCCAAGTGAGAGACGTCTCTCAGTTTTTGTAAAAAGTACATGCTTGAACTTTGTGCTCGCCTAGGCCGGTCCATTTAGGTATTATTAATGTCGTTGGATAACCCTAAGATATTTTTGTGCTAACACTCTTGGAACAATGAAAATATACCTTTTCAAAAAGTTTTCAACTTGTCAAAAAGTTTTCAACTTGTCAAAAAGTTTTCAACTTGTCAAAAATTAGGTTTTTTATATGTCAAACATTTATTATTTATTTTTAAAATGGCACCCAAAAAGCAAACAGAGCATCCATATCTAAACAATTATGAAGAGTTTGTTACATTTATTGATAATCTTAGTGACAAGAAGAAAAATATCTATTTCATGTTCACTGGAGCTAGAAAAGAGAATGGTAGGAGCTGGTGTATATACTGCCAGATGGGTATTATCATCCTAGATACTTGAATATACTATTTTAACTTGATTAAATAATATTATTTTTTAGGCTAGCTAAGGAGAAAGTTTACTTAGTTTAGTTTAACATGTTTGTTGTACTTAATCATTACTTTATGTAGTCTTTAACTTGAATGTTTTTTTTGTATAGGTAACTAATGATGACACACTGTATGGGTGTTAATTCAGGATAAAAAGTAGCATTTGTCTCAATCCCTACATAATGTCACTTGAAGATTCCTAAAAATTAATCTTATATAGTTCAGTTAGGTATTAATTAATGAACATAGGTATCAACAAAGATAATTAAACAATGAATACAATTATTTTGACTAAGATTTTCTTTTATTTTATTTTTACAGCTGAACCAATAGTGAAGGCATATTTGGGAGAGTTAGAGAGAAACATCATTTTTGCATATGTTGATGTGGGAAATAGGGAATAGTAAGTAATAATTTATTTTATAAACTCATATATAACAACTCATATATAACTCTTGAAATATTCTGATGATAATGTCAGCAGTCTTAGAGTGGATTAAAACTGGTGACAACAGAGTTCACTACTCTGATACAAACTTTATCATCATATACAGCTGGTTTCATCCTACTGTTTGGTATAGGGCTTTTTATTAATTTGCCATTTTCTTCCATCTTATATGAGCTTACTTTAACTAAAAATTTACATCTGTTTCAGCTGGCGACAAAAGGACTGTCCATTCAGGACAGATCCCCGCACCAAGCTGATGGTGATCCCAACTATCATCAAGTGGAAAGGAGTGCAGAGACTGGAGGGAGGGCAGTGCAACAAGCGGGACCTGCTGCAGATGCTGTTTGAAGAAGACGAGGAATGAACTTCAGATATTGAGACCTATTTTGTACAGCTCTACCAACTTCATCAAATATGTAGCCCAAGTCCTGCATATAAGACCTACTTCGTACAGTCACCAACTTCATCAAATACATAATCCAAAGTCTAAGCCCAGTACACATGCTAGATGACAAACAGCTCACTCTATTAACAATAAGAGAGTGGATATAGCTTTACTTTAATGAAAGCCTATAAATACCCTATCAGAGATTCACATCAAAATACCAAAGTGAGTGACTGTTTAGAATTGAAGTTCTTGACAAAAATATGAATGATACAGGACAAGGATGGAAAGATCACGTAATTATGTTTCCCCCCTATATTTCTTAATATTTGATCTAGCAAATAAAGATGATGCAATTTGTAAGATGAAAAAACAATCTCTTAGCTAACAAAATAGGGTTTTGATACTTTGACTGTTCCTCAGTAAAAATGTTCATAATTGGCATAATCTGTATATAAGTAAATATAATCGTAAGTATTGCATTTGATTTTGCAATAAAAGTATTTTTTGTAGTATCATTTAGTTTTATTTTAGTTAATGTCTCCCTAGTTGTCTAAAGATTTCAAAATCGAAAATCAATAATACAAATTTAAATAAAACAACATTTTATTTGGGAACATCAGCTAAAAGTATTACAAATCGAGCACATATACAAAGTCCAAAATCTATATTTATATATTTACATTGAGTATAAAATATACATATTTCCTGAATACGAGTTATTTATTGTTAGTATGTATTTACATAAAAATAACATTTG
The DNA here is from genome assembly GCA_927399415.1 of Macaria notata. NCBI lineage: Eukaryota > Metazoa > Arthropoda > Insecta > Lepidoptera > Geometridae > Macaria > Macaria notata. Next base: position 11,676,486 of record OV656730.1, read on the forward strand.
TTTTTATTTATATTGGCATCTAAAAAATGTTGTACTGTAAAAACTAGGTATGTCATTACTTTTCATCATTTTCACAGCCCCCCCTCCATCTTTTAGGTACAAATTCTTATCACAGAAAATATTGTTAAAATCAACAAACATGTACCTACTTCTAATATACAAATTAATGTAAATGCATAAAAAAGTAAAAAAAAGTATGTACCTACACCAACATTTCGTAGTAATTACTCAAACGTAACTAAAATATCAAAGTTATCCTGAATTGCAGTCAACACTTGCGTGTCTAGTATTTTTAGTAGATTACAGTCTAGATAGATCTTCTTTTAATTACCAACCCACTCTTCCTAGCAGATTTCACACTTATTGTACTTACTCAAAACAAGAAAAGCTAGCCAATTGAAGAGCATTTCAGGAGTTCTGACTCCAAAATGTTTAGGATTCTAAATAATTGTGCATTCACACATAACTTCTTTGTCATTGGTTTCCGAATTTATAAAACACTGGTCACTTCCTAGACCTTGATAGCACAAAGTTGTTTGCTAAGCACAAGCTGCGACAGGCGCATGGCTGTAAATTTTTTGTTTAGTGTACCTACAATAAAGAGTTAATCTAACTCCTGGGAACTTCTCTCACATTGTTTTCTGAATTTGTGGAACACCCAGCAGGTTTCTAGACCTTGATAGCAGAGAGTTGTTTGCTACAAGCTGCGACAGGCGCCTGGCTGTCGTCAGGCTCATCGCTCATGTTAAGGTCGCGGGAAGGGACGGAGATCAGCACGTCGTAGAACACCTTCTTGCTGCGGAGGAACGCGCTCTTGTTGTCGAATATTACTGAATCTGGGGGTGAACAATATAAATATTAAATATAATGTTCTGAAAGTAGATGGAATAGGTATAAGTGATATCTAAGAATTGGTAATAATAATAAGTAATAAAGGGGCAGGGGCGACTTTATGGCGAGTCGTCGGTGAGTGGCGTCACCGCGGACCCCGATTCCCTGGGGGCTAAATGAGACCCCCTGCCTCCCGGCTTGCCTTGATTGGCCGTCCGGGAGTGGAAGACGCAAGAGCTAAGTACCTAAGCTCCAGGGTGGAAGTGTTAAAGGGCATAACGCCGCTAGTACCGCTCAGAGAACGCGCAGCACACCTCTCGACATCCTAAGCCACTCACATCAATGTTGCCCTTCCGGCGCCATCTTAGGCTGCCTTTTGTGGAGGGCCCATTTAGTGAGTGGCAAGTCATCACCCGCTATAATTTTTATGAATGAGGCGTAACTGGCGGGTGCCGTTCCTCATACAATAGACCAGTTTAATTAAGTCAATGAACAACTCAACACAAATAGCCTGTAACATTAATACCATTTCTGCAATAGTTATTTTATATACCTAACATCCTCTTTCTGTAATATTGTACTTAATTTTAAGTATAATATTGTAAAAGGCCTCTCAGTGTTGGCTACGTCCCCACTGATGCCTTAAAAATACCGGGCGTAAGGCCCGAGAGCCTGTTAAGTAATAAGGAATTTGAAGTTTTGTTTATTTTCGATCGGTCACAATGGGTCGTCAATGGTCAAGCATTAGATTGGATGGGAAGCATCGTAACGTCATAATGTACCTATATTCTAGTAACCAATAGTTAGTACAGCCCGGATCCATTATTGGTCCACAAAGAGGGTCGGGATCATCACGATGCTCAGTAGTTAGATACTGAGCAAAGTACGAAGGAAGAACTTCGTAAAATAAAGTTTGACTCACAAGTAGCAGGCCCGGTGACTGGTATGACGCCAACATCCACGGGTCCTTCAGACACCTTCCTGGGTCCGTGGACCACCTCCACGTTGCCTTCCTCGTCGCGCCGCTTGATCACGAACTTGATGTCGTGGCTGTCCACGCCGAACTCCCATCTGAAGTGTAAGTAAATATGGTCAAAATCAGAATCATTTATTTGCAGAATATAGGTTTTACAGAGTTGTTCAAAATAAGATATTGTCCGCTACATTCTCACCCATAGGGCGTGCAAATTGGTTTCACAAAGTATGAAGTTAAATTTAAATGTCAAAAAATTTAATTAAAATTAGGTAAGTACATCATAAATGTCAAATAGTTTCATCATTCAAAAATAATTTTATGGTACTTATTATATTAGTAAACATATGTAGGTATATGCTACATCTTGAAAGGTAGAGCCATGAAAAGTATTTAAGCCATAGAAGTCATAAATAATATAAGACTAAGCATGAAATTGGTCAGTTTTAGGAGCGCTACGTTTTATAAGCATTTTTATTACTCTTTTGATTTGTAAACTTGTATTTTGATTTCTTTTCCATAACAATCATTAAAAATTAACCTGATTAGAGTAGGCATATCAAGTTTTACAGCACAGTGTGCAAAGAATAACAAACATCTATCCAGAACAGCATCGGCAATACCGAAGCAATACCTAAGTAAGTAAATCGGTAAGTAATTTATGAAACTCTGGTTTTTTATGTGTTATATTTATTCACAAAAAATAGTGCCGGCCAGGCACTATTTTTTGTGAATATAACACATATAAAAAACCACATTAACACAAATAATCATACAAAAACAGAGTATAGAACGATCTCCAACTCACTTGAGCACACTATCAGCGTCCACACACAATAGGTCCACGCTGTGCTTGTCTCCGGTCTTGATGGTAACCCGCTTGTACTCCTTGTCAGACTCCGAGGCGGGGTTCTTGGAGTAGTACTGCTTCGGTACTTTGCCGCCTGGTTTTACCTGGAAGTTGAAAAAAAGGTATTTTTTCAAAGCTAAGTAACTGGCTTCGTGGTCAGTTCTGGGATGGGTGATCTTGGCAAAGTGTCTTGTCAGAAACAGCAAAGAGTGGCATTTAGATCTGGGTGCGAATAGTTAATATGTAAGCCGAGGTTGTCCGTCAATCTACTGTAGTCGTTAAACCATGTCACAGGCTGGCAACCACCAGGCGCTTGAAGTGATAGATAGATAAAACTCTTTATTGTAACACACATTGAAAATTGACAAACAGAAACACAAAAGACTTAAAAAAATAGTGCCACAACTGGCGGCCCTATCGCTAATATTCTTCTAGGCAACCGTAGGATGGAGAGGAGTCAAAAGAAAAATAAAAGACGGGGTGTGAAGAAGGGAAGTGATAGGTACCTACTCGCTCAAGTGCTTTCGCGCCGTGGTCGAAAGGAAAGCATGCCTGCACTGAAATTGCCTCTCAAACCAGATTGTTGGAGTTGGACTACCTACTGTTAAATACCTACATCGCAATAATAACAGAATTTAAGTTTTTTAAATAAAAAAATATCGCGAAACGTTACGGTTTGACGGCAAGTAGGTAATACAAACAGGATCCGTTTCAAAGGTAATATACGTACTTACCTAAGTGAGTTGTTTTTGTTTTTCCAATTTCTAGATAGGAAGGTACATATCGAAGTACTATCTAGAATTAAAATAATTTATAACGATGATCGATTAGACTAAATATAACAGATAAACCTCACGTTGTTTATTCAAAATTAAATCAACATTTCATTATGTACTTACCAGAGCCTAAAATTTTTCCCCAGCTCCTGATTTCTCTCTGAAGGACTTTTTAGCTATTTAATAATATGCGTATCTATTTCAGAAAATTTGCGATGAGTATTTAACTTTAAAGCTTATTTTTAACTTTTATTTTATAAAAAAAATGTCAACTAGAGACCTCGTAATTACACTTAAATTTAGACAGGCTCTCAAGTTTTGTATAGTGTATACTGTAGGCGACTCAACATTTATTTATCACTGCTATGTAATATATTTTACTAATTATATTTTAGTCTAAAAATTTTCAATATGAAATATTTATTTCTTTATTCATTTACATAGTATATTGACACTCCACATTCATTACTCACTTACATTCCACGAACATTCATACATCACACTAAACCTAATAAATATTATTTACACAAGCATAGCCGCGAGTAAACTGTTGTTTAGCCATCGCTATTGTGCTTGCTCGCGGCTGTGTCGCGACACCGGTTATGACGCGGCCGCCGGCCACCAACCAGACCAGACCAGTGCCCAATTGATTGTTGCGAAGCACACACGCGCCGCCTTTCTATTGCACATTCCTTCTCGTTCTCGCAACCCACACCAACAACTAAATATACCTACCATACCTATCCTTGACTACGACGATCAACAGGAATCAGCTAAAGATGCTTACAATAGAGCTACACCGCGGGTCTCCGTTCTCATCCAGCATGGTGCCTCCGTAGTGCTGGGGCAGCTGGTCGGCATCGATCACGTTCAGAACAGCTGGCTGCCACTTCTTGGTGTCGGTGCCGAAGATCTGCATCTTGGATATCGTGTACTCATGCATGAACTTCTTGACCACGGAGAAGGCGAGGGCGAATACTTTTGGGGCTGGAATCAGAGGGAGGCAAATACATTTTTCTGTTAATTGGCTGCTTGTACGGCTATGTCGATTTTAAGGAGTCTAAACAGTACACCTCGATTTGAAGTGTACTGCTTTTTTACATATTAACATTTACATATTCATATGCCTACACAGCCGTGAATGTAACCCACCCAGCCAATGCAGCTTAACTGCAGATTTCACCAGATACTTGCTTTAACTACTTATATTTGTTTGTTCATTTTAAGATTTGCACAAAGAAAGAAACTCTGATTCGTTTTTTTTACGTTATTTATTATAGTTCAAATGCTCAGTGACCTCTAATTTTGCCAGGGTTTTGTTATTTTTGAGTCTAACTATATATATATAACATATATAACAGTTCATATGGAAATTAGCCACGGGAGACTGCACGTTAAAAGATATAGGTATAATAATGCTCTTACCGTTGACAATGAAGCAGACCTTCAGTATCTCGGGGTAGTTGGCCTCGTACAGTTGCAGCAGAGTGAACACCATCTCCGCGGCTGGCTTCCAGGCGTACTGGCGGATGTTGAATCCTTCCAGGTCGAATAACACCGTCACCTGGAGAAAAAATAAAATTTTGCTGGCGTTAGCCCATTAACATTAGGCAAAACATCGTAAGGAAACCGACATGTCTGAGAACCACAATATCCGAGGACATGGTGTCTTCCGTGGAAGGATGCGCGCCCACCACGATGTATCTGCCCAAGAGAACTCCCCTAACGAATTAGTTTTGCGCGGGAGTCGTGACCCTCAGTCATTAGGAAATACGACTTATAGAAAGAGAGAGAGACCATTAAATAGTTACAATTAACAAGTAAACTTAACATTAACAAGATTGCACTTGAGGGACCTTTAAACACTTCCATTAGGCAAAGTTATTTTCGTCCGTCAAGTATAGGTACTTATAACAAATCGCCTGCGACTACTTCACAAGCGACACTCTTATGGATGGTTCAATATGCCTGCGTGACTTAGTTTGAGGTGCGCAGTGACAAACTACGTACTTAGTTTGACCATATTACCACCAGGTAGGCTGTACGCAAACGCAAACCTATCCCACGTAAAAGAAAACTGTGTGTAATAAATTGCCATCGCTCCAATTGTTCAGGTAGATTGAAACCTCCGTGACCGATTTTATCAGTCATGTTTACTTTTCTATTAGATATACGAGAGGTTCTCTCTCTCTCATGTCTTGCCTTCATAGCATTGGGCCCATGTGTCTCGGCCTGCTTCCTGGCGAGCGCGAGGTAGTTCTCCAAGTGTTTGAGCACCATGCGGATGACGTCGGTCCTGGTGATGGAGTGCAGGAGGCCCCACACGTCCAGACCCACGAACGGGACTACGATCACTGGAAACGAAGAAGGGAGATTAGTACTTACGTGAGGCAAACTATGGACAAATATACCTACGTGCCAGTTAAAAGGATTTTGTGGACATGGTTGGTAGGACTGTTCAAGGATTATCTAGCTATTTTACAAATTAATCTCTCTTGGTAATCTAATAAGTTAGGGAAGTTCTTCGGCAGTAACATCGTGGTGGGCGCCCAGGTCCTTCCACGGAAGACACATGTCCTCGGATATTGTGGTCCTCAAACATGTCCGTTTTGCTCACAATGTTTTTCTTTACCGTTAAGCGAGTGCAACAAATTAATAGGCAGATGTAATTAGGTAAGGACTCGTAATACTTATAAGACAACTTTAATACTAGGGCTAAAAAGCAAAACTCATGCAAAATACATTTATTTAAGCAATTTATTGGATACATATTTTTTTTTAACGATATTATAAAACTCAAAAATGTGATGTGATTATCTATTATTATGTACACTTCAGCTCATAACCTGTTAATTTATTTTAAGTTTTCCTTATTCGGCGGTTGATTGGCATACCTACCTACTAGCTATTTAAATTTATGAAATATTGTGTTGTATTTGCTTGCGACTGATAATTCAAAACAATGTATCTTATTAAGGATTTCGGTTCATTAAAATATTTAAACATGTACAAAGCGAATTAATTATTCCTTGTGATTAATATGTATTAGGCTCATTAAAATATGTGAGGTATTCTAAACTAGCAGGAATCCAGTTTCCTGAAAATTTCAAATCGGACATCAGGCAGGTTGTGATGTTAATGACGAAGGCATTTTTAATAATAATCCTTGGGTAAAGGATGTAGGTTGTGATTAATATGTATTAGGCTCATTAAAATATGTGAGGTATTCTAAACTAGCAGGAATCCAGTTTCCTGAAAATTTCAAATCGGACATCAGGCAGGTTGTGATGTTAATGACGAAGGCATTTTTAATAATAATCCTTGGGTAAAGGATGTAGGTACCTACACTACCTACCAACTAGAGCCCAGGTGCGTCCCGTTGAGCAAATGTAATGAAGACGGTGGAACCTACCTGGTGAGCCTTCCTTGTCGAAACCTGGGCTGCCGCTGGGGAAGTGCTTCTCCAGCACCTCTGGCGGCTGCCAGGTGGGGAGGGTGGTGTCTACGCCCCATTTCTCGCGCCATTTCATTGACTGGAATACAAAAAAAATATGTTTAGTTTTATTTACTAAAGCAAGTTCGTTTGAGAGTGGCTAACTGGCGTAAGAGTTCAAACGAATCCTCTGATATGGCTTAACGACTGTTGCACTATTACACACATCTGAGACCTACAATTAAAGGTGTCACTTTTTGATATTCCATCCAAGATCTGATCACGTCGACAGCTGCTTAACGATGTTAATCGCATCGATCGCCTCCGCTAAGCTAAGAAATTCACATTTCTATAAAATACTTTGCTAAAAAGCTGTTTCGTGGTCTTATACATACCTACACACCAAGGTATACAATGTATAAGAAAACTGCAATCTGGCTGCATTTGAAAGTAGCCTTAATTATGTTGATGTTGTGAAACTTGCTACATTCACTTTTACACTCGCTAATTTGTAAGAACGTCGCATAACTGAGATAATGTAATACCTTGGCTTCTGCACGTAAAATGATACTCGTTTTAAAAAAAAAACTTGGTACTAATTAGTTACATTGTAGAATCTAGGAATTTTACCGGATTCTAATCTTAGAATACCTACCAAGAATTACCTACGTACATTCGAGGTCTAAATTAAGAGTAGATATAGAGTCACTGGTTTTAATTATTAACGTAAACTACGCCAAAACTTACGGCTTTTCTTTTATGATTTCGATAATCAGCTTTCCCATGCAAAAAGATCATCGCCCCATAACGAAATATGGAGATCCAAAGGTAACTAAAAAATTAGTAACATAACACTGTATAGATACTAACTACTAAGATATCTTTAATATTACCTAAAGTAACAAAATTATCGACGGTCTCAAGGAGACTTTAAATATTAGCAATAATGTTGTAAAACAACGGTCATCGGCATTAGCATTACCATTACCGCACGAATCTTTCAAATTGATAGGCCTGTTAGGCACACTAACTTTGTACTATTATCTAATAGTTACCTACATAAACAATTAAAATGTTCCCACGCAAAGAACAATAACAGCCAAAATAATGATAATTATGTATGTTGTTTTCCTATTCATACTCGTAGCAATTATACTATGTTCGGTGGTTTTTGCACAACCCTTTTTTAAGTTTCTGTTTAAGTGGATAAGTGTGTATAAGCCTTTTATACGTATTTAAGGAGATAACTAAGCAGTTTCTTCTATGATAAATATACATGACTATATTTGCTGTTCATAGATCATAATAAGGACCTATGTAACTCGTACATTTATTACTGTCTGACCTATAGTTAAGTGGTGGGTTATAAAATCTAAGTTAATTACAAGCAATCTGCCTTGACATAGCGAGTTCAAAAAGGGCATGGTCGAAGACTGTATGGTGCGAGCCCAGAAAAAAATACTCAGGCGATGGCTCTACAGAAAACTTTACAATTATATAGGTACCTACTATTAAAGGTAATTAAAGTCTGGAATAGGCTGATAAAATATGTGCGCAGAATACACGCACCATACTTATCATTCACCTATTCAAAAACTCAGAAAAAATAAAGTTAATCCACCAACGTCCCTGAATATGCCAAGGTTCTTTGATATCTGTTATTGTTTTCGTATGGTTTTTTATTAAAATTGATGTAATTGAAATTGCTGTCCCTACTGAGAACTTACTTAGACTGTAGGTAGCTATAGGTAGGTAGGTACTAATGCGTTACATTTAGCATAAAGAAAAAAATATTGCTAGTTATCTTCACTCACATCTCTGAGCATTTTCTCAGCTGCTTCGGGATCCCATTGTCTTGCTGAAATTAAAGGAAAAAACCGGAAATTAATTAAGAATTATTTAATAAACATTTAAAAACAATTGGATTAACCTAAATTAAAAAGAAGCACGTGATAGTCGTGTGATATGAACCACTTACTGGTTTTGAAGCTGTGTATCATGTATCTTATTACAAGATTTCGTAATATCTATTTATTGTTATTGAAGCCTCTTTGGAGCTTTAGTATTAAAAATCAACATTAGGTATCATTATATTGATCGTAAAAACTGGTACTAGGAGTATCACAAAAACTTTAATGGCAAAAACTTGTCTGTCTTGCCTTGTCTGATCAGTTTTGTTTTAAGTTTTAGTATTTTATTTGAACCGGGCATGATATAGGTACCTACTTTAATACATATTATAAAATTTTAAGCGAGATTAATCAAGGTAAGGTAGGTATATTAACTTAGTTGTGATGACGTAGGTACGTTAGGTTCGACATTTTGATAACCAGTATATATCCGGTAAACATTTTCATACATTAAATACATTTATCAAATCTTATTCATTGCTTTGAACATGAATTAAGAAATTCATGAAATATAAAATAGCAATTAAAGCTTTGGTATCTGATTTGAAACTGGAGGTTATTTTTTTCCTAACTTTTTAGGGTAAGCTCCCGTAACATTATTTTAGTAAAAAAAAATTGTTTTAGTGTTAAAATAGTTTATAATTACCTCGTAGCCATCTGAGAAGGAAGTGGTCATTGTGTTCTGGCTTCATAACATCCCGGACGCTTTTCCGAAACTGAAACAAACAAAACATTTGCTTTAGGTTCTGCTTTAGACTATTTGTGTTTGTGCAAGAGATAAAAATAAATAAAATAAATAAATATTCCGGGACAATGAACACAGCTAAGAGGGTTTGTCTATTTGCTCGGTAAGATAGCTCCATATTCGACAGATCCTTGAGAAAATGTATCCATCTAACGCTAACAGATATGTAACTAGTTAAATGTGTTTATACTAGTAAATACTAGCGGCGCTGTGGTCGATTGTGCATTTAATTAAATACTGAAATAGGTTCGATGGGTTTTGAGCTTAAGATCTATTTTACATTCCAACATGAATTGTTGAATCCTCCTTGTTTGAATCGAATCAGAAATCTGAGAGCCAAAGCACTGACAATTATGACAGTTATCAAACTGTCGCTTGGCAACTTTATTGATAAAACGGGTGTCAAAGTTTTTATAGAGTGCAAAATCATACTTGAAAATAAATAAATAGAATCAATAGTTTTTCTACGCATTTACATTATATTCAGTGTTTCCTAACATTATCTTAACATCATGGAAGGAGATAATATTTCAACGTTTAGCGCCGAAGGGGGGCAGGACACGGTGGGTCTCCCTCGTATTGTGATGGTCACTGAGGGATCTGATACCTCCGCATCGTCAGCTTCCTCCACTTCCTCCTCGGAAGACAACTGGGCCGACCTCATCAAGTCCACAGAAATACCCCCCGAGTACTGGCACATACAGAAACTAGTCAAATATATGAAAGCAGGCAACCAGACGGCAACAATGGTTGCACTATCATGCCTCAAAGACCACGACCTCACCATAGAAGTCAACCAGAGAGCTATTCAAGAAATAGGCGGATTGGAACTCCTTGTCAATTTACTGGAGACGAGAGATCTATGCTGCATCCTGGGAGGTCTAGCTGTCCTGAAAGACATCACGCCGAATATGGAAATTAGGAAGAAAGTAACAGATTTAGGAGCAATCCCTTTACTGGTGGGGCTACTGTCGGACCCAGCTAGAGATGTTCAAATTCTCGCAGCAGAAACCATTGCCAATTTGGGAAAAATCCGCAAAAGTAGAAAATTCTGTCGAAAGTTCGGCGGACTCCCGAAACTAATCGATCTTTTAGACGTCAAAGAACGGTAAGTTGAATGTAAACAATGTTGTTGATATTGTGTGACCATGACACAGTTCACAGTTTGCTTATAATTATCGCTTTGCGTTCTCCAGCTACTTAGTGTCGCCTCGTGAAGAGTTGACTTTGGATGAAGTGCAATTTTTGGACATCGCCCGGGCGGGGGCCAAGGCTCTGTGGTCAATGTCTGCGTCGGCACGCAACCGAGAGGCGATGAGAAAATACGGCATGATACCACTCATCGCCAGGGTATTGAAGACCATCCATCTAGACGTAGCTGTGCCGGCCGTGGGACTGCTACAAATGTGCGCTAATGAAACGTCCTTCCAGTTGGCCATACAAACTGAGAAAATGGTCAATGATCTGATTAAGCACTTAGGCAATGCGGATAAAGATTTAAAGGTAAGTGTTCTCCAATCTCCACATATGCACGTACTTGTTGTGCTAAATGATACCTAATTGTCAAGATTTAGTAAATAATATTACTTTATAATAACAAACAGTTATTGCTGATACCAACTGTTATTAATAATTTGATGCGGACCGGAAGACCAAGGTCACGTTTTACCTAACATATCGTATTTATAGAGGCGAATAAAATTTGAATGAGAATGATTGTGAGTTGAGTGTTGAGTCTGGTTGTTTGTATGTATAATAAGTATGTATTTACAAAAGAAAAGTATATAAGTATTATATCCGTTATCTAGTACCCACGACACAAGCGTTTGCTTAGTGTGGGGCTAGATGGCGCTGTGTGCAATGTCCCGAAATATTTATTATTTATTATTATTTTTTTTATTGATTAAATTGCATAATTTAACAAACCAATAAAACCTAATTAAGGCACACAAAATGTTCTTTAAGTGAATTTTCTTAATTTTTAGACGTATTGCAGTTTAGCAATTTATAAATGCGCCAGCGATCCAGTAACAAGAGGCATGATTCGGGAAGCTGGTGGTTTAGAACTGTTAGTGGAAGCAGCATCTGACAGCACTAACAGACCAAACAAACCTCTTCTAGCAGCAGTCACAGGAGCTCTTTGGAAATGTGCTGATAGTGACCCTTCCATAAAGAAGTTAGACACACTCGGCGTAGTTCCTATTCTAGTTCGACTTTTAGACGACGAGAACGATGGAGTATTGACTAATGTTGCCGGTTCCTTGGCGGAATGTGCAAAATACCCTCCGAATCGTGATAAAATTCGGGCTGCGGGAGGGATCCCTATGTTGAGTATGTATATTTAAGTTATCATAATCATAAAACATTTAAGTCTTCTATCAATTTTATTCAGATTGCTATGCTAGGTTCTAATTAGATCGTTTATTACTGCTGTCAATAAACTTTTCCATTACAGTTCACCATCTAAACAACACGCATAAGCCATTACTGGAAAACGTGCCACTCGTATTGATGGAATGTGCGAAGGAACCGAACTGTATGCTTCAAATCGACGAGTTAGATGGAGTCAGACTGGTTTGGTCACTGCTCAAGAATGACTCCAAACGGGTTCAAACGAACGCAGCGCTGGCTCTAAGTCCTTGCGTGCAGAATGCGGCCGACTCTGGTGAAATGGTCCGCTCGTTTGTGGGGGCTCTGGAGCTGACTGTAGACCTCTTAGATTCCGATGACCATAACGTCCTGTCCGCGGTTTGCGCTGCCATTGCTACCATAGCTCGGGACCACGAGAATTTGGCTGTTATTTCTGATCATGGAGTGGTTGCAAAACTTTCAAAACTTGGTAGGTTTTTAATTTTTACTTCTTTGAATTACAACCGGTTTTGTTTGTAGTTTCATTACAAATCTATGACTGTCAAAATTAATTGACACCTTTGCCGGTTTCGCAACGAAAACAACTTTTTGTTTACTTTTTTGCTTATTAAAGTTTATTGCTGTAGTGGTGTCTAAATCTTAAAAATACATCAACGTTTTACATCGCAATGGCTCGTTGTCATTTGTTAGTTTTGCATAACATGGCTTTTACGAGAAGAAATAGAAGAATCAATTGAAATTTAATGTCATCATTTCTTAACAAACGCAATGCAATCGTAATCAAAACGTGTTAGACCTCAAATAATTCCTTTCTAAAAACACCTTAGCTATATTTACGTCTGCTGATACTGCAATTTCGGAGGTAATATTGATACTAAGATTGCCTAAACCATAATGAAACAGCAATACTTATGTATAATAGTTTTTATCTAACGATTACCAAAATTGACTCTAATTAGAGCCACAAGGGCATATTTCTAGTTCTTGTTGCACTGAGCTATAAGGTGAACACTTATCGCTGGAAGCGTATAACCAATCGAATAAGCTCAATATGTTGTCATTGTTGATGACATCATTTTGGGATTATCTTATAAGCGGAATCAAGAGACGGCAAGAGAGCAAGCAGAAGACCTGTCAGAAGATGGAGAGATGACATCTAAATAATCACTGGAAAACTATGGACGAGGACAGCACAGAATAGGAACGGGTGGCTAAAGTTGAAGGAGGCCTACGTCCGAAGTTGGACGATCCCTGATGACGCGCGAAATGAAAATAAGCAAGATAAATATGACATATAACAAAATTATATTAAATTGTATTATAACATTTATAACCAGAAATTCTTGACATTTAAAACTCTTTGACATTATAAATTGACATAAAATCTTGACATAATAAGTACATTTATATTAACATATAAAATAAATCGCAATAATTACTAACATAGAATGATCATGTTTTATAAGGAAAAGGGAATAAATGGCTATTTGAGTTTGAATTTATAAGCGGATAGTTGTCACCAGGATACGTAACAAGTAACGATAGCATGCTTCGCCATGCGATTTTCTACCAAATGCCGACTGACGGATTTTGCGTTATTTATTTAGGTACTTTGTTTATTTTCTAGTGAGTACGACAGACGACCACCTGCGCGCCAACCTCGGAGTTGCCATAGCGTACTGCTGCGACTGGGCACAGAACCGGCAGGAGTTCGGCAAGCGCGGCGCCATCACCCCCCTCGTCAACTACATGACTTCAAGGGATATCGACGTGCACCGCGCCACGGCGCTAGCGCTCTACCACCTGTCTTTCTACTCTATCAACTGTGTTACTATGCATGCGGTGAGTTACAAGTACATTTAGACTAAATTAACACTAGCCAACAAAAAGGGGGTAATAAAATTTAAGAGAAAGGCCTTAGAGAGGAATGAGGTATGGTTGATCATTTTGCCCTATTTTGATTCAAGGATAACTCTTGCAATTTGTAGCAAAAATGATCTAAGTATATTTGATTACAACGTGACATAATAATTTATTAGTAAATAGTGTTACACATTTAGTATAAAATCTATACTTATTGTACCTACTTAGAATACTTCTTTGAGAATAACTTAGTTATGAAGTTTGTTAACATACTTAAAGTTATATATCTACCTATGTTATTTAGTTTGACACTTCTTTGTTGTAAGTATAAAGAGTAAGCGTTATGTTTGAGTAACTGCACAAATAATACATACTTTAATTACCTACCTACAGTAAATATTAACTAACATGTTTTACGATGCAGAATAATGCATTAAAGGAGTGTGAATAATGATAACTTATAATATATGGACAATATTTTTCTTTACAATGTAGGTACGAGTAAATGTGTGACATTATTTACAATTCGTATTTATTATTATTCGTATCGGTCGATCATTTCAAGTATAATAGAAGGATAGGTCGTATATCAGCTAGAGCTTGACTTTTGTTACAGAGTGATTTCCTGCTAGAAAATTAAGCATTATAGGCATATAAAAGGCATAAAATAGTTCACTTATTTAAGGTTTGAATCAGAGCATAAAAACAATTGTAGGTAGTACTTATTTCTTTACCAAGGCCAAGCACTATAAAAATATAGGATTTGCGTTTTTACTTAGTATGTAAGTACGAGCTAACAAATTGTTCTCAGAATTATTATTTAGCAATTAAATTCTCATTATCTAGTGTTAGCTAAAAAACCTACATGTTTGTTATTATTTTACAATGTATATACTTAATCTATATACTTCCTGGTGTAGACATTCTACATAAACCATAGTCATTGTAAAGTTCTTCGTTGGGCAAGAAAGGAGACGAGACGGCGGGCGTCAATCTAATTTGTGGCGCCCAACTGGGGCCAAACTCTACTGTTCCTTGTTATTGACCTATTTCTCTCGTCTAGACATTATTGGCTGAGAATTTCGTCATTACACACCTACATTCTAGTTTGCTCTGTGACGTCAGACGTCACACAAGAAAATCCCCAGCTCGTTTGTGCCAACGATAATGACTAATGTTTGATGATGACGCTGCATTTTTATTTATCTTGTAAATACTATCTATAAATAACGACGTGCAGTTTGTTAGTTGCAAAAATATATAGGTACTTATTCTTCTTCAGTTCAATCAGTGTGAGAATACATATTAAGTGAAATGAGGTAGTAAAATGTATGTATAGGTTTGATTGCTTGTTATGTATGTGGAAAGCTAGATTTTGATTTTGAATAAAAGTGATTCAAATTTTGAAGTGATTCAGACACTCTTTTTTTTTTTCGCTATTCTTTACAGGCGGGAGTGGTCCAGTTCCTGCTGGAAACTATCGGCTCCAAGGACCCCATACTGCAGGAGGCGTCAGCAGGCTGCCTCTGCAATATCAGGAAACTAGCTCTCGCCACGGAGAAGATCAAATTGAAACAATAGGACTCTATATTAGTCCATGTAAAGTATCAAGTTCTTCTATGTTCTGTTCCTAAAGGCCAATTGAGGAGCAGAAATAATTTCGACTGTCATGAGCCATCCAAAATAGTACAAAATTCTTTGTGTAGGGCATCGTGGTTATTGATATGCGAACTTTACACAAATCATTAATGAAAAGTCGTTATTTATGTAGATACCCAATTCATTGAACTTTTAAACAAGGTGTTTCATATTGGCTATCCACATTATCATTTTTATTTTTATATGTGTGGTCTTAATATTGTTATTTTTGTTTAGGTACCGTGTAGAGTTATTGTATGGTTCGGTAATTTACACGAACTGCAGGTATCTAAGCATTTGTTTATTGATAGTTAGTTATTTATTGTTACTATAAAAGTTAATTAAATATTATGTTGTTACTAATATAAAGGTGTTTTATATATCATCATCATCAGCTCGCTATCCCCCGTCCCGGTCCTGTTTTGATATATAAAAGACGTCAAATAGTAGCCTATATATTTTTGTAGTATTTTGTGACTAATGTAATTATTACTCAGATATTTTTTTAACAATTGCCGATAAAAACATTTGTAAAATTGTTAATCTATTGTTAAACTAGCGAGTTGCGTGCGAAATAGCCATTGTAAACAAGCTAGACAATTTAAATTTATGAACATGTATAGTTATAAATAGGTAACGAAATCTTCTTTGTTAGCGATCTCATATGATCTTACTTGTGGTAGATAGTTATGAAATGTCAGGTGTACGTATATGAATATTATTGATCACAGTTTTAAAGTAATTGAAGGCTTTAGGTATAGGATTAGATGTGAATACTATATTTTGTTCCGAATGTGTTATCTCACAGAGTATCCAATACCCACTATACATATAAAAGTGTATTTGTAACATTCACCGTCAGAGCTACGGATCATGATAGTGTTTCTCATGGTGGTTGTATATGGCATGACATAAGCCACTCTTTATCTCAAAACAACGCGAACTAAGCTGCGGACATCCACTAGAAACAAAATAATACTCCACCTACAAATTTATCTATTAATATATGTTCAGAAAATAAATAAATGCAGTGTTGGGCAAACAGTTGTTGCGTCCGTCCAAGAAGCAGTTCCTTGACCTTGCGTGTTTTGCAATAATGGGCATCAGTGGAACATAAACAATGACTTATACGTTTGTGAATCGACATAATACAAAAGGACAGGACTTACCCCAACACATGTTCTCATTAACTATAACTTGAATACTACAATCAACACTACACAAATACTACAATCCAAGGTATTCAATTCTAAAGTACCTATGTATATTGATACATATTAGGTAATTACGAATTATTGGTAATTGTGTTACACTCTAGGTCGTTAAAGTCCTATACTATGTAAAAAAATATCACAGCTGAATACTATAATGTGATACACACTTGTTTCTTTTGAGAAAGAGAGCTCGCTACGCATAGACCAGTCCACTATTTGTTCTATGTCGATGTTTGCGGCTCTATAATTTTCAGCATAATTTAGGTATCATTCAGCCTTGAATTACTACAAGGCTATAACTATGACAAAATCATAGTTTGCTCGTTAGCCAGAAGCACAGCATACATTCTGCCAAACATTGAGAGGTTTCCTTTTGGTTCAACTTCATGTTTTCTTAAATGATTTCTGTATGTTTTTCTTTACACTCTGACAGACAGGTATTTGACCATATAAGTATAATTAGCTCTCAAATGAAGCAGCCTGGAATCTGAGTTCTGTTCCGGGTGAGTTCGTTTTAATTTTCATTTCATTTCAATGTTCTATTCCTCCACTCGCACTGACCCGGATTCTCACTCATCTTGACAAACAGAATATAAGTAATGAAAACAACTAGCCCAATTACGAAACTCATATTTTGTTAAAGTATTTAAAATGTAGCTGGCATTAAAGTTTAGCAATTCGCTGACCCATCTCGAATTAACTAAATGTCACGGTTTCAGTGGAAACGGTGGCGAGTTTTTAATTCTTATTTTGTACAAAAGTTCTGCGGTCATTAAATATTTTTGAATGATGTATGCTTGCGTCAGCATATTTATGAGTCAGTTAACATTAACATGTTATGAAACGGCGGATTAGAATGTAGCATAATATTACAGTCTGCTAGACTTCAAAGTTGCACATTACTATGAGGTAATGATTCTGGCTTATTATACCGTTGATGCACTCAACAGCAAGTTGCGAAGAAATGTTGGACTAGCGACGTCCCACGGCGTTACTCACGATAAACCGGACGAAAAGTTTGAATACAAATTTAATCTATCTCCACACCAAATTTCGTCCAAATTTGTTCAAATCAAATCAAAATTCATTTATCGGTTATTCATTCATTGTTCGGTTGTTTGAGCGTGCATAGCACTCAGAATCTTTAATTTTGTACTTAGAATTAATGTGATAGATATTCCGAGCATTATACCAGGTTAAAATTGACAACTATTAGGTAGAGGTTTCTGTGGGTCAGATGACACGTTGAACTGGGTTGTTTTTGCAATAATTCAGGTCCCAAAGTTATTCGCCATTTTCACATGTGAAATAAAAATATTTCACATACATACATATGTGTGTACCTATATGCTAGCGGCATTCCAACTGTGTGCTTCTTATTCAAAGAAGTAGTATAGGTCTGTTTCGAAGATTGCATATTTAAATGAGCTTCTTTCAAAAATGCTTGTGGTTAAGTAAGTGGTATATCTACACGGCACGTGTACATATTAATTTAATATCTTCAAAAAAATTACTGAACGTAGGACATATGTAATATTTTGAATTGAATATATCTGAGTGATCCGTTTAATAGATAAAAAAGGAGATATACCGCGCATTATCGTAATTACTTTGCGCCTAGAAATTGAAAATCAACAAAAAACTTACTAATTAAGTAACTACTAATTATGATAATGATTTTAATTCCTATATCAACAGATAAAAGGACCACCGTTGTTTTTATATGCAGGGAAAAGTAATTTAATTCTTAATCGCCTAATCTAGAGTCTTTAAATGCTTATAACATTACGTAAGTAGAAATGTTTATGATAAAGCAATGTCCTTTAGAAAGGCGGTCCTCGTACGTAAAGGAGATCACGTTACTATGATGCTGCTTGATTGCTCGAAATATAATATTGGTCTCTACGAATAAGGTTATTATCTACTATTGAGTTGTTATTCGTAGGTTGGCTCGAGGTTTACTAGGTATGAAAGTAATCTTGGCCAATCTCCTAACCACTGAGGGTGGCGACTCCCCTTCAGACTAAATCCATTAGGGGAGTTATTTGGGCGAACGTGACACCATGTTCTCAAATTTTGCGGTCTTCATATGCGAAATTACACACGGAGTTATTCACCACTAATCTACACATAGCTATATGAAACATGGTAAACAAATCATTGGTAGGTAATGCTAGGACGAACCGGGGTGCGTCAATCTCATCCAATCCTATGACTAACCATATTTTTGTGGTTTATGTAGTTGGCATTAGATATCTAGAGATGAATATATTTTGAGTTATTTTTGTCACTATCTCAGGCACGTTAGAATCCTGCCGGTCGTGATTATTTTCGCTCATTTTCCAATGAAAGTTTATGAACATATTTTTTTAACAGATATCAGAATAGGTAACTGTACGGTAGATAGTGGTATTATAGCTACACATGATTACTACGTACCGATAGTCAATTTATTGTTATGTCATGTCAGCAAATGCGAAACAGACGCGTCCGCGAGCATTACCGGCCCATGCAACCGTTGAGGTATTTACATTGTAGCATTTTGTCTATTTTCCATTCACAAGAAACGCATTTTGTTGTGAAAGTGAAGTGTGTTGTGGTTATGTGCTTTGCATTTTGTATGTATATGTGATTTATAAAAAAACCGTGCACGTCGAGTTGAAAAACGGATAAACTCATTATAAGGAAATGTATGCAATGAATGTTATCAAGGTTCCGATGGTATGCATCTGAACCTGAACAAAGCATTCATTTTTAATCGAAATCAATTCAAAATTTAACAGCCTGTGTTATAATGTCATTAAATTTCTGAAGAATTACGCGGTCAACAAGATTTCTTAAAACCAATTTTCTGGTACAATTTTACGTAACTTCATCTGCAAAGGGCCTGCAAGTAGTAACAGCCACAAAAACTTTGCGTTTTGGAGCGAACGTTATTGAGAGGTTATTGTACTTTTCGGTACTTACCTACAGCACAGAAAACAGAAGTACAAGCGTTTATTTTATTGAGAGAAGCCCTGTTTTAAGATTGTGACCTAAGATGAAGCGTAATGGTAATGGATGGAGCGTGGATCTTCATCTGCAAAGGGCCTGCAAGTAGTAACAGCCACAAAAACTTTGCGTTTTGGAGCGAACGTTATTGAGAGGTTATTGTACTTTTCGGTACTTACCTACAGCACAGAAAACAGAAGTACAAGCGTTTATTTTATTGAGAGAAGCCCTGTTTTAAGATTGTGACCTAAGATGAAGCGTAATGGTAATGGATGGAGCGTGGATGGGTAAACAAAACTAGTAACCATATTAATTGTAGCTTAGTATAGTAATAGTACGAGCCTTTATGCTACACTTAGTAGAAATTAAGCATGGATTTTAAGATAATCAACAAAAAGTTTTCATTTCAATCAATCTTAACATCTAAGTTCCTTAGCCAGAAAAAGAAATGTCTTATTTGATTAATGCCATATAAAGCCGGACCAGGATCCTAGAAAGGTGTAAACTCTGAACAAACAAAAAAAAAGTCGCAAAGTCGCCAGTTTGTCGGTTTTCTATCGATTGCATTTCGGAGAGTGTGCCGCGGAATTGCACGGACTAATTCCGCCCGCGCCCTTCTTTCACCGGACGAGTAGAGGTACGGCAGGACGACACAGGTTTATGGTGGAAGTTCCTAAGACCCGCACGAAACGGTACGCTTCCACCTTTATTGTTCGTACCGCTAGGTTGTGGAACTCCCTGCCTGGCTCTCTGTTCCCCACGCACTATAATCCAGCGATCTTCAAAGCGAGAGTGAATCGGTTCTTATCGGGTAAGCACGCTCCATCTTAGGCCATAGCCATACTTGCTATCAGGTAAACTATGGTCAAGTGCAAACCCGTTCAAGTTAAAAAAAAAAAAAACAGTATCCATCTTGTAGTATCATTCTGTGGTAGTATATGCACAGCTATCGGTAAGGCCTTCAGAACTGACTGTCATCTGTAGGTACTTTCCAACTAATGTTGTAACTTGCCTTCAGCTGCGTAACAAGTGGCGGGTGTTTTGCCAATGCTTAGATAGGTACATACTTCGCGGTGACATTTAGGGCAGACAATAATTTTTACGGCCGTTACTTGCATGGTTACCTACAGTCACTAATCGCTTTTGAATGACTATTCTTACGATATGAAAATTACTGGAACAGAATTACATAATTATTCATAACATGATAATCGTATGTACATATATGCCGCATTAAATCTTAAAATACCTAGTAGGTATAGATGCATATAAAATAGTAAGTTAATCCTCTTCTTGGAAATCATAATTTTAATTCATGAGTTTACGGATAACTTCTGTCTTAAAATAGGACAGAAAATTAGAGATTATCTTGGAATATTTTTAAAAGCGAGTGTGGCTTTGAACTTGTTAGGTATTTCGACTGCTAATTTATAATATTTATTTATAAACAATAGGAACACAAACATGTAGATAATCGAGTAGGCACCGGAACTAGAGATACATACCTAAGTAAATAAATACCTACTGTAGTACCTACCTAAGCAATTATACGTTTGAAATTCATATTCAATTCGCCTTCAGCCTTCGTATATA
The DNA here is from genome assembly GCA_927399415.1 of Macaria notata. Classification (NCBI taxonomy): domain Eukaryota; kingdom Metazoa; phylum Arthropoda; class Insecta; order Lepidoptera; family Geometridae; genus Macaria; species Macaria notata. The sequence goes on from OV656730.1 coordinate 11,697,673, forward strand.
ATGCCTTAATATTTTTTTTACATAATTTCGACTCTAGCAAGCGTGATCCCACTTTCGGCAAATACTCATAACTAGAAATCGAATTAACTATTTGCCTATGGTAAACACATTTTTTCAGATCGATTTGAAAAATTCGATAAAAACTGTACTAACTCGAGTGGCAAGCCTAACGCCAGCCACTAAGGTCGTGCTTCGAACATATTATTATGAAATTCCTTTAACTTATGTTCATGTTCAGTGCTTATGTTTATGTACAATGTTCATGCTAGCGTAAAGACAGGCCTACAACACCCCACAGGCCATTCACGCCGGTAAAAAGGGTCTTTGCGTAACTTTCACTTGAGAATTCACGGACAAATGTGGCGTAATACACGCAGTAACTTATTAGTAGTCTGTGGTAATACGTAGACATTATTATAGATTGGACACACGTATTATTATAAAATTACGACGGTACTTAGACCGACACGCCATGTGCATGGCTTTCTCTTGATGGATCGAAGAGTGCGTGAATTTCTTTGTAGAGATGTATTAAAAGGGCAATTCCATTTATTCAATAATATAATAACATAACAGTGACTTTACACCAAATCTTTATATTTTAAATTATATAACTAGATACTAGTGGGGGCGGCTTCGCTCGCATTAAGACAGGGTGCTATGTGAAATCGACATTTCATAAAAATCAATAAAAATAAATATCAACGTATCAGCATTGCCATCCAGCGTGGTAATGCGGCCAGCATGCTGGGTACGCTGCCCTCTGGTAGTGGGCTGGAGCACTTAGATTATCTTTAGGCTTTTCTAAAGATTTTCTAAGTGCCCCTTTTTGTAGTAGTTAGAAGTAGTATGTTTAGTTTTCCTTCACTTGTTTTTATATTTTATTATTGTAAATAAATGTTACTTATACATAAAATTATATTTTTTTTATACCTATACTTCTCTTCGAGCATCAATCAGAATACTTCTGTATAAGATAGAGCTAATTATTTTTCAGTTTATATAATTTTGATTTAGTGTCAAGACAATAAAAAACGCCAAAACACGATTACGTACATAGGTACTTCGCTCGACAGTTTTATTCAAAAAAAATAGTTGTTTTGAAATATTTTTCACCTTTTTTTCCAAAAGTAGTACAGAAATTTAAACCAATTTAATTACGTACCTACCTATATCTAAAAGGTAATGTAGAGGAGGTAATGTAATTTAGAGGAGTAGAAAGCCATAAATAGAATATTCTGAATTGCTGATTTTATATGTAGGTATTTATTTCGTCAAAAACGTCTGCAAAACTGCTCAAATTGTGCAAAATTGTTTGCGTGCGTACCTATGTGAACAAGACTCGTCGGCCGGAGCTATGCGCGCGATGCTCGCCCTGAGTTGCATGCGAAAAAGCAACTGTAGGCATTTTTCCAAGCGCAAAGCGTTTTCGGGTGAAATATAGTGGCCTTAAGAAGTACCTACAACTTGCATCTCCTATTTCACCCCTTTTAAAGTGGCATTTCCAAAAATGATTTCTTAGCGGATGTCTACGTCATAACCTTCATTCCAAATTTCAGCCCAATCCGTCCAGTGGTTTGGGCTGTGCGTTCATAGATCACTATATCAGTCACTCAATCGGCCAGTCAGTCACCTTTGAGTTTTATATATTTAGAAGATGTAGATGTACTTAGGTAGGTACTTACATATACTTATTCTAAAACAAAATAGTTGCAAAAAATAAATACGCGAATATAAATAATAATTATTTGTTAAATACACACACACAAGCTAGGTAGGTATAAGGAATCAAACATAACAACATACCTATCTTCTCAATACTTGTACCTACTTACCTATAAGAGATACATTTATGTAGGTGAGTGGCCAAGTGATCATGATATCCCAAGAAGTTAAGTGTTCAATAACAGGAATAACTTGTTTCTAGCCTTTTACACATACTTACCTATTATACCTACCTACCTACTCATATACTTATTACTTAGATATTTTATAAACCGAACCGATATACGAACACTGACACAAGTTACCAATTTTTAACCTCTGAATATGTCAAATAACTTACCTACATATGTAGGTATATTATTGAGTTCCTATACAAACAATAACTGCAGTGCACTCATAATATTAGAACATAATCAGGTCTACCAACTTCACAGAAAATATGTATAATGAAATAAAATAAGCAAACAAAGAAAACATTGCAATGTAAGACTTGATTGACTTGCATGGATATAGCATGGAAGTGTCTGCTCTACATAGCAAAAACTATGCAAATATCGCTACAACAGCAAACAAAGCCACAATGTATGTACCTATGTACGTAAAATTGAAGTCGCAGGATAAGCACTCATTACGTCGTTATCGAGCACCAATTGATTACAGCAGCGTTCTGCATAACAGCACTAATTTCTACAACAAAATATACGTAAACAAAGTATACCTACCTAAGTACACAAAATTTTAATAAATCACGTACCTTCATCAAAGCGAAGCGCTGATCATCGTCGATTCCCACAACAGCATTCGAAACTGGGGCCATTTTCACGAAATAAAATCAAATAAACATTCGATGAGTTTCGAGTTTGGAACGCGACGTGAGGCCGCGTCGAGAACTCGCACACGACTGAGTCACATTCACGTACCTATTGCTTCAGGCTTCTACTTACTGATAACTTGAGTTTTTGATAGATCCTTTCCGCGATAGAGCATTGAATTGCTCAGAGAAAAAAGTAAGGAGAATGTTTCCATGTATATATGTATATAGACCTAATCCTGAAAGGAGATAAGTCAACTAAAACTAATACTAACTGTACATTTGGTTTATTTTTCAACTTTAAGCCAAAGGGCCATGGTATACTTAGTTAGTTAGCACAAAAAAACAAGAGTTTAATAAAATCAGTTTTATTCTAAACATATTTGATTGATAAAATATCTTTCATACCATGTCTAATTATTTACACAAAGCCTTTGATCTGCTTTAGTTTCTGAAGCAAAAATGAAATATCAAGTTAAAACTACCAATATTTCTGTTTGCAACAATGAATTAGTTTTTAGAGGTTGCACTCTTTCCCAGACATATTTAAACAGTCTTTCAGTTACACCATAAATTTGATTTCAAGTATTCTTCATTTCATTACAGTGAATATTACTCCACCCCTCTCCGGCTCCTCATCATGGACTTCTTTGTCAGAACCTTCCGGGTCGGAGTCATGTGACTCCTCACTGGCTACTTCTCTATAAGATCCTAGCTTGGCGGTATCTTCAGGAAGATCTCCCATCTTTATTCCAGCATGAGCAAGCAACTTCTCTGCTGCATGCTGTGCTTCAACTTGTTTTAAGTGAATATTGTAGTCCTTTTGCAATTTCAATGATTCTTCAAGAGATAGCACTTTAGCTGGGCCATGTATGCTTGGAGGTGGGGTTGCAGCCGTCACTTCCCAGTTTTTATGCTTCTTCCGAGTGATTTCTTTCTCTGGATCCTGTGAGCCTGACTTGGTTGTTCTGTAAGGTTTGAACTCTCCTGTTGTTTTTGATTTTGCATTAGTTTCTGTTTTGTCTACTATGTATTTGACATGGGACAGTTCACCAATTTTTACCAAGTCTTCTGATGTAACAAGTGGTTTTTCAGGCTCTAGCACTTTGACTTGTTTTTCTTGTGCTGTTGTTTTGCTCAATATGTGAAGCACATCCTCTGGGTCACTATCATCATCTGAGTCGAGGTAAGCTTGTGGTTTGTTCTTGATCTGTCCTTCCCATTCAACTTGTTGCACTGACTGCTTATTCAAACTCAATTTATCGAACATTCGGCATGTCTGTTCTTCTTCTTGTTTAGACTTCAACTCCTGTAAAACTTTGTAGAGGAATGCCTGTATTTTTCCACCTTTATCAGCTAATTTGCTTATAAATGTCTTGTTACTCAGTAACTTTTGTTGCCTATCGCGTAGCTCAAGAAGTTCAGGAATAGTTTTGGAAGACAAGTCTGTTATTTTGCCATCAATTTCTGTTTTGGGGGGAGGCGGCAGGTGGCCTGGAATTTTCTTGTTTATCTTTTTCATGGTTTGGACTACTGTCATAGTTTCAGTGATGCTTTAAAGATAATTAAACTACAAATCTTATTTTGTGTTTCCTAATGATTTCACATCACACATTAAAAACATAAATCGACAATATATATATTTAATAACATCACTGCATAAACGTCTCTTTCTTTTGCTAATTTTGCAACAGATAATTATAATTTAGCGTAGCGTTATATTCTCTTGGACAGATAATTGAGATCTCGGAGTAAATATTGAGATAATATTTAGCTGACATTGACAAACGATTTTTAATTCTTTTTTCAACAGGTTAAATAATGAATGAACAATAGTTAGGTCAAGAACACACAGTAGAAAACTCTATTCTGATTTGGTTGTTTATGGGCGCTTAGCACATTTCTAGTTATCTGTGGTTTGACAGTGATTTATAAAAAAACTTGATTGTCATTGTGTCAAATACACAACTCTGAACTCTAAACTGAACTGAATCTGAAATTGTTGTTATTGATTGAATTTTCCTCAGAGAAATCGAGGAGAATCGTAAAATCAAGTAGATTGGAACATTTTAAAATTGTTTGGAAGTAAATAGCCTTTCTCTTCAAAATGTATAAGTGATCAAATATTGACGCGTTTGTTGAGTGATATTACGAATTAGAAATGGAAGACGTAACGGTATGTAGAACCCAAAGCTCAAAGCTCATCCAATCTGTTTCTGTTTAATATTTACAGTATTATTCTTCATTCTGCAGGTTCCTTTGCACTTGGAGCCCATGCAGCCCAGCGAGGTTTCGGAGAAACGGCTTTGGATTGGCAACTTGGACACCAGAGTTAATGAGTATGTCATCTATTCTAGACTTTTCTTCAATGTTATTATTCACCTTTATTTGTTCATTATTGAAATGTATAATCATTCAGGATGTTTTATGCTACATACTTCCTAGCTGAGTAGATATAATATTGGCTGTTTTGGCCATAATTTTCTCTTTTGTGACTTTTTTTGTTCGGAACACCATTCTATGAGGTTTTAAGGTTAGGTATAGTTTTTTAGATAGTCTTCGTACCTTTCTAGAAATAACCAGTATTTTTTTCCACCTTGCATTGCCATTGAACTTAAATTGTTTTTTAAACCTTACCTTTTTTTTCTTACCGGTATCAACTACTGAAAATGGTCCGTGTGTATGGAAACATCGAGAAGTTTGACATGCTGTTCCATCGGAGTGGCCCCAACGCTGGCCAGCCGAGAGGGTTTGCGTTTGTTACCTACAAGCTGAGGCAGGATGCTGTGAAAGCCATGACCTCCTTGAATGGACAGCTTCTGGGATCCAAGAAGATCTGTGTCAAGTTTGCTAAGAACACAGTAAGTTTATGAACTATTTACTAACCATTTTGTGTGCTATTGTAAGGGACCTTATTATATTCCATTACTAATTTTCTAATGTTGTCCTCACATAATTGCCAACAGATTTTGGGTTATGAATATATGTATAAGGAATGATTGTTTTTCATGTACTAAATTTTTCTTTACAGGAAACTCAAGAAAAGCCCAAACCAGAACTGGGCATACCTGCCTTGGCTGGTGCCAAGCCTGAGATGAAGCTGAGCAAGAAAACTGCCATCCAATCAATAGAAGCTAAACTGAAAATGATGGAAAACATAAAGGCAGGGGATGACTTTGTGATCAACAAACTAGCTGCCAACGAAACACCAATCATTACACAGTATCAAACTAAACAGAACCAACATCCAAATAAGACTGTCACCTCATTTAGACGACGCCACCCCTACCATAAAAAGAGATAATTGTTGGACTTATTTGATCTATTCACAGTGTACCTTAAATATTTTGATAATCATCAGATTTTGAACCTGGCACTGTAGATGATTTCTTAAATTGAGATATTAGTGGATTAGCTTTTTTCAGTGGTCAAAAATTAATAATAAAAAGTGTTTGTAGATAGTGCCTAATTGATATAAGATTATTGTGTGCATTGCTTAGATACATGCAAGTGTGTAGAACTGAATAACTTATCCAAAAATATTTTTGTTAGAAAAAGTCTCAAGCAAGTTTTATATTAGCATTGTGTTAAGTCTGTATTATATTGTCTCATATTTTTGAAGGTGAATTAGTATTTTTTATTTAAATCACTTTGCCTATGATTAAACTTGCCAATATTTTGTATTCCAGAAAACAGTGAAGACCTAAAATTTATGTTTTAAACATAACGAGGCAGCACCCAAAAGTTTATCATTGTTGTTTTTTTATGAATTTGAATACTTCTTTAATGTTTGAGGTACTTATTTAATCAGTATTTATTATGTAAGAATTGGCTTTATAATTTTTAAGACTAACCCTGCATGTGTTCACTAAAAATAATGTTGAAATATTCTACATAATTTGTTAGAGTAAAAATAGAATTTCGGAAAAAAATAGATATAGATGCTGTTTGATCAATATGATTAGAGATGTGCTGTGTGAACATGTCCATGACTTAATTAGAGATGTGCTGTGTGAACATGTCCATGACTTAGTTATCATCAATATGATTAGAGATGTGCTGTGTGAACATGTCCATGACTTAGTTATCATCAAAATTACATATTGTACATTGTAAAACACTATCATAATTTATAGTATTTATACCTAATTTACAAAACAAGTCTCACACATATAAAACCAAAAATACACAACAAATGATACAAATTATGACTAGGTGGCGGTTGCTACTTGTGCTCAAATCAGCTTCAGAACGAAATGTCACAGTAATACCCAAATTCACGATCTGACTGGAGTCATGAAATCTGTTATCGGCACATCTCTAAAAATAATTTAACTGAACTGAAATATGTTAAGTACAGTAATTGTTGTTTACTTTAAATTGACTTTTTGCTACAATTTTTAATTCAAATTGTACAATAAATTTATTTCAGCAGAAATGGAGCACTGATTCTCACTAGATTAATGTATTGTGATGTGTGTGATATTCTATATGATAACAATTATTATAATAGCTTGAATTTTGTGAATAAATGTTCCCAAATTACTACATGTTGCTTCAATAAAAGAAAAAGTTATAATCCATAAATATATTTATTATACTTATATCAGTAAATTTTATAACTACATAACTAACTTGGGTATCCCAAGAATCACTGTTATAAAAAATCTTTAGGACAATACAAGATTTGCGCGTATTGCAAAAATGCACATCTTTTAAAGAATATTACGGAAATGTAACTAAAATAGTATAAAGCATAAATTTAATTGACTGATTCTGAATAAAAAAAATCTAGGCATTTATTATTATATTTAATACCACTTGTTTTCCCTTTTTGTAGCATGTTATTAAAAATTTAGATTTTTCTATTATGATAATGAGTATACCAGAACCTGAGTCAATTAGTACATACAAGTTGAAATTGAATATTGAAAAACAATTCCCTCAAAGCCATAAGATAAAATGTAGTTGAATAAATAAGATTACAGTACCACTGGTAACTGAAAACCTTTCCAAAAAAATATAATCAAACAAATATACAAGCCAGGCGGTTATTAAGTATTTATGAAACATAGTAACTCATTACTTTATACCAATACAAACACATGGAAAGATTTTCATTCAAACAGTTAAGTAATGCCTTGCAGCAATCATGTTCTATACATTCACAGCTGTGAGCTGTATATAATTACTAGACGCAATAGTAATACCTAATCAAGTCAATATATATAATCCAATCAAATATAAGTAATAAGTTATTTTACAGAACATATGTACATTATAAGATGTTAAAATGAAATCTAATAAATTTGAATGAAAATATAATGTTACATGTATGCTCAATAGTTTTCACTTCTTCAATATTTTTTACCTTCAGAAAGTCTCACAAGATAACTTCTCCATGAGAATTCTTACTACAAACATTGAGTGACGCCACTTTTACTTATTGTTTAAAATTAACATTCTGTAATTATATTAATTAAACTAAATAGATTTCAATTAATGTTATAGGTAACAAGCAGCCGACCAGTTTAAACCTATTGATTTCAGTACTCATTTTCAATATAAACTTACAGTGATTAACTAAATCTCAATTTAAATCAGTACTCATGCTGTTCCTGAACCCAGGAGATATACAATGTGACAAGGAGCTAGTGTACTTCTGGATGGGGCTGGCTTGCATGAGGAAGTCGTCTTCTTCAGCGTCAAGTTTCTTCTTCATACCGGAGTACTGGGTCTCGTCGTCTCCGTCTGAAGGCCAGTCTTTGTACTCTATGCATAGGGGCCAGATTGTCTTGCCAGACCTGCGAAAGGTTAATAGGTATTTTAATTTCTTGAATGAATATAAAATATATTTTAATATGAACAATTTAAGACGTATGGGGACTGTCATGTAAAGGAAGTCGAAATACATTAACTCGGTTCATGTTTTATACAAAAAATACAGTTCCTTAACAGTTTCAAAAGTAGATCACCACTTTGCGTTACATAAAATGACTCAGCACCAGGGCATTTGTTTTCACATATTCTGAAGATAATTACACAAAATAATGTAATACGATTTTATGCAACACGCTTGACTACAACTCGCCACACGTTAAGCAATGTAGCAATCAATCCGGCGTTCAGGCCTAGATCGCTGCTGATTGCCAACAAGTACGCAATCTTCTATTGTCTATCATCATCCATAATTTTGTCCCAATGTTGGGTGTAGGCCTCTCTCATAATATGGAATTGGCTTCGATGAATAGCCAGCCACATCCAGGTTTGACCCGCGACAGATGTTTTGTCGTCGACTCATCCTGCAGCCGGCCGCCCGACGTTACGACTACTGTCTATACTATAGTATCTATATTAAATAAATTAAACTCAAAGGTGACTGACTGATATATTGATCTATCAACGCACAGTCCAAACCACTGGTCGGATTGGGCTGAAATTTGGAATGAAGATGTTATGACGTAGGCATCCGCTATGAAAGGATTTTTGGAAATGCCACTTTTAAAGGGGTGTAATAGGGGATGCAAGTTATACTTTTTAATGCGAGCGAAGCCGCGAGCACCCAATAGTGTATTATATATCTCAAACGTACCTAGGTAATGAATAAGGGTCGTACGGGAACCACTCGTCGAAGTCCACGGCGATGTTGAGCGTGTGGCGGTGGTTGCGCTCGATGATGGCCTGGCAGTACACCACCTGGTGCGCGCGCGTCACGGACGAGAAGGCGCGCGTCACGGCCGGCGGGCACGAGCGCAGCGGGTTGAGGCTGCACGTCACCAGCCGGGGCAGGTTCAGGGACTCCACGAAGTTCACGCCTGGAAGTGGACAGATACATTATGAGTTAATTTATTAAGTGCTAAGCCCGCACTATTGTTGTTTAACTTAAACTTGTATTGGAAAATGAGCGAAAATAATCACGACCGGCATGATTCGAACCTGCGTATTTCCGATCACCGTCCGGAACGCCTTAACCAACTAGGCTACGGTCGAAAATCCACAATCATTTCCAAACACTTCAGACTAAGATTGATTGCCAAGTAAACTTTATTCTATTGGATTTTGAGGTAAGCAAAGAAACTTCTGTGTTCCGCACCCTATTTTGATTCTATCTAATAATGCTTATTAATCACCAAATATTCAGTGGCACAACAGCTGGCTTTTACAAAACATTATCAGGAGTTGTTTGGTGGAAGGTGGCGGAGATGCAGTGATGTAGCAGTATACAAGCAAAAATGATCTCTATCTACTTACTCTCTTTATTCCCAAACAGATGATGGTGCTTGAAGGCGACAAGGTAGAATATCGCATGGCACATGGAGTGGAAGGCCCCGTGTGCTTTCAGGTTGTCGCTGGAGGTGGTGGACTCCTGCGTGGCCGTGATGTAGGAGTGGCACCACTCCGCCATGCTGCGCAGGTACTGCACCAGGCGGGTGTTGGGCACGCGCACGCAGCGGGCTAGCAGACCTGCGGAAATATAAACAAAGTTTGAGTTAGTGAAAGTCTGTAGTAAACTTAACTTCTCATAACTGAGGAGATGATGATTTTTTTACTCAGAATAGTCTGACTGACCACAGCCTGCCTGATGCTAAGCACTGTAGTCTACAATGTTGCATGTTTGCCTAGGAGAAACCTATTTACTCTGGATTTGAAGACACCTGGATAATGATCACGTGGACTGGAACTTTTTAATCAAACAATCTAACTACAGCGATAGCGGTCGTATATATCTTTTTCTTTATTGGTACTCTCTTGACAGTGGTCGTCATGTAGCGGGTCCAACGAGTCCGTGACTTCTCTATCTGGTGCAGTTCTAAGTGTGTCTTTCTTGTTGTTGTATTTTATTTAGTGTCGAATCTAATTCTAATTCTAAGGTGGGGGCGATGAGTCCTGCACTGACATCCCGCTTGGGGCGTTTTGTGCATTTCCCCCATTTCTGCCTAACCCAGCCAGCCAAGCTCCTTGAAGTATCGGAGCACAGCCTTGGGTTTCTGGCATACTAGTTCCACTCCTACTCCCGTCACGGCAGGAGTGTCAAATAAAGCGTTAATGTATGAATGTTGTTACCTGCTAAGTGGCTGGCGGCGGTGCGCCGGGTGGCCAGGGCTCCGGGCCCGCTCCCCTGCAGGCCGGCGGCCACCGTCCACAGGTGGTTGAGCGCGCGGTCTGCGCACTGCTGGTTTATTGACACTGTGTACAGGAGCAGGAATTGCACGTGTCTGGAATGACAGAATAAAAACTAATTAACTAACAGTTCAATGGTATTTATTTCTCTGTGCATTAAGTTTATCAGTTAACAACCACTGAGGATATCAGTTATTTAACAGTGCTACTCCATCTACAAATGTATGTATAGATTGTGCAATTTAAATTTTACCCCCATAGCTATGTCCCGGAATATTTATTTATTTACTTTTAGCTAACCTATGCAAAAGATCTTGAGACAGTAATACTTGTGAAGAAAAATTACAATATATATACAAAATTACAATATATATATATACAGTCACATAACTGTGATTTAATGTTTCCACTATATATTATATAAACTTGTAGTTTATTTAGACCTAAACACGCTTACACGCTTTTTTATTCAATCAGCTGCTTTATCTATACAAACATTAGTTTTATTTGATTAAGCTCAAAGTTTGCATAACAATAATTTGAAAAACAATTGTTTATTCAGTGTTATCATTGTAGGCGTGAGCACCCAAACATTTAGCTATCATACATTTCTTGTGATAAGAATATACAAAATTAGGTTTAATTTAAATGATAAGTAAAGCTGATAAGAATGCCCATATCACAGCCTTGACACAGAGTCAGCAGTTTGTTTTGATTAATTCTTATCTTGTACTCCAAAATCCATACATTTTTGTTACATAAGAAACATTAGGATTGAAGCTTGATTGCTTACTACATATTTCAAGAACACTGTAATTTTTGTTATTCACATGATTTTATCAATTACTGAGGATTTTTTTGTAAAACAAAATTTGTTTTTAATGTAAAAAAAATCATATACTTACACAAACTTAAAATTATTATCTAATCTCAGCTTGAAAATAAATCTAAAAATTGTCACTGCATAATAACAGCTAATAAACCGCCAGAATTTCTACCACATTTTATTGATAAAAATATGCATTTAGAAAACTCACTTAATCCCATAAGTAGGTAGCACCAGCCTCTCAAACACGGTGCACATGATATTCAGTATGGGGTCCCGCTCATCCTCCAGCCACTTGAGTACTTCCAGCATGGCATAGTCGAGGGCATCGGCCACCTCATCGGTCTCTTCCATGTCCATCTCAAACTGGGTGTCGATGTGCTTGTTCTTCTGCTGCTCTACTATGTTCACGTCCATTATTATCATTCTGGGAAAGAAGCTTAATGTTAGAATAAATAAGTTATAAGTATGGACTTTCAGTTCACTGTTTAGTTAAGAGGTCTAAAGGCAGTTAAATTAGCAAGAATAATATATGTAATCATGTAATCGCATTTAATCAAGCAGAACTGAGGACAAGAAGAACTGATTACCAAAATCTATACATAAAACTCAAAGGTGACTGACTGATATAGTGATCTATCAACACACAGCCCAAACCACTGGACAGATTGGGCTGAAATTTGGAATAAAGGTAGATGTTATGACGTAAGCATCCGCTAAGAAAGGATTTTCGAAAATGCCACTTTGAAAGGGGTGAAATAGGGGATGCAAGTTTTACTTCTTAATGCGAGCGAAGCCGCGACCCACCCACAAGTTATGTATAAAACTAATATGAAACTTTTTTTCTTCCAAGGATAAAGATATAACACAATGGTGAATCAAAATTTTTGGGAGAACTATAGAAGCAAAAAAGAGACAGGCGTAAAACATGGCATATTGTATTTTTAGTAAGTAGTGAGAATTATAAAATAAAAATAAAAACTATATTTAATATAAATATTGTGACACATACTTGTTAATAACAGTCATCATGATCGGCTCCCTCATGTCGGGCAGATAACGGCTCATCCAGATCAAGTTGTAGATGTAAGCTCGGTTCACATGGCTGCCAGACTTGTAGTATGGGAACTGCTCACTCACCACCTGCATCAGGAGGTCGCTGCTCCTGGAATTATACAAAAAAGTATATGTTTACCTTACAGACAGAATAGAAACAACAACTAAAACACAAGAATACAAATTTATTAAGTGATTCTAAGTCTCTCATCAAATATTCATGATACATTCACTTTATATTAAATAGAATTGATATAGATAAATTTAATAGTTATAAATTGACATGTCATTTTTTATTTGAACAGCCTCCATAATTGACCTTGTGCTACAACCATTTCTTGAGTTTAAAACATATCTTTGGCAGTGTTCCAAATTACACTGGTGATAAATACATAACAGGAACAAAAAAAAAATACATCTAATATGGAGAATAACTTTTAGCATTTCCAAAGACATGCAGATATTACAAAGTTTATTGAATTTGTAGGCATCCAGGTTTATACTCATAATTTTAGGTCCTTATATTAAGTATATATAGATAGATAGAATACTCTTTATTGTAACACACGAAATAAAAATAAAATACAAAGAAATATATCAAACATAAACTTATTCTAGTGCCACAAGTGGCGGCCTTATCGCTAAAAGCGATCTCTTCCAGGCAACCATTGGATGGAGCGAAATAAATAAAGGATAACGAAGGTCGTGGTTTACAATAGAAATAGAAGAGATAAAATAAATAACACAAACAATCATAGTTATAATGTACATAAACATAAAAACAAACATCCTAATACATATCATACTGAATAGGTACAAAAATAAACTTGTTACATAGTGATAAAATATATATCTATATACAAACAATATAATAGTGACAGTAGAAAAATAATAGCATATATATCAGAGTAATGACGACAGATACCAATTTTTAACCTAAGTCTTGAAGCTTTCAACAGTCTGAGCTTTCTTGATGTCAAGTGGCAGTACATTCCAGAGTAGAACAGCCTGCGTGGTAAATGACTTGCCATAAACTGCTTTCTTACATACTGGATGCTGTAGAGTAAGCCTGTCTGATGACCAAAGAGCAAGGGAGTGGGAAGAATGTAATGTAGCAGTTATACATATTAGTTTAAAAAAACTAAGACATGTGTGCAACAATATCATAATCAAAATCATATCATAATAGTTGCAGTTTATACTCTACTCTATGCACAAAGTATCTCAGTGTTAATGAAATGTGCCCCAAATTGAAAAGATGCCACTTCTTCAAACATGAAACTTCTTTGTGTATCTAAACTAAAGTGTATACTATGTTTATCACTTTGGATTTAGTTCAAAGTCAAGTCTTTTAAAACTTTCAGCAAGTGGCATCCATTAGTACAGATGAGGCCAATCAATAAATGTTGTCACTTTATTGGTATAATATTGAATAGAAGAAAGAAAGAAATATTTATTAAAATCATAAATATTACAAAACAAATAAATAATTTATATTATCATGTAACACTATGATTTCTTGTCATAATTGTTTTTACATAATACACATTTTTCTAATTACATTCATAATTTTACAATAGCTGTAAATGGGCTATTGGAAACATAATAATAACAAATATAGGTATTTAAATTGCTACTGTCTGTAGTCATTGTCAAAAAATTCTTTGATAGAGTAAACCGTTTTCTCAAGCAATAACTCTTTCACTTTATTTAGGAATTGGGTTTGATTAGAGGTAGATCTTACAGCTTCCGGCAGCTTGTTGAACAACATCCGTCCTATTATCATAGGCGTTTTTTTCATCAATTTTAGCCGCGGGTATACTGGTTCAAGTAGCATTTTATTGTTCCTTATAGTGCGATTGCTATGAACAGTTTTCCATTTGCACTTATATAGATTATTTTGAATGTGTTTGATAACTTCCAGTATATACACTGATACAGACGTCAGTATGCCCAATTTTTTAAAATGTCCTCTACACGATTCTGAAAACTTACCGCCAACTAATGTTCTTATAGCTCGTTTCTGCATCTTCAGAACTCTTTCGTATTCTGTAGAGTTTCCCCATAGAATGATACCATAGGACATTATGGAGTGGATGTATGCATAATATACTCCTTTCAGTTCTTCTGATGTTGATATTCCTCGGAGTTGCTTTAAAGCATATATGCCTTTCGCCATTTTATTACAGGTCGAGACAATATGTTGTGACCATGTTAGCGCCGGATCTATTTCAAATCCTAACATTTTGGCGAGGTTTGTAGATGTAATTTTGTTTCCGTCTGTGATATCAACTGACCTAGATTTTTGTTTTGCTGTGATAGCATTAAAATATATCAAGTTGGTTTTATCTGCGTTTAGTTTAAGACCATTTATTTGGAACCATTCACTGATCTTTTGCAACGTGTCTTTAATGCAGGTATTTAGGCCTTCATTTGTGTCAGCACTTAGTATTATTGTTGTGTCGTCAGCATATTGTACAATTTTGCCCTGAACGTCTAGATATGCCATGTCATTTAAAAAAACAAGAAATAAGACATTGCCTAAGGAGGAACCTTGTGGTATACCTATCTCTATCTTTTGGCTAGAAGATTGCAAATGTTTTCTGTCAACTATGATTTCTACCGTTTGTTCTCGATTTTCCAAGAATGACTTCATTAGTTTCATTTTTTTTTCTCTAATTCCATAAATATTCAGTTTTTGGAGCAGTAGCTTATGGCTTACGGAATCGAATGCCTTAGAGAGGTCTAGTAATAGGCTTCAAGATTATCACTGGATTGATAATCTGATCTTACCATTGAGTGTATTTCCTCTGCAACCACTCCAACACTAATAATAATGTCAACAGATGTACAATTGGTCCATCTCAGTAGATATTCAGGTTTACTTCAGTGCTTCACATTCCCCAGTAATAACTTGGAATTGCTACCCAGATTATTGTAAATCTCTTGCTCCTAAAATAAAGGACTGACCTTAGTGAACCAAAATGTAGCCCATTGCTTCATTATTATTTTTGGTATTTTCACATTGTTTTCAATTAATCAGATGATTTATTTTTCTGTATTGTAAAGTAAATAAATAAAATAACACTGTGTGTAAAAATAATCATGTCCAGTATTATATATTAAGCTCCATTTTCCACATGGATAACAGACACAACGGTCTGATTACTGCTGTTTGTAATGTTACAGTTATTAGGTAACCATTTCAGTATCAAATATTGTGGTCTATGCTATGCACTATTATCACACAAATCAAGGATTTTATGGCAAACCACTTTTTTAATGTAAATTGAGTGTTCAATTATTCAAATAGTACAATAGCTTAGGCAAGACGAATTGCAAGCAGTATCTGCTAAAGGCTTTTAGTTTTTAAAGTAAACTTTAGGTTTTATTATGATTCACAGTTTCAAAATACAGAGAAAACAGAGCTGTAACCATGGCTGTTATTAACAAAAAGTGTTTCAATAAATTTTCTATTATTTTGTAATAAATGAATTCAATAAGTAATTATGCAATGTATGTGCAGTATATGACATGTATAAGTAGAAAATGTGTTGATTTCTACCTTCTGCCCTGTATGCACATTTCAGTTTGGCAAATCATAAATACTTAGATGTATGTACTGTACTACTACTATGTGTATACTTACATAGGCATGGTGGCAACAATCTGTGCAATGACAGTGTGTGCATGGGACCACCAGGTGACTCGCTCCTCATCCGGGCTACCCTCCCAGTGCATGCCTTCCACTGGGAAATAGAAAAAAAAAACAGTAGGTACATAAGTATTTTATGGATTATCAAGTAGAAATACTAGCTTAACTGGAAAACTCTAGATAACAAACTAAAGGCTAGAGAGGTAAGTGATGAAATGGTAGAGAGGTTCATATAAATCTACACTATCTTAGTTTTCTAAACATATCATTTTGTGCTTGTACATTTTTCTTTCAAATTATTGAAGTATCCATTGCAATAAGATTTTAACTAAAATGTTTATATTGTGTCTATATAATTGCACAAGTTGCAAAAAATATTGTGCAAAAGTATGTACTCAACAGTTTCACAACATTATATTATTGCACTTCAGTAACCAACCTCTTGGTACTATGGCTTCTTACAATATCTGACACAAAAATAATATTTTCTAGTATATCTTACCTTTAAAAGCTTTCAGTAAACATTCTAGAACTTTGGGGCAGTGGTAAGGGTGTGCTGTGACTACTTCTAGAAGGAACCGGCTGTACAGTATGATTAGTTCCTCACTGCGATGACACCACTCCAAGTTCAGGACAGCGTCTACAAATGGCTTCAAATTTTTCCCCAACAACACCACACAGTTAAGACAATCCTCTATTGCATTTTTAAAGTTATCATCATTTAAAGGATAATTTCTAAATATTTTTAACAGCTCCACATAGGGATTGTTGATGCCACGCTGCACTAGATTCACTATTACATTTTCCACTTGCTTGGGCGAGATTTTTAGCTTGAGTCGAGCGAGTATTTGCTGCCTCTCTAAAGTTTTCTGCATCAACGCCAAAGTGACATTCTTATGGGCCGCGACTGCCATTTTATTTTTTGAGATCCGACGTTATTGACTTAAGATATTCTATAATTTCCGGCTGCCGAAGCAGTTCGGCTTTTTTGTGGTTCAGAACTTCGCGCAATACGTTACTTGAATCCTCGAACGTCTGCACGGGGTGAGGCGCCTGCTCGAAACTGGTGCTCGGTTTACTGTAACTGTGGCTCGGTTCCGCCGCCTCAGAGCTTCTCTTATCTTTTAAATATGATTGTAATCGTTCCAAAACAACTTTGTTATCGCCTTCTTTCTTTTCAGGACTATAACCTTTCTTGGACATAGCTCGTAGTGTAATTTACATTTTACTTTACTATATTTTTTCAGGAAAAAGGATTGGGTACAAAATAAATACACGGATTTTAACAGTTCACTGCTTAAAAAGTAAGCTTTTAGTAATAATTACAGAAACTACGAAGATATAAACACGTGTGTTTCACGTCGATTCCGCGGAATTTGCAACTTTTGAAGATTTTAGTGACGTATAATCAGCTGTCAAAAGTAGATATAGACTAAAATCCTCTATTTTTGATAAAGCTAGTATACACATATTTCAATGTTTGGTTCTAATCATTCATTCGCTGCTTGTCAAAAAGTCGTTGAACTCATTTATGATTTGTTATCTGTGGATTTTTATTTCTCAATGAGTTTGGGAGGGGTAAAGAATGCGTGTGTATTTCCAAATTCCGGAACTTTGAGTTCAATTTATTATGTGTTATCGTTTATCAATTCGTGCGTAGTGCTATTGTGAAAGTGTTCGAAGGATGAACCATATAAATACTGCGTGACACCCATTACTCAGTTTCTTTCTTTTCTATGGGCGTCGATAATCATGCAAAATGGCCAACGATTTGTGGTCATGTACCTGTTGTACCGAAGCACTGACGTGCTGGCTGCGCCTGAAGCTATCCCCGGAGGAGATAGAGCAAAGGTCGCGAAGCAAGGAGATCGACCGGATCCTCGAGAAGGACCGCCAGACGCTGCGGCGGCAGGTCAAACTGCTGCTGCTGGGCGCGGGTGAAAGCGGAAAGTCAACATTCTTGAAACAGATGAGGATAATACACAAGGTTAAGTTCGAGCCGGAACTGGTGCGGGAGTACCAGCACGTGATATATCAAAACATCGTGAAGGGTATACAAGTGTTGGTGGACGCGCGGGACAAGCTCGCGATACCGTGGGAGAACCCTCGCAACCTGGACGTGGGGCAGCAGGCGCTGCACTTCAACAGCGCCGCGCTCGACAGCCGCCTCTTCATGCACTACGCACCGCACATACACTCGCTGTGGCTCGACAGAGCCATCAAACGAGCATATGACAGGCGGAGAGAATTTCAGCTGGTGAGTTTCTGACATAGTTTTTGTTATTTAGCAACAGTGAATTACAGGAACTGTTTTCCCATATTCTATACAACAGCAAGTGATATCATTAAGTTGATTGCTTTTATTGACAAAGAGCAAACTAAAAAAAAAAAGGAACTGGGTAAATTAATGTACCCATGTTCTTCCTACTTTGTATATTGATTATCAATAGCTTACTACCAGGAATGTATGCATGTTTTTCTTAACCACCTTAAAACAGCTATAATAGTTATAATTATATGGTCTAGTCTAGTGTAGATGAAGTGCTGTATGCATGTTGTTGATGACCTAATTGCTTTAATCACTTCCTTAATTGATGTGATTTGCAGTCTGCCTGATATTTCCGTTGCTTTATTTGTACCAAAATAGAGTTGAGCATGACAAAGGCTCTCTGGGCAGATGTCACACTTAACATTTTGTATGTGCATTTATGTACTATGTATGTTTTTGACTCTTTCATAATTGAACACAATATTACTTGAAAATTAAAACTTGAAGGACATAAATGATTATATGGATTGAGTAACTGACTTGAATAATTATGCTTAAGTAAATTTTTAAATAAATTGCGCTAGAAAGGAACTACTTTTATTAAATTTGCAGTTATCAAGAATTTTATTCTAAAAATCATATGGAAGAGTGTTTTTATGTTGTATGTGGTGAATACTATAAAGAAATGCTATTTCACTTTTTATATGATCTTAAGATAAAGAAGGTACAAGTATGTCCCAGAATAGATTTTTATGGGGTTTACATGGTTGAATAGTATTGATATTAGAGATTAGGTACCTACTTGAGAAAGGCATTGAAGCTGAGGCTCTTTATTCCATTTTACATCCAAATAAGTATTTTAGGTACAACTAGCTGTGCCCGCAACTTCGTCCTTGTGGAATAGTTTTATTGGGCATCATATTTATTTTTGTTAACAACCTCTTCAGCTTTATAAATTATAGCTGTTACTCACGACTTGAACCGTTTTCACAGAGCATGCAAGGGAAGCCTTCAAAGATGAATAATTGTCCCTATTTTTCCAAATTTTTTATTGTTTCTTCACTCCTATTAGTTGCAGCACGATGTTATATAGCCTAAAGCCTTCCTTGATAAATAGTCTATTCAACACAAAAAGAATTTTCAATTCGCACCAGTACTTCCTGAGATTAGCACATTCAATCAAATAAACAAACTCTTCAGCTTTATACCTAATATTAGTATAGACTAATATTCTTTGTTGCAAAACATAATGGGAAACACTTGACAAATTCTAATGAATATTACTTATTGTTTGTTGTGTTTAACTAATAATTTCAAGTTTTCCTCTAAAACCTAGATCCCAAGGCTGCATGAGTAATGTTGTTAATATTTAGGTACTTGCTTTGTGTCACAAATCTATTTATGTAATGTTTAGTTGGTTATTAGATCTAGGTTTTCCCTGTTTTTTTGTCAAGCAGAGAATTTGTGTTGTGATTAGTTTGTATTTTGAATCTAATGAAATATTTATTACTGTAGCTTTTTACTTCCTTATTTGCATTACTTTTGTTTAGATATCTTATATAAGTATGCTGTAGGTTCTGATAATATATGACCTACTCACTTATTACACAAACTCACAGCAAACATAGTACTAATACAAATCAATTATTAATAACCTCATAGTTACAAGTCAATTTGATGTACATTGTAATATTAAACATAATAAAAAAAATGTGGTATAAAAATGATAATTAAATACAATGCATGTAGTAGTTGTCAATGCATTTAAATGCACAAGACGAGACTGACACATATTTTATATTTGTTTTTGGTATCAACTTAAGCACTTCTATAAACATACTTAATTAAAAATTAGATTAACAGTAAATTCTCTAGCTTCCTAATACACAGTCAAAGAACAACAAAAGTGAATATCATCTACTGCAAGTAGGTAGATGAATTTTTATCATTGCCATTAAAAACCAGTCTTTTAGTACTTATGTATGTGTCATTCACTGGCATTGTAGATGCTTCAGTGAGCACATTGTGATTACTGTATACCTACCTAGTTTAGACGCTGGTGAGTGTTTTATTTGTATCTGGTTTGTATGTACATAAAGTTTGCTCTATTCTGTGACTTAGTTGTGAAATTGAGTTATAGTAAGTAATCTCATAACTGAGTTGGACATGTTGATTTATAATGTAGTATGTAACTACTTACTTAGTTTATTTAATAGGGAAAAGATAATTTAATATTATCATTCAAGAAGAAGGAAACATATTTTGTGCTTTTCACTGACTTATTTCAATTGTATAAATTACTGAGCTTTGTATTTCAAAATATTCATTACGGGCCTATCAAAAATATTCTTTTGCTAGAGTGAGATATGTGTAAGTATTTAGTTATTATATTCCAAAATTCAGTTTTCTAGTCTGTTAACCTAAAAAAAGTATACTCAAGTAAATAATACTACTATACCTTTAAATATTACACCCATTGTAGACTAACGGTCTTATTTATAAAAATGCCTATAGTAAGCTATAAGCATACTATAGTTAAAGTGTTCAATAAGCATTTAAAGTGTTCTATAAAGTTTACTATTTATAAACGTTCTATAAGCCTTCTATAACTATAGTACCCACGTGGTACCGACAATAAGCCAAATCATTGCCATTATTAAGAAAAAATCAAAGAAGAACGAAATTAATCACAGATAATACGTATCTTAGTGCCAAATATATGCTAACTTTGTCATAAAACACAAAATTTTGTCTATACTCAGACACAAAGAAACGTCAAAGTTGTTGATATTCAGACGCGCAAAAATCAAAAATAATAAAAATAAGTAAATAGCATAGCTCTTTCATGCGTTCTGGCAAAAGTGACGGAAATTCTCATTAAAAATAGATTAGAGTGGTTTGTGGAAAACTCGGACATTCTAGCCAAATCACAGTTTGGTTTCAGAAAAGGACTTAGCACCATGGATAGCCTCAGCATTCTTACTACTGACATAAGGCTTTCCCATTTAAATAAAGATTTCCTTATAGCTGTTTTCCTGGATATCGAGTCTGCCTATGATAATGTTATTCTATCCATCCTAAGAAGCAAACTATTGCAACTTGGGATCTCGCCAAAACTAATTAACTTCATTTGTTGTTTTTTAATGGAAAGATACATTAATATTCGGATACCTTCTTTGCAACCAATAACCAGAACCATCTGGAAAGGTTTGCCCCAAGGCTCAGTTCTTAGTCCTCTTCTGTTTAGCCTGTATACCGTTGACCTAGATGACTCCGTAAGCCCTTATTGTAGTACATTGCAATATGCGGATGACCTTGTGCTTTATGCTTCGTCCAGGAATATTTCTGTTGCTGAGGATAACATTAACAATGCTCTTGTATACCTGAATACCTGGCTAAGTGATCATGGATTTTCAATTGCGACTTCTAAGAGTAGTGTTGTCGTTTTTACTAGAAAGAGGGTTATACCTAGTATCATTGTTGAATATGGGGATGAATTTATTCCTCAGAGTTATACGGTAAAATTTTTAGGAGTCTGGCTGGACTCTAAACTCACTGGTGTTCCCCATTTTGACTATGTAGTTAAAAAGTGTGAAAAAAATATCAATATAATTCGTGCCCTTTCAGGTGTATGGTGGGGGTCCCACCCAGTTTCTCAAAAACTTCTGTATAATGCTATAATTCGGAGCCAGCTAGACTACGGAACATTTCTCTTAGATCACGAGAACAACATTCCTCTATCAAGATTATCAAAGATTCAATCTAAATGTCTCAGAATAATTCTGGGAGCCATGAAATCTTCTCCTATTAATGCCATGCAGGTTGAGAGTGGGGAACCCCCTCTCCATTTACGTAGGCAATTTTTATGTAATAAATTTCTGTGCAGAGTCTTTCAAAATTCCAAACATCCCTTGCTGTTCTGTCTAGAAAAACTACATAATGTTATATACGGCAAGCCTAATCCATGCCATATCCCGTGTATTGTCAAGGGATTCACTAAGTTTTGGTATAGCATCCCATACGAAATTTTCAGGTCCCCTGGTAATCCCTTATTTATTTCGAACTACTCTGCTCTTATGTTTCATCCATCTATTATCTTGAACTTCGGCGTTGATAAAAATTCGTTGGAGCCTTCAATCCAGTTCTCACAATGTATTGACAAGAACTGGAGAGATTGGCTCGCGGTGTATACTGATGCCTCCAAACTTGGCAGTAATTATGACGTTGGGTCTGCCGTGTGGATTCCAAAGTATAATGTTATTCTGAGTCATAAAAGTCCTCCGCTCGCCTCGGTGTTTACCGGGGAAGCTGTTGCCCTTCTAGAAGCCATCTTATTCGTTTCTGCACACAAAATCCGCAAATCAATAATATTTTCTGATTCTCAAAGTTGCCTTCAAGGAATTGCATCCAATTTATTTAGATCCAGAAACAAATTTCCTATAATTTTGCGAATCAGGGAAGAGTTATATAAATGCCACTCTCAAGGTTTCGAAGTCGTGCTTGCTTGGATTCCGGGGCATGTTGGCATCCCAGGAAACGAAACTGCTGACTTATGCGCAAAAAATGCTTCCTCGTCTGGTAGCTCTGATCATTACCAGGTATCTTGCCACGACCTTTCTTTGGTTTGCAAGTCAGATCTTTTCGCGTCCTGGGACCGCCTTTGGCAGCGTTCTAAATTAGTTACAGGAAAGTTTTACGGTCAATTACAAAATTCTATTCCTACAAAACCTTGGTTCATGAAATTTAAGAAACTCAACAAAAGAGCAACTTCTACTTTATGCCGACTTCGTTTGGGACATGCTTGTACTCCTGTATTTTTGGCCCGGATCAGAGTTCGTGACCACTCCTTGTGCGAGTGTGGAATTGATATTGGTTCCCCGGATCACATTTTCTTTGATTGCCCTAGGCTCCGCTGCTCCCTGTATGATATGATCCCTGACGATTTGCCTCGCCCTACCAACTTTGCTAATCTTCTCCCTCTTGTATATACTCTTTTTGTTTATATTCTAAACAAATTTATGTTAATTAATAATATTAAGTTGTAAAATATTTCCCTTTGTTACTGTCGCTTAAACGTGCTTTTAGTTTATTTTGGTTAGCTTTGGAAGCTTCTATTTAAGTTTTCATAGTCATAATATGACCGTTTCTTTTATAACTTTAATATGTATAACGTAATAAGCTTGCTTTTTAAAATTTTTGCTTTTGGTTTTATTTTATCGACCGAACCTTTCAGTGTTTGTTTTTTAGCTTATCCGTTACGTGACATTGGCAAAATTGCGGTAACGCTGCAGAAGCCATAATTAAAAAAGTTGAAGTTGAAGTAAATAGCATCACTCCTGCTGCCCAGAGGATTTGCGATGCTGAAATAGCCTGCCGACGGGAGCTACATGAGGCCCAAATGGCCAACGAGCAACAAAAATTGAAATATTAAAAGAAGAGCTTTTGAAATTGAAAATAATTTATTATAAACTCTTGCTGCCCAGAGGATTTGCGATGCTGGAATAGCCTGCCGACGAGAGCTACATGAGGCCCAAATGGCCAACGAGCAACAGAAATTGAAAAATTAAAAGAGCTTTTGAAATTAAAAATAATTTATTATAAAAGTAAAACAGAATGAAATACATAGAAAGACTTTTATTAACATGTTTATCACTAATCACACATACTAAGATACTTTCATTTAGCATTATCACATGTCTGTACCTACTATTAATTAATTATTACAAGAGCAGCAGTGTCATTGTGTACAATAAGGGCTAATCTTTATATATAATTCTGATTGGAGACACATAATGTCACCGGATCTGGTTTTACAATTCCACATTTTTCCTTGTTTTAGTT
Source organism: Macaria notata (assembly GCA_927399415.1). Classification (NCBI taxonomy): domain Eukaryota; kingdom Metazoa; phylum Arthropoda; class Insecta; order Lepidoptera; family Geometridae; genus Macaria; species Macaria notata. The sequence continues at coordinate 11,721,977 of OV656730.1, forward strand.
TTGGCTTAACAGTAAAATCATAGTAGGTACATGCTCCAAAGCATAACTTTCTTTCATGTTATGTTCATAAAGATTATCACTTCTATGTATATATATGTAAATGTGTCACCAAACACCTAGCAGTATGTTCTTGCAGCCTCCTCTGAGAGCCAGTTCCATTACAGTACAGTTATATGCCAACTTCAACCACAGTATCACAAATATTAACTACTTACTAACTAAGATGTGACCTAATAAATGATTGCAAGATGGCGTTTGAGCGTCCACTTGCAACTTCTCCTGGCTCCTCTTGGACTACTGGATTTGCCTGGTGAGCATCTGAGTTACTTGCAAGCACAGCATCCCTCTGGTCAATGGCAATAAATAAAAAAATAAAAAATTGCAAGTGCTATTATTGTAGGCTTTACATTCTCCAATTTGCAAGTCATTCCAAACAAAAGGCAATGCAAACGCTGTTTTAAAACCCCAAATCATCAAAAAAATAATTTATATTACAAAATTTGATTGTTTGTTTTTACTTCAAAGACAGCAAATCAGCTGACAGGATAGTCGGCCATCTTAGATCTTATAGCACCGCTATAGTACGGTTATAGTGGGGTCCTCGCTACTATAACTTTATAATAGACTTATAGAACTGTTTAGCGCTATAGTGCGTTTATAAATACCGATTATGGTCATTTTTCTTATAGTGATGTTATAGAACACTTTAACTGTTCTATAACTTTTTATAAATAAGACCGTTAGAGTATAATAAAGCCAAACTCATTAGTAATTCAAGTCATGGCCTACTACATTTCCCTGATAACATAACAATAGGTCTGTGCTAGTACCTCCATTGAGGTGTTCTAATACCTATCTATACTGACTATACACTAGTTATGGCTAGGTCATAGTCTAGATCTAAAGTAGGCTATTGGAAATATTGGAATGCCAGTGAATACCTTTATGCAAATATTCTCATAACTTTTAATGCATTGTGCGGAATGACATTCTGTTTTATGTTTATGCTTCCTAAGGGAAATGCCTATTTTTTAAGTATGTAGATATTGTATTTTTCTTAAGTACTTACCTACCTGGTATTAATTTTCCTATTTTTTTTTATTTATTTATTTTAAATTCAGTTACATACCATGCTAACAGCTTTTACCAAAACGCACAGTATGTTATAACTTATATAGGTACTAATAATTTACAATACCGAGCTTTATAGAAGCTTGGATCACTATTAAATTTTATACAAAAATGTAACATAGAATTAAATCTAGTATTGAATAAATCAACCTCAGGTATTTGAGCAATCATATCGTTGAGTAGATCTATGGCGTGTACCGTGGATGAATACCTGGCAGTGTCGGTGCGCACGCGCGCCGGCCCCGCGAGCAGGCGGCGCGCGCAGCACGCGCGGGGCTCGCGCGCCCGCGCAGCCACGCTCAGCGACAAGCGAGCGAGCGTACTCGGGTCATCGATAACACCGTTCAGTAACTGGTAATAGTGCATCATCAATGCACAACGTCTCCTAACTTCTAACGTATTGATGCCTACCATTCCGGAAACAAATAGAGACGGATACAAATACGGGTAATAACCATACATTTTTTTATACAAGTACCTAGAAAATTTCTTTTGCACTTTTTCCAGCATCAGATTGTATTTAGCTTCATGTGGGTCCCAAACGATAGAGTTGTACTCCAGCTTACTTCGCACTAACGCATAGTACAAGAGAACTATAGTATATACTATATATAACAACTATATGATTGTATATAGCAAAAAGTCTGAAAGATTGATATGTTTTACATGCTCAAAACTTACCTATCCTATCAGAATGTGGAGCATTTACATAGAATGGCTATAATAACCACAAACTCTTCAAAATCTGTAGTTGTATCTGTTATGTAATAAATGCAGTACTTGTTCATATAATTCCCATGCCTTACAGTAAATAAATACCTCCCAACAATAAAGAATGCCTTCATCAACATATGCCTTGTGAAGTATCAGCCAATGATTGAAACAAAGGAACACCTGACTCATCATGAGGCTTTGGTTTTAGCGTGTTTGTGCAATAAATTATGCATGATTCAGATATAAAAGCCACCAGTCGCTTCACATATAATTTGTTTTGTTATGTCTTGTTATTGTGTTTTGAAATTGACTGAGGTGCCAAGTTATTTTTAATATATTCATTGAGTAGTTAATTGAATTCACTTATAAATATGTTTTTCTTCTCTTTTTCTATGTGTGTCACATATTAGTATCATTCACCAAATTTCGTATTTTACCTTCATTATATAGAAGTGACACAGAGTTCCAAGATCCAAAAGGATGAACAATATTTGATAGACATATGTGTATACTTAAATTTTTACGTTAGTGTTATTTTACAACTGCCTTGCTTCCCAAAATTATAGAAATTTATCTATCTACTAGGTCTTAGCAATCTTTAAATCAGTACCTATGCACTTAGATTTAGTTGCACTTAGATGTTTCTTACAATTACTTTTAATCTCTCTTCAAGTGTTTCATAATGCACATGAATAGATCAGTCCTTTTCTTTTTGTATTGTTTTTTGTTTGCTATCAATTAAGAGCTGCACATAATACCTACATACATACCCCATACCTACATTCTTTATGTACATGTCTTCGTACAAGCAGCATTATATTTGCTAGAGGCGATGTGGTGACAAACGCCCCTTACAAGTGATCCAGAGATCAGTGGTGTTCAAAGGCGTCTTGTGGACATAAATAAAATAATTGTAATTGCATTCGTTATCTCATTTGATTAGTCAGCCGGTTGCGTCATGCCACTCGCCTAGAGCGACCACACTGTGTCTAATGGTAGGACAAGCGACACAAAAATAGACAATTCTATACACAAACTATAACTAAAGTAGTTTACTAGGTAAACAAAATCTACTTAATCTTACTTAACATACTTAAGAATAAAGTAATACGTACTGTACCTTATCTCTATTACAAATTACTAATATTGTTAAGTTTACTTAAACTAGAACGATAAAGTTACATCATATTTGTCAATATTTATTTACCTTTTTTCCAACGAAATACACAGTGCTCTTTCTTCTTTCAGTCGCAAATTATTTTCTTCTACTCCACATTGAAAAAAAATACCTAGTTTTACAATACAATGAACTACTTATGATGTTCCACTTTGCTATGCTGCAACTCACATCACATCTTTACACAAATTTTATCCACAGAAATCTTTACAAATGGTAACCCACACCGATACGTTTCCTCTGCCCATTCCATAGTGCGTAATCAAGTTCCCATAAAAAATAACTTAGTGGAATCAAAAAACCTGTAATACTGCATAGACGAGAGGTGACTGGTGGCTCTCCTTGTATGTAGGTGTCAGGATAGCTAGCAGAGTTCGAACAAGATATCTGCACTCGGATAAAATTGAAACTATAAAAGGCACACTACACATACATGGTAGGTTTATCTTAGAGACAAAAGTGCTGCTACTAATCATGCCTAAGCGCATAGCTGTCTTGTGCTGACTCTAGTCGATACTTTATAGGGTAGTGACAACCTTAGCTTCCCGATCGACAAACATCTTTACCATCTGCAGAATAGTTAATTGATTGAAATGCTTGTATTTAAGGAACCGCTCGCAAGGGCGTAAATTGATAGGATTTTTTTTAAACTTTTGGACTGACATTCAAAGTTTTTTCATAGGACCTACAATACAAAATTAAGAAATTAAATTCGATGTTAAGGCTCTATGATAATGTTTATTGTAAAGATCAAAATGTGCCTGAAATGTGTAACTAAACGTTTTCTTTCATTGTGTTGTTTTGTCTTCTATAGTTAGTTACATTTTCGTAACTACTAGATATGATAATGTGAGCTAAATAGACCAGTTAAAGTGATCACGAGTGTGCCTCCGCATACTCTAGAGCATCGTTTTCAAATTGCATTAGACCTCTTTGTGCAGTGCCGCCAACAAATGAGGTTATTTACGAGTAGACGTTGTTCTAACTGGATCTTGTCCGTTGTCTCAGTGTCGCATTGCGGAATGATGCTTGCCAAAATTTAACGCTATAAAATACTAACTTACTATCCTCACAATAGTATAACTTAGAAGATATTTACTAGTTCTATGCTATGTTTGCAAAACCGTCCACGTTTTGCAAATAATATGTCTCTCAATAAGTACATTTAATTTGTCAAAAATGTTTTTACACAATAAAATAGTACATCAGTACCAAATATATTGTACCCAATAGTTATCAACATGTACTCTACCTACAGTTAAATTAAGTAACACCGCATACTCTTGTAGTTTTAACATAAGTACAAAAAAACATGTCAAAATATTAATAAGCAAACCCTGTTTTCTGTGGTTACACGATTAAACGGTTCACACATCGTAACGCACATAGAACTGTGAAAAATAGAAAATATGTAGGTATTGTAACGGTGAGTGCCTAAAAGCATAATAAACTATGACGTGCACGCACAATGTATGTACACAGGTATCGGTGTAAGTTAGCACTATTCATGGACTAGTAGTAGTGAATACTAACGTAGTAAAGGAAACCGCTCGTGGCTTAACGAAATGCGGTATTCGCTCGCGATTACCGAAGTTCAACCACTGCCATGCTGTCGCGGTTAGTCGTTGAATGGGTGGCGTATGTAAAAGGGATCTAACACTTTTCTTAGATCGGATTACACTGTATATTAGTAGTATTTTTGGTACTAGTCTTATACTAGGTACTACTGTATGTATATTATAACAATCTTTTGGCCAAACCCTTTGAGGTGGGTTGCAAACTCGCGACAGTAGAGTTCGCTGCACTCATTCGATCTTAGTTGAAGCTAGGTTGTGCCGTACTCGACGTCGTGATTTCCTATTATCATTCTACAACCGCGCCCAGCATTCCTGCGCAGGTTGGTACCTGTTGCTACCATAATGCCATGGTAGTGTCGTTGCAAAACTCACTGCTTGGTCAGATTGTCCACTGGCACGCGGTAAAGGTACGACCGCACAGGGTGGATACGGACACTTAGTGATAAATAGGCCTAAAACTTTGGTTTTAATCTAGCTATCTGTTTAATATTATATCGTATCATTAAGAGTCAATCGTATTTTCAACACGGTAAACTAAGATTTTTTACTATGAAATATTTTAATAGTATTAAATTATAAGTTTAGACACACATTATTCACACCACAGCTATGGTATAATAGAAACGGACTTTTCGTTTTCGTCCGAAATTAAGTAAAAGTGTAAAAGTAGCGCTGTCATCTTGTTTCATCAGCTTGCAGAATCCTTGCAGCGTGCTTGCTCAGTGTAATCATTCATTTCCTCTGCAGAGCTGTGTAGGTGACGGAATTAATAAGGCGAGCCTAATCCAAGATTAACCCGCAATTATGAATGAACGTGCCTCGTGCCGCGTCCGGTGGCCTAGGGTAATCTGATATTATAGTACTAAACTACTAGTTTACTATTTCGGAACAACTCAACAATGTTAGGCTGAAATTGGGGTTACATCGGTCGATACGTACGTATAGATTACATTATGGGGCCATAGTTGGTGTGACACCCTACATATTAGGCCCTCCTTATGGTAGCTTGCAATCTCATCCTCTCATCCTCATCAAACCTGACTTCACCACACTCACAAGTTAAAGTGTACTGAATAAAGTATGTTGATACATGTTTCATGTTCATAGTTGTAGGCAAGTAACCACAGCGCTGTAGTGTCTGTTTCGGCTTGCAAGCCTTTGATGGGAGACATCGCCAGCAGCGCTGACCTTTGACGAAGTAATGCAGCACAAAGCACGCCACTCACATAATTAGGTCATGCAATAACCATGTCAAATATCCCGTTACAAAAGTTAATTCTAGTACCTGTCCACCAAACCAGCTTTGCATACAGATCGCGTTCAAACAAAAACAGGAAAATCATACGTCTGACAGATGAAGTTTTGAAGCAAGACGTCATGATTTTTCTAAACACCTGTACTCACGTTTCTCAACCTCTGATTCATACATTTGCAACACAATAAACGTGTACTATCGAGCGCTACATGTATTTCATCAGTAGATAGTGTATCTAACCGTATTATTGTGCGATCGGTTTCGTTGCGTCAAAGGTTCGAGCGGGTGTGAAAAAACCTTAGCAGCTGTCTAAAGGGCTCTAATTACCATTGAAGTTCAACAATGGCCGTAGAGCCCACAGTGGGCTGAGTAAACTTGCCCCCATTCCGTTAATGATACTCCGCGCTCCATTCATTGATCCGCCGCATGTGCCACACGAAGATAACATGCACTGGGATCGCAATTTTATCGTCCACCGATAGTTACTCAGCCTGTTTAACTTTTGTATTTCCTGCAATCCATTAACTGGCTGCGCTCTCAGATATAATCATAATAAACACCGGACCGGACCGTGCGCCGCTGGAAAATAATTCTGGGAACCAGAAAAAAAACGATCGAGTTCTTAATTCCATAACCGTGCCTGGTAATATAACTTTATAACTGGCCCCACACTCTGTCATTCTGTCTGGCGCGGCGGTGGTGGCTGCGCCCCATTCTCGCCTATGCGGCCGTTTTATTACGCCACAGCTATCTCGCTTGTAACTTTTACCTGTGATTTACCTCAGCAGCTGCATTCTAAACGGCCGCGGGCTGAGCCCGGTGCGTGCCGGCTCTGCCCTTGATAGATTCCAAATGTATCGGCCAGGTAACAAACGAAATAGCCTTTTTGCATGCTCGTAAACTGACCATAACTTTACACGTTCGCGTAATTTAGGAAATTATAGCCTAGGCCGCGGTTCCATAAGTTCATTAGTCATGTTTACGTCATCGGTGACGATTGTTCTAATCACATACCGAGTGTGTAATTTTAGTTACTCGCGTACTCTAGGATGTGTCTACTTGATATTTGTTATGTCTACACTTTTGATAGTCCTAGCCTAAACACAAAGTTTAGGCGCCTAGACAACCAGAGAACTTTGTGTTCTCGAAAGTCAGTCGTATAACAAAATCTTGTTACGATACGCAATGTAATGCGTTACATTTGTAATCTGAATGCGGTCTGAATGTAAAAAAATATCGCAATTAACTTAATAGCCCTTTTATGTTTCCTATAACAATATAATTTGATGTCGAACATTCCATTTGAATAAATAATATTTGTAAGCACATTGTTAAGTATTTCTGAGTAATCGTCGTTGTTTTGTATGCGGTTATATTTAACGCTGATTGAAGGCAACACTGTTCTCACACCTGAATGAAGCTACCGTTATGGATAAAATAAGAAATGCACCTAGTCAGGTCATAAGTATTGTCACACAGTAAAAACTTTTCTTTTAGAATGCTGGCCACAAAAAAGTTTATTGAATTCGAATTTCGAATTGTTCATGAAAATAAAAATGTATACTTTTTAGAATTTTACTCATTTTTAAATAGGGAGTGGACGCTTAAAGAAGACAGATAGTGAAGTTATCGCATTGCATCGTTGCGGTTACGCGCCAATTCAAATTTTTGACATACTGAAAAATATGAATATAACCAAAAGATTCGTTTATCGTACCATCAAACGATACAATGAAGACTCTAGTGTAGATGACAGGTCAAGAAGTGGTCGCCCTCGGTCTGTTAGGACTCCAGCAGTGATAAAAGCTGTGAAGGCGCGAATTCAAAGAAATCCCAAACGTAAGCAGAAACTGTTGGCCCTTCAGATGGGGTTAAGCAGAACCACGGTGAAAAGGGTGTTAAATGAAGACTTAGGGCTTCGGGCATATCGAAGAAAAACAGGACATCGTTTGAATGCTCGTCTAATGGACCTGAGACTGAAGAGATGCCGCGCTTTGTTGAAGCGGTACGCGGGAAAAAAATATCGGGAAATTCTTTTTTCGGATGAAAAAATTTTTACCGTAGAAGAGAGCTACAACAAATAAAATGATAAGGTGTACGCACACAGTAGTGAAGAAGCGAGCAAACGTATTCCGCGTGTCCAACGAGGTCATTTTCCATCCTCGCTCATGGTATGGTTGGGAGTTTCTTATTGGGGCTTAACAGAGGTACATTTTTGTGAGAAAGGTGTAAAAACGAATGCAGTTGTGTATCAAAATACAGTCCTGACGAACCTTGTGGAACCTGTTTCTCAAATCATGTTCAATAACAAGCACTGGGTATTCCAACAAGATTCGGCGCCAGCTCATAGAGCGAAGAGCACACAAGACTGGCTGGCGGCGCGTGAAATCGACTTCATCCGGCACGAAGACTGGCCCTCCTCCAGTCCAGATTTGAATCCGTTAAGCTTTGGTTTCCTAGGACAGCGGTGCCTTCATATAGCGGCTGTAATATTACGGACGCAAAAATAATTAAAGTAAATTACGGTGCAAGTTACCGCTCTCTAGGAAACCGCGCCATTACGTTTACATAGACAACGTTCATTCACCGCTGTATTACGGCCGCTATATGTCGGAACCGCTTTCCTAGGAAATCCAAGCTTTAGATTACAAGATATGGCAACACTTGGAGGAAAAGGCGTGCTCAAAGCCTCATCCCAATTTGGAGTCACTCAAGACATCCTTGATTAAGGCAGCCGCCGATATTGACATGGACCTCGTTCGTGCAGCGATTGACGACTGGCCGCGCAGATTGAAGGCCTGTATTCAAAATCACGGAGGTCATTTTGAATAAACTTTATTGTCATAAGAATCTATGTTTTGTTAAGTTCATTTTGGTATATAAATGGTTACATAAAGTATAAAGTTGTTTCAATTATTTTATATTAAACATGTGACAGAATTTATGACCTGACTAGGTATTTATGTTTCTTAGTTTTTAAGTTCATGTAATAACCTATAACATGTAGTAAACGAGCAAGTCCTTGCAAAAACATTGGTAGGTTTTTCCTTGTACAAGTTTCACGTTTAGTGTAATTTGAATGTTAATTACAATATTATTACAATGTTTATTACATTTTACAATGTTTTCTGATAAATTGAAGGCATGATTATGAAAAGTTTTTCCTTTATTTGCTTAAAGGATAATTCTGTTTGTCTCTCTATGATGAGATAAGGATTAACTAAATCTTAGGGAACATTTTTTTTTATCATACAGTGTAATATTTTACCCATATAGCTATGTCTATTATGTCTATACAATTACTAGGTACTCTGTATTTTCTACTAAGTCTAGCTATAGGCTACCTATTATAAACTAGATAAGATATTGAATCAGGCGTTACTTTGCGGAAATCCATTGTTATTGAAACTCTGGAGATATATGACGTAGTGTTTTTCCGCTATGACTGCTCCTTAACCGACATCAAACAACAAACTTGATGGTTGTTAGGTGTGTTCCTCCATATACCACCGCCACACCTCTCCTCCTAACCAACGTGGCCTCCGTGGATCTCAAGATCTTCCCAACACCGCACCTTGTGTCTTGAAGCTTTGTTGTTCTCTTTCGGCAAGATATTCTAGTCGACACGCCTTCTTTGTTTCGCCTCTCCACGAGGCATCCTCAGGACTCGTGTTGACTCTTCGAACGTCGGTCCGAAAGTCCCGACGGTCGGTCGGTCGGTCTTTCGGACCGACGTTCGAAGAGTCTGTTTGTTGTTTGATGTCGGTTAAGGAGCAGTCGCAGCGGAAAAACACTACATATATCTCCAGAGTTTCAATATTATAAACTAGTCTATTCAAGACTTTATTATCTCAGCGTTGTAGTTTTTAAGAACGCTACAAAAATTCCGGATATTGCATCGATCTAGACCACATGTTCTGAGTTAACTCTAGAAGTTTATTAGTCGGTGTGAAATATACTACGTGTAGATGCGCCTGTTAAAGTTCCTTTCATCTCATATTCAACTTGCTATTCTTTATTTCTTTTTGTGAGATAGTAGAAAACTTCAGGTATGGAAAGAGTTGATTAGTTTGATAGCTGGCCAAAAAGAGCACAGAATGGTTCTAGTTTGGAAAAGGGACTTGAAAAAATATCTAGTGTAATATGTAAATTTTTCTTAATGAAGCAATCAAGTAGGTAATAGATAATGTAGATTAATTATAAATTTTTAAACAGCATCAATGCTATCATGTTTATGTATATGTATAACTAAGTATGTGTAATTACCAGCGCATACAGTCAAATTTATCATCCGACCTACCTATAGTAACCCACTTAGATATGTGTAGTAGGTATACTACCTTATGTTGTACTAGTGGACGCCCGCGGCTTCGCTCGCATTATTTCAGGATGAAAAGTAGCCTATGACACTCCTAAGATCACATAATACCTACATACCAAAAATTATGATAACTAATGCGTGCAGCCGTTTTTGCGTGATGAGCGTTTAATAATCAGACAAGTAGAGACAGATAAACAGACAGAAGTATTTTCAATGTTCAGATTTTTGACCCTCGCTTTATCATATGTATAGATAGTAAACTGTTTACTAATAACTCCGTGGGCACTGTAGAGAGCGGCTTTTAGTCTCGCTTCCCTCATATAAGCCTCCGTCCACCCCTTCTCAAACGTCCTATTATCTCGGACAGGGCTCTCAAGGCTCATTCCGTTTGACTTGTTTTCTACCCGCAATCTTGCTAAAATTTAATTTGTTTCCAATTTGCGATACAATATACCCACCTACTTAGTTACTTGCGTATTTACATAACCTTTATTGAGTTTAAGATTCGGATATTTAGTAGTAGAATGAACCAAATAATGAAATTACTTATGTACCCACTTGATTTTATGAATACCCCTGATTTTACAAAAATATAGGTACAACTGTTTGTCATAAATCGTTTGTTCCTCTTAAATGAAGAAATTACTGAACCCATTTTTATTTATAAAATTTGGTCTATTGTTTTATGGCAGACACATACTAACCGTAACGTAATTACTATTACTTACTGTGTGTCTGCTACTATAAATAATTATAATTATTTTATCCCGACCATACGCGAATGGTTTGTTTTCCGTACTATTAGAGAAGTAGCCTTTCATATGTAAAACATGATAGAGATAAGACTAACAAATCAAAATAGGTGGTTGGTAAATCTTAAACATAATTAAACTAGGACACTACGTCAGTTCCAGCCCGAAGTTCGACTGAATGTTTCTACGTTTAATTAAAGTTTGTTTCTTTACTGTTTATTCCCACTATCCTGGCCGAATTAAACAAAATCAAATTTAAATCACGCAAAGTCATCATGAGAGGGGATGGGTTGGGTCGATTCGAGAAGAAGATCATGAGATGAGAGACCAAAAACGACATGAATCCGGGCTCTTGATTAAAAGATAGGATGAAGCGGTTAAATGTAGACCTGGCTTTATACAGCGATCGCTAAACAATGCCAAAGGCTCCGTGGGTGACCTGAAAATTTTCGAAATTAAAGTTCTCTCATACACTTTGAAATGTCGTCCAACTTATAGGTCTTTCCCAGTACTGTCGTACAAAAACTTCTATTTCCCACCATTCCCAAACACTGTCTAACATGTTATCCGTATATATTCCAGAGCGACTCCGTGAGCTACTTCTTCGAGGAGCTGGAGAGGATCGCGCGGCCCGACTACATCCCCTCCCACCAGGACATCCTGCACTGCCGGAAGGCCACCAAGGGCATCTCCGAGTGCACCATCGACATCAACAACGTGCCCTTCGTGTTTGTGGACGTCGGCGGGCAGCGGACGCAGCGCCAGAAGTGGACGCAGTGCTTCGACTCTGTCACGTCAATACTGTTCCTGGTTTCCTCGTCGGAGTTCGACCAAGTGTTGTCTGAAGACAGGTGGGCTATATGTTATGACTGTTTGTTTACTATTTCTACTAATGCAACGAAAGTGCAAAGACTAAATACTCAAAAAAGTTATTACTTAGCAATATATATTTTTCACAATCTATTAAGTTCAACTAGGTTTCAAATATACATACCTACATAATTAAGTGATAATAATGAATATCACATGCAAATATATTTGTCATAGTTACAAATAGAGAGACATTGCGAACACTGAAATGACCAAATATACTACATTATGTATGTATGTCTATTTCGTAAATCTGCAACGTTAATTCACTTCCGATAATGTTGTTTTCTTGGCCAACGAAGTAATTAATATTACACCAGTTAAAATAACTGATTGCATCATGATATTATATCTAAGGCGGTTGCATAGCGGCTGTCGCTTACATAAAACTAAAGCAGATTGCAGACAATGTGACTGTTGCAAACATTTAGTTATCGGTTAAAATTGTTATGTTTATGAACTATTATATTAATGTTAATTAATTACTTACTCCTATTAGCAAACTACTGTACTGTTACTAGCCAAGAAGAAATGCTCGCTTAAATTAATTTTACTCAGAAGTTAGAATATCGCTTTTTGTATTTATGAAAGACAAGGTGTGAACAATAACTTAATATTGACATCAACACTGTTCACGTGTAATATACATAAATCACATACAGTTATTTACGCGCTGTTTTTGCATGAGCATTGTGTATATATAAACCACATAACGTAATCGTAAATACGACTTAATATATAAACGGCTTATGTCGTATGTCGTGCTAGCGGCGCCACGTGGTTTTACTCGCGATAATCCGGCATAAAAGTAGCATATGTGTTAAACCAGGGCCTAATCAATCTCTTTACCAAATTCCATCTAAATTGTTCGGTAGTTTCATTGTGAAGAAGAAATAAACATACAAACATACACACACAAACTTTCGCCTTTCTAGTATGAGTGTAATACAAAACAATCGTTGGCGCTAGCAGCGGCGTCGTAAGTCGATTATTAATTAGTTCCCACCAACAGTTGACAGTTTTACACTGAACACAGCCAATAGATGACGAGCTGTTTCGTAACACGACCAACATAATAATGGTGCATGCGGATTTTGTTCAGTACATTTGCACTCGTTTGCACTGGCTTTAAAATGTCTTAGTTAATTGAATATTAAATCTAATAAGGATTTAATTTGATGACGGTTTGGGATTGGATTCAAGATAACTAAAATGCCATTTCAATTGTCAATAATAAAACCAATTAAAACGGTATTCAATACTTACTTAACTACAAACATAATTACCGTTTAGCAATTAAACATTGCATACTGGTAAATAATGTACTCGTATATTATGATGAATGCGGTCGATTGAATCCATGTCGATGAATCAAAAAGATTTAAAATTTTTCAACAACAAACTTGCAAGGCAATAAAGCACTTAATAAATCCATAACCTTTTCAAATAGTTAAAATAATGTAACTAGCGTCATTGTATTAGGAAGTGAGTGAGCGTTGCGTAATGAGTAATGAGCTTCGTGCAATAACGTCATACGAATAAGAAAGTGCGCCCGCGCCGGCCGCCGGCTCCGCGCTACCTGGAGACGCCTCATTGGAGCGAACAAATCGCGACACACGTAATAATGATAGGTTATAAAATAAACAAATAAGCATTTATTGATGGATTGCAATGTTTCAAACTCAAACTAAAAGCTATTTTATTGATTTTAAGTACACAGGTTATATGGCAGATAGAAATATTTTTGAGGGTCGTTATTAAATCGGCTACTTCCATCAAGTAACTTTGTCATTTATTTATTTTTTGCAATCTAGAATAGTTAGGAACATAGGACGCATCATATGGTTCATAATAGGTCAGATTGATGATAAGTCCGTGATGTACTATTGCTGGAGTTTGTATACAGAAAAAATAGATAGATAAACGCTTTATTGGATACAAAACAAATTACAACAACAAGAAAGATACATCTAAAACTAGTAGAAAATCAAAATGGCACAAAACTCAATTTATTACAAACCAACCATTCAAAGTCAACAACATCACCGTCGCGGCGGCGGGCCTGGTTGGAAATGATATACCCTGAACGCACAATACTCCATAAACGCTAGAGCCAGTGGGTACAACAACCTAGGGCCGCTCTCCGTTCTCGCCAAATAATAGGCGAAATAGGTGTCTTTGGGCTGCATGGTCTGTCGCCGTCGCGACTGCCACACTAAACTCCCGGATCTTGCCCGAACTAGGCCGCAAGACGATCTCGGGTTACCCAATATTGTTTTTTTAGTCCATACAATTATTTTGAGATGCATCACACATAGATAATGATATAATTTAATACTGAAGACAGATCACTCAAGTATGCGAACGCGATTATCTAAAGCAACGGTTTGTGCGAACAATGCTTGAGTGGGTGTCCAAAAATGTCTTCTAAATCGGAGAGGCAAATACATATATGAGCAGGAGTCATTCAAGTTATCAATAAACAATTTGAGGACGTCACAATACTTTGCATTCCTGTCACTGTGGCTTGATTTTCAGTGCGTTATCGGTATTTATTGACTTGACCTTTCATTTAACCTCTCGCGCGTACGTCTGGAGTAATAAAATAATGAAATTACTCAATAAACGAAGCTAGTATCCACCTGGTTGTGGGACATTTCTCCCCCGTCGTATTTGGTCATAAGTGGCGAGACAGGACCGCGTGCCGGCCGCGTATCTTGCTCTTATTAGGCCCTACCTACCCATTATTAGATCTAACCGCATTAATTACAAGAGAATTACATTTCCATGGGCGCAAAATAATTAGCGAAATCGTGAGTGGTGTGCTAGCTAGAGTATCGCTAATGATATCTAACGATTTACGTGTTGAGGTAGCGAACCTTTAACGCTTTAGTTTAATTTCCATTTTAAAATATGTAATTAGTATTTCAAGGAGTATGCGTAACGCTGATTCGGTAGTTTAGGTTATTATGATTATTCTAGAAACGTATGGAAGTCATATTGTAAAAATAACACTTTAATTTGCCAACAAATCACGTTGAGCTTAAATTGACTGGCCAGTTAGCTTAGTTGGAAGTGGCTCTGCCTTCTAATCTAGGGGTCGCGGGTTCGATTCCCGCGTGGCACAAGTATTTTTTAATTTTGAAAATTTATATTTACTTGTGTTGAGTCTGGTCGTTTGTATGTATAATAAGTATGTATTTACAAAAGAAAAGTAAGTATTATATCCGTTATCTAGTACCCACGACACAAGCGTTTGCTTAGTGTGGGGCTAGAGGGCGTTGTATGCAATGTCCCGGAATACTTACTTATTTAAAAGAACTTACTACATGTAATAATTCTATTTGAACATATACTATACTAACTAGGTATTATATTATACTTACATTACAACACGTACCTATAAAGTATAGACGTTATACTTGATGTGAGTAACGTACCCAAAATGAAAAATCATCGAGGATTATTTTGTATGATAAGAAAACTCACCAAAAGATTACCTCTTCATTGTATTTGCTCAACCCAAAACAGATGTACCAGTTTTCTCATGAAGTTGTAAAGTTTTATAGTCTTGGCTCAACTTTGTATGAATGGAGAGGTGAGTGTTATCTGCAAATAGTGGCGAATTATAACTATTTACGTAAACTAATTTAGTAATTACTCAGTGTTTGACATACGTCATATTAAACTCCAGCTCGAGGAGCGAGTTCTCGAAATATAGAAGTAGGATGTAATTTTAGTTATTTTGCGTTGATTTAGTAATAATACGTCAGAAAGTACATAAGATTCTATTCCCGTAGGGAGAAAATTTTATGATGAAACCTTGTCACCGGAAAAGTAAATTTTTTTTTTTTAACATGAAATAGGCTTACGCTTGACTACAACTTGCCTGATGTTAAGCAACGTTATAGTCTACGATGTAGACTATAACTAATTCTAATTAGCTTTCGCTGCATGTGATAAGTCTTCAAAACAGATCCGTACAAAACTTAGACTATATTTAGTTATTTGAACAACCTAACTCGTATTTGCATATGTGATTTTCTTTATCAAGTTTTCTAAATCCTGTCCATCCAAAGGTTGCCTGGAAGAAATCGCCTAAGGCGATAAGGCATTAGATTAGTTTTTTAAATTTCCTTCATTATGTAATTTTTTGGTGTGCATTAAAGAAATATCTTATCTTATCTTATGTATCAAAAATAATTTCCTAACTTATGTAGGTAAGTATTTAGGTAGGTACGTAAGTATCATTTTAAAATTCATCGCATGTCGATATCGTAAACAAAAACATGGATGCTCACATTGCTCACTATAAAAAAAATATGTTTGCATGTCGTAGTGTAACCGGCGAAGGGCTGCGGTTTGGCAGTAAACGTGTGTTTGTATAAATACGTTTTATTAGTATATTTATTACACATCAACATTTGGACGCGGTTTACACGGATGTTTATAAATATGTACGCGTTTGTGAAACGGCAGGATGATATTTTTATAAATAAACTAAAAGTTGAGTTGAGTTTGTTTTTTATGTCCCGGTTTTTTTTTTTTTTTTTTTTTAGTTTGAGTTTCAAATTGATTTATAAAATCAGTTTTTTTCTAATTATTATTACGGTATCAATTTTTTAAATAGCGCCAATTTGCAGCTGTCAATGCTGATACTGCTACAAAAGCTATATCAGACGACCTTTAAGGGCACAATAAAGAGATGATAACAATCCCAAAACTAATAATCAAAGCCTATTAAACTACTATTTTTTAACAAATGTATTTACTTATTTCTATCCCCCGAGAGAATCGTGTTTGAGTATTCCGAAATTTGCCATTAAAATATTATTAGAACGAAGCCTCAATAGCATTCATTCCCTTTAAAGACATTTCTACGAAGTTCTGTTTCCCAGTAGATAGGGTGCGGTAATTATAAACATAATCGAGCCATTCATCTATCCTCCCACGCACAAAAACCTACACATACATATTGCTTCTAATTTTACGGACAATTCCCTGAAAATTTGATAAATGCGAACTTTTGAGGATAGGATCGGAGCCGATCCTTTATGTAAATAAGGTTTTTATGAGAGAACTTTTTTATTGGCTTCCTTAAATAACTTTCTAGGTTTGATATGATGATTGAGACTTTTAACTATTGTTGCTGTTTTGCTATTAAGAGTTTTTAATAAAACATTTTGAACTGTTACAAAAAGATATGTTATGACACAACAACAGATAACCTTAAAATTAGCTACTTATATATCTAAATAATTACTTTAAACAAATAAAACCTCCCAACTATTCCCCGAAACCTTAATTATAACTATAACTTTTGTTTTAACTACGTTTGGCTAATTGCTCTTCCAGGAAACTTGCGCGCAAAATATTTGCTATATTTAGTAGATACTTGTTTATATTATCGAGTTAGATTAAGCAGGCGGTAGATAAGCTTTACCTTAATCAGAGCTCTTCGATTTTCCATGAAAATGTTTTGAGAATGTTTACCAGGAAATTAGTACATAATATTCACCTGATGTGACTAACTAATACTGTACCTAATAATGTTTGCTCATCTTTTTTCGCTTTTTTCCCCTGTGCTACCTCCATACATCAAATGAGATCTTCTTATCGAATGAGAGTGGCCAACTTTGGTGTCGAGTGTTTATCAAGCCGCCCTAAGGGCCTCTGGCATGGCTTAACGACTGCTGTACTACACAAACTAAAAAAATCTTTAAAAATAAGATTGAGCCGTTTTTTTTTAAATTAATTAATACTCAGTTGCAGCGTGACAGAAGAACAAACAGTTTAATAAACACACTTTCACTTAGAAATATAGTTTAGTGGTTAAATAAATATGTTTTTGTTAGTTCTGATGTTCACTTTTACTTCCGGTTACATATGCTAGCATAGTTATCTAACCTAATGTGCTCTTCCTCTCATTCCAGGAAAACGAACCGCCTAGAAGAGGCCCTCAATATCTTCGACACGATCGTGAACAACGTCAACTTCAAGGGCATCTCCATCATACTGTTCCTGAACAAATCAGACTTGCTCGCGAAGAAAGTCGCCAGTCCTGAGACGGATATACGCTGGTACTACCCACAGTTCGCGGGAGATCCGCACAATCTAAGAGACGTTCAAATGTTTCTCCTAAACATGTTTGCGAACGTTCGCCGGGAGCCCAAGACGACGCTCTACCACCACTTCACTACTGCCATAGACACTAAGAACATAGAGGTCGTATTCAACTCCGTGAAGGACACGATACTGAACCGCAACCTGGAATCTCTCATGCTCCAGTGACGAACTGTCCACTCATATGTGATAAAGTTTTGGCAATATATGTTAGACTGTTGCGCAGAATGTTTCCATTGTGTTATGTTAGTTTATGGATGACAAAAGACAAGATGGTAGGCGGCTGAGAGAGGCCTACGCATAGTTGTATGGGGGAATAAGTGCGTGCGATGTTCGGTAGAGAAGCAAGTAATGGTTTACTTTGATTTTGCATGAGTAGTCATGATATAGAAATTAAAAGTGGCATGGACATTGGACACGTTATAGTGCAATATCATGGCTTTTTGAAATCTTGAAACTGTTACTGGCAAGTGTAAGGCTCAATAGCTAAACTGAAAATGGTATTATTTCTGCAAAATATCATTAGAAATACACTTGTGCTAATCAAATATGCTCGCTATATAGAAAAACGTATATTGGTTCCTTGAGTTGATACAAATTCTTATGATAAAAATATCCAATGAAGTTTACTGAACATCTGTTGAAAATGGTTCTTACTGAACGTCGCAGTGTGCTTAACTTATTTATTTATCAAATTATGTAGATATTATTTGGTAAAATATAGCACTTGTACCTTTTCTAATATCAGTATACATTATTTATAACTAATGCACGTTGAATATGACCACTTTGTACAGAATTATATATGCGAGCAAATCATTATTACGAATTAAGCTTATGGTATTTTCAAAAATGTATTGTCTTTGAAGCCATGCAAATTTGTGACTAAGAATATCCTGTCTCGCTCGCGTTTAAAGAATTGCTCATGAGCTAAAGCGAGACAAAATAGGTAGCTATCGTCTACTTTGATTTGACATAATAATAATAATTTAATCTCGGTGACAATTAATCGTTGAGAATACCAATAATAATGATTTTACTCAACGTTAGATTAGCCGAAACAAATAGATTTATATCGTCTAGGTTTATATTATTTATTGGGATCGACGTTAAGGTTGATTTGTATCGTATATAATGAAATATTGGTCCTTAATATTGCAGTGCCAAGTTGTGTAGTGAGATGGTGTGTGTCGAGTGTTGCTGCGGTCCAAGCGAGATGCTGCTTGATCGCTGAATGTAACTTAGTGTTGAGGAGAGTGCGCTGTGATCTCACTACGTGTTATAATCTGATGTTATTACTGCTTTTGGATAATTTTCGACTTTTTATAGTATACGTAACGCACAAAGGATAAGAGCTTCTGATTGACTTGTTTTAGTATAGTAAAATAAAGTCATGTATTTACCCATTACATACATATTATCTCTAAATTATATTATAATTATAGAAGCAGAGCAAGCCCTCAAACTTTAATACTGCCTGTTTTGCGTTTCTCTTGCCATAATGTTGCCGTCATTCAATCTTTTTAAATTAACTTATAAATAAGTGAAGAAAAGTAAATCTTCATTATCGTGACTTTTTTAGTTCGAATGAAATTTTAATGTAATAATTATAGTACTATCACAGCGTACCTCCTCACTGTGTTTGTTACAAATGTTGACTCGTTATCAATTAGTACGTAGTGAATGCTCTTATAGGGTGCCGACAAGCAAGCGAGTACCTTCTTATTGCGAAGGGTTTTTATACTGAATCCCGAGGGAGTAAAATATGTACATAGAATTGATAGCTGTGATGAAATTTGTATAAAAATATTTGGCTGTAAACAGCAACGAAATTTGAACGATTTTTTATTCCGATGCTGCATTGTTTGGATGACTTTTTGCTGTGGAGTATGTTTTTTGCCGAGATTGATAGATTCTGTTGCTTCTCAATTTACTGTTCTGTAAGTTAACTTTGGATGTTGTATGGAAAAGATTATATTGTAACTACAACTGTAACAGATAGAGAGTAAAAAAAAATGAAATTAATCAACCTGTTTTTATATCAGAAAAAAATTGAACATGTTGATTGATAAAAGCGACATCTAGCGGAATCTCTTGTTATAATACTTTTCTATCAATCTGTGTAACAAAATATACTCCAATAAATTTACGCTGCTATTTAAATATGTGATATGTCTCGTCACAAAATCTTAAGGCTCAACGACACTGTCCTGCTATTTTTCCACTTGGGAACATCGGTTGAGGTATAATACTGTCAAATTACACATATATTGAAGTATGCTAGATTGTAGACCTCAACATTAAGAAACATCAGTGTATGGACTAGTTAGAAACGTAAGTCTCTTTAAAACAGCCATGAAGAACAAATAATAATGTAAATTAATATTTGTTTAAATTCTTAGGCACTTGTTTGAACTAACACAAATAAATTGTGGATTACTTTAGTGTTATATTTCAACCGTATCCATACTTTACGATATATTCCGTCCCTTGGCACAACTTAAAGCAAAGACGTGTAATCTCAGACTGTCTGTCGTTTTTATAAGTACAATATTTTAATATTTATAATTTTATATACCTACAGCGAGCGGTAGTATATATGTAGTTGTATACACTCTGTTGTCAATAAGAACTTGTCAGTGTTATATTTCAATGATTTTGTAAATAATTTACGTTGTAATTATTGTAAATTAAACATTTATACAGCTTGTAAATAAATTTTATTTTTAAATATAAATGCGGTTTAAATTTTATTTTGTCTGAAGGATTTTCACCGTTTTACCAAATTTTGTCTCGATTTCGACAAGTTCTTATTATTTTTAACAATTCTGATTAAATAATCTTATGAAATTAATAGTTATTTCATGATAGAAATCCGGAGAAATAGTACGATATGCGTATATACTTACATTACTACTACTATACCTACATCTGAATTCAGTTATTAATAAATTTAGCATAATATGAGGAATGATCTGATTCGGGAGTAAATAAAATCACGCATAATGAATATACATAATAGATAGGGGTGTCTCACAGTCTGGTTATGTATAGTCTGATGACATAAAAATGTAAGCTATGTAGGGTAAACCTATTTATTTGTTATTGCTGGTCTCTAGTACCAGTAAGTCATCAAGTATTTAGGTCTAATCCACTTCTTTTTTTAATGAGGTATAGAAGTGCAAAGAAGTAGAATACCGTAACTGAAGAGTGTATGGAAGATGCTTATACCCGACAAACTGTTGTTGAATACATAATCCAATTCGGAATTGGATCGCAGAGGGTTTTGCCAATTGACCTCTGAACTTCTATATAAAGATGATGATGATGATGAAATCGGAATTGTGAAGACACCAAATAAACGCCACCCATGTAGTTTAGTTATTAAACTTTATTCTAAAGCGGACCTTAGTAACTTTATACAATGCTTTTACATATATCATAATCATAGTTCGTCCTATTTATTTACTTGCAAAACATTTAAGTCCGTTGAGGCTATATTATATGTGCATACCTTTTAATAATAAATTAGTATGTACATTGATTCTTAGTATTATTTTTTAGATTTATTGTGTTGGATTTTTGTATACTTATTTCTTTCTTTTTCGTGATACATTCTGCATTTAATAGTGCCATTGCGTGAAGTAGTATGGGATTCGAAGTTGTTAGAACAAAATATATACTCAAATTTTGCTCAAAGTATTTGAAATTTTCACATATAGGTTGCACCTTCGACCATATTGTCGTTTGTCGATTAAAACAACTAGGTAATTTATCACAATTCAATCTCAAAATGATGTGCCGAAAATAAATTTTACTTCAACGCATTTTCTACCTATACTTGTTTTCTTAAAACTTTGCTCACTTTACAAGATTATACTGAACTCTTTTTAAAATTGTACATTACATGTATATCTTATTAATATCAGAAGTGATAAAATAATTAATCAATCGATGCAATAACGCTTTGTCATACAGAACTATTTATTTACATACATATGTACTTCATAAACATATATTATATTATATACTTACATAATGTAAGTAGATCAATATGCATAAAAATCGTAGACGCATCTGCGAGCATATTTAGTAGATTTCGATACGGTAAATAGTGCAACATTTCACTATAATAATTTATTTCTATGTGATTTTATTTGTATAGAAATAGAAATGATCTGTATTTTGTTTTCAACTAGGCGCTTTCTATAATAATAATTTCTGTAAAATTACATTTATCAAAGTACATATGTACTAACACTTGACACATGTTGTGTTTGTGTATTACATTCGTTTTTATGATTAAAAATAGTAAATATATGGTACTCTTTTGTAAAATTAGTTTTTGTAACAAATTTCAATCATCAATTGGATTTTTATTTTGCTAGTTTTTTCACTTTACAAAAAAGTGTGCAATGTTACAACTTGTTACTTTAATTGCCATAAAAATATATAGTAGAATCTAACTTCTAATCTTAAATCTAACATTCTTTAATATGATATTTATTTGACAACAAAAGTTCATACTCGTTAAATAATATTTCGCGCTCAGTCATAATCATGTTAAATTTGTTATTGATATGTACATTATATACTGTAATATATAAGTAAATATAGAGATATGTACCACGAGGGCCTATGAATGGGATAAAGAACATATGTAGTTCTAAAAACGATCGTGCTTTGAACAGGGTGGAATGTTGCAGGATTGTTGCATAATATATAGATTAATATAAAGTGAAATACGAGATTCAATGTATTACAGAAAGTCACTTTGTAATCGAACTAGAAATGGTTTTGCTGGAACAATTCTGAAAATGTTTTACAGTTTTACTATATACTACCGCTGTAGGTATATTTTATGTTTTGTTAAGGGTTCCTACGGTTTTTCCTCAATTCTAATACCGGGGAACAGAAATAAATTTCCGTATTGCCCCGTATTGCTGTCACACAAGCATGTTGATAAATATAGTATATGTACTTATTTCTTTGCACCGGTCTTAAGAAAACCAACACTGCATAGACGGGGATGCGAAACTAAACCAAATGAATCATTCTGTTTTTGGACACGAGATATAGTTCTGCTATTCCAGTAGATGATAATTTAGGCATAGCTCTAAACTAGGGCTTTTCTACCTTTCTTATGCTCAGGCTCCCCAAACTATTCATATAAATTTTCTTTTAAATTATTTTGATAGTGACAAAAAAAACTTTATTTATTAATTGTTAACAGTGCCATCTTGCGGATTGCCTTAAATATTCCTAGTTTTCAATTGTTCCAGCTTAGCCATCAATAATTTGTATTGTAAAAATATTCTTACGTTACGACATTTTTACACTCTTAAATATTATATACTCGTACCTTTCTAACTAGAGTGGACAATATATTTTGGAACAACTATATAATTTATAAACAACAGTTACATAATATTGTACAGTGTAATAAAATATCCTGCATGTATAAATTTGGTTTATCATTGTCAAACCTTTTTAGACTTATTGAAAAAGGAAGTTATAGATTTAAGTTGTATTAAAGTAATATTGTTGGAATTAAAAAAGCAGGTCAATTACAAAACGTAAACGCGTTAAATGAAATGAAAATTTAAGGATCTTGAATTCGTGTGCTCAGATTTCGGAGGTCTCGATAGTCTAATTCTTGTATGCACGGAAGAGTTTATAATTTTCTTAGAGATTAGGTAACTATGGTTTTTGTTATTTTCCGGTGGCATATCGACCGGCGCTTGTCACTCACGTGACGTCACTCAAGCATCGTTGCGTTCGCGCACACCGCTCCCCGAGTATTATTATTACATGGCGTGAAATCGCTACTTGGCATGAGTGTGTGTAGGTGCAGCCTGTGATGTACTACCTGCCAAAATACAGAATTAATGTTAAACGTTTGTCCTTCAAAAGATGAGTGTGATTGGTGGCCTCCAAGTGAGAGATGTGAGAAAATTTAGATAATTCTTTAATCCATTTACTGTGACCGGATCGTATCTAACAAGAACCGAGTAGCCCGGCAGTCAGGGATGCTTGGGGACAAATAGAACACAGCGCAAGTTGAGGTATGTTGGCTAAAATATGTACTAATTTTGAGTTACTTTTCACCACAGAACAACGATCGGGCCACATCGCCCCCGTCACAGGGCGACAAGCATGGACTTCAAAGCTCTGTGCTTTTGACTAATATTGGGAAGATAGTGTAGAAACGAATCAATGTAGAAAGAAGTAGCTGAAACTGAACGGAGATTATGATAACTCATTTTTCAGTTTAGTTTAATTAGAAATACTTATTTCTTTATTTGCACAAATTTATCCTAATAGAATGATTATCGTAAGCAAGCCATTCGGGTGTAGACTTTGAACATGGTAGATAACAAATTGATCGCTCCTAGCCATACTCAGAATTCGGATGCTGGAAACTTAGATGCAAACCATGAGATCATTATGGCGACGGCAGCTACAAATTCCGCGTCAAACTCGGCTGCAAAAGCTACATGTATTACTACGGGGGTAAAAACCAATAAGCGGAAAGAGAAGCATGTATCTCAAGATGACCGGACTACGACTTCGACCTTTATTAAAGCCGATTAGAACCGATTCACTCTCGCTAATGATATCATTGTTTGCATCTAAGTTTCCAGCATCCGAATTCTGAGTATGGCTAGGATAGGTGGAATGAATTGTCAGAGTAATATCTTGCGTTTTTGGCGTACATATGTCTGACAAATCTATCTGATCAGACTCAATGACAGGTCTATGTTGCTTTTTGCGCAGTACAATGGGACTCCGTCATCTAACTTCATGGACTCCGTCGACCATCGTGCCGATTTGTTCGTCGCAGTCGATTCTGGTTCACAGGTGTTTTTGCGGGGCTATCGTCGAAGCTAAAGCTTTATACCTATGTATTATCTCCTTAAGCTTCTCATTCTCTGAATGTAGTTTCTTATTTTCTAGGCACATATTATCAATTTCCTGATGCGCTGATTGAAGTTCAATGTCTAATTTAGTTATCCTGTTAATAAGGTCAAGATTTGTGTGACTATCGTTCAGAGTATCCGCAGGTAAGCTTAATACGGAACTATTCATAATGGTTTGGTCCGAAAGATCGTTCAAGGAGCTCCAGTTTCTACAAATCTGAAAGTCTTCATTGTCCGAAGCCATTTCTACGAATATGTCTAGCCGTGAGTAGAAATCTTTAGCTTTAATTGTCGGGCCCCCTTAAATGGGGGGAGGGGGTAAGCCCCCCCCCTAAAAGGGGGGGGGGCACGGAGATCAATAGTTTTCGAGATATGACCATTTTTGTATTTTGAGGTTAAGTACTACGACTTCACTATGGGGTACTTAACTACCTATTATATTTTTTTTATATTTAATAACTAACTATCCCTATAGTTAGGACCACAAGACTAGATGGAGTCGGGGTGCTCTGTGTCAGATCTATTAAACCTAACCTAACCCAACACTTGCACTACAACAGGACTTGGCTCCTCCTCGCTTCGCTTGTCGTCGCATGTGCGTGGTAGAAAGCAACCTAACGAACCTAATCTACCTTCTGTCACAGACAAGAGACTTCGAGTCCAACACTTGCACTACAACAGGACTTGGCTCCTCCTCGCTTCGCTCGTCGTCGCATGTGCGTGGTAGAAAGCAACCTAACGAACCTAATCTACCTTCTGTCACAGACAAGTGACTTCGCAGTCCAACACTTGCACTACAACAGGTTAGGTTAGGTTTAAGAAAAAAAAAGCAGGATCAGGATGGATCGTCAAAGAGCAGGATGTACAGAAATTCAATGACATACTTCAGATTAATCAACACTTACCTACCTTTTTCACAAGTGGCCAGTTATAGAAACGTTAGATATCTAAGGAGTATTTATAATTCGTTGTGCCGTTAGGATAAAAATGAGTTGACCCGTTTATTTCCTAACTAATCAACTGAATAGTTGTTTCGTTAGGAATAAAAATAGTTGATTAGTTTTAGTTGATCAGGTTTAGTTGGTCGGAGTGGAATGCCCGATATACATGCGGGTTTTTTAAACTAAATTGATTTTTATATAGTTCTTTAAGTGAAATAAAACTTTGTTTAATATAAAAAAACGTTTTTTGTAAAAAAAATATTTAAAATGGTGTTCTATTATTCGAGCCTAAACCTTATGCTACTCTACAAAAACTAAGAATTATAAATAGTAACTAATTTTCCTATAAAATCCTGCAGAGATCCTCGTTTTTATAAAATAAATTTAGATTCTATACACAATTTTGGTTTCAGAGTAGGTACAAACAATTTTAAACTTAACAAATGCATACTAATATTTTCATACTCACTGGAACATAGAAAAAAAATATTTTTTAAAGAAATAAATCTTATACATAAAAATGAATCGCAAAATGTGTTGGTTAGCGCATAACTCAACAACGCCTGGACCGATTTGGCCAATTCTTTTTTTTTAATATGCGTTTAGTTCCAGAATGGTTTTTACGGCGACAAAAATCGAAAAAATGCCGAAAAATCCCTGAAAACCGCCCTTTTCTTTTTCCCATACAAACATTTTCTAACTAACTAAAGAGTAAAAGAGTCAACAGACAAGACGAAGTCTGTCGGCCGCTAGTAAAATAAATAAATATCTCAGGACATATCACACAGCGCCATCTAGCCCCACACTAAGCTTACACTTGTATCATAGGTACTAGGTAACGAATATAATACATATGTATATACCTACTAAATCTTTTTACATGTTGGATCTTTTTTAAAAACATCTGTAAATACAATAGGAGAAGAGGATCTACAATATTAAATCAGATAACTTTCAAATAAGTGGTTTAAAAAAAAGTACTTTGTTCTCCCCATACATAAAATCAGATACTATTAGACCCCATATATAAAAACAGATACTATTAGACCCCATGCATAAAACCGAAGACTATTAGAAATATTTACATAAGATTTCTTCGCTTATAACAATACAAGTACTCTTTGAGCCATACATTTTCTCTACATACATAAACGAAAAAATATTTAACATTTGTAGAATTTCATTAATGTGGCCAGAATAAGCCCTTATCTTGTATACTTGAAAATAAAGTTATGTACTTATAACAATTTTATTGAAGATACTTGCTACATACATAATTAAAATAAAAATATCACCGAATTATGTATTAAAAGTTATAGCTAATTTTACAGTCCATTTGATTTTTTTAAAACCATTTTCCAATTTACAAAATAACTTATTAAAACTTAATTTCTTGTACATGTATACATTGACCTAGCAGCGCTGGCGTACATGTATACACTGACCTAGCAGCGCTGGCGCTATTTTTAAGGACAACATTTTTTTATATTATTATCTTAGTCTTTCTAGTCCTAAATTGATATAAAATCTTCTAAACCTATTGATATATATTAATTTTCTTTTTATATTATCATTTCAGCACATACTCAGCTGTTCGTGTTTAAAAACTACAATATGGTAACGGACGATAATATAGCATGTAGGAAAATATTTTCCTTTTGCTTGATGAATAATTGTATTCTGTTGTTAAAGAACTATAACACTTCCGCGCTTCTTCCGTACTCCGCAATGTTCCTGCATCTGATATGTAAAGACAATCACAACACACTGCCTGTTCCCCGCGGAATATAACCTTGCGATCTTCAAAGCGAGACTGAAACGGTTCTTACTGGGTAAGCACG
This sequence comes from Macaria notata, assembly GCA_927399415.1. Taxonomy (NCBI): domain Eukaryota; kingdom Metazoa; phylum Arthropoda; class Insecta; order Lepidoptera; family Geometridae; genus Macaria; species Macaria notata. The sequence continues at coordinate 11,749,599 of OV656730.1, forward strand.
TTCCATCCTAGACCGTAATGATTGCTTTCCATCAGGCGAATTACGGTCAAGTGCAAACCCATTTCTTGTAAAAAAAAAAACACACAGTTTGTGATATGTCGATATTTGATCTAGTGTCAATCATAATCGGAACATATGTTCCGACACACACGATAGTAACTGTTTGATATTTCAATAAAAATGTGATCCACAGAACATATCAGCTTCTTCACGACATCCTTCTTCATAGATGAAACTATTGAGAAATATTTAGTGTTGTTCCGCTATCAAACAACACTACATATTTCCAAGTTTTGTTCCGTTGTTGACAACCAACATCACCTATTCTCCAGAGTTTCATCTGAAATGGATTGCCGCAAAGTAACGGCTCATTCAATATGTTATCTTCACCACAGTCGTAATGTTAGAGCGTGTCGCGCAGCGGGGCGGAGCGCAGGCCGCGGCTACAGAGCTCCGCCACCTGCGCCGGGCTGCGGCCGCGCGTCTCGGGGAGGTAAATCCTGGACACACGGAGAGAAACAAATGTGAAATAAGAAACAAATGTGAAATATTATATCACAGACAAATTAAAACTCAAACTTGAGTTTTAAATTGTCTATGCTTATATGTACCTACATAGTACTACCTTCACTATAACATCAAAAAACTCTGTGTTCGAGTTTGATAAAAATATTAGTATGTTTCTGGTGATAATACAAAATGCACAGGTATTTTGTCTCCTCTCAGGGAAAATATTATTGAAGTACAATGAATTATTTAAGAAACAAAAACCCAAAGCCGGTTTCGAATATCACAACTAGAGGAGACTCATTATACTTTCTTCAACACCACCAGATGTTGAAGAAAGTATAATGAATATATTTTACAACATCATAAATTGCAGGGGAGTCAATGTGTAAAATAAGCTAGAAAGTAGCTCAGCTCAGCCCTGCAGGGCTAGCACGGTACGGAGACTACAGTCTTTCCACGAGTCACCATACACCAAGTGAATCAAAATGGTGGAAAAGACAATGAATCTCCGTGCCGTGCTAGCCCTGCAGTTGTTGGTCAACTCTTTATAGTAAGATAAAAGTATACTCACTTCAAGAACACAAACAGCAGTGCAGTGATGGCGGAGAACACCAGGAAGGTGTAGAGCCCCAGGGTCTCCCGCATGGTGGGGAACAGCATCCCCACCAGGAAGTTGCCGGCCCAGTTGGCCAGCGAGCCCCACGCCATGGCGGCGCCGCGCGGGGCCACCTCGAACAACTCTGCAGGATAGATGAACAAACACATAAGTATATAGGTACTTTATATGTACCTATATATATATTTTTTTACGTGGGATAGGTTTACGTTTGACTACAGCCTGTCTGATGTTAAGCATTGCTGCAGCCTAGGATGTAACACGTTTACCTAAGAAACCTATTAACTCTAGATTTGAAGACCCCTGGATTGTAGTTCGCAGGAAACACGGCTTCTGGTAAAGTTTTCCAAAGCTTTGCCGTCCGTACAATAAACGTAGAGGCAAAAGCGCTGTGTTCGGCACTTCATAATATATCAATGTTTTACGAGACATGATTGATGCCAACCCTTATTATCATTGTAATAAGTTGTTGTAATTCTCTATGTTAATAAATGCTATTTATCTGTCTATGGTTTATGCCGAAAATATTTGAACTCTTTTTTAAAAAGACCAAATAGCTTTATTTTCTTTTTGGAAAAACGTCAGAATGAATAAGGTAAGTAGGTACAAACCAAAAGTTAGAATAACGTTAATACTATCGGGAATGGTTGGCTCCACCGACATGATGAAATCTCCTAAGTGAGAGGAAAAAGAAGAATTATAACAACGTACCCGAGGCAATGAAGTAGGGTATAGGTCCGAGCCCGAGCCCGTACACGGCGACGTACAAGAACACCGCCACCATACACACGTACGGCATCCACCACACCGCGTCCTGGGAGGAAATTGTTATAGCTATAAAGTCTATTTGGCTTTAAAAATCACATTTTATAAGATGAGATAATCATTTATTAGAAATACTCATCTTATGAAATATAAGTTAACAGTGAGTAGTTCTATTGTCTCTTCTTACAAAAAATATTTATGTAAATTAAAAGATTCTATACATGTCTAAAATATTATAAGAGTAATTTTACATACACGTATAGGACAAAAGAAATAGAAGAATACTATCTAGCGATCAGCAAATCTAGGATGGACCTGTTCCTGTTGGGTTTGCTTCATCTTAGACCATAACTACTGCGCAGGTATCAGCTGGTAAATAGTGGTCATGGGAAAAATGCACTATGAATAAAGGCTTCAGGTTTCTGTGCATGTAAATTTTGCTAATATAGATGCATGTTCATGTCTTTATTCTGCGATAACTTGTGTCCCAAGACAAGTTATAAGCACAAAAATTGTAAGGGGTGTAGATTTCCAGCAACACACTCTAATATAGTGACGTGCCAGTTGTAGTCATGACTGTATTGTAGTTTCCGTAAGGCATCGGCCTCCTGCCCCCTTAGACAAGAGCCGTATTTTAGTGAGTGTACTGACGCTCGCTTATGGAATAGAAATATCAATGTATGGGAGTGACGTAGCATGTCAATCGTCGCGATGTCAATACCATACATTGCCTTTCTATTCTATAAGTGAGCGACATTACGCTCATTAAAACACGCTTCTTGTCTAAAGGGGCTGATGATGGAAACCTCAGTTTTCCAAAACATGTCGAGCTAATTTTCGACACATTTTTTTGTCAAAAATATGTCAAATAAGTGTCATGGCTGACACTGTGGCAGCACTCACCATGAACGCCATGGCGACAGGCAGCGCGGCGAGCGTGGCGGCGCAGGCAGCCACGCTGGGAAGCAGCAGCGCGCGGCGGCCGCGGCGCGGCAGCAGGCGCAGCATCACTAGCGCCGTGCACACGTTGATAGCGCCGCACGTGATGGTGGCGTACTGCGCGCCGCGCGCAGACAGCCGCGCCTGCTTGAACATCGTCTGCGAGTAGTAAAACACCTGCGAACGAGATGGGATTTGGAATTTGACATAACATTATACTACTGAGTAAAAGAGGCAAATTTGTGTCGCCACAATCGCTATTCAGCCAATCACAGCGCGCGGCCTATATGCAAATGAAACTATTTCACCCCTCGACGCACAGACTGCCGGGCAGTAGTCCCCGGGCCCAGCGAACAACGCTTGTTGTTCGCTGACTACTGTGACAGCCCGGGAGAGAACTTCCTATTGCTATATGGGAGCTGAGTACAGTTTCATTTCACAGTCTTGTGTCTGATATTTTTAGCAATTACAACTTTACTCTGGGAAAATACCAGCTCTGTTGAACTCATCATTACTCGTGGAACCCCCTGACACAATACTGACCGCATTGATCCCGCTGGTCTGCTGTCCCGCCTGCACGGCGGCCACCAGCAGCAGGGGCAGCAGCAGACGCGTGCTGCCCGCCACCCGCAGCATGGACCACCCCTGCTCGGCCTGCGCGCGCGCTGCCTCCACCTCCTCGCGGAACACCTCGATGTCATCCGCGAGCATGCTGGGGGAGAGACCGCGGAGACGACTCAGTTCTGGAATATAGTAGAAATATTAAGTATTTTTTTGTTTTTGAAAAGTTGAATCATGATCTGATGTAGATATATTTTGCATTTATTGTGGATTTTAAAATTCTCTTGTTCAAAATATCTTGTTATACGCATAGCTTTAAGGCTAAATTCTGTATTGTTATCAAATTGTCAAATCTTATTTGTTTTTTTTTTCTATTCAACTGGACAAATACATTTTACACATCCAAAAATTTCTTAAATGACGGTGTGACGAATATATTGCTATTACGCTTCCTCAAATTTGAGGTTTTTTTTTCTACTCCGCGATCGAATTCTAGCAACCAGTACCGACTCACCTTTGACAGCAGTATGTTCGTCCCGCCTCACTACGAGCAGGTACTTGGGGCTCTCTGGCAGCGCGCAGTATACAGGCACACACAGGATCACGAGCAACACGAACACTGACAGCAGGTATGGCCAGTGTTCCGGACTACCTGGAACAAGGAAAACAACGAGAATTATTTTCCATAGCAAAGTGCTCATAGGGAGGCTCGTAATACATTATGTAGTTTCCTGTGTTACAACTGTATCATTGTACATAATGTACATTTAAAACCATTATTAACTTCTATAGTAAAACAATGTTAGAGAAACAAAATACATACGCGTTATTCACCAAACCAAATTCACGCAAACATTCCTGTAAAAATTGAGGGTTAAATTTTGTTGCTTGTCTCACTTTCTTCTGACAGGTTGCTTACTTTTTTCTGTAGGCGTTACAGCGAGTTAGTAAATTGAAATCGATTCATATAAAATTTATATGCGACCAACATAATGGAGTCACAATTATTATTGGCGAAGAAATCATTTACATAATTAGTTGAATTGAGAACCCCTAATGTCGGTTAACAAAAATATAAAAAAAAAACAAAGTTAATATACATACCTAAGAGCACCTTTAGCCCCATGAGCTGTCCCACGAGCACGCCCACGTTGACCCCCATGGGGCAGAAGGCTCCCAGGGGGCCCGCGAGGCTGGCGGGGGCCAGCTCGCTCAGGTACATCGGGACTATGCTCGTCGTCAGACCTGGAATGCAGACATAGACAATTACAAATCAATTAATGTAATGGTTAATTACAGGTAAAAAATATACAGGTGATTGTTCAATGTTCGTGTTTTGAGTAGGTAACACATTTGCACAACAACTTTACAATTTGCAAATAAACAATCATGACTATGACATATCTTATGAGGAGGCGAAGTTACTAAAAACTATAACAGTTGAGGCGGTACGCACGACATCGTGTGAGATCACCGTTTGAGAAGCTACTGCACCACGAGGTACAAATGGCTTCAAAATAAGCAAACCTCACCAATGTGTTGCTAGGATCGCAAGTGAATCGTAAGATTTAAAATGATTTGCACAGTATTCCTCATCCAAGCATCTTTTTATTATTATACATCCCGCGAGGCCGGCTGATCGAATTATCATGACTTTTGGTGTGGATGTAGTATAGTCCCGGGATTGACGTAGACCTCAGACTAGTGGGGTGCTCGTGGCTTCGCTCGCAGATAGAATCGCCGATTCGATAGAATAATAATAGATAGAACTTGCATACCCTATTTCACCTCTTTAAAAGTGTATTTTTTTTAATTAAATTAAAACAACTGTGTGCTGCTGCGCGCACTCCTGGTGCGCTACTGTGCGCACTCCTGGTGCGCTGCTGCGCGCCCTCCTGGTGCGCTACTGCGCGTACTCCTGGTGCGCTGCTGCGCGCGCTCCCCGTGCGCTGCTGCGCGCACTCTTGGTGCGCTGCTGCGCGCACTCCTGGTGCGCTGCTGCGCGCCCTCCTGGTGCGCTACTCCGCGTACTCCTGGTGCGCTACTGCGCGCACTCCTGGTGCGCTACTGCGCGCACTCATGGTGCGCTACTGCACGCACTCTTGGTATGCTGCTGCGCGCGCTCCCCGTGCGCTGCTGCGCGCACTCCTAGTGCGCTACTGCGCGCACTCCTGGCGCGCTACTGCGCGCACTCCTGGCGCGCTACTGCGCGCACTCCTGGCGCGCTACTGCGCGCACTCCTGGTGCGCTCCTGCGCGCACTCCTGGTGCGCTCCTGCGCGCACTCCTGGTGCGCTGCTGCGCGCTCTCCTGGTGCGCTGCAATAAGGATGAACATGACTTGAAATTGCGCCAAATTTCCCCGGAGCTTAAAAACGTAATTGCTTCATTAGGTCATTAGAATTGCGCGAATTGCAGACCATTTATAAACGGGAGTTTTGTTTGGTCGGCTATTATAATTTAATTTATTTTAACATAAAAAAAAACATTAATTAAGCATGGGTTCTTAAGATAGCGATTAAATATCTGTTTTGTTTCGAAGTCGATCATACCAAGATAGGTGTAACTTTTGTCTGATAAAAAGTGACTTCCTGTGAGTCTATATGAATAGTCTACCTATTACTCTTTTATACTTAGAAAATTTTGGAGTGGCCTATTCTATTCTCTTTGTTGCTGACAAAATCATTTTTTTTGCTAACCGATTCATTTAACCTCCTAATAAACGAGGGTCACAGCTGTTTCGTATTCATCACAGAGATTAACTCTTGGATAATCTTTTCACATCCAGGCATTTGACGCAATTTATAGAACCGTTTCTTATTTCTGAAGGACTTTGTAAATTATGGAAAAATCCTAACCTTGGTAAGTAGGTACATTCTAGCATAGAATAAATAAATTTAAGTATGTATATAGAATGAAAAGAACACGGTCATACTTCGATCAAATTTATTGATTGAAGCGGTCATAACTAATACCAAATCAATGAACATTATAATAATTATTGGAACATCGTGTGGCCTATCTGATGTGCCAACGCCATCTAGTTGTGGGTTAATTACGTACATAGTAGGTTACCTGTGAGGTTGCCATAATATCTTGTGGTCCATTCCAGGCTGCTGAGGATACCAGGTAACTACACAATGTGTCGTAGGCCGGCGTAAACCGCTAACTTACCTAGATACCTTTGGTGATGGCTGTAGACATCCTATGTTACGAGTAAGTGCATTGTACATAATATGTAGCCAACGTGTGTCTTACGTAGCTACTAGTGGGTGCTCGCGGCTTCGCTCGTATTAAGAAGTAAAACTTGCATTCCCTATTTCACCCGTTTAAAAGTGGCATTTCCAAAAATCCTTTCTTAGCGGATGCCTACGTCATAACATCTACCTTCATTCCAAATTTCAGCCTAATCCGTGCAGTGGTTTGGGCTGTGCGTTGATAGATCACTATATCAGTCAGTCAATCAGTCAGTCAGTCACCTTTGAGTTTTATGTATATATAGATTAGATCATTGTACTTAGTATTATGTGTTTTTTTATTAACCTATATATACTGTCCCACTCCTGGGCTAAGATCTCCCCCAACTTCTTCCATTATCCTTTTATTAAATTAAATTAAATTTTAAACCGATTTTCTCATGCCCGATTATGTTTATTTTATTGTGTAAGTAAATTTAACTACAGTGTTTAATGTTTTTTTTTTATAGCTTGTACGGGTTTGCACTTGGCCATAGTTTGCCTGATTGCAAGCAAAGGCTATGGCCTAAGATGGAGCGTGCTTACCCGATAAGAACCGATTCACTCTCGCTTTGAAGATCTCTGGATTATAGTTCGTGGGGAACAGGGAGTCAGGTAAACAATAAAGGTTGAAGTGTACCGTTTCGTGCGGGTCTTAGGAACCCGCGGCACACTCTCCGAAATGCAACTGATAGAAAACCGACAAACTGGCAACTTTGCGACGGTGTTCAAGACTTTGAAGTTTCGCTCGGCACAGTTTATTATTACCAATGATCTTCTTGGGTCGACTCTCAATTGCCTCTAGTGCCTCAAGTTGGTACTTGGCTGATCCATCCCGGAGATGCGAACAGTACTCCATGCACGATCGAACTTGTGCTTGATACAAAGTAAGCAGCAGTTCCGGCTTGAAGTACTTTCGCACCTTCGAGAGGATACCTATCTTTTTGGCTGCAACTTCGGCTTTAGACTCTATGTGAGAGCCAAAATTAAGAGACGGGGACAATGTAACACCAAGAAGCTCAAGGTGGTCAGTTATCGGCACAGTCAAATTTCGAAAAGTGGGGGGCAGCTCGAATGGCCTCTTTTTAGCGCCTGCGTTTCAGGACACGTTCCATGCTCTTACAGAGCACAGACGTGACCGAAATGGGTCGGTCGTTAGTAGGGTCGGCACGACTACCTCTTTTGAGCACGGGCTGCACGTTGGCAAGTTTCCATGAACTCGGCACTTTACCAGTCTCACAGTTAACACAGGAGCCAACTCAGGCGCACATGTCCTCAGAACTATGACTGGAATACCGTCAGGATCACTGGCTTTATTCACGTCAAGATCGCGTAGCACTCTTCGAACCTCAGTTCGGTGAATCTTGAAGTCCGACATCAGTGTCGGCAGTCAAGAGGTGGAGGAGGCGAAGCGCCACCAGCGTCTAGACGTGAATTTTCTACTTATGTCAGTCTTTCTTACCTTGCACAATATACCTAAACTGGACCTATTTAAAAAGCCTCTGTAGCAAGTAAATATTCACAAAACAGTTATTGGCGAATATACCTATATATTGCATGTTGATTTAACCCCGAGACTTCGCAGTCACTATCTGTCAATAAACAAGCCACTTTTACGCGTATTTTATGCGATATCGAATATAATACAATAAAAACGGGAATGTTATGGCATAGGGTTAGTTACGACAGGGTTTATACCTTCCGGATGAATTCTTATTTATATCTGCACAAAAATCCACGCTTTCGAGGACCATTTTATCGATTGAGTATGGAAATAGACCTCTTTGGTACGGCGCTTGTGAACTTTTGTTTGCTTCAATATTTCACAAGTAAACGTCGTTAAAAAGTTCTTACCATGTCACATCATGTTTGAGAAATAATCGGTTGTTATATTTATCTATTGTGCTATTATTGAATAAATTGCTGTGATTCACTATATCTAATCATTTTTTCAATACCATTTATACCTAACCCTGCATTTCATATCATAAGAGCATGTTTGTAAACTAGCACTACCCTGCAAAAGCCACAGTAGACTTGGCATCCACCGCGGCCATATATTTCCCTGCTTCCATTCCGTACGCGCCCTAAAATGTTCAATTCCTAATCTCGCCACAGGTTCCATAGATCAATTTGTAGTTGGTAATTGGCTGGCCCTGTGTCCGGATTGCACCGGCACCGCGAGGATGGCGGCAAATAGCCAAAACTGGGGAAGATTGCACCAAATTGCCCCATTCCGGTCAGTAGGGAACTACCTACAAATGGCGTAACACCAAATAGACGTCTTACGATTCTGTGGGTGATACGTTCAATTGTAGATCACCTTAACACAACTCGACGGCAGTCGTAGCACCGTGTCATACGGCGACTGGACTAATTTGAACAATTCAGACATCAAAGTAGCCCCATTCCGGTCAGTAGGGAACTACCTACAAATGGCGTAACACCAAATAGACGTCTTACGATTCTGTGGGTGATACGTTCAATTGTAGATCACCTTAACACAACTCGACGGCAGTCGTAGCACCGTGTCATACGGCGACTGGACTAATTTGAACAATTCAGACATCAAAGTAGGCCACACACTTACTAAATTATAATGCCAAACAAATTTACTTTTCTAATCTCACAAATTGTTTTTCTCGTTTCCTTCACTTGAAATTTCCTGAGTTTAGCCATCCCAATCTCTACTATCACTCCTCTTTCACTGTGCAAGCTGTTCGCTTATGGAATGACCTGCCACTTAATATCAAGCAGGCTAAATCCTTGCCCATATTTCAGAGCTTGGTTTTTAATCATTACATTTCTACTTTGTGATGTTAGTTGGTGTGTGTAAGTCATTTTACTTGAAATATGTTCTGCTTTCTTTTATTTTTCTGTGATTTCCTTCAATGTATATATTTCCTTTAAATATCAATAATATGTAGTATTGTGTGTAAGTAGGTATGTTTGTATATTGTTTACTTTGAATGTTATATTTGTTATTGTGTTTTATTTTTAAATTATTTAATATTGTGTTAAGTACGCCAGCTTTACGGATTTCCTCTAGTGTTGTCCAAACTAGGTTACCTGGAAGAGATCACTTTAGTGATAAGGTCGCCCAATGTCCCTGGTTACCTTCCACCTTTATGTTAAATATGTTCTTTTTTACTTGGTGTACAATAAAGTATAAAAAAAAAAAATTGTACTCAAATGTAAACTTTTTATTTTTCATCAAAGGGATTAGTTACAAATATTTATTTATAACATGATAGTTTTACAAATTGATTTGTACATTGCCACATATATCTACGGCATGGACGTGAAGTGTAGATTTGATGTTGATTTGTCTGAAACCTTATGGAAGTCCAAACGGTTTATTTCGAGGATATGTTACTAGATATTTAGGAGTCTCACATAGTTTTAATACCTATGCTACCTACGTACTAGCTAGGTTAGTTTAGTCGTGCAACGGACTTGGTAATTGTGGCCGATATTTTATTGGGGCTGCTTTGAAAGCGTTGCCTAGGATAGGGTTGTTCAAAGCGGTAGTCTGCCTACTAAAGAAAATGGCGAGCGATTGTCGGTAGCCGGATTTTGGAATACATTCTACACGTATATTTTTCAAAAGTACTTTCTTACTATTTTGAATACCTAAGTATTTTACTTAGGTATGATACGATTTGAAATTGCTGCGGTGCTTTGTATGAGTACTTACAGATTAGCCGCAGTTATGTCAGTTCTAACTATTGAAATATTCGTAAATTGTTGTTACATACCCTTTTTCCCATTTATATAAGACATTTTACGGCCAATTTATGTAGGTACTTAAATCCGTATGAACTCTGTGTGTGACTTATACCAAACACAAGTACAAAATCTTTTATTATGCCCGAATTAATACAATAAGTACTTAGATTTATGTATAATTATCACAGGAGCTTAAATCTTACATCTAGCTGTACAAGCTGATATTCCATTGACAGCATTTCTTATACCTATGTATTACAGGTTTTAATATATTCTCACATCGAGATTTCTTGATTTAAATTATTGCAACCACAGCGTTAGTTATTTTAAGCCAAGTAAGCTATTTGAGATCACAATACTAGGCTTTTGGCAAAGGTAAAGGGCAATGTTAGTTCTCCAATCTCTAGTTTCTGCCCACGTTTTGCGGCTTATGCTCTTTGCTGTGGATTCACACACGAGAGTGCGGACTACTACAGTTAGGTATTGTAACTGCATCTTACTGTGTATTTCTGAACTGTTGAGTTTTATTTGGTTTTCACATTATTTCTATGTCTATCTTATTCCTAAGAGTTTTCAACAGAACTGTATAAAATACAAGGATAACAATCATTGAAATTATTTGTTTGTTATTATTAGTTTTTTTACATTACCTACAGATAAAAAACCCTAATCGTAATTTACATACTTGCAGGTTCATCAAGGTAGGTTTAACTTTACATGTAAATATGTTCCCCTATTGAGTCTATTTCCGTATCCTGTAATCTCATTACCCGAAGCTATTGACTCTCGTTTCAATTTTGCACAATAAAGGCACACATTTGAGTTTACAAATCGAATTCGGCAAACATTTGGCTTACCTCGGGTCGCCGAGTTTTGGACACATTATCCTCAACACACACTAGCATACTGTAATCACATTCGGCAAAATTAAAATTCTACCCAAAGAAGTCGTACAGACGGCACGTTTGAATTTCCTCCGAATCCCGCATTCAAACCCAACTGGCTGAAAATACCTCGTTACTGCCCTCGGGAAAGCTGCCGAGCTTTAGGTATTTTTATGCAAATGACGCCACTTTACACTACACCAACTAAGCGCCAAGATTTGCTAAATATAATTAACTGGGGAGTAAAACAAGGCTAACAAAAGCGAGCGTAAAGCCTTTGTTTCTAGATCTCAGAATTATTGCTCCGGTACATAAAAAGGGGTTAGTAAAAGATGTGTTGTAAAAAGCTACGGCTTGCCGACGCTTCCACTCATTTAGGGCTCTAGTTTAATGTTTATAAATTGGCCTTAAAGATGCATTAAAGCCTTCATGTCCTAAAAAGGCGTACGTTATAATACCTACAAGATAATTTTGACATTTTTACTCCAAAAGTGTTTTGAGGTGACAGTGTTTTAGATTTACGTTTGGTAGCGGCAGGTTGACGCGCATCTTAATCTAAGGGTTAACGAATAATACATATATGTATAAAGCGTTACGGATACAAAATTATTTTATGGTGGAAGTGCCGAAGTGTCGAACGCAGCGCTTTGCTTCTACGTTTATTGTACGGACGGCAAAGCTCTGGAACACTTTACCAGAAGCTGTGTTTCCTGCGAACTACAATCCAGGGGTTTTCAAATCTAGAGTTAATAGGTATCTTCTAGGTAAACGTGTTACACCCTTGGCTGCAGCAATGCTTAACATCAGGCAGTCTGTAGTCAAACGTAAACCTATCACACGAAAAAAAAAATAAAAAATTAAGAGTTGAATCTTTGTATGGAACAGCTGACTCATTTCTCTAAATTACAGAACTTTTAAATTCATTATTGTCGATGTCAGCTTCATTCGGTTTTATGAAGTAAGAGTTTCGTAATTCGTACAACAATATGCTCGTAGCAATTCCATGGCTCCGCTTAGCTGCTGTAATCCTGCGCGTATTTACAACTTTCAAAACCATTGTACATACATGTATAAACCAATAAATATCTGATACAGTTAGAAGGACAGTACAATAGTTGAAACAATCTAGTTTGTCATTATTCACGGGTTGACCATCTGCGTAGACCCTTCGGAATTGATTGTAGTCCACATTCAACACAGGCGATGGGGCTCCAAGATACCATTAGTAGGCTTGTTTCAAACATGTGTTGGAAGATAGATCCCCTTTCGATGGTTTATAGAAACTACTGAGCAATACGCAGATGAGATTGATAAGGGTGGTATGGTATATGGGAGTAATATGTTATAGCACCAGTTAAATATTTATGAACTCTTAGGTATTCTGTACTCTGTGCTCTTTAAGGTTCAAGACTTTTTACAGGCAATTTGTAGAGAGCTTTCTGAATTTTCTGTTTTTTAAGAGATTATAATCTGGAAGCTTTAGTATCTAGAATAAAAATATTTATTGAAAGTAAACGTACTGCTCAAACCATATACGCTGATATTGATTTAGTTTACAAACTGAAGCTCAAAACAGAGCTAAGTGGAAACAAAAATGTTTCGTATATTAAAACATAAAAATCGTTTATTTGAGCTTTCAAAATGGTTGTACAGTAGGATGAACAAAGAGAATTCCATAACAATAACTAGGGATTTAGGGATTACTATACACCAATAGACCAACCCTGGATATCACACTAGGTCTATTCCTGTGTTGTGACATACAGTTTTTCTTATTTTAAAAGCAACATAGCACTAAATACATGGTTATTTTAGTTACAAGGGATTTTGTTTTGACGTTTCCGATTAACAAGTAGAAACAGCTTTTACACTGTTTGTGGGCAACAAAAAGCAGTTTGTACTTTGAGCACTACATTAGGAACATATACATACTATTTACCTTATGTATTTTGAACAAGTATTAAATCGCTTAAAACAATAATCGACTACATAATAATTTACAGTAAATGTTTGTTTACACAAATAAATAAATAAATAAATAAATATCCTGGGACATTGAACACAGCGCCATCTAGCCCCACACTAAGCAAACGCTTGTGTCGTGGGTACTAGATAACGGATATAATACTAAGGAAAAGGCTTTAGCCTAACTTATTTGAATTAACTTCAGGGCTCAAGTAATCGCCTGGTCAATTACGAGCTAAGTTATCAAGCACTTATCACAAGTCCAAAACTTCTGCCCTAAATCCGTTTTCGATTCCACCGCCCCCGGGGTGTCGAACTTTCATAAAGTGGGCAGGTAAGCCAATATCACTCAATAAATACCTAATCAGCCACGCTGGGGCCGACAAATTGAGTTTATCCAATAACTGTCATCGATGACATGGGTACGTACTACGTATACATAGTGGGTCCATATATAGCCGTAAATCGAGTTCATAACACTAGATGGGTAGAAGATTACTCCTTGACGTATGTAGTCATAATTTTCATTTTATTCCATATTTCAAATACTTTTACCTTTACAATGCTTGATTTACAAATGTTTTACGAGCTTCAATATTTCTGTTATCTTTTTAAAACAGTTTTGAAGCATAGCATTTTTAATCTTAAGCTTACATTTAGGCGAAACATTTTGTACATTATGTATTTTTTGTAACTTAAACAAATACTATAATCAGATATGATATGACAACTAAATAAAAATCAGGCGACGATACGATACGATTTTACCAATTAAAAAAAAAATACTGTATGGACCTATGAGTACCACTTGAGCACACATAAGTTGCTGGCGCTAGTCATAATGTTGACTAGGATATATAGGTAGATATAAAGGAGTAGCCAGTAATTAATTACTTGGCAGCTACTTCTCTCAACGTTTGAGTCTATCTATTCAAAGAGGAAATGCTGCCAGCATCTTGGGAATACTGCAGCACAGCGATAGTATGGACGATATGCTAAGTTTTTTGTAAAATTATCAGTGTTTTGTAAGTTGATATTTTTTCCCTCTACATTTATGGTAATTTTGTACATATGTAAATAAAAAAGTAGCCAGTTCAGTCTCGATTTGATCACCTGAAACTGATTTTTTTATATAATACATTTTTATTTTTATTATATTTACTATTGTAAACAACACATGTACATCAACAAACTTCTGACTTGTAATTATGGCGTTATTAATAAATGATTTGTATTTGTAGTTACTCGACAATCTATGTATGTGAGTAAATCTCGACACGACAATCACAGATGTGCTCTGGGCCACTAATTATGTCGGCGAGAGTCTCTCATTAATCGCTGGCATGTAATCATTTGTAACTGCCACCGGTCTATATTGGACATGACTGTACCTGTGCCTAATGTACTGAAGTGATGTCTAACACTGTACAGTACGTGTGATGCTGGTGAAACTGATGACTATTACCTGTGATTTAATAGGTGGCCAACATCGAGTTAGAATACGTGGACCAGCGGATGTAGGATGACGTTTGAGATTCTTTTTTAATCAGTCACACCTATACAAGGATCTTAAATGTCTGTCTCTTTCCAACAGATATTCTTTTTAGGGCTTGGCGCAGATAATATATTGGACATAAATGATTTTTACAAGAATAAGCTATCAATTCATTAGTGGAATAAAAATAGCTGTAGATTGTGATGAGTTTTAACATATGAGTTTTAACACATTATTCAAAACCAGTTTTGAATGTGTATTTGGCTTATATATGAACTCATTCTGTTATGTGTACTGTTATAAATAAATAAATAAATAAATATGCTTTCTTTTCTTTTAAGCTTATATACATATGAAAATAAAATGCATCAAAAGCGTCATATAATTATTTATTGTCTTGTTCTTCACCCCAGCTGCATTTTTATATTCAAATGTAAATTTCGGTCGTTAGCTTTTCGTATCGAAAATCCAATAGATTTGCATACAATAGGTGCAAATAGATATCGATAGCTGCTAAGTGTCTCAGTGCTTACCTGCAAAGCTTTCAAGTGCTTTAGATGATAAAATCACCGTCTGAGGTGGTCCTGCGATCGGGACATGATAAAGCAGGATCCGGTCTACAGGACAAATTTTACGATACGCAAATATCTTACACAGATTTATTTACTGCTAGTGGATGTCCACGACTTCGCTTGTTTTGTTATGGTGTAAATGTATGTATATTATGGTATTATGTATGTATGTATATTATAACAATAATAGATATATAGTGATCGTGTTTGTCTGAGTGTAACATTGGCATAATTTTATATATATATAAAATTATGCCAATGTTACACTCAGACAAACACGATCACTATATATCTATTATTGTTATAATATACATACATAATGTTACACTCAGAAAAACACGATCACTATATATCTATTATTTTTATACCAAAAACACTCTATTAAATTCACTATTTTAAACAGTTGCTCCGTTGTGATGTGGAAGTGGTAAAAAGAGACGGAAACACTTTTTCGCCTTTATTTAATGCCATGATATTTTATATACTTTACGTTATCGGTAACGAAGGTGAATCGTTAAAGATTAAATGAATAAATAATGCGCATCCTTATGCAACCCAAAAAAATTATTACTTTGTAAAAATATAACATCTGAATTTAATATTTCACTGAAGTTCACTTTAAATTTTTGCCACTTTATTGATAAAGCTAATATTTATGTTAATTTTATATTTCCTGAGAACATATTCATATATTTTACTTTTATTTATCACAGGAACTAATCGTAATTAACGTTCTGTCTGCTTTTACACTCCCGATCTCGTTGAATCGCGTGTCAACAATCAAATTGATTCAGTTACATGAAGGTAATTTGTTTAATTGCATCATGAAAATCAGGCGGTGCCTGATGATGGATCAGCACATATTATTACACGAGCCGTGGCGGAATTTTGATTGAAAATTCCATTAAAATAACGCTACGATTGGCGCAATGCGTTCTGTGGAGTTGATGTCATACAGTGAACAAACTTATTATGCTTGAGGTACTGGCTACGATGTATCTTTTGTAGGACAAGATGTTGGTAGTTATTTTGATTATATTTTGGAGGTGTCTGTGTATTCATTCTTAAATAATCTCCAAAGTTCCACAGTGTTTGCTGCACGGGCTAAAAGTTTCATTAGCAATAACATGAGAAAAATATACTTTCTGGGTAAGCCTTTAGTGTCTGCATACGTTATATTAATATGCTATTATTTTGTAGTACGTTCGTAGGATAGATACCTGCAATTGACGCTTTGGTGTATGTTAATGTAACCACCCGTCCGTTATAGCTGCATATATTACTAAATTAGCACATCCTGGGTGCCTACAATGTGATTAGAAACGTAAAGACATACTTTTATCATAAATTTTCCTAGATAGATAGACTAGTGCTTTTACAATTATAAGAAAACGAGAACTTTAACAATCGTTTGTTTTGATCCTTTCCTGGTTCTACGAAAACAATATTAACGCCATGATGATTTGTCTCATTGAGTAGAGCCAACCTCAGTCACCGCACAAAGCGACAACAAGGTAATCTCGCTAATTCTCGCCCCTAACTTTGTGTACTGTCAAAATCACGCTGAGAATTTGGGTACCTAACGAGCAGTACTCTACCAGGGCTCCAGCTGAACCTCAGAATGCGTCCTAATGGCCTCCAATAAACTTAACTCGAGTCTAATTGAAGAGTCTCGCGAAACTCCCGCCATATTTCGGAATATTAAGGAAAAACTTTGCCCTCCGAAAGCTGTTTTGTCGAAAAATTTAATTTTGTGAGAGCGTTTAGGTATATCTTGCGTACAAACGTGGCTGTAATTTTAATGCGTAAGTCGTTCGAGTTTTTCCTGTAACTGCTGTATAAAGTTATAGGCAGGTTGTATTGGGAATGTGGCTCAGAGGAGCGATCTGCTCTTAGTTTAATTGGAGCTTTACGGTGGTATAGGTAAATATTTTGCTTAATTTATCTTCATAAACCTTCATTTTGCATTTACAATTTTGTTATGCCTGTTTTATGTAAATTAAGGCCTATATTTTATTACTTTATCGGCACCGTTGAACATACCATAGATAAGTGTGCCCAATTATTATATATATCACACCAGTGTGTGATATATATAATAATTCATACAATGTGGTTGTATAATTATGTTTCAAGATTTTTAATTCCCTAAAAACAATCAATATTTTGTTAATTTATGCTGTTCAGTAAATAAACGACTGATTTTTGATTAAAAGCACTGCAAAAGCAATTAACGAGGCAGTTTTAAATCGAGGTTTGGCGCAAGGAATGATTTACAAATCCAATCAAAGTGTCAACCTCTGGCATGCCTTGGTCGCCCGTCCGATGGCTTTTCACTGGCTTTCACTCCAATTTGCGGCTGGAAAATTTTCACCGACGTTAATTGAAACAAATGCAAACAATATATGAATGTATAGGCATAGTATAAGTTAATATTGGGTTATATAGTTGTTTGTTTTTGTTTCTATATTTGTTAAACCAGCTTGGAGACGCAGTGTTTGAAAGCAAATATTCTCATTTTAAAATTGGTACGTATCAAAAGAGGTTTAAAACTTTATAATAACTTTGTATCCTAATTTTAATTGTAATTCTCAGCTGCACCTGATAGTGATAATTTTAAATAATATTTTATTCCGCAGAGTGGTCTAGAAAACGCTTAATATGTTATTGCGCCACTTGCATACGAGCTTATTTGCTAACAAATCTATACTAATATTATAAAGCTGAAGAGTTTGTTTGTTTGTTTGTTTGTGAACGCGCGCATCTCAGGAACTACTGGTGCGAATTGAAAAATTCTTTATGTGTTGAATAGAGCGTTTATTGATAAAGGCTTTAGGCTATATAACATCACGCTGCAACTACTGGGAGCAAAGAAACAATGGAAAATGTGGAAAAACGGGGAAAATTATTCATCTTTGAGAGCTTCCGTTGCATGCGCTGCGAAAACGGTTCAAGATATCAAAAAATATGTATGAAAGAATTATTCCTCTTGAAACGATCTAACAAAATGTCCGTAACAATACTTGTCTATCTTTTAAGATTAACTCACTGGAACCGTTTTTATGATAACAACTTTTCCACGCGGACGAAGTCGCTGGCACTGCTAGTATTTAAATACAACGTAGGCGTAAGTTGCCAAGTTTCAATATAGTGAAAACTCAACCCTTTGCTCTACCCACATATTTCTTTGCAATCAATTGCAAACACGGCGCATCCATTGCTGGATGAGCGTATAAACTTCTGAAAGTAAAATAAGTTAGCGACGCAATGGTCTCACAAGTTAGTGCTGTTCTCGCCAAGTTTTCGTTCCTGAGTGAGAAGTTTCCACTCCAAGTGACTGTCATGTCGCTTGACAATATTGTTACGTCAACGCTCTGTTCTACAACTGTTCTACACAAGAATAGAAAAGATAAATCTGCGTTCAACTGGTGGCAGCACTTGTGCCACGTATCAACCCATTGATTATATCGACTACCCCATAGACTAGTGGTAAATTTTCGTAAGCGTTGCTATGTTTCTAAAGATTTTCTAAGTGTCCCCCTTTTTATGTTGTTGTTAGAAGTAGTATGTTTAGTTTTTCTTTCCTTGTTTTTATATATTATTATTGTAAATAAAGCTTCCAATTTATACTAATTGAGCAAAGAGATAAACGTATTAGTTTGAAATCACGATACCTTCCGTGGATCAAATTGTTACTAAACTGTCCCATACTTTTGTTTTATTCTATTAATATTTATCTATACATTACGCTTTCCGAAATGAGCCGCTTGCTTAGGAGATAACTTTTTAGTTTCAATTTTATCCATCTGCAGAATGATTTAGCGCGGACACTAATAAATAAAGCCGGGACTAGTATAGCGCTGTCACAAAATATGGCTCAAGTTTTGGAGTTGTGCTATCTGATTTCCGGTTTGAAGGAGTTTGGCTCATTTATGAAGCTTCTATACTTCTGCTCGACTTAGCTTACTTTTGTTATCCCCAGACTTGAATTTCCTGAAAACTTTTGTACAGTGATTTTATGCACGGGTATTGCAAGAGCATTTCAGATATTATAGATATCTTTTTAGTATTACTTTTTGGTATATGTTTACCCACAATAAATGGTATTCAAATCGTATATATATATATATATTTTTTACCTAAATCAAATAGGTATGTTTTAGTCGAGATACTTAATAGTCCTAGTCAAAAATTGGATCAGTAGCTTTTAAGTTATAAATTAAATACACATGCGTTTTTTTCCATCTAGGCTGCTATTAAACCTAAAATTATGTGCATATGAAAGGTAGGTATCATTTTTTTCAAAGTCAAGTTTTCCGTCTATAAATTTAAGCATGCAGCGTTGCGGGCATCCACTAGTTAATTTATATTCATTATATGTATGGATTATAAAATTGCAACTGCAACTTGCGTTTTCTAAGAATGCACTTTACTTATGGATACGGAGGTCTTACGATAAGAATAGTTGAACGCTCTTCGTTGTAATAAAAGGTATTTTTTCCTTTCAAATGCGAAAACATGCATTAAACCTTTCAGCGGAAGCTAAACATTAGCATATTATCTTTCATCTTTGCTAGCATTTGCTTCTTGCCTGAACCTATTCTGGACCACTTTTACATGGCCGATTAAAATTGCTAAGCGTCATAGAATAAAATTATGGCCACTTTGCGGCAGCACTGGCAATAAAGTTAAAAGCTCTTTTACACGAAAATCCTTAAGACACTGTCGGCGGAGGTAAACTTGTAAAATTCATGAACTGGCAGTAAAAAAGTTACTTCAACCACATTAACAGCTTGTCTGAATTGGTCGGGGAAGTTGGGGAGAGATAGTTTTGGTTTTTTTACTTGGTAACACTAAAACTACAATCCTATAACAGTAAGAGTTGTCTTATAATAGAGGACAATAATAGCTTTAAGATTTATAAAGTATTAAGCTAAATAATGTCATTAGTACCTTGTTTTCTTTACTGATATGAAATTAAAAGGTAAATAACCTTCAGTGATTCTGTAACGTTGAACATACATATACATTGAAGTACATATAAATATAATATAATATGCTACACACTTTACAATATTTGGTAAAATTATATTTATCACATTTTTAATAAAATTTTACAAGGTTAATAAAAAAGCAAGTGTTTTTATTGAAATCATATTGCTAGCCATCATGATCATCGGTGCCATCTTCATTTTGAAGTTCGGAGGTCAGTTGGCAAAACATTGCGATCAAGTCATCCCATTTAAATCGAAATAAATTAATGTAAGCTAGTAGATGTTTATATTGCAAATCTTTTCTTTCTAGTCTCTTAGATTTTAGAAATGACGAGAGGAAATAGTAATTACTAAGCAATAAAAATGGCAGACTACAAATAAACATAACATAACCCTTTGGATCGAAAGTTAAGAAATATGTATTCTTTTTGTAATCTGACACCCTATTGTAAATTTAATCACCTTTCTTAATTTGAAGTTTTTATTAAGTAGAACTAAAACAACATGTTTTGCTGGACACCCTAGGGACCAAACCTCAAATAGCTGCTGTAAATCACACTGAATTATTAATTGGAATTGTTGTTTGTAATTATTTGGATTAATTTATTACTTACTGAGCGTACTAGTTTGTCGCTGCGAGCAAAATTGGAAACATTTCAAAGAACCATTACTAAGCATACAAGTTGAATTAAAGGATAAAAAGCTAATCAGGAATACAATAAGTAGAAATAAAATCAAAAGAAAGTTTGAAATAAGCTGAACCTGATCACAACAAATGTATAATATTGCTACATTTTATAACAACGCTTACAATTATACACGCTTATTTATACGCTCATAGCACAGTTACGTTAATAGCAATGCTTAGTTAGATTTCTAATAGCATGCACACATATTACCCTCAATTTCCCGGTATAGTGTCAGTAGATTAGTGTAGTAAGCGGATTGCATCACGGGGCATGTTTAATAAAGAGATCGTAATGCGTCGGACGTCCTGACTCGCCATTGGCCAAGCCATGCAGCTTCAACTATTTAATTAAAGTCCGCTCTAATACGGACTTAGATTCTGTAGGGGTCTTGTTAAAGTGGAAATTTGATAGGACTGTTCTGAGGATGAACATATATCAGTTAAAAATGAGTGCATCAATCAAGGATGCTAATATTGTAATCAAAGATATCATAGTATTACAATGATTTATTATTTTGACAACTTTTAAATTATATATATTTTAATTATTATATGACATTGTTAAGTGATTAAGTGAGTATGAAATAGTTAATGTAATTGGTTGCGACCGTTTTAATTATTATTAAATAAATAAATATAAAAAAAATTAAAATATTTTATAACATGGAAAAATCAAAATGTGTAACTTATATTTCACACTAGGCTTAAGTTTTAATATTATTTTTGTAAATTTCAGTATTGTGCTGGTGTTTTAATAAAGTGTATATCTATCTATCTATCTATTTCCGCCGCAGATTAGTTTCCGAGTGAAAATAACCCGCTGTAAGAATTGCTTGGTTTTTCTGAAACTTATAGTGACATCAGAAACGGAATCCAACAAATATGTACACCTAACTTATTTCTTTGATTATTGGCATTATTGCCATATATGATATCTGCATATTTCGCTTTTTTATTTTGCCAATCCTAGTCCAATATACTTGTATTTCGATCTAAATACCAACTAGATTCGTGGCAAACCTATCATTAGGACGAGCCAAATAAACGTTAATCGCACAAAGTACCAATCGAGCTTGATAGGCTCAGATAACGTTAAACCTAAGCCAGCGCCTAAATGTACAACCTAAAACTGGTTCCCACTACCATACATCACTCGTCCTGGGCCCGCCTCTGTGTTTCTAAATGACGCCTGGAATCTAGTCTTGATATCCCAACGCTGGTCGTAATTGAAATCCTGACGTATTGATATTGCTTGTCCACACCAGATAATGGCAGGACCCGGTCCGGGGCTTTGTTTACTGTTTACATTAGTAAAGCTTTTACAGAATAATTGTGCGTCGTATGGACGTGATGGACTCGTTAAGTCTCAATTGTTTTGGAAGATTTTTTAAGGGAATGCAGAAGCACTTTTTTATTTGCTATGTGGTCTCATGAAATCCTATGATATATTGATAGAATATTAATATTTAATAACTGTCTCAAAATTTGTAAAGCAGCACACAAGTGAAAGGTGAATAGGATCGTCCTAATTGTATTAAATACGATGGTGTTTAAATTAGTAACGTAATCTTGAAAAGCACAAAATCTGAGGTTCATTTTACTTTTGTTCATTAAAAAATAGAAAATTCCTTATATTTATTGAAAAAATACGTTTCACAAAGCCGAAAAATAGCTTTTCATCTATTGAAAAGTATACCATATCTGCTGGTAATGTATTGAAATGTCTCTCTTATATGTTTTATGGCTCATGATTTAGGATTGGGGCTATTAAACGTGACTTGATCTAGATTTATCTTTCGCTGAACCGGCTTGCTACTTTATGTAGCTATTTCAGAGAGTACGTACCCATATCTAAGAAAGTTTTTATAATATTTGTAATACTTGCGGTTTTATTGTTAAAAATAGTATGATTTGGTTTCGAAACATGATCTTTTCTGACGAAGATAAATTCGATAGTATGTCCATCAATGCACATAGTAGGTATTGTAATTTGTAAGTACATGCCAAGATAAGTTTGCATCATTTTCCATGGTAACACATGTTTGACATACTTATATAGTAGTTTATGCAACTGTCATATAATGAAGGGTATTAAAACACGAGTGTGAGTTTATAAAACGAGCGCAGCGAGTTTCATAATTGTAACGAGTGTTATATGCAGTTGCATACCATACACTACTTTATCTTCACTAATGCAATTAATCAAACAACAAGAGTAAAAGCTGACAATAGTTTGTTTTTCATATAATTTTCTAGATTTTTCTGGCAAAAGATTGTGAGTTACTTTTGTTGCCAATTCTAGAATATCCAGTGGCGTACAAATATCATCGTCGCTATGCATTTTTAACTTTTAATTTGTATTTTAAAAACAAAACACATTGCGAAACATTAAATTCACGCGTACGTGTATTGTCACAGTGATTTTGCCGCCATTAAAATCTAACCAATGAGAGCGCAGCTGCGCGCATCAATAAAACGCGACCAACCTTATTGGCCCTGCAATCAGGTTGGTCGCGTTTTATTGATGTTATAATGAGGTTTTACGATATCGATGTGGATATTATACCATCATGTGAAATTGCTTAAATTGAGTGTTTTGTTGTCTACGCTATAACAGTAGTAATTATAAGTCAAGTACATATTGGAAACATAAGTAGAATGTTAAAACATTAGTTTAGATAAAATGTATTACAATGGCCTAAACATTTATGTTAAAAAAACCTAAAAAAAAAACATTTATGTACGAATGATTAATTAATCACAGCTCTAAGGACCTCGAAATAAAAATGAATGGACCGTCACCCTTATAAAAATATCCGAGTAGAGTGCGCCTCTAAACTGTGTACGTGCCATAAAATGCTACTGTGGGGTTATATAGGGCACAATTTGTACTGTAATGATTATGACCCTAAAAGACCCTTCCGAGGGATTACCGCCGAGTTGCCTCCGAAGATACCGCCTCTAATATTAATACGTTACACTGCAGATGCGAAGATATAAACGCCGCTGAAAGTCTAGGATATTACGCCCTCATACTGTATAAATAAGGCAGAAATTTGCGTACAATGCACCTTATTTGCATTTCACATCTAGGATTTTGTGGTGTTGCAAGAGAAACACGTGTGAGAATATTTGACGCAAATATTTTCATTTCGTACCACATTATGAGGGTAATATCAAACTAAGTTGTATTACATTTTCTAGCACCTTTTAGACACGTTGAACACTTTTAGTAATTTAACTAGTAACTTTTAATAGAGAGCGTAAATTAGACATAATTGAAGTTGGGATAAATTAAATTGTAGATCAAAATGAGATCAAACAATTGCTCGGTATTTAAAATAGGGTCATAAACACAGGCCGTGAGTCTAGGCTATTGTTCAGAATTATAGGATTAACTTTACTAAATCTAAAATCTAGGTATAATTAATTGAATAGCTTACAAAGGAGTTTTCACAAAGGCTGTTTATTTCACAACTTTTCGTGAATTTTAAGATAGGCTTATCGTGCAGATAAAATTAAATTACGTCTAGTGCCATTAAATACAACAGGTAAAGTTTATCTTTTAATATTTCAATGTTTATTAATGAAGCGTGGCATTTTTAAAAACAGCAAATTGTGAAGAATATATTTTTATTTAAACGTCATATAATTATGATATAATATGTACATATCTGCGTAGCGATGCTACGAGTTTTGTAGACCCTCTACGCCGTAGACTAAGAGAGGTACATATGTACACTATGTATATGTTACGGTAAATGTGGATAATGCGGTAATTATGTATAATTACCGGTAATTATGCATAATTACCAGTGCTCTCGGTAAAAGTGGTAAAAACTTTCGAATTAATCACATTTACCGGTAATCTTTACTTACTAATATTATAAAGCTGAAGAGTTTGTTTGTTTGTTTGAACGCGATAATCTCAGGAACTACTGGTGCGAATTGAAAAATTATTTTTGTGTTGAATAGACCATTTATCGAGGAAGGCTTTAGGCTATATAATAGGAGCGAAGAAACAATGAAAAATGTAAAAAAAACGGGGTAAATTATTCATGTTTGAGGGCTTCCACTGCGTGCGCTGCAAAAACGGTTCAAGTCGTGGGTAACAGCTATAATTTATAAAGCTGTAGAGGTTGTTTGCAAAAATAAATATGATGCCCAAAATAACTATTCCACGTGGACAAAGTCGCGGGCACAGCTAGTTATATATAATTACCATACCCCTTTGGTAAATGTAGAAAATAATGAAATCAAACATCAGAATCAAAATGTTTATTAGAATAAATACAAGTATTAATAAAATAAATAAATCGCACGAGTATAGGTTCGGCAAGGAGGCACCGTTATTAGTCGGTCTTCAAGTCGAGAGTAAACCGATTTCTTCTGGGCAAGCGCGCTAGATCGTAGATTATAACGTTGCAAGTTGTAGTCAGGCGTGAGCTCTGAATCGGTAATGATGTATAATTACCGGTAATTAGACATAATTACCAACGCACACGGTAAATGTAGTGAATTATCCACATTTACCGTAACATATATACTATGACTATTTTAGTTATGTGTATGTTTAATATGTTTATATTGCGAATTGAATGCATATGTGTATTTCATAAATATGCATGCATTTTGTTTCAATGATTTGTAAGTATTTTGTTGTCCTTATCCGTAACCTTTTTGGGTTTTGCGATTAATTGATTTATAAAATTATTAAGGCTTATATTTTATAAATCAATAGATAAAGAAAATATTACTTACATTTATTTTGTACTCAGTATGGCTTAACCTTGCTTAAATTAAATAGCCGTGAGCGTCAGCCTATCGCATAAAGTAAGTTAGCAAAATTTCATCCATTTCCGAAAAGTCATCTCGATTACAAGAATTGAGAGATGACTTAAAACTCGCAGATAGCTGTATACTGCCATTTATTAGTATAATAAATAAAGTGAGAAGTTGAGTCCATTTGTTCCCAAGTTAGGAAGTTAGTCGACAAGTAGGTGGGATCGTCTGGAAGTAAGTTTGTTTGTATATCTCCTTTCCCTATTGTTTTACTCCAGAGGTAAGGTCAAGAACAGCAATTAATTATGTACCTTTAATGTTAATTCAAATATATTTTCAAACATGTTAATCGTTTCTAAATTCAAATGATTAATAAATATTTTGCCCTATGTTTCTAGTTTATGTATTTCAATATATTCTGTTAATTTTGTAAACATAGAAATCCCTTAAAAACATTGTTCAATTTTATTATATTAAAAATTAAAAAAAATGAAAATAATTTTAACCCATTTTAAAACGAACAAAACTTACTTAAAGAAACAGTACCTAGAATAGTGGAGCTATTGACGCAATATTGAATTATACACAACTACGTCTAGGAATAGTTTTCACTTTGGATATAATAACCACCTCGATACCAGCGCCGTTGATTGATTTAGGAAACCAATTTGGAGTTCTCGGAAGCACAACGAAGCTTGCTGTATTGTTATAACATTTGTAAACAATAATGTATACACCTAGTTCTATTATTTACTAATTAACACAACACTATACAATTAATTCAATACTAAAACTATGAATATTAATTCAACACAATTTCACGAAACTGCGCATGAAAACTTTGAATTTTCAGTAGTGGATGTGAAAAATAGGAACGTTCAAAATCTCGTCCGCAGCGGCTCACAAAATATTCTAAATATTTGGTTCAAAATAAAGATATCCACACTCGATATTCTCTTGGAAATGTCATTGAATTTTTATCCTAAATGTTGTCGATATAAAGTTGAAAATCGGTGGAGAAGGAATAAGCCCATGCGGACAGTCACGGCCGTTGCTTTGAAAAATGAATGTAGGGAGCGTGACCTGTAGTACTCTGCGAAATTCCTACATACGCTTATGTACAGGGTTTCAGAGTCTACTAAAGAATAATAACCTATAAACTATACTACGTATACGTGGTGGTTTGAAAAGTCTGACATCAGAGTTGGCCACTCACATACGAACTCACTGCGAACAACTACTTTTATAAACTAATGCAAATAATAAGACAATAAATCAATAAAATTGGTAAAGACCTACAAGCATAAAACAAAACTAGGCACTAATTTTAGATACTGCGTTGTTGAAAAAATCTATAAATCCGAAAATTAACATTATAGTAGTCCTGTAAATGTGAGTTTCAAGTTATTTTTAGAAGAGGTCAAAGGAGCTATTTCTATTCTCTAGGGGTAGTGAATAGGATGCCTGTAAAGGGCAGATGTAGGCTTTACCTGCAGGTTGTAGACTAGTCCTGCCTAGGCATTAGACAAACGTTATTTGTTTGTTTGTTGGCTCACTCGCGTATAGAGGGACTATAGTTTGTGCTGACGTACATATATTTTAAACGATTTATATGATGTAAAGATGAGTATATTATATATTAGTATATTTATTTATATGAGTTTCATAGAGATGCTTTTAAATACCATTGATATGTATTTAAGAAAGATTCAATTGTAATTAAAATTATCAGAGACTGCCTTTAATTTATCTTACATTTATTAAACTTTCAATATGAAAAACACGTCTTCTTAGAAAATAATTCGTATGACAAGATTTGGATTAATATCAAAGTTTCTTGCGACAATTTACCGCTACAATATGATCAAAGCATAAAACCAAATGTTTGAAACTTCAACGAGTTTGTCAAACTTTACCATTTTACCGAAGTTTGATATTTAATTTTGATGAACCATCCGTCTCTCTACAATATCACAGTAAGTACTACAATAGTCGATCAAACAAAATAAGTCTGGCAGCTCCGAAACCGCTGAACATCAACTAAGTTACGTCAAGGCGATTTTACAGACTCCGGTTCGTACTTCAATGTATAAACGGCCCATCTATTCCACAAACTATCTACTAGAAAATATTTTAAAATGTACTCTATCAATGTTCAATAAGGTGTATTTTACAGTGAATAGTATTTTCTTGATTTCGCGGTCGAATGCTCAAACAAACCAAGAATGGACAATAGCCATGTTGTGTCTGGTAACTTGTTCCAATATTCATAAATTTCACGCTTTTTCTGTCGACGTCATTTAATTTTATAGAAACCCTTGAGCATCAGCAAGAAAATTTTGGTTTTTCGGTTGTGGGTTTGAAAATATTATGGAGGAAATGAATGAAATAGAGAATTCCTCTTATATCGTACGATATAGCTGTGTCATATTTAGGCTTTGTAAAATCAAATATCGCAAGCCACCACACGCAAGTTCAGCGATGCAATAACTAACCCAGATTCGGTAGTGGCTGCCCATGCGTGCCATTACAATACCGTGTAGTTTGTGTGCTTGTGTGTACCTCGCTGTTACACATAACATGCTTATAGAAGTTTGTAACCAACGTGCACTTTCTCTGGTCATTAATAGGTATATTCAGTCAGGTAAACTAGCATAAAAAACATAATTTGTAATGTTTTTTAATAACTGGTATATACCATATTTACAGATAATCCTAAAGTGGTATAGTTTTGTGTTGCACTAGAATGGATGCTGTCGATACTTACTTGTAGTTTCAGCTTCTAGATCTGCTATAAAACTATTCTTTATATAATATTGTAGATTACAGTTCATCATCAGCAGTCTACTTCTGAGTTGTCTTAACAAAAATAAACGTTTTCTTTTTTAGTTAAGTTTTTGAAATACTCAAGTAAAAATACGGGTCACAGCTATTGCTATCATTAAATTTTAACATACCTACATATACATAAGTCACATACATACTCGTATGTGACTTAAGCAGGAATATTATCACTTACTTGCTTAGTGATAGCACAGGTAAATGTTACCTTACCTTACCCTTACCATGACATAATG
Source organism: Macaria notata (assembly GCA_927399415.1). Classification (NCBI taxonomy): domain Eukaryota; kingdom Metazoa; phylum Arthropoda; class Insecta; order Lepidoptera; family Geometridae; genus Macaria; species Macaria notata. The sequence goes on from OV656730.1 coordinate 11,778,410, forward strand.
AGAAAACAATGTTAAGATGTATACTAAAACCTTACTGGTAATGGAGAAAATCTATCTATGTATCTATACATATAATAAAACTGAAGAGGGTCAAAATTCGGTATTTAGAAGATATTAGAAAAAAATGGGTATATTCTAAATTGATAATACTACACGTTTCTGCAGTTTTTATGATTTGTGTCTGTTTATTTAAACGCTCATCACGCAAGAACAGCTGAAAACATCATTATGTGTTTATGTATATTATGTATTTTTATCCTGAAATAATATGAGCAAAACAGCGAACGTCCACTAGTTTAGAAATAATACACAAACATTTTGCATTTTTTAAATTATCTTTTAGGGGCAGACACCGATTTTTTCCACGTAAAAAGGGTATAGTGGCCGATCAGTTACAATTTTGTTATATATGTACGTATTTATTTGCCTATGTAAATCCCATCAATTGATAGAAATAACTCTAAAAATACATCAACATTAATTCATATTCGTTGACAAATAAAAGTTACGTTTAACTAATTAATGACTACGCTTTATTCGATCTGGAAAAAGCAATTCCTCGGTCGTTATTTAGTATACAGATTAATAATTTGATAGTACATCACTTCGAGATTATTTCTAGTAAATGCATAAATGTATTGTGTTCTATTGTTCTCAATTGTGTATCCATAAGCGAGGGATGGTTGTTCATATCTCATGACAAAGCAAGCGTTTAACAATAGATGGGATTTAAGCTTCCTCAAATGTTCAGAATTTATGAATGAAAATCTCGCTTCGTTCAATTAACTTGTTACTTGATATATTGGCTGTAGTTTATGTATAAGGAAAACACATTTGCAACAATTACATAAAAATAGACTAAAGTTGATTTCTATAACATTTAGTACTAGAGCCTGACAGGTTTACTTATCTGTAAGAACATGGATTAAATCTGTTTTAAAAAATACTTACAACAAAATTACAATTAAATTTAGAATTGGACAAATACTAACTCTATAGCCTTTTTACTTTTCTTAATATGTTAACTGTTCGAACCTAATTTCTAGTTTCAAAATATGTAATTTTCATTTCATTGTTCGATTTAATTTAAATTGTATAATACTACACCTTTTAAAGGGTTTTCAGGATATAAATGTAACAAAGGCAGTAGCATTTCAAGCACTATAAATTCCCGTAAATGTACGTAGAAGCTAGCAGTAAACGCAACGTGATATCCTTGAGCAATACTGCCTTACTAACAACGAACATAGTTTACTTACTATTCTCGGTACTTATAAGATTCAAGAATCTTCGTTATTTTCTTGCTTACTATCTAATTTCTGTATAATAAGATGTACCGAGAAAACGTGTGGTTAGTTACCCTATCTAAAATCTACTTACCGCATTCGCTGCCCTCCTATTTTATATAACAAGATGTACCAAAGAAATAGAAAACCCTTATTAATGCACATACAAGCGTAAGCACACTAGTAAGGTATATTAAGTAAGATACAAGTAGGTATAAAGATCACTATATTGTGGTGTCCAACAGGCCACAGTATAATGCACATAAATACTAACGCTTTCGCTTTTTAATATATGTACCTATATCACCACCGGTATGCTCCACTTTGGATCACAGCGTTCCTTGTGTGAGTGCGCTTCAGGTGACCAAGTGGTCTAACGCCTTTATAAAAAGATGTACTTACTATATTTTTTTGTATGAGATTCGCTAGTTAGTTGGTAGGACAGTGAATAACTTCGGTGTAATAAGTTTCCAAGCCATCCGATAGATCACAGTTACTTGCCATTTCAATCCAAAATCTACTTAAATCTAACGGTCATCGTCGGGCAAGAAATGCAATGTGATATACCCTTATGCAACTATCCGTACCTTACTTTAACTACCGAAACCTAGTTTACTCACTTTCAAGCATATACTTACTTTATTTGCTTAGCTATATCATTTTCTAGCTAGAGAAGCTTTGTGCTCTAATTTCAATACATTACAAGTAGTTAAAAAGCGTAGAGCATTTATGTAGAAGCAGGGGATTTTCCTCTATACTTGTAAATTTTTAGTTAAACAATTTAGGTTTTCTTATAATAACGTAGGTTTTGTAATTTTTTATTATTATAGATTCATTTTTTTCATGTCAATATCCAATTTTATAAAGTAGGGAAATTAATATAGTTAGTGCTCATCGGTAAATTAAAGTAACGATGTTTGCGTATACTGTATTTTAACCCCTTATTACCACAACGAGTACATTACAATAAACTAAACAGTCTTGAAGTCTACAAATGACTTAGCTTATGAGCGTCCTCGTTTAGATGATAAAAGTAAGGATCGCAATAATATACTTCCCCCTGTAAGACATACTCGCCGTCCATCAAGACAGATCCGGGTAACATATTGCAGTGACATTGCGCAGGCTGGCCGGGACTTGGTAAAGCTTGGTAAACTTGAATACACGGAGATACCAGAATATAAATGGACTTGGTAGTATGCCATTGTATTGTGCTTGTTAGTGGTAGATAAGCAAAAATCGATAAAAGTGATTTTGAAACCTTTTCTAAAATGAAGAACTTAAAGTTAGTACTTGGGTTGATAGCATACAGATATCAAATTTTATGCCGGACACTATAATTAATAGATTTAAATGGATAGTAATGATCATGTTTCTTATCAAAATACTTGAAAAATCTCAAAATGAGCTGAACCGATTTTGGTAAAACTTACGTTGATATACCTAAACATTTGGATAATAATGTAAAGTTCTAAGGAATGCGTGGACAAACTCAGAATCTCTTATAGCTTATTAAGTATCAATAGAGTAATTTTGTCCCGATCAAACAGTATCACTTATACTGAATTCATAACCTTAGTATTTAGAGTCGGTTACAAAAAGAACAGCGACATTGTTTACCTGAGATCACCAGCTTAATCTTGCAAGTACATTAAATAAACACATGGAAAGCTTATTAAGACATTAGTATGCAGCAAAACCGTGTAATGAAAAAAGTTGGCGCGTAATGAACCCGCCTGCGTCTGCAAACTGTTTTAATAACACTTGTAAGATGCTTTCATCTGGCGAAGTTTGTCTAGCTTAACGTATTCAATTCATTTAAATAATTTATTTTATGGACTTATGTCTTACTTTCCTTTACTTTACGTAGTTCGTATGCGCACTAGGCTGGGATCGCGACACAGTGGGAACCTCAAGGTTGACATGGTACAAGAAGGCCCAAAACCCACTGGCGTCAGGATCTCGACCGGTTTCAGGGTGCCTGGCGTGATGAAGCATTCGACCGGGACGCATAGAGGAAGACCTTCGCCAAGGAAATAATTTAAAAAAATGTGAAAAAAATTAATCCATTTGATTAAAATTAGCATGTGAATTGTGTTTTAGATAAGTACCTAATTGGGTTTATTTCACATATCCGTACACAGGGTTTCGTAAAAGTGTTTCTTATACACCACAACTTTGAGCTAGACAGAAAGCTAGGAAAATACTGTTTTTTGACTGAGCAAGTGCAGCGATCAAATTCACGTCGCTGTATGGAAAATTCTCTCGGCGGCCCGTATGTTTGTTTGTTTATCCGTTGAGTTTTTATTTTTTTTCAAGTATTAAATCTACACTTTCTTTCTTATGCATGGTCATTTGTTGTTTAGTAATTTGCTTTCAGCTACGATCAGTCTTCAAAGCGAGAGTGCATCGGGTTTTACTAATTAGGCACACTAAGCACACTCCATCATAAACTTGCTACTGAAGTGTAAACTCACTTCTTAAATAAAACCTATAAAAAGTTAGATTGCTCAATATTTGATAGACATAATTCAGTATGCATATATAAATAGATGTTTAGGAGTTTAAGTCTAAATCAGTAGGTTGTTATGCACTGTTTTCTTGCATACTATCTTATTTTATATTAAGATAAGAGTTTTTAGTTCATTCAGTGTTTTTCCGATCTTTCAGTGCTAGTTGACGGGGAACTCGATCGACTGTGAGTAGCCAACTGGCTGTAAATAATGTTGCAAAAAATGTTGTACACTATGCATTTTAATTTTTGCATAAAAAGGATATTATGTTGTAGTTGAAAACGAGGATATGATAAAAACTAATTTTATTTTATTTGCATCTTTACTAATAATCAGTAATCGTGTGCAATAACTTGATCAAATCAGTCGCATTTTACAAAGAATATACCCACATATTTACTAAATACAGTAGCTAATTGTTAAATATTATTTGAAGTATTTACATGGATTTTACACTCATCCATTTCAAGTATTAATGTTTCATAATGTTTCAACTCTAACGTTATAAAATCGGGCGTATCATTTCAAAATGTACCCAATTAAATACAGGTCTAGATAAAATCCTAACAAGTCTACACGTCACAACTTTTCCTTTACAAAACAATGCAGAACTCGAGTAAAAAGTCGCTAATTTTGTTCGCTTGCCAGTATAACTCCTAGCAATTGATAAAATAGATAGAGAGACCTATATTTTATCACTTGAATTCTTGCTTTTATTGACAGGAAACTATAACAAGAAATTACAATTTCGTTAAAACTAGCTGTGACGCCTATAACGCAGGGTTAGCATAAAATTAATAAAATTTATATTATTAGCTCAATTAATTCACTAGTTCAACAGCAATTGCTTCAAATAAATAATTGTTTTATATGAATTCATGCTCTATGATATTAGCTCTATTTAAGGACTAATCAGAATCAAATACATCATGTAGACAACTTAATCCTTACGCTTTGATGAGTCGTCCATTGCTCATAACGTGGTTGCCCCTAGCTCTGCAATGCCAGTTATCTATTCCACCGCGCCGGCTAATACTCGTATTTTCCATTGAAAAATAACTCTAACGGCAGCTAGCTTTTCAAAAGTTGCCCTCCGCCTCGCCGCGTGGCACCTGACATGATAAAACCATCCTTTTTTACCCGGTTTTTTACCCGGGTGTCGTTAAACGCGACATATGAACCCGGCAATCGGGACTGTTTCTTTTTTATTTATTTTTTCACGGCTGCAATGAAAAATATTTTCTATCCAGTAATGGCGGATGTAGCACCGCGGGACGAAATACGAAACTCTTGTATTTTGCATTTACATAACTCTACATAGAGCGGTGAATGTAAATATTGTGTATTATGTTAAGTTTTTCGGCAAAAAGAGCGAATAAAGCCGAATTGTGTTTTTATTGAAGCCACTTCGTCTTTTACTCTGAATAAAACGGAATTAATAAAAGATGTTTTGATGTGACTGTTAAGGAAAATAAGGTTTGTGAAAGTAATTTTTTTTTAACTTGAACGGGTTTGCACTTGACCATGGTTTACCTGATAGCAAGTAAGGCTATGGCCTAAGATGGAGCGTGCTTACCTGATAAGAACCGATTCACTCTCGCTTTGAAGATCGTAATTCAATGAAACTTGTATTTATATCTAGAAAAGTCGGATTATAAAGAGGACAGCGGCGAGAACAAACAGATAATTAAATTGCTAAGTAGGCTTATTTGTTTCATCAGGAAATGAGCCTGGAGCTACGGCTAATATTGACTGTAAGTAATGAAAAACAAAAGTCTTAATATCGTGTTACTATTTTAAGTATTTACATATGTATTAAACAACTCTTTTAGAGTTTGATTTAAAACAATGTAAGGCATTGATTTTTGGCAAACAAGTTGAGACTTATCAATTGTCCAAATAGCTTCAATTTACACTATGCATATACATATACCTTTGTCACGGTAATATTATCATACAGTATTGTAACTCGGCCGTGTCCTTGAAATAAGTGCCTACAGCCGCGCGGTACGTAAGCATGTGATAGGGCTGTTGCATCTGCCTACTTTGAGTTCCTATCTAGTTTTGAGATTGTATATTTATTACTTTTTATTTATTTACTAGCACAGATACTTAGTAACATTATAAAATATTAATATGATTACATAAAATACTTTGTGAATGAATAGAAAGTGTTCAATAAACGTACGTTTGGCAACCCTGATCATGCCGCACGCATGCCACGATCCGAGCGCGTGAGTATAGCTCGCTCGTCGTCCGTTTATTTGAAGTTAGAATACTGTATAATAATATTACCGTGCCTTTGTGTCGAAGAACAAAAACATAATAAATAAAATAAATAAATAAATATTTCAGGACATATCACACAGCGCCATCTAGCCATTATCATTTATCATTTTCTTATCATCATTTTAATGAATGCATTAAAATGATGATAGTCAAACAAGAAGCAAATTGAACTGGAACTGTCTCTTGTAATTCAGTTTCTAAATACCTACAACATAATTATTTCTCAAACAGACCGCTTAAACAGGTTCTACGTATTTATTGCCACAAACAAAGCCAGGGACTTGTTAACTCCAATTACGGGCGAAGTCACGAAGCCAGCCTCGTTCGGCTAAACACCACCGGCATTTCCAAGATGAATAACAGATGCGCGAGTATTTACGGTTCTCTCACGACTTCTGTCTATCTATAGGGATGTGTTTTGATCGCTTATATCGATAAGTATATACTTAAGTTCATCATTATCATCATCATCAGCCTGCTATCGCCCACTGCTGAGTATAGGCCTCTCTTCTTGTACGCCACTCGTCCCGGCCCTGCGCAGATTGAATCCAGGTGCTCCCTGCGGTTGTTCTAATGTCGTCAACCCATCGCATTGGTGGGCGACCTCTGATTCTATAGCCCCAGTCATGGGACTCCAGTCCGTAGTTAAGTTATATTTATTTAAATAAAAAAAGTTTCAATCGAAATAAATGTTGTAGTATATCTATGTTTTTGTTTTAAAATTTCAGCATCAGCCTGAATGTCTGTTAGTATGCATAAAGATTTTCATTAAACATTATGTCTTATTTTTAAAAGAGATCTCATACAACGCTTCCTAGAAAGATTAAACATCAGGCGAATTATAGTCGATAGCAAATCCATTAAACACAATAAACGCGGGACTGTAGAGTATAAGGATAATTTTATTAAGCAACTGAACAACCTGCAAGTAGTTTCAGACCTTAACATTCGCTACTGTATATTATTTATCGACTAAATTTATTATTTATCGACTAAATTTATTATTTATCGACTAAATTTATTATTTATCGACAAAATTTATTATTTATCGATAAACACCACTTCTCTAGCCGTGAGAGATCTCAATTTGTAAGGACAAAGCCTCGATCCATCATCAGAAGGGATCTCAAAAGGGGAAGTGTTGTAATTCTTTTGACTTACATAGTTCGTATGAACTCACATTCGTTTTCTTTGCTCCCGCTATAAACAACTAGTGATGTGATGAATTATTACTTGTGGCATCATGGGATTATTATTTATTGTTTGCATTGAACTTTTTCAAAGATTTTTTTTTAAATATTGTTGTTTGCCTATAGATACCATCTAAAATGTACTTTTAAGACTTTTGTATTTCGAAAACCTACAAAGCAGTAAATTCAAGCCAAAAACAAACAGTATTAAAATTCACGCTATTACTTTTTCAGACACTAAGGACGATTTTTATTAAAACGCGAAATCTCTTCTCTCAGACTTACCTAATAAAGGGGGCATTGACCCCGCCCTTGAACTTCCTTGAAACCCTGTTTGTGTTCAAAATAAATCTTACTATTTATCGCGTCCGAGAACAAAGTCTAATTTAGCAAATTGATCCTTCTCAAGCGGCTTCTTATCTCTGTTTCGCACCTACTTTGAAGCGAATCTTCATCAAGTGGCAAGTATTCTCTTTGTTTGAACTCATAGAAACGCAGAAAATTTGTTCGCAGATAGTTGCAAAGAAGATAATTTAAGAAAGGAAGAGCGAGAAAGAAAAATCTTGAGGCTGAAACATTTCAACGGACACAATGTCTAAATTGTGCGTTCATACAACCATTGGCTGAAATTTACCTATCTTAAGTCACAAACTTGGCAGTTTAACGTTGGTTTGGTATTTTATTACATTTTATATCAGGTTTTTGGTAAAAATATATTGTGAATTTTTTGTTCATCATTCCAATTGTACGTCAATTTCTGTATAAGTCATTCGCTGTACAGTTCTATACCTATAGAATAAAAAATATTATAAAACAGTGATTCATTTCCGAAAAATACTGTCGGTGTCGATGTCAAGGAAGATATTCGTCTTTGAAATCAATATTCGTCGCCGACACGCATCCAACGGATTATTTAGGGTATCCGATAGCAATTGGATACTTTTGAATAAGCCCGTAACAAGGCTGGAGGTCGGTTTCACATTGATGCTCAATATTGTTGGTTGATAATTCTAGAGGTTTGATTAGTACGGCAACAGATGGCGTTGAATTTAATGTCTAGATTATTAGCTTCCTCACATAAATATCACAAAGTACAAGTACAAATTTAGAGTCTGATAAATTTTGATTCTCCAGTTATTCTATAATGATCTAACGAGATCTACAATGTATCCTGTCATAAAAATACCACAAAATGTTTGTTCAAGTACTTATGTCACTATCACCATCGCTTTATGTAGCTATTTTTAGATCGTCTTTAGATTGACAACTTATGAGATACTGATAGATTAGTTTAATTGTTGAACACGTGCCATACTCCCAGAATACATACACTGCTTGGCGGTTTTGTCGCGTTCCTAGTGTTCAATGTGAAAGCACACACGAGGGTACTCCGTAACGACGTGCTGAGCATCACAACGTGCGAATATTCAAAAAGTAATTGCGCCTTTTTACGTATGTTCGTAATCATATACGTGACGAAGATACAGCCTTAAGTACGTGCCTCGCCCCTTGATTGGATGTAAGCGGTTAGCTTTAAGAAACGCCTGACGGATAGCTAAAACGTGGCCAAAGTTTTCAATGTACGTGTTCCCCCTTAACTCATGTTTTCTGATTGTTTTAACGCAGATTTATCTTTGTTATGGTTGTTCAGGATTATACTAGAAGGAAGTGGTGTGTATAGTATTAATTTTTGTTTTATTCCAACACCAGAAAGTACGAAAAAATTCAAACAGACAAATATACAAACATTGAAATCTAACACGTTATTCAATTTAATAACCGTGATTGTCTTATAGTTTCTAATTCGTATTGGTAGTGATAAATCAAGTAATATTAACAAAATATGTTGAAGTTTCTTACTATAAAGTTACTTCGCTTATTCATGTTTTAGAAGTCAGATCCCGATTTACTTAACTAGCGAACTAACTTGTGACAGAGATAACTTAAATATATATATAAACTTAGATAACAAAATGTGTTCAGTTCAAATCTCTAAAGTTAACTTATTAGTTCCTAAGCAAAATCCTAGATGGCGCTAGTGGTCGAATTAAATCACGCTAACTGTTCGACAGCGGAATTGTAACAGAATTTTTGATCTTTCAATATAAGACCATAAACTGTTAAAGATTGTTTTATCATCATCACCCCTCGTCGTGAACCCCTTCCCAACCTCATAGCATTTTATTCAAAATGCAAAGTACAAACTACATTAAAATATTAAAATAGCACCTGAACTAATAATAATACTACAGACATTCAACGACATAATGCAAGCGAGACAACAAAAGAGTTGCAAAACGATATTCTATTCAACTACTATATATAGTATACATACATATGTATAAAACGATATCGCACTCATCAGAACACAAAGCACACAGAAAGTAACTGTCGATAAGGGCCGGTGCTCACAATACTCAATTTAGATAAGAAAAAGTGAAGCTCTGAATCACAGGTCATATACATGAGATTAGGGACCTAGGTGTGTGGAGGTTAGATGTCTGCATGTGTAACAAAAGGAAAGATAGATTGTTGAACGTCCCTCTTGTTTCAATATGTAGATATTTACCTACTTATAGCTGGTTCTTACAAACTACATAGGTAAAAATGCGACAGAGACTAACCAATTTAATTGGATTTAATCTTGTGCAATTTTTTGTATAAACTCGTACTGCTTGAAATAAAAAAATATACAATAAAAATATATTTGAATCTTCCTCTCTGTATAATAATCTACAGTCTACATCTACAGAGTTGCCATTACCCGCTTTAATTCAAGATAGAATAAAAACGAACTATTTAGGTAAATCATCATCATCATCGGGTGCCATCTTCATATAGAAGTTTGGAGGTCAATTGGCAAAAATTTCTGCGGTGCCATGCTGCTTCTTTAGGTAAATAATTTATCTCTAAATGAAAACTTTGGCTCCATTTTATTAATGTATTTTTTTTTTTTTTTTTTTTTTATTTAAAAATATATAATACTTTATTTACAATAATAAAATATAAAAACAAGTGAAGGAAAACTAAACATACTACTTCTAACTACTACAAAAAGGGGCACTTAGAAAATCTTTAGAAAAGCCTAAAGATAATCTAAGTGCTCCAGCCCACTACCAGAGGGCAGCGTGCCCAGCATGCTGGCCGCATTACCACGCTGGATGGCAATGCTGATACGTTGAGCCAGAAAAAGGCCAGCATTTTGGTCATGCGTCGCGTCAACCAAGCGCTCCGAGAGGTTTTGGAAAATAGTATGGGCTCCCGGACCCCACGGCCCCAAAGTCTCGACTCCAAAAGGCTCATAGATGTAACCTCGGCCGAGGTTAGCATATTTGCGTCTCTTGTGATGCTCGGCAATAATAGCCGCCGCTCCAGCCCGACACCGTGTCATAGACAGATGAGACGGCGCCAATGTGTCGACGCAAGTTGCGTCCCACACAAGGGGCCGACCCAACTTCCAGGGCACAAGGGTCATACCGTCAGGTCTTTTTCCATCGTCACGTGCTAGGCCGCTCGGTTCGAGCATAGCTGCAACATTGGCAGTGGAAAAAGCCCGGCGAATGATGTCGTTCAGACTAGCGTGGCGGCTAATAATGTATTGATTTTAAAATACTCGTAGCTCGAGCGTTCAAATTTAACAAAAAATATAAATTTAATACGTTATTTTGATAGATACCGATGCAAATATTTTTTACTAAAAGAGAACTACGAAATTAGTCCTGTATTTCGAATCATATTTCACTATAATATGAATAGCACTAACTTATAAATTTATTTCCTAACTCAAAGCCGCTAACAAATGAATACAATTTCCTAACAAAAGTCCTCGAACCATTTCATTCGGACTGGCTCCTGTCCAAACTATGATGGCACTTTAAGCCTACACCTTCCTCTACCATCATATCCAGACCTCTATCGACTGTCCTTCTCAATGACTTGTCCTTGTACTTGTTCTTTTTCGGGGTTCAAGTTATACTGGATAATGTAAAGGTGGACCTTCAATAGTTTCATGTAAGAAATGTTTATCGATATGAGAATGGAGATGATATATGAACTCTATGGGCGTTTGGTTGAGAGATTTAGGTACAATGTGAAATAGGAAGGTCGCCGGACCCTGTATATCAAGTGGGAAGGCGAAGGTCGGAATTATTGATGATAGAATGGATCATATAAGAATTGTTCTCGGATACCTTCGGATTTTGAGAAGGATTTTTTTAATAAATGCTATTTTTTATAAGTTTGTTCTGCATAAGTGATATATTGTGTCGTTTCACGTTGGCTTTTAAGTTAAACTTTAAGCTTCATGTACTAGCACTAATATTTTATCCAATGTTAGTTATATGCTATGTTCTATTTCCCATATCATCGTTATATATTCATTCATATTGTTGTTAGGATTGTGACATGAAACGTGTACCTACTTGTTTATATCTTGCATTCTGTATCTCTTGTTTCGTGTCCCAATAAATGTATTTTTTTTATATCAAATTTAACCCAAATTGGTTACTTGCACACTTAATTTTCAACTATTTTAAAGTAAGCAGAAGCGATTACTGAATCCAAAGTCCACTTCCCTAAACTACGTTGCTAGGTGGAATGATTGAGTCGGTACGAGTGGACCGGGAGGTCGGCTAGACGTCTCCAGATTTCCCATTTAGAACCAACAGGTCGTACAATTTTATTACACTTTTTACGACTTCTTTTTACTCTCTCAACTGTAGAAATTATTATTTTATTATCTCAGTGGCCTTAAAGAGTCGTTTATGGCGGTCTTTCATTAATGTTATCACGAATTTCAAAGTTGAAATTCCTGTAAAAATTAGAGTACTTTTTTATGTATTAAAATTAGAGTACTTTTTAATATATATTTAAGTATTGTTTTGAGATAAAGATTTATTTTTATGTAGAAATGGTAAGCATCGTGGTTATTTGATTCAAGTTTTAAATATCAAGAGTTGACGGTATATTTCACCTTATAAGACAGACATCGCTACAATTAGAGGTCATAGTGATACTAATAAAATTGATTAACTCTTCTATTTGCTTCCCTGTCACCCATACGAATGATGTCTTTTTTATGGTCTGTGGTGTACGTTACGTTTTTTTTTATCTATAATCAGTATTACAATAAGCAGATGTAGTCTGTGTAAATGTTGTTGTAAAGTGTGCACTCCATTAAATGCATCTCCTTATATTAAATTGTCTGGTGGAGCCCAATGTCAGTCGCTGGCTACCACCAACTTTCCTCTTTAGCCTTGGTTCGTATCTTCGAGTCCTTAGGTTCTGGGCGAGTTGGTTAGGATGCCTTGCTAGGCGATTCGTATATGCATATGTATTTATCTTCCTGTACAGTCTTCATTTGAAGGTGCTAATGTATTTCACAGTTCGTAGTGTACCAGGATACTCCGCTTATGGTCCTAAGTATGGTGTTTTGCATGCTTTGGAGTATTGTGATGTTTGATTTTGAGGCTGTGCCCCACAATTGTAGTCACAAGTCCATGCTGGTTTTAGAAAACTTGTGCAGATAAGCAATTTGTTATCGGTTGACAGTTTACTATTTCTGCTCAGTAACCAAGAATATGTGTGGTATTTTATTTTGAGCTCCTCTCTTTTGGTGTAAATGTGGTCTCTCCAGGTTAAGCGACGATCTAAATGTATACCCAGGTATTTCACTTTGTCTTTTTGTGGAAGAGTGACGCCTTCTAGTTTCACTGGGGGACAGTTGCCATTTCGAAGCGTGAAGGTGACTTGGACGGATTTAGTTGCACTTGCCTTTATCCTCCACTAGTGGGTGCTCGCGGCTTCGCTCGCATTAGTAAAACTTACATCCCTTATTTCACCCCTTGAAAAGCGTTTTTTCCAAAAATCCTTTCTTAGCGGATGCCTACGTCATAACATCTACCTGTATGCCAAATTTCAGCCCGATCCGTCCATTGGTTTGGGCTGTGCTTTGATAGATCACTTTATCAGTCAGTCAATCAGTCAGTCACCTTTGAGTTTTATATATTTAGATTTACTTAGCCAGGCGGTGTTTTCATCTAGACCTTCCTGGAGAGTTTCTGATGCTTTTATTGGACATGGGTTGTTCGCTAGAACGACGACAAGACGTTTCATTCTGTAAAATATATTATATTGCGAATTTCATCCAAACTATCATACAAAGTTACTTAAAAAGCAAATTAGACACTGTATAATAGTTTCTACGAATCAATTCTACCCGTAGAACAACAAATTATGCCTACGACGTAAAAAAATAATTAAATAAAACACTCGCCTTCAATATACTTCCAATTCAAAAAGCTGGAATAACTCCTCTGTAACATTTAAACATACTTTACAGATAACTAAGATACTTACAGTCAATTTAACAACGAAACTTTTTATCCAGCCGTAGATCAAAGCACATAATCGTTCAAAATTACTCGAGTGAAAAATAAAATCTATCGGAAAACTCTTGGAAAAGGATATCAAAAGGATTCTTACGCGAATCAAACCTTTCTTGAACAAAAATTAAGGTTTCAAGGCCAAAAGAAGCGATTAAAATGGTATTATTATGTTTCTGAGAATTTATTGCTGTCAAATTAATTTTGATTTATGTATAAAGTCCAATGAATGAGCCGGGAAACGACACTTGATGAACGATTCAAGAGATTTAGTAGAGTTTCGAAGCGATATTTATCGTCAAGAAACTTGAAACCGGTTGATATGACTATATAAAACTAAATTAAACTTTTATTGGAAAATCGCTCATTTTCCAACAAAAGTTTAATTTAGTTTTATATAGTTTTATTTTAGTTTTATAAAATAATCACGACTCATAATTAAAAACGCGTAAGGCCCATTTCTCGTCATATCAGGTGTCCATAGTACATCGATATGAGTGCTTGTTAGACATATTCTGACAGCACAAGTGGCGCCATCAGCCGCTCAGTCTGAAGTGTATGGAAATGAGTGTGGATTTTCGCGCCTGGCAGTTAGTAGACCGTAGCCTAGTGGTTAAGGCGTTCTGACGGTAGCAGAAATACGCAGGTTCGAATCCTGCCGGTCGTGATTATTTTCGCTCATTTTCCAATAAAAGTTTAATTTAAAACAACCATAGTGCAGGTTAGCACTCAATAAATTAACTCATATATAAAACTATTATAGAACTTACATTCTATTTTCTACGTATCTAAAGATAATAATTATCTATTATGCATACATCTATACATATAATAAAGCTGAAGATGGTCAAAAATCTGAACATAGAAGATATTAGAAAAAAATGGTTTGGGTATACTTTAATTCCATAGCAGAACATGTTTCAGCAGTTTTTAGAAATTTTGACTGTTTATCTGTTTATTTAAACGCTCATAAATCTAAGACGGCTGAGCGTATCATCATGATTTTTGATATGTAGGTAGTATGAGGACTTAGAAGTGCCAAAGGCTAGTTTTTATCTCAAAATAAAGCGAGCGAAGCCGCATGCGTCCACTAGTATTAAGTATATCAATAACGCTGAAATTGAGAAACATGTATTCCACCTAGGACCGACACACAAACATGATGTATAATAATTTAAGTCAATAATCTTACTTCTTGGAGCATATTAAAAAATTCCAAACCTCTACTTAAAATCAATGTTTAGCTGAATACAATTTTCAGAACGCTGTAAAGCAAATACAGGCCAGTGCTATTTAAAAAAAAATATTATATTTACATTTTTAACTACTAATGATTCCTTACATATGACTTTACTTGGGCTATGTACAATGATGTTTCCCAAATTACAACAGAATTTATTAGAAACCACAACAAAAACCAACATTTAACACAAAATATTCATGAGCAAGAAAATAAAAGACGAGTCTCGATGATAAAGCAAAAGCAACAAACGAGTAACAAGTCAGAAAGAAGTGCGGAGTCAACAAAGAGAGGTACCTAAATTGTTATCTCAAAGTGCCCTCGGAGCGAAAGTTAAATAAAAAATATTTTCCGTTATGAATAAATTTATGTTAATTTATGTAAGAGGGCTCGGTTCGGATGATTATTATTCTGGGTTTATCCCACGCTGATTTGATAACGGCGGCCCTTCTAGGGATGTGTATCGGGCCATCCAATGGCAGACGCGCTAGCTCACTCAGTTACTCACTTTAACAAATATATTCCAGATATATTTTAACCGACTTCATCATCACATACATTCAAAGTGAAAAGAGTGGCCGTATAGAATCCGTTTCAGCAATTTTGCCGAAAATACAACCTTAGAAACTAGTAAGGTCTTCTAGGTAGATATGCAAACAAACATATTTAAACATTTTTGTAAAATTGCAATCAAAATATATGCAAGTCATGTGAATATCAGGATAATAATTTTCCTCCTGAAGTTTCATTTCATTAAAAAAGTCTTGTTTGCAATGATTATTATTTTCTTGATACTCAGAATATTTTTTGTAATTTGAATTCGAATCGAATCGAAAATCGATGATACATTTTATATTGATAAACATTAAACAGTAACTGATCAAAAAACGTGAGACCGAATAAGCTACCGTCACAATCAATTTATTGTGATAGCCTTTAAGTTCAAGTATTTCAATTCGCTAGTTCCATGGCTGCAATATTTTCTGCTATGATAATGAATGCGATATAACTATCACTCGAATAGAGGAAGCAGATGGCATCCTCCTCCCAACTATGGAGGGATTTATTTTATTATAGTAGCCCAAAAAATATTAGCATTTGCATATTTATTACTAGCTGTGCTCGCGACTTTGTCCGCGTGGAATAGTTATTTTGGGCATCATATTTATTTTTGAAAACAGCCTCTTCATCTTTATAAATTATAGCTGTTACCCACGACTTGAACCGTTTTCGCAGCGCACGCAACGAAAGCCCTCAAAGACGAATAATTTTCTCCGTTTGTCCCACATTTTCCATTGTTTCTTCGCTTCTATTAGTTGCAGTGTGATGTTATATAGCCTAAAGCCTTCCTTGATAAATGGTCTATTCAACACAAAAAGAATTTTCAATTCGCACCAGTAGTTCCTGAGATTAGCGCGTTCAAACAAACAAACTCTTCAGCTTTATAATATTAAGTATAGATATGAGGACTATTAACGTTTCTCTGCAACGCATATCTGTTTTTTTTTATGTAAGCACATATAATCATCTACTTGTCTACAGATGCTACGAAGATAAGTATTTTTCGGCAGATTTTATATCTTGATACTGGGATATTCTAAGTACCTACACTTGCCAGTACGTCGAGCTTTGAACCACAAGAAAGAGTAAACACCGTCTTTTTGTTTGTACAATACTACCAAGTCACCAACAGATTTGTGAGACAAATGCGCTTCAGATGTGCTACTCGTACTTACTTATGTATATAACAAACAGTACGAGCCTCCGGAATAAAAAAACAACCGAACCAAATAGAGTCATTTGCTTACAGTTAAGTGGTGGCTTAAGGTGTTATTTAACCACCCTACTTCCCGCCAGCACGAAAAGCCTTACCATGGTTAAAATGGTTAAACCCTTGGTTATGGCGCCCGTATCCCAATTGCATTTTCCCATAGCATATAGGAGGCATATAAGAAGCATATAGTAGTAGGTATGGAGGTATAAAAAGGGTATTTTTTGCGATTTCAGCACACTGGTGCAGGTAACAGGTTCTTTTCAGCTCGATTGTTGGGAACTCAACGCCGGGTCGGGGACACACGGAATATTTATATTAAATATAAAAAAGACATTTTCGTATGCTTACTACTTAATTAAGTTAAACTACCGTAAACTTAGATATAATCAAACGGAGATGCCAGTAAAAAGTTGTGTGATGACAAACAGAGTTTTAACTTTTGATTATAGTATTGATTTAATTATTCAAATCCTGTCGGTCGTGATTATTTTCTCTCATATTCCAATAAAAAGTTTTAGTTTAACAACCATAGTGCGGGTTTAACACTTAGTTTTTACAAAATAACTCATATTATAGCTAGCTACTTAGCTACAATATATAGACATTTATACTTTAAATTTATTTAGTAGATACACATATATCTAAACATATAAAACTCAAAGGTGACTGACTGATTGACTGACTGATATAGTGATCTATCAACGCACACCCCAAACTACTGGACGGATCGGGCTGAAATTTGGAATATAGGTAAATGTTATAACGTAGGCATCCGCTAAGAAAGGATTTTTGGAAATGTCACTTTTAAATGGGTGATATAGGGGATGCAAGTTTTACTTCTTAATGCGAGCGAAGCCGCGAGCACCCACTAGTACACTAATAAAACTAAAAAAGAGTATTTACATTGAAACTAAATTTAATGTTTATGACATTTATGGTTTTCTGCCATATTATGGATACCTATCTGCAGCGTCAGTGTGTCATTACATTCGTCCGGAAGCAAGCATGGAGCGCGGAATTTTGCCGACTCAGTCCGGAATGTTGCTTTGTACTGTTCTTATTTAACGGGTTTTTTGTTTTGTAAAACAAAACCTGCTTCACCTTTATTAAGAGGAGTTTGAACACGTGTGTTATGCAACGATACTTATGAACGAAAATGTTATTGAGACCCTTTAGTAGATAGGTGTTGTGAACGTTTCTTGAATCAAAAATAGTATGTGAAGATTTTTCTTTAACAAGAGGTTATTTGGGCAGGTACAAAAATGTTTGCAGCAAAAATTTCGGCTGCCAAAACGAACGTTAAAAAGCACGAAGATGTCCGCCTTTTTTAAAAAAGTTCCGTCGTTAGTTAACGCAGTGTCACGTTCAAACTACTATTTTTTACATATATTATTGATAAACTTGCTTTTACCTCTGAACTTACGTGAAAAACTACATGCGATTAGTAAATAAATCACTAAGCAGCTTTACCTAGCAAAAAATATTTTTACTACTTTTTAAAACAACACTGTACTGGCTAACCACCTTTTAGTTACTGCACAAAAACTGCATTTTCCAGTTAGTTGCCAGCTCTCAGTTAATGTTACTAGTTAGTGCAAAAACTAAATAGAGCCACGCTGAGGTTATCCGACTGTGTAATAAAGATCGGAAGTAAAGGTTCGATATTTCCCCGACTGGAACGCAGCTTGCGCTAGAATTTCACACAGCTACGGAATTGTCGTGGAGGTAGGAAAGATAAGACCATATGTACATTTTTGATATGTTTAAGGAACACAAAACCTAATTTGTTGATGCGTAGAAGGACGTGAGTGTTTATGATGGTGTATCTGCCCAAGATAATTTCCGTAATATATTAATTCTTTGGCTGACTTACGACTAATTGCGACTTTCGTCTGTAGCGGAGGAATGCGACTCAAGGGGAAGAGTATATTTTTTTAAATTAATTGGTTAAACATAATTGGTTTAAACAGTTTACAAATACACAGTAACATAACAATATACAGTAGCAGTAGTGTATAGTAGTATACCGTTTATAAATATATTATTGTTCTTTAGTTACTAATAGTAATCAATAACAAATTATTCGTTTTTATGTTCTACTAGTGGGTGCTCGCGGCTTCGCTCGCATTAAGAAGTAAAACTTGCATCCCCTATTTCACTCCTTTAAAAGTGGCATTACCAAATATCCTTTCTTAGCGGATGCTGACGTCATAACATCTACCTTCAATCCAAATTTCAGCCCAATCCGTTCAGTGATTTGGGCTGTGCGTTGATAGATCACTATATAATATTATTATTGATAAGGAATTATGAATTATATTACTGACGAGATTTTATAATGTGATACACACTGTACATAGGTATATTGTAGTATTCATTTTTATATCATTAATAAATATCTTTATCTTTATCTTTTTTTATCTTTATCAGTCAGTCAATCAGTCAGTCACCTTTGAGTTTTATATATTTAGATTAGCAGTAACTGATTCGAATATGATGATTTTTCCATAAATTTCATGAAATTTTATTAGATATATAATGTTTTATACATAAAATAAGCGTTTCATATAGCACAAGAGTATGTTATCATAATTTATTGAATGTGAATCTATTTCTGGATAACAAAGATAGATAGAAAAGATGTTTTCGGTGTCGTCATAGCTAAGTGATAGGAGCCATTTGGTGACAACTATTTTAAGATTGTGTTTGTTTAGGGGGTAAATGTTCAGTATTAGATTAGCTTTTTTGTATAAGTAAGGTGCTAAGGAGCAATATTGGGTATGTATAAATGCAGTTTTGTATATTTTGGAAGGTTTTATAGTACTTAAATCTGTGTTTCTTCTACGAGTATGTAGGGGGTCACAGGGGTCTAACGGGGTTTTTAAATGTTGTGACGTTATTGTTTTTAAGATATATAGTCTTACTGATAACACTTTGCATATAGAGAACAATTCAATTGTTGGAAAACGGAAAGGCTTAAATGTCATCACTTTTAGCAGTGAGCGCTGAGCTCGTTCTGCAAGTAAAATGTACGTTTTATGAGAACCTCCCCACGCTGTTACACAATATATTATGATTAATTGACATAAGGCTTGATAAACAGAGATCAGAAGTTTAAAGTCGGAGATGTGCCTTGATATGATACAGATTGTATCAATCCAGTTAAGTTAAGTTTTATATAATCGTTTGATGATAATTACGTATGTATACAATTTAAAAGCACTTGTTGATAATAAAATCAATGTCAGTGCATTTAGACACTGACGATGCGCACTATCAATTTTTTTACACTTTAAAATCTGTCACTAGGTCACCTAAAACCACACTTGCAAAGCAAACATTCCAATTATATCTAAAAAAACGTGTAATTTATTTTTTTCTACCAACATCATTTAAAAGCGACACCTCTTTCTCTGCTCTCTCCGTGTCCGATAGAGCGGACAGGCGCCACAAGCTGTCTGCTGTCAATCGACCCTCGTCCTCGTCCGACGTCCGGCCGGACGATATCGGACGAGCTGTCAGCTGCCGGGCCGGGGCCGGACCGTCCGGTTGATACTAATCGACTCACACGCCGCGGTACACGAGATAGGTTTGACCCTTTACGGCCCTACTGAGTTGTGTAGGTAGATATGAATGTAGATCTGAAGAATGTTTTTCAGACTACTAGGTTATCGGAAAGAGACTACTCTAAGTGTTTCGGCTGCCTAATTGCCCAGTTTTACTTGCTTTTGTTAATCCTATTTTTTTAATTAATTATTCTTGGTGCACGATTAAGTATTATTGATTTTAATTGCTAATGTTCTGCGGCTATTTTGAAGTTAATGTATCTATCATATTACAAGATAATACGTGTAAGATATATATGCATTTTTTTTTATTGATTTGCTTTATTTAGTAAATTGTTTGCTTAAGAAATGAAATCTATGTATTATATTATAATATTTTGACATATGTTACAAAATATTATAATCGTACCTCTAAACCAAAATCCCAGTGGTTACTTGCTTTTTTAAAATAATAATGTGAAGGAAGAAAAACAGGTAAAACCAATCAATTTTTCCTAACTTTATTTATTAATATAAATAATTTATTTCAGACCATTCGATGTCCATATGTTAAAAATAATCCCACCAAAAACATTCTGTAAAAAACTAGCCAATGTCTCCATGGAGCTGCTTGTTTATTTTTTAAAAGTAATGAAATCTAGACAAAGTCGTGCCAAGTCTAAGGTAATAAAACACGTAATAGTCCCAGAATCAGGTGACAAATATAATACTTCTTCTTATCAAATGAGAGTGGCCAACTCTGGTGACGAGAGTTAATCAAGCCGCCCTAAGGGCCTCTGACATAACCACTGCCGACTATGATAAACAGCCGGGATCTACCTACAACATAATATTTAGCTTCATAGATTAGCCACGGAGACGACCTCACATTTAGGCTAGGCTTTAGACCTCCGAGCCTACCTACACTCGCAGTCGGTAGGTGTTTCATAAATATGTAGAAACAGGATTACTGGATTGCGGCAGCCGAGGCATAACGTATAAACATTCTTCATAAAATGCAAATAGAGATAAATTGCGTCGCGTATTTTACCCACATTTGACAACAATTTTACAGGGACACAGTTTTTGTTTTATCTGCCAACATAAATGGCAATTTCGGTTACACATGTCCAATTAAATTGCGAGAGCAACGAGCGTGGCGATATGAATTTGATTTTACTAGATATATTGGAATAGTTGTGTGGTTATATGGAGGGCTGCGACATGCCAGTAAATTGTTAATGACTGTTGGCAAAGTGGCGTTCTGGAGCTGTTAACTGGTGTTTTGTAGTTTTCTGATGTAATAGCTAACTTTTACGAGAGAACGCTCGTAGTTGACGCTAACATATTATCTAACTCGAGGTATGTGTGTATGCGGCGAAACTTATTTACTAGAAATGCAAGGACAGCAAAGAGCCAAGGTGGAGCAAACGTTCCGTGCAGCATTTCTATTTCGTATTTTTGTATTTTTGAAATAAGCGCTTATTGGAAACTGAAATTGTATTGTTACAAATTCAATTGTGTCGGTGTCCTTCTGACTTTTTTGAATAACAAACACTTTTTCGCTCTAAACGGAATGAATGGATAAGAAAATGGCCTTACGATTGTAATAAAAATTTAAATTGGATTCGGTGAGCGCAGTTTATGATAAAATGGCTTATTTTCCTCGTTACAAATGTATAAGGCACTCAATTTGTTTGCTGAGTTTCTTTTAAATATTTACATACCCGAATTAATTATAAGGATTTCAGATTTTTGTTGTTACGTTTTTTTAATTATGTTCAGTGATGTTGCTCGTCTTTCTAAGGTCGTATCACGGCCCCGAGGTGATCGTTGACGCAAGATATGGAGCGTGACGCGATATATCAGGCGTGATGTGATGTGTCACGTGACTTGACGGTGGGCGTGACACGGCGGGACGGGCGTGACATGCTGGGACAGGGCTCGGGTACTCGCGCTTGCCTGATTTACGTTAGCAGGGTGATTTTGGAGATCAACTTGAAATTTGGAAGGTCAGTGTTAGATTTATGTATGCTTTTGGAATTTATTAGGAAATGAGTTTACCTACTCAAATTTTCATTAAAGTTCTTTGATGTTTGGTTTTAAGATTTGAAGTCGCAAAATCGGTGTGTTTGGTTAACTTGTTTGGCGATGACCATCCTCTAATTTAAATCTTATTTTGTAATCAAGTCAAACCATGATTGTATTATTGGGTTCACGTTAGTATATTATGGTGTGTCAAGTATACAACTATTATAAGTTTTTTCATGATACGATGAATAAGCCGTAGAAATATATATACATTTTTGTTATTTATGCTAATAAATCTGTTACACGCGCCAAACATTTTCATAACATAAAAGGGTTCGCAAAATTAACCCCGTTCAGTCTTAAAGCAAACAAACATTGCCGTTCTTTCGTTTGAAATTTCGCCAATTTAGACCTTTCAAAGTCACGGGAGCATGACGGGATTAATTCTGTTGAGTGAGGTCTTTGGATCGCCTGATGGTGCGGAGGTACAAGGATTATTCATCTTATTGAGTTATCAAACAACGTCAAAAATTAACCGAACTCGATTTTGGGATGAAATGTAAATTACCCGTGTTCTCCAAGGATTTTTTTTTTTTTTTTACATTAGATAGACTCACGCTTGACTACAACTTGCCTGATGTTAAGCAACGTTGTAATCTACGATCTAGCGCGCTTGCCTAGAAGAAACCGGTTTACTCTCGACTTGAAGACCGACAAATTATAGTTCAAGGGGAATAGAGATTCGGGCAAGGAGTTCCACAGTTTGGATGTTCGCACGATGAAAGTCGAAGCAAACCGCTTGGTGCGAGTCTTTGGAACCTCAACTGTATAACGGTGCCTTCTTGTCGTACCTCTACTCGTACGATGGTAAAATGGGGCTGCAGGAATTAAATTATGTAATTCCTCCGCACACTCTCCGAAATGCAACCTGTAAAAAACCGAAAGACTGGCCACCTTACGGCGGTGCTCATTTCGGATTGTGTTATCATTGATGTTAAAAATATTCTGAGTAAAATGATAATATAATGAGACACTTATATTGTTTAATGATATCGTGACTTTCCTGAGGCGTACCTTACTTTAATATTCAAAATCATACATCTTTTTTTATTTTATTTAATCAATCCATTTCTCACTCCGCAAAATAGTACCGTCCATACCGATGAATGACACCAGTTTATCATCTATACGTTACTACATATAAAAACATCGATTTGGGCACTGGTTGTTTTCTTTTCACAGCCCCTATGCTTTATTCTATTGTCTATCGCATCTTATAGACAAGTCCATACGATTGCTATAATAAGTTCAATCTCTAAATTATAAAATCTAGGAGGTTGGTTGCTGTCAGGCTCCTTATGAGTCGGTGTGACCGCCGCCGGCCCTAATTGAATCCTGGTTCCGGCCCTGAGACGGCCATTATTGCTATTATTAAATACGTAATTAAGGACGATTATGCAGTGGTGCGTGAAATTGATTGCTTATGTGTGGTTGTTTGTTTAATGGTTTTTTAAACAGTTTGTTTTTTTTTAATAGGAAGGTTCATATTCTTATCAAAGTATTGATGCAGTTTTTTAAAAGGTATAGTAATTCAAGAGGAAGGTATAATTGTATAATAAAGCGTACAAAGCCGCGGGCAAAAGCTGGTTGAAAAATACATAAATGCGAATAATAATTAAAAAATTCCGTTTTATTTATAAGTAAACATTAAATTGCTGCAGTGATTTTGCAGATTTTATGTACTTTATGGGATCAGACTCATTTGTTTATTGTATATTTTCAAGAGCTGATAAATGTATAAATATATATTAGTAAGTTAAAACATTCTTAGGTACTCAGTTTATAAGAAAATGCAAAATTTTCCTATGGCCAAAGCGATCATAAACAAATTAGTTCCGGCGGAGTTTCGAGCGGTAAATCTGCCTGTAATAGTTCACTGAACATTATAAAAGGTAAGGACTTTTAAAAGTTAGCCGAAGTTCTGTAAGTGTACATGCAGACCTGCGATAGCATGGACTCATTGGATTATAAATATGATTCAACTAGCTGGTGCCCGCGACTTCGTCCGCGTGGAATAGTTATTACCATAAAAACGGTTCTAGCGAGTTAACCTTAAAAGATAGACATATACTGTTGCAGACATTTTGTTGGATCATTTCAAGATAAATAATTCTTTCATACATATTTTTTTAATATCTTGAACCGTTTCGCAGCGCACGCAACGGAAGCCCTCAGAGATGAATAATTTTCCCCGTTTTTTCCACATTTTCCATTGTTTCTTCGCTCCTATTAGTTGCAGCGTGATGTTATATAGCCTAAGGCCTTCCTCGATAAATGGTCTATTAAACACAAAAATATTTTTTCAATTCGTACCAGTAGTTCCTGAGATTAGCGCGTTCAAACAAAAAAACAAACTCTTCAGCTTTATAATATTAGTAAAGATAAAAACGGTTCTAGTGAGTTAACCTTAAAAGATAGACATATATTGTTGGAGACATTTTGTTAGATTTTTAAGAGAAATAATTCTTTCATACATATTTTTGTGATATTATCTTGAACCGTTTTCTCAGCGCATGCACCGGAAGCCCTCAAAGATGAATAATTTTCCACATTTTCCATTATTTCTTCGCTCCTTTTAGTTCCAGCGTGATGTTATATAGCCTATAGCCTTTCTCGATAAATGGTCTATTAAACACAAAAATAATTTTTCAATTCGCACCAGTAGTTCCTGAGATTAGCGCGTTCAAACAAACAAATCAACAAACAAACTAACAAACACTTCAGCTTTATAATATTAGTATAGATAAACCATTCAGGCTTAAAAATAATCATCTGACTGCTAATTTATGAGTTAGAAATGCAAATATTTAAAGAGTTCTTATTTATATAATTACATTTCACATACCATTTAAAAAATATTTTCGCATTGTAAGTAATGTATAACATCGATCTCAAATTTTATCGATACACTTTTGTCCATAAGTAATTTGCAGCAACTGTGGTTCGGTCAATATAGAATGTCTCAGTTTCCCATTCGTCATCATCATCATCAGCCTGTTATCACTGCTCAGCATAGGCCTCTCTTCTTGTACGCCACTCGTACCGGTCCTGCGCAGATTGAATCTACAACGTTATTCACGACGTGCGTCGTTGACAACATTAGAATAATAATGTCGTCAACCCACCTCATTGGTGGGCGACCTCTTTCGATTAGATTGTAATAATCAGAAGTTACATAACGTTCCAATCTTCTTCCAGTGAGCTTACCGGCTTAAAACCTAGGAATTACAACTTCTGCGTAAAGTCGACCGTAATTTTATTTAACCGGCGATGCTAAGCCTGCTCCTAGTAAACTAGGCAAGAACTAGGTAAGCCGCAATGTTACCGCGGAACAAACTTGTGCGACCACTATTAACTCGCTAGGTGGCGCTACTTGAACGCATTGCTGTTATAGGTAAAGGTTGAGCTTATAGGAATGAAAAAAGTTGCATTTTTGGAAACGAAAAGGATAAATCTAAACATACTTGTACTATTTCTAACTACTACAAAAAGGCAGTTTTAAAAGATATCATATTAATAAAGTTTTTATGGGAGTTAATAAGGGTTACATAAAAACTGCGTTTATGAGATTTTTTTTTAAAGATTGCAGCACAATGTACAGAACGGTTTGGTCAATTTACCAAAACGAGCTACCAATTTGGTGCACAATGCCACAATTCAATATTGATTTCATCTGGCGTATCGTTTACATATCGATTAATAGGAGATCTAATTTGATTACACATAGTCAGCGCCATATTTGTTTTACAGTATCTCTAAAAATAATAATTTTGCCAGGAAAAGAAGGAACCTAACGAAATTAAGCCTGAAATATTGTTGTTAGTGAAACGATGTCTTATACATATTCTTTGATTATGCTGTTCTTTTCCATTGATAAGATTCTTGAAATACCTGTGCTATACGTACCTACATTACATAAATGGATTATGTACGTACTAGAATCTAATCAGACCACCATATATTTTTTTGGTTGGCAATAATATATAGAAGTCGCGCTGGCTGAAGTGCATATAATACGTGACAACTAATCATTCCTACTCCTCCTGCAACTGACTTACGCTTACTATACCAGTAACTCTCGCGTCAAGAATAGCATGTCTGCTGTAACTGGAGAGAAACATCATTATTTCTGTAAGTCACCGCCATCTTTAGTCGGTATTAGTTCGGAATAGTGCGAGAGTTCCCCATTGTGGCTGTATGAGTTCTGCACCCGGGCAATTGGCTTGTGTCGAGGTGTTTGCCGGTGTACCCTCTGTTAGGTCCCCTTTGTTTTCTTTTCAATGTGTTGTACAAACAAGGTTCCCGTGGCGATACTGCTCTTTCATTTTAACAGGTTTTAGCCTTATATTAAGTAAAGCATTGTGGTTATTAGTTAACATAAAAACCGTTTTATGTAAATCATTACTTTATACATATAATCAGTTTTCTGAATTTCAAGTTTCACAACAATAAAGTATTATAATAAGACTTAGTAATTTACACTTCTTTGCTGTGTTAGTAAGGAAATGTAATGATCGTTGTGCTGTAGTTAGTCTTGAACTTTGAAAACAAAAAGTCTGTTTTTGTTTATTTAACCCACGTTATGGAATCAGACGGATAATGTTTTATTTGATATCTCCACCAAGGGTCCCACTACCTAGCTCCAACAGGAACGCCCCCTGCCGGGTTGGCGGGTGTCCAATCGAAGTTGCGACCGCGGCTAATGAGACCAGACTGTATGTGAACGGAATCACACTTACCGCCGAGCGCCGCTGTACCTAGGCACGCCGAGATATGTTACCTCGGCTATGTTGGTTTGTTGTTATCTAACTGTCTGACATAATAAATGTTTAACGACTGTCTATGATATTACAGCGAGTGTGGCTCAGCGGTTCCAGTGTCTGCTTTTCATCCAGACGCACCCTGGTTCGAATCCGCCCTACACCAATGACTTGTATTTTCAAGTTATGTGTGGATTTGCACTCGCTTAACGGTGAAGGAAAACATCGTGAGGAACCGACATGTTTGAGGACCACAATATCCGAGGACATGGTCTTCCGTGGAAGGACCTGGGCTCCCACCACGATGTATATGCCTAAGAAAACTCCCCTAACGAATTAATTCTGCGGGGGAGTCACGACCCTCAGTCATGAGGAAATACGACTCAAAGAAGAGAGAGATGATATTACATGAAATATCAACGTATTGATATTGAAATGTATTGAATTTTTTGTTTGTTTTAGATAAATGCCCGAATGTTTCGAAATTTAAACATAAAGTTCCAAACTATGAAAATTCATATAATTTCAGCTTGTATACGTTGTTACATAAAAATATAAATGTATATGAAAAGGCGTTCAAAAATAAATTCCTAATGTCAAGAGCAATAAGAATAAAAGTTATTAAGCATGCAAACAATCGCCAACTTCGATATTCAAAATTCCGCGAACATTGGCCGAGTTTTTCCCCCCGAAAACTCCGGCGCAATTAACAAGCACTTTTAAACTCTTCCGAGATTGTGCTAGTTCAAAACCCCAATTTGACGGCATTCTCCGAAGTCACCGCTCCGTCCTAAACCGATTACAGCGCCGCAAACTCCGCCAAGAGATTGTAAGTAGGAGCCACTAATTCCTCGCTTGGTTACTTCCCCCTCCCCTCCTCACTACCTCACCGGCACCTGACTGAATTTTAACCACTCCAAACTTCCAAGACCCAGACTAGATAAATCAGAAAATGAACGGCCAAATATGCAAATTATGTATCACTAGTTAGTCGCTTTTGAAATAATGTTGTTTTCGTGCCGACTAGTTGCGAATTAAAGTGTAATTTATGAACTGTTTCCCCGTTTCATATCGCGCCAGTTATAAATGTATAAACGGCTCGCGCGATGCGATATTGGTCCAGTTTATTGGTGGTAAAATCTGTTTGGTTATTTTATTATATTGTGTATAAAGCCGAGGACGTGAAATGGGACGGGCGTTTGCTCTTGGCTTTTGAATATCGATGCATGTTAATGCTGACTGCGAATAAAAGCGTAAAGAGCGGTCTGTGTTAAGCTTATAAATTCAAAGATGTCATCATATTGAATACCATTTAATTCCATTTATTGGCAAAGATATGGTTTCGATCACAGAGTCGCCTGCAGGTGTCGCTTTAGCCACACTGCTGCTCAATTTACTGTCAGGAGCAAAAAGGTACGCTCTAGGTGTCTGTTAGTGAAGGTCGATAGAGTGCTCAGCATTAATCCTACGTCGGTGTGAAGTGAATATCTGCATTCCTTTGGCGACGGAACAATGCGCGTCAGGCTGGCAGAGACCCTCTTACCAGCTCATGCCGGATCAAAATGGATGAAACCGGTAAATTGCGTTAAGCCGGCGCTGTACGCCGCCGATAGAGGGCTGCACTTTACTGCGACGAACATTCATACCGCAAAAAGGTTAGCGCTTTGAGAGGTGACAAAAAGTCAGCGAATAATTGGTGTGCTGCCCTAGGGAGTCGGGAGAAATTTGTGGGACATTTTTATTTTGGTATGTGTAAAGTTTGTTCGAAATGTTGTAGATTATCAACATTGTTTCACCAATAATAACATAAATATGGCAGCTTTTAAACTAGTGTAATATAATGATCTATTCTATCGCATTTTTTACAAAGCAAAATGGTTTCTTTTGTAATAACAACCTTTTACTGTAACCTTATCAAAGCGTAAACTATCTAAATCCCAAAATAATATAGCGTGAATTTCATAAAACGCAATTTGAATCGTTTTAATTAGAGTCTCGTGCCAGTCAAATTCAGTCAATCTAAATTACGCGTTAAAAGACTTAAAGCTTTTGCAATCAAGCTTCATTAGGGCGTATTCTAATGGATCTAACGTTACACGGAATAATAAATCAGAGTGTTCGGAGATTCAACGACATCTCTCGTTAGAAGGCACTTGAATAAAGTAAATAAATACTTAAATACAGTTTGAACGAAACATCTGCGCAAGACAGGGAGTATCGGCGTAAGAAAGGGGAGGAGGCCTGTACCCTGCAGTGGATTTTATTAGGCTGATGGTGATTATGACTCAAATAAATCGGGATATTTTATACAGCTCCATCTATATGATATGTGATGATTTTGGTATCACGTCTGTGTGTTCTGTTAACTTCATTTGAGAGCTGTTGTAACTATATTTAATATTTTTCTAACACGGTGTCAACTTGTACAGTTTTATGCAAGATTATTGAGGACACATTTTGGAATGGTGCTTGCTTGTTTTAAAATCTTAGCAGATTTCAGCTACAGCAAGCTTATTTACGCGGAAAAATTACTGATGTATTTTTTGTGTTAAAAAATCAATAAAATACAAGCTGAAGAACACGCTCGTTAAAGTTGTCACTGCTTTATAGAGTAGTCTGTAAGCTGTTGTGTCTATGCATGAAACGATGAAGGTACTCGTTTATTTACTTAACAATTATGCTAATGTTACGATGAGGTTTGTACAAATAATCATAAATCTCATTATAATCCATCGTTATTTTCGTGTGTGTGTTACAGAGTTATAAAGTAATGTTACATACATTGAAGGCTTGATTTATTGTGTTTTAGTAATATATATAAAAAAACTCGTTTTAAATATTTCCTTAGAATTAAAACAAATTAAAATATATTTATTTGCAGGTGCTAAAATATTTGTACCTAGTCCATAACACATAATAAAATACAATCAACATAATTAAACTAAAAACACTGGCCAAAACCTGACTATATTACATTACTGATTACACAAAGAAGCCAGCTTTTTCGTCAGTCAATCTCTTACAAATGCCCAAACATTGACACCAGCGCCCTCTAGACATTACGACCCCACTGTGTCCAGTCATCAAACCCCGATAGATAAGCAAACGCATCATTTTATCATCAGCAAATCGTTTAGTTTAAAGCTCCTATATTTATAGCGGTCAGAGTTCATGACAGTCGTATTCGATTATCCCACGAAAATGGCATAATAGAAAAGTTTTAGAGCGAATTATGCGACGCGCAATGGAGCGAGACACATGCGAACTCAGACTAATGCCTTAGGACGTGGATTACTAAAAATAAGCAGAAACGAAAGCGGTAAAGTCATAATATATGTGAATCACAAACATGCAATAGCATTCAAAAACGAAACCTAAATACATACATACATCATATTAGCTGTTACATATTCATTAGTAAAAAAGACTAGAGGAAATAATTAAATACGCTCAGTGGATTAATTGAATATTGATGATTTTTAATGCTATTGTAAAAAAAAACTCATTGAAAGCAGTAATATCATTTTATCTTAAAATGAATGATACGGTGAAGTGTGTACAACGATCAATGCTTTCTGCTTGAAAACTACTTATTATAGTCAGTTTTGTTATAAAAGTGTCAACTTACACTTCTGAAAGATTTTACTAGTTCCAAGAGTTTAGGTATTTCAGAGTCATAGTGCAGGCGGGCCTTTATCATATCATCATAAATCATCATTATCGGTATCATTTTAATTTATTTACACATATTAACACTAATAGAACTAAAAAAGAGTATTTACATCTAAACTAAATTTAAACAATCTACATGTGGTATGGAGCCAAGAACGCTGGCTGCATTCCCACGCTGGATTGCTATAGAAATCCTTTGCGCAAGGAACCAGCCAGCGTTCTTGTCTCTAGTGATGATTTTAATTTTATTTATTTATTTTTAATTTTACCTTTCTATACCAAAGTACAATATTACTGTCCATGTGTTGTACCCTAATGTAATGGATGGCGTGACCCTAGCAAGAATTAAACAGCTCCCTCTAATATGTGCACAAGAATCGCCAACAAAATTACAGTTTGCCCATTAATTGTACCGGCGACCCTTGGGACAGACGGAATGGATATCTTATGTAAACTTACAAGAATATTCAAAGGAGTATAAGATTTTTTATCAACCTAAAATGTGTGTGTGTGTTTTGTTTTTCGATTTCATATTAAATTAATTTGTATCAAAAACCAACTTACCTAACATGACAACAATATTAACTCAAACAAGTATGGTAATGCGGCCAGTATGCTAGACACGCTGCCCTCTGGGCTGGAGCACTTAGATTATCTTTAGGCTTTTCTAAAGATTTTCTAAGTGCCCCTTTTTTGTAGTAGTTAGAAGTAGTATGTTTAGTTTTTCTTTCCATGTTTTTATATTTTATTATTTAAATAAAGACAATCATTAGGCAGTAACAAAAACAAGTATTATTTTTATTTAAAATAAACTATTCATTTACAATAAATACACTAAGCCAAAGAGTACCTCAAAATAACGAAACCATATTCATGAATTGTAGCTCCAATAATTTACTTTCTTGCTTCTGTTTCACAATCAACTAACAACACAACAACAATAAATACAAAATTAAACCGAGCGTGTTTTTGGTTTTGCAGTTTTCATAAAAGTTCTGCAGTTAGCACAAACTTGATTAATTTAAAAGGGTCTTAGGGTAAACAAAAACAAGTAGGTTTTTGTATTATTTTGTTATTTGTCCCAGACGTCCTTTGCACGAATCAACAGTTTTTATAATATCCTCCTAGTGTTTCCTTTGACTCAAAATAACTGTTTGCCAGACTGGAAAACTAATCCCTGGATAAATAAGTTAGTAGAATGAGGTCAACTTACTCGTGAAGCTATACTCTTGTTTGTATCTAACAGAGATATGTACGAACGTCTATCTTGACACTTTAAACAGCTAGGTAGTGTTATGCGATATTTTAATGTGCCTTGTGTTTTTACATCCACTATACAAATTAAAAGGATTCAAATAATATGTGTATTTTATATTTTTTATATGTCCTTAATATCAATATTCGTTGATCACAACTTTCATTTCGAAATTGATTTATTCCTATTTAAATGTAAACAGGTATCTGAATGTATGCAAGAAACTACTTTTCAAGTTGTTATGAAAAATTTAAAATTAATCTAATAAAAAAAAAAAGTGTGCAACACTCTCAAATCCCTTCCCTATTCAATAAAAGCAAATCTCAAACACCCATGACATTACAACGTCAAAAAAATCTCATAAGTAAAATAAATATACATCGCATCGCTTCCCACGCAAGTACTGCAACTAATCTAGGTAGCCAACTAATCAGGTCGTAACACGCAATTACCATTGTAACTGCTACAAACTCTCAGAAGAACCATTTCGATAGTTTGAGCAATAAAATCACGACTTGTCTACACGAGAGTACTTTAAAAAGTAAAGTTTGAAGCGACGCCGCCGCACGATAGCGCTGGAAGGCCCAGGACGCATTGTAAAGGGTGTATCACAGTTACTACTTTTTATATGTCTTTGTAAATCTCTTAACTGTTAAATTTTCAATAACGTGTTCACCTAGATGATCACATATTAAGCCACTAGGACACCTCAAAGAACATCTGTAGTTATTGCGACCTGTAATTATACATAGTGTGTATTGATCTGTAGTTATACATAGTTACTGTCAAAAGTTATGCCATAGTTACTAGTAACCCTATATGTAAATATGTACCTATTATAAATAAATAAATATTTCAAATACCATTGGTGACAACATTATCTTAAGTTTATCACAGCTAAAATAAACTTCCATTTGACTAACTTCAGAAAAAACATGTTTGAATCGATACTACACTTTAAAATATTTTTTTTAAATACATTTCTCTCGTCCAGTGTGCTCCTGGCCATGTAACCGGCACCGGGTGCCGTCGGTACGTGAGGCGCTGTTTAAAATAGTCACGTTTAACTGCGAAACTCTCCCCGTGCCGTGAGCCGCGTTTTTTGCGGATCATTCTAATAAAACGACCTAATGTCTTTGTTGTGAACGTGCTATTAAGTTATGCTACGGCGTAGCAGTACTACGGTGTAGATGACCTACGTCATATATGTGCTACGATGCATAGAAGTGATAATAATTATAGATGTCATAGGTCACATCAATGAATTAAGGTTTATCACATAACTCACGAAAATTCATATATTTATTTTTCTATTGTTTAAAAATATTAAACAAAAATGGATATATTTTAGTTGTCTAATAAAGTAAATTTTTATTTTTATTTAATTAAAAGTTTATAATTCGTTGATTAGTTCTAAGTTAGAAGACTATCAATAAATGCCTTTATATTGTAGTCGTTCAGGGTATTTACTAACTATAAGCGCTTAAGATCTTAATTTGATTACTCAGAATCGGTAAGACAATTATCTTACAGCTTCAATACGCTCTGACAGTGCCAACAGTTCTCACAGACCCGTAATTATTATACAAGATTGACACACAAACACACAAAAACTTAATAAATTTACGTAATATAGCAGTAATAATTCTACTAGACCTATTGAAATGGTCATGAATGCGTGATAAAATTGGATGCTGATTACTTGGAATGAACTAGCCATGCAATATCATAGGAAAAAAGATTATGGTTGTGATTCGGCTATATTGTTGGTAAAACAATAAATGTTGTTTGAAAGGGTAGATAGATGTCTCTAATTAATAGTATCTATGGAATATTTATGATTGGACTGCCTGGAAACTATTATTATTGTTCCCTTACTATTCAAATGCCGTGTTAAATAATATTGTTAGGCAGTTACTCAAGCATGCAAATATGGTTACATAACAAATTATGTTAATTAATATGTTGTTGCTGACTTACACGAGAATATTTCGAGGACTACTCGATAAATAAACGAAGTACAGATATTATAATTATTAAAACACCAATGTTGAAATGTTATGCTACTGCGTAAAACTAAGCTTAACAAAAACACATAGTTTTTCTACTGGCCAGAAATGAAATACACAAGGTTTTTTATCATGAATAGTCATTTTATCGCATAAAGACTGATAAAGTTACATAAAATCTTAGTGCAAATTAAGCACTTAAAAATTACAAATAAATCAGTAACATTATTTTATTTTACAATATATCAAATAACATTTTATACAATAATCTTAAATAAGTATGTTAGCTTAATAAACAAATAAAGATATAAACAGCCTTAAAGCTCTTCTCTTGATGATGATGCGCGAGATCTCTCCGCAGATAACCCTTAAAATACTTGCTGAGGGCAACACACACGAGACACTTAGCAAAGTCCTTTTTTTATTACACTGTTAAATGAGTTCAAGTAAAAACACAAGAAAATATAGTGTTTAGACACAAATGAGTATTTTAATACTTTTGAAAATAAACTAGATTCAGTTTTATGTAAACTAAATGATGTTTATTCGGGATTTGAAATGCTTTGATTTTGTAATATGAGAGCCAAATCGTCTGATTTATTAAGTCAAAATAAAGTACATTTAATAGAGATTGCTTTTAGCAATAAAGCCGCCACTTGTGGCACTAGTATGAGTTTTTTTTTCTTTCTTTGTAATTATTATCGTGTATTGCAATGAAGAAATTTCTATTCTATGCTATTCTATTCATCACTTAATTGGTAATTCTATGTTAACACGCTTAAAAACATAACAATAACAAATATGGAGTAAACAATCTCGTTTTCAAATAAAAGTTGATAAGTATCTCGTCTGCGCCACCACTAATCGTCACCGCTTGAAAAACCGCCACTTGTCACGAGGCGGCGCAGTCGCACTCATTTGTCAACGTAATTATGCCCCAACTCATCTACAGCATGTGGTTACCATGTTACGTAACCATGGTGGAATAGACCTTGTTTTTACTTTGCATCCTTACTCCAGAAAAAAGATAGAAAAAAACAGAAATAGGCATTGTTAATGTTACCATATTCTTCTTATCGAATGAGAGGCTTGATAAACTTTTGACTCCAGAGTTTGCCACTCTCATTCGATAAGAAGAAGAAGGTTTATATGTTGTATATGTTGGAAAATATTTTCATCAACATTTAAGAAAAAAGCATTATCATCTACTCCATAATATTAAGTGTATAATAAATAGTAACCCCGCTGGGTGGAAACTCGACTGAAATATGGCAACATTTACAAGGACGAGTTCATACTGTAATGATGCCGAAAGATGGTGACGACGCGTGACTTCTTTACGCTGTTAAAGATGTTCACTAATGATGTATTTATTTTTTTGTTATAATTGTAATCCTTAATGTATTAATTATATAAAATTTGTCTCGACTCGCTAATAACTTTTAATATAAGAATGAAGATTTACATAGAGTAGCATTCAGTCATATTAGATATTTTTTATCAAGTATAAAATACTATTTATCTACAATATATTTTATTTACAATAATAAAATATAAAAACAAGTGAAGGAAAACTAAACATACTACTTCTAACTACTACAAAAAGGGGCACTTGAAAAAAATACTTGATCTATGAAACGAAATTGATTATTTTCATTTGGAAATTGTCGTTATAAGTTAATATTTATGTGGAACTGATTTTAATTTTAATTGTGATGTTATGCCGTTAACGAGAATAAATAAATAACGTGAAAGCATAATAAACTAGGTTCTATATTTACAAGGAATCTACTTCAAGACATTCAAAAAATAAGCACAACCATGAATACAAAAATAAATTTCCTCTGAATTCCCCGCAGCGTCACAATACACTTACCAACTCAATACAAAGCCCGTTTGTATTCTAATTCAAACGAGCTTGACTGTAAAAAACTCCAACTCACATTCCGTGAAGTAAATCGGCAGCAAAAATAAAGTGTCTACTTTATAAAAGGACTAACAGTTGCTAAGAACTGCATCTCACGAATTGAAAAGAAAAAGGGAAGCTCATTTTCACGGCTCTTCCAAACAGTTGGCGCGGGTTTGTTGGGCTTCTAGCCGGTGCTGCCAGATTTCAAGTTTAATAATGTCTGGGAAATACGAAAAAGGTTTAGCTATGGGTTGCTAAAAGAGAATTTTGGTTTTATTTTTCCATTGCATCTCTAATACTCGTAAAAGTTTGTGTGGATTAACTGAATCATGTATATTTATTTACCTACTCACACACTATTTTTTTTAGTTTATTCTAACATTATTATGCCAATTTGTTTTGATATAAAATGTGAGAATTACATAATTTTGTTCAACCTACGTAAAATCAATAAAGTCATCATTGTGTTACTATTTTCAGACACAGCGTCCTGAATAAGAGCTATTATTGAAAATAAATCATATAAAATCGAAAAATTAACAATTATTTCCCGTTCCAAGCCTGGCAACACTTGACGAGTCTCGACAGCGCAAACAGCGCGCCTCTCCTGATGAAATCCTCCAGTTGAACTGTTGGACAAACATGGCCCAGTATCTGGCCCTCTTGAGAACTTCACTGGCCCAGTGTTACTGCATTTGTTGCATTGCACAGCTGCTTTATAAATGTATTTCATCATCAGTATTAGCGCGTATGGCTCGCTGCTGAACATAAACCTGCCTTGTAACACAATGCTCAGCATAGTCATAACATAAAATACATAAAATCTTAGTAGGTCTTATTAATTTCAGACAAAAACTTTAGAGAAATATGTAGTGTTGTTTGGCTGCAACTGTTAGCTTGTATCCATGTGCTCTCAAAGGTTTTATATATCGACAAATCGCCAAAAGGATTTGGAGGTAAAATACAAAATATATATAAAGATTCGAAGTGCTTTTTTTTAATTTTAGTTGTTGATTCGTTTATTTCCTTGTTATTTCATTAATCGTAGATTACAGATACAAGAACAAGAGAAAGTAATGTCTCTGATAAAAAGGATCCTATGAGTGAAAAACTCACTATAAACCTATGAGTCAAAAAAATCTATTTCCGTGTATTAAATATACTAACTGTGTTCACTACACAGACACTTTACGAGTATATTTCGGTCAGAAGGGCAAAAGTCAAGTTTCGCGCTCCAAATGCAATTGTTCAGCTCAATATTTCTACAAATATGAGCTATTGTCTCGCGTATTTGTATAGTACTTGACAGACATAGTCTTAATTTTAACTCCTACAAACATTTAGTAACATTATGTTAAAAAACCAAGACATATATTGTCAGTTCAATAAGGCTAAAAAAGATTTTATTTGCGAATTGGAATATGTGTGTATTTCATCGCTCTTTAATTTTATTTTTTTGCTGATAGTAAATTTGCTTATTTTAATAATATTGACTCGTATCTAAAGTGGACGTAAGTATAGCTTTCGTTGTATCACTATTGTATTGTATTAAAAAGTACCTATTGTTCGTATCTTATAAAAAAAACTACGGTAAGTACTACGAAAGGGGCAAATCATAGACAAAATTGAAAATGCAGAGCCTTCTGAAAGTATAGTAAAAAGTAAAAAAAAAACGGTAAAGTTATATAAATATTGAATAATAAAAAGCTATTTAAATATGATAATGACTATATCTGATTAAAAGTTAAATGAAACGTGCAAAGAACACTCATACTCACAACTTTCCTAAATCGTCTGAATCCTTATACAAACCGATAAACGCTTACAAAAGTGCCGTTATAGCTCGGTAAGCTTAGCGCCATTATAAAAATGGCCGCCGTAAAGTAAGTCACGACGCCCACCTGAGGTTGTTTGTGACAAGGTAATTTTGTTAGTCGATACTTAACTTTTTGTTATTTAGTGCTTTGAACAAGATACAAAGCGTTTGCTAGTTTAAGGTCCAACGAAAAAAACTATCGCTCACTTTAGATCTCGTAAGCCTCAATTTTATCTTAGATTTAACAAAATTTCTGAAATGATATCATTGGTTTCAAATTATTCATGTTTAACCTTCGATCAAATATAACCTAGATCACGCGAAAGCGCGCTAAAAGTAACCAAACTAAACAGTGCTTAAATTCACACTAAACACTGTTTTGCCGTCAGTGATGCGCCTACCGTCATGTGAAACAATGCCGAAGTGTGCTGTGAAAAGTTGCAAAAATAACACGCTTACAAAGAGAAAACAACATGGGATTTCGTATTTTCGATAAGTTTTATACTTTTTACAAATACTTACAGTGATTAATATTCGAAATAGTCCAGTTATCATCTCCAAATTAGTATTTCTAGAATTTAAATCCTTTTGTATTTGCTTCGCAGTTGTCTCTTTCGCACGCATAATAGATTTAACACGCGAGACAAGAACAAACTAGGCCTGATTTAGAACATGTCTAATGGAGTCGCCGCATTATTTTATTTTTCTTATACTGTAAAATGGATGTAGTTTAAATATATATAATAGTTTAAATATATATAAAATATTTAATATCTTTAATTTATTGTGTTAAAATAACATGCAAGATTTAGGTTATACTGTTGTAATACAATAATACTGTAATAAAATTTATTTTTTTATTTTTTAGTATTATAAGAAAAATAAAATGTTTGTAGTACTTACCTATACTAGCAGCACCCTGCAGTTTCACCCGCGTTAATCCGGGATATAAAGTAGTATATGTAATATAATTCGGAAAACAAAACATCAATTCTTTACTCTTTCTTATTTTTTTTTAAAGTGCGAGTCTTTGGAACTTCCATCATAAACCGGTGATATTAGTGTAGAAGTGTCAAAGAATCCACCTTTTTATTAACAAAGCGACACTATGAATTCTATGTTCTATTATATAATTGTAAGTTAAATACCGTTGCGACGGTTAGAATTTAAGCGTTATCGCTATAGCAATACGGTTGAATTTTCTAACGCTCACTGCGTATGGTCATAAAATTTTATGAGCACTCGTTGTTATCGCGGAGCAAGATGACTTATGATGTATACGTCATTAGTCGAAACTCAACCTCATGATGAAGTAGTAAGATTGACTTTCATATAAATATTTTTTGTGACATAGTGATATTTTGTATTTCTGTGTATATAGTAATCTATACAGTATATAGTAAACTCATGCCACTTTTTTGAGCCGTGTTTGTAAGCAATGCTGAATCTAGTGCATTATTGATCGAAGTGTTTAACATATTGTAATCCAAAATTTATAGAAATTATTTATTTTATGTTATCATAACTGATTTAAACTAAGCATAAAAATTTCCGAACATTTTTAATTCATAAAAATCTAACATATTTATTATATAGTACAAAATTCCTTAGTTTTGCATTTTTGGCATAGTTTTAACAGTTTTGCCCTTTCGACACAGCAATTTTGAACTGTAAAATCGTCTGACAAAATATCCTGGTCCCATTATATAAGTACCAGTCTCGGCAGATTAGTGTTATGTCGCCACACTCACGCAGTCAGGAAATTGGCAATATTCAGTGCTGTTGCTACCCAGTAGTAACCAGGTGTCAGACTAGACCGTACTATATGATATTAAAGATCTTGAAAATCTAAGATAGCGAATTGAATGGTTTAAAATTTGTAATAAGCTTTTGTTTGATGTTGGCGCCCAACGCGGGACTATATTATTGAATTAATATGCTTTGACTTGAGCACTAAGAGTGATTAATGAAGTAGTTAATTTAATTTTACTCACAGTAGGATTAAAGATGATAATTTTCATTCCAATTGCAATAAAAATATATTTTAGTTCGTTTTTACAACGAAACTAACATATAAACTAACGGGTTTGTATTTTATTTGTGCGAAATTCAGACTCTGTATCACATCGTTTTACGGTGTACCGTCGCGGGTACATTATGATGAATCACCTCCAGCATGTACAAATGCTTCCTTTCCAAACTAAACCTTGTGCGGTCGACCCTAAGTTAAAAATATGACAACATTTCCACTTTGTCGCGAATACGTGGGAATAATACGTTACATACACGATGGTAATGTATAATAGGCTTGAGAAAACATTGGATCATATCCGCCGTATAATAAATTCCTTTTTCTTTGTAAGGCTAGAAATAAAGATCAGCAAGATTTGCTTGAATGCCGCGGTTACGTCGTAATACAATATCAACATTGCTTTTTGAATGTATGAAAATTGCAACCGAACTCATAAAATGAGTTACTAGCATAATAAAAGGTTACAAAGTATTTTTTGTGAACACGTTTCGACTGAATCTTTCTAACTCGGCATCCTCTCGTTATCTTTTTATTGCTTTAAATATTACAATACCGCAACATGGCTCGATACTCGTATGCATGGACCATAAATATCAGTTTGTTTTATGGTCGTCCAGTTGATGGCCCTCGTAAAATGACCAAGGCCGGAAACGAAGATTTGGCGCAGGTGGACGTGTTTTGGCTATTTACCTACTCGTACAACTTTTATTGTAAAAGTCTCTCTACAAAAACAGAAATGCGCGGATAATTCCACGTAAGCCTCTATTATCGTACTAACCTCATAAAATTAGTATTTCACTTGATTGCGTATGGTTACAACATTAAAACTTTAACCCTAAGAGGTATTCAAGGTTCAAGACACAAGAAAAACTTTACCGTACACGCGTCGTCTTAGGTCCCAGCAAGTTTTCAAAGCCACCTCACTTGAGAAGTTACGTCTATATTTCATCGCCGGACATAGATCTCGCCGTAAACTTAAACAATGGCACACACAATCGCCGCCAGAGCCTGCACTGGCTCAACTTGGAACATCAATCATGATCAAGGACCCCAAACTTAGCATTGTGGGACCTCAGACCGTCTCGCCCGATTATCCCGTTTATTATTGTTTGGGCTCTTTTGTTAACTTTCCCGGAGATTTTATCGAGATCTTTTCAATGGGACAGTATAAAAGAGCCGCTGATAATACCGCCACTACAGCGAGAAAGCCTGCAGTCTCATTTCGGGCGAGTGGAGCGGCCGGCGACACACCGCAGCCGTGTAATAAAGGCGCTGATGTTATTAGTTGCCTTTGTTTCGGTGCGCTCGCCATTTTGTTTACAAAGTTTTGTACCCTATATCTCCCTAATCTAAACATTATTTTAAGTAAATAGACTAGCTCTCGCTAAAGCCCCTGCAGACACTGGGTCCCCAATTTCAAATATTGGCTAAAGTGTGTATTTGATCTTAGCGAACGACAAAATTGGCACCGGCAGCGCTCGCAGGTGCGCCAATATCGATACTGCACGAACAAACTACGTGGATGGCCGCTTACCTACCTACCTACTTTAAGCTTCAGGGAAAATTGGCCTAAAACAGATACGTGTTTAGGATGGTTTTTACTTCCGATGTAATAAATCACCGATAACGGATTAATCTCAGTGTTGCGGCGTCGAGCGGCTGAGCTCATCACGAGTTCAACCGACCACTCCGATCCATTAATTCTGCTTTAACGAAGCAGAAACAGCGGCGGAACATGTTCTGACACACGATACATAGAAAATCCATCAGCCTGGCTACACCGCACTAGCCGGCGACGCGCTGTCCGTCGCTACAACTTTAACACAAATCTTTCCTCAGGACGAGGTCTCAGGCGACCGGACCCTTTTAATTTTCCTTCCCGCGCCATAAATCGTTATTCTCGTATGTAACAAGCGCTAGCATGACTGTGTGGGCCTTAATTTAATTCAACTATAGAGCCCGTACCCGAATTTCCGAAAAGTTTGCGATCCTAATTGAAGATTTCGCTCCGAAATTCCGTCGAATATCGCCGCTTCAGCCCGACACATGTATTGTACGGAGGAGAACCCTAGACGCTGTGTAATTACTTTTCTTTATTCTTTTGTTCTGTATTTGAACAGACTGTGCCTCATCAATTACGCTCCTGACGTGTTAAAGAGGTCGCCGCGATCTATCTCGATGATTGATTTAAATCGAAGCTTCTGTATAAAAATTAAATACGAAGCGAGTCTGGCCGCGAGTAAATACAAGTTATTCATCATTATGTGGGGTATGTTTGTACGGTTTTATCGAAGCTATTTCTCGGCGATTCTCATAAAGATGTTATCGTTTTTTGTGCGGCGATGTGTCGGGGGCGATCCTCGTCGAGCGCGCGACGAGCCGAGAAATCGGGACTTTCATTAGGTAGCAGCGGTGCGTGGTGTCGACTCCGCCATGGGATAAATTCTCCTATATTAAGCCGCAGTCAGCAGAAAGGGTCAGCGGGATCCGTTGAACATGATATAGTGGCCCAATTTTTGTTTTATTGAGTGACTCGGGTTGTCGGTAACTGTCCATATTTTGCCAGTGTACGGAGACACCCCCGTGTCGGAGGCGCGGGTATCGATCCGGGGAGCGGGCAGGCCTAGTTTGAGTGGTGGCGATAATGATTTCCTCGAGACAATAGGCCACGGGAACAGTTTGTCGTTCTAATTATCGTTGTTAAGAGTTTCACTCGGTCATAAGCCGGAGTTTCATTCAACAATGGTGACACGTTTCAGTTTCATTGTTCGTTAATACGCTCGCTAACTTCCACTTGATTAAGGTGGCTGCTGGTCACACGGTGCTCCTGTGTCTAAGACGGAAATACAACAATCTTTCACAAAATATTGAAATATTAAAAAAAAAACAAAAGAAGGTTTTAATTATATTATATTTTCAATGAAAAATATGTTTAGCAGTAGTTTTGTTAGTACAGTAGCAATTATAATGAGCCACGAGTAGTCAGAAAGTTTGAAACATTAATTCCAAAAACAAACTTAACATTCCATTTCAGCAATATCCAGTATGGTTTCAAAATGTATTAGGCAATAACTCGTAATGATTTGATTTCACATTCAAACCATTTTGTTCAATACTATTACATAATTATCACAAATATTTATCGGTTACGCGGGTGGGATAATTTAACTATTTATGAATGGACCAAAACTGAAAGTTATTCAATGTATGTGTTCGTATATAGGTATGTGTATGTAAAGCATTATTAAAATAGCTGGGATCTAACACAATAATATTTCGAACGAATAATATTGCGAATATTATGTGGAATATTGCACAATAAACGTGTTGATTGAATGCGGTATTTCATGTTGTGCAGCTGCTCTATTTCAATATTAATACCTACACTCACCAGCATTGCTATGGAAACAGAATAATAAAACTGAAGAGGATCAAAAATCTGTACTTAGAAGATATAAAAAAATTGTTTAGGTATACTTTAAATTGATAACAAAATATGTTTTTGTCTGTTTATTTAAACGCTCATCACGCAAAAACGGCTGATCGGATCATCATTATTTTTGGTACGTAGGTAGTATGAGGTCTTGGAAGTGTTATAGGCTACTTTTTATCCTAAAATACTGCGACCGAAGCCACGGGCGTCCACTAAAATAATGTTATTATCCGTCGTTTTAGTGAAGGTCAGTTGTGGAATTAGACACTAAACTCTAAATGTATGGCGCTAGTGTGCTTTAGCAAATGTACTATGTCTATTTGTTTGATATTAACATATTATTACTTTGATTGCACATAGCGTAAAATTTAAAAATATTTCTGAGATTTATTGTGAATAATATATAACAATAATGTTTACATCTTTGTCATAGTTAAAACATTGTTGTTTTCATCACCATCCATGGATGTCACTTTCATATTGACGTTTGGAGGTTACCATATCTTTAACACTACACAGTCAACCACCGGTCACCTAACGGTCAACAAGCACAAGCGACAAATTGGCACAATGTGGAGTATGTCTGCGCTGAAATAGAATTAGTTCTCAA
This sequence comes from Macaria notata, assembly GCA_927399415.1. Lineage (NCBI taxonomy): Eukaryota > Metazoa > Arthropoda > Insecta > Lepidoptera > Geometridae > Macaria > Macaria notata. The sequence continues at coordinate 11,822,217 of OV656730.1, forward strand.
ACGAGACTACCAAAACCCACCCTTAGAAAAAAATAGGTAAATTTTACATTACATGTAAAGTTTACGTTACATGTAAAATTGACCTTGAGAGTGATTTCTAGGCGGGCATGTGTTGCCCGCCTATCTTGCTTGCTATCCCATGCTACTTGACGGTGTGACTGCGGACTACATTTTGTGAACTGAATCACAATGCTGTAGCAGCTCTATTGTTGTGATCGCCAGCTATTGGTAGTATTATTGTTTCAGCTGATTTAAGTGAATGTGGATTGGTCGCAAGCGTTCCCCTAGTAATAATCTGACGCACCTCGGTTCAGGTTTCAATGTCAGTCCTGATTCTTATATATTACTGTCTTATACTCGTATTATATCTCTTGCCAATAAAGAAATCGCACAATATCAAGACATTAAAATTGACATTTCCTCGAACCAATAACCTTATTTGTTTTATATTACAACAAAATTACAGTGATACTTAATGTTTTTGCAAATTTAATGTAATGTGTGAAAATGCATCCTTATAAATAGCTGAATAATTGACTCTTTTATTTAATTTTATTTATACGCGTATTGTAATAAAATACTGTTAAGAGTGAGCGAGTAAAATTGTTTTTTTTTTTGCATTGCAATATCATTAGGAATACTGATATTTTGTACAGCTAAGATTGCTAAGGGGTTACTATGACATGTGTCAAAAAGTTTTCATAATTTCTAACATTTTTCATAATGAGGTATTTGAAAAAGCAAAATAATAACACCAATAATATTGGAAAAAAATGAGAAATGTAAATGAATAATACTTATTACATATGTAGGTGAATGTTTGTATGCGAAAGGCTAAGCTAGTTATATGCACATTCATTCATTTTAGCTTGCGTTTGGGTGCGAGGAGCCGTGAGCCGCCTCGCTGCCAGTGTGGCACTGATGTCGACCAGCTCGGGCACACACGGCCTCTCATGTTCGAGGAGTGCTGGTAGAATTAGCCGCCACGCTAGTCTGAACGACATCATTCACCGGGCTTTTTCCACTGCCAATGTTGCAGCTATGCTCGAACCGAGCGGCCTAGCACGTGACGATGGAAAAAGACCTGACGGTATGACTCTTGTGCCCTGGAAGTTGGGCCGGCCCCTTGTGTGGGACGCAACTTGCGTCGACACATTGGCGCCGTCTCATCTGTCTTTGACACGGTGTCGGCCTGGAGTGGCGGCTATTATTGCCGAGCAACACAAGAGACGCAAATATGCTAACCTTGGCTGAGGTTACAGCGTGGTAATGTGGCCAGTATGCTGGGCACGCTGCCCTCTGGTAGTGGGCTGGAGCACTTAGATTATCTTTAGGCTTTTCTAAAGATTTTCTAAGTGCCCCTTTTTGTAGTAGTTAGAAGTAGTATGTTTAGTTTTTCTTCCCTTGTTGTTATATTTTATTATTGTAAAAAAAACATGTTGATATGTCATGTAATTTTAAGTCACATTACACTAACCAACCCTGAAGAGACAAGAACGCAGGCTGGTTCCTTGCGCAAAGGATTTCTATAGCAATCCAGCGTGGGAATGCAGCCAGCGTTCTTGGCTCCATACCACATGTAGATTGTTTAAATTTAGTTTTGATGTAAATACTCTTTTTTAGTTCTATTAGTGTAAATATTGTTTCTTATTATTTTAATAAATTTAACTTTCTCTGCAAAGAGGAGGCCATTCCTACTGGCGCCCTCTTTCCGTAATGTAACCGTGCCCATCACCGACCATCTAGAGTTGCTAGGTGTCACTTTGACTCCGACCCTCAACTTTGGCTCCTATATTGAGTCTAAAGCTCAACTCGCAGCCAAGAAGCTGGGAATCCTCTCGAAGGTGCGACGATACTTCACTCCAGAACAGCTGCTGACCTTGTATCAAGCGCAAGTTCGGTCATGTATGGAGTATTGTTCGCACCTTTGGGATGGATCTGCCAAGTACCAGCTTGAGGCGTTAGAGTTAATTGAGAAGCGGGCAAAAAATCTCATCGCGAAAGACTCACTCTGTAGCTCAAAATTACAAAGCCTTGAGCACCGCCGTAAGGTGGCCAGTCTTTCGGTTTTTTACAGGTTGCATTTCGGGGAGTGTGCGGAGGAATTGCATAATTTAATTCCTGCAGCCCCATTTCACCATCGCACGAGTAGAGGCACGGCAAGGAGGCACCGATATACAGTTGAGGTCCCAAAGACTCGCACCAAGCGTTTTGCTTCGACTTTCATCGTGCGAACAGCCAAACTGTGGAACTCCTTGCCCGAATCTCTATTCCCCTTGAACTATAATTTGTCGGTCTTCAAGTCGAGAGTAAACCGGTTTCTTCTAGGCAAGCGCGCTACATCGTAGACTATAACGTTGCTTAACATCAGGCAAGTTGTAGTCAAGCGTAAGCCTATTTCATGTTAAAAAAAAAAAAAAAAAAAACTTTCCTTTTACCAACCCTAAGTTTGAAACATTGTATGCTCATTTTAAGTCAGAAATCCGTTCACGAAATTCAACTTTGCACCTTACTTTGTAAGTCCGTATTGTATTACCATGGTAACCCCTGTTTGTTTTGTTCAACTAAACGCCGATTTGGATGCGGGTTGCTCTCTGGGAACCAGTCTTGATATCTTAATAACGTGTGTTCGGGGTCTTATGCCACTCGCTAGTGTTTAGCCTCGTAAAGTAACGGCGGGACGTGAGACTCATATCTGACTCATATTGGCTTTAGTAGGAGAATGTTGAAGTTATGGTACTGTTAGTTAGTTTGTTAAGTCACAGTCAGTTTGATGCTCTTATATTTTATGTTTTAAGAGCGTTGAATTCAATTTAGCCAATAAGTTTCATTCATTATAATTTAAAAGCTACACAAAAGCGTGTTACGCCTTAGGCTGCAGCATTGCTTAACATCGGGCAGGCTGTTGTCAAACGCAAACCTATCACATGTAAAAAAGCAGTCATCATTACCGCTTTTTACGTTGTATTTAAGTAATATCGGAATGCGTTCGATTCTCATATCTGGCTCATATTGGCTTTAGTCGGAGAACATTGAAGTTATGGTAGTTTGACTGAGATACAGTTTGATGGTCTTATGTTTTATGTTTAGAAAACTTCGGTTTCAATTTAGTCAATAAGTTTGGTGTTTTTATGTTGGTACAAAGTTGGATTTAAAATTTAGGCAATAACTTTGATGCTCTTGTGTTTACTGCTAGTAGAACGTTTAATTCAATTTAGCCTATAAATGTCATTAATTACAATTTATAAACAGTCATCATTACTGCTTTGTGTGTTGTACTAAAGTGAAGTTAGGATGTACCTAAGCTTCATACATATATCTGACTCATATTGGCTTTAATCAGAGAATACTCAAGGTATGGTATTGTTAGACTAAGAGATACAGAGGTAGTGTCATGATCTTATGTGTTACTAGCTGGTGCCCGCGACTTCGTCCGCATGGAATAGTTATTATCATAAAAACGGTTCTAGTGAGTTAATCTTAAAAGATAGACATATACTGTTGCGGACATTTTGTTAGATCATTTCAAGAGAAATAATTCTTTCATACATATTTTTTTGATATCTTGAACCGTTTCGCAGCGCACGCAACGGAAGCCCTCAAAGATGTATAATTTTCCCCGTTTTTTCCACATTTTCCATTGTTTCTTCGCTCCTATTAGTTGCAGCGTAATGTTATATAGCCTAAAGCTTTCCTCGATAAATGGTCTATTCAACACAAAAAGAATTATTCAATTCGCGCTAGTAGTTCCTGAGATTAGCGCGTTCAAACAAACAAACAAACTCTTCAGCTTTATAATATTAGTATAGATGTATGCATGCACTAGCGGTGAGTTATGGTGTTACTCGTCAATAAAGATAAATTTGCTATAAGAGATGTTTGTAAATTTAAGAAAGAAACAATAATTACTATATTTGAGTATAAATAATTACCCACCATGTAACTTGTAATTATTGGCAATCACCAGTCAGCAATATAATTATAAAAATTATATTTTTTTGTAAATAGCATAGAATTGATTAATAACTAATTATGTGCATAACAACGAACCCCGAACTAGGCCTAGACCTGTATCTCGGTGATCCAAATTTGAATTTAATTCCATACTTGAAATTCGCGCTTTTCCAGTAGAATAAAATGATTACAATAAATTTATAATGACATTTGTTGATGTTTGGTGTGACTGCATGATACTATTCTACCGATTCTACCATAGAAAAATCACAAGGTTAAGGTTATAAGTCAATATTTATTTCCCTTTTTACTTTTTATGAAATTTCATTTATCACGTGGAGATATCGTAAAACATGGTAATTTTCGTTCAACATGATTTAATCAAATTATCAATAAATGTTAACTCATCAAAAGTTGTGGTGCAATAATACAATTGGTTATTAGTATAATGTTGCGTACATACATTGAAGTACAATTTTATACATTTGCTTACGAATGCAAAAGTAATTTGCTCACTTAGAAACCAAAATTTGAGCGTTCACTTTTTATGTTAATCTAGCTTTAGTACTTATACTGAGACCTATTTAAGTTTTAAACAAGCTATTGCTGGTAAATAACTAACTATTAGCATAATGAGTGCTGCACAGAAAGGAGATAAAATCTTGCGTTGTCTGGGATACTAATGTTTTGCGAAACTATACATTGTTAGCTTTAGAGAAACTTACTTGTAGTTGCACAGAATGTTGCTTTGGTATTCTCTATTACAACATTTTTTTCGTACATAAGTAAGTTTATATAAGCACAGCGAACACTGTTGAGTTTTCAATCGATATCAATATATTGATTGGCATTTCTATTGTTCGACCGATTAAAAAAAAATATATATATTTAGCAACGTTACATCCAAGCAGATATGCATTATGCACAAGGTTTTTATATTCCGAGACCATTATAATTTCAAAATTACCTTTTACAATTTTCCAGTCATTATAGAGTAGTATTTAAAAAAACAAACCGCCTTAGCTCAGATATTAATAAATAAACAAAACACACACTGGCAAAAAACTGCAAACGATGTCAATACTATCTCCTTAGTAGATAGATAGATAGATAGATAATCCTTTATTGTCGCACACATATAAAACTAAATTAATAAAAAATACTTACATAAATTAATCTAGTGCCACAAGTGGCGGCCTTATTGCTAAAAGGAATCTCTTCCAGGCAACCATTGGATAATAGTCTGTGATCTCGTTGCAATTCTTCCACTACCTTTTCCTGATTAAAAGTCTTCAAGCTCCTTACTTCCTGGATACCTTTTTAAATCAGTCGGGACCTTTCAATCCCTGATAGAGGCAATCTCGGCTCGCCATCGACACGGGAGTAATGCAGGTAATCACTGTCTCACCTTCCATACATTGAGGACTGACACTGACGGATTCCGATATTTTTTCATCAGGTATCGTGTAACAGGAATAGGTAACTTTTTATGTAGTAGGTAGGTATATTTACCACTAGTGGAAGCTCGCGGCTTCGCTCGCATTAAAAAGTAAAACTTGCATCCCCTATTTCACCCCTTTAAAAGCGGCTTTTCCAAAAATCCTTTCTTAGCGGATGCCTACGTCATAACATCTACCTGCATGCCAAATTTCAGTCCGATCCGTTCATTGGTTTGAGCTGTGCATTGATAGATCACTATAATATCAGTCAGTCAATCAGTCTGTCACCTTTGAGTTTTATATATATGGATAGACATTGGTATGATTTGAATAGACAGAATTGTATAAAGAATGCTTGTATGTAAAATTATTTAGTAAATATTTGCAAATTGCTTAACGATATGCAGCTTAAATTATTAATGTAAAGAATTTTTTAAAATGGGCTTACACATTTGGATATCATGTAAGTTTATTTACGAGCAGGTATACATTTACTGATGAATGTTTCATCTCGAAGAAATACCAAACAACTTCGATATTTGTTACTTTACTGTACATTTAACTTTATGTGAAATTAACATACTGAAATTGAAAATTTGAATTTAATCGATATTATAACACTTCAAACAAATTTTTCTTACTAAAAATTATTCAACATTCATGCTTCCTGATGAAAAACATGATGTTAAGTGAGACAATGAGTTTTGAAATAATAAACTCATGGTGGTACTCACACTGAAACTGAAACTTTCCATCACATACGCCACGTCTTCCCCTTTATTTATTATTTTGTTTTTTGAAGTTAAATAACTTGATTGACCTATTCTTAAGAATTCTCAGAGGACCATAAGTCCGGATGCTGCGTGAGAGTGTACAGCGGTGCGGCCTGCGAGCCGGGACTAGACAGCACTGTTGTAATGAATGTATGTAGCTATACCTAACTTTAAAATGCATAAACTTATTTCGTTTTATTCCACTACTATAAGCTATTAAAGAGACAAGTTCCATTTGCTTCGCAATTTGCCAATTCTGTATTACACCTGCGTCTACTTTACCCAATTTAACTAATCTAAAGTAAGAATTAAGAAAACAACAAAGTTTAGTAAACAGCCTACTTACAAATCCAAGTCTAACCGAGCTATTCGAATTTCCCCAGAGATGCCTCTCGAGTGTCGCAGTCTCAAATATTATATGAGTTTTGAATTTATCCCTTAAACTGTTTATCTATGAATAAGATTTAGAGCAATCGAATCCTTTATTTTTTTAAAGTCAACACGTTTATGTATTTTTCAGGTATGTTACGTGAAAAAAGTAAACAAAAAACTTATCTATTAATTACATAAACACAAACATAATATGACATAGTCATAAATTCACTGTATCTTTTTCGTAACGATGTAGTAAGATATTATTCTCTACAATACCTTTATTTTCCAAAAGTATCCACTCCACTCGTCTCGAGAAAAAATCTTTTGTATTCTGAAAGAATTGACCTAATGCCTAGTTACTAAGATAAATACAAAAACTTAGGGAAGAGGCGGATAAATTAATTACACTCTATTCGTTGGTAAAGCTCCATAGCTTGTTCACATGGGGAAAATAAAGTAAAGACTTCTTATTTAACGCCTGTGTATCTTCTTTACAAATTCAGTGGATTCTGATCGGTCTGTCTATCATCACTCACTCGACTAGTATCGCTATCCTAACAACATCATATCTGTAGAGCCTAATAATAGAAATTTAAAATAATTTAATCTATCTTCTTCTTCTTCTTCTTAATATATAAAACTCAAAGGTGACTGACTGACTGACTGATATAGTGATCTATCAACGCACAGCCCAAACCACTGGACGGATTGGGCTGAAATTTGGAATGAAGGTAGATTTTAAGATGTAGGCATCCGCTAAGAAAGGATTTTTGGAAATGCCTCTTTTAAAGGGGTGAAATAGGGGATGCAAGTTTTACTTATTAATGCGAGCGAAGCCGTGAGCACCCACTAGTTGATAAATAAAACGTTTATTAGTTAACATAATTACTAGCCTAATTAATAACAATTGAATACCTTGTAGTGCTTAGTGTAAGTTTTAAACTCCTGTATACTTCTGTATACTCCTGTTTTGCTGAACAAATAAATAAATCATTTTCGTTACATTTAGACGTTTATTAACTGTGACGTCGCTGCGCAGTCGCTAGTTAGTTTCTTTTCTCGAAGCAGTGATTAGTAGAAGTACTTGGATTACTGGGCCGTGAATTTTTGCGTGGATTTTTGGAACTGAAAACTTATGCAGCTTCTGAATATTCTGAAACGATTTTATCACTAGTTAGTTAAGGATCTTGTGTGATCTCATTGTAATGTGACCTTTATAAACTTATTATTACGCATTATTAGTTGAGTACTACATATTATTACGTAACCAATCTTAATACATAAAATTCATAGGTGACTGACTGATTGACTGACGGGCATACTGATCTATCAACGCACAGCCCAAACCACTGGACGGATCGGGCTGAAATTTGGCATGTAGGTAGATGTTATGACGTAGGCATCCGCTAAGAAAAGATTATAGGAAATTCCACTTTTAATGGGGTTAAGTTTTACTTAGGGGGTTACTACTTTTTATTAGGGGCAAGTTTTACTTCTTAATGCAAGCGAAGCCGTGAGTTTTTCACCACTGTTTATTTATAAATTTTAAGTAGAAAATATACAAAATAAAATTAAACGGTTGTCGAACAGAAACCTCTAAATCAGAAACTAGACAATCGTGCTATCAGATCGCAATTCACCGAGAAAAGCTATTACCGGGTAGGTTTAATTACCAAAACATTCTAATATTCAAATTGTTATACAGAAACGTACGGGACCCTAAATACGCAAAAACAAAACCCGAATCGGCTGGTATAATTTTGTTATTGTGTGCCAAAACTGATCAATTTCCGGGGAAATGTTTCGTTTGCCAAAGTCATAGAATTTATGGATATTTGCCGCGGAGATTATTCCTCCTAAACGTTTCAAAGTTTTATCTTTTGAATTTATTTCGTATATAAATCACGGAGATACGTGCGAATGAACGGCTTAATTTTTTTCTGAATCACCCGCTAGGGGGAAATTTGTGTACGACGCGTTTTGAAAACGATTATTTTTTACATACAGATACGAGTAAAAATAATTAAATTAATTTGATTTTAATTCGTGTCCTCATCTGTCACGTTATTTATGCAGAAATGTTAAAATATATGTGATGATTTTTTATTTAGCTAAATCGGATAATACATATCTCTTACTTGAGTCGTATCTCCTCATGACTGAGGGTCGTGACTCCCCCGTTGAATTATTCATTAGGGGAGTTCTCTTAGGCAGATACATCGTGGTGGGCGCCCCAGGTCTTTACACGGAAGACACATGTCCTCGGATGTGGTTCTCAAACATGTCGGTTTCCTCACAATGTTTTCCTTTACAGCTAAGCAAGTGCAAACACGTATGTAACTTGAAAATACAAGGCATTGGTGTAGGGCAACGACATTAATTAATGTCGTTGGTGTAGGGTTGGATTCAAACCAGGGTGCGTCGCAGGCACTAGAACAGCTAAGCCACACTCGCTTTGTGAAAAAAAACTTACTACTAAAAACTTTAAGCTTCTCCCACAAATTCCAACATCACATTCTTTTCATGCCTTTGTTTTCAAAACTGATTTAGGTCAATGCACAAAAACAAAGCTTATTCACATTCATTTTATTCGTGCTAGTGTTGCCTTTTGATGAATTTACTCACAATGAGACAACGAAATATACATAGAAGAAACTCAATGCTTGACTTTAAGCAGTATTGGAATCACCAATGACAGGTTTACAAGGAATTTATTGACCACAGGACATATTTTATTATCATATACATGCGAACCGCACAACAACAACCGAAGGCGTGCATTTTTCTATCCATGTCAAATAATTGCTTCATATCTACGAGATGTCTCGAGATGGTAGACGAGAGTGTGGAGGTTACCTCCCAATGTTTCACTATACTCTGGAGAATATATCCAATTTTGCGACACAGGATTGCATAGCGCAGTATTATAGAGTACATTTATATAACACGGTAACGAAATGTGACACCTTAAATCTAAGATAGGTACATATATAGATACAGATATTATAAAGACCACAATATGTCAAATGATAATAATCACATTATTATTAATATTATGTTACTATTATTATTAACATTGTACTACTTATTATAAAAGACATTTTTTATAAGCATTAATTATATCAGTCAATTGATCCATATGTACCTATAGATACATATGCATTATTACGTCCAGTTGATTTTAAATACCTACTCGTTATGTATATCTATCTATAATTGTAACGATCGTTAGATTGTGTTTACCGCTAAACCATATTTATTAACACTTTGGTTATTGGCAAGGTCATTATACAAAATGCAATGTATAAGCAGCGCCTTCCAGCGAACCGCGTCCATCCGGTAAAAAGTAACCTTTTTCATACTAAACGCCATCCAAATCAATTCAGCCATTTGAGTGTGAAGCACAGATAAACACACTTACACATGTCTTTTATAGGATTAGTAAGTTAGTGTAATCATATGAGTAGAGTAGGTACATTAATAGAGGGTCCCAGATAGGTTTGATCTGACACACGAGTGCACTTGGCCAGTCAGGAGGCATGAGGGTGTGTGCTCACATTTCCGTGCCCATTTCTTGCCCACGTTTGAGGTATTATCGCGGCCTTCCGCGCGGCTGGAGTCAGCTACTTAAGTGTGGACAGGATATGGGAAACATGCTCACTTGGACGGAAATAGCAGCGTTGGTTTGAAATGTGTTGGTTAAAAAATAAAAAAACAGTTTACATGGAATGGAAATATTAAATGGTGGCTTTTGTTTGAAACGTTGTTCTTTTCGGGTATGAAAATGGTATGTTGAAATGATATTGTACTTTTGAAATCAAATGCAAATAGGAGTTAATTTATGTAATCTTTATATAAAACTTAAACATTTAAAATTAAAGATGCCGTTAATTACTCGCGAAGTTAAAAAGGTGACGGAGTATGTTTAGAATTTTCATGACAGTAAGCTTTAGTTAACAATAAAAAAAATCTTATCTTACAAACCAATTACTTTGTACTAAGTAATAAATAATAAAATTCTTCTTTTTCGAGACATTTGATATCATTTTCTTTTCAAATTAAACGTCTACATAGTGCTTGATCAAGTGGCTATTGAAACCTTATCTGGTAATCAAAGTTTTAAATTAACTCCCGGTCCTTTGTTCTGGGATATTTTTCTCAGGTAAGGAAAGAAAAAGCGAATTTATTCCGCTATAAATTCCTATAACGAGCACTTAACTGTTACTAATACAGAAGATTCGAGTCGTGGCTAAAGTTTTACCCACGTTCTTAATAAGTTTGGCGAGGTTGATAAAAGTTGGCAAACAATTTACCTACACTGCCTTTGGCTGCTGAATAATCAAGGGGAATCGCGGAGTGTTCGGGAACTTGTTAAAAATAAAATTGGTGTTTATGTGCCTTGAAACTGCTAAGTATGTTATATTTGTAATTTAAATTGCTCTGCTCCGAAATACAACCAACCTTCTAAAACAAACAAAAAACTGTTGCTCCAATTATTAATTAACCTCTGAAATAATAATTCAGACATGAGACAGGTTTCGCTAGCGTAGTGCAAACAATAACTATTCGTGATCCACTAAAGTTAAAATAAAATAGCAGTTAGTAGAAATTATATGAATCTGTGTACATTTTATTAAATGTATAAAATAAGAATATATTTTAATAACAACTAATACAAATAATTTCATAGTGTTAGAATAAATTCAGAAATAAAAGATGTTCCATTTTAAACACCTCACTATTTAAAAGTTCTTTTTCCATATAAGTATCTAAATTGAAACAATCATAACATCTGCTGAAACATTCATTCCAATTTGTCATCAGAATGCTTATCGCTAACACATAGATCTGTTGGTTCTGATATATCGGCCATTATTAAAGATTCATTTATGGGCCTTGATGGATGGCTGTAATTATATTACCGCCCATGTTTGACATGGTTTACAGGATATTTATTTTATGGCAAAGAATTAGGTAAATGAATGGCAGTAGATTGATGTGTTAATAGCGGATGTTTAACTTGAATTAAATAAAAAGGCGTAATTGCTTGTAACATTTTTAATATCTATACTCTATACTATAATATCATAAAGCTAAAGAGTTTGTTTGTTTGTTTGTTTGAACGCGCTAATCTCAGGAACTACTGATGCGAATTGAAAAATTCTTTTTGTGTTTAATAGACCATTTATCGAGGAAGGCTATAGGCTATATAACACCGCGCTGCAACTAAAAGGAGCGGAGAAATAATGGAAAATATGGAAAAAAACTGGGAAAATTAATCATCTTTGGGGGCTTCCGTTGCGTGCGCTGCGAAAACGGGGTTCAAGTCGTGGGTAACAGCTATAATTTATAAAGCTGAAGAGGTGTTTGCAAAAATATATATGATGCCCAAAATAACTATTCCACGCGGACGAAGTCGCAGGCACAGCTAGTTTTTAATATAACTTATAAAGATCACATTTATTTTTAATTCAAATCCGTTAAAATTACCTTATTAATACATATTTTCATTTTGTAAACTCCACATAAAGCTACATAAGCAATAAATATCTTTAAAAAGTCTCTATATATTTTCCCTAGCAATATAAGCTCTTTTATAAAATCTGTAAAGATTTTCACCTTGAGTAAGTTTCAATCAATTTTTCACTCTACGCGCCGTTTTATAGACTGCTTTATAATAACTTGGGCGCATCACTATCTTTAACCAATGTCATGAAAAGGAAACCTTTAGACATGGATTCTTTATTTATTGAGTAAAAACTGCTTAGCTCAACAAATAACTGAATTAGTGAAATCTTGCGGGCACGTTTTAATTGCCAAATGATAAAAAGTCATTGACCTACAAAAGTAAGAAGAATTCTCGATCATTTATCGATCGACCCAAAGACTAGACGAGACAATATAAAAAAATCCATCGAACTTGTTTAGAAAACAAAAACAACGTCAAAAGTCAATTAGGAAGGGGCGAATTCGATTTCCAAAGTTCGCGCGTCTGTTGTTTTGCTAACTGAATTTCAATCTGTCGGGCAAGTTTTTTTAAATACTTACTTTTGTTTTTTTTTATTTTACTTACCTATGATGTGATCCGGACACCCGCTAAATATAAGAAAAAGTACACCTAAAACTAATATAAATATTTAGATAAAAATATCGTACTGGTAAGAAATATAACAATGGACGATTTCTTCTCTCCACTAAAACAGAATAAAAATAAATCACTTATAAATTTTATTACTTCAAAACCACCCAATCAATATTCATTCGCTCAAAGCAGGAGCGAGTTAAAATTAACGAATAGGTATAAAAACTTGAGCGAGATGTGACTAGAGATCAGGATAAAAGTGTGCCAGCACTTGACTTGCTTCGCATTTTTTGTATTCTCCCTCAATAAATTAAAAGCTTAGCTTTCAAATCTCTCTTTGCTAAAAGCCTACGCATTGAGCACGGAATATTTATTTTGCTTCGGAAAAACATTCTGATCGATCAGCTTTCTGAGAGCATTTTGTTTTTGTTTGGAAATGGACATCGTGTGAAAACATGAGTTAGGATTGTTTTCTCATTTAAGCTTATTTCGTATGTAATTTTTTAGGGAACTAATTGCAAATAATTACAGAAAATTTAAAGCAACTCGTATAAAAATTGTGCTGCAGATTTATTATTGTAGGTTTTACAGTAACTTTATTTTTGATACCATTCATTGTTTTACAATCTCACTGTTGACAGCAAGTAAATAAAATTATTTTAATTATAAATTCTGGTTACTTACTATTTGACTCGAGAAAATAAAAGATTGTGAAAAGCCCAATTGAGTTTAAACTCGTGATCTGCTTTATATGCTAAACCTAACTTATAGTTTTGAACTCTAAAGCAACGATTAAGATAAGTCACTAGTATTTTATATATACTCGTACATACATATGTATAATTATGTATGTGTGGATAGTAGACTAAAACGACGTTTTCACTATTGTCTATCTTTTTATTCTTACTTAATATTTAATATTTTCTTACATATTTTCTTTATGTTATCTGATACATTTTTGCTCAACTAACAGGTCTTCTACATTTTGACACATGGTAAATTTAAAAAAATTAATTAACTGATAGTATTTGGACCATTCGACATATATTACATATATATTATAACATTATCAAAACTACATTATGCCCTACCACTACCATTACAACCTATCTAATCCAGTAACGCCTCACAAGTGGAATTATACACACGTGCTGCCCATTAAACACCAGGCGACGATAATGACATAACAAATGACATTAATATCCTAACAGCGTTAATGCTCTAGTCCCATTACCGCAAACGTAGCCGCTTATTAGAGACACTACTGATGTATAATTTGTGTAATATATACGTAATTGTATGTAATAGTGAGCGTTACATGTAGTTATATTGTTATATTATTATAGCAAGCGATATTGAGTTTGTTGTTGATTATTGTTCAGCTTTAGCGCCGCAATGAAGCGACATAAGAAGGTATTTATTTAAAGGGTCCCAAGAGTGACATAGTCAACTGTTTATCCTCATCAAACGCTGTGATTCATAAACAAAAGTAGGCATCCACTAATAGTTTATACAAAGTATGAGTATAAGAGACAATATTAAGTCACGATACCTTTTGTAAATTAATTCTGGAGCAATAAACTTTCAAACTATATCCAATAACATTCACTCGATTAGGTACCAAAACACCCGCCAACTATAATGTCTATAGCTTGCAGGGTTTCTAATTGAAGCAATATGCCAGTTTTGCTCACAGCCCACACAAAATATTGTTTTAGCCACGCATCGGTAGGCTCGCCCAAATAGCCTCATCGAATTACCTAGCGCTGGACGCTAAATTACATTTTGTACAGACCTTGTTCACATTTATTTTGTAAACAATTTATTTCGGTTCGTAAAAATTTTATATTTAAGGCCCATTCACACGAACATTCCAAATTTAATAAGTCGCACATAAAGCTATTTAGATAGTTTGATAAATTAAGTAGCGAGTAGGATATTCCTTTTCAATCACCAGCAAAATTATAAAGCCCTTTTTTATAATAACAACGGCTTTGACAGCTATATAAACTATTCTAAGGATAATTTTACAGAAATAACCTTCTAAGTTTACATAATAAAGCATATACGAACCTACTTAGAATTCACGGCGCACAGAGCTGAAAGGAAATATGCTCAGTGCCAAAAAAATTGCCAAAAGGAACGTTCGCGGCACTAATTGAAGTTTTTTCGTCGGCAGTGGCTAAGTAACTCAGCCATATTCAGCCATCATTAAGATGAATGGGGCGCCATATCCTAAACCACCTGCGCCGTGTGTTGCCGAAAAACTCAAGAATGTTTAGGAGGTTTTGCAAGGAGCGAGTAGCTGGAAAACTTAGTAGACAAGTACTTAGATTTTATACCAATTTTTTTTGAGGTCTATAAAACAAAAATACTACCTTATTCCTCTTTAACATCTTTGAACTGTTTACCTCGCAGAGCATTCGTTACAACATGTCGTGACTTTCGCCATTCATAGATCGGCATTACGCTTATCATCACGATTTAGCAGGCTAGCGCCGCTTCCTCCGTATTTATCCACAATAGCATATTTCTCTCAAATACTCGTAGCATCTTTGCTTCAAAGTACCTGGGTACAGCGATCACGAAATATTAAGCTATAGTATGTTATACAGTCAGCAAACCAAAAAAAAATTGACCTAAGTTTAATTACGTACCTATTTTCTACCGAAGTTATATTCTGAAAGTTACATATTGACTAAAGCAGAGCATAATTTTACTTACAGCTCACACGTAAGTAAATACAACTGGATTAACTTAAAGTATCCCAAAGTAAGTACAAGTAAGTTTAGTAATCTAACATGTATGGAAAGTTGAGAGGAGCTCGGCGCGTCTCGACCATGCAAACTTGTGAAATTTTAGGCAACTCATTAATTTAAAGATTCCTTTGAAAGTTTTTCCTGCAATTCTGGCCTACACTTAATTAAATTAACTTGCTGAGTTTCGCGACGATACTTGGCGAAGTCGTCGAGATGGCTTAAAATGAGCAATAAGCATAGATTAATATAATGTCGAGAGAGGAACATGCTAGGCACAAAGCATAAAGAAACTTTTACAAACAGGCAATAATTGAAAGAAGCGTTGCCAACTGACCAAACTTCAAGGTGCCACTCGACGATTTTGACCGTTTTACATAATTTTCTATTTAGAGCAGATTTAAACTTCTTTCAAAAAACGAAACTTTGACGCTTAATCTGAGTCATTCGCTTTGCTCCATCTAAAATAAGATTTCTTATTTCAATAGATGCATATGCATGTACCTTCTAACAAATTCTTAACATTTATTTATACTTTGTTTTAAATTTCATGAATTCATGAATTGATTATTCATATTTCTCCTCCACAAGCTATACCCTCTCTACCCTCACTACGTGTCTCCAACTCCAAGATACTTATGATGAAATATGTCTCGTATTATTTGCTGGCGCAAGTCCCGCCAACTTCGTCTTCCTTACTCAGTTTGTGTAGCAATTATGTGCTAAGAATATCTCATTACAAGACCGGGTCGCGAGAGGGTTGAACGCCACCGGCTGCTGTGTGGTGATGAAGAATCGAGATAAGTACTAAGTAGATCGCAGGATGAAGGTGTAAAGATTGCATATTAGATAAAAGATACTTATATAAGATAGACACATACATGTTGTATGTGCAGACAGTGTGAAACATGAAATACAAAAAGTTATTAAAAATCTTTGCTGTTTATGCAGAGTATTACAGAGTAACAGGCCTAATAAAAATCTGAAATCTTCTTAAGGCTCATCATTTACTGTACAAGCTGTTACTTTATGGAATTCTCTGCCTATCAACATTCAAAAGGCTCAGACAATTGATTCCTTTAAAAAACAAGTAAAGGAATTTTATCTCGCTTCCTTCAGTGAAAATTGCTGTTATTAATTCTACTACTATCACCTTTAAATATTTTGTTGTGTATTATATGTATTTGTATATAAACATTAATTTCATTATATTAAGTATGTGTATTGCGTATTTATATGTAAATATATTATATAATATTAGTAAAATTTCTTTTTTCTTTTTTGTTGTACACCACATTCTTCTTTATTTCTTTTGCTTATTTCTCTCCAGCTGAAGGTTGCCTGGAAGAGATCGCTTTCAGCGATAAGGCCGCCGCTTGTGGCACTAGTTAAGGTGCAATTTGTTCTATGTACTGTTTTTTAATATGTGTCAACAATAAAGAGTTAATCTATCTATCTATCTAATATATGTTACGGTAAATATTTTATATATTTTTATTAGTCTAAGTATATTAAACCACAATATTGCATGCCGACAGGAGAAAAACGTTGAAACAATTTTACCAGTAATTTCATAATACACAGTGTTAGGCAATAAAGATTTTGATTTTGGAAGCTTTAGTTCACCAGTATTACCTTTTATTTTTAGATGTAAAAAGAACTATAGAAAACTATAGATCAAGTAGGTAGTTGCTACCTACAAATTAATTCGTAATAAACCACGACTAAATCTATCTTTTCATCTAATTTTCTCAGATATAGCTTGTTATTTATATTTTTGTTACTAAACAGTTGACCGATATTCCCCCACCCCTAGTCCGTTCGACTGATTGTGCCCATCGTTTATGGATGTGCTTCATATTAATTTGCATTAAATTACGCCGCGCTGATGGCTCCCGAAGCCATTTATTTTGTTTGAGGTGAACTCAATTTCACGGTGGTGATATGGCATTCGATGGTGGATACAATAACCAACGCGACTTGTAAACAAAGACAATCAACGGGGAATAAAGTCACTAATAGTAAGAACAACATACAAATAAAAGGACTTCCAAAATAGCAATAAACTTTGCCTAGTTCCGGGTCCGCCGGACACGTACTTGTGTAAAATTGACATTAGCATACATTAAACAGTTATGTAATTGGTATTGGATATTGGTATGTATAAGTGTGCGTGTATCTATAATTCGGTTTTGTAAATAAAAATAATGTTGGTACATTTTATGTAATATTTGAACTTAATTTACTCTCGATTGGAAGACCCCTGGGTTATTTTCTGGAAACAGGGCTCCAGGTAGAGAGTTCCAAAACCTCGTTGTCCCATGAGAGAGAGGGAGAGAGAGAGAGATGTGAGTAAAATATAAACACAACACAACCAATCGTGAACAACACAACAACTTTTAAGAAACAAGTAAGCCACTATTACTTAGTCCACAAGAATGTAATTCATTGCGAGCTAAGCTCAGTAAATACATGTCTGAAAGGTTGAAATGAATGGAACCCCGTGGAAGGATCTATATCCTTTGTTCATTTCCTACTGGGAGTGGGGGATGAAAAATCCCTAATAACGGATGGGTCTATTTTCGTAGAACTTGCGAAATATAGTTAGAATGATAAAATCATTCGAAAAATAATTTCTTTTTTCATAATTATTACCATAAAAATATATTTAAAATAATAATAGTATTGATCCAATTGCAAGATTTTGTTCAAATGTTTTATTAATTTTTCGGGAATGTTTCATTTGAAACTATACCAAGATAAACATTTAAGCTAAAAATTCATTGTTGTGTGCTAAAGATTTTTTGTTTTATGAACGTCTATTTTTTTAGATACATTGTTGTAGTGCTCAATACTCATTGAATAAAATTGGGCTGTTTTTTTTTCAAGTACCAATCTAAAGTGAGCAAAGTACGCCATCACAAGCTCCCTGGCGGGGAGAAAGGCAAGCTTATTGATGGCGAGACTTATTATTTGGTTAGGTGTCTTTACCGATAAATGATTACGCACTTATTGGATCGAAAGTCTTGGAAAAATGCCTGGGAAATGGATTCTGAGTAAGATGGTAATTTGTTTTGCATTATTCAAGGAAATTTTGCGAATAGATTACTCTTAGGGCATATTGGTTGCTGAGTATTTATAGTTAAATATAGAAAGAAAGAAAAATATTAATTGATTGATCCAGACTTAAATGTAGGCGTATAAACAAAACATTAAAACGAATAATTAATAATCTACATATATAGGTATATATATATAAATGACCAGCAATGACCTACCTATTTTTTAAATCCTTTGTTTTTATTTTAACGTTATACCTACCCACTAAAATCTTATTTTTTAAATCCTTTGTTTTTATTTTAACGTTATACCTACCCACTAAAATCTTAGTAAGATTTTAGTGGGTAGGTATAACGTTAAAATAAAAACAAAGGATTTAAAAAATAGGTAGGTCATTGCAGAACCTACAGTCGCACCACTTCCCCAATCAGCCACCGCGGCAGAACTAAGCAAACTGCTTGTATATAGGTTGTATAATGTTTCTGTGGTAAATGCTGTGATTATTATTCTCATGATTACAACATTGTACGTGTACAAATGTAGGTACATGTTATAAGAAACAGTTAAATTGGAGATGGATTTTTAACAGTTACAAAATCTAAACTTTGCATGCGTTTTTTTATTTATCGTAGCAAAATTTAGTGTACTGAGTTTTTAGTAACGTGAAGTGTGCAAACAATAACCATAATAAATTTAAATGCTTGAACTTTTTTATTTTTCTCTCTTTTTTCCATATCTCTTTATTCTCATATCTATTATTACTTTAAATCTTTACGTTGTTAACTTACGTTAATATCTACCAAAGTCAAAGAAAGAAATCTGCAAATCATCTACTTACATTCAATAAGTCAGGATAATCGCTGTTTAAGCTCAAAGCTAATGTCTAATGAGATATTGAGTGGCCTAAGCAGGCGGCATGGATGGGGGAGGTGGGGGGCATCCACAAACTGATACATAGACAATGCCTTAGATAATAAATAAAAAAAACTGTTGCTGTTTTGTGAGTGGAGATCATATGTAACTGCTCTTTTGCGTTTATTTTGCATAATAGTCTGGTTATTTTTTTGTAAAAATTAGGACCCACTTTCTTAAGCATGTTTGGAAACAAAATCACCCTTGGAACAAAATGGCTAGACATTTGTAGATTCTTTAGAGAGGAGTTTGTTAAGACAAGTGGCGCCCCGCGATGCTACCCACGTAAATCGGGATATAAGTAATTTATGTATTGTTTTTTTTTAAGAGTATAAATAGAAAAATATTAATTATAATTATTTATGTATTGTTATATTGTGTTGCCATCAGAACTTCAAGTTTTTTTTTGCTCAAGATTGTTGTCTCTTGGATTTTATTGGAGGCAACGTCTCATTTCGGGTCACTGCGCCAGCGGAGAAATTAAGATTGTGTTCATACACGGTCTAATCTATCACCATACATTTGAACGTAATTTCCAAATCTACGATATCTATTTATATATATGTCTGTGGAACCACCTCTCTCGTCCCCTCCACTTTCTTATCTCTTAGCTATGTTTTAAAGCCTATACGGTCGGAGATTTAGACCAAAATGGAATTTAAAGTTCAAGATGAAACGATGAAAACTGATATTTAAGAACATTGTTAAGTATACAGTGACTCAAGTCGTTGTCTTTATATGTTCATTTATGATATCCCTTTAAATACTTTTGTAATCGTAAAAGCACAACTTTTTATTTATTTAGTGGGAAGATTACAGTAAGAATACTCAAAAACTTATAAAGTGTGTCACAGTTGTATTACATATTTTCCTTGCATAGTCTATCAGAAAGGTACTAGAAGAGAGAGCTAACTTAATCAAAACACATTTATATGAAAAGATGTCAGAGCTTCGACCGACTGGAAGCAAGTTATTTGAAAGCTCTCTGCTTACCGTCTAAGCTCGATGTTGTTATGCGCATACATCTTACTTATTTACTTAAAGCCTTCTCAAGTCTGATTTCTGAATTTGCGGATTATGTAGACTCCATTCGCAGTTGACGTGCCGTGATGGATGGAAGCGAAGACCCGACGAAAACAACTTACCAGAGATACCCGAATAAGTTTTCGGAGGCAGTTCACATACGCAAATAGCCGGTCCCTTGGCCGTCCTAGGACAGGCCATCCGAGATATTGAGGTCACCACTGCGCAGTAAAATAGGTGAGAGATATTGCCTCATTTTTGACTCGCATTTCTCCACGGTATCAAGGCGCTACCCATACAATTTTCCTCTTTCTGATATAAAAATAAGGGAGCGAGCGGGATGGGATCGGAGACCTTAGACCGCCATATGTGCGTCGTAGATTACAAGAAAGGAGCTCCAATCGCGTGCCTGCGAACCTTAAAAGGGAGCTTGAAAGTTTCGGTACGATCTACTCTTCTACACATATCCTAGAAGCACCTAGAAAAGTAAATTCGTATTTCAACCATGTCAGACCCGAAGGCATATCTACCCATGTAAGTATCTACAGATGTCTTGATAATTCCTTGTAGACATTTACAACATTATGACGTTTAATATAACTGTAAAAAAACAATATAACTGTATATATTTTTAACCCGAGTTTACAACTAAGTGTCATTTAGTTACATTATGTATCTCAAAATATCACCATATAATAAAGCATCACCTGAGTGCAAAGTTAGAGGATGTGTGCAACGGAATTACTGAAGAGGCTGATTTCACTGGAAACTAATTTTATTCCTTCAAACCCACATTAAGTGGCTATTTACCTTACCTCACTCATACGTAAAGAAAGACCTCATGTTTTGCATGTTCAATCCGTTCAGCCTATAACACGAAAATCCATGACACAGTGGATGCGTGGAACCGACGGTGTCAGCCAAATGTGATGTCATTTCACACAATATGTCGCCTCCATTGATCTGTCAAACCGAACGAGTCAGAAATATTTCCATTTTCATAAATAATGCGCCATCAGCGAAGCAAAATACCTATCTTGAGAAAATATGCGACGCCCACGGATACTGAAATGACTAAACAACAAGTTTTGATTAAAGCCTTCCTCACTTGTTTATTTTCCAATTTTCAGCCGAGTTTATCTGAAATCTAGATAGATTGAGACAGACACTTTAATTGAGTTGGTTAAATATATCTTCAAAGCGAGATTGAATCGGCCCTTACTGGCACGTTCCATCCTAGACCGTAATGATTGCTTACCATCAGGCGAATTACGGACAAGTGCAAACCCATTCCTAGTAAAAAAAAACTATATTTAATTACAGCTTTCAAAAGCCTTATACATGTTACACATTAAATTAATTGTCATTTAAATATAATAATAAGCTTAATTTAACGGATGGTAGCTAATATGTATTAGTAAATAATGATTTAATAGTTGTGTTAATATTTTGTTTTATTTATTATCTTAACGAGTATGGAATTGACACTTTTTATAATTCATTATTAAAATATAATCAAGTATTTTTCGAACCAAAAAGGTATCTATTGTAATATAAATTAAGGTCATATATAATTGAATAGTCAATAGACCCTTTGATATTGTGGTTTTTCTCATCATTTCGAAAAAACACCGCAACCGTACCGTAACTGCATATTATATTATGTATTCCATCCTTTTTTACCCTATCAAAAAATCGCAATTTTCTTGTTTGGGCCCTTGTATAAAAGCTCATTTTCATTCATGCGTGATGAAAGCGATTCATGCGGGGAAATTGAGTAACAATTTTGTGGTTAATATCCTATTAGGGGGATGCTTAATGGAGCGTTCCGTTTTCTTGAGGTTTGTTTGCTTTATACATTCCTACAGATAAACTAGCTTATAGAAATGAAACTGAGTTAAAATACTTCCTTTACTTTCACAATTACTTAACAAGTAGAAATTGGTGAGTAGGATATTAACATATCCGGCAACCATCATCAGTAACTTTTGGCTTTTTCACCAATGGGAGACCGATCACGATTACAATCTGTGTGCGTAAGAAATATAGAAAAGTTGATATATATTTAACGTGACATTTGCATAGAGTAACTGTTCTATTTTATTGTTATTTGTAGATACATTTGCTATATTTAGCTAGTTTGAGTTGTGACTTTTAATGTGAGTGGGCAAGGTCAAGGTAAGTTATGGGAGGAGGTTGCTCTCTGTTTACGTGGGGGTTGTTGCTTTGTATATGAATGGATAGTAGATGAGTTGACAGGACGACGGTATTCATTATTTATTATCTATCTTCTATATATATAAAACTTAAAGGTGACTGACTGACTGATTGACTGACTGATATAGTGATCTATGAACGCACAGCCCAAACCACTGGACGGATCAGGCAGAAATTTGGAATGAAGGTAGATTTTAAGATGTAGGCATCCGCTAAGAAAGGATTTTTGGAAATGCCACTTTTAAAGGGGTGAAATAGGAGATGCAACTTTTACTTCTTAATGCGGGCGAAACCGCGAGCACCCACTAGTTACATATATTATAAGATTTGTACTCGAATGGGTCTTTGTTGGGATATCTTCATCTTGGTATTCAATTTATCACTAAGATCTGCTCGCACGGGCATTCTTAAACGTATGTTGAGACACAAAATAACGTGTAGTGTTAATTCAAAATGAAAAACAAAATGTGTTTAAAATTTGTTCTGTAAGCGGGCTAATAACTGTTACTTTATTTTTGAGACACACAATGATTTAGATAAAAAAATAAACTATTGCATACTCTAGTTTTAAACAAGAAATTCCACCATTTACATTTACATGCCACATAGTAAAAAGTTAGGCCTGATACAAACTATTTTGTAAATCAAACTGGTGAATGCTAGCCAAATATGTGAGTGGATCGTGTTCGTGCGTGTAATTGGAGGCGAGTACGTTTGGCACACAATCATGGAGCGATTAGCTTGCATATCACTGGATTTGTGTTAATCTAGTCCGGTACAAATGGTAGATTTTTGTAGAGATTGCAAAATAAACTCTGTTTTGAAAAAGATTTAAGATACGTCATCCTTTATGCTTAATGAGTTTTACTAGAAATTAATGTGATGTGCAATTTGCGTGTGATGTGGAATATCTCCCTTGTCCATTTCAATAACATTTGTAGTAGGTATCTGACAAAACTTTTAAAGTGTTTTTTTTTATTTATCAAATGAAAGTTAGTAAAGCAAGAACGAGGACCTGTTTAAGCTTTGAACCATTTGACACAAAAGCTTTATGATCGAAATATATGTACTTATGCTTTATGGGTCTGTGGATAAAACATCTCAGATGCTCGGTGAATAAATAAACATTTTTGTAAGTCAGCGTCATATGTCACAAATTCCCCCATTGAACAGAATCTATTCCAATATGTTAACTAAACGGTTTTCACTCACGTGTAATTCGCGTATGTTGTTTACGCGAATTATATACGAATTATTGTTTAGTTACGAAATAAACACTTTAATTTTGTTTTATTATGTGGGGTAGGCTTACGTTTGACTAATAAAGTATCTATTCGTAATATCAAATTAGCATCTCTTTATATTTGTTCTGCGCCAAACGCAAACCGGATGCTCTGGCACGCTGTGGGTGCGCCTAACATCACGCGTCTGCTTTCAAAGCAGAGTGAACCAATCGAGTGAATGGAAGATCTTTTTTTTTTTTTTTATTCTTTATTTATTTATGGACCTTTGTCGAGATTCGACTATGCCGGTCCGTTATACAATCAAAAATAACAAATATTCGTTATAATCTACACATAATACAGCAACTATAAATGAAAATTATATAAAAAAGAAAACACATGACTGTAACAAACATAAAATTAAAACTTATCATAATAAAGCGACTGACCGGCCAGCGGGCGCATAGCAACAACACGCTCGCTAGCCGCTCAGGGCTGCCCGCACTAGTTTATACAATATCCTGGCCTGGTCTGAGGTGGGGCTAGCTAGTACACCGTTACAAACCCCAGCCATTCTCAGATTCAGCCCTATCCTAGCTCTGTATGCGTCGCCGCGCACACACTCCACGAGGAGGTGGTAGGTGTCCTCCACGACTCCACAGTCTGGGCACAGTGGAGTTTCAACCTTTTGCATTAGAAATGCAAAATACCTACATGGAGTGTGCCCGGAGCGAAGCCTGAGAGCAGTTACAATATCGGTTCTATTTAAATTCGATTTGTCAAACCAAAGTGTTCTGAATGGGTGCGTGACGATGGTTTTATACCAGATTCCTTTCTCCCTCGAACGTTGGTCAAAGTACTCTTTCCACCAGCTATAACAATGATCTTTTATGATATGAATATTATCCGAGTAAAAAGGAAGAATCGTCACAAGGTCACCTTCATACACGCTTGTTTGGCCAACGAGTCAACCTTATCATTCCCGTCGATATTACAGTGAGAAGGTATCCATTGTAGTTTAATAGACTTGTGCTGAGACTGCAGTTCTAGTATAAGTCTCAGGACGGAATAGGCTGTCGGTGTGCCTCTGAAAGCAGAAGCACAACGAGCCAGGTGCTGTAGGGCGCTGCGGGAATCCGTGAAAATAACAAATTGGTCGAAATCAATGGATCTAATATAAGATAAAGCTTCACATAAGGCTATGAGCTCCGCGTTCATTATACAAACATCGTTGTTAATTTTAAATTTCATGTCTAAGTTTAATTCGGTATCCAAAAACGCAGCTCCTATCAGCCCTCCGTCTTTGGAACCATCGGTGTATAATTTGTAATGATGGTTATAATTTTGTTGAATGAATTCTTCACATAGTTTTTGAATGGCGGGAATGGTGTAACTACGTTTGGCTGACGTAATACATTCAATATCAGGTTTAATTACTGATGACAAATCTATACTTCCGACCCATGTATTAAAAGAAAACATATCCAATTTATGACAGGAGTGAATGGGCAAATTCATAAACTGTTCATGTAAATGGAGTAACAACGGCAGGCCTTTGGTACGCCAATAACAATCATTCTTATATGTAAGTAGGCTCTGTAAAATGTGTATAGTAACATTATCTACGGATCTACACTTGAGCCAGAACTTGCCGGCCAGGTACAGACGCCGCGCGTGCAGCGGAGGGAGACAGAGCTCACTCTCCATCACATGTATAGGCGAAGTTTTTATAAAACCTCCAGCAACTCGCATAGCCTGATTTTGAATTTTATCTAATTTGTTTAGATTCTTCTTACTACAATTGCCGTACAGGAATGAACAATAGTCTAACCTACTCCTTATAATAGCTATATATATTCTACGTAACTGTTTGGGATGTGCGCCCCATCCCGACCCTGCCAGAGCTTTAAAAATATTGAGATATTTAGTGATTCGACTAGTTATTTCATTGACGTGTTTAGTCCATCTTAATGACCGGTCTAACCACATACCCAAGTATTTAACTTCGTCAACAAACTCCAATGTTGTGTTATTTATCTGCAGATCGACTGTACGTGTATTCACTCCCTTCCTAAACAAACAAACTTTAGACTTGGCGGGCGACACCTCCAGGCCGAGCGCCGCGAGCGCGCGCGTGCACCGCCCGAGCGCGGGCTGCAGCGTGCTGCGCGCGCCTTCTATTGTTTTGCTTGTCACATATAACGCGTAATCATCGGCATATTGTGATACGAATACTGATCCAATGTGTTTATAAATATTGATTGTGGCTAAATTGAAGAGAAGAGGGGCTAGCGGACACCCCTGAGCTAACCCTTTACTGGTGCTCCTTCGTATTACGCTGTTATCTATATCTATAGTTAAATGTCTTTCTTTTAAAAATGACCAAAGGTATGTTCCAATCCTGGCGCCTACACCGAGTTTATCCAAAATTTCAAGTAGGGCACATACGTCCACATTATTGTAGGCGTTATCGATATCGATAAAACAGCCTACAGTAATCTGATTTTGCACATAGCCAAGTTGAATTCTAGTCACTAGGTTAGTTAAATTCTCGTAGGTAGATTTTGTTTTCCTAAAACCGGTTGTTCGATAAACCATTCGAGCCTGTTATTTAGGACGCTGTGTAGTACCTTACATAAACAAGAGATAAGGGAAATCGGGCGGAGCGCTGATGCCGACGTAGCATCGCGGCCCGGCTTCGGAATGGGGATAATACGTATATCTCTCCATTGAAATGGTATATGCCCAAAGTGTAAAATCTTGTTATAAATAATCAGAAGCATTTCTTTACCGCTAAGGGGGAGATTATTTAACATGGAATATGAAATATTATCGTGACCAGGTGAAGTATCTGTAGATTTAATGCATTTCTCTAGTTCGATTAAAGTGATTTCACGTTCTAACTGCTCATTATGTGAAATAAAATGCGGTGGACGTTGGCAAGCATAGTCGGGTGTTATACTATGTAGAAGCTTGTCTGCTAATACTTCGTCTACATGCCAATTTGGAGTTCTATAGCCTTTAAGCCAACGCATTTTACGCCACATATCGGGTAATGTTGACGATTCATTTATCGAGGAACATAATGTGTGCCATCCGTCACTTTTAGCTTGTCTAGTCAACCGTTGAGCTTCAGAGATTTTAATTTTAAGATATCTGTAGTTATCAGGAGTAGGATTTTTTCTGAAATTTTTTAACGCTAATCTACGCTCTGCTACTACTTTCGACAATTCAGGTTTCCAGTATGGTTTAGGAGTAAAATTCTGAGAAGGATTTTGATTCAGTATCAAAGTAGGTATGTACAAGTCAGCGGCTTCATTAATTATATTTACAAATAAGTCGTAAGTTGCTTGCGTATCGAGAGGTATACATATATCTGAGAGCTTATTTTGGATATGTGTTTTGTAAAGCGGCCAGTTAGCTTTCTTAAAGTTTTTCTTTCTTATATTCTGAGAACCAAAATTACTGTTGTAACACATATTCATTTTAATAACAAAGTGGTCACTATCCAGAGTTTCATTCATGCAAGCCCAATGAAAGTGTAAAGCCACATCGGCTGTAGCAATAGAAATATCTGGGGCCGATTGTTGAAGCACGTTATCTACAAGTTTTATGTAAGTATAACTACCATCATTTAGTGTAACTAAATTATATTCCATCAAAGAGTCGAAAATGTGTTTACCTCTCGTATCTAATTTGATTGACCAGCTAGGATGGTGGCCATTCAAATCACCTAGAAACAAGGTCCTATTTGTAAACAAAGAAAATAGGTCATCCCATTGTTGTCGTGTTACCGGCGGCCGGACATTAGATGGACAATAAACAGCAACAATGTTTTCCACAAACTTACAATTAAAGATTTTAATACGTAATAGTTGAATGTTAGGGTTAGACACTGTGATAGGAATCAACTGAGATTTGATGGACTTATGTGTAAATACAGCTACGCCACCATACGAATCGTCCCTATCGTTTCTATATAAGTTATACCCGCTTATATTTACATCAAAGTCCGGGTTTAGCCACGTTTCGCTCACAACTGCGATATGAATTTTTTCTCTCCACAGCAGCTGTTCAAAATCGACAATTTTGTGCTTAATACTACGTGAGTTCCATTGAACAATATTTACATTGAGAACATTATCCATACTAACTAATTAAAATTAATTTTAAAAGGCAGGTCGCATAGATACTGCACGATACTTGAGGTAGCCCATTCCATAAATACTGATATAACCTGTTTGACCTTGGACGCGATGTCATTGTACTCGTCAGAAAAAACAATACCTTTGAGTTTAAGTAATAATTGCGTAAAACTTATCTCACTCACACGTCTCTTTTCTCTTCTCGCCTTAGACTTAGCTTGGTTTGAGTCGGCCGTGGTTTGTGCTGGGTGACACTCCGAGCTCTCGTCCGACAGGTTGAAAATATCATCATCATCTGCAGCTTGTTTTTTGGATTTCTCCGATTTTTTTGAAGAACGAGGTGTTGATGTTGCAGCGGTAGATTCTTGCGGAGCTGGTTGCTGAGATGCTGTACCAGCGGCGGGTTCTTGATTAGAAACAGGTTTTTTCAATGCTGCTGCATAGGTGTGGGTAGCCTGTCTGTGTATGACGGCTGGCGCTGAGCCCATAGAAGGGAATGCCGCGGGATTCAGTTTTTCGTTCTCACGCCTGGTGGTTGTAGGTACGTACGTATAAGGTTGAGGCTTTTCTATAGGCACAATTACTACGAGCCATAATGTCTCTTATGGCCTTTTCTTTCTGGAACGCGGGACAGCTACGGTCTAGTGCGTGATGGTTTCCTCGGCAGTTCACACATAAAAATGCAGTATTCAAAATTTGGCAATTAGCGTGATGTTTTGTGCACTTCGGACATACCTCTTTCTTCATCGGGCACGCACGAAGACTGTGCCCAAATCTCCAACACCTGGAGCACTGTGTGACCGGGAAGACATAAGGGTCAACTTTTACCGTCATACCATAAATCTTCACACTTTCCGGCAGCTCAGCACCCTTAAATGCAAGCCGCATCGTCTCACATTCCACCCATCCAGTACCTTCCGTGTTACGCCGCTTGAGGCGTTTTACTGCCATCAAATCAATCCTGCTGACAATTGTCTCTAAGACAGTTTTCTCGCTCAACTCAATGTCAACGTCTCTGATAATGCCGTAGGACACACTCACTTCCATGGGTCTCTGGAACCTCCAACCCATTTGTTCCAAATTTTTAGAGAGTATCATCTGATCAGCGCTCTTCGTATCTTCAAATTGCAGCACCACCTTGTATGGGTTTATGTATTTCACCCGGGAGATATTGCGTATGTTTTCTTTCTCCAGCAATCTAGCTAAAGCAAATTGCTTTGGCAGAACTTCCGCACTGCATACAGTCACTTCAGACTTATTTTTAGCCCTCTTCCCGTCTTTGCCGACCTGGATCCACTCCTCAACTTCCGGCTCCCTGCCTCTCTTCTTTTTGTTTTCTGTGTCTGTCCCCACTAACGTAACTCGCGGCATTCCACTAGCCAGGATAATACTCTCCTGGCTACTAGTCGGCTCCGTATCCATCTCGTTGACTAAAATTACATTTTGACTCGCCTCTTCTTCACTAATCGCCGCCTCCTCAGCCATAGAGATAAGGCACAATAGGGCTTGCGCCCGACGTCGCGCGTCGATACAATAACGAGATCTCGTAAAACCAAACACACGTGTGTACTGTGCCGCGTTCTCGTCGCAACTCATGGAAGATCTTGTTACAAGCAGTTGGGAGTGATCTATTGATTGGGGTGTTTGGTTGCATTTTCATGAAGGGCTAGAGATTGCAAAGCATGAGGTAGATGCATGTGTGCATTCATAGTATTGTTAAGTGAAATGTTAGTTAAATTTTGAATATGAAATATTGTGTTACGTAGTAAGAGATAGCAAGTTAGATTAATTTATTAACCAACCACTAGTTTGAAACCAGATTGGGAGAATAAATCGTTAGAGAGCGTCAGTGATATAACTTAATGCTGGAAACAGTAAATAGGTTTCTGTAAATTTATTTGTACCATATAATATTATACAAATATATTCTTATCTCAAAAACAAGATATATCACCAGAATTATTCTTTATTACCTACACTCATTTCTAAAGAAAACGAATAAAACATACATAAATCTTTGTTTTTTCTAGAAAAGCCCTGATTGTGTTATTATCTTGGTCGAAATCGGACGAGTTTTTATATGATTGTTACACCTTGCCGCACTTTCAGTGTTTTCCTCATAGGGACGAGTGAAAAACGTCACCGCAATAAGCATGTCACTTTATAACCGACGGGCACGAAACGGGAACACAACCGACACGACGATTATCACGATCCATCTTAGCTATTGCTTACCATATCTGACAAACTATATTCAAGTGCAAACCTGTTATGAAATGTACGACGTGTACATTCGTGTTTTGTCCAAATCTAGTGCAAAACTTACCTACAAATGAAAAATCTATGTGTATGTTATATTCGTTTGTCTCGGTGAGAGATCTAAAATTTCAAGGCATATCATTTTTCTCCACGGAATGTATAACTTGACAAATTTGGTAATAGTGGTATTTTTTTAAAACTAAAGCGGGCTATGGAGTAGCCACATACTTACTATGATTTATTATTATTTACTCATATTTTAGGAAAAATTTAACTACCCCTAATCTAATCTACCCTTGTGAATATACAAAATAAGTACAACAAAATAAAAATGCAAAATGTGTTTGTCTTACTTTCCTGAATGTGTTCGTATGTAATTTCTTGTCACAAAATAAATAATTTTCATTTTCAATTATAATTTAAAAAAAGCTGTGACATCGGTTCCCGTCTCGTCTAAAGAGGCTTCTTTTTCAAACGTTTTCATTTGTCCCGAAGAGATTTACGATAGCGCGCACATGCGTGGATCGTGCGTCATGTTTTTGCCGTTTTGTTTTTGTTCCTGGCAACATTATCTAGATAGAAACAATTTGTTTTATTAGCCGACAAAGGGTCGCTTTTGTTGGAATGCCCAAATGACGTTTTTAGAAATCTCTGCAGAGACTGCGGGACAGAGTAAGTTATAGGTGCTTGAGCGTGCCAGTAAGTGAGGTCGAGTGGGAGTGGGGAGCTCTAGTGCCGAGAGTTTTTAATACGTTTAGAGCTTTTGACTAGGCTGTAATTGCTGTCTTTTTATTAAACATTTGCGATGAATAATGACATTATGTAGTCCAAATCACCGAAGCACTCAAATGTAAATAAGGATCACCTTTCGGTTACTTGAAAAACTTGCCAAATCGATCGATTCGCTCGAGACAGCAAGCCAAGCTACGGGTGGTTCAAGTGCCAATCGTTACCGTGCAATGCAGTTTAATTAACTATTCAACGAATTAATGTGTTGTATTGGTATCATAATTATGTTACTTTCAAATACTTTTGTTAAAATTCAGATAGGTACCTACTCACGCTTCATTTGAGTTGAAGTTAAAGTTTTAGAGAGATAAATCATGAAAAGAAATGGCGTTCCAAATAATTTATTGCACTTAACGATATATTCAAATGCACACAACTCGTAAATCGTCCAGAGACTGGGTTTGAAGTTAGCTCGTGAAAGTATATGCAGGTATATAAATAAATACAAAAATAGGAAGGTACTTCGTGATTTATTTGCTTCGAATGAATTCCTAGATCTGTTCTTTGTTTTATTTTAAAGGCAAGATAAATGAGGTAGTTGGCTAGAAATAAAAAGGAACCATTTGCTTGAATAGTGATTCTTCATTAGTCTGTTTGTTCATTAAAGGAGAGCTTTTAGTTTCTTCTAGGCAAGCGCACTTATCACACAAGCACATCAGACAAGTTGTGGCTAAGCTCAAAAGCCTATCATGTATTAAAAAACGATGAAATTCGTGGACTAACGTAGGTACTTATAAAATTTTAATACGTACAATCATATAGGTATATACCTAAACATAATAATAATAATAATATTTACTTTATTTACACAAAAATCCTTAGACTAGTATACATCATTTGTACTTAAAGAAAATTGGATCAGAAAGGCTATATAAAAATAAATGGGTAAATGATGTTGACTGTGATCCCCACACTAGGTTTCCCTGTGTCGTGGGAATCATGCTCTTCGAAAAGGAATATCTAAGCATAAATGATAGGAAACTATCATATACATAAGGATCTGTATATACAATTTTTTGATTAGTAAGAAATACAAGATTATCTAAAACAGGAAAGGATCAATTCCGAGCAAGTAAAAGACTGACTAAAACTATTTGCTACTAGCTATAAAATCTTAATCTAAGTATTAATATTATTTTGATACCTATATGGCTTCGAAAAATATTCAGGATAACTAAAACATTATAACAAGATAAAAAGATATAGATCATACCGACATTTTCCCATAATCTCTTCTTCTTTACCTTATCCCACTATGTGGAGTCGGCACATCATGTTCCTCTCTTCCGTTTTGAATGTTTACAATATAAATGATAACAATGCGGGTTCGATTCCCGCTTGACACAAGTATTTATGTAAGTACTTACTTTAAAAACTTATAATTACTTGTGTTGAGTCTGGTCGTTTTAATGTATAATAAGTATGTATTTACAAAAGAAAAGTATAAATATTATATCCGTTATCTAATACCCACGACACAACCGTTTGCTTAGTGTGGGGCTAGATGGCGCTTTGTGCAATGTCCCGGAATATTTATTTATTTTAAATAAATGTTTTTGAATACATTTAGCCAGCATTACGCTGAGTTGCGGCTGTATTGGGGCATCACAATCCTATTGTTGTATGTGCCTCAAAAAAATATTTCTATATCTTATTGAAATAAAATGATATTTGTAAAAGACGGTCAAATAAACCTAACGTAGATAGGTATATTTAAAAAACCATCTGGTCTTAAAAAAAGTATACCTATCCGCAATTCCTGAAAGTAGAGAGCAGCAATACGATACGGCTTGTTAGTGCTTGAGAAATATTCCACCATTTGTTCGCAAGTCTACCTCGCTTAGAGCAAGCGCACACAGAGGAGTTTGCATTAAAATAATAATGGCAATATTGCAGTAATTTAACACATTTAAATATGTTGGTATGTTAAGTAAATATTTGTTTGAGCACATGTGTTATTTGAGCAAATATATATTGGCTATGTTTATACAGTAACTTCTTTTTGCGCTACTTTTAAATAACATATTATTCAAACTATATTATTTTTTTCTGCATAAAACCTAACTCTTTAAAGCATTTTTGACTTGCTGAAAACTTATTTATTAAAAGCTTAAATAAACTATAAAAAAACTTTGTATAAAATATTGGGTCAACCTTAGGTATTTATATAGAGGTGCTGTGAGTTGAGTTGAAAGCCTAAAATGGTCGTTAATCCAAGTTCGACACTCGATATTAGTTCATAACTTACTTAAACATTACTTGTGTTTATTGCATGATGTTAACATTTGAATAACTTATTTTCCTTTGTGCGTAGTTATACTGAGGTATAATGTAGCAATGACTTCAAGCGTCTAATGAGATACCCTCGTAACTTGTAGAAACTTGCAGAGCTTCTTAAAGCTAGATGCGTTAATTAACCGCGTAGTGCTGCTGTCATTCTTTGTGGAAAATGTGGCTAGGATAATAACGCCTAACTATAATAAATAAATAATACATAATAAATTGTTTATTGTGCATAAAATACAGTGTTGTACAGCTTTGAGTAATAAAAACTTACATAAATTACATCGGTGTCATACGTTGGTAAGGTTTACTGAGTCTTGTACAAGGTACCTCAAGGGTCCTGAATTGCAAGACTGCAGTACCTCCCGCTACTGTGGCAAGATATGGTCAAGAAAATCAAATTCGCAAAAAAACTACGATATGTATTAACACACGCACGAAAACGGACACCTCATTTTTAGTATGGGCAGACTTTACTGTAAAAAAAGTTTTTACTGTAAAAAAAAGTTTTAATGCCAAATGTTAGTACATTTGGCATTAAAACTTTTTTTTACAGTTTTCTAAGTACATAAATAGAATAGTATTTTAATATTAAAACTTTCGTGAGACATTTTATCAAAAGATTAACTAAACGGTTTTACACACCACCAACCACCACAGGCCCCCGCGCCCGTGTCCCGGCGGGCCGCTCGCGCGGCGGCGCGCAGTCTGCGTGTTGCCGCGGCCCAGAACGAACGTTCTGAAGATGGATGTCATAACATCCGAAACGCGTAAACGATTTACGCGATTTACACGTGAGTGAAAACCGTTTAGTTAATCTTTTTTTTAAATAGAATAGGTTTGAGGTTAGAGTAAGTTTCGAAATAATAAAACTCTGAAATACGATCGATTATAAAAAAATAAAAAGCTGCCCGTGATATGATTTTTTGCTGAACGATCATCGGTGGCATTCACACGAGGGCGATTCCTCCCAAGACTTTCGACGATTTCTTAAATCAACAGTATTAGTAACATCACTTAGTAACATCACTAATACATCACTAAAACTAATCAAACAAAAGTCGAACAGTTCAACAAGCACTTGGTATATTTGTACTACAGCTATAAAAACAATGATATGTGTTTGTATGAAGGCAGAACAGTCAACGAGTAAAGAAAGTTTCCCATTTCCCCTGAGATATGTCTAATCATAATATTTGCTGACTTGATACAGGAAAACTCCGGTAGCGTTAATTTATCTGTGACATGTCCCGAAACAAATAAATATAAGACGTAGGTACGTAAATAGAGAACTATCAAAACAAATAGAAATAGTAATCGAGTCGATCCCTCTGAGTAAACAGTTCCATATACCTATATATATGTACAAGTCCATAGATGTATGGTTTTATGACACACTAATAATATAGGTGAAAGTCTGTAGGTGATTTGTGAGTGTGTGTGTGTGTGTGTGCGTGTGTTTTCCCTCTTCACGCTCAATCAGTTTATTCAGTTTTGATCACACTCAGAGATACGAGTAGATCAAAGTTTGTGTTTACATTAACACGGAAGATGAATTTTATCGGAGATTAACGTTGGTATTGTTAGTGTTAAAATGAACAGATTTTTTTACATACATTCCATTAGACGAACATAGAACAAATATTAACTAAACGGTAAAATGGTTACGAACATTATAAGTGAGTGTTACATATATTATAGTAGTTTATGCAACTGTCATATAATGAAGGGTATTAAAACACGAGTGTGAGTTTATGAAACGAGCGCAGCGAGTTTCATAATAGTAACGAGCGTTTTAATACCCGTGTTTTTTTAAATATCTTGTGCCATTTTTATCACGTCTATCGTTTATACCTAGTGTTATAATCCTAACAGAAAGTTGGACGGACAATACTTTTACAGGAATAGTTCTAGACAATTATTATTGTCACCATACAAAAAAATCTACAAATAGAAATGATGGCATTGTAGTTTATACAAAAATTGGCCTTGAAATTAGCATTACTGAGCCACCATGTCACGATGCAAACTGTCTAATTATTAACATCTCTAACTACTACAATATAGTTGCTATATATAGATCGCCTTCAAAATATAACATTAAGTCGTTTACAGATTCACTTGACACTATTTTGCGTTCAATACCTAGATCTAACTGTATTCTTACTGGTGATATGAATATAAACGTATTACCAACACCAGTTGATACCCGGGCGGAGAATTACTTAGAATTGGTAACGAGCTATGGTTTCTTGCCAGCTCATCAATTTATTACACACGACAAACGCTGCCTAGACCACGCATTTATATGCACAAAGTTTCCGTCCTCTGCTGTAGTATGTTCTTCTGAGATAAGTGATCATGACGCTGTATTACTAAGGATATCGGGCACTCCTCCAGTACCAGAAGTAACTAAAAAAGAAGTCACAAAAATACACTATGATAAAGTTATCGAAAAATTAGAAAAACATGATTGGCTTAAAATATATGACATAAAAGATACAAATTTAGCATTACAATATCTAGTAGAAAACATAAGCGACGCTGTTGAGTCTAGTAAAACTACTAAAATTGTGCCTAACTCTAAATTAATAAGGAGAGAATGGATTACTAAGGGACTACTTAAGTGTATGAAAAAACGAGATAACCTTAGACGCTACTCAAAAAGGAACCCTAATGATTTAAATGCTAGCACAAGCTATAAAAACTACCGGAATATTTGCAATAACATTTTACAAAACTTAAAAAACTACCATGACTGTAAGAAAATAGAAGAAGGAAGTGGTGACAGTAAAAAGATTTGGAATGCTGTTAAAGACGTGTGCTATCTAAAAACTCTAAAATCACAGCATTGCACTCTCTTAAAATTGCGTCCTACCCCAATAGAATCACTCAATCATATTAATCAATACTTTGCATCAATAGGGAACTCGTTGGCCAATGACATACTAATGAAATTAAACACAACAGAGCTGCAACTCTCAAACAATTTGACGACGACCGAACCACCGTCAAAATCATTTTTCCTTACGCCTACAGATGCCTATGAGATAAATAAGATTATAAGCAATCTAAAAGTTAATTCCGCACCGGGTGGAGACAATGTAAGTAACCAACTTTTAAAACTTGCTAAAGACATATTAATAGGCCCTATTACACACATATGTAACCTCAGCATCGAATCAGGCATCGTTCCAGATGCCTTAAAGGAAGCATATGTTTGTCCCATTTTCAAAGCTGGTGATGAACTGCAAGTTGCCAACTATAGACCAATTTCCCTTCTTAGTTCCATCTCAAAAGTTCTTGAAAGAGTAGTAAATAAGAAATTAGTAAACTACCTTGAAAAAGAGAACTTACTTTCCCCGAATCAATTTGGTTTCCGCTCAGGCAAGTCGACAGAAGATGCCGTCACAGCTCTGGTGGATCACGTGTCATTTAACCTTGACAGAGGTCAAAAATCTGTGGGGGTATTTCTTGACCTTGCTAAAGCATTCGATACCGTTTCAAGGTCAATACTACTCAAAAAACTAGAAAAAAAGGGGGTTAGGGGAACGGCCTTGAAGTGGTTTGAATCTTACCTCACAAATCGCAAGCAACGCGTCAAAGTTAATGGCCAATTAAGTGACCTTACAGAAATAGATTATGGCGTGCCACAGGGTAGTGTGCTTGGCCCTACTCTTTTCTTGACGTACATTAACGATTTGTGCGATATGAAATTAAAAAATGGCAGCCTATTCTGTTTCGCTGACGACACGAGTATAATCTTTTCTCATAAGACCTGGAAAGAAGTCAGTGAAACTGCAGACGAAGGGTTAAGGAAGGTGTCAAACTGGCTAAGCCATAACTTACTTACTCTTAATGTCACAAAAACTAAAATAGTGGCTTTTAGAGTTTCAGCTCGAACTATGCCCAAAGACCCACTTTCCATCAAACTCCACCTACACACATGTCATGATAGTAATCAGTGTGAATGTCCAATACTAACGCAAGAAAAGAACTATAAATATCTCGGAATCCACATTGACGAACTTCTTTCCTGGACCAAACAAATAGAAGTACTTGTAGCGCGATTAAGAAAACTACTATTTATTTTCAAAAGACTTAGAAGCATTGCAAACGTGAACGTTATAAGAATGGTATACATTTCACTCTGTGAATCTATTCTGATTTATTGTGTAAACACTTGGGGTTCAGCCGGTACAACCAACCTACTTAAAATTGAGCGGGCTCAACGCGCTGTTCTAAAAGTTGCGTATAATAAGACATTTAGATATCCCACAGAACTTCTGCACGAAGAGACGAATCACCTTACGGTTAGGAAAATATACATCAAATCAGCAGCACTGCGCTTCCATCGCTCAGCAATGCAAACGAGACGTAGGACTCGCGAAGGTATACGTAACTTATCAAGATGGCCAGTAATTAAAGTTAACACACAAATAGGGATGAGATCCTACAATTTCCGAGGACGCTATATTTACTGTGTACTTAATAAGATATTAAATATAGAAGAAGATAGTAAATACAAAGCAAAACACAAAATAACAACTCACCTGATGGGTCTAACTTACCAGGAGACAGAAGAATTAATAAGAATAGTAGAATAACTTCAACCAAATACAAACACTCACTCTTATCCACACATTCGTCACACACACTCACACATACCTACACGTCCCACACTGGGTAACCCCCGGCGTTCGGGACTATCACCTACCTACTTGATACATTATATACTATGCCAATTTTCACTGAGTACCACAGTCACTCTGTACTCTGTTAGCAAAATTACGATTTCTAATTTTATATAATATCAATCATAATTCACAATTATCTTCCCTCTTAATGAAACCTTATGATGATATACTGATATTATTATTATTAAGGCCTAACTTACTTACTGTACTTAAATAGCCTAACTTACCTATTAAAAAATTAATATAAAAACCTACTAATATAACTAACAATCATTGTCACAACTCTATGCTGAAGTGAATTTAAATTGCAAGAACTTTCAATTGAGCCTTCAACTGATAAAAACACAATTGTATAATTTAATTTTTGTTCAACGGAAGAACCCTGGCACCGCGACACAGGGAATCCTACAGCGGTTGTCAGGGACACCTACAATGTAAACAAATGTATTAAGGCAAATAAAATTCTTTTATCTTATCTTATCTTTATATTCACGCGTACGTGTATTGTCACATTGATTTTGCCGCCATTAAAATCTTACCAACGAGAGTGCAGCGCGATCAACCTGATTGGCACTGCAATCAGGTTGGTCACGCTTTTTCGATGTTATAATGAGCTATTACGATATCGATGTGGATATTATAACATCATGTAAAATTGCTTAAATTGAGTGTTTTGTTGTCTGTGCTATAACAGTAGTAATTATAAGTCAAGTATTGGAAACATAAGTAGCATGATACGACATTAGTGTACATAAAAGTTCTTATTATTTTTCCGCCGCGTCAAGGCCAGAAGCCTATAACCAGTCTACCAATATCTAGAACATAAAAATATCTATTCTCACCAAGATTATTAGACCATTGGCTGGATGCCTAAAATAGTTTCAGGAAAAAGGCCTTTATTCTTTAGTACGTAGTGTTTATAACGCCATAACTTTATCGTAAAAGTGTGTGTTAGGCTCTCACGCGATATCGCAGAGCCGTTCAGTGTAAAATTTTATAGATATCTGGGATGCTAGGTTTGTAATAATGCTAAAAGGTCATAACGCTGAAGGAAAAATGGCTGTGGATATATTTAGATGATAAAAGATAAGATATGAGTAGGGAGTATAACATGGAATATCTATAGCACTATTACTAGTTCAAAAAATACGTATAAAAGTTAAAAAAAAAACCTTACATTTCGACGCATGTTTGATAAAAGCAGGTTTTTGGCGCTCATCATCTGCATTTCGAGCTTTGTCACTTTTACTGTTTTTTGCTCTATTCTGTTTACATATTATTGACTGGCCTGTTAGCTTAGTTGGTAGTGGCTCTGCCTTCTAATCTAGAGGTCGCGGGTTCGATTCCCGAACGACACAAGTATTTATGCACTTTAAAAAATTATAAGTACTTGTGTTGAGTCTGGTCGTTTGTATGTATAATAAGTATGTATTTACAAAAGAAAAGTATACAAGTATTATATCCGTTATCTAGTACCCACGACACAAGCGTTTGCTTAGTGTGGGGCTAGATGGCGCTGTGTGCAATGTCCCAGGATATTTATTTATTTATTATTTAAATTAAAAAAAAAACTATTTATGCTATAATAATTGATCAGTGAGACATTGTTTTAATTTCTTACTTAAGGTCAAAACTATCACATAGTAGAAGATATTTTTTTTATCTAAGTAGATGATTTAATATTGACATAATTTTCGCTATCAAAAATAAGTAATAAGTTATAAATCAGCAAATTAATAAGACATTGTTTACCCAACAGTTTGGTTAGACATCGGGAAATCGTGGAAGACTGAGCCAGCACATTAGATTTCGATTAGAAACTTCGTACAAACCTTCTAACAATCCAAACGTAACTTGAAATTAATTGCTTACCAACAAAAGGCTATGTTTAATCGTAGTTTCATGAAAGGCTAGAACTGCCACCGAAGCTCTTAAGTTCCGCGGTGGCGCCTACTGTGCAAACTTGCCTTAACTGCGGTACTTACACTAATATCTGTCTAACTATTCTAATATTAGAGATATCTGCCCTACAATCACACTATCATAGTAAAGGGCAAAGTTTACAAGGACGCGCGAAATATATATGTAGGTATGTACGTAAGTTGGTATGGCTGATTGTTTTATCTTCATCGGTTTAAATATGAAACAATTCCATAAATAAGTTTGCATTCTGAAATGAATGACATATTAATTTCTTTCATATGATGAGTACAGTGTTACCCTTAGGCGTCGATATTACATAAAAACACAAGCTATTTCATCGCTATAAATAAATAATTAAAAATTAACTTTACACTGCACTTTGGCTAGAACGCATAAAACTGCGGAGCATCGTTTGTATTGTGTTAGTGCTTACAGGATACACAGACACTCAATTATTTGAACATACACTCACACAAAGACACAACTAAAACAGAGCTATTTTTATTGTACTAAAGTGCTATAGATATACAACAAGCATGTAAAAATTTACAAAGAATAATTAATACTCCTTGTACTCTAATAGAACATTTCTGGTTCTCAAAACATCATAGATGATACACCCATATCTTGAAAGAAAAAGTAATTGAGGCTGGAATTGAAGTGAGAAAAGTCGGATCATAAGACGGAAATTTCGTCACCATGGCACATAGAAATCCTAGTCTGATACGTTAGGTTTTATACTTACCATAACTGCGATCTTTTGTAAACTTTTTACTTTCTTTTTTGTAAACTTCTGAACAAATAAAAAACTAATTTGTGTGCCAACAAATAAAGTCAACATCTCTTATTTCATCTTATAATACTCTTTGCCTTGTAGTCTTACCTTGAAGTAATCTTTCGTACTAAACTCGTCTCCGCGCTGGATTCTACGACGTTTGTTTTCACTCAGCATATGCCTCTGCCATTTGACGTCATTAATTTTGATGCTGCTTGCAAAGCGGTTCTAAATATATAAACAGACGACTGTAGCGCCGTCGCATTTACTTGAATTCGTCGTTCTATCTACATAAGATAGCATACAACGTATAATTTTATCGTACTGTGCACAAAAATGTCAAATCTCTCTACTATTAACACGTTATTGTTTCTTTACGTTAATTTGTCTTGAAAACCATAGCGTTTTAACTTAATTTTACAATTATCGTAACAAACATTAAAAAAACATTCGGCCCAATAGAGAGCATATCCAATAGAATATATAAAATAGTACAATTTAGTCAATCAATCGATCAATATAGCTTTATTGTGCACCAGAAAACACAAAAAAACAAATTCTAGAAATATTACTTAACCTAGGTACATTGGGCGGCCTAAGTGTTAGTTTAGAAAGTTCTTTTTAATTATTCTTGTGTGTTCTCTACACACACATATTAAAATATGTGTGTGTAGAGAACACACAAGAATAATATACACTAACGCCATCATAAAGACGTATTTACATTACAGTTACACCATAAATATCTGTTTTTCTTCTCACATATAACTCCAGCTGGCTTTCGATTACCTCCTCACCAATTAATTTAACTCTTAACAGAACTCTCAAAACGATTCATTGGTCCCGAAAGTTGTACAAGCCCCAATTTTATGTTTCCTTTATCATTATAAAAACACGCTTCGTTAGTTTTTATAATATTTCGTTCCTACTTTTGTTTATAATGTAATTACTCAGCAAGTTAGTTCAACTCCGGTCGAGATCAAAAGCTCCAACGAACAAGTAAAGCGGCCTATTTTCTTTTCCTTGCCAAAATATTAGCTCTTTTCATGTTTGAAATTTGTGAAAGGCTTGGAATTAGTTGTCTGCTAGATATGGCAAAAGTATTGTCTTCTTTTCAAGCATTATTTTTTTCGAATTTGCGCCTTATCTTGCAATTTTTAACAAACAATTTGATCTGTGTCATGTGTCAGATATATCTGTGGGAATTTAAAATCATAATAGATGTATATTCATACTGATAAACACACACTTTATTGTTAAAACGTTCAAATGTATCGTCATTGCCACAGAAAACTATCTTTTAGGTTGCGGGCTGCGAGCACCCATGACCAATCATCCAAAAACCTGTCTTATACTGATTGCATAAATAACGATATAAAAATATAAGAACTACTAAACAAAACAACCAATAGTAAGGCTCACTCACCCATTCAGCTATTTTCTTTTTCGGAACGTAGAATGTTGTGCTAGTAAATCTTAGGGTGTAGATACTTATTATGGCATATCTTGATTTGATTTGATTCCATGTCACGTGGGAGGCAAATTATGTTTATTAACCTGTCAATTCCACGTGTTTTGAGTACGAATAAAATTGACTTTCCATCACACTCCCTTTTATGTAGGGAATCGCTTATTTGCAGATCATTCTTTGATACATTATCCACTTGAAAGGATGTCTTAAATAATTTACCAACTTAATAGATGCCCGCGGTTTCGCTAGTGTTGTTTCGAAATAACAATTAAAAACGCTGTTTAGCACCATGCCGCATTCTGTGGTAGCGTAATAGAGACCCACAAACACACATCTGCTTTATAAACTATGGTAAAGAGCAAACCCGTTCAAGTTAAAAAAAATGGTATGGTTTTTATTTATTTTCACTTGTTTTCGCATTAATTTCTACGCTCATCGGATACTAAGAACATGCTGTTTTTTGGTAATAGACTAGAGCTGATGGGTTGTTGTTTGAAAAACAGAACTGTTGGACAAAGGATATAAGATATACTATGTGCTTTTTAAATTTGTGTGATAGGTACAGTATTTAATTCCTTTTTTGTGATATAAAGGCACTGCTTTAATGCATTTTTAACCTAATTTTATAACCGGGGATGTTACTCAGTGGTAGAACCTAATTTTATTAAAATAGCTGCTACCCTACCCAGTTACCCCCAGGGTACTTACATAAATCATAATCCCAAGATGTGGAATTAAAAATACCTACAAATTTCATTACGAAATAATTAAACGGCGGCGTCTTGATATTTAATATCTGGTAGCATCAGTCAACGTCGCTATCTCCAACAATATTAGGTAAGAGAGATTGATGTGCTGCTTCTGTTTCTCACAGATTAAGGACATAAGCCAAAGAACTCATATTATATTTACTGAAATTTTAAGTTTTAAGTATGAGGAAGTCAAACAAAAACCAACAAAGTATATATATATAAGTTCCAGTATGTAAATATTTTTCAATTTTTCGAGTCGATTCTCGATTTATCTGATTTATCGGAATGCCGGTATAGTTCAGTTTAATATAATAACGTCAAATATATTTTAATTTGTTCTGAAAGCCAATTCCATTTATTTCAGATATTAAAAGCACTTTGTGGAAACCCATTGCAATACAAGAATATTTATCAATTGATATCATGGCAATATTGAAATGAATCGGAAAAATAGGTTTGTCAAATTTTAAACTAAATAAATAAATAAATATTTCAGGATATATCACACAGCGCCATCTAGCCCAAATTATGTTTTAAAATGTTCCGTTAGTTTATGAATCTACCACGAGATATCACAAATTCATAAATTTGCGAAAATGTGGGCGTAAAATAGTACAATTTATCTCTCGTTTAGAATCTTACGAACGTTTATAATTTTTCTAGGAAATTTATAAATTTACGGATCTTGTTATTTTTCGGTGACATATACATTGAAGATTTAAAAAAATGCTCAGAATTGATAACAGAACACGTTGCAACAATTTAAAGATTTTTTGCTTGTTTATCTGTCTTTCTGATTGTAGGTTTACTTAAACGCCCATAACACAAAAAACTGCTAAACAGATCATCATTATTTTTGGTTTGTAGGTAGTATGAGGTCTTAGGAGTAAGGAGTGGTTATAAGCTACTTTTATCCTGAAATCTATCCTCCACTAGTTAAATAAATAAAATAAATGAAGGGTCGCGACAGATTCGGCATTTTTTCAGATTCAGATATTTATTGTATGTAAATGGGTACATTAAGATCATATTAAATATAAGTATATCCGCCATTACAACCTCACATGAGGTACGCAAACGTTAAAAAATATTCTTGGAATTTTATTTTTTGAAACAATGTCGTTTTATACATTTTGGTTAGAATCTAGTTCTGAATTTTCTCGAAATCCTCGCTAAGCGTTGAAATCTTGTTCCTTCTAACGAACCAATTCGAGGAAACATGAACACGCTACGACACTGTTTGCCAGATTGCAATTTTCACACTTTTTCCTCAATTCTTGCATCTATGGCTTCTTTCTTTGTGTATTATAAAGCAGGAATAGGCCTCTAGATCGATATTTGTATTTTTTTCCTTTCTTTCAAGGTGTGACGAAAAAAAAGACTTGTTAGATCTAAAAAAACTATTCAATTATTATATCAAGAATATTTTTTTAACTAAAACGGACTTAAACTTGACTATTGCTTC
The DNA here is from genome assembly GCA_927399415.1 of Macaria notata. Taxonomy (NCBI): domain Eukaryota; kingdom Metazoa; phylum Arthropoda; class Insecta; order Lepidoptera; family Geometridae; genus Macaria; species Macaria notata. The sequence goes on from OV656730.1 coordinate 11,866,590, forward strand.
CCTTGCCTGATGTTAAGAAATACTACGGTTTCAGACATGTCGTGAGATATGTCCTGAAACCTTGCTGCTCCCTGCATCTAGGAATTAACTTTTAATTATTGTAGGACATACTATTTATAAGAATATTTAATATTGATATTGAAGGTGCTGTGTGTATATTTCTATACAAAAGATATAAATGATTGAAAGTTTAACCTTACAAAAGTTTGCAATTCAAAGCGATTGGCAACATTTACAACTTGGCCGTTCCTGTAGTTTTGAGTTTGCATGTAACGTTCCGTACATAACATCACACTACTCTACTATTATTGTTATAACGTATGTTTGTAGGCAACATTAAATTTACACAGAATTTTATTTCAATGCAATTAATTTCTGAAATTTGGAATACATTATCAACTATATGGCTAGGTTTTATTCCACGAAAGTTTAACGTTGATATTAAAATTTGAAAAACAGATCCTATGCTTTGTCTTTTTTAGCATACATGATATAATGGACCCACCAAGTATTTTTAGTAGAAACTAAATAGGAATTATTTATATAAGAGCTATATGATGCTGTGTGATATGTCCTGAAATATTTATTTATTTAAGCATGTTCTACTTTCTATTAAGCGAGTGTGGCTCAGCGGTTCCAGTGTCTGCTTTTCATCCAGACGTACCCTGGTTCGAATCCGCCCTACACCAATGACTTGTATTTTTCAAGTTATGTGTAGATTTGCACTCGCTTAGCGGTGAAGGAAAACATCGTGAGGAAACCGACATGTTTGAGGACCACAATATCCGAGGACATGCGTCTTCCGTGGAAGGACCTGGGCGCCCACCACGATGTATCTGCCCAAGAAAACTCCCCTAACGAATTAATTCTGCGGGGGAGTCACGACCCTCAGTCATTAGGAAATACGACTCAAAGAGAGAGAGACTTTCTATTTATCTAATTCTGTCTGCAATATATCAATTTTTCACGACGACTACCCAAATTTGTAAAATATGAAACATGTCATACGAGAATCTCGTGAAGGCCGAGAAAGACAAAGTTAGCAAGTACCTTGACTTGGCACATGAGATTACCGCCATGTAGGATGTTGTTTCGACTAATATTGTCCCGATAGTCGTCTCAGTGCACGGTCTTATAGCAAAGAGCCTCATCAACACCTCAAGAGGCTCTCTCGCTAGAAGGTTGGGTTAAGGGCGCGTATTGTCCGGAGACTATTGTCTCTGTAGCCACTACCAACGGTAGTTTGGGGCCTGCCCCGCTGCCGGGGCACCACTAGTTTGAAGTTTTTTTATGATATATGTTATTTTTAGATGTACATGCATTACATAAATATATTGTAAATTAAATAGTTGTAAATAAAAGAATTTGTACGGGACATGTCTAATATTAAATCGTTAATCTACAAATTGAAAACTTTTTATTGCAAGTACGAATACATGGCAGCACTAGTGTAAAACAGTGTGGTAAAGTCCCAGAGTGTGAGTCGACCGTAAAGCCTGAACAAACAAACAACACTGCGGTTTTGATTTTGTTTGCTCGGAAATTGTTCGGAAAATGTTTTATGAGTGCGAAATATTTTGGATTTAAGCGAAACAGGTGGTTTGTGGCGCGATTTAAATTTAGTTTTCAAATATGTGCTGCGTAAAGTCCGGCATTTTGGGAAAGGTATGTGTATGCGGTGAACATATATATTATTCTGGTATATTTGTTATTGTATTAATAGTCAAAGCTATATTGGTGACAAACCTATACTTATCATAATTATTTATTGGTTGGATAAAACGCATCATGAGGTATTTTTTCTCGGTTTTTGAGTCGTATTTTCTCGTGACTAAGAACAATAATTTGTAAAGCGAAAAATCGTAACGTAAAAAACTAATTTTTTTGAATATTTTGAATAAATTTTTGGAACACAATATTTTATATCAGAAAGCAAGTTGTGAAAATCCGCTTCTAGTAAATCTTTTTGTATCACATTTTCTAAGTTATGTAGGATATACCAGAGTCAAGCGAGTGTGTGCAAACTCCCAAGAGACCGATTTGCCTAATGCTGACTGTACATACAACACAATTCTACATTTGAATATCTCATCACTGTGCTATTTTTGGAGATGCTGTTAGAATAGAATATATTTTCTGAATGAGTTAATTTTTTTAATATAAGGTATTTTAAAAGTGTTTTTATTCGGTTTACAGCTTTATTACGAATCAAAATGTAAAGCGTTGTGTTGTTTAAGTACAAACAAATCAAAAGATTTTGGAGTCAGTTTAGAAATAGCCAATTGGTTAAATATTTTTACTAAATATTACAAACATAAAAGTCACTTCCAGTATATGCTATAAATAGTATTCATTAACCTACTATTTATTTTATTATTTCGCTATTAAACTTGCATGTCATCTGTTATTGATCAAAATAAAATAGTGAGATACAAAAAACACATGAAAACGTAAATTTTCGTACCATTGGCGTTTGTACTTTCCTACTACAGAGCATAAATTAATTTCCATTTAAAAGTACACTTTACGGCTCTCTGCGTTCCGTTTCGGTGTGATTTCAACAACGGAGTTATACCTAATAGACACCTTGTTATAGCTATTATAGTATAAAAAACTCTCAGAAGACTTGATAACCCCCTTTTTTTGAAGTCGGTTAAAAAGTTTCTATTTCAGCCTGTCACTAAAAGACAAACACAAAATTTTATACATACACACACATTATGTACACTTTTGTGTGACACGTTTGTATGACCATCATCAAGCACCCACTAGTTACACCACAGGTTACACGTAATTTTAAATAGTTCGACTTGTAAATATATTTTGTAGATTTCTTACTAAGGAATCTGCACTCTATTAATTCTATGTATTTCAGGTATGTATAACATCCATCACGGAGCCTCACCTCACAGTGATTAATGAATCATTTTCCTTTCACAACGTAATCTGCGCGTCTGATATTATGTTTTTGATTTCTTGACGTAAGCTGATGAGATGGGAGACGATTGGATATTCTGTGTTAGAATTTTAAAAGTAGGCTTGAACGATTGTTATTGTAATATATGTTTTAAACAAGTTCTATTTAACCTTTAGAGCTATGGATCTTAATAGTTTTAATAGATTTTAATACAATTGAGAACTATATATGTTTATACAGCTAATAGGTGTACAGTTAAAATAATTGAAAATACGATTACGTTAATCGAGTATTAATTAGATGTTATAGTTAAAATATGATTTTGTAGTTCAGTCACCACTAAGCTACTACATTTGAGCTTAATGTAATGCTTTGCACCTCCTAGGGTCACCCATCCTAGATGATTCAATTCTAGATTTCGTTCAGGAAAAAAAAACCAGTCTCACTCTTGTGTCCATCATCTGCTCAAAATTAACAATTCACTATTTTAAAATACTGTCTGTTTGTGCCCTAATTTATGTATGTCCTCAGATGTTGTCAATTCTGAAAAAACCATGAACTTATACAGCAGCTTGACAACATGCAGAGGGACACACTTACCACCATTCTTAATGCTCCATTTGATGACCGTAGCTGGCTTCAAGCTTCATTGCCCATTAGGTTTGATGGTTTGGGCATACGCAGAATTTTATCAGCAGCTTTACCGGCTTTTTTGTCATCTACGTATAGCGTTCAAAATTTATTGAAAATCAATTCTTTCTCCGTCTTTTTAAATTGTACCCATCACTTTTCCTTTCCCTGCACTGCAAGGCTGGAAAGGTGCCTGCCTTTCGGAAGAACTGCCCAAAGTCCCTACCTGTCAGCGCCAGTGGGACGGACCGCTCTGCTCCTTAGAATACCAGAATTTAATGAATACTGCAACATCTACCGCAGAGCGGGCTCGTTTTCTAGCTGTGGCTCGATGGGAATCGGGTCTTTGGCTTCATGCAATCCCATCACGTAATTTAGGAACACTTCTAGATAACAATAGTTTTTCTGTAGCCGTATCCCTAAGAGTTGGTGCCGCTTGCCAGGTCCCACATCGTTGCATGTGTCGTGACAATGTTGACCGGTTTGGCCACCACGGACTGTCATGTCAGAAGAGTGTAGGGCGTTTACCGCGTCACACTGGTTTAAATGAAGTCATCCGTCGCTTTTGTCAGTGCTGGCGTCCCATCGGCCTTAGAACCCAGTGGTCAGATGCGCGAAACACTGCAATATATTTTAATTTTAATTATACGCATAATTAATCGACATATTGGCAATTAAATTTTTCAAAAGGAACAGTAATGAAGCAAAGAATATGGTAATAAAAACACCTTGTTATGGGAATGACAGTGCGTTATTGGTAATGAAGGATTAAGAAAAAAGAATGTAAAGATTATTTTTTTAATCTAAAACTTAATAAATTGAAATTATGTATTAATGATATATTTATTACTATGTAAGCGACAGCTATAATTTTTAACTACCCCAAAGTATTTATTATATTTACAAAGCGGCTAAACTCGACTCCAACAATAAGCCCGCCTCTTTATCATAGACTTTACATTACAGAGGTTCCTTACTATCAAAAAACTAACCATCTATCTTGAATATATGTAAATTTGTATACTGGAGCGTTATAAAATGTATCACAATGTTATTTTCCATTATAGTTCAGTGAACAAAAAATCAGTCTAACATGTCTTGATATATTTTCATCTGTTCTATAGTTTTTGTTACACTGGACAATTAGGATTTGGCCCCCAAATCACTTGAAGCAAGCTTGACATAATTGAATATGTAACTTTTTTGAACTCTAAAAATATAACAACATAGATCTATACTATGATTGTATGTACAAATGGGCGATCTTCTCTTCCATGTTCCAAGTTCTTACATAATATCGGAGTATTTTGGCCACAGTGAGGCGTATCATAGCTATGATGTCGTGTGTCAGCCGCAGCGCAGTCATCCGTCTTCTTCTTTGGAACAGTAACGCGATACTTATTAATTTGCGAGAGCGGTTCTAGATGAAATTGTGCCGGGAATCCGGAAATGTTGACGGGAAAAATGCTGTACAGGGTTAGAACGAAACGTGAAGTACTACATATTAAAAAATAAGCCTTCAGGGTGGTTTGTTAAACTTTCGACACCAGAATTGGCTAGTCAATGAGACTACGATACGACTACGATATGACGAAGAATAAATAAATAAATAAATATTTCAGGACATATCACACAGCGCCATCTAGCCCCATACTAAGCTTACGCTTGTATCATGGATACTAGATAACGGATATAATACATATATACTTTTCTTTTTGTAAATACATACTTATTATACATAGAAACGACCAGACTCAACACAAATAATTACAAATTTAAATGTTCGTAATTATTTGTGTCATGCGGGAATCGAACCCGCACCCCTAGATTAGAAGGCAGAGCCACTACCAACTAAGCTAACAGAGCAGTCAAAAAAAAGAATAAAAATGTAATATGACAAGATTATCGAGTTTTGTATTACTGCAGTCCATATGCTTATGGTTGGAAAATAGTAGAAGAATAGACTAGACAGGCGCATACAAAACTCGTAGTTGAGTAATAGTGGGGACGTGGATCGCGAGCATAAAAAAAACATTATCATAATTAATACAAAACATAATTATACACACAACTTTGACGGGGAAAACCCCTAGGTTAATAAATCTTAACGGAATCCATTACCGCTTAAGAAATCTTCGCGTATTATATGCTACTAGTATATTGATTTGGCTATAGTAGATAGTAATTTTATAATCGTTTTTTGAACAAACAATGGTTTATTTTACACTAAATAGTGAGAACTCTGAACAGTCCTTCAGTTGTGATTATAAAGCTGTTATAGAAGGAAGGAAGGAAAACTATATCGATTCGTATTGAGAAATTGTGTGGAAAAAGTATTTGAAGGAAATCAGAGCAAAAAATATCGCAACAAAACGCTTTTTCCTTTTTTAAGTGTCATATAATGTATTTGTTTATGAACTTATGCAACGTTTCTCATGTCTTTTTTTTCAAAACGTAATCATGTTTAATGATTAACATTTTACGATTTAAAATAAATCATAAACTATGTAAATGAAAATTTAAATATATTCCACTAATATCAAAGTCAAATGACCTTTTTTGCTAATTAAATCTAATTATGTGCTAAAAAATAACAATTAAAATTATATGTAACGAAATCATCTTCCTGTCAATTTATTTCAGCAAAAATTTGGTTACCTTTTGCCAAATATATAATACTAGCTGGTGCGCGCGACTTCGTCCGCGTGGAATAGTTAATACCATAAAAACGGTTCTAGTGAGTTAGCCTTAAAAGATAGACATATACTGTTGCGGACATTTTGTTAGATCATTTCAAGAGGAATAATTCTTTCATACACATTTTTTTGATATCTTGAACCGTTCTCGCAGCGCACGCAACGTAAGCCCTCAAAGATGAATAATCTTCCCCGTTTTTTTACGTTTTCTTTTATTTTCTTCGCTCCTATTAGTTGCAGCGTGTATATAGCCTAAAGCCTTCTTCGATAAATGGTTTATGCAACACAAAAGGAATTTTTTGATTCACACCAGTAGTTCCTGAGATTAGCGCGTTCAAACAAACAAACTCTTCAGCTTTATAATATTAGTATAAATACAGAGATAAAAGGTTTTTGTTGTACATACAAATACATATCATTAGAATACCTAAAAACAACGTTTTCATGTTGGGAATGAATTTCTTCGAAAGAATAACATGGACTTCATTACAGTAATGACATGAAAAAGCTCGATTACAAATATGTTTACTTTTTATAGTATTTGCGTCCCGTGGCTTTGGTTGCGTAGATAGGTAAGTTAACTATCTAAAAACATGACTAACATACATACACATAAACTCTTACTGTTTGAGAATGATTTTACCCACATAATTACAATTGGTTTCAAAACGTAGTTGATTGCATTTAGTGTTTCGTAATATCGTACAATTCAAGAAAAGGAGTTCTGGAGCCATACAGTCGGCTATTTAATTAAAAGCACGTTGTTTTGAGCATTAATGGACCGAATAAGGATTATAAAATTCATATTAACATTCGAAAATTACATGTGTGTTTATAGAAATTACTCTCTGTTAAGTAAGCGAATGCGTGTATTGATTTTAATTCGTCTCATTTTTGAACCTCTGACATACATCGGTACAATATTTACAAGCATTATTTTGTCCGCAAAAGCATTTAGAAAAGAAGAGGAAATGCTACTACACATACTACTCTTGCAATTTATGTTATGTTTCAATGATTTTTTAATATTATACCAAAATTTTTATCACAGAAATATGTTTAAATTTTTTTTGGCCAATCTAAGAACAACTCACATTTTGTTCATCCAAAAATATAAATACAAGTACTCTTTGAAAACGTTAAGAAAAATTATGATTGCAATTATGGTGTTTTTTGTGTCTTTTCGCATTCCGACTATTTGTGCCACGATTTATGTAGAATGGAAGGTAGATTACGATAATAGAAAAGTACATATATTAGAATATGTTGGTATCGTGTCCTTAGCTTGTTATGATATTATAGTGGAAATAAGATATATGTTACAAAACTGCGTTTTTTGTGTCTTTGTAACAATACTCATCAACCAAATTAAATGTTTAGAGGAATATATGCGTTTAGCAATGAAAACTCACGAAACGAGAAATTTAACAAAAGATATAAGGAATTGGACAAACATTTACAAGAGTCTTATATATAACAGCAATTACATAACTCTGTGTTTTTCTAAACAGGTAAATACCTACTTATAATACATACTATTAGTTTTTTTTTCAGGGAGAGCACTCGCCCCACTTGCAGACTTCCAGCCTGATGGACCAATGTCATCCGATTAAGGCCCTCTCTGGATAAGAAAACAAGACTGACACCAATGGCACCTAGGGGAGGAGGCTTATACCCAGCAGTGGGTCGACAAGGGCTGAAGATGATGATGATTTGTTCCTAAAATACTCGTTCCTACTGATAATACTGTATAGGACTTATATACTACACGTTACCAAACTAGGCCTTGAAATGTATATAATGCTTGTCGTATTATATTAAATACATTTTCAGATATTGGGCTCCCTGATGATGGCGAGTTTTAATTATATTTTCATGACTTACCATCTGATTTATGCCTTCATATTTTATAATGTAAGTAAAACGTTAAGTTTCATACATAGTTTTTATTTATTTTAAATATAGTTTTTACGAAGATTGATATTGTTGTTATGTTTTATATGCTGTTTCTTTAATAACTGAATTTTCGTACGATATCTATTCTATGATTGTAATTGGTTTCAGGGTCATATAATTATTGGAAAGAAACATATCATATATCTGATTATGTTACATACTATAGTTTCAACTGGAATTCTCTTAGTTTGTCAAAGACTTCATAATAACTTTAGCAAGCTTAAAATAACTCTCATGAAACTACTTAATTTTTTATCGGACCGTAAGTACCTAAATAAATATATGTATGACTAGCTGATGCGCGCGACTTCGTCCGCGTGGAATAGTTATTAGGTACCATAAAAACGGTTCTAGTGAGTTAACCTTACAACATAGACATATACTGTTGCGGACATTTTGTTAGATTATTTCAAGAGAAATATTCTTTCATACCGTAAAATGTGGCAACATTACCAAACCCGTGGCAAGATTCCCATATTGTAGGTATTTTACTTAAAGTTGCCTACCTTAGAAAACTGCACTTAAATAAACGGGATTTAAATAGTAGTATTTTTTCAATAGTGTAGGGTAACATTTTTTATAATTTTCTTACTGGATTCTCTGATGATTATTTCAATATGGCTGTTCATTGTGTGCTTCTGTGTAAGCGTCGTCTAACAATTGTGGCGAAATTGTGTCTTCAGAGCATAAACTACATGTGAGAGGTGAGTGTAACTTTGATATTGTATGTAGGAAATGGTCGATATTGCAGCTGTTATATGAAATGGTATATATTTTTTCCCACTGAAATATCGGTAGAGGTAATGTTGTTTGAGGTTAGGTAAAGTTGACACCGACTGCTTTGTGGCAACTTTACCTACAGCTAGGGTTGGCATGATAAGATTTCAAAAATAGAATACATGGAAAACAACAACGACAGAACTTAACAGCAAAAAAATACCTGACAACTGTCAGTTGCAATTCTCCCTAGGGATGAAAAGTATTACTTTCAACCCGCTCCTCAGGCAACTTCAGACCTACTTTCTCTGAAATGAAAATAACATTTTCAGTATTAACATACTAAAGTAGTACAACTACCTTACGAATAATAGAATCTCGTGAAAAATAATAGACATCCTACGAGTATATACCTACATATTTCGCGCGTAGTCAAAATAAAGTACTGAATATCCGATTTTGATTTCACGAATTTTCATAAAACTTAGAACAAATCTTATTGACATATATTAATTAAATCAATCCTTAGTAAAATCTTAATTTTAACCTGTGTTTTATAATATTTTTAATTCAAATCACTCATCTCCACAGATGACAGCACAGACATGAGGAGCGCCCGAGCTCTATGCCGCATAGTGTCGACAAGCCCTCTCAAGATCTGTGTGCTGTCGACCAAGTCTGTAGGCCTACAGTATGTGCCGACCATAATTGGACTCTCTGTCACTTATGTCATAGTTATGTTACAATGCCATCATGTATTGTAATATGTTTTATCTACACTAATGTTGTAACATTCTACTTATGTTTCCAATAGTTGACTTATAACTACTACTGTTATAGCACATACAACAACACTCAACACTCAATTTAAGCAATTTCACATGATGGTATAATATCCACATCGATATCGTAATAGCTCATTATAACATGAATAAAACGCGACCAACCTGATTGCAGGGCCAATCAGGTTGTTCGCGCTTTATAGATGGTTAGATTTTAATGGCGGCAAAATCACTGTGACAATACACGTACGCGTGAATTTAATGTTTCGCAATATGTTTTGTTTTTTAAATACAAATTAAAAGTTAAAAATGGATAGCGACGATGATATTTGTATGCCTCCGGATATTCTAGAATTGGCAACAAAAGTAACTCACAATCTTTTGCCAGAAAAATCTAGAAAATTATATGAAAAATTAACTATTGTCAGCTTTTACTCTTGTTGTTTGATTAATTGCATTATTGAAGATAAAGTAGTGTATGCAACTGCATATAACACGGGTATTAAAACACTCGTTACTATTATGAAACTCGCTGCGCTCGTTTCATTAACTCACACTCGTGTTTTAATACCCTTAATTATATGACAGTTGCATAAACTACTATCATGTGAATGTAATGTAAGCACGGCATAATAACAGATATTTGTATTGATTGTGTGCCTTGTGATTAATTTTGAACATTCATTTTTTCTTCTTAAGTAGTTGAAAGGTTCTTCAGAATCCTAGATAGATTTCAATACAGATTTATCATATTGAGCTTGCTGATCCTTTCACAAAGGACATACTCGTAGTCCTCAGATTTCATGGTTTTTGATCTCATTACATTTTTTTCTTAAAATGTCAAGTTATAGTTAAATATCTCGTGGTATAATAAAAAATAGCCAACTAAAATATTGTTAGGCCATTTTTGCACATTTGATCACGAATATTTTGCTAATTAGTAGGTACGTAATCAAATTGCGTCAAGTCGTAAATTATGGAATTTAACTAATTAACTTAAAATAGAAAATGCTCATATATCAAATTAGTTAATTTAAATGTCCAACTTTAATTTTAATGTCTCGTTTTATGAGCTATCTGATAGCAAAATGTAATTAGTTAATCTACAATTAGTATTTTAAAAATAAACCTAGTATACAAAAGCTCTTAACGATAACATCAATAATTAGATCACATTAATTTTGTGAGGGGTTTAATGTATGTACATAAATACATTGTTAATTTAATAAAGTGTTTATGAAACTACCTCTAAGTCGTTTTATACAATACATATACCTGTTATGTCCTTCAAAACTACTCATCCAATAATGATACGTGGACCTATAATATATTTTAGTAAAAAGTATAATAACACTTTGATTTTACCGACAACACAGTTGCTTAAATTTGGTGAGTACGAATATATATCGAAGTCTTCTAAGCAATGGGTACTTCTTATCAACAAGGATTAAGGTTTTTATAACCAAGTAGTACTATAATATTATAATACACAAAAGTTGTGTAGTTGTGTCTTTCAGCTTTCACTGAGTAGTAGTTAAATAAGCCTACAAGTAGTAACAGGCAATATTATGGTTGTATTAGCCAACAAGAACAGGGCTTAATAAAAAACATATAAATTAATATATTCAGCAAATAACAAAACCTTTTACAGGCCTCTCGAATATTTTGTACTTACAATCCTTTATTTAATGTAATACTTCTAGCTCTGCGAACAGTAGACCACAGAGAAATTTCTTAACATGCTTGACAAGTAATTAAACTGTGTTGAATAACAAATATTTAAACTAATTTATTATTACTAACCTTTCAATAATTATTACAAATTATTTAATATTCAGCATCCGCAGACTTCTAGTTTTATTTGATTAACGTTAAAAAATCTATGTAAAAACATAATTAGGGAGGTATAGCAGATTAGTATAATACATAGGTGTAGGTAAATTGGTCCTCTGAATAATACTAAAAACAACCAGGAGATATATTAACTAACAAGCAAAAAAACAAAACATAATATAATAACAGCTAATAAAAAACAGCAACAGAGACGCATCTTTCTCTTCGCTCACTCTTTCAAAAACAAGCGTATCACGTATCGAGAGATTTGTATGGCCATAATGACGCCGTAATGGGCCCGGATTCGAGCGTGTACAGAATATAATGTTAATTTTTGCACGAAAAATTGTTGCATCGCAATTTGGTTCCGCACTGAACAAAACCGGCTTTTATGTGAAGTTGCATGATGTAAACCCCTTTGAAAAGATGTTTTTAAGAAAAGAAAATCTCAAAAGGAATGGAAATGTAATTGTGTTTCTTCTTATATCGGGTTGCGGTGTAATAATACTTGAATTTGTTGCTCTAAAGTAATAGAGATTTTGTTTATAATGATTAACCTACATTTTATACAATTATGACCACTTAAACTACACTTATCAAAATAAAACCTACCTGAAATAATAGAGAAACAACATTCAAAGTTACCACAAGAAAAAAGTAATTATTTTATAAAAATCTTCCAAATAAACTTAATTCACAATCAATCTATGTATGCGTTGTTCTGCACAATAATTTTCCTCCAACGATGAGCGCGGCAAATTCAAAATGTAGGCGGTACCTAAATTAAAATTAATATAGACAGAGTACATCATACTTTGTTTACAGAAATAAAAAAGTTATCAAATATTACATATAGCTTTGTTTTTAATTCTACAAAACCTAAGACTATATCCGATATAGGTACTTAGTTTAGATTTGTGGCTTGTTAATGCTTGGTTTTATTTTTTACATACGAATTGTAATGTATAAAAGTAGCAGGTAGTTAGTAATGACCTATGTCATGATTTCTATTATTATATAGGTGAAACCAACTAAAATCTAAATATTTTCAAATCCGTTGCCCATATTTCAATCACATTTTGTGAAACACATTTGAAAAACTTTTTTGATCAACGAAGTTTTTTGGTCCAACACAATATTCTAGGTACCATTTAATACACAGTCGCATCTCCATCCAGCTAGTAATTCTGAATTGATACTTTCGTAATACTAAAACGTCGTATAACCCAGTCTGTCATGAAACTCATATATTTTTTGTGAGTTAAACAACTCTTTCATTTCGTTGCCAGACGGGTCCCATGAGGTCATAAGCTCTATTATTATTTGTGGGCATAGACAATCTAATCTGGTGACACCGAGCTACATATTAAGTACCTAACTGAAGCTAATTTTCTACTTAAAGGTTTCGTGACCACATCACTACGTGGGCTAATCAGCATCAAGACCTAACTAAAATAGTGATCATTTCATGAATTAAGATTTGTATTCTATATTATGTAAATTCAAAACACCTCATAATTACAAATGGACTACACTAAAATGTAAAATATAAACATAAATTTAGAACTAATTGAAATTGCTAAGACTTTTTAAGGACATTTTTAAGAAATAATCATGTTAAAATATTTTGACAAATATCTTTTGACATTTAAAAATTAATTTTTTACTTGTTCCTAACTGTATAAATGTAATCAAGATCACTGGAAGGGACTAGCTAACATAGCACGGGTGTGCCCTCACACCCAGTGTGTTAGGTAGTAATTAAGAATTATTGTTACACTTATTCTGAAAAAATGAATTTTGAATTTTGAATTTGAATTTCGAACTATCACGGGTTTATGACGGCGGATTTGGTAACAGTCAGATATTTTACGTGATGTATGTATCTTACTAATCATGTAATAGGTATTATTATCTGTAAACTGTGTATAGAATCACTAGTTTTCAAAACGCTCTGAGGGTCTCTACTCTAGCATGACTTTTTAATTGACAAACTATGTAGCTTGCTACAATTTAATTAGTCATAAATATTTTTACACTTTAATTTAATAATTGCTTTTATAGTTTTACCAGTGTGTACAAGAGGTAACAGCGTGATTTACTGCCACATATGCATATAAAATTGAGTTCGTATGACGGGATAGAAAACATCCGAGTCCCCTATTATGTATATTGTATAGTGTTATCTGTGGTAATTCACAGAATACAGAATACAACCGATACACAGAATGATAATGAGGAGTCTCTGTGGTGTAACATGTTCTATTATCAGTGATGTAAGTGCGTGGACAGGCGGCGACGGTGGATTATGGACGAAGGGTCGTAAACTCAACAACTCAGTACCTAGTCAACGATATGCGACCTTTCTTTACTTTACGGTTTGGCTTGAGAGAGAGAATGCAGCGTATGAAGAAATGGGTGTGTTGCAATTTTTATCTCTTCATTATAAGTAATATTAGTAAACTTAAGATTTAATTAAATATAAATCGTTGCTGCTAAAAATATGCGTCTAAAAAGATAGAAGATCTTAGTTTTCATTTAGTGATAATGCATGGTTGATAAAATTTAATGACATCTTACGATTAAGTAACACAAATATTATTTAATCTAAAGAGTCGTTACATGAAAATGTAATGTTTCTTCTTCTTCTGAGTCGTAACACTCTTGGCTGTGGTCGTGGTCAACATGTAGTATTGTTCTGGGTGGCAGATGTAGCTCGCCTCACGATGTCCCGCCATCTCTCCCTGCTGCTGGTTGGTCCGGTGCACTCATCCACAGGGCCGCCCGCCATTGCCTTGATTTAATGCTTACAACATAATTTATTATCAATTGATTATCACCGCTAGCAGCTTGCAGACGGACCATACCCTTTAAACATCTTGATCTATGAGTGTAAGGATACCTACGCAAATTTCTCATTTTCTGAAAAAAGGTTACTGGACTCCACTGAATTTGCTTTCTAGATTGAAATGTGTCTAGTCTAGACTTTTGTAAATTCACATGGAACTCAAATACTAAAACCACTAAGAAGTTTACATTTGCCATTATACATTATTATTAGAAACCCTTAAGCTTTGGTTTCCTAGGAAAGCGGTGCCATCGTATAGCGGCCGTGATATTACGGACGCAAAAATATTTAAAGTAAATTACGGTGCAAGTTACCGCTCTCCAGGAAACCGCGCCATTTCGTTTACATAGACAACGTTTTAGTGACGTCATTCACCGCTGTATTACGGCCGCTATATGAAGGCACCGCTTTCCTAGGAAATCAAAGCTTTACGCAAAACGCATTTTGTTCCAAAAAGAACCCTATTGTTTGGTGAATTATATCTTATTTATTTATTTATTAAATTAATAACAGTTGACGTTGAGGATTTCCTATGAATTTTCTTACAAAATTAAGTTCGCAAGTAACAAAATATTACAAGGATAATTTTCAATAACGTTATTCGGTCATAAATCTACGCCACAGATTATGTTCTAGTTTGTTCACGCGATATTACAGGGTGAGTTCATTCCGTCACTCATACATAAATTATTGGGAGCATGTTATATTCATCTCATACCATCTTAAACTATTTGGTGTAATTTTTCTTCTAGAATATTTTTCGTGTTATTTTTCGTTGTAGGTATATGGTGACAGGCTTATTTTTGATAGAATCTTATTTGATAAGATATATGGGAGAAGAGAGAATTTTTGAGTGTTATTGTAATTTAAGCGTGAGTAAGGTTCAGGACTCCTCTAAACGTGAATAACACTTGGAATAAGTAATAAAAACTCATATTCTGATATCATACATATATTGGTTTCATGCCTTTTTAGTAACTTATATACTATTTTTTGTAACTAAAAAGTTGTGATCTTAATATTAATTTTCAACAAACTTGAAGTTAGGTTTTTGACGTTATCTAACGCATTAATACGCTAATTACTTGTACCGTTTACCGTAGTTGTTGTATTACCGTTTGAATAAAAATATCTTAAGATGATAACTACTGCTCGATCTTATTTAGCAGTGTTATTCGTATCTATACATACAAAGACATACGATAATAAAAAATAAACTTTCTACTGCAACTTTCTTTCCCAAACACACAATACATACACTCGAAAAAAATCTAAACAACATCGCAAATCTAAACACGTTCTACGAAACTTTGGTAACTCCCGTTAAAATATGTCCAAGACTCACTATTAACCCATCAAGTACAAGGGCTACTGGAGTTGGAAACTTGGCAAGTTTTCATTGTAGCTTGCCCTTTTGTGCCGTTGATATATGGCCACTAAATCTTTAGTAACAATAAGTATTGGCAGCCGCGGAATAATCTCGGTCGCAACTGGCAACCCCGCCGCCCACAGATTAATAGCGAGTGCGGCTTGCGACTGGTAGGTAAATGCAGTTTGTGACACTAGATGTGGCTAGTTGTAAACAATCGACGGATTTCGAACTCAAAATATTTTAACGTTCTGCATCACGAGAACGTAGCAATAAACCGTTTTGCCGTTTTTCCTGCTTAGTTATTCGGGACATCTAGTTAATATATTAAAAGTAATATCAGAAAACACGAATACTAATCAATACATTAATGTGATAAGACATTTTCCTTTTCTCTTTTTCAGACACGTTCAGCGGACTTGCGTGCGCGTGCGCTGATGGCCAGCTCAGCGAGTAGAACCAGCGTGGCGGCGGACACTCCTGCCAGGTACAGATACCAGGGTGCGGCGAAGCGCGCGCTCCACCCGCGGGACTTGAAGCGGTACTTCTTCTGCTGGTTGTAGTACTGCCCGTCCAGGTGCTTCTGCACAAGCCCGGTCTCTCGCACGCGCAGGGCAAGGCAGTGCAGGCGCTTGGTCAGTGCGCCACGGTTGAAGTACATGGCGTACATGGTCTTTGAATAGGGCATGCGAAACGTATATAGCGAGTCTTGGCCGTAGCTATCGTAGTAAGCGTACCGATTGTTCAAATATACTGAGTACAGTACCAATGCAAACCGGTCTTGCGAGCGGCTCACCGTGCGCGCCGATGTTAGAAGGCGCGTACAACCTTCTCCGCCCACAACCACGTGCTGTAAAATGTCGCCGTTCCGTGCTTCTGTTTGCAAAAAGCGTCCCATGACGCGACTGATACAAGGTCGCAACCCACGCGCCATTAGCATCTCCTCGTCTGCCACTTGCGGTGCCCGTCGCGGTGAAGTGGCGAAACTCACGAGTGTGCTGCTGTAGTAATTATTGAGTAGAAAGCCAAGCATCACCCACGCCACGAGCAGTCGACGCACAGTTACTGACGCACCAGGCAGCCGCACGCCGCGCCCGAGTAAGCCCTCTAGTAGAGCCAACCGCACCGCACCTGCGTCGCGCGCTCGCGCCACACGCACCACCAGTGCCGCCCAGAGAGGCAGGCTCAGTGCCACTATCACCCACAGCGTAGGTGTGAAGCAGGAGTACGGGTCACTCCAGAGTGGTGCCAAACCTGCTCGTCGCACCAGGAAACGGATCTCGTCGTATAGGTCGAGGTGGCCGTGCACGAAGCCGAACGCGCGCGCTCGCCCCGCCAGCAGCAGCATACCACCCAGCATGACGTCACTTTCATTTCTCGACAGCCGCGTCAGAGGACCTTCCACCGATAAGTTTTGTGACACTACGGAAAACACTTCCGCGTCGTAGTCGTAGTTAAATCGGTACCGGAAACCTTCCACTTTGCTCATTAGATGGAACACATACTGCTCGATGCCAAGGTTGGTGGGGTCCTCGACTGGTTTGAAGCCGCTGATTTTAAATGGGTCTATCGTAAATGGGGGCCAGTGTGACACCGAAACATTGTAGAAGCAATTTTGGTGCGGTTTTAGCGGAAGTGAGGGATAAACCGTACCAGGTGCAGTGTCACATTCGCCCAGGGGTTGCACGTGAGTGTAGTAATTACCGCATGCGTTCTGAGTGTGTGAGTTGTAGGTGTAGAGATCCGCCGAGTGAGAGCCATTGACTAGTAGCACTAAGGGTACGCGTAAATGAAGGAAGGCATCAAACACGGGGTGCAGGTCTTGGTCCCTTAGACGGTCTACCAGCACTAGGAAGTGAGCCAGAGGATTCCAGTCAGGTGAAGCGGCTAGAATGGGCAGTGCGTTGTGTATAAGATCAGTCCGTCCCGAAGCTGCTATTACGTAGGCATGTGCTGGTGCCTCGCCACCCATTAATATAGCACCGGTTTCGTGTAGAGCACGGAGCAAAGGTCGCTCTGAACCGGAGTATCGCAGTGATTGTTCTTTGGAGAAATGCGCTCGCACTAGTTTGATGACACATCCCAGAGTGGGCTCGCTGGGTGAAGATGCGGGTTCTAGGACTCCCAGCGTCAGTCGGTGCAAGCTACAAACAACCAGCACAACCCACACGCACCGCATATCTCCGGCGATACAATAACTACTAATGTCTATTCGTGGCTATCAAACTGTATGTGTAGAAAACCTCGCACTCATTAATCATAAAGAGCGATTTCTAAATGTCATACTTTTATCACAAATCTAAAGGTAAGTACGCTGACACGTTTTCACATTTTAGGGTATCATGTAGAATCAGTCAGGTATTTAATTCTAAAATAAATAATAAAAAATTTTCATGACCGTCATAATATATGTTACCAAGCTACTCATTCTCAGTAAGACGATCAATTTTCAACCACAACGTTTCAAAATGTAACTAATTTGACGAAGTTGTCTTTGGAAGTTCAATAAAAAGACATGTACATTTTGAGACTAATTACACATTTTTTTTTCTCAAAAAGGTATCACAAAATATTAACAGAAATACTTTTGTAGGCTTTATAATATGTTTCATGCGTTATTACCTAAAGAACCCCGTGTCATTGCACCGTTTCTAGTAACCCATAACGTAGATAAAGATCTATACTTTACGTCTATTTGTTTTGTAAATTAACCTTTGTTTACTCAATTTTCAGAAATTTTCGTGTGTCTAAATATTACTTATGTGATTAAGTAAACAGATAAGAAATATTAGTTTAGTTTGTGAAACAAGATATTGATGACAATGATGACTATATTTCACTCTGGCGTCATTATTCAGGCATACGCGGTGTTCAAAAACTGGTTTTACGGTGATAGCATAAACTTGAATAAATTACATTAAATGGTAATCGCAATCGCATGCGATTACCAATGTTAAGCAAAGGTTGATGCGGTCAGTCCTTGGATGGGTGACCGAAAAGTGGCATTATATTTTGGGCGCTTCTGTGAGTCAGATGACACGTTATATTGTACGTCTAAGCTGTTTGTCTAGTATGACAATCGTTAAGCCATGTCAGACGACACCAGATTTTGCCACTTTCATTAGATAAGAAGAAAAATGGCTTAGATACAGCGTTTGATATAAAATTATGTTAGATTTCTTGAATCATAAACATATGCATGTATTATGTACCAATTACATACAAACAGATTTATTAAAACAGTTGTTTAACACATTTAAAATACCGTTTTGTAAATATAAGTATCATTTGATTTCAAACCACTTCTAGCTTCTTGTATGCTTGTAGTTTGTAGGTAGGTAAGTATTTTGGCCTTTATTGATAGGTTAAAGTTTACAAGGGCCAGCATACACTCTGCGGCAAAGTTGGCAGCATTGTGTTCGTTTTCACAACTCTAGTTTAGACGCGGTAAAGTAAATTGCTCTGCGATCGTTGTTTTTTTTTATTAAAATACAATTTCAGTAAAGTGAGATAAGGAAAAGAACTTATTTTTCTAGGAACATACATTGGAGTACATATTTAAGATACTTTCTAAGTACATTGTTTGATTAGGCTAGATTTTTGAAAAGCATTAACATAACTAAATTATTCCTAAATTTCTATTTCACGCAAGATGCAAAGGAAAGAAAAAACATAAAACAAATTAATAATAAGGAAGACAAATTGGGCAAAGATCAAGTATACTAAGAAATAAAAACAATCAGCTATAATGTTAATAGAACAATATCAAAACATATAAAAAAGCGGTGAGTATCCTGAAGTTTTATATAACTTGTTCTAATGGAGATGCTTCTGCACATTTTTTCTAGTGTAAATATTGCCGTTAGGTTGAAAATTATTTTTACTCCGCACCACAATTACTCGTACTTATATATAGACAAAAAATACCTGTGAAAGGGATCTGTGCCAGTGTAACTCGGCTGTTGTCTAATAATGTAAAACAATGAATAAGACAAACTCTCTTGAACAAGTCCATCTAAAACTGATACTCATTTAATTTGAAGGTTATATCCCTGCCAGATTGGCTGCCTGGAAGAGATAAGGCCGCCAATTAAGAAGCTTTTAATATCTTTGTTTTTTTGGATTGTTTTTTTATATGTGGTGGTTTAATAAAGTATCTATCTATCTATCTAAATTATTATCCAAAATAAAATACTAAGAAAATTGTACCTAACCCAAAAACATCAAACACTAAGTGAAAGACCTTTTAGGGCCCTAGACAATACATTATTTACAGTACGTCAGTCAATATTGAAACTGAATATGCCCAAAGAAGAGTTCAATAACATGTACAATCGAGAACCATCAGAAGAATAACACTAAAATGTAATACTGTAATGTAAAACCGCAAAAAACCGGCTCCGTGGTCCCATATACGCGCTCCGATCTCAATATCAAAGGCGTTCAGATAAAAACGTTAAAGGTCCTTGGCGATGATTTGGACATAGATGACGTAACATTTTGTATTAATTGTTTTGATTTTTTTAAAGTCGGAATATGTTTAAACAATACCACATAAAGCTAAGTAATTATGTAGGTATTGTATTGTAAGCTGTAATTTTTAAAGTATGTGTGGTTTAATGCTAAAGAAATAGTTTGAAATTGCTTTATTTATAAGGTGTTAGTCTAATATTTTTTATCAATGCGTGGCTTAAATTTATGGCTACATTTGATAATTGTGATAATAATTTCTTTTCGAACTTTATTCTCAGTGTTATACCGAAGCTTAGTTTTCAATTAGTTTTACTTTTTTATTTAATTCGTCATAATGTATAAACAGAAAGTACTATTTTTTAAAAATATTACAACCAGCATCATCTAATATGCTATCTCTATTCTAAAAGTAGAGCGAAATAAATACAATTTATGTGTGAGGCCTTAACGCCGCCTTGTGTATTGAGTTAGAGGCCTAAGACCCTCGGTTAATGCGAACATCACACAATCCCTGTTAGCTTTGGCCCTCAACCCAATCTGTTACGTATTCTATGAGCGAACTTATAATAACGAAGCATTCGTTATGAAGGCGTTTCCAAACACTGTTACTTGTTACTTTACTTTTACTAAAATAAGTTATGATGCCTTTTTATATTGTGTCCTTGGCAGATTATTATTCTTGATCTTTTATTATTTACTAGCTGGTGCGCGCGACTTCGTCCGCGTGGAATAGTTATTACCATATAAACGGTTCTAGTGAGTTAATCTTAAAAGATAGACATATACTGTGGCAAACATTTTGTTAGATCATTTTAAGAGGAATAATTCTTTCATACATATTTTTTTGATATCTTGAACCGTTTTCGCAGCGCACGCAACGGAAGCCCTCAAAGACGAATATTTTTTCCCGTTTTTTCCACATTTTCCATTATTTCTTCGCTCCTATTAGTTGCAGCGTGATGTTAAATAGCCTAAAGCCTTTCTCGATAAATGGTCTATTCAACACAAAACGAATTTTTCAATTCGCACCAGTAGTTCCTGAGATTAGCGCGTTCAAACAAACTCTTCAGCTTTATAATATTAGTATAATTAAATTAAAAGTATTTTATGGATGCTGAGATATAGAAAAAAATAAGTACAACTGCAGTAACAATAACATATTGTTATAACAGTAACATATTTTTTATCAACCAAAAAGCACCCAACTCATTTTTTTTATGAAAATTTTGTAAGTTTTTATTGCTAAGACACGTCAATAAGATTTATTATAATTGCGAACTTATAATAACGAAGCATTCGTTATGAAGGCGTTTCCAAACACTGTTACTTGTTACTTTACTTTTACTAAAATAAGTTATGATGCCTTTTTATATTGTGTCCTTGGCAGATTATTATTCTTGATCTTTTATTATTTACTAGCTGGTGCGCGCGACTTCGTCCGCGTGGAATAGTTATTACCATATAAACGGTTCTAGTGAGTTAATCTTAAAAGATAGACATATACTGTGGCGAACATTTTGTTAGATCATTTTAAGAGGAATAATTCTTTCATACATATTTTTTTGATATCTTGAACCGTTTTCGCAGCGCACGCAACGGAAGCCCTCAAAGACGAATATTTTTTCCCGTTTTTTCCACATTTTCCATTATTTCTTCGCTCCTATTAGTTGCAGCGTGATGTTAAATAGCCTAAAGCCTTTCTCGATAAATGGTCTATTCAACACAAAACGAATTTTTCAATTCGCACCAGTGGTTCCTGAGATTAGCGCGTTCAAACAAACTCTTCAGCTTTATAATATTAGTATAATTAAATTAAAAGTATTTTATGGATGCTGAGATATAGAAAAAAATAAGTACAACTGCAGTAACAATAACATATTGTTATAACAGTAACATATTTTTTATCAACCAAAAAGCACCCAACTCATTTTTTTTATGAAAATTTTGTAAGTTTTTATTGCTAAGACACGTCAATAAGATTTATTATAATTAGGTAAACTATGTATTTAAAATAAATTTATACATACGAGTTGAACAATACATCTTCTAAAACTCAAATAGTAAACATTTAAACAACAAACTTAGTTTAATTAAACAATAGTATGTTATATTATCAATTTATTTTTCTAAACGAGGGGTTGGTGGAGCGGCAGTAACACTTGCCGTGGAAGCAGAGAGGTTCGTTGGGGCCGAAGCAGTTTACGTCACACGTCTGAGAGCATTCGTCCTCTGAGAAACACTCGGGCCCTGGAATACATACAAAAAGGTTACATACATGGAAAATTTATTTATTTATTACTAAGACGGCCGTAACCAAATACATTAACTATTACAATAGCAAAAGAAAAAAAAGAGAGTGAGGGAAATCCTATGGCTCTGGAATTCACACAATACAGTTTTTTTACTAAATTAGGTTAGACACTAGTGACACTCCGTGGTGTTTTGCGGATCTGGGATAGAAAGATCTATCTGGGGATCTATTTGTTTATCATGAAATACACACAGTTAGTGAGATATTATTAGTAGGTGGGTATAACAATACCCTATGGTTATCACCCATGTTAATCCGTGATATAATGTAGATTATACAATCCCACTGTATGTAATGTATTTATTAATCATTCCATTGGATCTTACGAACACTTGGCTTCTTTTTGACTAATTCACTTTCGTTACTAAAAAATAAGCTGAATGATTGTGCATGTGTGTGTGTATGTTTTTTACTCCATCGTGCTTGAATGGCTGAAGTTGTCTGGATTAAATTTCGTGTGGAGGTACTTCAGACTCTGCATCAACAGATAGCCTACTCATTATCACGGATCACCGCGGGTTACACCGCGCAGCGCAGTTTGTAAATAAACTTAAGTAGCCTCCTGGGTATTAGGTAGGTACATATTGTAAGTATATTTTTTTTACAAGAAATGGGTTTGCACTTGACCGTAATTCGCCTGATGGTAAGCAATCATTACGGTCTAGGGTGGAACGTGCTTACCCAGTAAGAACCGATTCACTCTCGCTTTGAAGATCACAAGGTTATGTTCCGGGGGGAACAGGGACTCAGGCAGGGAGTTCCACAATTTAGCAGTTCTCACTACAAAAGTGGAAGCAAAACGCTGTGCGAGTATTAATTATGCTTGCCCGTTCAGGCCATAAATAAATTATAATTTTGCAATTAAGTCTGACATAAAAGCATGGAAGCCATATTGCCTTATCACCCCAAGCCATACATAACGGCTACTAATTAATATTTAATAAAGCTACAGCAATTTTCTGAATAGATACTCGAAGTTAAATTAATTGCATTACTAAGAACAAGACTGAACTTGAATAAATAAAATAATTTTCTATTTTTTTTAATATAAAAAATATATTATTTGAAAAATTTCAGCTACTCCATTATACCCTGCAAGTGTTATTTTTGAGTTACTTTGAGTTAGCTTTAAAAAAATCTCACATTATTTCGAGTGATTTTTCCAAAACTCATAAGATGTAAAATCACCCGCTGTAATTGTATTTAAAAAAGTGTCCGAAATCGCTTACGTCGATTAGTATATAAATTTTATTGATACCAAATACCTTGCGCGGGCAGGTCCGTACATTGTATTACGTATTAACCCATAAATTACGCGTCTTTATCATTCCGTTAATGTATGGCTCTCATTTTATAAAATTGCTAACCAATAGGTATTCGTGATTGATATTGTTAAAGCCCACTCATATTAAAGCCTTGAAAAATTATGTATGTTTTTTATATATGAGTACTTTTATGCCCGTGGTACCTAGTAGTAACCAAATCGAGAATTTAGAATTGCTCATGCCAAGTAGTAGGTACCATAACCATGAAGTCAGCTTTGTCCGTTGTTACTGGTAGTTACCATTGCATTTCACCCAGCTATTTCGTGGGACATTTTAGATAGGCACGCGCTGGGACCAGGGGCAAAAGCGCGCACCCCTGGGGCAAGCGAGCGGTTAATACCTACAATGCTGCTTCATAAAACGTAGGTATATGCAATTCTAAATGTACTGAGTAGAAAACTCACTTTTAATCCTTATATATTATGCGTTAAGTATTAGAGGTTTGTCCTAGTCAAAAAATAGTGAGTTCCAATAGTAATAAAGGCTAGCATTCAGCTGATCTAGTATAAACTAGACTGATACGTACTTCACAATTTCTGTGACATTGCATAAGAGCATCTGGGGACTCATTCTTATCACTATCACTTCATAGTATAAAGCAAAGTAGCTTCCTGCATCTGTCTGTATGTACATACATACAGGCAAATAGACTATGTATGATTAGATCTCTAAAAGTACCCAACGGATTTTGATGCAGTTTATTTAATAGAGTGATTCATGAGGAAGGTTCCAAGTTTGGAATGTGAAGTCGTAAATAAACAAAAAAGTGTTTATATATGTGCTTATTGAACTCTACGAGATAGATCAAAGTAATGTACTAAGTATTGTATACCTTAAAATGGTCTATAAAAAGCCCCGGATGGTATATGTTTATCTTTATATATGACCCACAATAACCAATTTTTATCCTTTACTTTTTACAAGAAATAACAGCTTATTTACAAGGCAATTTTAATCAATACAGCATTAATACTTATCCAATTAAAAAAAAAACCTTAGTTACATTTAATTTATAATACACAAATTAAATTCATATTTGCGGCAAACAGATTTTCATTCCAAGTTAATAAATAAAAGCTTTACAAAATGTTCTCCCACCCACCTGCTTTTTGTATAATATGATATCCACTAACGGCGTATGCCATCAGTAAAATGAACAAACTAACTGAAAACTTCATTGTCGTAATAAAAATTAAATCTAAACAAATATGGCCTCCATGAGCGTAAATAATATTTATATTAACTCGATTTAAAAAGAAGCATATCGATTTTACAATAACTCATGATCGTGTAATGTACAAATGTTATTTTTCTGATTTGTCTGTCTGGTTGTTATGTATTTAATCAAACGAAGATTAATGAATAAATTGCACTAGATAATATAGCTTGCCATGCTCAAAATGTAGAGAGTACTCTTTTGTAATAATTTCACAATTAAAATATTCACAATTTTAAAATTGTTATTTCGTACCTGTTTTTTAATAAATATATAAAAAGCGCCCGTAGCTCAGCTAGCGGAGGCAATCGCATGCGATTACCAATGTTAAGCAAAGGTCAACGCGGCCAGTCCTTGGATAGGTGACCGAAAAGTGGCATTCCACTTTGGGCGCTTCCGTGGGTCGGATGACACGTTAAATTGTAGGTCCCGGCTGTTTGTCTAGTGCGACTGTCGTTAAGCCATGTCAGAGGCCTTAGGGCTTGAAAACTCTCGACACTAGAGTTGGCCACTCTCATTTGATAAAAAGAAGAAGAAGAATAAATATATGTAAATTTTATAGGCTGGCTTAGCGGCATCTTAAAAAAATGTGCTCCTTAAAAAACGCGTGTGAAACCGTGGGTGTAACTTGTACAAAAAAAAATCCAATCCTTGTTAACTATGGCAAATTTATAACAATAAGTGTTAGAGTATTGGACTTGATATAAGACTTGAAACATGTATACATTATATACACATATTGCTTAAATAAATTACTTTTGTACAAACTTTTGAGAGAGTTAAAAATATGAGATTCATGGTAAACGCATAATCTAAATAAGACAAAGTAAGATATTTTATCACATAAAGTCTTTTATAGTTTTTTAGAGACGCTTCTTCTATCTATATTAATTATACATATAATAAAGCTGAAGAGGGTCGAGAGACTTCAGAACATTGAGGATATAAAAATATGTTTGGGGATACTTCGAATTGATAGCAGACAACATTCCAACAATTTCTAGATGTTTTGTCGTTTTATCTGTGTCTCTGTTGTTTGTTTATTTTCACGCTCATCACGCAAGACCGGCTGAACGGATCATCATGGTTTTTGGTATGTAGGTATGAGTAAGTATGAGGTCTTAGGAGTGTCATAGGCTTCTTTTTATCCTGTAATAATACGAGCGAAGCCACGGGCGTCTACTAGTAACTAATATCCTTAAAATTTTTGGTATCAGTGAACTGAGTGAGTACAAAATTCTTTGGTTAAAAGTAACTCAGAGTCTACAGATTTCAAATACAATAAAGATATTTGTTAATTTTTAAAAAGATTGGTTGATATATAATTTATTTTTGTGTTAATGATTAAATAAAAAATAATATAAGGATACGGTTAGGGTATAGGGTATGTACGTAGTATGAGGTTCTAGAAGTGTCAGGCTTTTTTTTATCTCGAAATAACGCGAGCGCAGCCAGAGTAAGCACTAGTTAATGAATAAGTTTACAATAAATAAAATTTACGTCGCAAATCAATTTCAAGCTGTATAATGGTCTGTTTCGGACCAGTTACAGATTAATGTTGTATTTGTATTGAGTTCAAAGGCTTGTATATTGATTTGATACAAACAACATGTGTGTTCCTGGAAAAAAATACCATTACACACGGATGAAAAGGGCCTTTTCAGAGTGATTTTACTGAAATTGTAAATGTAGCAGTTTGAGGAACCATGCAAAATTGAAGTGAAAAGTTAACTGTGGTAGAAATAATTATTACCTGATTTCATTTTAGAAACCTTACTGATTAAATAAATAAAAGAGCAGATGATATAAAGTTCTCAGGAGCCGTATAAGCATATTCTCGTATAGATGTATGATATTGGACCAATACGATATCTTTTATAATAGTATTTAATTGATATATAGGTAATTAACAATTAACGCCTTACTTTTCTCGAAAAAGTTTTACATGTATTAACTGTTATTTATTACAAAGAGTTTACCATTTATTTTCAATATAAGCGAACCGCTATAAATGTTAGCAATTAAAGTACAATCAAAATGTAATTATTTTAATTGACATATTAGTTTCCTATTCAGTAAAAATATTCCCAGCACGTGGTAGGAAACCACGTATAATTTAGGAGAGCAATTCTGCGACGTAATGACTGGAGAGGCTACTAAGGGTATGATTGTAGCCATAATGGATTAAGAATACTTTTATGGTTTGGTTTTAAGGCACGATGGTAACTATTACGAATTTAAAAAGTAAATAATAAATAAATCCTTTAGTATCCTTGCCGTGGCAGGCTTTTTCCTACTGAAAGTTACACCTAAATATCCTAAAATAGAAACATAAAAACATAACAATTTGGTATCAAAAAAACACAAAAATTCTGATTTGACAATGACAGTTATGACAATAAACAATAAAAATTTAGTGATACCAGTATCGATTTCAAAAAATTACTATTTTCTAAGTAAACTTGAACCTTTGTTTGTAAACTTGACTTTTCACTTGTGATCGAAAATAGTTCTTTTTAATGATGACGTCACATTGAAGCGTGAAAGCAAATAAACAGTTCAATAAAAATAATCTGAAACCGGTCTTATCAACCGAATATTGGTTAATTCCTTCGGGGCTGCGGAGATCTTTTGGCAGCCACTCTGAGTAAAACCCTGTAATCTACCAAATCAGGTAGAACCAGGAACCCAATAAATAAGGAACCTTGCTGTGAAAAACACAATGTTATACATATTAAAAATACACATTATTTTCTTTTCATTTTCACATAACACATTTTAAGCCTATAACAATTCCAAGACGACAGTAGCGCCCTCTATTGTAGAGCATAACGGTGCACTAATGGACAGTGCAGCTCGTGTTTTATGGCTGCCGGTTAAATCACGTTGTTTTAAAACATTTTCTACCTTCAAAAATGTGTGACTAGGATATGCTTTTATGAAGAATATGTCCCGTTTACTCTGTTCTCATTAAATTGAGTTATGATTCTGTATTACAATACTTTTTTTTAGATAAATTAGTGCATTGAAACAAAATGTATTAACTATTTATTTTGTCGTTATAATAATAATAATAATAATAATATATCTTTATTTCAGACACAATGATCCATAGCACACAAAAGTAAAATAAAATACAATATAAGAAATCAGGTAGCAATAGCTACCCATCGTTTATATGTTGCAGACAGCAGCTGCCGGTCCGCTAAGCTTCTAATGATCTGGTTTTTACACGTGTCAACTCTGGACATGAATGATGCAATACGTTTTCGCTGAATAGCATTGAATGAGTCTACTCGCGATTCTGCGTACATTTCGGATGCACTACAATACCACTTCAGGCCCATCAGGTGCCTGAAGATGTTATTGTATGCTACTCTAATTGCGTTGTGCGACCTCATGGTGTAATTGGTCCAAAGTTGGCACGTGTAAAATGATTGACAATATGATTTAAACAGAGTTATTTTAACGTCCTTAGCAGCTCTGTAGAACTTCCGTGCAATCATGTTACCAACCACACAAAGAGACCTGCGCTGACGCTCAATGTCTTCATTGTCAGAAAGATTGGACGTGATGATATGGCCAAGATACTTGAAACTGCTTACGGTCTTCACAATCTGTCCACCGATGCGGACCTCAGGCACGTTGAGCGGCCCCTTTCCCGACCTAAAAATCATCATTTCCGTTTTCTTTGCGTTATATTTTAGGTTATGATTAAGCGCGTATTTTTCGCAAATTCCAATCAGCTTACGCAGGCCCTTAATTGAGGGGCTGAGCAGCACCATATCGTCTGCATAACTTAGGTTGTTGACATATCGGCCATCCAACCTGAGCCCCACAGCGGTGCTGCTCAGCTCCTCAATCAAATCGTTCATATAAAAATTAAATAGGTCGGGAGAGGTAAGCCCCCCCTGCCTGACCCCACAGGTAAGTTTGTAGTCGTCAGAAAAATCAGTATGGTTATGGTTATATTGTTTTTGTAGCTGTGAAATGTCAGATATATTTAGATTAAATAATACAGGATTGATTGTCGAAGATATAATACTTTATATATTACGGTTAATGTCGTTGTATAACTGCATTTTGATACTCAAATTTCACAACAGAGGTCAAATTAGAACAGCTTAAAAAACTACGTAGGTTACATCTAACCAATCGGCTAATTAAATGAAAATAAAGTTAATCATTGTTACCTCTCATTCATCCTACATGCTAAAACTCAGCACTATCCTAACCCAAAACTGTTTAATACTGACAAACAACTAGCAACCCTTCACAATACGAAACAAGTAAAAGGAAAACGGGCCTCAATTGAGACTTAAACTGGCAACACGCGTGAATATTTCACAGCTCTTAACACCTTCAGCGCCAAGCCCCTTTACTGATTTCTTCAATTTGTTTTTTCTCTGAAATTCTTTAAGAAAATGCGTTTATACCGATCACCAACTCACGAGCACCGAAGTATGGCGCTAGGCCAGGGTTTTATTTTTTACAATGAAAAATTATGGAAAGCGTGCTTAAAAAGGATACACAGACCACGGAACCAAAATTGGGTGTGTATACTTTTAAATACACCATGTAAAAGACAGTGTGTGACTAAAAGATACCTACCTATGGCGCGGAGGGTGTTTAACCTGGCAACTTACAAAAACGAAAGCACAAATCGTAAAACTGAGTGCTAAAAGGGGTTACTGTAAGTGTGAGTTACTGAACCCCGAGTCATAGGGGAGAGCGGGGGAAGTCTTGAGAGAGGAAAGAAATAAATACGATTTACACGAGATTTTTGTAGTCGATTTTGTGACCTTCGCGGGATAAGATGAACGGTTATGGCCCATGTATTGTCGTGAGGTCAAAAGGAAACAAAAGTTGTCTTTGTTTGTCCGAGTTAAAGAGTTTTTTTTTACTATACGGTCTGTACTACGAATAAAGTTTGTAATTTTCAGATTTTCAGAGGCTTCTCATTTATTCATTTCAGTAAGCTTAAGTGATATTCACAAATTCTTAGCGGTTGGTGGTGGTGATACCATCTACATTAAAAAAGGACATCCAAAACTCTTTTGAAACGCTGGAGCGGCAAATAATGCGTCAGACTTGGATCATGTAACCAGATTATCTACCATCAAAAATTACAGAAGATAAATAGAGAAGGAAACCAGATTGTATTATATAAATTTTCCATTTTACAACATTTTTGCGTCTATAAATAAATAAATAATAATATATAAACTAACATAATCGCTCCCAGCCTCTCTCAACACCACCACGACCCGGTCATATCAAGTCGGAGGTCTGTGTTTTATGGCCAATCCACGACAGTAAACGTCATCTCCACAATACCTCGCTCTCTGATTTGAAAGAAATCGAACCAACTCCACTGCTTATTCCGCTTTCTTCCGAACGGATTGGCGTATTCAATTCTATTTTATTGCACAATGTTGTTGTCTTCCCGCCAAATCTGTTTGTGAATTGAGTCTAAGTATTTTGAAGTGGGTGGATAAGTATAAAGTCTTACATTTTATTCGTAATTACAGAATCAGTGACATTTGCATTGCATTGCATTTGCATCAGTGGCAATTGTTTCGGTTCTAAAAAAAAAGTGTAATATGTATCGGGAACAGTTTTTATTATTAATTTAAAAAATGTAATTCGTGGCTTTGGTTCTTTTCTATTGTTTGCGATAAAATCTTATATAGTACATATGTATATGAAAAAATTACATAGGTATGTACCTACCTAGAACTAAAAATAAATACCGTCGGATTACTGTAGTATAAATGTTAATGTATATAATCTAAAATTGTGTGTGAGTTTACAAGTTTGCAATATTTTTCACAGTCACCTTTGACTTTCTTACAAGTATTTCTTAATTAAATGTCTGAGTTGAATGAACTTTAATTTAGTTCATAGCGCAGTTAATTTACTTTTATTATGAGATGTTAAATGTTATGTCTGACCAAAATAAAGTAGTTAATAAAAAAAAACACCACATGACTCTTGACTCGCCAATGGACTTACCTATATATATTTGATACACGATTGTATTTACAATTTTTATTGAATGTTACTAGAAAAGCTTGTAAAATTACATCGTAAATATATAGTATAAGCAGACACCTGCTATAAAAATAGCACTTTAATTAAACAGGCATTTCAATCTTTTTCATTTCTCACAGCTTACTGAAGCCGCAATACAGTAATAAGCTTAGTGGTGTTCTATTCATCTTCCTCGGTCGAGGCGCGGATGTCTCAACTGTGATTAATTTGCTAAAACGGCCTTGAATTTGCGAAATAAACCCGTAAAGTCCCCATTTTCAGCTAATGTATCAGGCTACATTGAAAAACCACTCCGACTAAAAAAGCTTTCAGTAAAATGTAGCTGGTCTTGAATTAGATAAGAAACAATGATATTACTTTTTACTCTAATGTGTAAAAAGAGTTTCTTATTCTCTATTAAGTAATTAATGTGAGTATATTTGTTAAAAATTAAAATATTGAAAAACAGTAAAACTAAATGTATTTAGTTCTTTGTGAGTATATAAATAGTAGCCATTGTATATTTTTTTCTTTATGTGAATACTGAAAACTGTTATTTATTATCTAATTGGTGTAACAACACTATTTAATTAATTTAAACGGTCTAGTAAATAAATAAAATAAGGAATATTTAAAGAAATATAGTTTGCTTTTATACCAATTCAGAACTACTGAGACAACCATACAGCACTGATTTGTGTAGAAACACGATAATTAATTGTGTTATAGTTAATTTGATTAATCTCATTGAATGACGACGGCATTAATTAGATTAATATCAAAGCTAAACTTCTCATTGAACTTGAACTTAGTCTTAGCTTTTATGCCACAGTGGAGCTTGTAATCCAGTATACCAAATATAATGAGCTTTATTTAGCTTATCCTACGTTGGTCTTCAGAATATTTGTTTGACTAACTTTGAGTCTTCAAAAACACATAAATGTACAAATTAAGTTCTCTAATATAGATCTGGTGACTGGCCTGTTAGCTTAGTTGGTAGTGGCTCTGCCTTCTAATCTAGGGGTTGCGGGTTCGATTCCCGCGTGACAAAAGTATTTATGCATTTTAAAAAATTATGATTACTTGTGTTGAGTCTGGTCGTTTGTATGTATAATAAGTATGTATTTACAAAAAAAAAGTATATAAGTATTATATCCGTTATCTAGTACCCAAGACACAAGCGTTAGCTTAGTGTGGGGCTAGATGGCGCTGTGAGCAATGTCCCGGAATATTTATTTATTTTTTTATCTAAAATTTTATTAATTAATGATGTCATAAACGGATGAGTCCATTTTATTAAATTAAATAGTTTTCTATGTTATATTATCTATAAAATGCTGTCGGTGTAAGCTCGCTTGGAAGCCAAACTGATGCGCCGACGCTTAATTTTTTTTTGTCAATTAATATATACCTACAACTGTGAATACCTATCGCCAGTGATCCTGCACTGCGGTTGATGGCAATTACACCGAGCCTATTGTGACGGAAACCG
The DNA here is from genome assembly GCA_927399415.1 of Macaria notata. NCBI lineage: Eukaryota > Metazoa > Arthropoda > Insecta > Lepidoptera > Geometridae > Macaria > Macaria notata. The sequence goes on from OV656730.1 coordinate 11,899,188, forward strand.
ATTATTTCTCACACAATACCACTCGAATTACTTGCGTCGAGGCCTTTAATTGATGATTTCTATGCGCCACTGTTTGTCCCCTGACAGGGTTGAACTGTAGAGGTATAAATAGAAAACAAAGGTGTCTTTCAGGTTTTATTTGTTGGCTTATTCAGAAGGATTTAAAATTTTCAAATAACCATTTAATTAAAAACTAATTAACAGATAATCATACACTATTTTTAATTATATTTTATGCATAATTTAAGTATAATATGGAGTAACACATAACTAAATATTGTTTTCAAATCAGCAACATAATTGAGCATTGATTAAAGAATAACCTTAAACAAAAAGTAAAAAAAAAGTAAAAGTAAGTTAAAAATAATGATTTGAATTGCCTGAATGTTAATATACATATCCATTAGTAGAATAACAATGTGCCCTTGACAAGTATCTACATTTTTACTCCAGATCCTCAGAAAGTCTATCCACTTGCGAAAACAATGAAACGCTCGCTGGCAGCAAGGAACAAATAGCTGTCTGGATCAGCCTTTTTTTTTCTAAAATGTGAATTCATTACCGATGTATTTATTTACAATAATAAAATATAAAAACAAGTGAAGGAAAACTAAACATACTACTTCTAACTACTACAAAAAGGGGCACTTAGAAAATCTTTAGAAAAGATGTAGATGTATTGATGTTCGTTGATTGATGGTTTCTTCACGCCAGAACAAAATATTTATAGAATTTAAGAATTACCTATCTGTGATTTGATCTCAATAAAATAAAACAGGTTTACTTCAAGTACAAATCTTGCCTAGAATTTTTCTATTTTATCTGCGTTATCTTACATTCTCTAAGTTGACAAAATATTAATGCAGGCTGAGCCATAAATTCATAAGACGCAAAATTGAAACTAAATGTTAAGGTAAAAAAAAAAACATTTTGCCTATAAAACGATTTCATCACTTCTAGTTCTAACGACATAGACAAAATTAAAACAACAATAAATGCATGGTGATATTATATGTAAATTACCACGTGTTACGAGTATATCCACTCTACAGCATTCAACGCTGAAACGATGAAAAAAGCGAAGCGTGAACGGCGCCCGCGTAATTTCGAGAGCCGAAAATTCAACGCAAAATTACGAAACAAGTGTATCAAAGGACGTCTGAGATTTCATGAAGAGATTAACCGAAAAGGAGCTTTTTGGTGCTTCGAGTCAACAAAATCTCACATTTTCCTGAAAAGTATACGTTAATTTCGCTGTGAATGCCTGTAAATCGTTGTAAACACTGATGAACTTAAGGATTTACTATAGTTGGTCCATCTGGTATGTTTTTTTTAATTATTACTTATGTGATGTGACACCTACAACTTCACACTTAAATTCACTTATTTGCTAGAATCAAATCACTAGAATACATTTTTTAATATAAAAATAGTGCATACATTTTTAATTAATCCTAATTTATTTATTTATTTATTTATTAGGCACACAACACAATACACAGAAAATACATGATTAACAACAAAACACATAAAAGGTAAATGATCTATTGTGTGCATCAAACACATTTTTTTTTTTTTTTTTTTTTTTTTTTAACTTGAACGGGTTTGCACTTGACCATAGTTTACCTGATAGCAAGTAAGGCTATGGCCTAAGATGGAGCGTGCTTACCCGATAAGAACCGATTCACTCTCGCTTTGAAGATCGCTGGATTATAGTGCATGGGGAACAGAGAGCCAGGCAGGGAGTTCCACAACCTAGCGGTACGAACAATAAAGGTGGAAGCGTACCGTTGACATTCACAACATGATTATAAACAGAGACAAAGTTCAGTAAGTTAACTAAACTAAACTAAAACAATTAAGATAATTCATATATAACGATACTTATGGAAGTTACAGTTAATTGTAAATATTAAACAAAAATATAAAAAAAAAAATTATAGAAACACGGCTAAGGTACTAATTTGATGATAATGCCTGTTGTAGTTTATTTGCAATATTTGATTTTTGACAGCTAGCAGAGGTTTACTAATTTCTACATTAATACGATACAAAAATAAAACACACTCACAAACAGACCAAAGAACAAATGCTATTTCCCGCGCGCGGAAACACAAGTGCCTAGTACACTGACTGGCCGCGTTTCCTCACTGAATTGCGATGGAAACGCGTTGTGCAATATTTGATAATATTTATTAAAGGTTATTTTGAGAAAAGTAAACGAGTTATGACTATTTAAAGCTTGCCATCTAAAATTTTTTTATAAAAATATTTACGTATACTCTTATGTAGTGAATGCCATTCATAACTCATACTACGTATATATTATAATCACTATTTTTATTACTCAAAACACAAAAATATATACATTCACCCGCTTACACCCAAGTTTATTTTAGAACGTAATTTACTTCGACAGAAAACCAATAAAATCCAAAGAAAAACAACAAATTTAATTTCAATCGGTGAAAAATAACTAGCAAAACAATTCCAGTAAACTTGTTCAAACAGTGCAAACACGTGTTCAAACCCTCCTTACAACATAAATCCAAGAAGTCTTAAAGAAAAACAATAAAAGCGCTCCTTGCCACGATCTTTTTAGCACGATTCAATCTATAACATAAAGACGTATCACGAGCGCATATTACTTTATGTAATACGAGTAAATAGTTAGTAAGTATCATCATCCACGGCCATAAATCTTATAGTGCCTACAGCTCACAATCACTCAAACAGCTTATAAAAATAAAATAAAAAATTTAGGCTTAGTTTTGGTAATATAATTAGCAGTACCAGTAAACTTGGCTGTTTATTTGATGCTGCCTCGGAACTACGAGTGCTATATTTATTTTAAGAAAAATAATAAACGAATAAACGCTCCAGTCTAAAAGTAAATAGGTTTCTTCTAGGCAAGCGTGCTACATCTTTGAATATAGTGGTGCTTAACATCAGGCAGGCTATAGTCAAACGTAAGCCTATTTAATGTAAAAAAAAAACACCTATAAATAAAATCTGTAAATTGGGTTCATAGTAACGCTCTGTTTTCACAACTTTGCAACAGTCGTTGAATTTGTCCGGGATTGAAATAATTAAAAAAATAGTTGCTGAAATCATGAGTCCGACTGCAGCTTTTTTTTTACTTTGGCTAAATATTAGAACTAAAAAAAACCAGCCAAGTGAGAGTCGGACTCGCGCACGAAGGGTTCCGTACTATCATCTATTTTATGTATTAGTTTGGTATTTATTTTTATAGTTAATATATTTATAATTATTTACTTACAAAGATTCAAGTTTCTATCTGTTTATTAAGATCAAATAAAATTTGCTTACAAACGTTTATTGTATGAAAGCCCCTCTTTAATATACTGTATTGTTATTTAATTATTTATTTTAAAAGGTAATATACAAGTAAATATTGTGTAAAAATTTTAAGCGTCTACCTGGTACCGTTTTTATGGGGTCCCCCTTAATTTTTTTTTAATTTTTAGCATTTGTTGTTATAGTGGCAACGGAAATACATCATTAGTGAAAATTTCAGTTTTCTAGCTATCACGGTTTATGAGATACTGTCTGGAGACAGACAGACAGACAGTGGAGGATTAGTAATAGGGTCCCGTTTTACCCTTTAGGTACGGAACCCTAAAAATGGTAAACAATATGTTATATTTACACAAGTACTTAAGATATGAAATTCAAAGGTTTGGAGTTAAAAACGTTCAGAATTTGTAGTTTCCTAAATTACGGAATAATTTTAAAAATTAAACTCAAAAACATCATAAATAATAACTTTATTATTAAATTAATACTAACGTGGTTATTCTTTGGAAAATAGCTATTGTTATCTTACGTGTTCGTGTACTAAAATAGCACATCATAAAACATTATTTATTTATAATATATAAAGCAATTTTTCTTGCCGCTGTATAAAATGATTCCTGCCTCATATTTTTACGTAGCAACTAACTACTTTAAGATAGTGAATAATCATCTACCCATACTCAACATTGTCAAGCGCAAAGTCTTATTTCTTCAAGCCATTCTCAAACACTCTAAAAATGATAACATTGTGTCGCTCGTTATTTTTCCTCACATTTTATGACACATTCCGACCGACCATCTGTACATTCGATATTGGGTCAAGAATCTAGACAAAACTCCATTCAATTCTCCATCTTATTTGGTAGTTGATAAAATTGATTTTGCTTGTAGAAAAATTTTTCCCCAGTTGTTTTAAGTGATCAAACAGTACAAGAGTGTTTGGTGATCGTTCGACGCACATCTTTGTAAGGGTTCAAGGTACTTACTTCCCTTTAAGAAAACAACATCCGTTAATTTAATTCTTAGGAGAGTTCCTTACTTGCCCCTCTTACCGTTTCTGGGTTGGGGTTGTTATACTTTTGTAGACAAATACTTTGCGGTTGATAGAGATGTTTGAATGAATTAACGTTTGTGTTTGAATTAAAGACTTTTGTCTTGTATTATATCCGTTATCCCATGATACAAGCGAAAGCTTAGTATGGGGTAAGATGGTGCTGTGTAATGTGTCCTGAAATATTTATTTAATATTGATAGAGATAATATAATAAGAGATAGATAAATATACGTATGTGTGGCCATATTTTGGTAGATTTATGTCTTATGATGGACTACTCTTACTAAAGTATACAACCAAAATAATAATAAAATTAGCGAGGTAACATAAAATGATGGTAAAAAAACACGAGAACTTTATAATACCAACTAGTTTTCACTGCGCAATTACAATTAGTATCAGCACAAAACATTGGCATCTTTTTAATTAAAAACTTAAGAGTTCTAGAATTTTGTTTTTTCGAACTCACAAGAACTGCAACTCTGAAAAACGCAACTTTGGTTCATTTATCTCGGGCATTTTTGTTGTAAAGTTGGTCGTAGCTCAGTCGCAGCATTCTTCATCTATTGTTCCGCGCGACCTTCTTTTGTAAAGGAATGTTAGGGAACTAGTCAAGCGAGTCGTTTTAAAGCTAGCACATATATAGCTGTTTCTATGTGCTAGCATGTTTACTATTTTGCTAAAATCACTATTAAGATAAAATAATTCAACATACAAAGATCACACAAACATGACATTAAATTCTTTTGATTTTGATACTATAATATATAGTAATTCTGGTCACTTTTATAGAATGAGATTGTATAATTCATGTCAAGAGTTTCCAAACCAAAGACCAATACAGACAATAACAAAAATCATGAATATGGTAAGTAGTACTTTTTATCAGTAAATTTATTTCTATCTAGATGAAACCATAGTTTAAGCAAGGTCACAAAAATGTTACGTTTTGCACAAGAAGTTAAAACACCTGTGTCGTAAACTTTAGTTCTTTCCTGTAGCTTAGCATAAAGTTGGACATTTTAATATTGTAAAATATTATTTTAATATGTTTATAATAATTAAGATTATATTTAACACTAGTGGATGCCCGCGGCTTTGTTCGCATAATTTCAGGATAAAAAGTAACCTATGACACTTTTAATACCTCAAATTACCTACATACCAAAAATCGTGATGATTTGTGCAGCAGTTTTTGCATGATAAGCTTTTAAATAAACAGGTAAATAAAGACACAGATGAAAAGACCAAATTATAAAAACTGATGCATTTATTTACAATAATAATACATAAAAACAAGAGAAGAAAAACCAAACATACTACTTCTAACTACAACAAAATAATAAAACAAAATACCACAAACAGATCTATTATTTTATATATATTTTTGCGTACCCACAGTTATAGTATAAAAGCTGTTTTTTAGACACTAAGCATGCAATCTTTTGTATTCAAATCGGTATCAAAAGGATCCAATTGCAAAAAAGTATAATAAAACTAAACAGGGCGATTGTTAGACCTCTCGGGCATATGTACAATGCATTAATTACATTTAATTTTAAAGATATTTAATTAATTTGCTACTTAAGTGTGTTGATAGTTCATTTCTTAATTAATGTAATTGGTTGTTACCATTTTAATGAAGTAAATAAATTAATTTATACAATATTTACGCCTTGAAAAATACACCTAAAAAGAGAAAAACAAACATCATCATTTCAAAATTCTTTTTCAAAATCGGTTAAACATAGGAAGCCTCTGTAAAGTGTAAACCGCTGTAGAGTTGATGCATGCGCCGCGCCGCCCAGTCGGCGGTCGGTGTCGTAGCGGGCAGCACGTAGCACCTCTACGCGGGCGCTAAGAGCCTCTACGAAACTCGTAGCAAGGACAAGGAGCAAAGTTCACGCCAGTGCCTAAATAAACAAGTTAGTGTTTTTGTGAACGACAGTGTGTGTTTGTTTACTTGCTGGTAAGTTTAAAATTATATTTTTAGCTGTTTGGATTTCGATTTGAGTTTGAAATTGTTTTAGAAGCCGATTTTATTTATAAATTAGACGATTAAATAATATTTAATACTTAGCACAGCCAAGTCTAAGTAAGCATTTACGTTAAAGTAGACAATATCCAGATGATGGCTTTTAATAATACACATTCTTTCATTTTATGCGTACCTATTTTGTCGGTGGAAGCTTAACTTATTATGGTATGAGTATGGTATGGTTTGTGCCAGTTTAACCATTGACTAATTTCTTTTTATATCGATTAAACGGGACACAAGCATATAAAAACATTTGTCAATATTTTTTGTAAGCAAATATGAATGAATTTTTTTTATAAAAAAAAAATACAATACTCTAACGACACATCGTAACTTTTATAAATCTAATAAATTAGTCAATATTTAGCTTTCGTGTTGTTTTTTATGCAACTGCTATGCTACGGGCCGACACTACATACAGTAGTGCCTTTCGGTCCAAGAAAACTTTTCCGTCGGAAATGTCCACCAATCCGAGGATATCAAGAAAGGCATAAATTTTGAAACTGCGAACAGATACTGCTGATAAATAATTATGATATTAGGTGCTTAGTTCCAATAACATTCATATTCATCTAGTATTTATAAAACCATTAATTCCTAATTTATTTCAATTCCACAATAAATGTAATCCACAAGCCCATGTTTTAAATACCTAATTAAAATAAAGGATCTCTGAGTTTCCCTACTAATTTCATTTCGCCAAATTCTCGCGCCGCCTGATCTGTTTCAATATTTGTAAGACGAATTTCGACTAATTTTATTGACATGAATTTACGGAATTAGATAAACTGAGGTGCTGGGTGGTATCAGACCTTCATTGATATTTAAAATCCTGACAAAAAGAAGGGTGTTTTAAGTTTGACGTAGCTGTTTATAGTTATGTATGGTGCCGTCTGTGTACGTCTGCGGTAGGTATATTTATTAACAAACGATTTTGAGTATTTTTTCAAATAGAACTATGGTTTTGTTATTATGAATATGTCACCTTAATCATACAAAATGATAAACTACATATGTTTTATATATCAATTCAATTTATTTTAACCACTTGTCAATGACCAACTCTCAGCGGGAAGATGAACAAAATTTAACAACGGTTTGTCCATGTCTAATACGTTAGATCTACTGCTTTACTCACCAGAATAGAAAAGAAAACAGATGTCACTCATAACTTAACTTTATTGTGATGTCGGGTGGTCGTGACTCTACTTTTTGTGTATACCATCATAGTTTTTGGTAATAGTGACCCTATATTGAAGTCTACTCTGACATTTAACATACAAATTGTTGATTTGTTGTTTATGGAGCAACTATTAACTAAATATACATAATAAGTTAATATGTAAAACGGAGCTTTATTGGTAATTCGTAACCAACTCATACAACCAATACTTCATACGGAACGTTACTAATAAAAACATATATGAATACCTACATACATCAAATTACAAGCAAATACGTTACATACCAAAGTGTACAAACTATTTCTTCCCGCACAACTGCAATTGTGAATCTCGTAATCCTCATAGCGGTGTTGGCTCGACAATCAAACGCGAACGAAACCAACAAAGAGCAAAAACAATGCCTACACCGATACACTGCAATGCAGTTACTCAATTGACTGCTGTTTTGGTCAGCAAATAGGAGAAATGAGCGGCAGTGATTTTTGATGTTTTTTTTTTAAATAGCTTTTATGTTTTATTTTGGGAATTTAGCCATTGATTTTTAACGGTGCATTTAATTACCAGTAGAAAAGAGCGCTGCTACTTTTTATTTAATGTGTGAATCAAGTTCACTGTTGAGAGATAGTGTCTTTTTTTACTTGGGATAGGTTTACGTTTGACTACAGCCTGCCTGATGTTAAGAATTGCTGCAGCCTAGGGTGTAACACGCTTACCTAGAAGATACCTATTAACTCTAGATTTGAAAACCCCTGGATTGTAGTTCGCAGGAAACACAGCTTCTGGTAAAGTGTTCCAAAGCTTTGTCGTCCGTGTTTGCTTTTTCCAGCTCAGAAGGTTTCAACAAGAAAAAATATTACATCTGTGCTTAGACTATGCTATTATATCGCCGGGTTAAGTAAATGATAACTAAATTCTGAGCCAGAGCGTACTTCCGAGTAACTTTTTCTCCCTGCCCACAAATTACAGATTCAGTTTTGGTTCACCGAATAAAACTATTGTGTCCACCAAAAAGGTAAATTTCACAAACCGATTAATAAAGCCATTTACCATTTTTCATTCCAAAAAGCTGCAGTATTAAATCTCGCAATTTATGGCCCAGAAATTCCATTTCGAATTCGATAATACAATTAATTTATCGCTAATGGTTCATTCCCGGTCTAATAAGAAAAAAATTGCGGTAGGGAAAAAAGAATTTAAGTAATGAGTCTTATAATGTTAATTCAGTCTGATTAGATTGCCGCTACTCCAATAAGTGTGAGTTATAAAGTCTCTTTGATGATGTTCGTGACAGTACACTGCGTAGTCAGTTACTCATTGACATTGATATGCGAGAACTAAGCCAGAAGTGGTTGCTATTACTGCGCAATTGATGATACTTGTCAAGAAGTAGTTCTCTCAAGCTTTAGTGTATAAAAGGCAGCTTTTTTAACTGACCTGAGTGCAGAAGTATTCTTCCAATGTATGCCACTTTTTCTATCAAAGACTAGATTAGGTAAAATATTTTCGCTAGAAAATCCGTTATCTAATGAGGAAAAGGTAACCGTAAACAAAATCCGAACCAATCGTAAAATGCAGTTCATTCTAAATCGATAATATAAACTTGGTAAGTTTTTGTTCGAATAGTACGACCGACGACGACGACGAGCTTACCTATGTTAAGATTGAATTGCAAAGAGACGCATTTTCCTTGAGACAACCTATTAATTTATTTTTCATTAATTTTCCTAATGAGGACCGTGACCTTTAGCAATACTTTTCTCAAAAAACGATCCGACTCAATCATTGTTAAACCTATTTTTTTCATTCAATTTATCTTATACGAAATGTCTGATGTCAAATCGACGTTAGGAGTATTTTAAATATAAGTTTACATGAATTGAATATTTTTATGCATGATGATTTCAGCACATGCTCGATGCATCGATTTGATACAAACCTTTGTTGTGCGATGTACAAAATAGTCTTATCCAATCCAAATCATTAATTTTATAATTATTTTCAATATAATCTATGGAACAGATAAAGTCTACATTATTAGGTCCTTTGCGAGTGTGGCTCAGCGGCTCCAGTGTCTGCTTTTCATCCAGACACACCCTGGTTCGAATCCAGCCCTATACCAACGACTTTTATTTTCAAGTTATGTGTAGATTTGCACTCATTTAACGGTGTAGGAATACATCATGAGGAAACCAGGACCACAGGTATCCGAGGACATGTGTCTTCCGTGGAAGAACCTGGGCGCCTATCAAGATGTATCTGCCCAGGAAAACACCCCTAACGAAACAATTCTGCGGGGGAGTCACGACTCACAGTCATGAGGAAATACAACTCAAAGAGAGGTCCTTTAACAAGAGTTAGTCAGCCAAAATAAAGACTCTCCTATTTGAATGGAAACTGTCATTCTGGGAACATCAATTCACTTCAGGCAATCGTTCCTTAGACCTGTCAGAACTACACGCAAATACGTGACAGGAAATAACTACAACTTCTTGCACGAACATTGAGGTACAATTCCAAACTTTACTAACAAAGCGATAGAGTTGAAAATAGCTTGATTCAGGTTTAGATAACACAGATGTCAAACCTTGTGTCAAACTCATCTGAAATTGCGGCTCTCATCGGATTGTGAATCATATTTTGTCGTGTCGTCGATACAATTATGACAGTGTGATATGTTCTCTATTATTATCGTTGGTACCTATGGGCAAACTTATTCAAACTACGTCTGAATAGTGTGGCTTTAAAATAGACCGTACTCCCCGATTATACTATATTATAAAATAAAAATAAAATAAAAATAGCCTTTATTTCCCTTCATTCAATAATCAAACTCCAAATGTATAATGTTATTAGTTCACTGTTTAAAATTACAATATGTTTGTCAGATTTAGTTTTAAGATTACAATTCTTGTCAAGTAATTTTCATAATGTCAAAAAAATAATATTTATGTACATGCGACGTCAACACAAGTTCCCCAATACAATCTTAGATTTTTTTTATTTGTTTTAGTTGATTTTACGTATCTATCAGTAATAATATCGAAAAAGTACTTCAAAGCATATTTAAGTATCAATCGCGTTGAATAAATATTGAAAAGCTTTTAAAAACTTTTGTTTTATGAATCTGTGAACTTTAAAACACGTTCTAGTGTTTGATTTCAAATTTCAGATTATCTCGATTGGTTTTATTTAATAAATTTGTGATACTTTGTTGAAACATTCGTATTTGAATGCATCACTGACCATAAATTTACATAACATTTATAATTCTTTTATTTCAAACAATTGCTTAAATCGACTGAAGCACGGATTCCAAGGTTGTATTTGTATTTTCTAGGTAAGCATATGAAACTCCGATAAAATTTATCTGAATTTCGTTTAGTCTATTATAAACTATAGACAAAAATACCAAAATAATTAAAGACCGCCCATATTTTTGCCCTGGTATTGAGGCTATCCTATGCCCCCTGGGCTCCAACTTCTATAGCCCTGATAAGTTCAGACAGGCAGAGAAAAAACTTGCTTATTGTTCGCGGCAATATGATAGCTCCCAGAGGTCTTGAGCAAACAAAAAATGATTAGGATAGACAATGCAAAACTAGAACGGGAAATATATGAGACACGGCTTAGCATGAACACTGTGAATCAGCATTAGAATCAGTCGAAGCTGTTTTAAAGAAATCACGATACACTGCTTTGCGTTACACGTTTGTTTAGTGTGGGGCTAGATGGCGTTGTATGCAATGTCCCGGAATATTTATTTATTTATTATTTATTTATTTACACTTTGTATGTGAATCTGTCGCAAAGCGTGTACTTAATTGCTAAAAAACAGCCTTAAGCTTGACATTTTATGTGCCTTTTTTTATAAACAATGTGATGAATTTTTTTAAATATAATTTAATTTACACTAAAGTTCTATTAGTAATTCATTAATTATTATCGAATTAGAAATAGAAATAATTTTAATTCGGATGAATAAAATAAACTCGTTAGAGCAGTAAGTGTGCTTATGTATTTTTAAAAAAAACTGCATTTACATGGCGCCTTACATTTACAATTCCATTCCTAATCATTTACTAGAATTACCCAACCGCAAATTTTACTCGGAGTTGAAAAAGTGGTTGATCAGTGAGAGTTTTTATACAGTAAAGGAGTTTCTGGACAAAACAGCTTGTAGATTTCATGTTTACCACGAAAAATAATAAAATTATAAGTAAAATTAGTATATTTAATGAATTTTAATCAAGTACCTTCTATATGAATTTAAGAAAAAATATTATATTTGCGTACCTTATGTAAGGTTGTAATGGTGAAACTTTATATTAATTAAGATCTACTGTACCCATTTTACATGCGAATAAATGACATCTGAATCTGAATCTGATATGTATTTTTTAGAACACGCACATATTTTAATAGTTTCGTAACCTAGTTTTGAAGTAATTTATACACACACCAACCTATCAACATACTCAATTTCAAGCCATTCCATTTTTATTCCCTGTCACGTATTTGCTTTTAGTTCAGACATGAAGATGACACAAAAACATTCATACATTAACAATTGGCCTTTATGAATTCGAATGCTGTTATATTGTAATACAATAGACATCCGTGCTATCTCCCCAGTAAGAACATCTATCATTGGTGCCGTCTGTCTCCGCGTATTTACCTGACGCTAGCAAGCTCTAATAGGCTCAGATATTGCGATCTGTCATAGATTTATAGCTGTCTATGATTCGTATAATAAATAGCTGTTTTATTTTTATCAACATAAACTACAGCTGCTTTTGTCCCACAGCTGGGTATATCTGTCTCTTAATATGCCAATCCGCTAGAGGGCGCGACACGCTAACATCCGCTCCATGCAAAAAAATCTTTTAAAAATAAACAAGTGAATTAAGTCAGCCTACAGCAGTGTTATTTTATACGTATAGTGTCGAAGTACATGTGGTTGTGTTATCCAGAAGAAATAGTGAAGATTTTCGAAGATTTGTGCAAAAAACCGTATGGATTTTTGTTGAGTGTAAAAATATTTTTTAACAAGTACATTGGACCCAAAATACCGTAATTAATCCCGTATTAACGGAACAGTGCCAAAACAATTGAAATAATAACAAATAATTACATTATTTACTACCAAAATCTGTCGAATATCTACCTAAAATTGATAAAATGAGAAAGTGTTTACGAGTGTAATTACAATGATTCTGGACTTGTAATACAGTGTTTACTCCCGTTAAAACGGAACAGTGATCAAATAATGAATTGCAAATAAAATCTATCTATATTTGCTTAAATATTTGTAAAATATTCAATTCAAATAATAAACAAAAAATCTACCTGCAATTCAAATTATTCTTATTTGTGACTCAAGCTGCGTAACGGCCAGAAGAATCAGCGAAGTTGACAAAGACATCTGTTAATATTACTGTCACTGAACACCTAGAAGTAAAATCAAACTGATTGCAGTTTTCCTTCGCACACTTACATGTCTCGCTAGCCTAGCGGTTGCGATCACAGCTCAATACGCCGTACGCCGGATCAAATCCCACGCCGGCCCAAGTCTTTTTGTATGATTTTTGTATGATAAATCTAACTTACTGATTAGTTGCAAAAAAGCAAACCCAAGCCAACAGAGGGCGCTAGTAGTAGCAAAATGTGTGAACAAAATAATTTAATGCAAATGCTGGAAACTTTGAGGATAAATATAAGAGCAGATAACGAAGAAAACTTAAAACAATCTTTAAAACAATCTGAAGAAAATATTACAGACAAAATTACATTAAAAATTGATGAAAAATTTTCAAAAATAGAAGAAAATGTAATTAAGATCCAAAACACGCAGGAAAAGCATGAGAATATGCTAGACGAGTTTGACAGAAAATTACGCCAAAGAAATTTAATTTTCTTTGGCGTCGCTGAAGACGAACGTAGCTATTCAGAGCTGGAAGAAATAATAATTCAAATTTTAAACTACAAGATGGATATAAAATGTGAAAAAAGAGATTTACAGTTTGTAGGGCGTATGGGGAAAAAGAACTCAAACCCTAGACCTATAAGGTTCACACTCACCACCTTAGGTATGAAAATAAACATATTACAAAAGAAGGCACTACTTGAAGGTACGGGATCGTATATTAAGGAAGATTTCCCGCCCAAGATTTTGGAAAAGAGAAAAGTTTTGATCCCTCAGATGCTAGAGCATAGAAAAAATGGAATAATGGCGGTTTTAAAATATGATAAGTTAATCATAAAGGAAAAACCTACTAACAAAAGGTCACTCCCAGTGAGCCCACCAGAGAACTTAGTACATGCTGAACAATCTACGTCTAAACCTAAGGGGCAAATATCCAAAAAGTCCAAGACACATAATCCGCCAGCTCTAACAAGCGTTGCCCAAGGTAAAAACCTAGCAAAACCTGGTAAAAATAAGAGCCCTCTGATTACACCTTTTGTCACAAAAACATTAACTGAAAAACCAATGACACCTCAGCATATCTCAGAATAGCAACGAACTCGGGCACCCATACAAGAAAGTACCACCGAACGGAACATAAACACTACATTATCAAGAAATACAGACATAAACAAACAAGAAAACTCAATCCCAATCCGAGTAGTCACCGTGGGAGGAAGTCAAGAGCCTGTAAACTACAGCCTTCCATGCGGAAACACCACAGATAAAATTAACACTCTATATTCGGAACACCCCCAGCGGAACCACGACACTCTAAGAAATAATGAAAATACAGAAACTAAATCCAAATTACTCCCAATACGCTTGGGCAGCGCGGGAGTTCAAGTCCACCACCCTCCACGTTACAAACAAATAAATAATCACAAATTGCAAGACATCACAATATGTACATATAATATACGCTCTCTCAAAAGTAGCGACAGAATAGTACAACTGGAACACGCTCTCCAGAATATTAATTATGACATTATTGGCATTTCTGAAGTTAAAATAACAGGCCATAACATAATAGAAAAAGATAAATATTTATTGATGTATAGAGGCGACAAAAAAGCGAGAAACGGTGTCGGCTTTATTGTGGCTTCACATCTAAAGAAAAACATCAAGGACTTTAAGACATATTCTGATAGAGTAGTGAGGTTGGATGTATGCTTAGAAGATGACACTGTTATCAATATTATACAAGTATATGCACCGACTACGAAATCAAAAGAAAACAAGACAAATAAAGGGAACGATAAAGAAGTTTTACAATTCTACCAAGACATACGAAATGCACTAACGAGTACAAGTAGAGACACTATTATTATGGGAGACTTTAATTCCAAAATCGGGAACCCACTGCCAGAGGAAAGTGATATATGTGGCCCATACGGATACGGGGAAAGAAATCATAGAGGCGAACTTTTGCTACATTTTTGTTTTGAACAAAGGTTGTTCATAACAAATACAATGTTTAAAAAACATCTCAAGCAAAGATGGACCTGGAAATCACCATCAGGCAATACGCTAAACGAAGTTGACTTTATCCTTGTAAAACAAAAACAAAAAGTACTTTCTGTAAAGTTTTCCTCAGACCACAGAATGTTAAGGCTATCTTATAGAGCCAACTTAAATAAAAAACGTCGCTCAAAGTACGGACACAACAATAAAAATTACACGCCTATTGAGATAGAGTCGTTAAAAAACTTAATGTCACTACATATACAACAAACGGTACGGGAGAGCATTAACGACGCTTACCAGGCAACTATCTCTACTATAAAAGAATGTGTTACGAAGCTACCAAGTATTGCAAAGGAAATAAACCCACAAATAATTTCAGAAGATGTTAAAAATCTCATAAATGAAAAAGAAGAATTAAAGAAACTTTCAAACAGGACAAAAGAACAAAGAAATAGACTGAAATACATACATAAAAAAATCGTGAAATTAATAAAAACAAATCAGAAGAATTTGAAAATGCAGAGCATGGAAAATGAACTTGAAAAACGTAGCTCAATAAAACGAACTAGAAAAGTATTTGACTCTACCAAACAATGGATTCAAGGAATTGATAACTCTGAGGGACAAACAATTACAGGCAGAAATGATATTCTAAAAACGGCGACACAGTTTTATTCAACTCTATACTCGAGCATGGAGTCAGCAGAACCACTATCAACACATCCAAAAACGACAAAAAATATCCCAGATCTATTAAAACATGAAGGAGAACGCGGAATAAGCAGCTTGAAGAAAAATAAAGCTCCGGGAGAAGATGGTGTCTCGTCGGATACTTTAATAGCAATGCTAGAGCCACTGACACCCCAGCTGACAATACTTTTCAATAAAATAATAGAACAAGAAGAAATTCCTAGAGACTGGCACCACTCTATAATAACTCTGCTCTACAAAAAAGGCAATCCGAACTTGATGGACAACTATCGACCAATTAGCTTACTTCCGACTCTATACAAACTATTTTCTTCAATCATTCTCTTTCGGCTAACCAAAGCCTTGGACGAGCAGCAGCCTCGGGAACAAGCTGGGTTTCGGAAGGGGTTCTCTACAGTTGACCATATATTCACGCTCACACAGAGCATCGAACGTTGCGTCGAATACAACAAAACACTCTACCTGGCATACGTAGACTACACTAAAGCCTTTGATTCGTTATCCCACAAATACCTGTGGGAGAGTTTAGAAGAACAGGGTATAGAAGAAAAGTACATCACAATCCTAAAAGTGATTTACAGTAACACAAAAGCTAAAATAAAAACTGAAAAGATCGGTCCATCTTTCAACGTAAAGCGCGGAGTAAAACAAGGCGATCCAGTATCGCCAAAGATTTTTACGGCAATTCTAGAGTCCATGTTTCGAAATCTGGAATGGTCAAGTTACGGATTAAATATAAACGGAGAGCGGCTGACGCACCTCCGTTTCGCGGACGATATTGTGATCATAGCCGAAACGCACTGCGATCTACAAAACATGCTCGACTCTCTCGACATAGAAAGCCGAAAAATAGGTCTTTGTATGAACTTTACCAAGACTAAGGTGATGACAAATGGGATTCAAAGACCTATTTCAGTTGGCGGCGTAAACATAGAATATGTCAACGAATACATATACCTTGGCCAGCAGATAACTTTTACCGACTCTACCACCAAAGAAATCGATCGCAGAATCGCCATTGCCTGGAAAAAGTATTGGGCAAACAAGGACGTGTTTAAAAGCAAACTGCCAATATATTTAAAGAAAAAACTAATGGACAACACGATCCTGCCGTCGCTCTTATACGGTTGTCAAACTTGGGCGTTAAACAAAAAGCTCATACAGAAAATCACCACTTTTCAGCGAGCTGCGGAGAGATCGATGCTGGGTCTAAAACTTATGGATAAGATTAAAAACGTAGATATCAGAAAAAAGACTAAGGTTCTAGATGCCGCATCGATGCTCTGCAAATTAAAATGGAAATGGGCAGGTCACATTGCCCGAGCGACTGATGGCCGGTGGAGTGAACGCATCCTCCACTGGCACCCCCGAGACACGACCCGCAGCAGAGGACGGCCCCGCTCCAGATGGAGCGACGACATCGAACAGGTGGCAGGCGCTATCTGGACACGAGCGGCACAACACCGAGCGAGATGGCAATACGAGGAGGAGGCCTATACCCGTGTTTGGGTGCCTAGTTAATATATTATTTTTAATTATTAGAATTGTGTAAACCTACTAAATAACAGGCAAATAAAGGCTTTTTTATTTTTTATTTTATTTATTATAATATGCCAATGGCTTCAATCCTGCGCCAGTCTCATCCAGGTTTGACCTGCGACAGATATTATACCGTCGACCCATCTTGCAGCTGGACTCCCGAACGTTCCGATTTTATTTTACACTAGTGGATGCTCGCGGCTTCGCTCACATTAAGAAGTAAAACTTGCATCCCCTTTTATACCCCTTTAAAAGCAGTTTTTCCAAAAATCCTTTCTTAGCGGATGCCTACGTCATAACATCTACCTGCATGCCAAATTTCAGCCCGATCCGTCAAGTGGTTTGGGCTGTGCGTTGATAGATCACTATATCAGTCAGTCAATCAGTCAGTCACCTTTGAGTTTTATATATTAAGATTATAATTTACATGATTTGTAGTATTGTAAGATTTAGATGGCATTTTTACATTACTGCTATAAAAATACTATAGTTTCTATTTATCCGGTTATAAAGAAATCAATATTTATTGCTTGCTTTTAAAGCTTACTTACTTAGATATTGTTTGAAAAATCATATTTAGAAACGTCATGCCAAATAATAGAAAACCAGTAAGAGATAGGAATTTGATCTCAAAGCAAAAAAAAACACATTAATATTACATAGACGAAAGTGCACGTGATTGTGTTCATTACTTCTTCATGTATCAAATAATGTTCATTCGTATAAACACATAAGTTACATTTTATTATGTAAGAACGTGAGTAACACCGCGTGATTTTACCAGTAACAATAAATATCCTCATAAATCGGCAGATAGTAAACCTCACTTTAATCCCCTAATCTATTTGAAATGTCGATCGTTGCCAGTATGGTTCCTCAAACTCGACTCATATTTCATTTGAATATTTATCGTCCAACCCTTCCGTACTTCATAAACTCAGTCTACGCTAACAACACAACCAACTAGACAGCTCATTTTAACTGATTTTTTGACGCAAATAATAAAAAACACATTATGATGAAGAGTTTCAAGCCAATTTTGGCTACGGCGACTGTGTTTACTATGGGAGGGTATTGAAAAAAATAAAATATATATCGAGTATTGTTTGCTTTTGCCGTACTAAAGCCGCCTTTGAAAGGTAATGCGTTCGATACTAGTAAATTAATGGTCTAGTAAATAGTCTTATCAAAAACGTACCTAATTACTTGTTGTTGTAAATGTACTTAATTCACATATTATACTACTAATATCTTACTACCCCTTCTATGTGTTTTTTTTTTATAAAGAAGTGGCAAAAAGGCAGACGATCTGCCTGATGGTAAGCAATCATCGTCGCCTATGGACACTTGCAACTCCAGAGGTGCAGCAGGACTTTGCCAGCTTAGAGAGGTGTTTGTGAATACCCTTTTTAAATCTCCCCATATTGTAGCTCCGTGGAAAGACCTCAGGGGGTAGATCGTTCCACATCTTGCAAGTTCGCGGAAGAAACGACCGCATGAACCGGACTGTGTGGGAGTAGTAAGAAGTAGTATGTTTAGTTTTTTCCCCCTTGTTTTTACATTTTATTATTAGAAACTTGTTTTAAATATGTATCTTAATCTATCTTTCATAAATTCATTTAAATCGAATCGAATTAAATCCATGAACTTTTTTTTATCAGATAAATAGTTAGATGTCTCTAGATTATTATGTGTATACGCAGATCGTAAAATTCTCATAATTCTCTGGATATTCGCTTGTGTGAACTAAGAATGGCATTTTCACATCCATTTTATGCGAAAACTCCGGATTTTTTTCCCTGTGAAATGAGGAACGTTATTTGATTTTTCGACATCGCTAATTTTATCGATACTTATTGGATCCCAGCAATATGTTACACGGGCACGGTGTATTGAAAGAAAATGTTGATTCAATTATATTTTTAACGTGATTCTATTCTACGAGTAGTTAAAATTGATAATAATAATATGTACTAATTCTGTATGAGTAATTAGAAAAAAACCTTAGTTATTCTCTATTTGTGTTACATTATATTCTAAAATCGAGAAAGTAAATAAATCAGTAAAGAAAATGCAAAAAAAATATCATCCACGTAAACCACAATATTAACTTACTATAAAAAGAAAACTCTACCGTAGTTTCTTCTTCAACTAAGCTCGGTTTTATCGTAAAAATCTCAAAAGCTCAAGCTTTATAGCAAAAAGTGTTTCAATTTTAGAGATCCGCGTCGGTGCGAGACAAAACAAGGCTCCCAGAGGAGCAACTATTTGCTCACGGAACCACTGTTTGTACATGAACTTGTAATTTCAAGTCTCAACTTGTTGTCAAAACAGTGGTTGTTGTTACAAGCCAAGTCTATTATGGAAATTAGTCCCCTGTGCCTACGGGCACGGAGGAGAAAATACCTTTTTTATGTTACTGATGGTAGTTTTAAGTTGTTGAATCTCCGCCTAAAGATCAAGGCATATACGGAAAGTTAAAAAATTTTTTTGGTAAACTGGAGTAATTAAATTTTTTATCAGATTGCTTTTCAGAGATTTGAACATTGTTACGTGCTTCTGGCGAACCATAAAATTAACAATTAGGTAACACATTTAAAACTAAACTCTATATTTTTATCTTATACTAGCTGTGAAAGCGACGTCGTCCGCGTAGAATAGTTATTTAGGGCATCATAATTATTTTTGCAAACAACCTCTTCAGCTTTATAAATTCTGTCACCCACGACTTGAACCGTTTTCGCAGCGCACGCAACGTAAACCCTCGAAGATGAATAATTTTCCCCGTTTTTTTCACATTTTCCATTGTTTCTTCGCTACTATTGGTTGCAGCGTGATGTGATATATCCTAAAGCCTTCCTCGATAAATGGTCTATTTAACACAAAAATAATGTTTCAATTCGCACCAGTAGTTCCTGAGATTAGCGCGTTCAAACAAATAAACAAACAAACTCTTCAGCTTTATTATATTATAGTTTTTTTTTTATTTTTTTTTTTTTACATTAGATAGGCTCACGCTTGACTACAACTTGCCTGATGTTAAGCAACGTTATAATCTACGATCTAGCGCGCTTGCCTAGAAGAAACCGGTTTACTCTCGACTTGAAGACCGACAAATTATAGTTCAAGGGGAATAGAGATTCGGGCAAGGAGTTCCACAGTTTGGCTGTTCGCACGATAAAAGTCGAAGCGAACCGCTTGGTGCGAGTCTTTGGAACCTCAACTGTATAACGGTGCCTTCTTGCCGTACCTCTACTCGTACGATGGTAAAATGGGGCTGCAGGAATTATATTATGCAATTCCTCCGCACACTCTCCGAAATGCAACCTGTAAAAAACCGAAAGACTGGCCACCTTACGGCGGTGCTCAAGGCTTTGTAATTTTGAGCTACAGAGTGAGTCTTTCGCGATGAGTTTTTTAGCCCGCTTCTCAATTAACTCTATCGCCTCAAGCTGGTACTTGGCAGATCCATCCCAAAGGTGCGAACAATACTCCATACACGACCGAACTTGCGCTTGATACAAGGTCAGCAGCTGCTCCGGAGTGAAATATCGACGCACCTTGGAGAGGATACCCAGCTTCTTGGCTGCAAGTTGAGCTTTAGACTCAATATAGGAGCCAAAGTTGAGGGTCGGAGTCAAAGTGACACCTAGCAACTCTAGATGGTCGGTGATGGGCACGGTTACATTTCGGAAAGAAGGCGCCATTACAAATGGCCTCTTCTTTGCAGAGAAAAGACACGCTTGTGTTTTTGAGGCATTAAACTTGACCAGATTGGCATCGCCCCAATCGGAGACTGCCATGAGGGAAAAGTTTAAGCGTTCAATCATGGCTTCTCTGCAAGACTGGATCTCGGCCGCACTAGCTTTAGCGGTGGACATATAGCTCTCTACAACAGTGCTGTCGTCTGCATACCCAAAAATACCAGGCTTTAACAGATCATTAATATGCAGCAAAAAAAGTGTTGCAGAAAGCACTGATCCCTGGGGTACTCCAGCATTAATCGCCATTAGATCAGACGAGCAGCCATCAACAACTACCCGAATAGATCTATCCCTCAGGAAATCCGATATCCACACGCAAAACCCAGCAGGCAGTCCAAACGATGAAAGCTTGCTGATTAGGCCGTCATGCCAAACCCTGTCGAAGGCTTTAGAAATATCTAGAGAAACTGCCAGGGCTTCCCCGTATTTCTCAATAGCCTCACTCCAGATGTGTGTGGCGTACACTAGAAGATCCCCAGTGGACCGGTTCCGGCGGAAGCCAAATTGCCGGTCACTGAGGAGGTCATTAGACTCTAGGTACGCCAGGAGCCTGCCGTTCAGGATACGCTCCATACTCTTACAGAGCACGGAGGTGACCGAAATGGGCCTGTAGTTGGCAGGGTCAGCACGACTACCTTTTTTGGGCACAGGTTGCACGTTAGCCAGCTTCCATGTCTTCGGCACTTGACCAGTTGCAAGAGAGAGCCGAAACAAGCGCGTCAACACAGGAGACAACTCAGCTGCACACGTCCTCAGAACTATAGCTGGAATACCATCAGGGCCACTAGCTTTGTTCACATCTAGACTACGCAGTGTTTTCCGAACCTCCTTTTGGTGTATGCATATTTCCGGCATTACAGCCGCCACACCGGGTGATGTGGGAGGTATCGTACTACCAGCATCTAGACGTGAATTTTCCGCGAAAAGTGAAGCAAACAAGTTTGCCTTCTCTTCAGCGGTATGAGCCAGTGTACCATCAGGTTTCAGCAGTGGAGGCAGTGAGGGGTGACAGAAGTTTGTTTCAACCGATTTAGCTAGGGACCAAAACGCTTTGCTACCCGCTGGGTACGAAGCTAGTTTGTTTCCTATTCGACTAATATGGTCAAAACGTGCCTTCTGCATGACCTTCTTGCAGGACTTGGCAGCCTTGTTAAAAGCTTTTTTCTTTTGGCGTATGTCCCTTGCTTTATGGCTACGAGCATCAACCCAGGCGAGGTACGCATCGTGTTTCAGTGCTTCCGCACGTCCGCATTCAGGTCCAAACCATGGGCGAGCTTTACCAGACAGAGTCAGTTCTGAGTACGGAATGTAATACTCCATACCCAGTTTGAGGACATCCGTAACGGCATTAGCACAAGCGGTGGGATCACCAGAAGAAAAACACACTGACTGCCAAGGGTAAGATGCAAAAAAAGAGCGCATCTCATCCCAATCTGCTGACTTGTATCGCCATATCCGCCTAGAGCCCTTAGGGCTGGGGTCGGGCGGGGAGAGACAGATACAGATTTCACCAAACAGTGGTCGGATTTGCCCAAAGGCGAAGAAATCGACACGGAATATCTGTCTGGTTCAGTTGTCAACAGAAGGTCTAAGCAATTAGGTGTATGCCCGTCAACATCAGGCACCCGCGTAGCACCTTGGACTAACTGGGTGAGATCTAACGCTAAAGCGAGCTTTCGCGTCTCTCTCCCAGCATGGTCGGTAATCTGGTATGGGAACAGCCACTCCTGGTGGCGGCCGTTAAAATCCCCCAGAATCACTAATTGAGCCGACGGGTACTTGAGAAGAGCAGCATCCGCCGCCTCACTGAGGTATTCAGTGAGCCTAGTCGTCTCCTGGTCTCCGGTGTGCGAACGGGAGACACAGGCGTAGAGAATTTTCTCAATGCCCGTGTCCAGCAGCGCCCAGAGAACTGAAAAATTGCGGTCTTCAAGATTACGGAGACGCTTAACACAGATGTCGTCCCGGACGTACAAGCAAACCCCTGCCCGAGCCTTAAAATTTTGCTCAAGGGTATAACCCGGGTATAGCAAGTACGCCGTGTCCGACGGACATCGGATCTGCGTCTCCGTGAGAAAAAGGAGAGCTGGTCTCTCGGTCTCGAGATGGTAGTGGACCGCGTTGATATTGGAGTGCATCCCCCTAATATTAGTGAGATGCACTTTCAGGGAAAGGGCGTGCTTCCGCTGTACAACCATTTTTCTCCTGTTGACCTTTTTCATTTTCGAGAGTGAACGGCGAAGAAGTGGCAGTGGGGTGAGGTTTCGCAATTCGCAGACCAGTAGACACGTAGCGCAAGACGGCACCTTTGGGGAATTAGTTCGGAGGCATCGGGGACGCCCGTGCCCCCCCAGGGATGTCCATCGGGCCCTTTCGTCCGGTCGCCAACCGGCACGTTGGCGCATCCCCGGGATTTTTCGCGAGTTGGCGGGACAGCCTTTCATGAGCGGCTAACTCATTACTTGGGTCCCCTACTAACTGCGGTCGGCCAGCGGAGAACCGTGCCACGGATCCCGCTTACCTCCAGAACTAGCTACCCAGTACAGTCAAAGCGTACGTGTCCATTACGGCCATAAGCGCCAACGAAGCAACTACCCCGACCCACCTCTTCAAACGGTGTCACCGGACCACGCGCCGGAACACGACTAGGCCGTTTGGCGACGCGACTTAGTCCGGTGGGTGGTCACTAACCACGGCCGAGGCCTACCACTAGTGTGTTGCTGCCTGGTTTGCACCACCCAGGGACCACGTGTGGGGATACGGAACTAGGGTGCTCTCCCACGGACGAGGGCAGCTCAGTCCCCAATATATATATATAATATAGTATAGATAACTATACTATATTAGATGATTCTACAAACGGGGTACATAGTATGAATGTGTAAAACATGTAGTCTTCTACATTCATAATATCCGTGGTTCTTTCTTATTCCTTTTCTTGATGGTGCTAACACAAAATGTTATTCGCAAATACAAATTGTTGAAGTTGGGATGAGTTTCCATCTTAACTTCTATGGTCTTAAATGGTAATGGTACGAATTTACTTAATTTTGTAACACAGTGAAATAGGCTCTGTGTTTTGTGTTAGAATGTAATTTTCTTCCAAAGTTATCTAAACAAGAAGTATTATCAATTTACCTACACTGCACCTCCTAATTTTCATTTCGACACACGTTTATCTATCATTTGTTCTATATTTTAGTAATAAAAAATCCAAATATGACTTCAAATACGCGTGTGTTATAATAATTTGAAAATACACATCTCATTTAAAATAAATGTAAACGTTAAAGTAAAAACAGAGATCAAAAGCTTTTATTTTTAGGCAAAATATTTGTGAAAGAGTGCTCAACTGGATTTGTGTTTTCCTTTGATTCCCAAAAATCCCTTTCACTTATATTTATAATTGCTGTGAAATGAATACTTTTGAAATAATTCAGTTTTATATTCTCTAATCATATTTTTTTAGGATAAGGCCTAGGTACACCCAGTTAAAATAAAGATTTAAAAGTTTTGATTACGTTATTATTCATTGTGGGCCAATAAAGGCTTTTTAGTTCAGATACACTTAAAATTGGATGCATTCTGTGTAAAAACTAGTAAAAAATTAAATACATTCATAGAGCAACCACAAACCCGTATCTTTGTCTATTTTCCCTATGTTTTCCGAACAATTGTGATCAAATTGATTGACTGATTAATTTCATCACAATTTTTCTAAAAATAATATATTTAAACTCCAATTTTCAAGGAATTAGCCACGTATGGATATTAAACCACTGTGAGTAGTTGAGATCTTTTTATTACTCGCTTGGGTTATATCCCCGCAATTACTCACAAATTGAGTTTCTATTGCTAAGCATTTATTTAGTGTTTCGATAATCTTGTTTAGGATGCCCTAGCACAAACAAGCTCCTTTTTAAACCATATTATCGCTTGTGCAATGCAGTTGTCGCTTAGTAGGTGTTTTTGGGTTTTTACACTTATATATTGGAATAAAAATATACATTACTATTTATGCTGATTAGCATCTGTATCAGGGCATCTAATTTAATTCCCATGATCAGTAGTTTCATTTTACTGCTATTCCTCTTTATGTTTCCGGATATTTGAATTTTAAATGCCAAATACGGAATCAGGTACTCATTTCTATAATTTACATATGTAAATATTCGAACTGACAATTATTAGCACCCTCCTTTCAGCCAGCTAATTAACAGGCAGCATTTATGCACGAATAATAAGTAAACGCAAGGAACACGATATTCCGCCATAAATGTATTACGTCAATTGCGATCTCTGGATGTTCTGTAATATTAATATACGCACATCATAAACAGTACATATTTACTGAGCTGTTGTAGCTAAATCAGTATTGAGATAATGACTATAATGTAATAAATAGTTTATGCTGGTAAAGGTATAGAACGTTAATAGTGTCACAAGTTAAAATAATGTTGCCTTGCAATCAATAATTTACATCAATAACAATATAAAATTACATATGTTAATGAAGGGATAAGGTTTGTATTGCAAAATCTTTCACTAAGGCAAATTTCATAACTAGCTTCACGAGAGATAGAACTATAGGAGAGTGAAGTAAATTTTCGTTCACGTTTGTTATTATTAAAATCGTTTCCTAGACATTAATGAACTAAATATAATAAGAGATATTATTTTCGCTATTAAATGAGTGTTGTAACGCCAAAAGTTTTGGTTAGTAACTAGTCAGTGAATATTAAAATTTTGCATACTCTGAGCTCATTATTTGTCATTCTATTTTCGATATTTTTTGGAGACAGATAAGGACCGTAATACGCATTTATAATATATCACACTAATAAATCGTACTGTTTTGAAAACTAACCCTTGCGCCTGTCTTGAGTTCCACTATAAAATAATTATAGTCAAATAATGACCGTGCGGTGTAACTAGCAGTTTCCGACCGCCAGTTTCGTGAACAGCACCTAAATATTCGTATAAAAGCAATTTCCTACCATTAGTCGAACGACTTCTAAACTAATTTACTAGTTGATGTCGGAAATTAACGGACGGTTATTAATATTTTACTGGAAATGCAAGCAAGTGCTCAGAAATGTAGAATTACTCATATGTGTTCTGAGAAAATATAGTAAATACCATCGTTGTTTGAATTTGTTCGTTATGATTGCATACTTATTGAAATGAAAAGCTTAAATCATCACTTTTTTAACTTTATGTATGTAACAAAAATGTATTGATACTAGGATCACCCACAAACATTTCACAGTATAGGTTTATCTTCATTACTAAATTTGATAGAAAATCTGTTGTACGTATATATTTCTCTCTCTTCGAGTCGTATTTCCTCATGACTGAGGGTCGTGACTCCCCGCAGAATTAATTCATTAGGGGAGTTTTCTTGGGCAGATACATGTGGTGGGCGCCCAGGTCTTTCCACGGAAGACGCATGTCCTCGGATATTGTGGTCCTCAAACATGTCGGTTTCCTCACGATGTTTTCCTTCACCGTTAAACGAGTGCAAATGCACACGGTGTAGGGCGGATTCGAACCAGGATGCGTCTGGATGAAAAGCAGACACTGGAACTACTGAGCCACACTCGCTTGTATATATTTATATATACACGTATATATTTAAACTTTACAACGTTTAAACAATATAACGTTAAAATTTTCAAAAATAATCTTCTCTTAAAAAATATTTAATAAATGTCAAGAGCAAAAGGAATATTTATTTTTAAATGTTCTACAACCTTTCGTGTTTTTTGTAGACTGACTGCGAAATTCAGTGCAAAAAAAACGTGAAAATTGGACAAAAACTTGACTGGGTCATATTGGATAAGGGTTCACCAGTAATAAAAAAGAACAGAGTAAAAAATAAATTCTACTTCTAATGATAAATAACTACTTTAAAACTAGATCAAATTAATTTAACAAAAAATTTTAAAACATATTTTGAAATAAATATAGACGATAGAGCATTATGTATTAAATTCTGGGAGGCGTCTTAAACTGACGCTTCACTATGGGTGCATGTTGTTCGTACATGTTGCTTCCAATGCTGACTGGCATTAAGCAATTAGCTAGATTCTAAAATCAGCCTTAATGTGAAATAGCCAATGAAATAGTGGTTGTCAATATAATACTAAAAGAGATCTATAATATCAATTAGTTATCTAAGATCAATCAATATACTGTAAAATAATTGTGGGGCTAGATGGCGCTGTGTGCAATGTCTCGGTATATATATTTTTTAAATAAATGTCACTAGCCTAGAAAATTATTCCTGGTCTTTGTAACGAGTGTCATAGATTATTTTACGAAAAATTTTCAATTTATGTTATTGTGGTTTCGTTAGTATAGGATGAAGGAACCCTAAAATGTCTAGTTTCGCGTTGTATAAATGCGGCATCCATTTTACTAGCAAACTGGCAATCAGTCACTGGATTTGAGTCTATCGGATTGTAGGCACTGTTCGCGTTTGTACGAAAACAGTGCTGGCCATTTTTCAACAAGTTTTTCATTTAAACCCTTATTTAGATAGATTTGAATACTGTATTGGAAATAATAATTAAAGAGGTTTTGAGCTACCCCGTCATCAATGGTGCCGTTTAAACCGACTACGCACTGGGCATGGCTGGTGTAATTACTTCCGACATAAGTGGGGTTGGAGAGATAGTGCCATGTGCGAGTGTGGCAAGCACATCCAGACTATGGAGCATATTATAATCCAACGCTGTCCCCTCACATCCTATAACGGCCCACCCGGAGATATGTTCGATCTTCCACCTGACGCAGCTAACTGGCTAAGCAGCCTACTTAATATACCTATATAGCCTACTTATAATGCCATACGATTAAATAAATTAATATCTCCCAATGACTATTGAATGAGGACACAACTTTCAGAAGTCAAATAAGATGAACATTAAATAGATTTAAATTGATATTAGCTCGTATGTATTTATGTGGTAGCTAAAGTCCAAATTATTACCGGTCTAAAAGTGACATTGGTAAAATAAAATGCGCGATTTTTATATCGAATGAAAAAGATTACGAGATTTTCTCGTCGAGGCAAAATAGAGTTAGCTTCGAGGCTTTAAATCATCTTCGAATTGTTCAGAATCGTGAGTATTTGAAAATATATGAGTAATCGAGTATATTTTAGTTTAGGGAATAAAAATAAATTTAGTGGGTTCGGCAGAAAAGAGTGAATAGTCTTAAAGTTACAACTTGGCACAAACAGCGATATAAAATACTGATTATAGATTCACATACTATATGTATATAGAAACACTCAAAAACATGACATGCAAACTTAAATGAAACTGAAAAAAACCGGCCAAGTGCGAGTCGGACTCGCGCACCGAGGGTTCCGTACAAACCTGCAAGGTTAAATATTTTGTGATGTAACTAAAAATTTATGGTTTTCGTAATTTTTCCTTTATCTATGCTATAAGACGTTGCTTCGTACCAAATTTCAAGATTCTGAGTTCACGGGAAGCACCCTGTAGGTTTTGATTCCCTTGCAAGTGTCGAAAATTTGCGGCATAAATGGCTGTATCTTTTGATTGCGTTGGCTTAGAAGTTTGATTTTTTCACAGCTTCAAGGGACAGTAGACCTGAGTAATTGATATAAATTTCAGCTTCATACCTCTACGCGTTCCTGAGAAAAAGGGCCTTGACAGACGGACGGACGGACGGACAGACGGACAACAAAGTGATCCTATAAGGGTTCCGTTTTTTCCTTTTGAGGTACGGAACCCTAAAAATAAACAAAACCTCAAAAAAAATCTTCTTGAGTCATTTTTTATTTAGACATAAAGTAATTTTTAATCAGGCCTTTTTAATAAGGCCTCAAAACTTTGGTTTTGGGCCATTAAATTTAATTTGAACCGTGTCGCCACAATTCAAATTGTTAAACCACTAGGATTGGAGGGTTCTTAGCAACACCTTCAAATTAAAGGGGGCTTTTTCCACCCACCTGAATTTGTAACAATAGGCTTTATACCGAAACAATACATCAAACGTAGCCGACCCATTGAATCGAGGTATTTTTGGTTATATTAGCTCTTGAGATGCTTCACACGTTTATTTGTAAATAAATAAAATAAACATGAAGATCATCAAACATCACGGAAATCACTTCTCGATACGTGTACTAGTTTCGCGGATCGCGCCCGCATCCATGCGGTCAGTGTGTGGGAATCCGGTCTTTGGCTGCAGGCCATGCCCTCTTTTAATACAGGTAACCTTTTAGATCCGACAGCTTTTCGACTCGCGGTTAGCCTGCGCTTGGGTGCGAGGAGCTGTGAACCGCATCGCTGCCAGTGTGGTACTGATGTCGACCAGCTCGGGCACCACGGCCTCTCATGTTCGAGGAGTGCTGGTAGAATTAGCCGCCACGCTAGTCTGAACGACATCATTCGCCGGGCTTTTTCCACTGCCAATGTTGCAGCTATGCTCGAACCGAGCGGCCTAGCACGTGACGATGGAAAAAGACCTGACGGTATGACTCTTGTGCCATGGAAGTTGGGTCGGCCCCTTGTTTGGGACGCAACTTGCGTCGACACATTGGCGCCGTCTCATCTGTCTATGACACGGTGTCGGGCTGGAGCGGTGGCTATTATTGCCGAGCATCACAAGAGACGCAAATATGCTAACCTCGGCCGAGGTTACATCTTTGAGCCTTTTGGAGTCGAGACTTTGGGGCCGTGGGGTCCGGGAGCCCATACTATTTTCCAAAACCTCTCGGAGCGCTTGGTTGACGCGACGCGTGACCAAAATGCTGGTCTTTTTCTGGCTCAACGTATCAGCATTGCCATCCAGCGTGGTAATGCGGCCAGCATGCTGGGTACGCTGCCCTCTGGTTAAGATTTTCTAAGTGCCCCTTTTTGTAGTAGTTAGAAGTAGTATGTTTAGTTTTCCTTCACTTGTTTTTATATTTTATTATTGTAAATAAACATCACTACGAACATGAAGTATATTGTATATAAAAAAAATGCATATAATAAGGCGAGTGTGGCTCAGCGGTTTTAGCGTCTGCTTTTCATCCTGACGCGCCCTGTTCCGAATAAGGCCCTACACCATTGGCTTGTATTATCAAGTAATGTGTCGATGTGCACTCGCTTATCAATGAAGGACAATATCGTCGTCTACTTGTTTGAGGACCACAATATCCACTATATATCTGCCCAAGAGAACTCCTCTAACGAATTAATTCTGCGGGGTGTCACGACCCTCAGTCATGAAGAAATACGACTCAAGAGAGAGAGAGAAAGAGATATCGAATGATTTTTACCTGTTATATTACGCCAATTTTCACTCGTCGATGACTTATCAAACATATAACTGACAGTTGTTTTGTTTATTAAGTGACCGAAGTGTCAACAAGTTTGTAACAAAATAACTGATTCAATTACAATCACTTTTTTGTATTGAATTCGAAACACGTCAGAAACACTTGTATCTCATTAAATATTACATCAATATCGTTTGCATTGTGTTTTCATCACAATATATCTTAACCTTATTGGAAAATGAGCGAAAAGAACCTGTCGGTTGGGATTATTTTCGCTCATTTAACAATAAGTTCAAGGTACACAACCATAGTGCGGGCTTAGCACTTGTCAAAATAACTCACAATCAGTCTTAGTTAGAAAAATTAGAAACCATTTATTTGCAGATTTTTTTCTCTCCGATTCTGGACTACTTTGACCGTTTTTTCAGAAATGATGTTGCAATTATTATGGTCTAAGATGGAGCGTGCTTGCTCAGTATGAACCGATTCACTCTGGCTTCACATCGCTATGTGTATTATGCGAGTAAAATTTAAATCTTTGAAAAGGACCAAACATGCAATAAATTTCGTTTGATTTAAGGTAAATACTTCGATGTTAAGGACTATTTTCGAATATTTTATTCTCCATTGTAGCCCCTGTTAGCGACACGATGTAATTATCATTAAATGCCGGAGGGAGGAAAAGAATTAATTGTAAAGCGATTCAAGCGGCTTCAAACCAATTGAAAGTAAGTAACGATTTCAATTGGAAATGGTAATCATTAAAGTGCTTCGGTACCTTTTTTCTTGCTTTTGTGTTATGAGTATTTTATAACTAGCTTTTTGTACACAGTAAACATGTTTTTTGTGTTCAGACTTCAAAATTGATTTCTCGGAAAGTTCTGAACTTTGAAGTGAATGACAAGAACCGATAATAAAATGTATGATATTCCACACATGTCGTGTATGTACCTATAATAGTGCTAATAATTTAAAGTGCGGTGCAGCTGATACTGTTTTTTTTTCAGATCTAAGTGGTAACAAGAATACAAATAAAAATCATAACGAATGTAAATATGACTTATTTTTTTATTTAGTAAAAAACCTGAGAAGCTCTCAAAAAAGGTATTATCAAAGTACATATTTTGCACAGCTTAATTTTCCTCCATATTATAAATAAAAACACTGATATAAAATTCATTGCGAGCGAGCACAGGGCAAATTTCATTTGGAGTCCCATCACGGCGGGCTGCTATCTCACCACGCGCATATGAAATACGTATTCCAAGGATAAGGAACAAAATACCTGCATAAGCTGGATTTATTAAAAAATAGTTGAAGCACTCTGGAGAAAATTGAATAAATTCAAGAAATTCTGTTTAAATAATTTAAATAAACGCATCATTGTTTATTTTAAGGAAACGAAACATTTTTTTATAATTTTTACTTGTGATAAATTGAGCTGATGTGATTTAACTATAAATAGTGTCCTTTCATTGTTGAATTTGAATAAATGAATAAATAAACAAGCATTTACACAGGAATCTCCAAAAAAATATTAATAGTATAAATTGTAAATTTTGATTATTTGTCACAGAACTTACAATCTTTCAAATATCAGAATTGTGATGTGCCTTTAAAACTGTCGACACGAATCTGCCATTTACTCCCAAGTAAACTCATTTGTTTATTTGTGTGTATAGATGTTATGTTGTTTCGCTTTCCTTCGATCTAATCTATTATTCATTAGTTTTGCATACATTAGAGACACTTAAAGGTTAGCGTAATTGAGTTTATACTATATATCCATGGAAATTTGTATACCGTAATGAGGTGGTTCGGGCATACATATAACAGAATAGATTATATTAGATAATTATTTAGTCAGATATTTATAATTTTAGATATGTGTATTTTTAATATTTCATATAACCTTTTAAAACAAACTATTAGACGTTTGACTAAATAATAATCACCATGCTAAAATTAATGCTAATGAGAATCACTATGCCAGCATATATATTTTCCAATATATAAAAAGAAACTGAATTTTTTTATCGTTTTCCTATGCATACCTGTCTTACAACAGTTTTTTTGTAACATAACTTTCCAGGATATAATGAGATTGTTGTAAAAAACTACGGTCAGCTTTTTTGTCTGGAATATTTAATTAAGGCTGCGCACAAAATAACAATGGTGTCCTTACTAAATTCTCTTCTTTTAAGAACACGAAGACAAAAGTCACCTAATTTACGACTATCTGATAACGTCTTTACATTCTTTGTCAGTAAACGTAATTAATCTGTTAATTTCCACTCTCGTTTCATGTTTTTGAATAGGATTTATGTATTTTGATTATGAAAACAATCATAGCTTACAAATAAAATGGAGGATTTAAAACAGAATACACATCTACAAATATTTGTTTTGATGACCATTAGGAAGCAAAAAACTTATTAGTCCGGTCAAAATAGACATTCAAGGTTACATTAATTCGCACCTGGCTGAAAATTGGCATGAATGTTGGGAGCCCTATCATACACAATTTGTCAAAAATCCCCATCAATTCGAAGTGTGGAAAAAAAATATTCAAGGTCAAAGGTTACAAAAATTGGTTTATTGAGTTTTGCAGCTAAACGGTAAGTTTTATGATAAAAGTAGGTGAAAAAAAATTACTCATCAGGCAATTATCTATAAAAATTGTTCATACACTTTTTTTCCTAAGAATCACCATTTCGGAGATACAGCGATGCAAAATGTTGTATTCTTCATAATACTTGTATGCATGTTAATTACCGTAATAAACGTTGATTGCTGACGTTTCAAAGAAAGTACCTTTAGTCCACAAGCTGTAATCATCAACGTAATTCGCTTTCTTCTTTAAATTTACGGAGCTCCAAAAAAAAGTACGTGCTTAAATAAGTTTCGATTTTATCTTTTGCAAATATACGTATAAAAAGAAACAAGTACAATCAGCTTGTCTTCCTCCAACCTCTGCTTCTGATCATCAACATATGCTTCAGGTATATTATCAAGTTCAAGTATGGCTTGGAAATGAACTAAGCCCTGAAGACTGGGGTTGGAAGTTAATTGACAATAATTATATTGGAATCAGTTCAAACTTTACTCCCTCCTGCATCAAAAACTCCTCAATTAAATTTTTTGAAATTGCTTAACGAGGTGTAATGCTAAATGCGGCTGTAAAAAAGTTGGTTTGTTTTGTTTATTAGCATGTATGAGTTGTCGAGGCCAATCGTGCTCCAATGTTGAATCGCCAGTAGAAGCGGATTCTTTTCTTACGATATGGGAGAGGAGACATCTGATGCATCGCTCTTTGTACCCAGCAGGAAGAAGAAGGAGAAGAAGAGCAAGACAGTATGGATTATGCTCCATTAATAGAGTATCGATCAGACGAATAATTTTCTCAATTTACGCATTACTTACACCTCTTGTTATTTACAATAGTACCATTTTCAATTTAAAGCAATAAATTTTTAACTCAACAGAAGCACAATAGATCGTGGAATAGGCCTACCGAAGAAACCACGTAAAAAACGCGCCATGTACACTACCTCACGGGTGGCGCGGAAACATGTGCATATTATGAAGAATACAACTTTTTCAACATTTTGCATCGCTGTATCTCCGAAATGGTGATTCTTAGGAAAAAAAGTGTTTGAACAATTTTTATAGATAATTGCCTGATGAGTAATTTTTTTTACCTACTTTTATTATAAAACTTACCGTTTAGCTGTAAAACTCAATAAACCAATTTTTGTAATCTTTGACCTTGAATATTTTTTGCCACACTTCGGATTGATGGGGATTTTTGACAAATTGTGTATGATAGGGCTTCTAACATTCATGCCAATTTTCAGCCAGGTGCGAATTAATGTAACCATACCCCTATTTTTGGTGCTAATTTGACCGGACTATATTAAGAGTAGAAAGAAATTAGATATTAAAAAAAGTTTTTCATAATTTCCGGAGAAGCGTAATATTATATTAAATTATTTATAACCTGCTGCTTTTAATATCTTCAATGACAAGCATGATCCAGTAGGTAATTATTGTATACTAGGTACTACCTAGAGGTTACAAAATAAAATATTTATTTTATAAATGGAAAAAAAAAAATTTAGAAGTGAATATATTACAACAACCCTGTAGATACACGGGGCAATAATTGCCACTTGTTGTGAGATAATGAAGCTTAATGAAAATCGCGCACATTGACTGCCAGCTGGCGCCACTTGCAGACTTTGTACATAACTAGTGGACGCCCGCGGCTTTGCTCGCATTATTTCAGGATATAAAGAAGTCTATGACACTTCTAAGACCTCATACTACCTACATCATCATAACGATCCGTTCAGCCGTTCTTGCGTGATTAGCGTTTAAATAAACAGACAAAAGTTCTAAAAATTGTTGGAACGTGTTCTGCTGTCAATTACATGTATATCCAAACATTTTTTTTATATCTTCAATGTTCAGACTTTCGACCCTGTTCAGCTTTATTATATGTATGAACTAGCTGTGCGCGCGACTTCGTCCGCGTGGAATAGTTATTTTGGGCATCGTATTTATTTTTGCAAACTACCTCTTCAGCTTTATAAATTATAGTTACCCACGACTTGACCCGTTATCGCAGCTCTCGCAACGAAAGCCCTCAAAGATGAATACTTTTCCCCGTTTTGATTTTGATTGACAATACCAGCTACAATTCAAACTCAACTAGCAACCATACAGACTACCAGTACACAAGTAGGTGCTTAGAAAGGAGTCAGTATACAAGTCACGAGCGACCGTCACGCCACCTAGCGTCCTGCAGCGTGTCATTTTGTCATGTCCCTGTCATTATGGCTGTGTTTAACAGAGTTCGCTTGTTCAGCTCATAGGATTGCGACCTGTGATTTGCGACATGTTCTGTTCGATCGAAGTGTGAATTTGAAAAGATGGAATTGGTTAGTTGAATATTTGCTTACGAATTTAATGTTTTAAATTGTTCTTTCATTATTGTACAAAGTTTGAAGATATTATTTCGCACCCATCTCAACGATTTATTAATAACTAAAATTCATTTAATTATAAATATCTAGTTTAATAAAAAGAAATCTAATTATGCTCATATACATAACAAGTGTGAAGATTTTTTGTGAAGATCAATCAAATTATAAACATAAAAATATCTTTGTTTTGCATCATATACAGTGTTTTTACTTAATTGTAACCCTGCCCCCTGCACTAGGCGCACCTGTGTCGAGGAGGGTAGTTGCTTAGCGACCGGACTGTAACTATCTATTTATATCAATTAGTATATTAGTAGTATAGTCATTTTAAAAAGAAACAAAAGAAGAGAGAAAATATAAATACACACAGAGAAATATATTCTCTCGAAAAAAATTATGGATTGCATAAATTTGTTACTTAGGGATTTTAATTTACATTTACATTTTTTTTTTATTTATTTTTTAGAAACAGCTACAGTAATTTTAAAACCAAAACAAACTGCTTCAAAACGATCTTATTATTCAAAAGCAAGTCATTTAATACACTTAAAGGGCTATATAGTAGAATTAAACGTAATCTCAAGGGCAATTACTGGACCTCAGAATGTAGATAAAAGCTTACTAATGAATAATATCAACTTGGTATTTGAATTTAATAGTTTTGGGCCTCAGTCCCTTTATCATTTCATGCGGAGTCTAACTGGAATAATATTGTGGAGTAATATATTATGTACTTGATATCTGATAAATGGGTTAGGTCGCTAGAATTGTGTTTGTGAATTATCTTCAAGAAACACGTAGAATGGGCTGAAAATAGCGACGCCTACTAACAGAATTGTATTTACTTACGAATGAAGTGTAATCGAAATGTTTTGGTAGGATGTTTTTACTAACGTGTCTGTTGTCGATTGTAATAAAAAAAATATTCATTTAAAATAACTTGTTACTTATTTATTTTAGGTTATTGTTTTAATGTTTTCTGTGTCAATCAAAGTTAATTTTAAAGTTTTTAAATCATAAAATATCAACAAGTACAAAAACTATGTCATTCTCCGTCTTAAAAAACTGTTACATAAAAAATCTCATATATTTCCGTTACTACAACCAACTTGAATAATAAATAACAAATATTTTTATAACATTTTATCGAAAACATTCAGTGAATTAACAAACGAAACAGTAAAATTAACCAAACAAGCACACACCCAAAACTTCTAAAAAAGTCTCTAGAGATTAATTAACATCGTGACAAACTGACAGTAGTCCACCATCATTTCACACGAGGGCTCATTAAAGCCATGATCCAAATGTAGCAAGGCGGGGCTCTATCTACAAATGGACTTATGTAATTAACACAATTGAATTCCCTCCTGTGGGTAATGCCAGCAGAACTATTCATGAGTTAGGCGAACAAAATTTTAATGTAAGTATTTTTAGGAATAGAATTAAAGTCAAACAGGCAGGCTATAGTCAAACGTAAGCCTATTTAGTGTTAAAAAAATAGCAAATTACTTAAAATTACATACATACTCAACCTTACCAGTTAAACCTTAAATATTGTTATACATATGTATTGTAAAATATACATGAAAATGGAAACAGATTGATGTTAAGTACAAATTAGAATTAATTTATCAAACAAGTAGTTTCTTTTGTTGACAATAAGTAAACCCTTGATCGGTAACGAAAAATATAAGAAAGGGGTTTTTTAAGGAGACTAATTCTCAATTTCACATTTAGTGCAAATACCTATCTCTTCCTTGAAAATCTAAACAAACGTTCCTCGTTCATTGTTCAACCTTTGAGCAGGCTTAACATGAGTACACATTGTCTACGACAGCTACGAGGAGGTCTACGGATTATTCGTAGCATGTGTAGCATGTCTACGGCGTAGCGCAGAATATCAAGTACTTGTACCTCGAAACTTGTGTAGAACTACAGAAAAGATAAACATGGCAAGTTCCTGATTGGGAGTAGGTTTTAGTAACTAGTATTTGACTGGACTACTTCAAGAACTAGCGCTCTGCGGTTCTTCTTCTTGAGCAATCTTTGAAACTGGTTTCCAAAGTTTTCAACTCTAGTTTTACACAACTAATACATTCTGCCCTGGGGCATACATTTACAGTCAATCTGTAATATGTTACCTATCGTACAACCAATAAAAAGTTGTTTAAGTTTGTATAATTCGAATGTCTTAGTGTTGAGTACTTTTACTATCTGTTGTGGATAGATTCATAAATAAATGGTAAGGTTAGTGTGAATTTATAAATAATGGGAAACAACTGCATGAGTAAGATTTGGCCTCAAAACGAAGGTAATATGAATGACCCAAACGACATTTTTATGAAAATGAACTCTATAAACAAAGGGATTCATAACAAGGCAATAAAACAAAATTTTATTGCAAATCGGTGCTAAGTTTTCTAGCCATTTATCTGCAAAACCATGGGGACAGGCGGATACACTAACGGTTCTAAATATGTATATTTACATGTATGTTGGATCAAGTCACTCCAGAATAGATTCAGCTGTATATCAATATTTGTTTGTTATAAGCTCTTTTGATATGCTCTTTATTGTTTATATAAGAAAGAAAGATAGAAATATTTATTTAAATCATAAATATTACAAAACAAATAAATAATTATTATTATCATGTAACACTATGATTTCTTGTCATAATTGTTTTTACATACATTCTTGTAAAAATATTGAGGTAAGATTGTATAATTATTATACCTTTATAATTTAGTTAGCAATTCAGCTATTCACTTACAACATAATATATGTAGAAACCTGGTATGTCTATATATATATTTGATGAATGTTTCTAGTAGTTTCTTGGAAAAGCCTATGTCCTTAAGTTTACGGATACAAATTAATGATA
Source organism: Macaria notata (assembly GCA_927399415.1). NCBI lineage: Eukaryota > Metazoa > Arthropoda > Insecta > Lepidoptera > Geometridae > Macaria > Macaria notata. Next base: position 11,937,401 of record OV656730.1, read on the forward strand.
TCGATTTGAATACTTCAACATCCAAAAATAACTTATTAACTTTATACCCAGATATTTGACAACTGGTTCACCTGAGACTACTAAAAATTACCATAAACTTTTAGGAAACGAAATCAGAATACCTATGTACATATATACTAATAATAGTACTAAAACCAGCATAATATAGCGGTATCTGGGAACAGTATTCTATGCTAAACTGTTATCTCGCCGGTCCAAATGGTAGTTTTGCATAAACATATGTGGGGCAACTACTAACCTACTTTACTTACTGTTACAAGCCTTCCAAATACTAGCTTGAATGCCGCGTGCAGAGACGGGACTTTGACAACTTTAAAGGGGTTAGAAATTGGGAATAGAGAAATATTTATGGTAATGGAGTGATGGCATTTAACACAAAGTCATTCTAAATTATATGCGTGAATATGGTGTACCTTGTTGTTAAATTAATATCAAATCTTACACGACTACGTGTTACGTTAGCATTTTTTTTTTTTTAAATAAATACTTGAAGACTTTATCACACAGTGCCGTCTAGCCCCATACTAAGCTAACGCTTGTGTCATGTGTAATGATGTAATCGCAGAAATCGCAGCGAAAAATAAACATCAACATTTTACCAAAGTTCTCATTAAAAATACTAAGTCGATGAAATATTTACCAATGAAATGGTTTTATGTTGTAGGTTTTGAATCTAATTAACACATCTCTAAATATATAAAACTCAAATGTGACTGACTGACTGATTGACTGACTGACTGATATAGTGATCTATCAACGCACAGCCCAAACCACTGCACGGATCGGGCTGAAATTTGGCATGCAGGTAAGAAAGGAATTTTGGAAAATCCGCTTTTAAAGGGGTGAAATAGAGGATGCAAGTTTAACTTCTTAATGCGAGTGAAGCCGCGAGCACCCACTTGTTAAAAATATGAATATTAAATATCATAATCTTAACTTTTACCACATCACTAGTAAAATAACCGCAGCTAAAGTTATACGACTGAAGACTTAAGTGAAACCGTAAACTGCTGGAAATCTTATCTAAGGAAATAAAGTGAGGACTGTTTGTGACGTCACAAAATCCTAACTCCTGATTGGCTGTTCTGATTTTACGAGCTGCCGCAATTGGTCGAACACGGCAGGGGTAATAAAAAGGCAGTAGTTGAGTTTGTTAGTAGGTAAAAAGGTAGTGTTAAAGATAAACACCTGTTTTACAAGTGTAGTGCGTGTTTGTAAGGAAAAATAATTCTAATAAAAAATAACAAACGAGATGATTAAATACTAGAATATGTAGGACAAAAAAACAATTGAATTGTACTTGTTGTTATACACTTGTGAATTAAAAAAATATACTTTGTATGTAATAATTTTAATACCATCTCTTTTAATTGTGATTGAAAAAATATTAAAATTATTTTATTAACGGAGAAACCCTAACTAAATATATGTACAATTTCAGGCGGATGCCTGACTATGCGTTGGCCGGTATCTAGGCATACTTAATTGATGAAAATAGGTTACAGTATGGTGTTCACACAATCTTCTTCTTCTTCTTATCGAATGAGAGTGGCCAACTCTGGTGTCGAGAGTTTATCAAGCCGCCCTAATAGGGCTCTTTGACTTGCATTAACGACTGCCGTAATATGAGAAACAGCCGGGAGCCTACAATTTTACGTGTCATTCGTCTACGGAAGCGCCCAAAATGGAATGCCACTTTTTATGCAATTAATAATAATAATAACCGCAGGGGCGACTTTATGGCGAGTCGTCGGTGAGTGGCGTCACCGCGGACCCCGATTCCCTGGGGGCTAAATGAGACCCACTGCCTCCCGGCTTGCCTTGATTGGCCGTCCGGGAGTGGAAGACGCAAGAGCTAAGTACCTTAGCTCCAGGGTGGAAGTGTTAAAGGGCATAACGCCGCTAGTACCGCTCAGAGAACGCGCAGCACACCTCTCGACACCCTAAGCCACTCACACCAATGTTGCCCTTCCGGCGTCATCTTAGGCTGCCTTCTGTGGAGGGCCCATTTAGTGAGTGGCAAGTCATCACCCGCTATATTTTTTATGAATGAGGCATAACTGGCGGGTGCCGTTCCTCGTACAATAGACCAGTTTAATTAAGTCAATGAACAACTCAACACAATAGCCTCTAACATTAATACCATGTCTGCAATAGTTACTTTATATACCTAACATCCTCTATCTGTATTTTTTACTTAATTTTAAGTATAACATTGTAAAAGGCCTCTCAGTGTTGGCTACGGCCCCACTGATGCCTTAAAAATACCGGGCGTAAGGCCCGAGAATCTGTGAAGTGAAATAAAGATAATAATAATAATCGTTTATTTGCACACTATTGCTTACAACTATATTGCTTATATATTACTTAGGAATAAACATTAGCTCACAAATGATAAGTACTATATTTCCCCCACTAGGTTACCCTGTGTCGGGGGAAATTTGCTCGTCCATCAGTATTTACAGATAGATATTTTGTAATATACTTACTAAGACTAAAGTAAATACTAGAAATATCTGTTTCCAATATATGTGGTGAATTGGTGAAGATACTTGATTTCGTTGGATAGAAATACATACCTACGTGAAAGATAAAAGAGATAAATATGCCGGGACATTTGTAGGAGTATTAATATTATTTACATATAGGTACATATGTATACAATTCAATATAATATATATGATAATTGAGATATAATTAAGAATAAAGAGGTATTTAGGAGAAGGAGCGTGTGAGTGCATGTGTTAGTGTAGTGTGTGTGTGTCTGTTGTGTAGTGCAAAGGTGTAAAAACACAACCATCGCGTCGAGTATGCTGGGATTGTTACAGGTATATACCTGTCACTCTCGCACAGATAATTAGAGCAGGAACTTGTTGGACGGAGCTATGCAAGATAGACTCACGCCAGTTTTAATGTCGTAAATATAGTTTTTTTTTTGTTTGTTTTTTTTTTTTTTTAAGGTATGTGATTAATTGGTGGTATCCTGTAAATTGTGAATTTTTATACATATGTGTGTACATACATATGTACATAGGACTAGAAATCATTATTTCTTCCAGTTACCAAGATAGTATTTAGACTTCGGGAATAGAATTTCTATTTTATTTGTAGATAAATTGGTATATTGAAATAGGGACCTGCATTAAGTGCCATTGACGGAAGAGAATTGAAACTGATTACATTAAATGTATAAAAGGGGATCATAAAGTCACTTATCAATCAAATAATAAAAAAGACGTTAATTACAAAAGCAGTGTTAACAAACCTATGATTGTTTTTAAATCACAGGTGAAACCGAATCAAATTGCCAGTCGTCACATACTCACGTTCTGGCTATTCTCCGCAGGTTTACAGCCCATAATAAAGCTAAATTGGCCCGTTTTGTTTATTCGATACACCTTCACATTCGGACTTTAATGGCCTTTATTTGGCATGGAAGTAATAAACTTATGCCATTATACATGATGCTTTGGAAATATGGCATTTATTTCCCATTATTATCTTTATTAATAGAGCGAGTGTGGCTCAGTGGTTCCAGTGTATGCTTTTCATCCAGACGTACCCTGGTTCGAATCCGGCCTTACACCAATGACTCTTAGTTTCATGTTATGATGAATGTGTGGATTTTGCACTGGCTTAGCGGTGAAAGAAAACATCGTGAGGAAAACGACATGTTGGAGGATCGCAGTATCCTAGAACATGTGTCTTCCGTGGAAGGACCTGGGCGCCCACCACGACGTATTTGCACAAGAAAACTCCCCTGGCAAATTAATTCTGCGGGGGAGTCACGACCCTCAGTCATGAGGAAATACGACACAAGAGAGAGAGAGAGAGAGAGAGAGAGAGATCTTTATTAAATCTGTACAATAAATTTGTTGTAATTAACACATTAAAGGTGCAAATACGCATGCAAATCTGGCATATTCAAATTTTTGGTGCAAAATACGAGAGAAATTTCAATGTAGATGTTGCTGTTTATTATTTCTATGAATAAACTTTATAAACCACACCATACATAATTATAAAGTTATGCTACTTAAACATAAACACTTTATGAACATTAATTTACCTAAGATAATAAATTACTGTTCATTACGTGATTTCTTCGCGTGGACGATCTCCTATGCGATGGACCGATCAAGTGAAGGCAATGGTGGGCGGCCCTGTGCATGAGTGCACCAGACTGACCAGCAGCAGGGAGAGATGGCGGGACATCGTGAGGCGAGCTACATCTGCCACCCAGAACAATACTACATGTTGAACACGACCACTCTGCCAAGAGTGTTACGACTCAGAAGAGAAGAAGATTACTTCTTACTGGCATCAAAGCTGAATTACGTTTGGTTCGAATAATACTCGTATTTCAGTTTCAGTGTTAATATAAATGCACATAGGTAATAGAGAAAAACTGTTATTTTTATCTGTGATTATGATCTTGGATGAAAATTCTTTAAATAAATATTTCAGGACATATCACACAGCGCCATGTAGCCCCATACTAAGCTAACGATTGTCTCATGGGTACTAGATAACGGATATAACTTAATATACATCGAAACGACCAGACTCAACACAAGTAATTACAAATTTTAATGTGCATAAATACTTGTGTCCTGCGGGAATCAAACCCGCACCCCTCGATTAGAAGGCAGTGCCACCTACCAACTAAGCTAACAGAGCAGTCAACCACTTAACTTAGTAAAGTTGTTTAGTTATTTAGTATGGGTCCTAGTAAGGTAAGATCCGATTCACTCTCGTTGTAAATTAAATGCTTTATATCTAGTTTTGTCCGCTGTGTTACTTACAGACACTTAATTTCTTGAGTTACAAACATTCCTGACATACATACGTCACAGAGATGATATCACGGCTTCATTGAGTCTCGTAATCACGGTATAAGTAACAATGTAATATCCGTGTTGTTGTGAACATGCTCGTAAAATATATGAACGAAATATTGTTCCGGCGATAAATAACGGATAGATAGTAGAGTAGGAGCCTGCTGGATGAACTTATTACTAATTTTATGATGGGTTGCGAATTTTTCATCTAGGCTACTTTTTTTTCTACCTGTTCGAAATCCCTACTGCTATTTTTATACACATGTATCTTTGAAAAATGTTCCTATATGTCTACTCAGGTAATATTTAACATATAAATAAAAAAAAAATATTAGGTCAAACATTAATTTTTCATAATAATTTGTTTAAACAATGAAAAAATGGATTGCAAAAATTTTTTTTTTGGGTAAACATTGCAATTTTTGTTTTAACTTGAACGGGTTTGCACTTGACCATAGTTTACCTGATAGCAAGTAAGGCTATGGCCTAAGATGGAGCGTGCTTACCCGATAAGAACCGATTCACTCTCGCTTTGAAGAATCAATTTATAGTTTAAAAAACAAAATCCCACATCAATCATTTTAATTCATTCACTATAACTCTAACCCCCAGGCACTGCACTAAACGTAGTTTTTGTACTTACAATACCTTTATCATATTAATTTATCTTTCTTCTATTGTATTAGGTATTTAATTTAAAAATATATCAGTAAAAATAAACTTCCAATACATATTTTTTTACAAAATAACTATAGGTAATCTTAGCAAAAGAAAGCTTTAGCAATCGCAATCTAATAGGGCAGTCCACTGGTTTACTTACGTCTTATTCTCTGCTTACGCTAAACCACTTAAATTACTGAAATTCTAGTCAATAGCACACTTGTAGCATAAAATTTCATATCATTAACCCATTAAGCTAGGATTATACAGAGACACAATCTTAAACTAAAAAACGCAGGAAAGTATCCGAGCGCCTAGCATCGTCAGCGAGCTAAAAAAAGTATGCTGGTCACTTTCGCTCTTACATATTTTATTTAAGAACGTGCAAAAGAGATAGGTAATCAAAAAGTATGCTCAACGAGTACCTAGCGCGGGCTGAGTTTTGGCTCGGACATTATTTTCGAGCGTTTGTGACTCTGTATAATCCTAGCTCAATGCTTTAATCATATTTCCTGTCAGCAAATATGTTGTACTCTATCTCCCAGCATACATTGGGTAGATAGCTGTTACACGATACAACACGACCGACGCGCGGATAAAATATGAAATTCGACACTCGTTTCTGGGTGATCGTATCTCGTAACATTGACTATTTTCTACCCCTTGATGTCGACATATGAGATCTTTTATGTCCACGTACAAGGCGTTGTTTGGTAAAAAGGTACGACGAGAGAAAGTACTTTTAAAGGTGAATAGACTGTGTTTTTACGCTTGATCGTGTCTTATTTCTTATATTTGACAAGAATAATTAATTATTATAAATTTTTATTTTTTTGCGATCAAGATAGTGTTCATAAATTCTTTAAAAAAACTTTTAAATGGGAAGGAATTAATGGCAGGATTAATTACACGTTAATAAAGTTTAGTGTCAATCATTATTTCTCACACCATTATTTCAATGTGGAAATGTATTTGTGTATATTATGTTTCTTCTTTGCCTTCCGTTATAGCCTTTAGTGGCCAAGAAAATATTTAAAATTTATAACCATTAAAGCTTCCTAGAATTATACACCACCTTATTTACTTTCTGATACTGCTGATGGTATTCAGTGATCCAAAAAAGCTCTTCACTTCAAGTTATTAACACTTTGTACTTCCCTCGATGAAGCTTATTGGGACGGAAACAAATATCGGGGCTCATACAGGTTTACTGATTACTAATAGAAAATATCTTTAAAAACGTACTTTTTTTTACTATTTTTCTTATCGAATAAGAGTGGCCAACTCTGGTGTCGAGAGTTTATCAAGCCGCCCTAAGGGCATCTGACATGGCGTAACGACTGCCGTACTAGACAAACAGCCGGGACATACATTTAAACGTGTCATCCTACTCACGGAAGCGCCCAAAATGGAATGCCACTTTTCGGTCGCCCATCCAGGGACTGACCGCGTCGACCTTTGCTTAACATTGGTAATCCCATGCGATTGGCTCCGTTAACTGAGCTACGAGCGCTTCTTTCTTTTTGACTATAACCGATTTGCACCTGACCATAGTTTGCCTGATGGTAAATAGCAAAAGCTATGGTCTAAGTTAGATCTTGCTTATCCAATAAGAAATGGTTAACTCTCGCTTTAAAGATCGCTGGATCGTTTCATGTATTTATTATTATTTTTAATCCTCCTTGAGTCATAATCCTCAATATCGAGAATTCCTCCAAAGAATTGAGTAGATATCTCAAGTGTTTCGTAGGTAATTGGTATGCGGATATATTAATGATGCTAATTATTTTAAACTTTCAAAATTCAATAATTTGGTAAATAATATGACTTCACGCGCACATTTTGACCCGCGCGATAAAAATAAGTGTAGTAGATATAATTTAGTAGGTAAGATTTCACAAGCTTTAAAGAATTATCTTTAACATTGGTTCTGTTATAACCTTGTAGGAAATAAAGCTTTCCAATTAGACGTATTTTACTTTTTTAAATACTTCACGATTCAGTGAATGCAAAGAAAATTACGACCATGCGTGGTTTTTTTATCATAGAAAATACTGAAACGGTAGTAAAAATAAAATAAAAGCCTAAACGTGAAGAAAAAGTTAATGTAACAAGGTACATTTACTTTTTCTTGACGTTTAGGCCTTTATTTATAGATATACCTATATAATATCCATCACATACATGCTACTCCACTGACCACAGCGTCGCTTTTTGATGTCCTTCCAGACTACATAATGCTTAAATAGCAATTAATCTCTCTCTCTTGAGTCGTATTCCTCATGACTGGGGGTCGTGACTCCCCCGCAGAATTAATTCGTTTGGGGAGTTTTCTTGGGCCGATACATTATGGTGGGCACCCATGTCCTTCCACGGAAGACACATGTCCTCGGATATTATGGTCCTCAAACATGTCGGTTTCCTCACGATGTTTTCCTTCACCGTCAAGCGAGTGCAAATCCACACATAACTTGAAAATACAAGTCATTGGCGTAAGGCCGGATTCGAACCAGGGTGCGTCTGGATGAAAATGAGACACTGGAACCGCTGAGCCACGCTCGCTTTTATATAAAGCATGTTTATAGACACGTAAATATCACGACAATTGCGTAAGAAAGCTTACGTGTGTTCATATTTCACGGCAGCCACCTCAGCGGTAACTGCTAGTGATTCATACGTTACTTCCCTCCATTCACTAGCTATTTATCACTCGATCTATCCTTGTAAGGCTAGAACAAACCAACGCGGTCATTTAGGCTACATGGTGTGGATTCTTTCATTTCATTCATGGCTAGAGTTTAAGTGCTAATGTGGTATGAGGTCTAACCAAAGATAAAGGTCATCATATTATCTAAGGGCACTTAGAAAATCCTCGTCACTAGAAAAAAACCTCCCAAACGATAAGAAAAAGACAAAAGTATATTACATATAATATTGTAACTATGCGTTGACCTGGCCTCGTTAGGTGCTGTGATGAAATGTGAAGTAGAGAAATTGAAAATATTGCAAATTTTTACTAGTAGGTATAGGTAGAAACCAATCGCTTGCTATTTTCTTGTCTTGTCGTTAGTTTCTGACTAAATATAGTGACCGTGACCGCGGCAACTAAGAGTATGTATTCGCATCTTCTCGTTCTGCCTTATATCCGACATTGTCTATCAAGATCGCAATCATGGCCATACAAATGTAATTTGTTAGAAGTAATGTAGAGGCCGTCTGAAAAGGTATCATATCTTTGCCAGTTGTTCAAATGATTTAAACGGACAAATGTGATGATAATCATAATGTACAAATTTAAAAAATTGTTTGATGTCCAGGAGCATAATACAAGACTAGAGTCATCATACGTTATTTGTTTTAAATGCCCTCAAGTACAACAGACAACAATAAAGCCGTTATTAAGCTACAGACCGTTACTTATTTATCTGCATTATTTTATTGCATATAAAAAATGTGACTTCTTTAAGCTTTTAATAAAACCTATCTGAAACCCCATCCTCGATCTTTATAAATACGCCCATGGTCTCGATTATACCAGCCGTGTAAGAACCAGTAAGAACACTCAGAAACAAATATCCATTTAAAGCAGGCCTCGAGAAAACATCTCTTTATTCCGACCCGGGCGCCATGGCAACAGGAATTTGTTTTGTTTTTTCCGAGTGCGATCATTTTACCTTGCCTTCTTGATGTTAACATTTTCTTGAGCCTAGCTTTGATTACCGATTCCTGGAATCTTATGTCATGAAACATGTTTTAATTAATTGTATAATTATCACAAGTGAGTTAGTATGGATAACTTTCTTGTTGAAAAAGCAATGTGCTATTGCGCTACGTAAATTAATTCATTTGCTGTATATATCATACATATGCACTCGACTTCACCTATAATTCTTTTGATAAATACGGATGCATTTCATTAAATAAATCTGTGGATTCTATCATGATAAATATTTTTTTAAAGTGCAAGTGAGCACAAAGACTGCTTTTGAGTGATTGAATTAAAAGTTTTTTTCAAAGAGTGCTGCGGTGGGAAATAATTTCCTCCCAGATAAAAAGAAAGGCAAAGTTTTGGTTGAGAAACAAAGTTCATGATAATTATTTAATCGTAATTTTTAGTAATAAATTTTATAGACAATCACATGACACTTTTGGGTTCCATTGACTAAAACAAAAACTAAAATAAAACGTAGGCACGTTTGCTTTCATGTATTATTTAATTTATTTAGCTTTCCCAAATAGCTGAACCTGCTAATTCAAAGAAGAGCGTTATCTAAATGATTACTCCCATTCTCTAAATTAATTACCTCGAACAAAGTTTTTTCTCATATTTTACCACAAAATCTACGCTAAGTTAACCTAATCTTTCTTTATTCAAAATTCCCTTAAGTTGATGGACACATCGGATTAAAAAAATGCCGTGAGCAGGAAAATTTACCTCCGTTTTTTATGTAAACGACGGCAGGCGTAAGAGCTGCTTAAAAATTGATAATGAATTTACTCACTCGTTAAGTTTGAAGTGTACACGGAATTTTCTTAGGCACAATATAAAAAGACAGCTGGGTTTGTAGATTTAATAGAAATTGAGTGTGGTTTGGTTTTAAATAGATAGGTAGTAAAGTACGATATTTTATTGTATCAATATTAGGCATGGCTAGTACCTGCTACCGCTATTTTTATGCCAGAATTTTGGGTATGTTACTTATGGACTTTGTTTTTATAAATAAAATATTAGAAGTAGCTTTTTATATTCTTCTTTTTACCTGAATTAATAAGGGTTAGGTATTTGTATTTATAGCTTACAAAAACGGTCCGTAAAACTAAACAAATATAGGTAGGATTTTAGTCGCTTGAGGCTAGACTTTGCTTCTACGAATTCAGTTTCAATGTAAACCCAGCACCAAACTCCAAGCGATTTCATTTCACTCGCCACCCTGCGGTTGAAGGTCAGGATTCAATTGGCGTAAAAAACTACACATTTTGAAATGGAAAGCTATTTTCCTATACTATGCTATTCAAAAATAGACTATCGAAGTTTTTTCGGATTGCTTTTCAATGCCTACAGTTTTTACTGGGACTCTTTCCTTTTTTATTGATAGCCTGACTTTTATGTGACGGACACAAGAAAAGGTCGGTAATTGCTTGATTTATTTTCTCAAAACGACTCTTTTTATTTAGTGGAGTGTACGGTGGAGTCCGTAAAAGTGTATTGGTACATTTTTAGGGAATGAAATGTGCGCCCTATTTTCTTCCCTTGGGGAGTAAAGCTGCGCCTGTCTGACCTTTCGGAAACGATAGAGGTACTAAATTACGCCGACTTACTTAAGGATTGGCCAATCTGATGTATGGAATGCTAAAGTACCTCACACTTTTCTCGGAGGAAGTTTAATTTTCTAAAAGCCACATTTTTAACGAAATTTAAGTCGAGAGCTTTGAATTTCTGCACGCCAATCAGTGTGTATGTTTAGACATAAACTAAAGATATTATAAACAAACGTATTATTATTTAAGTCCAACGAATTGTACGATAAAGTATTTTGCTAAATCTTCTAAGCAAATTCTAGGAAAAAAAGAGAAACCCATCTACAGATATTTCTTGCTAATTTCTAAGCTCTTCTCATTTTCTTAGTAGAGACAAACTCGATATCTAATCGCCCACGGCTATTGTATAAAGCTTCTGATAGAGTAAAGGTAAAAAATTATCGGATTATTTCGTTCCCACACATATTAGACACGTTTTATATATACATAGAATATAGGTGTATCGGTATTCATAAAAATAATATTTTCGCATTATTATTTTCTTACGCGTCGGCTGCAGCCTTTCTATCTGTGATAAGCCTTTTATTAAGAAGTTATTAAATTTAATTGCCGCATAAAAGACAAGTTACTACACAATAAGCGTGGTTAAGTGAGGTTGGAGTTGGGTCGTTTGAAATTGGTTCGTATGTCTATAGTGTTTCGAGCTAGTTTTGTTTGTCTGGGTGGAAATTGTAGCAACTTATATATCTCGCCTTGGTACCGTGCCTTGGTTATCAGGCGGCTTCCGGAGTTCGTCATGTAAGGCGTTTGTTGCCTTCTGTCGGCTTCTTCCTCTATAAATATCCTGTACAAATATCCTCCTATTCACCCTTCATTTCATCTTTTTATTTTTCTTTGAGTCTGTAATCAGCGCGGCGGATGTCAGTCCATCAAACGAGCTTTTGTAAGCCAATGGTGTGTGTATAACACTAGTATGGATGTTATGTTATTTATTTGTTTTGGTTGCATCTATTTAACTGTATGAAATATCTTTCTATGCGGTAGGCTATGGCTTATCGGGGTAGTTTTGGAATGCAAGTAAAAGCCTGTGCCACTCTCAGAACCCTATAGTACCGTCAAACTACAAATTCCCACCGCGTGAAAATGAAATGAACTCAACTAACACACATTTAATTTTCTTTCATAAACTATATATGTAAATTCAAGCTTTATAATGTTTTTTATGCTTTTTTTCCAAGTTGGTTCGATAATCTATATAATATTGGATGAATTACATAGATAGTTTATTAAAATTAAATACTACCAACAGTTTTCACTTAACGTTAAACATGAGTACAGAAAATTGAAGAGGTTAGCCACGAGAGAGAAAAGTTCATTTTCAACAAAAAGAGTACCAACTGCATAGTGCATACGTAGAAATTTCCGATTGGAAAGCGTCCTGGAATAGTCTATCCTAAAATACTATCAGTATTGAAAATTCTAAAATTCAACTCGTAGCAGCATTTCTACACCGGCTGGTTTGGTGAAAAAGCGAGGCATTCTACAGCAATCAATAAACATCATGGAATAGATGTTACATTGGTTCATTTGATCAACCAATTGCATTACGTCTAAGTAGCCTAAGTTATCCAACTATTAATTATTTTTATCAAATCCAAAACTAGATTGACATTTTGTAATATACGATCCTTTGTCCTTTCATTTGCATCTGGCAACACTTAAAAAATTACAGGTAATAAATAATATTACTTTTTATAATATGCGAAAGAGGGACATCAAAGCACATCACATGAGAAAAAAACTATCTGAATCATACAAAAAAATATGGCTTTGTACTCGTATGTATTGTTGCTAGCAAGTTATACTACCTATACATGTTTATGCTCCATATATTGGTGACGGATACACAAGTTTTTATTAAGTTAAATATATACCAATTGTTTGTTTAAGGCAAGTGCTTCATTGCTCACATCCTTTGTTATACCCATGCAATTGCATATGTATTAGCTTTTTATTTTTTCATAGGCAATTAGGTTGCACAACTTGGTAAAACACTGGGAGTGAATTTTATAGATTTACTTTTCGTTAAATCTATTCTATTATATTATCAACAATGTATGTAAGTATATATATGTGGACGCGATACATGCCCAAAATGCTGGCCTGGCTCGACGCAACAGCATTGCCATCCAACGAGGTAATGCTTCCAGTATGCTGGGCACGCTGCCTTGTACCAGTGAGCTGAAGTACTTAAACAATTTTTTAGCTTTTCTATGTAAGTGTTTGTATTTTTATTTTGTGGTTCTTAGAAGTGGTATGTGCAATATAGTAATTTTTGCTTATTTTTCTTTATTTATACCTATTGTCGTGAATAAATGCGATTACTTAACTTATATACTTGCCACCAAAGTCAAGTTGTGGTGTAAACAGTTAGTCTATTATGTCCACAAACAATTACGCAAGTAACTCTGCTCCACACTCGCTGCATCTCATACAAAACTAATCTTCCAACTTAGACGGGGAAGCCACAACAAATTGCCTCCGTCTCCTCTTATACGTCCTTTTAACTCCGAATTATATTTGCCACCGTATCTTTTTTAAACGTTTAGAATAAGGTAGTACTACTATATTAATGATTTATTTAATTGATTGTTTTAAACAATAATGTTTATCACTTCGAGGTTGTGGTGGTGAGAATGCAGCTGCTGTAAAATTAGTTATTCTGCTGAATCAGGTGGATTAGGAGTGTTGCTGCTACTTTCCTCGGTCCTATTGGGATGCCTTGTTGGATGAAATAACAACGAGTTGGGTATGTCTTGATGCGAGTGGACTGTATATATTTTTACTGGTTGCGCGTGCGGTGCGATAGACGGGTTTTGTCGTTCTATGGCGCGCGGGCTGCCCCCTGTCGTCGTTGGCGGGAATCTCTCACGTTGGTCGACCAGCCCCCTTAGACAGGAGCCGTATTTTAGTGAGCGTACTGCCGCTCACTTATAGAATAGAAAGAGCAATGTTTGGTATTGACATCGCGACGATCGACATGCTACGTCACTCCCATACATTGGTATTTCTATTCCTTAGGCGAGCGCCAATACGCTCACTAAAATACGGCTCTTGTCTAAGGGGGCTGTCCCGCCGTTATGTTGGTAGCGGGATGTGACGCTCCAACAAGGAGTCAACCCTGACAAATGGAAATATGGCTTGTATTAAGTATTCTGTGATATGGCCGAGAGAAACATTACATTGAAAAATTAATCATCATCATCATCAGACTGTTACCGCCCACTGCTGAGCACAGGCCTCTCTTTTTGTACGCCACTAATTAATACACCGGATTAAAAAAGCAGGGTTTTAATGTACTTTGAATTTGTAAAATAGTTGTGCAAATAGATAATATAAATTTGGACCACACAATTATTATAAGTAGTATATTTTTGAGACACAGTAGGTAATTATAATAACCATTACATCAATAACAACGTAGCATAGGTTGTATACGATATTTTCATTTGAAGATTTGATATATTTTATATACCCTTGTAAAATCTATACATGTAATAAAGCTGTCACCGGACGGTGTCTGTACATTGAAGATAATGAAAAAAAAAATTGTTGAGGGGTCTTTATTGATGCAATAGAACACAAAAATCATCACAATCTCTAGACCGCCTAGATGAAACAATTGCAACAATTAACATTGACCTGCAACGGATTCGAGATTGGAGTCGATCTTATGGACTGCTGATAAACCCGTCCAAGACACAAGTCATAGTAATTGGTAGTTCACGCTTAGTTTCTAGAATAGACTGGTCATGCCTCCAGTCAGTTATGTTTGACGGTGTTCCCATTAAATTTAGTGACTCAGTAAAAAATCTCGGTATTATGTTCGATAGTCAACTTACGTGGGCACCTCAATTAGCAGAAGTCAGTCGTAAAATTTTTGCTTCATCTGCTTCTCTGAGGAGATTGCGTAATTTTCTGCCTAATACTACCAAGATAGCCCTTGTTCAATCCCTTCTTTTACCCATACTCGACTATGCAGACGCTTGCTACCTAGACGTAACCAATGAGCAGCTCGTTAAACTCGAGCGTCTTCAAAATTTCTGCATTAGGTTTATATTTGGTTTACGTAAATATGACCACATTTCTGAGTTTCGAAAAAAGCTCAAATGGTTACCAATCCGTCTTCGCCGTAATGCACACATCCTCTCACTCTTGTACAAAATCCTCTTCAATCCTTACACTCCTCTGTACCTAAAAGAAAGGTTTTCCTTTGTCACTGCCTCCCATTCCGATTCTCAGCGCTCTTCTCGTTTCCTTCACTTGAAATTTCCTGAGTTTAGCCATCCCAATCTCTACTATCACTCCTCTTTCACTGTGCAAGCTGTTCGCTTATGGAATGACCTGCCACTTAATATCAAGCAGGCTAAATCCTTGCCCATATTTCAGACCTTGGTTTTTAATCATTACATTTCTACTTTGTGATGTTAGTTGGTGTGTGTAAGTCTTTTTACTTGAAATATGTTCTGCTTTCTTTTATTTTTGTGTGATTTCCTTCAATGTATATATTTCCTTTAAATATCAATAATATGTAGTTTTATGTGTAAGTAGGTATGTTTGTATATTGTTTACTTTGAATGTTATATTTGTTATTGTGTTTTATTTTTAAATTATTTAATATTTTGTTAAGTACGCCAGCTTTACGGATTTCCTCTAGTGTTGTCCAAACTAGGTTACCTGGAAGAAATCACTTTAGTGATAAGGTCGCCCAATGTCCCTGGTTACCTTCCACCTTTATGTTAAATATGTTCTTTTTTATTTGGTGTACAATAAAGTATATTTGATTTGATATTTGATTGAAAATCATGTTTAAAAAAACTGTTTGTCTGTCGGTATGTTTGTTCGTTATAGACTCAAAAACGGCTGAACCGATTTGGCTACGGTTTTCACTTACATATAGGTGCATTTTATAACTTAACATTTAGTGTTTATTTCATTTCAATCAGTTCGTAAATAAAAAAGTTATGTTCATTTTAAACCTTTTTATCTCAAAATAATGCGAGCGAAGCCGCGGGCGTCCACTAGTAAATAAATAAATGTTAACCTTACAGACTGAGTCATTGGTCAATCAAAAACAAACAAAACACCAAAAAAACACGCTATTTATTATCCCGAAAAAAGGGTGAGTTGATCTTGCATAACTCGCTCCTATTGTCGGACTCCACACGGAGCAAACTTCATTCGTAACTACAGCTGAACGCAAGCTCCATCCATGGGTGCGCGCGGGAAACGTTTGAACCGGACTTGACAAATACCACAACAAAATGGTATAGTGTATGTATACACGTAGGTACATAATTACACAACGCTTAAATTCCAACTTTCAACTGTTCACTTCAACCACGCTTCACGCGCAACCTTCGCTGCCGGCCACGGTAGCGAGCAGTCGCGCTTACTCCACGCTCCGCTGTGTAGTAAATATTACAACAATTAATTTATTTAATAATTGATTGTTGTAACATATTTTGTGAAATTATTGAGTGTTTTTGAGATAGTGACTCCATTTTTGATGTGTTTGTGCTGTGCTGTGTGTTGTTTTTAAAGCAGGACTTTGTTTTCGTTATTTTTGTCAAATTTTAGCTTGTTTTGCATGATTTTCAACTGTTAATTGGCTTTCAGTGTATTAATTAAGAATCAGCGGCTTTTCCGCTGATTATTCTTGCATTTTATTGTTTATTTCTCAAAATTTTATCGTATTTTTAGTCTTGTTGCATTTTAAATCTGTTTCTGTGTATTATTTCGCCTTCTGCGAAACTAATACTTTAATTTGCGGCTTTAGTGCATAGTATATTTGTTTATTTTATGCAATTTTAGGCAATTTTGTGCTATTTTGTCTAATTTTTGTGTGCGTGCACACGTGCTATTTAATTTTTTTTGTGTGTACCCTCTTTTTGTTGTTAAAGGCCCTGGGAGTGCACGCACACCTTTTCGAGTCTGTCGAAATCTGTGCCCTCTTTTGGTCGTTGAAGGCCCTGGGAGTGCACGCACACCTTTTCGACTCTGTCGAAATCCGTACCCTCTTTTGGTTGTTGGAGGCTCTGGGAGTGCACGCACACCTTTTGGACTTAGTCTGTGGAAGTGCTTTTCATGTACGGGCGCCTGGCAGTTTTTCTTTTTAGTTTTTTTGTTTAGTTTAGTTCTGCCATAGCCGGCATCCGGCATGGCATCACGGGACGAGCGGGAGGCTGACGCCTTCTCGCCCTGTTCGTCTTTGCCGCGCTCACCGCCTCCCGGTCCGGCTTCGCAGGCGCCGCCAGTAGTGGCGGCCCCTGCCCCTAGGAAGAAGCCTGCACAGAGAAATACGGGCCTACTGAGTGTCCCGCCCTTAGCCGGATTGTCAACGGCGTCTGCCCCGGTCAGCCCTGTGGAGCCAAGGGCTCTGGTATTCCCGGACGCGGCTGCGGTGGACCTCTCCGGTCCACTCGACGTTGCGGCCGCGGGTAAGCTAGAGCTCCTTGAGCGGGCCAACAGGGAGGTCAGGGGCATCGTTTCGGTGGCGTCGGGGACGGGCTCGAAACTCAACAAATGCGAGGTAAATACTATTAGCGAGCACGGGCGGGAGGTCCTGGCGGTGGTTGCGGCTCTCGGGCTGCAGCTCGCCGAAAAGGAGCTGCAGCTCGAGAAGCTGCGAGCAGCAAAGGTCTCCGCCCCCCTGACCAATTCATTGCAGCCCGTTATGGCACCGGCGCCCGTGTCCTTTGCCGCCGTCCTAAAGACGGCTGCCGGGGGCTCTCGCCCGGTACCGGCGGCCTCCCAAGGACCAGTGCTGGCGTTCTACCCCTTGGAGGGTAACGCCAGCCTCAAAACGGCGGAGGACACGAAGCGTGAGGTTAAGAAGGCTATCGATCCCAAATCGATGTCGATTGGGATCGATAGCGTTCGTAAGGTAGGAAATGCGGGTGTCGTGGTGCAGACCACCTCTCTGGCTGCGGCGGCCAAGCTGAGGGAGGCTGCTCCGTCTACGCTCCGGGTAACGGAACCAAAGCGGCGTCTCCCCTTGCTGGCCATCAATAACGTGGAGGGCGACCCCTCCTTCGACGAGGTCACGGAATGCCTGCACCGGCAGAACCTAGACCAGACCCAGTGGCCGTTGGAGAGGATCAGGGCGGAGCTGACTGGGGCCTTTAAAAAAGGCCGTCGCCAGTCTGGCTCCACCATGGCGGTCTTCAACGCCTCGCCGCGCATTAGGGACGCTCTGTTGGTGTTGGGCCGCGTATATATAGGTTGGGTCGCCTGCGAGGTCACGGACTTCGTTCGGGTGACCTGCTGCAGCAAGTGCCAGCAGTACGGGCACCCGGAGAAGTTTTGTAGGGCCAAAGAGGTAACCTGTGGTCGCTGCGGTGAAGATGGCCACCGCACGGAGGCTTGTAAGGCCTCCACTGCGTGCTGCGCGACCTGCAAGCGCTTCTGCCGCGACAGCTCGCACCCAACAGCGTCGCGTGACTGTCCGGCACGCAGGCACGCAGAAGAGCGCTTTATAACCACTACTAATTATGGTCTGTAGACCATCCCTAAACGTGGGCCAGCTGAACTTGGGTAGTGCAGAGGATGCGACGAAGGAGCTACCCTCAATCGCGCGGAAACTCGGCCTGGACGTTGTTCTTGTTCAGGAACAATACTCCATGGTCGAGTTTCTCGTGCAATGCGGGGCACAACCCAAAGCGGGTGTGTACATCCGCAACAGGGAGCTCCCGTGCGCGGTCTTGCACCATCTGAGTGACAGCTACATCATGGTGGTGCACGTGGAGAGTAGCGATGTGTATTTGGTGTCCGCGTACTTTCAGTACTCCCATCCCATCGACCCATACCTGCATCGGCTCGGGACAATTCTCGACCGATTGCGGGGGGCCAGGGTTGTGGTGAGTGCGGACATCAATACACATTCGCCGCTATGGAACTCTCTTCCACGGCACTATTCCGGACGAGGACAAGAGGTGACGGACCGCCGAGCAAAGATGGAGGACTTCATTGCGGCGCGGCAGTTAGTCATCCACAATGTGGAGGGCACCCCCGCCACGTACAGCTCACCAACGGGTGAGTCCTTCGTGGACGTCACCCTGAGCACGCGGGGAGTGCACATAACTGACTGGCGCGTTGTGGAGGAGTCCTCCAGCGACCACCGGCTAATTATCTTTAAGACAACGCACGAGACTGAGTCGCCGGGCGGGCTTCCAAACGAGCCGCGAACTGCGCGGATGCCTTGCGTGCCGTTGCGTTTTAGGGACCGCGGGGTTGACTGGGAGCGCTTCACGTCCCAAGTCCATGAGCGAATGGGTAAACTGAATCTTGTGGGACCAGCTGCCATAGTTTGCGCAAGGTTTACCGATATCATAGTGCGTACCGCGACGGAGTGCATCGGCCTAGTTAGGGAGCGAGGGAATGATCAGGGCTACGAGTGGTGGACGCCAGAACTCACACGACTTCGCTCACGCCAGAATAGGGCTCGGCGGCGGTGGCAGCGGCTGCGTCCTGAGGGTGGTGACCGGGAATCGACGGCTAAGACCACTTTTCACAACCTGCGTCGAGAATACCGCACGCAAATGCACGAAGCAGAGACCAGTTTTTACCACAGAATAGCTGAGAGCGGCAACGAGGACCCCTGGGGCCTGGCATATCGAGCGGCGACTGGTGGAATTTGCGGGGCGTAGCTCTGATAGCGTGGGCGCGGCCATGCGTACCCTGATGCAGGCGCTGTGTCCCGACGACTACTTGTCTAGGGATACCCCGCATCATGCACAGGTCCGCGTTATGGCCGCGATCTCGCCGTCTGGGCAGGACGCAGACCCGCTTACCTCGAGCTCCCTCCGAGGCATCGTAGCCTCACTTAACAATACCGCACCGGGGATGGACGGGATAACGGCAAAAATTGTGCGTAAGGTCTTTCCGGCAGCGGAAGCCGAATTTGCGGCGGTGTACGTTAAGTGCGTAGCGAAAGGTGTGTTTCCACCGGTATGGAAGGCTGGGCGCTTACTAGTACTACCTAAGGGCAACGGCAAGCCGCTGACGGACCCAAAGGCCTACAGGCCTATTACGCTCCTACCTGTTCTGGGAAAGATCTTGGAGAGAGTCATCTTGCGCTGCGCACCCAGACTCACCAAAAGCATAAGTCCGCGCCAGCACGGGTTCACTCGAGGTCGGTCGACGGTGACGGCGCTGCGGACTCTGCGGGAGGCCTCCCGGACCGCGTCAGAGAAGTACGTGATGGCCATCCTCCTCGACATCAGCGGTGCCTTTGATAACGCGTGGTGGCCAATGATCATGGTAAAGGCGAAGCGGAGTTGCCCGCCAAACATCTACAGGATGCTGGCGGACTATTTCCGAGGCCGCCGAATTGCCATGATCGCGGGCTGCCACGTGGAATGGAAGGTGCCGACGATGGGCTGTCCGCAAGGGTCAGTCTTGGGTCCGACGCTATGGAACGTTTTGCTGGATGATCTGCTCGCCCTCCCGGAGGGAGTTGAAGGTGTAGAGATGACCGCCTACGCAGACGACGTCACGGTGCTGGTCAGGGGGGACTCACGTTCAGAGCTGGAGAGAAGGGCGGCGAACGTGCTGGGGCTGGCAGAGGGGTGGGCTGCCGCGAACAGGCTAGATTTCGCCCCGGCCAAGTCCCAGTGTATTATGCTGAAGGGTTCCTTCCAGCGTCCCCTCTTGGTCCGGTACGGCAGTAAGACGGTAAGTTTCGTCAGGCAGGCGGTCATTCTCGGCGTGCTGGTCGACGACTCGTTTTCGTTCGCGCAGCATGCCGGCTACATCGGGGAGAAGGCGGGCAAGTGTTTCGGCAAGATGTCCAGAGTGTCGGCCTCGAGGTGGGGGTTGCGATACAAGGCGCTCCGTATCTTGTATACGGGCACTTATGTCGCCACCCTGACCTACGCGGCGGCCGTTTGGTCGGAACGTGCCCATCTGCATGTGGTCCGGAGCGTCCTGCTTAGGACGCAGCGTTCGTCGCTGACCCTGCTAACTAAGGCTTACCGTTCGTGTAGTACGGCGGCATTGCCGGTGTTAGCGGGTGTCTTGCCGGCGGACCTTGAGGTAACACGAGCGGGAGGGCGCATGCTGGAGGTCGAGGGGTTATCGCGAGAGGAAGCAGCTGTAAGGAGATGCAGTATCGACAGTGATGTGATGGAAGCGTGGCAGAACAGGTGGGAGTGCGAATCCAAGGGCCGTGAGCTGTACCAATTCTTCCCCGACGTGGTTGCGCGCGTAAGGTCCAGTTTTGTGCACCCCGACTACCAGACGTCGCAGATTTTGTCGGGTCACGGGGCCTTTAATAAGAGGCTCGCAGACATGCGTTTGCGTGAGGGTCATGGGTGTGACTGTGGAGAGGCTAAAGAATACCGGCACCACGTCCTCTGGGACTGTCCGCTGTACGCCGTAGAACGGGGTAGGCTTTTGGATGGAGTGTTGCAGCGAGAGCAGGGCGCTACGTACTATGGGGATCTGGTGAGCAGCGCGGAGAACTAAGGCAAGCTGCGCGAATTCGCGCACGCATGGCACGCTGCGCGCACCGCGCGCGAGTTTGAGGGACTGCCCGGCGGCGAAGTCCGTACTCGTGTCGTTGGAGGCCCTACGGGGGTCGAGCTGGGTTTAGTGGTGGTAGATAAGGATGTCTAAAAGATAAATATTTGTGGTTCCTACCGGCTTTCCGGTGGGTTCCGTTCGGTCTTCATAACCGAAAGGTTGATAAGACCATGGGATGGAGGCGGGTAAGAATGTTCACTTCAACCACAGTTTAACATATACCTATACATACAAGCACTTATACGTGTACCTACACTATTCATAAATACACAATATTTATTACTTAGCAACAATATGATCTCCCTACCATCCCTTTCTATCCCATCCTCGAGACAGCCTTAGTTTTATCTTTTTATCTTGTTATAATGTTTTAGTTATCCTGAATATTTTTCGAAGCCATATAGGTATCAAAATAATATTAATACTTAGATTAAGATTGTATCTATAGCTAGTAGCAAATAGTTTTAGTCAGTCTTTTACTTGCTCGAAATTGATCCATTCCTGTTTTAGATAATCTTGTATTTCTTACTAATCAAAAAATTGTATATACAGATCCTATATATTATGTATATGATAGTTTCCTATCATTTATGTTTAGATATTCCTTTTCGAAGAGCATGATTCCCACGACACAGGGAAACCTTGTGTGGGGATCACAGTCAACATCATTTACCCATTTATTTTTATATAGCCTTTCTGATCCAATTTTCTTTAAGTACAAATGATGTATACTAGTCTTAGGATTTTTGTGTAAATAAAGTAAATATTATTATTATTATTAATCAGAAGTGTATCCAGTTACTGAACGACATTGATTGCCTCATTGGTTTTGGAGGTCAGCCAAAAGAGATAAAAAGGGATCCTATGAAATTGGATGGTAGACACCTACAACCCGGTCACAATATCTGTGCACCTGACCTCGTGACGTCATATCGGCTGACTGGGTACGGTTTGAAAAAATTTTTTTCGGGAAATGTGAAGGTAAAAAAAATACTAACTTTTTCAAATCAATTTATTATTACATTGATGAAGGGTTTGTGGAAGGAAGCAGGAGAGGCGCCGCATTCCAGCGAGGTGCACAGATATTTTGACCGGGTTATACACACCTACATGTCTAACTGAGTTATATTCAAAAGCCATTTTCGGAGTAAGATTCAAATAGCCAGGAAATATGTCCAGCATTGTAGTGTAAAAGACTTTTTATGAAAACAATATTATAACCATACCTTGGTTATCATTTTGTTCGCATAAAAATATAAAAAGAATATGTATTGCGGTTATACTGCAAAAATCATGATTGACTAATACCATATATTTTATCTATCTGCTTTCTTGGGAAAGTATGCCCTTGAGTGAGTATGCCCGGATACACTCCATATAATTAATATTTATTTTGTGGTGGACTGCAGCCCTCAGCAACAAAGAATACAGTTCAAGGAGAAAGAAAAAATAACTATTTTGTCCGTAAACGAGTGCAAAAAGAAAACCCTCGGTCCATTAACGAACAAGTTTCCTGTGTATTTTAATAAAGAGAATTAATCTAAGGTCTGAAGGCAGTTAATTGTTTATCCGACGTTCCAAGAGTTGGTTTGACACGACAATAAAATAGAGGTACTGAGTTTGCTAAGTTGTTTGTCAGACAGAGATGAGAGGGATGCTTGGCTCTTCATAGATGAGTTATCAGAAAGCATGTTTTTGAAACGGTTTTTTTTTGTTTTATTGTCAGCATGCTATGAATAAAACTGAATATTGGTTATCCTTTCGGGGTTGTGGAGGTCTGATAGTCGATTCGTGTACAAAACCGGTATTCTACCTAATCAGGTAGATCGGGAGCGACCCCATTAAATTGAGAACATGGTTAAGAGATACAAATACCTATTTTGATTAAATAATTTTACTACCATTTAAGTTTTGAACAGTAAATAAACGAAATTATTATTAAAAAAAATTATTATTATTAATTATATTCAAACTGTGGTTAACTTTTCAAAAATAGGTGCTTTTCGTAAAACCAATTTAATTCTTAAATTTTTGTCCATAAAGAACACCTACAATTCAGCAGTTTTGTGATGAGTGTATTTTATTTGCAGAACGATATTTAAAGATAAACTAACTGTCGTATTTCAAAAAAGCAGTCTTAAATTATCATTTATTAAAAGGAATTCGATGCAGTGCTGCTTTGCTGGATACCTTAGTAATTTTACATACCTGGTACTTTTAAATCTAAATACATTAAAAGTTCCTTGAGAACAAGTTGTTAGTCCAAGTCGCTTGATAATTATTGACAGCACAAAGTGCGTTTGTACAAACTTGGCTCGTTTCAACGCTCCCAACTTCACCATCGAGGGTTGGGAATGATATTTATTCTATTACGTAAAACACAAATAACATTTCTCCGCTAAATGGACGAAATATTGTTGAAAGGTATTCTAAGTTAATTGACGTGAGGTATCTGTAGAAGCATATATTATGCTTGTCTGGATATTAAATAGATTAATTATGAATATATTAACTAAACGGTTTTCACTCACGTGTAAATCGCGTAAGTTGTTTACGCGTTTCGGATGTTATGACATCCATGTTCAGAACGTACTCGTATGTTCTGGGACCGCGGCAGCACGCAGACTGCGCCCAACTTACGCGATTTACACATGAACGCGTAAACAACTTATGCGATTTACACGTGAGTGAAAACCGTTTAGTTAATATATCGATAAAATGTCTCACGAAACTTTTAATATTAAAATAGATTAATTATGATTCGTAAAATAAAGCTTACGCTAGATGTACAATCCATACATTGGAAGAAAACGATTAAAATACATAACTTTGCATTAAAAGTTGTCTTTTAAGATAAGTGATGCTAATTACGATTATTTTAGGTACATTTTCTACGTCAACAACTATTGTAGATGGTAATTAGATATCAAGAATTTTCTACTTGATTAATAAATCTACCGTTGAAAAAATAGATCTGCAACCAAAAGTGTATAAATTTTCCAGGCATTTATGATTAATCATAGAAAACAATTGTACCTACATCTCATGAAACTATTGAAAAATATTATATCTTTGACAAACACGATATCTGACTTGCTGAAAATTATCTTATAACCTAGATAATAAACACTATAAGGAAGCGAAGGCTTTTGGCAGAAAGATATTTTGTCTGTTAATTAAGTTGGACATATTATATTTTTATATAAACGGAATAAAAAATATTATAAAAGCAAAAAATATAATAATAATATATATTAATCTAACTCATAATATATCCGATATTTAGTAGCGCTGTGTAAAATTCCCCGGACTAAGTATTTATTGTTAGACATTTTTTATTTAATTTATTTGAT
Source organism: Macaria notata (assembly GCA_927399415.1). Classification (NCBI taxonomy): domain Eukaryota; kingdom Metazoa; phylum Arthropoda; class Insecta; order Lepidoptera; family Geometridae; genus Macaria; species Macaria notata. Next base: position 11,962,119 of record OV656730.1, read on the forward strand.
AATAATCAAAACGGCCGTAGTCAATTACATTCAATATTACAATTAAAAAAAGAATATTTACTAAGCTTAATTTACAAACACTCAATAAATATTAACTAAGAAATAAAATTAAACTATATTAAAAAATAAAATTACGCTCCATCTTAGGCCATAGCCTTTGCTTGCTATCAGGCAAGCTATGGCCAAGTGCAAACACGTACAAGTTAAAAAAAAACTAAACCAGTATGATGCATTATTACAATAAATTAATTTGAAATAAAATGAGAAATTATTTTGATAAAAAATGCAAAATAAAGGTATATTAGTCACGTAAAAATAGATTAAAAACAGAGCAAAACAAATAAAACCATCGCTCAATTTTGTACCTTAATTTTAAAGCTCCAGTTTGGCGAAAACTTCATATTAATATGTAAAATTTTTAATTAATATTCCGTGCCTGATGAAAATTAAACCGGTGCGAGATGTGATGAATATTGACATTCACGATCGCAAGAATTGAATCCATAATATTTGATGTCATCGGAGTACGTCTAGCCAGTTACACGCGTTCTATCTATGTTTGCTATAAGATGTTGTAAAATAAATTGTTAAGTAATATAAAAATAAAAAATCTCATAATTGGTGTACGCATAGCAATTAATCTATATCAAAATAAAACCTTTATAAATTATCATAATCATCACAAATTTAAGGGCCCTTGTCTGTGGAGCATGTGCCATCCTTCCCAATCTTCTGCCAATTCCTTGACCTCCTTATACGACATGACGCCCTCTTTACCCTTTATAAATAATAATCTATATAAAATTGCCTTATCTTATTTGATTTTTATAGGTGTACAGTTATGTTGTTCCAACATAGAAATAATAAAACATTCTCACTTACATTATATTCTGTAGATTGACAAGTTGTGTTTTGAAATGTTATGCTTAGAATGTCTTGAATATGCAAGCGTGAATCCAAGCACATGACTTTATGTTCCAAAAATTGGATTTTCATTGTCGTGTAAGCTTTTTTTTCTTTATTTTTAAGTCTTGTTAACCTAAATATTTTTGAAAACCAGTATGGTAGGTGTAGGCTCTTAATGAACCTATGGCGGCACATAGCTATACATAAAAGACCTATTTGAATACACCATTTGAAAAAAAAACTAGGTTAGTGTTACTAGTAAGTATAGTCTTAGGTATATAGTTATAGTCGTTCTTTGCATATACCCTAAATTATAAGCACAGGGTGCACATACTGTTGCATTTAATTGTAACATACGTGATTGCAATAAAGACATTTGAATTGGAATAGTATCGCGGCATGAGTAAGATCACTAAAAGGGAGGATCCCCTGCTTCCTTCCGGACACGGGGCGCTTCGATCGGAATGCCACTCGGTGGTGGAAAACTGATCACGATTTGAGAGCTTCTCGATTTTTTGGAATATTAATACGTTTGAGTGCAATCCTGAATGGAGGAAGAGGTATTAATATGTAATATTACTCTGTACTGTATCAATAGAGGTATCATTTACTGACGATATACTATTATAATATTATTTATTCATTTTTCAAATGTTGTTTTAGTAAAGGGAACTTTGACAAAGGTGTAAAATTTTTAAGGTATACCTCAGCGGTCACTCTTTACCAGAAAATCTCAATATAAACTTTTAAGAAACATCTGAAGTATTTAGACAACGTAGCCCTGTTATAAAGAGGTATTTTATACCCTTCCTTTGATCACTTCCTGGACCTGTAGCCATTGACATAATATCAGTAATAGACTAGCCTAATTGCATCTTTTTTTAGCATATGTAGCATTTATGTTTCTGTTGTCTTCCGGCAATCAAACTATAGTTTTTATATTATAAGAAGGGGCTTGATAAACCAATCTATTATGTAATCACCATGTATGTAGATTACGACTCAGACCGCAGTTTATTTTTTAAATTTATTTTATTTATTTTAGTTCGACATTTTACATTTTGATTGAAATAGATCGTTTATAGAAATGTTGTTGTTGGTTGTGAACCTGTAGTTATATATGTAGTTCAACACAATAATACCCAATCATTATCATCATCGGCCTGGTTTCGCCACCAGAACATAGGCTTCTCTTCTTGCATGCCACTCGTCCCGGTCCTGAGCAAATTGAATCCAGGTGCTCGCCATCCCAGAACTATGTCGCTACCTGTAGCTAGGTATATATTATATGTTTGTATACTATTTGACCTCAGTCAGTCCACCTCCAGTCTGTCCCATTTGGGACAATGAGTCTGTGAGTGCCGATTACGAAGGCTAAGTACGGTTTAGTAAAACCTCAGGTGTTCTAAATACCGGCTTTAACCATATATTGCTACAGCGAAATAAAAAAATCTCGGGCTTATCATTATTGTTGCCTACAATATTACAGATTATTTTAACATTTTTATTTATTTTAGTGTAAATCGTGAACGGTGCTAATTGGAATAAATAAATAAATAAACAAAATAAAACAGCTAACACTTGAATATTCCCACATTTATTTTATAAGCGCCCGTGGCTCTGTGCTTGTTATTTGAGCCCCGGTCGACAACCTATTTATTTTAACTAACATTATTATTTTTCTCATTGTATGAATGTGTTAACAATAACTGCAGATTTAATGTGACGTATAAAAAATAATGATATATATATTTGTTTTCTGTTACTTAAGTCAAGTCTATCGTCGCGGCCTGTCTTTGGTCGGGTCCGCTACAAAAAGACAAAGAATTATTTACCCCCGTGCGATTCCGTGGTTCGAATGATGTGATAAAAATTAGGTTCTAGAGTTACGTCACAGTACTAAAGTCGTTAAACTAGCGGGTGTTCGTGTGGTTTGGGAACTCTCGACACCTCAGCTGCCCACTTTCGCACAAACTTACTAACTGTTTAAAATGTTCAACCTTGAGTTCAGTCCTCTTCCGTCGTGGACATCGTAGCGAGTGGACGCATTTACGTGTGGTCAAAATTTTTTATAAAGTCACATAATTACTGCCATTCAAAACAAAACTGTGAATCAGAAGAAATTAGTCTCAAGATTGAAGCGCGCGGCAACTTTCACCCCACCACGCTACCGCGGCCCGGGCGCAGGTACGACTGTTACTACTGTGTGTGAACGAGGCAGCTATATAATTGCCCTCGCTTTGTTAGAGGGAGACCAACATATAAAACCAGTTGCGCAGCATTGTACAGCTGTTTGCTTGTTCTACGCTTCCTTTGTTATAAATAAGAATAAACATAACTATCCCACCTGTGCATATTGCTGAAAAGGCTTATTTGTTTTTGCTGACTTTTTTGAGAAGTTTAGTATGCCTAATGATAAGATTTCTATGAAACTCACAAAGCCGTCAGGCTCTGTGAGTAGCCTGACCTCAAATAGCGAGTCGGAACATAAATTGCACACGAAATCAAAGCCGAAAAGTGCAAAAAAGTCATCCATCTCGAGTGCTGATATATATATGGCTGAGATGAGAGAAATGTTTGATTTATGGCAGGAGAAGCAAGAAGAAAAATTTGCTACTTTTCAGTATATTTTAGATGAATTTAAGGAAAATTGCAAACAATTTAAAGAATCGCTTGCTTTCATGAATAATCAGTATGAGGAAATGAAAAAAAAATGCGAGTCGCTCCAGCGAGATAAGGACAAATTGGCGGCACATAGTCAGAGCCTGGAGGCGGAGGTGGAAAGGCTACAGCAGAGCCTGAAAGCAGCTTGCATAGAAATTAGAAACGTGCCTACCTTTACTGGGAAAAATGAGTCTAAGGAGTACCTTCTTAGCCTGGTCATGAAGGCGGCAAAAACCTTTGAGCTGGACATCCGCTCAAGCGACATACGAGACGTCACTCGTTCCTTCGCTAAGCAGGGAGCTTGTAAGCCTATTGTTGCTGAATTTACCAGCGTCATCCTCAAGGAGAAGTTTATGGAGGCGTGTAAAAAGTACAACAAATTGAACTCAACCAACAGGCTCAACTCGAGCCACCTGCAGCTCGAGTGCTCTAAGACAGCTGTATATATCTCGGAAGTACTCACTCCCCGAGTTAAAAAACTCCACTATGCAGCCCGCGAGTTTGCAAAACAACATACCTACAGATATTGCTGGGTCGCGCACGGCAAGGTTTACCTACGCGAGAAAGACAACTCGCCGGCGATTCGCATAAACAAAGATGGTGATTTGGAACCGCTAGTAAAAAGAAACTGACTAGTCATAGTATTACTTACACATTTCTTGTATGTTAAGCTAGCTCTTTTTGTACTGCGGTCATGTAAATTAGTATCACTCCTCTTTATCAATTTTAGTTGCTTTGCATGTTATTACTACTTTAAAAACACACTATACACTCGCACATACACTTACACAAAATGTACACTATACAACACAAATATCACACACAAATCGCGTCTAATCATTGGGAAACTTTATCAATTATTCCAGCATATCCGTACGGCTCAACTGCCGCATCCCAACTGTTCTATTTTTAGCTTCAACTTGTTTGCCAAAATAAATAACCTAATGCTAGAACTTCTTCTGTCACGACTTATACTGACTTGGTTGGAAAACAGATTCACATTCCAATTTTGGAATGAATCATTTGAAGGTGACAAAAACAACATGCATTCTCATGATGGTTAATACAGATAATATAAATGAAATCGACAATATAAAAGTATCTAATTCTTTTCTTTGTGGGCCAGAGCAATGCAATTCCATTTTAAAAAACTATGAATACAGAACAACCCTAAAAATATTTCATATTAATATTCGTAGCATAAATTGTAACTTTCCAGATGCCCAAGTGCTGTTATCTAGATTTATGTATGATTTTGAAATTTTAATTTTTACTGAATGCTGGCTGCAAGTAAATCCAGTCACGCCCATTATAGATAGTTATGAATGTCATCGATCAGGTTATAGAAATCGTAATGATGGGGTCATAATGTACGTTAAAACTAATCTCAAAGGTACAGTTACTGTTCCAGCACTAACGCATGCAAGCTGTCTTATGTACAGTTTGAGTAATAAAATTGCCATAATTGCAGTATATCGATCTCCGGCGGAAACAAATCTGAAGCCGTTTTTAGACAGTTTGCATGAGTTGCTAAATACCTTATCTGTATATCAATCTGTTACTGTCATTGGGGACATAAATCTTAATATTATGCCGCAAAATAAAGAGACATACTCTGACTTATATCTGGCTATACTGTCTTCTCATGGTTTGCTTCCAGCTCACTTATATCCTACGCATGAAGGTAACTGTATCGATCACGTGATGCTCCGCTCGCCCTCGCTGGCGGGGACTTTCGTCATCGAAAACACAATAACTGATCATTCTGCCACTTTGTTATGCTGTCAACTTTATGACACTGCTTATAAAAATCAAAATCATTCTTCTCGTATTGATCATTGTAGTGTTGTTGCAGCTATTAATAATACAGATTTTAGTTTTATTTACAATATATCGGACGCAAATTTGGCACTTGACTCCTTGATCAAAGAAATATCTACTATTATCTGTAGCAATACTTGTAAAATTAAAATACCACGCCGGAAAGTTATTCTTAAGCCCTGGATTACTCCGGGATTATTACGATGCATACGAAACAGGGACAAACTACATAAAATTTTTAAAAATGACGTTAACAATTATATTAATAAAACCACATACTTACGCTACAGAAATTTCTGCAACAATCTGTTAAAGAGACTTAAGATCCAGCATCATAAACAAGAATTTCAAAAATCTATGGGCAAACCAAAAGAAATGTGGCGAACCATAAAAAAAGTAGCTAATATTCCTTCCACGAAATCCTCTGCAACTGCATTACTGGATATATGCCGTGACCCTGTCTCTTCTCTTGACAAGATCAATAATTACTTTGTAAGCATCGGACAAACTTTAGCTAATGCCATTACCAACATTCATGGGAAAGACGGATCTAAACAAGATAAAACTGACCCTAATATTACTGCATATAATAACTCCTCTTCTATGGCTGTCTATGAGACAGATACAGAGGAAGTCGGAAGGATCCTTCGTAGTCTTCGAAGAAACTGTGCGATCGGATGGGATGGTATTCCATCGAGTATACTTATAGACTGTAGTACATCCCTAGTGCCACCTCTTACCTATATATTTAATCTCTGCCTTTGCTCTGGTGTGTTCCCAGCCTCTTTGAAAAAAGCTGTAGTCCTCCCGGTTTTTAAAAGCGGTAGCAAAGAGTGTTTAACTAATTACAGACCGATTTCTATTTTGAGTTCCCTATCTAAGGTCTTAGAAAAAATTATGAACCTCAGACTTACCAAATTTCTCGAAAAGCATAGCATACTGTCAGGAAATCAATACGGCTTCCGAAAAGGTATATCCACTGAGGAAGCCGTTCTTGATCTCACCTCTACTGTAATAAGTCATCTAGATAACAAACGTAAGTCTGTGGGTATATTTTTAGACTTATCTAAAGCCTTTGATACGGTCTGTGTACCTAAACTCATAAAAAAACTAGAAAAAATTGGAATTAGGGGGGTAGTCTTAAAAATTTTTTGTGACTACCTTCAAAATAGAAAACAATTTGTAAAAATTAATGAATTCATTAGTAATGAGAAAACTATAACATTTGGCGTTCCCCAAGGTAGTATTTTAGGCCCTACCCTCTTTTTAATATATGTAAATGACTTATGCAATCTGAAAATACCATTTACGAGTATATATTCGTATGCCGATGATACGGCTCTAATAGTAAATGGCAGCTCATGGGAAAGCACCAGAGAACATGCTCAGTTTGCATTGAACACTACTATGAAATGGCTGTCTTCAAATCTACTAACATTAAATATCGATAAAACAAAATACTTGACGTTTGCCCCCTGCACTTCATCCTTGCCACCAACCAATTCATTATCAATTTATGCTCACAATTGTAACTCGTCTCACTTGTTTGTCCCGTCATGCAAATGTAAAACTTTAAGTAATGTAGACAATATCAGATATTTAGGTGTAGAAATTGATAGTACCCTTAGCTGGAAACCTCATATTCAAAATCTTATTAGTAGAACCAAGTGCCTTATGTATATATTTAGAAATCTACGATCCTCTGCTGATAAGGCCACCCTAAAAGTGGTTTACAGTTCACTAGCAGAGTCAATTTTGTCGTATTGTGACACTGTCTGGGGAGGTGCATGCATCACTACAATTCTACCTCTCGAAAGAGCACAAAGAGCAGTTCTAAAAGTCATGCACAAAAAACCAATTAGATATAGAACCGCCACCCTATTCAAGGATGCAGATGTGCTGACAGTCCGACAATTGTATATACTCCATACAATATTAAAAAAACACAAGCGCCTACCCTATAATTCACTTAACGACAACCCTCGAAGACGATCAAGAGTTTGTAAAACTGAAAAACATAGAACTGTTTTAGCTAGTCGACATAATAATATAAGAGCTAGTCGTTTGTATAACGTAATAAATTCAACCATTAATATCTATCCGCTTACGTGGTCCAAAGTAAAGTCAGAGCTAAGCAAATACTTAAAATCTTTGTCTTACGATGACACTGAAAATTTACTAAAAATTCCTGAGTAAAATAAATTAAATTTATTCTCAAATACACTATATCAGACGAACATCACACACGCACACACACACACACACATACACACACTCTCTCTCAAACAAACACTCATACATATACACACACTCACACGCGAGCATATATTCGCACACGCTAACACACACACAGACACACACACACACACACACACACACACATACAAAACAAATGTATAAAAAAAACGTTTCAATAACTATTGTTTTTGTATCTCTTTCTTTTTTTTTTGTTAACATAATAGTTAATTTCCTTTTTAATTTGTACACTAGCTTGTTTCTTTTTCAAATTATTAGGTTAAAGATATAACAGATTAAATTAACAATAAAATGTTAGTAAGTCATAAACTCCACGCGGAGAGACCTGGTGTGCGCGATACAGTTTTGTAACTAGTGCGCATACCAGATAGACTGTATCTCACAATTATTTAAGTTTAATCAATAAATTAGTCAATTAGACCTAATGTAAAGTTCACAAATTGTAAATAGTCAAATAAACTTTATTATTATTATTTATTATAGTTTAACCAATAAACATTACTAAGGTAATATTGTTGTTGTTGCAGAGGTAACAAGGATGTAGGAGCGATGCGTGCGCCGGCCGCCGCGGCGCTGCTGCTGGCCGCACTCTCTGCGCTGCCCTCTCGAGGTAAACCACGACAATACATCAATCATCTACAATAGTCGTAGTCTAGTACAGCAAAAAACTGTTCCACAAGAACACAGTCTTATGACGAAGGACGACTGCTAAACATACTTACAAAAAAAACGGTCGTAGATTGTCGATAATACATACTCGTACTGCTTTTTAAGACTATTCTGTGGCTATAAAGCAAAAGCAAAGCAACCTTGATCGCACGTCGCTGTTAATGGCTTACCACGAAAACATTTTACACAAGAACTTAAACAAAAGTAGGTATTAGAAGGTTTGCGAACATTAGAAAAAATAATCTCTTTTTAAATATCAAATAAAAAATTTACTACATAAGTTACACACAACATCGCAAGAAGAATAATCTTATTAATATACTATAATATACAACGTGGAAATTGTTCACCATCTAGGATCAAGAAATTTAAGTCAATATTATTCGAATTTACTGAATCCTCAAGTAATGAGAACTATTTGAACGTTACTGAAAATATATATAGTTCATTATATCTGTTCAAGGTAAATAAAATCTTATGCTAAAAAAACAAAATTGTCATTAAAACGTGACAGCTAAAAACAATCACCTCAACAAGTTTCCATAATGTTTATTAATTCGCAATTAACCCTTTCAAACAAGCTATTGTCGTTTACCTCAATTTAAATTTTCCATTAACAAACTCCCTTTAAATTGTTTATGGCGTATTTCCAACGCTTTCCGAATCCATTTTGATGAAAAGGTTGAGATAATGACGTACAATTTGAATTTACTTAGTGCAGAATAAAATTAAAGATTTAGAATTATAATATTCGGAATTTCGGACTTTACATAGAGATAAATCTGATCTGATTTGGATTTTTATCAATCAATAGTATTCTTTCTGCAACTAACTTTCTAGGTTAAACACACAACATTGCATATGTATGAATCTGCTGCAGCTTCCGAAGTCAGGTGTAAAGATGCATCGTATTTGAAACTTTAAGCCTACAAAGTTAATAGGATAAGGTCGTAACTCAAAACGGGTTTGAAAATAATAATATTATAAAGTTGGTCGTTATTCAATGTCTACTTCCGGTTATCTGAAAACCTTTCAGTAACAATAAACTTGTTAAATTGCGTCCAAATATTAATTTGGTTTGACTCGCTAATTAAGTAACTTGTAACTACGTCCATGTGATATTGTTTATGTTTTATCAGGATAATATTCGTTTTAATTCACGCCGGTGTAAATTCTCAGATAGATGATTATGTTAGAACTAAAACTTAGCATTTGCGCGAAACGCGATGCTACCGTGGTTCAATTTACGCACTAAATTGGAAATCCACCTGTTTATACTAAAACAGCCTACTTACTATTACTATAATTTTATTATTCAACCAAAGAGAATATCTGTATTACCTTAGGATCACTATCCATTGGTTGTTAATAAACATAGTTTAACTTTAATTTACCTATGGTTCAGAATACTTAGAAAAATACCAGATTTTGTCTTTACACCTATTTACCTTATTTACCAAATTAATTAAAAATGCTATGAATACAAACCTAATAATTCCTTAAAATAAAACAAACAACAGCCTTATTATTGTACTCCATATCAAAAACAGAAGCTCCATAAAATTCCGAGCACCTTTCAAAGGGAAGTTGTTTTTATCGTAAAGAAAAATATTTCAAAGAATCTCGAGAGGTAAACTGTGTTCGGAAGTTCGAGGGTGACTCCTTGCTAGATATAACCTGATGAAAAAGTTTGTGAACCTCTGTCGCAAAGAGGTTTTGTATCGGATTTTGTAAAAAGTATCTGCTTGAGGCTGCGGTTAGCTGTTTGTGTGTGGTTTGTGGTTATTTCCTACTTGATTTAAAATTAAAACGCATTGATAAGAGATTGGAATGGAAAAGTTCGGTTATGATGCAAGATTTTGTTATCACGTTCCAATTGTACTTTAGCAAGCTTGACAGAAGGTTATGATAGTCATTAAAAGAAACCCCACATGTTCAGACTCTAGTAAAAAAAATATAAAGGTAAATATGTTTGACCAACGCAACTTGTTAAGCAATGTGATCAAACTGATCGAAACTGAACTTAAGTCACAAAAAATATAATTTAATCTTTAGACCTACTAGAGATCCACACACAAAATTGACTTGAAATCCAATTGACCGTGTCTGACCGAAAAATAAATTTATTTCTTTCAAGTTCATATCTGAAAATTGCTATGAAATTGATTTACTTCAAAAAAGTTGTCTGCTTGTAATAACTACAGATAACTACTTTGAACCTTCTTCAAAGAAAATAAATAATTACCTGAGTTTACAGTCACTAACTTTTACCGTTGTAGTTAAATAGAATAAACCCTACCAATACAATATAAGGGAATAAATAGCCTGGATACGGTATTGTTAGGCGTCGTCTACCCAAAATTGCGATTCTTTTAAATGTTCTGTTTCATGTTTTTTATTGAATCGATTCTAAATAGGAACCGCCATTCTGAAAAAATATGAATTTTATACACGGGTTGCCAAGCTGAAAAAAAATACTAGAACTCACTAAGTATTATACGAACATACCTTCCAACTTCAATTAAAAACACCAGAAGCGTTGAGTGAACAGCATTTCCTAATACAACAATGTTTACAGAATGCCTCTTCCAATAATAGTATTCAATCTATTCTCAGCAAAGGCTCTCAAGCAATCTAGATAAGCTTCGAGATAGGCTTTCAAATCTAGCCACGCTTCCTTCGACTGAAACAGAGGCGTATTTAGTGACAGAACCAAATTCATATAGGTACCTATTATTAAAAAAATAATGATATATTTTAATTACTAAATAATCGCAAGCTAATAGTTAAATTACATGTAGGTATGTAAGCAAACTATAAATGAGCTTTGCAGTCCTGAATTGGTACCTGAAATGGGTTTTGTTTGCAGATGACAATATGTGGTATTGTTATTTTTGTACATGGCTATGTAATAATTAACAATATTGTCACAAAATCGGATCGACGCTAAAAATAGAAAGAGGGATAAATGCAGTCGTAACTACAACAGAGCGATATCGAGCCGCCCAATTGGATTTAGCCAAGAGTGCAACACCAACTGCGCTTAGACTAAATCTTTGAGCCCTCATACGTATGTGTCCTTAATCCATCCTAAACACCGTTTCCTATTTCAGGCACAGACGACGCCGGGCCATTCCTGAGCGAGCAGCCCCCGACCGAATCCCGACCTATTCTCAACAAGTTCTACCAAATGCTCCATTCTCGGAACACAACACAACTAACCAACTTCGATGCAACCACTGTTATACAAGACTTCAACTTCTACGAGCATTTGACTACCGATACACACCGAAATAGAGAAATCAAAGATTCACAAGCTGTGAAACGAAACGATAACAACGATGAGATACTTTATAGAGATCAAAACGGTCAGAAAATAATAACAAATATTGATCAGAGAGATACTAACAATCAAAATTCTACTTATCAGAGAAAACAGAATGATAATGCCATAGATATAGATTCTATAGATAGGAATGCTCAAGTAATGCTTGACAAGGATAGCAAGAGTAGATCCCGAAGGGTTGTGAGCGTGATGCGCAGTGATGAGACCAGTACAGTAGCAGTAACTAACCCTCCTTTGTTGATGGATCGGAGGAGGAAGCCAGGGGAGACGGGCTCTAGTGCCCCTCTACTGAATTATATCTTTGACACGTATTCGAATACCCATCAGCATCATAATAGGAATGAAAAGTAAGTATTTTTTAAATATCTTCTTATATAGGTATTTATATGATTAGATATTATTTTCTCTTCAAAGGTTAGTGAGTTTAGAAGCAAATTTAAGCAAAAAATCCAATTGTCTAAAGAACATATTAACTCGCATTAAGAGGCTAAAAAGTCACTGCTATTGAAGAAACGTTGTATTTTTAGGCAATGCTTTAAATCTGCTAATGTGTTTACATTAACCTGATTTTCGTTTGTAAATTCAATTTATTTAAGTAGATAGAATACATAGATGAGATGAAGTATTTTGGAGAAAATGACGCTCAAGTAAGTGAATTAAATAGATTATTTTTTACGTTGTTGTCATAAAATTAAGTCGTAAACATCAGTTAACAACTCAACGTTTCGCTGACGAAGTTACTCGTAAAATATTTAATGGATATTTCAAAGGGTGGAAAGTTGTAAAATCGAACAATGAAAAATTATTCTGTTCATAATTTGCTGTTAACTAATAAAAAACATTCGATGCAAAAAAGCAGCTTAGCTTAGCAAAAAAATCCATTAGGAGTAAACCCTTGTTAGTTTTGCCCATTTCATTCGTTTATTTTTATGGTCTAATCAAAAAAATAATAATTAGACCAACAAAAAAACAAAATTCAATTTAAAATAAAACTTTCACGGTTGAGGTTTCAGCTTAATTATAAGAAATCTGGATCTGGATTCTAGAACAAACGTATCATAGTTTAAGTACTGCTAAAATACGCCCTGTATACTACTGCAAAGGTAACTTACATGCTCATATAATATTTATCTTATGTACATAAGCATAAATAACAAAAGAGGAACAGATATAAAATGCTTGATAAAAGGAACATCTGAAACAAACAAAATTTAATCTTTTATTGGAAAATGAGCGAAAATAATCACGACCGGCACTTAGCACAAGCACTAGCGGGTTTAGCACTTGACAAAAATGACTCGTAATAAACAATATTGGTATACTTTCCACAAATCATAACAATTATTTGTGTATTCCAGGGAGAGAACCGGTAGCGGTATCTACGCAGCCGCGGCTCCTGAGATCGAGGCGCTGGTCGGTTCTACGGCACACCTCGACTGCAAGGTGGACGCGCTGCATGATAAACTGGTAATTAGTATGTTCCTACAGCACACGTTACACTATCTGTTAGGTCTATGTATTTCTCTCTCTTTGAGTCGTATTTCCTCATGAATGAGGGTCTATCTATGCTTGACTACATCTATGTAAAGAAAGAAAGAAAGAAAGAAAATGATTTATTGTAGCTAATAATAAACAAATGAGTACAAACAAGAAATACATTTATATAACTACTTAAATAAGATACATATTTGCCACAATACAACCCCAACTCAGCATAATGCTGGCTGCATAGCAATCAGCGCTGGTGTTCCGTTGAGGTCGGTGATGAGGTCACGCACGTGTGTATGGAATTAAAGTGTTTTAACAGAAACAACAAAGACATACCTAGACAACGTAACAAATACCAAAGACAAATATTAAGGGCGATAGAAAAACAAATCTATTTTTAACAAAAAAGAGTATAAACTATAATCTATATTACGTATACAGTTCAATTTAAATAGCACTGTATGTATTTACTAACTTTACGCTATTTTTCTTCAGTAGGCTATAGTCTCCTAATAATTGTGTTGTGGTTAAACATAAGCCTATTATGATTTAAAATAAATAATGAAATATTATAACTGACTGTCTATACTAACATTAGACATCAATTTCATGTTATATAGTTTCTAACATTTTGCAATTTTTTTTTTAAGTCTTATTGGTATTTATTTACAATAATAAAATATAAAAACAAGTGAAGGAAAACTAAACATACTACTTCTAACTACTACAAAAAGGGGCACTTAGAAAATCTTTAGAAAAGCCTAAAGATAATCTAAGTGCTCCAGCCCACTACCAGAGGGCAGCGTACCCAGCATGCTGGCCGCATTACCACGCTGGATGGCAATGCTGATTTTTGCAATTGATTTACATATTCATATAAGTATTCCTATGGAATTCATACTCGCACAGAATTTGAAACTGAAACACAAAATATACACAAACTTTTCATTTAGATAAACAAACTCACAGCACCCACAGTAATAAATGAAAACTATATCACGCTCTTTTTCTTTTGCAACCAAACTATTTTATTCTCAAAACAAGAAATACAGAATCAGTTTCGATAAAATGTTAATTTACAGGTGTCATGGGTGCGGCGGAAAAACGAAGAAGATCCCATGGAGTTGCTGTACACTGGAACTCAGCAGTATACAGCGGATGATAGGTATTATTTTTATATTTCGTGTTCATTTATTTACAGCTGTTTTGAAAGGAATAGCTTTTAGTTACATATGTATATACAAAAAATACTTAAACATACAGAAAAAAATAACTATTGATATTTTTTACAATACATACCTATATAAATACGTAAAGAAAATAAATACATGATTTGCGGGGCAGGGCCCAAGCTACCGGTGGTAGAAGCTACAAAGACAGAAACATCGAGACAATAAAAAATATTTATATTTTTCCTAGGCATTGCGTGTCCATTTTGTTTCCAGTGACATTCTGAGGTTTAAAGTTAGAACTTAGCGTAGCACAGCACCGATTTCTGTGTGTTTTCTAAGGTAACGTATTTTCTTGCATCAAAATAAAGATTAGCATTAATATAAAAAATATTGTTTTTTATATGTTGTTCGAGCGTAATTGGTTGAGCGCAACTAATGCTTTTAAAGTATTAAGTAACGGACATAAGCGTGAATTAATGCACTCATGCATATTGTGAACTTCTTAAATATTTTTATCTGATTTATTTTATTTTGTTTTCTATACCATAAAAAAATTAAAGAACAATATGACCACTAAGCAACTAATCTTATCTGATGTCTCACCCCTACATCCACTAAACATGACTATCCCGTCCTGAAAGTTGGCCGTCGGCAGGTAAATCCAGGTGCGATAGGTAAATCCTTGCTTCGCGTAGATTACGTTAGTCCCCGAAACTTTGCTCCTTCGCCGCTTCGTAAACTTAGTTTTTTATCTCCGACCCATACACCTGGGGATTCGAGTAACACGTGTAGGTTTAGAGAGTTCAACGAGATCATATAACAGACTCTTTTTTATTTTACTTACGCTACTTTACTTTAAATCTATTCCATAGCGAGGATTTCTATATATAGGTAGATAGATATGTAAGGTATAGCTAAACAATTCCGAAACTTATGATGTCGAGACGTATGTAAGCCGTAATGAAATGACGATGAACGATGATGGAATTTCTGCATACTGTTAGGTCCGTAACTATACTTACATCACATCCGTAACTGTACTTGATAGGACTTAATACTGATTGGCCCAATTAGGATCGTTTGTGTGCAATTTGTATGGTGTATTTACTAATAAAAAGGGTCTCGGTGTTTTTTCTGACACCGATGTAATTGCAATTAATACTTGTTTGGAAATAACTGCACCTATGTGAAACATAGCCGTAAATTTATTAACCTAGATAGACACAGAAAATGCTGTGAACGAAAAATAACCTAGCTAAAATCTAACATTTATGAGACTACACTAATATACAAATGCCAGTAAGAAACAAAATCAAGTTCCATGTTAATCCATTAGCAAATCTAATTAGTGTGCTATGATCAACTATCATGTGGAGGAAGTAGATTTTATGTACAAATGTATTTATTAAAAGGCTGTGATATTTTCAAACTAACCTTAATCTGGTTTTTTTAACCTACTTAACAAAATAAGGAATATCACAATTTGACTAATTGTTTTTTTTAGATGATGAGATTAATCTAAACACCAAAATTGATTAAAATTATTTATTAAAGGTAGCAATGTCATTTTAATGACTGAGTATGTGTGAATATAACCTACGACTTAGTCAGTCAGTCACAACCTATAGTTAACAGGCATTAACAAATGACAATCGTCTTGAGCCGTTCTGGTGATGCTGACACCACAACGAGTTTACTTATCCTTTACCTGTACTTTTTATTTATATTTTCTATTTATTTGTCAGAAAAACACTAAAGCCGAAAACGGTATACTTTTTTTTAAATGACTGATAATCTCATTCCATCCCAGGTACTCATCCCGCTTCATCCCGCCCGACATCTGGCGGCTGGAGGTGCGCGAGGTGCGTCCCTCAGACGCAGCGCACTATGACTGTCAGATGCCCACCCATCCGCCCAGGACTGCCAGGCTCACGCTCAGGGTGCCAGGTGAGAATGGTACTAAAAGATATTGCCACATGCCAATATGAACCTACAGTAAACGTTTGAAGTATCCAATTACCAAACTTTGCACAAAACGTATACTTGCAAAGCTTATACAATATGGTGCGTGCATAAATCACCCAATAGTGGTGAAGAAAAAATCGAATTGCCCCTCTTACTCTAGTACCTCCGTTTTTTTTTTAAATATTATATTTCTGTGTTCCTTTGACGGTATTCAAGGTCTTGATTCATTACAAGTTGTCGCAAAGGGGCTTCATAATAATTTGAAGTGAGCTCAACATTAAAATGATACACTAATGTTTCTAAATGAAGTACCTCCTATTCTGTGCTTTTACTTTAATTATTTCGTTTCTTATCTTACACATAAAATATTAGTAAATCAGATATCGTTTTAAATCATTGGCTACATCAAAAACTACCTAATCCATTGGCCCAAGATTTACGCCATAGCCTTTGCCTACGAAATCTCTACACCGTAGCGATCTCGGGTTAGGTCATATAATGTTACCGTAATGCTGCTATGTTGCGATTTCCCAACAATTACCTTACATTAAACCCTGCGCAATATAAACCTAAATATTTTCCCCAGTAACAGACATAAAACATTCCCCGTATTTAAAGCTTCAGATATTACAATACGAGACATGTTCTTAAAATTAAAAGAGGCTTTCGCTCAAAATCTTCGCAGAGCAAGCTGTTATTCTAAATTACTGATGTATACAGAGACTTATGTTGTTAATGTTTCTCTTGTAATTTCACAAAAAGCAGTATGTTTACACGCTTTCATTTGACAAAATCATATAAGCTTTTAAGAAAATTTGAACCGTGTTTTGTAAGAACAATATTGGGCGAATAAAAGTTATTGGTGGAATAAACTGAGATATTGGTTCTATTTTGAAATTTATTGCGTTTTCTACAATTGTCTGGGTTGTTCCCGTGATATTGTGCAACAATTGAGTTTGTATCTTCAATGCACTTGTCCCACATAATACGATGCCAGAACGACTTTGGAAATGTCATGGTTTATGATAAGAATACTAAGTAGTTAAAAACAATGTTTACCACGAATTTTATTCAATTTAGCAATTGAGTTGTAAGTTGAGTTTTAAAGTACATATTTTAATTAACATTGAGCTGTTTTGTTAAACAATATAATTTTAAGTGCAATTTAAATTAATTGGCACTAAAGCGGTCACAAAATTCTCTCTTTTCTTTCAATCCCTTGAGCACCAGTTTTTATTTGTTAATTTTACATATGTTGGTGTAATATCACCTGAATTTATCTGTCTTATTTCATCTAGTCTATATAACCGACATTAAACAAATATCGCGGCTTTCAATTCCACACAACAAATGTTCATTTCCTATTCCAGAAGTATCAGTCCGCATAGTAGACGGCGCAGGCGCCGGTGTGAACGAGCAGGTGTGCGAGGTTGGCAGCACTGTCGCGCTGCGCTGCGAGGTCCGTGGGCTCAAGATGGAGGGCGGGCCCTCGCTGCTGTGGTACCGGAAGAAAGACCTGCTCAATGATGATACTACGAGAGGAGGGATCAGGTACACAATATTTCCTACAACTTGTATTTAACAGAAGCCATTTTACTTTTTGTGCATTAAGTTGGGGATCTAAAGGCTTTTTTGTCATATTTAAACAAAATCTAACCTGCAAAGGTGGTTGCTTGGAAATAGTTAAATTCTGGGAACAGATGTCGAAGGCTGAATTCAGTTTAATTAGCGGGGAAACCTTGTAGTAAATATTACTTATACTTCAAGAATTGTTTTGTATTTAGAAAACAGTGATGAATCTTTTCTAAATTTATGATAGGATTGATAGGATTTGCCCTACCCATAGGCAATGGCGTTACCAGAATTAAATATATTTTTACATGATATAGATTCGCTTCCGACTATAATAGCACCTCTAATGAAAAGCATTGCTGCAGGTTAGTGCGTAATATGCTTACCTAGATGGTACATGACTAAAGTAATATAACTCCAGATTTCAACATCCCAGTAGGGCAAGCACGGCACGGAGACTATTGTAGTCTCTCCTAGCATTTTAACCACTTGGTGTATGGTGACAGGTGAATAAAATGGTGGAAAGACTTAGTACCGGTGCCGTGCTAGCCTTGCTGGATTGTTATAGTTCGCAGGAAACACAGTTTCCGGTTGAGTGTTCCAAAGACTTGCCTACTCGCTGTTGAATACTAAATTGTGAGCACTTATCCTTCCAGTGTCCGAACCGAGTTCGGTCCGAACGGTGCGAACTCAGTGCTGAGAGTGGCCCGGGTGCGCGGCGACGACGCGGGCCGCTACTCGTGCAGCGTGGCGCGCGCGCCGCCCCCCGCGCCGCCCCCCGCACATGTACTACTGCATGTCATTAAAGGTACATAATATACAAAATAAATTATACCTCAAACTCAAAACAACTCAATTTATTTTATATCAAAAAATTGTTACATGTCGATGAAACAATTATTCTATTTATGAATACGTAATAAATAAATTAATGTTACTACATTATGTAACTATTTTTTTATGTTAATAGCTTTTGCATTTTTAAGCTATATACTAGTCTGCTCTGCTTACTTAAAATGCAGTAATCGTCATTTTTTTGGATTTTTATTTTTGCAAAAATGGCATCCTATGAGGCTAATCTATACCTAAAAAAAATTTATATCATATTTTTTAAATTCTAAACATATTTTTTACTCTGTATTAAACGCAGTACTTGCACAAAAACATTGTTTATGCTAACGTTAAACTTTAAGGATATTTTTTTTTTAGATTTTTGAACGCTATAGTAAACTTAAAGTTAACAAAATGTATGAAATTGACATTACGATACGTTCCGCGGAGCGAATTGTTACGTTAATTTCATACACTATACCAAATATCTTACTATACCAAAGTTTTCGTTGCTAAAATAAACAAAAATCCCGCATGTCTGCAGGCAATCCGGTCGCGAGCGTCACTATGGTAAAAACAAAGTATGAACAATTAACTTGACAAGCCGAATTAAATAAGACAATAATAAAAAAATAAAAACTAATTTCATCTTCATGATTTCTGCTTTCTTCCCTGACAGGAGAGAGTCTGGCGGAGCTGCATCAAGGCGGCTCGGGTCCGCGGTCGGCGCACGCGTTGGCTCTGGCGCTGAGCGTCTTTTTACATCTACTACATATTGTAATATACTATTGATTTTTAAATAAATTGTTCATATTTGGCTTGAGATTTTGATTTTGAATCCTGGTTTACATTTTATTACATTGCCTGGAACATTACCTGGAACAGCAGATTTACATTACATCTTCTAGGTAAGCGTGTCACATCTTAGCCTGCAGCAATGCTTAACATCAGGCAGACTTTAGTCAAACGTAAACCTATTCCAAGGAAAAAAAAAACATACAAAGCAGATTTCCAAAACTAAGCTATTACAGACGTGCATCTACTCTTAAAAGCCAACTTGAACCCAAACTGAAACAAATATGGAAGTTCCTACAGCAGTACATTTTTGTGAGCTGAAGATACGATAAATTGCAAGTATTTTTACCAGACATCTTTATACCTGAAATTTGTTGTACAAAAATCTACAACTCAAAAGAAAATTTGTCATTTTATGTCAGTCAAAATTAAAAAAAATAAACAACGTTAGTTTTTAGTTTATAGTTTCTGTTCCCAAGGATTCGTTTTCTTTATGATTATAGCCCAGCTGAGGGAAAGATGCTCCAAAAATTACACCACTGCCAAATAATTTTATCTCAGTAGGCACCCAGACTATTTTATCATTCCAACCACGGTACATACTGCAAAGTCGTTCAAAGTACGAAAAGATTAACTGCCCCAAATTGAGGACATAACAGAATTAGAGGCCGGACCCTAACCAACTTAGTGTAGTTTCACAATCATAGGTATTAAACCTAGAGACGCA
The DNA here is from genome assembly GCA_927399415.1 of Macaria notata. Classification (NCBI taxonomy): domain Eukaryota; kingdom Metazoa; phylum Arthropoda; class Insecta; order Lepidoptera; family Geometridae; genus Macaria; species Macaria notata. Next base: position 11,982,331 of record OV656730.1, read on the forward strand.
CAATTAAAGACCGATCGCTACACAAAAAAATGTACGTAGCACATGTGTTCTATCACGTTTGCTTTGATAACATCGCAACAGTAAAAGCGGGAACATAAAATGATTCTTATCAGTACGGTTCTGCAACTTCAGAACGTTAGAGTTTGACTATTGTTTTTGAATACAAACAACGCTTGCAAAAGTAGCTTATGAAAATTTCAGACGTTATATGTATCAAAAGGGCTGTTTCCTATCCTGTCACACCCCCTTGTAACATTGTGACAGGTTAGGAATGAAATATAAGGTAATTTAGACATTCCTAACCAGTCAAACCCCTTGTAACAATGTTTCTGTTTACTAAAAAAATAATTTGCAACCGGTAGCTTCTACTTCATTCCTAACCTGTCACAGTGTTACATGGGGGTGTGACAGGACAGGAAACACCCATCCAAAGTTGTTCATCTAGTGCGTCGTCCATGGGATAAGCTATCTCAGTTCTACAACAAACATGGGAGCATGATGGATAATATAAATTCCACACTGCGCGTCTGTGTTTGACTTAGTTTTCAAGTCGTTTGGCCACAATGACAAATGTTAGGGTCAGTCTGGAATAAATGCTTATGAACTTGCATACATGGAGTCAGTAATAGCTAGGTACAATACACCTACCTATAAGCTCTAATGTTGTTTGTTTTCTTATTTTTTCATAACGATGTTACGGTGCCAAGCTTGCTAGCAAAGCACTAACTAAAACTTTAAATCGGAATCTCTTCATCAGCTTAAACAAGGCAGTTTTATATTGTTTAATTGTCTTTTGAAAATCTTTCAATACTTTGACTTTCACTTAAAGAAGCCTCTGTGTTAATCCAGATTGTAATCTTTCTGCAAAACACGGAAATCAACATTTCAACTTCCTTACCAAATTATATTTCATTCCATTAAAGCGTGAAGAAGTAACAAAATACACACATTTTCCTTTTATATTTGTAGAAAGTGGAGAATAACAAAAAATCTGTATGTAAAGGCCCTAAAACTATAGAAAATTTATACAGCACATAAACAAAGGCTCCAGGCGTATATGTAATGGCTTTCAAAAACTACATTTATGTACCAAAGTCCGAGCCAGGTAGTATATCCTTTAGCAATAAGCCCGCCCAAATCGTGTCCTAGGTTATATTGCCCATTTACCTACAGTCACAGGGCGGACCAGATTTGGACAGTTTTAGTTTATATGGACCTGAAATAGCTTTATGTTTTAGTAAAATTAACCATTTAGAGACGAATTTGATGTTTGACCTAGCTATTATTAAATTATTATTTTACATGTCAAACATTTATTTTCTTTTTGGTATGGTTAGTTTAATTTAATTTGTCAGATGACATTTCTAAGCAAGTTGGTAGGAGATGGATCAGACAGGCTGGAGACCGTACTATATGGCGCGTTAGAGAGGATGCCTAATAAAATATTTCTATGATTTTAATCTCCTATAATTAGCTTCATAAACATACACAACTTAATCCTACACACCTACACCGTTTAATTAAGCTCACAAGCACCTAACAAAGTAGATTTAAAATAATTGCAGGTATATATTTGTCGTTATCTTTGAACCACTTAACTTTAGCCCTTATTCACCTCAAACCACTCTGACCCTCGGAATCCATTCACTCCTGCAAATGGGTACCTGAGGTTACTGGAGATCAACAAGCGTTCGCATTAACGGTTTATGGAAGGAGCTAAATAGGTTAGGTAAGTATTAGTTTAACATAATTTGTACAAAATTAAGTCTTAAATTAAAAAACTTTGAAAACGCAACTTTATAAATCTGTTGCTTCTAACACGAGGAACTCTACGATATTAGAGTCTCAACTTGTATTAAAAATAAAGAGACAGCTATATTGGTGAAATTATCAATTAAATCCGGTCAGAATCGTTTACAATTGTTTCTTATGTGTAAGACAGATGTTTGGAGAATGTGATGGCAGAAGCGGCAGAAGCCATCGACTAAATCCAGTGATTTACTACTGAATGTATGGTAACACGAGTCACGGCCAACCTTCCCACTGTCAATTGGGCTCCAGACGTCCACAATTGAATGCTAATTTATGGAAACTCTCTAATACACGAGATACAATTGTGGTAACTCGACCTCCGCCCGCCTATCGGTTACCACCCGCTCATAAATATGGAAATCTGAGATTTCATCTATTATTCTAACGTCATTCTAGTGTGAAATTTACCGAATTTTCTCTATGGAGTTCGGCGGCAGATTAATGATAGCTACTGTTGCGGAAATTTGAATATGGGTTATCATAACTCATGCATATTCCACTGTCAGTGCCTAGTTGTGGTTAGTTTTAAAATCATTATTAATTCGTGGCTCAAAACAACAGAGGTTTTATGGGTAGCAGGAAATTTTGAGTTGGGCCCTTTGGAATACCCAATTTCCGGTGAGCTAATATTGTTTCAAAGTTTTATCGTGATTTTATTGTGAACTTATTGAATTTATTATTTGCTACGATAGCGGTAACTTAACTTTATGAATTAAATGTGTCACACATAATGTAAGCCAAGATGTGCTCTCGCACAAAACTACTTTATTGACGTTTTGCTAACCAAAACTCGTGAATTTGTATAAAAGATTAAGTATTTACTGATAACTCATCACTAGTATTTTAGGCGAAAACAACATCTTTTGCTATTTAGGCATTTAAAATTCTCGAAAGAAATTGTCAGAGAAATGTGTACAAATGTATAGAACTACTAAATGAGTAAAACAAAGTTACGTTAGAATTTAGCCAGCTAAATTACCTCATAAAATCTAAACACTAAGTAATATGGCCGGCTTGTTGCCAAATCATCCGTATCAGCGTAATTTGAAAATGCATAAACAAAACCATAAACTAACCAAATTCATTGAAACTGTGTATGTACCTACTAATAGGCACAACGTTTACTAATTTATTCTTATCATTTTTCTCGTACGACTCATGGATATTAAATTTAAAAAAGAAATGCTGTGTAACCGGCAACCTTATCTTATATAAATGCTAAAAATGTGAGATAACCCTGCAAATTGGGACCTGTCCCCAGATATTTGGAACATGGCTACAAGTAAACAACCTATCCGTGCGGAAATAGTTTAGCAACAATATGTAAAACAGTTTGTAGATGTTCCTTTGACTAACTGAAGCAGCATCGCTTGACAGCTTCTCACTCCGGTATAGGTATGCTCTGCCTTAGGCCATAGTATCGATAGGTTTAATTGTGATCTAGTGATCAAATGCCTGACTGTTCTGTAAATTAAAAACTATCAGGCACGGATTGTAAAATGTGTTTTGATTTTGTAGTCTAAAAATTTTACAGCTCCACCACGATGAAGCGTCCATAGCTCAGCTGGCAGAGGCAATCGCATGCGTTTACCAAAGTGCAAATGTTGGCGCAATCAGTCTTGGGTTGGATAAAAAGTGGCATTACATTTTGGGAGCTTTCGTGAGTCGGATGACATGTTAAATAGTCATCCACCACCATCCACCCAAAACCTGCAAAACTAGCCGTTGGTGTAGGACTGGAATCGAACCGGAGTGTGTTTGAATGTACAGCTGACGTATTTACCTCGTCATCATCATTCACAGCAAGTTTATTGCCACTGCTGGGTATATGACTCTCTCTTGTCATGCCAATAGTCTAGGTCCTGTGCCAATGTCGTCCATTTACTTTATAGCCACACTCTTTTTTATAATATATAATGTATAAGTTTCATTTTATTTGGAAAGGCATGGCATTTTTTGGAAGTTTTAATGCATCTAATGATAAAAATAGGACGACTAAAGCTAACTACTTGTTACTAACAGTTTAGTACCATTTTGTTATTGTTTTCGCAAACGTATAGTTGTATCTAACAATGGGGATTGACAAAATGCCAGTCGAAATTTAACTCAAACTTTCCTGCATATTATTTTCCATTAAAAATTATCAATCGCTACAATATATATTGTACCTATTGATTAAATGACTAGAAAAACAAAGCATTCTTTTCCTTCCATTTATCATATCATAAAGAGTCATTCGCGAATCGGCAAAGGCTTTGCAAATAGAGTTAATTTTAATTTGATGGTTTGTGACACGTTAATTTTATAAGCATTTTTAAACTGATATAAGTATTCAAAGTTTTTTATGAAAATATGTCCTGTAAGTGCTTTTTTAAATATTTCAAAATAATAAACTGAGGAGGTTTTTACTTGATCTATGTATATTACTCGGCTGCTTTACCAATTGTTTTTATTATGTATTTCAGAACCACTTATGACTATATTTTTTATTCTATTTAAAAAATAATGTAGTATCTAGAAGTATCCCAGCTCCCTGGCGCCCTCTGCCAGCCCCAGCATCATCTGCGTGACTTCCTCCCCTTGCTCGGGGATCCTGCTGGCTGGCCAGTGGAAGTAGTACCCTCGCAGCTCGTATGTGTATACCAGGGGGGTGCCCAGCGCGGCACGAACCCAGTCCATACTTCCACCTGATGCGCGATCTGGAAAATTTGAGGCAGAAAATATTTTAAATAGTACACAAATTATATTAGTTAGACAAACTATTGTACAAAATGCATGTAAATACTTACATAAAATTTCAGCGGCAGTACCGGGTCCATCGTACTTCTCCCCGTTCACTGCTTGACCGTATTCCAGAGATTTTTTGCCGATATATACCTATAACATGTGTACATTAAATTATTTGTGTGTAGTTAACTTACAGAAGAACCTACAGAGTTACAGGAATAGTGTTCATTAAAAGTTTATATTATTATATGCTACATGAAATCAGCATATCAAAAGAATACGAGTATATGTCACTTCCTTCTTTTCTATGATTTTTCATAATAATGTGTAAAAAAAAACTCTAATAGCACGCATATATAAAATTTGAAAGTACTCATACCCCTGTTTTGTTTGTTCTTCTATCACGCTCCAACTGAGCAACCATTCATCGCGACTCTCAATCTATACTAATATTATAAAGCTGAAGAGTTTGTTTGTTTGTTTGACCGCGCTAATCTCAGGAGCTACTGGTGCGAATTGATTTTTTTTTGTGTTTAATAGACCATTTATCGAGGATGGCTTTAGGCTATATAACATCACACTGCAACTAAGAAGAGCGAAGAAATAATGGAAAATGTGGAAAAAACGTGAAAAATTATTCATCTTTTAGGGTTTCCGTTGCGTGCATTATTACTTTTAAAATAATCTAAACAAATGTCTTCAACAATATATGTCTATCTTTTAAGGTTAACTCACTAGAACCGTTTTTATGGTAATAACTATTCCACGCGGACGAAGTCACGGGCACCAGCTAGTAATAATATAACTCCAGCAGTGACATAAGCTTCTTTATTTTTCTGAACTATCGGAAGCAGAGCTTCGGGCGTCTCAAAATTATTAAAAAATTAAAAGTAGTAAAATTGTCTTACCAGATCATCATAATTATCCAAATGGTCAGTAGAGTCAGAGTAGGGCAGCAGCAAGGTCTGTGCGTAGGAGTGGAAGGCCACGTAGCCCAGCAGGTTCTCTATGCCGGCGACGTACTGGGAGAGGGACCTGGTCTCTATCTCGGAGAATGGCTTTGAGCCAGCGTACACTTGGTAGTCGCACGGGTCGCTCGAGGAACTGTAGTCTGGAATATAAAGGATACAGATTAGGCCCACTTATTTATAAGGCTAAATTGGCTGGTAACCTCTCAAAGTTTTTTTTTACGTGGGATAGGTTTACGTTTGACTACAGCCTGCCTAATGTTAAGCATTGCTGCAGGCTAGGATGTAACACGTTTACCTTTTTGCGTCGGTACTTCCAGCTGGAACAGTTGCTTACCCTGTATAAAGCACAAGTTCTGTCGTGCATGGAGTACTGCTCGCATCTTTAGGATGGATCAGCAAAATACCAACTAGAGGCGTTGTATTCGATTGAGACACGAGCTAAAAGGGTAGTAGGTAAACTCACCAATAAGAAGGCAAAACTCCAAAGTTTGGACCATCGCCGCAAAGTGGCTAGTCTGTCGGTCTTTAATTTACAAAGAAGGTGAGAAAAATTGAATCTAAGGCTTAGTTCTGCAAAAGCAGCCTAGAAAATCAACTCGATACCTATAATTTGTCATTAAAGCTCACACAGAGTAATAACTGACCTAGTAAAATAGGGCTGTTCTTTCAAAGTTGAAGGACACTTGCTAGTACCAGTACCTGCTTAGCTTAGCTACATTAAAATGTAAATTTGACGCAAAACACGAAAGTACTATTGTAGTAATATATATATAACCTGTGTCCAAATTATTATATTTAGTGTTACATAATAACCTTTAATCAAAATTCAATCAGTAGCATATACCGGGAATGTTGCCCAGTTAAGTACTAACATATTAAATAAAATTACACGAGAGTTAACTAGAACAATAACATACAAACAAACTTTCATCAACTTTCCTGAAATATATTTCCTTAAATATATTTTCTGAATAGGTATAACTATGAATGTGGTTACAAATTTTCACGAGTAATTTAGGTAGAACTCAGTTGTACTTACTTCCCCAATTGTGATCCCAGTTCCTGTTGGGATCAGCGCCGTAACATCTCCACGTGGACTTTGATCGAGTCTTCCGCCACATGCGATCCTGTGTAAATAAGTATGTAGATTATTACAATCGATGATAAAAAAAATATGTTTAAAAAACAAACAAACAAGAACAACAACAAGTTTAAATTTAAAGCCATCACTATCATTGATCGAATTCCATCTATGACATACGAGTAGATAACATGCTATTAATTCAGCGTCCGGTAATATTAGTATTGCGTTGCATTTGCGCTCGTGACCCAAAATTGAACAAAACTCAAATATTACCTACCGCATACCAATATAACATACATACATACATATATTCTCGTGGATGGAATTCAATGATGACAATTATGACGAAAGTTAACAAAAACATTAACATTCTACTTCACAATTTATTTTGCCAGTTAAAACTTCATTTTATACCTTCTTCTTCTTCTTTAAAAGCAGTAGTAGCAGTCTTCATTTAATCAGAACGTACCCTAGTAAACGTATAATGGTATCCGTCAGGGTTGACAGTGGGGAAGATGCGCCAGTCGAACTGGTCCCTCATGGCTGCTATCTTGGGGTCGTCGCTCGTCAGCAGCTGGTTTATGAAGTACGTGGTGGTGGCTGGTGTGATCCATTCTCGGGCGTGGATGCCTGTGGAAGTGAGGAACAGAAATTGGAAAAATACGCTACAGAAACATCTCTAAATCGACAAAATAATGGATATGAAACTCTGGCGATGGAAAAAATGGAGATCGCCAAGATATTTGCAAGGTATTTTGGCTAGTGGATCGTCTTTTAATTTGTATTATATGTATTTTAGTGTTACTATTTCGTCATATATTACATTGTGTTCTCGTGCGATTATAAAGTCCTTTTGTCTCTAGTTTTTTATGCAAGATGGCTCACGCTTGGCCACAACATGCCTGATGGTAAGTATCGTTGTAGCTTACGATTGAGTATATGCTTAACAGTTGTCGATAACATATATACCGGACTCAATGAACATGACAGGCTTGTCCTCCTGTCCGTCGGTGTTGATCCTCAGCCCCAGTATCTGGCGCCCCTCGTTGCTCTCTCCTCCGACGATCACCTCCGAACTCTTCGGGAATGTCTTGCTAACGTTCTGGAGGTAGTTGTTGATCTAAAATTAGGAATGATGTGAGTAACAATATATAATATCATCCACCAATTCTCCATTCAACTGCACTGATTGTTTCTTTACATCACTAAGTTAGTGTGAGTATATATTAACTAAACGGTTTTCATTCACGTGTAATTCGCGTATGTTGTTTACGCGTTTCGGATGTTATGACATCGATCTTCAGAATGATAAAATTCATCTCATAAATTCTTCTTCATATTGACAAAAGGTCTCACGAAAGTTTAAATATTAATATAGTACGAGTATGGTCAATATTGGCGCCAAAAATTTTTAAACCACCCGAAAGACTTCTGACATGGTTTATATAAAGACGCAGAACTATGACGGAAATACGGATTATTATTACGGAGTATTATGCATATAAAAACTTACGTCATCGACATCATAGTAAGCGTTCCAAGAAAATTGGTTTCCACGAGGCGATATTTTCTCTGCATCAATAATTCTAGAACAATAATATATAAACTGAGTCATAAACAACCTAATTACTCGCCTTACTTTGCCTTGGCTAAACAAAACTTTGTCAAATCTCAATTTAATTGTTGATTGCATATGAAACTTAAGTATAAAAATTTTAATTGATCTTACACAGAATAGTCTTCAATAAGAAGTTTTGTCTTTAGCTGCGCGATGGCAGCTAAATCTTCCAGAGTTTTAGCCACTTTTGGCGGCAGCAGGATGTGGGCCTTTGACGCCATGTGCTCATGAAACGGGATTTCCTGAAATAATAATTGTACTATATGTAACTGCTATTATGGTGTACGAGCTACATCTTAGATTATAGTGTAATCCTTTTATCAGGAAAACTTTTCAATTATCATACAAATATAATGTAATTATTCCACGGATCTTCGGAAGTGCATCGAACTCAGTCGATCAATGCCTGGTTTGTTCTTAAAAATCCAAATATTATACCTACTGGTAATAGTTTTATCGTAATCAAGTATTTTGTACACAAGATGGATTTTTGTTTTCAGAATTTCTAAAAGCAGCAGTCCAAAAGTTTTTACTTCGAGGTACTAAAGCCACATGTAAAGATATGCGTTGATTAATTTATTGTTTTAATTACCCCTTACACTGTATTGGTACCATATTATGAAGAAGTCATTATGGAATGAGAATACTTTATAAGTGACGAGATTTGTTAAATGGAGTACTTACAAAATTTTGGGTGACATATTTCACGAGTTTTTTTAAATTTCCTTTATCTCCAGACACTTCATACAGTCTATAGTCTTTATACGACTTGTAATTGTCGACTGACAGAGCACAAGTGGCGTTTAATATATAAACTATCACTAGAAAATGCGTAAAGTATGCCATTGCACAGCAATGCTTGAATAATGCGCAAGTACCCTCATATTCGGTCCTATTTATCGTGTATTTATCCACTTGTAGATAAGGAACTGAAATTACACGCTACTAATGCCTGCGGTACATTCTTCATCGAATACAGTCAATTTCGAAATACCTTTATTTCATATTATAATCTATACTAATATTATAAAGCTGAAGAGTTTGTTTGTTTGTTTGAACGCGCTAATCTCAGGAACTACTGGTGCAAATTAAAAAATTATTTTTGTGTTGAGTAGACTATTTATCGAGAAAGGCTTTAGGCTATATAACATCACGCTGCAACTAATAGGAGCGAAGAAATAATGGAAAATGTGGAAAAAACGGAAAAACATATTCATTTTTGAGGGCTTCCGTTGCGTGCGCTGCGAAAACGGTTCAAGATATCAAAAAAATATGTGATAAAGAATTATTTCTCTTGAAACGATCTAACTAAATGTCTGCAACAGTATATGTCTATCTTTTAAGGTTAACTCCTATTGAGTTAACCCGTTTTTATGGTAATAACTATTCCACGCGGATGAAGTCGCGGGAACCAGCTAGTTATATTGTATTTACAATGTGGCTAAGCTAGTGTAGCTACATAAAATAATATTCATAGCATAGTATAACAACCCTTATTATTAATTATAGCATGATAAATCCGAATGTATTAAGTTCCAACAGGTTTACAGGTACAGTTTTGTACCAGGAAAGATACATTATTATGCAAGCAAAAGTGCCGGAGCAGCGCAGCGCGCATGGCAAACCGACGTACATTATGTATACAACGAATTACTGAATCAAGAAAATAAACTCAACGAAACAAAAAAAAATATCAAAAATATTTATCCACTTGCCAAAACTAGGCGAGTAAACCCACAGACAGAAAGTACAAATGAAATCTCAATTAGTATTCAATGAGTGTTCAAACTGAATTATCAATTAAGTGCGTGTCTAGGTTAACGCACTCAATTTTATCTCAAGCATTCGAGATACAGTGCGGGTGCAGTAACGATCCTGGTTCATAGAATTACATGTTATCTGTGGCAGATGAGTAGTTTACACTTTACACACGATTAGCTTAGATTACGATATAGGTACTGTATAATATTTGTGTGGTGTAAGTGGTCATTGTTTTACACGATATGTTTTGATAGTAGGTACCTACTTGTCGTAGAACGTGTGTGAGTACTTAAGAATGTTCAGTATTTATTTATACAGTCAAATAATATAATATCATTGAAACTAATTTACAGTTTTGACTACGTATATGCCCTGTTCGTAATTACATATAAGTATATGCTCTGTACATAAGGTAATTAAGTAGATATATCTACATAGGTATATCAGCTTACATAAGTACTTACTTATCTAGTAAGTTCGCGCAACAGTTATTTTTATTCCGATTTATGCAGTAGTATATATACTAAAATTGTTTATAACAAATATTATGTAGTGTTTATTATCATTTAACAAAGCTGTGTATAGTCGTAATTGGACTCTTAGTTCAATATTATTCTTAAAAGTGTTTAGTATATATTCTTATATCTAATTGTCTGTGACTGTACCAAACTAAATAAAATAAAATAAAATAAAATAAAATAAAATAAAATAAAATAAAATAAAATAAAATAAAATAAAATAAAATAAAATAAAATAAAATAAAATAAAATAAAATAAAATAAAATAAAATAAAATAAAATAAAATAAAATAAAATAAAATAAAATAAAATAAAATAAAATAAAATAAAATAAAATAAAATAAAATAAAATAAAATAAAATAAAATAAAATAAAATAAAATAAAATAAAATAAAATAAAATAAAATAAAATAAAATAAAATAAAATAAAATAAAATAAAATAAAATAAAATAAAATAAAATAAAATAAAATAAAATAAAATAAAATAAAATAAAATAAAATAAAATAAAATAAAATAAAATAAAATAAAATAAAATAAAATAAAATAAAATAAAATAAAATAAAATAAATAAAACATACTATTATCTTAAAGTTATTCAGTTAGTTTTTTACTATGCTATAACCATATTAGCTACCGGATTAAATATAAACACAAAATTTCTGATTGGAAAACAAGTTTTCCTTACTTACTAGTTGGTTCGATACTCATATATACCTAGTAGAAGACGTGCTCAGCAAATCGAATACAGAACCATAAGAGCAAGCGTGGACAGTAAGTTGTCGAACCTAAAATACTAAAACTCTTAATATTCACCGAATTATAACTTAATGAAATTATATTCAGTATAAATACTTGTTTGCAAGAAATGCTTACTTTACTTGGATCTTGGATGATAAAGTTCTATACAAATAATAAAGTGGAAAAGCTTTTAAAAGTTGTTATTTGAATTCCAATGTTCATTAATGTATTCAAGGCTCATGTCTCCTAGATAATATTTTTGATATACAAATGAAAAGACTTCAGAATTAAGAGAACTCAGCTTTTCATATTACATTAGATCATATTTTTGTAGATTGCATATTTGATACAATACTCGTAAATAGCTTGTGAACAGTCTGAGATAATTAAGATGGTAAATACAACGATGACAAAAGACGAAAAAGACCTATTACATTTTATCAAATACTAGCTGTGCGCGCGACTTTGTCCGCGTGGAATAGTTATTTTGGGCATCGTATTTAATTTTGCAAACTACCTCTTCAGCTTTATAAATTATAGCTGTTACCCACGATTTAACCCATTCTCGCAGCGCACGCAACGGAAGCCCTCAAAGATGCATAATTTTCCCCGTTTTTTCCACATTTTTCATTGTTTCTTCGTTCCTTTTAGTTGCAGTGTGATGTTATATAGCCTAAAGCCTTCCTCGATATATGGTCTAATAAACACAAAAATAATTTTTCAATTCGCACCTGTAGTTCCTGAGATTAGCGCGTTCAAACAAACAAACAAATTCTTCAGCTTTATAATATTAGTATAGATAATTAAATAACTGTTCAAATTAAAATCGTATGTTTTTTTATTCTTAACGAATATATAATTAGTTGGAAAATGTATGTATTTACAGGATTTTATTAATTAACAGATACGTATACGGTATGTATTTGTTTACTTTACTTTTTTAACGTTGCTTAACATCAGGCAAGTTGTAGTCAAGCGTAAGCCTATTTCATGTAAAAAAAATAACTTTATTGGTAGTTAACTATTTTGTAGAGTATCTCCAAATATTGATTTCATTTACTTATTTAGTAGTTAAAATCTTGATCTCTATAATTTAATAATTCAACGTTGCAGTAACAGACATTTTCAGCTTTCAGAAGAGAAAGTTTTGTTCACTACAGTACTCCCAAAGATTACAAGTTAGTACGTTTAAACTTAGCACGTGACAATACTGACAATCATCACCAATTTAATTTTATATACTTATTCAAAAATGAAGCACGTCGTTATTTATTTATGAACTTATTCGTTGTTAAGGCTTTGTTTTAGTAGATGTAAAATCTGATACGTTTCTAAGCAAGCATTTGTTTTTTTTTTATATTAGATAGGCTCACGCTTGACTACAACTTGCCTGATGTTAAGCAACGTTCTAATCTAATTTCAGAGCTAGTTAGTGTACCCTTATGAATATGTCAAATACTATATTGATTAAATGTAATTATTGTAACATTGTTGGCCTTTACATTGTTAATGAGTAGTTGTTTTTTATTTCAAAGACCGATATGAAAAAACATAATCAAATATGTATGTTGACCTGTAAATTGTCATTTATTAATAAATTATTTGTATGTGTATCACAGGTCAATTCGTAAAGAAATATTGGCCAATTTTTACTCAGATACTTCAATATTTTTTATTAAGTATCAAAAAAATTTTGTTTCTTAGTACTATTTATATTACTATGTTAGGATTGATTACAAATGATGTGATCTATGTTCCCCACACTAGGTTCCCCTGTGTCGTGGGGAACGCGCTCATCATAAAAATTACTATCTATGTGCATACAATAGTTATATATATACCTATATATATATATATAATAACTAAGCACTTAGAATACTTCAATATCTCTCTTTGCTTAGTTCTTCAATATTCCGAGAAGCGTCCAATTTCAGCCAAATTAAAACATCTCAATAAATCTGAAACATTAAGTAAGAGACGGCTGTCGGTCGCTTACCGCAGGCTCATTTAAATTCTTGACACGCCTGTTCTAGCAATATCATGAAAATCTGTAATAGCTATTCCTTGTAATTCAGGACCTTCAGCTTTCAGACGTTAAGTGAACCTTTAACTTAATTGGTACTAAAGTTAATGCTAGACCTTTAAAAATTCTGAAAGGTGTTAAGTAGCTCTCAGTAATAAGGTGGTAGAAGACTAATAATGTCTAGTGTACATATAGTTTAATACTATCTTTGTATTTATAAATAGGTGTAAATATCCTTGTATATATTACATACATAGGTGGTTTTTTTTTTGGCTTGTATCGATCTATGTATGTCTTAGTAGTATTTTATTACAGTACAGGTATCAAAAATATTTATGAATTAAAAGAAAACAAAAGACTGATCACTTGCTGATTAAAGTTTTTAAGTAAGACGTTACAATGCTTTAGTAATCTGGTTATCTAAAAGCATTATAGCCAGTAAAATTTTCCTAGTTTCAAAAATTTCTTCAAATACTTTCTCGAAAAAATTAAACTTTTCAAATTTGTGTTACCATCAAAGATAAATGTATCTTTGATGGTAACACAAATTTGAAAAGTTTAATTACAATGGTAATTAAACACATTTTAAGAAATGTATTAATCTACTCTATGATTGTTATATTTTCCATATTGTTAGTTATAAATAAACAAACGAATGAATTTTAACAGAAAATGAAATTATACCATCAAAAATGAGGAAAATTTTCTTTCAAACGCGAGAGAAATTTGAATATCGTCCATTAGAGATCCAGTAAATCATCAATTAAACTGTTTTGCGCACAGTTTGTTTAGCAAATTAATATTTGTCTGCTATATTTACTAGCTGTAAAGTAACTAGCTATTCAGGTCTGAAGGAAAGTCTAATTTTCAGAAGGCAGCAATTATGGATGTAAAGATGTAAAGTATTTTTTTTATTAAACGGTAAAGTTTTTATACCTTTTTAAATTTATATATGATCTTGAAAAAATGCACATATAGAAAAAAGTCCTAATATCAAGGATTTTCCTACACCGGATTCTTTTTTGATCGATTGATTTTTTTCTCCTTTTTTTGATGTGACTCTGCTTCCTTAGGTAGCAGTGTTACTTCACAGTCAGTAGAGCAAACTTATGCTGTAATTCCGAGCTATTCCTATTCTGCAACTAATATATCAAATACATTACCACACAAACCAAAACTTTCATGTTCTTGATAAAATTGCGAAATTCTCTGTAAGTAATATGAATTGTACAACGTGTCAACTGATCACTTGAGGAAAATGTTTCGGTTGAGTTATCGCCGAGGCCGTGTAAGCAACGTTCTGAAGGGAGGATGAATTGCTTTCTCTGCGATGAATTGTTTGCGGTTTCAAACGACAGACGGCTGGCAATGCTATGTAGGCAGCTGTTCCTGTTTTTGTGAAGATATGGTGCAATGTTACTTGGTAATGTAACAGTCAGAGTTTGAGAAATGAGAGCTGTGTGTGTGCTATGTCTGTTTTTGAATTGTTTTTATGAGTGGTACATTTGTACATGTTAATACTTTTCAATGATACATGACAGTTTTGCATTGGGATGCTAATTTTTTATATGCTTTGATCTGAAAAATGCATGATTGATAAATTATTCCAAAACAAGGAGCCTCTCGTGGTCACGATGTCATATAAACATTTATCTACACTAATGTTGTAACATTCTACTTATGTTTCCAATACTTGACTTATAATTACTACTGTTATAGCACAGACAACAAAACACTCAATTTAAGCAATTTCACATGATGTTATAATATCCACATCGATATCGTAATAGCTCATTATATATATATCATGATTGCAGGGCCAATCAGGTTGGACTCGTTACTATTATGAAACTCGCTGCGCTCGTTTCATAAACTCACACTCGTGTTTTAATACCCTTAATTATATGACAGTTGCATAAACTACTATTAAGCCCGCTTGTACAACTACAGAATCTTAAACATATCAATTAAAGTGTAATAATTATGGTAAATGCGCCAAAGAATCGTTGTGCAAGTGCGCCTTAAAGAACTTTTTTTTTTTTTTTTTTTTTTTTTTTTACCCAGGAACCTTTTAAAAGTACCACTCGACCCCGGGGAGGGCGAGTGGTTATGTGGGAGTCTCCGCCAGAAGGCCGGCATACCCACTAAAAACCTGGGGTGTTCCACCTCTGCATCGCGATCAGGGCCCCGAGAGTGCGATGCATGCGTCCGCAGCCCTGGCGATGCTGGCCCGGAATCAGGCCCCGTCTCGGGGAGCTTTTGCTCGACCCTCTAATGGACGACGTGTCGGAACACGGGACACGTCGTGCATCCTGTGGGGACATAGTCCTAAGGGCAACAGGTTCCCCGACCTGCCGCCCGGAGTCCCCTTTACGGAGGTCGGCGGTCGTGCGCCAAGCGCCGTCCTCCAACGCGCCTCCTGCGCAGGGAGTTTGGCTCCGCAAGCCTCTCCCGCGCGCGCTCCGCCTCCTCCTTCAGTGCGAGAACTTCTTCGCAGAAGTCTCGCACCGCGTCCCAACCAACGTCGCTCTCGACCATCGCTTTCGCAACGGCCGGGAGCGACAGCCTCCGGTCTATGGCAGCCACAAGCCGCGCCCTCTGTTCCTCCCACGCCGAGCACTCCGCGAGGGTGTGCTCCGCCGTGTCCTCCGGGTCCCCGCAATGGTGACAGGCTGGTGTCTCCTCCCTCTGCACAACCCCGAACAGGAATCGGCCAAAACAGCCATGGCCTGTCAGGAGCTGCGTGACACGGAAGGAGAGAGACCCGTGCTGCCTCGTC
This sequence comes from Macaria notata, assembly GCA_927399415.1. Lineage (NCBI taxonomy): Eukaryota > Metazoa > Arthropoda > Insecta > Lepidoptera > Geometridae > Macaria > Macaria notata. The sequence goes on from OV656730.1 coordinate 11,998,364, forward strand.
AACCACTGCACGAGGACAGGGCGGATTGCCTCCACCGTCCGCACACCCGCGGTAGGCTCTTCGAGCCGCCGCTGCCACCTTTCGATGGCATCGTCCCGGGCTTGTTGCCGTAAGCGCCGCACCTCCACGGGCAGGGGGTACTCACCTCGCTGCTTGGCTGCCGCTAGCACCCGGTATATCCGGGCCATCATTTCGGCGTCTATGTCCCATGGGACAGAGCCTGCCAACGCGCAGGCCGCCTCGTAGGAGACGGTCCTGTAGGCTCTTGCCGCCCTGATGGCCATGAGCCGCTGTGGCCGCCGAAGAAGCCGAATATTTTCGGCTTTCAGGGCCTCCGCCCATATGGGTGACCCGTACAGCGCCATCGAGCGTACCACCGCTGTATAGAGGCGGCGGCACGCGACGCTAGGCCCACCCAAGTTCGGCAGGAGGCTGCCGAGGGCAGCGGCTGCCTTTGTCAGCCTCGGGGCCAGGCAGCGGAAATGCTCCCGGAAATTCCATCGGCTGTCGAGGACAAGTCCCAGGTACTTCATCGTACCTCCGACGCCGATGGTAGCACCTCCCACCACCAACTCAGCCCCCGCAGGAGGTCCGTTCCGAGGGCCGTGAAAACACAGCGCCTCGGACTTTTCGAGGGCCACCCGCAGGCCAAGGCGCCTGATGCGCGCCACCACATTCCCAACACCGGCCGTTGCTAGTTGCGCGGTCCTCCGGTGGTCTCGGCCTCGCGCCAACACTAGGGTGTCGTCGGCGTAACACACCAAGCTGACCCCCCTCAGGCTGCCACCACGGAGAACCCAGTCGTAGCCGATGTTCCAGAGCAGGGGCCCGAGTACAGAACCCTGCGGAACACCGCACGACATTTGCCACCTGCCCCACTCGCCCCTCATCGGATAGACAATAAATCTATCCGAGAGGTAGTCCGCGAGGATCCGGCGCAGGTAGGCGGGAACCCCATGGTACCGCAGCGCCTCCTTGATGCAGCTCCAGGGGAGGGTATTGAAGGCGTTGGCGATGTCTAAAGACACCGCCAAGACGACCTCCCCCTGGGACACCGCATCTTCCGCTAGGGCCCTCACCATCGATATGGCATCGATGGTGGACCTGCCCCTGCGGAAGCCGAACTGGCAGTCAGCCAGATCCGGCCCGACACGTTCCAGGTGCTGGCTGAGGCGCGCCGCGATGACGCGCTCCAGCAGCTTGCCCGATTCGTCCAATAAAACGATCGGGCGGTACCCGCCGGGTGAGTCCGCGGGCCTTCCCTCCTTGCGCAGTAGCACCAGGCGCCCGGTTTTCCACTGCCGTGGAAATCGCCCACTCCGGAAACACTCCGTGAGGAGGTTTTGGAAGCGTTGGCCCAGAGCCTCCAACGCTAGCACCCAGGCCCGTCCGGGAATCCCGTCAGGACCAGGGGCCCTGTTTTTGGCCCTGAGCCTGTGGATGGCCGCCGCAAGCTCACCCTCGGACACCTGCGGCACCTCCGCCTCCTCCTCCTGAGCCTCACCGCTTCCCGATGTTGGTAGCATGACCGGTGTGGCATGGTCCCCCACGCGCGGGAATAACGCACCTACCACTGTCTCCACGAACTGCGGCTGCATAGACGCAGTCAGTGGTGGCGCCCACGCGCGGAGCCTGCCCCGGACCATCTTGTAAGGCCGGCCCCACGGATCGCGGTCTAGCTCTTGGAGCATCTCCTCGCGAGCCCCCTCTCTCGCCTCCAGGATCGCCGCTTTGTAAGCGGTCTGCGCGATTCTGTACAACGCGTACAACTCCACCTCATCAGTCTCCACTCGCCGCCGCCGTCTGCGATAACGCGTGTACCGGCGCCTTGCCCTCACACATTCCTCGCGGTACTGTGTGAGTCCGGCATTCCACCAGTACACGTTGCGACGGGGCGGCAGAGCCTTGACGCGAGGCATGCACGCGTCGCAAACCTCCACGAGCGCTACGCAGAACCACTCTGCTTCGGCGTCCACGTCCATTGGGCCCTCTGGCGCCCGGGACCACGATTGGACGAGGGCCGCTTCAACGGCCATCTCGCAATCCATCCGCTTGAGGGCCCACCGCGGCGAGTTCTCCCTCACAGGGATCATCGCGCTTGCTGGGAGAGGCAGGTCGTACCGGATATACCTGTGATCTGACAGGTTCTCCTCATCCGCCAGCACCTCCCAGTTTTGAATACGGCGCGCGAGAGCAGGGCAAGCGAACGTCAAGTCCACTATAGAGTTGCCCTGTGGTCGCACACACGTATGCACGGTCCCCCTGTTCAGAAGAACCAGGCCCGTAGCCCTCAGCCATTCCTCCAACGCCTCACCCTTGGCGTTGGTGGTGCGCGAACCCCACATTACCGAGTGGGCGTTGAAGTCACCCGCGACGAGGACCTGGTAGCGGTGGCACTGGTGCACGAGTGACTCCAAACTCGTGAGCCAAGCGCCTTAAAGAACTTATCATAACTAAAAATATTTATCTGCAACTTATGTACCTGTTTAACAAAATATTAGTTTTCTATTGAATTAATTCTTACAGAAACACAATAGTGTACCGGTATTCCTTCACAAATAAGCAAGCAGTTGATAAAGCAAGCACGTACCATAAATAAAACCTAAAAACCACAAAGACGGGCCATCTCCGGGGATTTGAGATTGTGGAGCCATCTTTTGCAAAGCTCTTGGGATGAATTTCAATATACAGAAATTCATGTCGGTAATAGTAAACATTCATGTAATGTAGTCATATATATGTTTTCCGCTTTTTCGGTAAAATTTAGCTCACTGTATTTACTAGTTTGACAAAAATGTGTTAGTTAAAAATTATTTCTGTTAGGCAATCTGACAACCCTTGACAACAACACATAAAATAAACAAAACCGTGGGGAAAACGATACGTGCCGTTTCACAAAATCTTAGAACATTAAATTTATTTATAAGTATTTTATAATATTTACATTACATTAAATTCAAAAAACTATTAGTAATTGAACCGATTACAATTTTCCGCCATGAGATCATATGACTTTACTTCTTCTTCTTATCGAATGAGAGTGACCAACTCTGGTGTCGAGAGTTTTCAAACCGCTCTAGGGGCCTCTGGCATGGCTTAACGACTGCCGAACTAGACAAACAGCCGGGACCTACAATTTAACGTGTCATCTGACCCACGGAAGCGCCCAAAATGGAATGCCACTATATATGACTTTACTAAAGTTACATCAAGTGGTATCTAGTAATCCGACCAAATATAGACAAGTCCTAAGAATCAGTAGGTACCTACGTTTCATCATTCCTCTGACTACATAGGCTGCTAGGCACAAGGTCAGACTGTGTATAATATAGCTACATACATACATACAATATGGATAGTTACTTAGGTTAGACGAACTATTAGGGTGGTTTTACAAATGTGATCGTTATTTGAACTGTATCTCATTAATATCCTAAAAATATGCAGTCTCGATGCTTACTCATGTTACTGAAATTCTTTAAATTACTTGTACAAAAAAATATATTCAGTAAAATAATAAGAAACAATATTTACACATATTAACACTAATAGAACTAAAAAAGAGTATTTACATCTAAACTAAATTTAAACAATCTACATGTGGTATGGAGCCAAGAACGCTGGCTGCATTCCCACGCTGGATTGCTATAGAAATCCTTTGCGCAAGGAACCAGCCAGCGTTCTTGTCTCTAGTGATGTCAATCAACATTTTATTTATTTTTTTTATAAAAGACTTCGTGCTTTTACCCCACGGACCAAAAGTTTCGAAGCCAAGCGGTACGAAAATATAATCAGTCGATAATGATGTATATTTTCGCCGCTTGGCTTCTTCTGCTGCGTCCGCCGCGGCTCCTGCCGCTTGTACTGTTCCACTGAGGCGAGAAGGAGCTAGTGTATCGACGCAAGTTGCGTCCCATACAAGAGCTTTTCCCCGCTCCCAGGGAATCAGTGTGAGGCCATCGGGGCGCTTACCATCGTCACGGACCATGCCAATCGGTTCAAGAACTGATGGTACGTTGACAGTGGCAAGTGCCCGTCTCACTATATCATTCAGCGAGCCGTGGCGGGAGAATCTGCCTGCACTGCGAAGGCAAAAAAAAAGTATATAAAAAAATACAAAAAATCTTGTACAAATAGTTTATTGGTCAAAAATATATACCTAAGTATGTGAAAACGTACCTTTTGTGTATTGATGTATTTAGTAGTAGCACGTTTGTTCACCACTATCACGATTGCGTTTTTTTTTTTTTAACTTTAACGGGTTTGCACTTGGCCGTAGTTTACTTGATAGCAAAAGCAAAGGCTGCTTACCCGATAAGAACCGATCTGGATTTGGATCCTGGACCAGTGAAGACAAGGTAAGACACTGGCAAGTCAAAGTAGGTAAACCATGCTCAGTCATGTCTGGCGCATTCATGACAAGAAAACTCTAGACAACAGAGTTTAGGTACGTATTGTTTTCACGCGAATTTCTGGTTTTATTTTTTCAGTTACGGAACTCCTTGCCTGTACTGACCCCATGTTCCCCATGATCTCTCTCTCTCTTTAAGTCGTATTTCCTCATGACTGAGGGTCGTGAAGAATTGTCGTCGTCGTCGTGGTCGTCCCCCGCAGAATTGATTGGTCAGGGGATTTCTCTTGTGCAGATACGTCGTGGAGGGCGCCCAAGTCTTTCTTTTGCCACGGAGATACATGTCCTCGGATATTGTGGTCCTCAAACATGTCGGTTTCCTTACGATGATTTCCCCGTGATCAAGCGATCATCAAAGCAAGAGTGAATCATCGGTACTCTTGTAGTTCTGGTCATGCAAAATCGTGTGTTATAAAAAATAATTTTAATTTTACTCTTCAGCATAATAACCAACAGTATTCGTATAATATCGTATATTGTCTAATACAGTCTAATACCAAGCAACGTCACAGAGCTCTAGATCCTACTAACTACCTACCCCACTTTGATTAAATATTTGCGTGCCTTGATTAGAAGGGACATTTATCCACTTCGACTTAATTACTCGTGCTTGACGATTTCTGAGGCCATTTTGTCTGAAACTATCTTAAGTAGGTAGATAGATTAAACATTAATTACAAGAGGTCTAATCTACTGTTTATTGGTGTGAAAAATTTATGCGAACTATACAATTTTGACCTAATAATAGTAGGTATAGGAACATATCATAAAAGTAGGTAAATTAACAGTTCAATACAAATTTCTTGTATTTTTATAGTTTAATGGTTGGATACAATATCTATGTATGTATTTCTTTTGACACTTTATGTGTCGTAAATGTAACTTTCATGGGTCGGTAGTGAAAACAAATGTACCTACATGTAAGTAGTCTAGTATTTCTCAAAGGAGTCGCGTAAACCTTTTTGCTACAATAATTTAAGGGCACAAAAATTGTTTACCCTAAGGAACACTTCAACATCTCGGCCCATAATTTATGTACAATTATATCGTATTGATCGAATTCCAGGAAACAAGTTTTGTTTACTTTCTCTCGTCGAGGGATCGATCAGTTATTATTATACATGAGATGTTTCCAAATAATTTCTGTTTGTAAAAGATGCTTAGTCAATTTTTAGCTATTTTTGGAAATATTACAACAATAAGTAAATAAAAAACGCAATATGTATGTATTTTAGATAATTTTCTTCGAACAAGATTTTTTAATCTTCAGATCTCATCTTTTAGGCTTACCCTTGATGACAACTCGCGGGTATACCTACATTTACCATATTAGTGTGATGTGATTCGATCGTTTTTAAGGATATCTCTGTTGCTCTTGGGTGTGAATATTACTAATACATGAGAATATACATTGCTTTTATGCTTAAAACTTTTTCAACAACGCATATAGACTTAAACACTAACCTCCTTCTAAACTGATCATAGTAAAGTCTAGCACAAAGCTTACATTGTCAGATAGTGTCTATGCCTTGCACATATGCATTAGAGGAGCATGCATTTTACATTAGGTGCGCTGAAGTACTGAGCGGCCCGACGGGAATCGAGTGTGAAAACTTGTATTGAAATAGAAGTAAGGTAATGTGTATGTACCTTGACTTGAAGCATGAAAAAAGAAAATTGGAAAATTTTTAGGTTTTTTTTTACTTTTTAAAACAGCACAGGCAAAACCACAAGTTCAGCAGCGCTATCTTCTTATAAAACATTCTATTGCTTAGTAATAATAATAATAAATAATAATAAAATTTCGTTTATTGCTCCAAAAACATAATAAAACTATACATAAATGCACTATAAACACCGCACTAGGCGAACCTGTGTCGCGGTGTGATAGTAAGACTCAAACACCTAGAAAAATTGAGAGATATTGATAAAAATAAAATAAACTATGTACTTAACTAGTTTTGAATAAGAATAAAAACCATTTATTATAGTTTAAGGTAAATAAATACCTGATTAATAACTCAATCATTCTTAGCTCGTGACCGCCATGAAAGCCATCCTAAAGGCAAAAAACGCTATAAATAAACTAAAAGTCTAGAAAAATTGTAAAACCAATCAAGCTATGTCATCAAAGTTCATCGACCGTGGGTATTGTTCATGTAATTAAAGCTAGAGATCGTGCAAGATAATTCTGCGAGCGGATAAAAGTGGAACCAAGAAGCTCTAACTGGGGAATGAAAGCTTATAGCACACAAAACCTGTAATATACTTACGAGCAGAAACGACTTCAAATTATAAAAAAATACATTACATTTAATGATAATGGCAATACTGCCATGCGCAATGAAAATCATTTACTGAAATAAGCTACTTAAGGCTTAAAATTAAGGCTTGTAGTAATGTATGGCGTTGCGTTCTAAATATTACCTACAAACGTCATAATGTGCGTCGGTCTTTATCAATAATAAAAGTTCATTCATGCAACTGTGTGTTTCAATCAAACAAAAATTCAAGAGGAGAAACACAAAAACTCGGTTGCTTATATTGGCAACTGTAATATTTCGAGAGTTTAGCAACCCTTCTTGATTGACGCAGCTTTATATACTATGACAAACAGCCGATATAAACAAGCAAATTTTAAGTAAACTATGTTATTAATTGACATGATGGTAACTCACGACAGTAGTGCTGCTCCCAGTCGTGTGTAGACTTATTTAGTAGGGCACTAGACCTGCCATCGCCACTCCAGATCAGAAGAGCCCTCAGCGTCGGCCCTTCACGGGGAAACTTCTCGAATTTCTTACAACTATACGTAGTTTTTATCTACATAAAGTTATTTATAACATGCTGGTAAAAACATTTTTATAAGGAATAGGCTTACGTCTAACTATAGCCCGCCTGATGCACAGCACCGCTGTTATCTATTCTAAGATAGTACGCTTGTCTAGAAGAAATCTATTTAATCTGTTTTGAAGACCTCTGGGTTGTAATTTAAAAGTGTGGAAAAAACGGGTAAAATTATTTATCTTTGAGGGCTTCCGTTGCGTGCGCTGCGAAAACAGTTTAAGTCGTGGATAACAGCTATAATTTATAAAGCTGAAGAGGTTGTTTGCAAAAATAAATATGATATCCAAAATAACTATTCCACGCGGACGAAGTCGCTGGCACTGCTAGTAGAGAAATATGACTCAAAGATTGACTTCAAATTGTTCAACTTTTACTTGTTCCTGAAAATAAGTACTTACTTTAACATTGAATATAGGACTTTTACATCATTCAATATAAATTTGTAGTTAGTCATATTCGCTCGATATAAAAATGTGCAAACTAATACAAATACAAATACAAATTATTTATTTATAACTCCATAGTTACAAGTCAGAATACGTCATGTACATGTATTGTTTACAATAGTAAACTTAATAATTTAAGTTTAAAAGTATTGTACTTATAAATATACCTTATCTACTTTTCACTCATAACTAAATTCACAATAATGAAAAAGAGACAAACTCATAATGTTTTTCTCGTAAGTGGAGTTCTAACCAATTCTGTTAATAATTCAAAAACGTTGATTTCCTTTATTTTGTGCACTTTGTGTTGGTCAAACAAACTTTAAGTCCATTTTACATGTAACAAAGAGAATGCAATGTCCACGGGATGATATTTTCAATTTTCCTGATCAACTCCGTGCATGGGAGCATAATGGAAAACCTCATTAGAGTATCTGCACTGCAACAGTGCACGTCAAGTGTGGTTAAAAATCATATTACCTTTATTCGTAGTCATGTAATAAAAAAATGTTTTAATTATTTGTTGGGTTGATGATATTTTATTATTTCTTGTTTTTAATTTACGTCATATCAAAAGATCTTGTCATGAAGTCTGTCTCTTTTGGTATATGACTTCCATGGGTAAAACATAAAGAAGCAATTGATTACAATGAGAGAGTAAATAGGTTTCTTCTAGGCAAGCGTGCTACATCTTAGACTATAGTGGTGCTTAACACCAGGCAGGCTATAGTCTAGTCCATAAACGTAAGCCTTTTTCGTGTTAAAAAAAATATTATAAAGTACGTTCCATTTCGATTGGCAATTTTACAAAACCTTTTATGACACTGATTATAATTTGTTTTATTTTACCTACCGGTATGTTTCATTTACAGGGCTTCGCATAGATATGTACCAAAAGAAAATCAAATACCTACATTTTGCCACCAAGCAGTACCAAGTAGGTAGTTTGTAGTTTTTAAAGATTTTGTTACTCAACGTTATATAATAGGTAGTGCTACAGGCATAAGCAGCGCAGGTGTTACAACTTACCATCAGGAGAGCGCTATAAAAATACTTAGGCACATAAACAACGAAAGTTCTTACTTAATGTCATTTATTTATATATATATATATGTAATAGTATAATGTAACAAAAATATTTTACGGATCACCGAGAACGTACATACGCAAGCGCTATCCGAACACTGAACAAAATAGCGGCTTTGCCACGCGAACGCGGCCGAAGGTGACGCATCTCTGTTGTCTGACGTAACAAAATGTGTCTGGAAAAGGGACATAACTCGCGTTTTGTATTATTTTCAAAAAGTACTTTGGTTAGTGTTACAAAAAGTGTTGCAATGCTTTTTTTTTTTCATTTTAAGTATAATAATATTAATAATAAAAAGAGGTTTTCGTTACTAATATTTAAAATAAAGTATAACATAGAACACTGTTAGCGCGATAAACACTCTTATTACAAAAATCACAGTTAATAAGTATAAAGATCAATAAATATGACAAATAAATAATTCTAGTGTGTTCTAGTACTTTGTTTAGTTGTAATAAAATTCGATGATAAATTATTATTTCTGGAACCTATTTTGGTAAAATTGTAAGTTACATCATTTTCACTCTCAGCTACTGACTAGGGGTCAACGCACTTTATTGCCAATCGAAATGGAACGTACTATAGTACGTTACATATGGTCTCAAAAATACTACGGACATCGACATACTACACCATTTTATTGTTTACTAGTGGACGCCTGCTGCTTCACTCGCATTATTTCGGGATAAAAGTAGCTTATGGCACTCCAGTGGCCTCATACTATCTACATACCAGATATTATGAAGATCCGTTCAGCCATTTTTGCGTGAAGAGTGTTTAAATAAACTGACAAACAGATAAACAGAGACACAGAGAAACAGATACATAGACAACAATTCTAGAAATTGTTGGAACGTGTTCTTTATTAATTCTAAGTACATGCAATTTTTTTATGTTATGTTCAATGTTCAGACTTTCGACCCTCTTCAGGTTGATTATGTCTAAATACAGATTTTTTTCTCAAAAAAAGCTGTGAACAGCCATTAATTTTGTGTTCATGCAGGTAAGTAAATAATAAAAAACATACATGCACCATACAGGTGTTGCAAGCCTTTGCCTGGAATTGCATGTGAAAGAAAATTGAGGGAAATTCAATTCGAACCGTGGAGCGAAGATTCCAAAGGAATAATTAATAGCCCAATGAAATGGGTAAACGAGAAATATTTAATATACATATGTATGTGTTCATTCAAATAGCATAATTGGAAAAACATATTAAACAGCAATTATCTAATAGTCAGTAAAACAACATTAATATAAACAATAGAATAGATACTTTAATAAAAATAATAATACCTTCTATCTGTAGCTGTACGTAGAAATCGATACTCTAAATATTATCATTAGATGGAACATCTAGGTTTCTATTAATATTTTATATTATTAGGTTATAAAGCTTCTCACCACCTAACATTAAGGGGTCTGCTTTCCAATCCGTCCTAAATAACAACTAACTTCAGCTTAACTTTAAATTATTTACTTCTATACATATATACGTTCACTTAAAGCAATTATTAAATATTGTACTCATTTATTTATTATTATTTGAACAAACATGTTTAATACATAAAATGTAATTTCAGCTGTAAAAGTTTTGAAGCTTATTTTTTTTGTGACACATAGTCAAATTTATATCAATAACGCATGGAACCGAAATGAAACTTTCCCATCCCTAAACGGGCGGCAAGCGGCGCGTAGGTTTCGATGTCCCCCTCCACGCATGCTTCAAGGTTCTCGTTTCGCCAGTAGGCAGGCATCGCTCCGCGCGGAATCACAAGCAGCTTCAATCGTCCGGCCGAGACCGCGCGGCCGCGGCCGGGCGAAGTAGGTATCACGAGTATGCCTACAAACTAAAGTATTAACATCATACTATTTACATCTGGACGTTTTCTTTTGGATTGCAGGCCCCGTAATCTCAACTATATGGCATTCATTCACATTAAGAATTATCTACCCTCACTGAAATGAGTTAACAAATGCTAACATATTCCCTTACTAGACATTCATTCCTTCTATTTTTAAATCTGACTATTCAATGTATGTATAGATAATAAATATATTACTTACCTTTAACTTATTGTACATATCTGAGCGACTTTATGTGCGTATGTAAGTAGGTATGTTTTATAGAATAGCCGCGCAGGTATACTTATCTCTGCTTTTACTTTAGTTTATTATTTTAAAAATTATAGCTTATAATTACGTCCCGTCTTTAAATTTAAATCTAACGGAAAGAGCCTACATTTCACGACACAAGTCTCGGACTTAGTGTGGAATGTAGTGCACCCAGTGTTTAATATCTATGTTGTACCAATGTAACCTATCTCGTAAACCATGTTAAATATTTTTAAGTATACTTTATAGAATTAACATATGTAACTAGTTTTTAAGTGCTAAATAAATAAATTATTATTATTCGTAATCGAGTTCAAAGTTTAATTGCCTCGAATATCTGCTGTAATTGTTTTGAGACGTTAAGTAAACTTAGACTCTGAGTAAGTTAGTAGGCACGTGGTTTGCGGCAGCACTCTCTCACGTAACCTTCAAAATTACATTTATTACTATTACGTTTTTTACCTTTTAGCCTGCAAAAAGCGTAGCAAATTGAAGTTGTTATTCACCAAACCGAGAGATTTCCATCGGCCATTTCTTGTGGTGCTTTCCGCTAGCAGTAAACTTGAAAGTCAAGCAGCAAGGTGTTTCTTAAATGTGGAAAGTTTTATTTGGAACCGAAACGCCAATCAACGACGTCGTAACAAATGACAGTAATGCATCATCATAATATTTGAAAGGGGTTATACGAGGATTGACATCACGATGCGCTCCGCGGGTGGAATTGTTATGTCAATCCCATACATTGGGTTTTCTATTCGTAAGTATGCGTCATGACGCTCACTAAAATACGCCTCTTTGTCTAAGAGGGCTTATACCGCAGCGTCCTTCCACCTGTACCTTGGCCAAAAGACTCCAACCTTTTAGTTTGGATTGAATCCGTGTGTATCGTTACTCTAACTCTGCCTAACTAATTATTGCTAAGTTTGTACGCTCCACACGCACGACACAAGATAACCTGTGTAGTGTAGATCCCTGTCGACTGGCAAAGTTTTATTGGAACCCTAAACTGAATATGAAAGTGTTGAACATTCAGTACGGTTGTAGGGCAGTCTTGCGACTAACATAAATTTGCAATTGTCGCTGTCGCACCAAATTTATGTCTGGCGTAGATACAATATTAAATACGTCGATAATTTTATACCAGTTCATTAATTGTAAATGTGGCATAAGAAACATCTATACCGTTACTCGAACCTTGGTTATCAAGTATCAATGAATTTTTCACCACAAGAGCGTGCCTCCGGAATAAATACCAAATGTCTGAAGCGCGACTGCGATTTGTCGCACCTCAAGTTGCCTTAAATAATCACCAGCTAAAGTTTGCTTATTTCTACTTGCCTGTTGTTTAACTTGGCTCGTTAGTTTTAATCAAGCGGTGACGTATGAGTAATTGGAACTTAAGGTGTACCAGCCAGAACATTATGTTTATAAAATGTATTGTAAAGATACAATCTATATAGATGTTACGGTAAATGTGGATAATTCTCAACATTTACCGAGTGCGTTGGTAATTATGTATAATTCCCGGGAATTATGCATAATCCCCGATTATCTACATTTACCATAACATATACATGTATACCCAGTAGTGGGATTCCAAGAGCTTTAATGATACAATACAATATAATGTTTGATACTTTTTTTAAGTATGTATATTCCACCAACGTCTCTGGCGTAGCCAAGGTTCTTTTGTAATGTTTGATTCTTACTTTGAACTCGAATACTAAGGAAAGTGAAATGACAAACAAGATAAAATCTTAAGTTTTCTGTCTTCATAATTAATAGCTTGTCTCTTGAAAAACAATCAGTTAAATATGTTTTGAGGATTTGGTGTACTTATATGCATATAAAATCATTCAAAAAGTTGTTCACAAAAACAATAAAATTTAGAGCTTTTTGTTTGTCTACAATTCATCCTACTCTCTTTGTTTTAGAATCGTTCTATACAACAGTTTGTATGGAGCTATGCTCAGGCTACTCCACGTTATCTCAACTTGACACTAAGTTGTAAGAGTGACGATGTAAGCTCATAGTGCAAGGTGCTTCCTTAATGAACGCACTTACTTTGCTAAGCTTTCCCGGTGACAGTTCGTTGAACTAAGTTTGTGATAGTAAACTAGTCAAATGATTCGCAAGCATTCGCATTCAATACTCGTTTAGAAGCTAAGTTTGGCGCGAGAAGTAATGAAGTGCATTTTCGTGCCTTATGTCCATATAAACTTATATAAGGACACAAAAAACAAAAGTTTGTGTCATAAACAATAAAAAAAACTGTGCAAAATAACACATGAATCAACTTTGTTTTTTTTATTTTTTACGTGGGATAGGTTTACGTTTGACTACAGCCTGCCTGATGTTAAGCATTGCTGCAGCCTAGATGGATGATGTTAAACTCATGTTTTGAACTTTGTAATGGGTTCATTTTTAACGTATTGTTTATTGGGAAACGAGCGAAAATAATCACGGCCAGGAAGGATTCGAAGCAGAGGTTTATTTTTATTTTCTAACAAACATGATCCGTGCAGTTTCTACATTAATTTCTGTAATAAATAGTATACAATTCTTCAGAGTTTGTTTCATTATTCTTTCCTCCTTGACATTCGCGTCACGAAATAGCGATAAATAAACAAGACAATTTTAGAAATAATATTAAAGGAAGTGAGAATTTATCACCCGAGGAAAGAAGGCTGGGGTTGCGTACATCTACCTACCTACTGCAGGAAGTAGACAGTTTTTAACTCACGAAGATATACTATACTATTTTACTAGTATACGTATTAATTGTTTTGTTGTTTTAAAGAATGTTTGCGTTGCATCTCCTCGCTCATCTAATACGATCAAAAATGTAGCACAAAGATTTTGTTTGACTTATAGGTCACTGGGGTTGCTTCTGTATCAGAACAAAACATAAACTGCTTAAAATTTTAAAATGGTAACGGAAAAAGTAATCCATTGTTACCTATTCATTTATTACATTTATCGATCCAACATGTTAAGATACAAATTTTATCGCATCACTTTGCCAGAAGCTACTTTTACATATATATATTTTCTACTAACTACAGTCGCGTTGTCTGTCATCTAGATAATTGAATTCTCTTTATAACCTCCGGTGGTCAAACGCAGTCACTTTGCAAACAAAAGTTAGATTAGTTCCGATCTACTTGACAAAGTGGGTTCAGGTTTAGAGTAAAGCTTTGAATAGCATGAACACTGTACAGTGCAGAGGTGGTTGATTCTTGAATAGCATGTACACTGTACAGTGCAGAGGTGGTTGATTCTTGAATAGCATGTACACTGTACAGTGCAGAGGTGGTTGATTCTTGAATAGCATGTACACTGTACAGTGCAGAGGTGGTTGATTCTTGAATAGCATGTACACTGTACAGTGCAGAGGTGGTTGATTCTTGCTGCTTGAGTTGTATTTCCTATTAACTTTCTTATTATTGGGGGTCATGACTTCCAGCCTTATGATTCGCTCTTAAAGGAAACTCTCCCTAAAAGGAAGCTCTTCCTGTTATAAAGACAGATAAAAAGAAATATGAGTATATTTTTGTGTATCAGCTTTTTTTTTAACAAATCTGCAAAAACTTATTTTTTGTGCAAAGCAAATAAATACTCATTCTTATAATTTCACAGTTTATTTATTAAACCTAACTAACACTACATAGCAATATTAGCTATAAAACTTTTTAAATTTTAATTGATGAAACAACAAGTAAAACAAAGTAGTTATACAATGACAACATAAAACTTCAGTTGGCTATAATGAGTAACAATAGTTATTTGTTATACAAGAGTGCAAAGTTGCTTTTTAACCGCGTGTTCAATTTTGAAGACCAAGATAGCGACGGATTCTAAAATTGACTCACGAGCGCAGCGAGTGATTCAAAATTAGAATCCTGAGCGTTAGCGAGGGAATCAAAAGAGCACGAGGTGAAAAATCTTTGCACTCGAGTGCAACACGTAACTTTTCATTCCACCTCAGCGAGGAAATGACTAAATAGCCGCGTACAAAGCAAATTGAAAAAAAAAACACCAAGAAGGTTCCGAGTCTGAGTTTTTAACAAATTTAAAAAAAGTTGTATGATATATTCGGCACCATAGAGGTAGCAGTAAATAGGTTTAATGATTATTTTAATTCAAAAACTTAGTGCACACGATGTTCTAAATTCAATTTACTTTATCCTCTAGAGAATAAAAACGGCTTTTGCACTCAGATATTGAAGAGTAAAAATACTATTTCCGAGATGGTGGGATGAAAATAAATATACTCACGCATTATGTAACTGTAACTTAAACTAACTAATCTAAACGCTTCAGACAAAAGTACTTGCATGTATGAAAAGCTTTACTTTAAGCATATGTATTCTGTGCTTTAAGGCATTAAGTAAAGTTTATAGTATTACTTGAAAGTATACTTTTAAGTATTTGTTTACTGGTGACGGGCGGTTTTATTGTTATTGATGTACTAAAACCGCCAATAAAACTATGTATTTAACGGAACATTCTACTCTGCATATTGTAAGTTTAAATATACAATTAACTACACTAATTTTTTCTTACTTAGTCTTACGCTTATTGACCTCTTCCGCGTGTATCTCTGCTTTAGATTCTATCAAGACTTTATCATCTTTGGAGTTGATAGGCACCTCTTCAAAGGGACAGTCTTCCACCACCTCTATGTCAATCTGTAACCAGGTATTAACACATATTATAGTAAACTAGTGGACGCTCGAAGCATCGCTCGCATTTAAAAGTAAAACTTGGATCCCCTATCTCATCCCTTTAAAAGTGGCATTTCCAAAAATCCTTTCTTAGCGGATGCCTACGTCATAGCGCTGTGAGTTGATAGATCACTAATCACTATGTCAGTCAGTCTGTCATTTAGGAGTTTTATATATTTAGAAGTAATTTATTTTTTTCAGATCTGTTAACTGGACAATACAATAAACATACAAAAATGTATGGTTGCAAATTTTGAGTGACCAGTAAGGGGGTGTGTCAGGTTCGGAATGACTAGTTTTCTATAAATTCATTTCTAACCTGTTACAATGTTTCAAGGGCAGTGTGGCTGGTTAGGATACATATAAAATAAATGTAGACTGAATACACCGTCATTATACCATCAAGAGAGGGTTGCTGATAGATATTAAACGCTTGTGCCAAATTTAATATCGAAATACTTAAATTTTACCCAATTTTGCAACATCAAATAAATACATTCAGCCCAAATAGATAACCTCTTTTTTGGTTGAAAAAGAAAAAAATAAAAGTATCTAATATATTTATGTTGAAATAAATATATTACCGGATCTTCGCCGTCAGCGCTAGAAGGTGACTTCTGACTGTGGTTTCTGTTACTCCTTTCTGATGCAATTCTCTGGAAAAATAAAATTTACATAATTATTATATAATGCAGAGAAAACCTTCAAAGGGTCTATATTAAAATAGATAAACATTCCGGGACATTTCACACAGCATCATCTAACCCAAAACTAAGGAAATGCTTGTGTCATGAGTAGGTATTAAATTATAAACCAACTATGTAGGTAGGTATTAAATTTTAAACTTATATTCATTCTTTGAGGGTATCAAATTCTTAAGAAGGACATTTGCGTTACTCGTTTTATTTTCCATGGGTACTTACAACACTTCTTCTCCTGACCGACTCCCTAAATTCATTCAGTTTCTTCTTCTGCTTCCTCTTGAAGAAACCACGCTGGAAAATAAATATGAATTTTAGGGGCGTCAAAATGAACAAACTTGTCCACTTATTTTGTCGCATTTACATTGAGCCAGTTTTTGTATCAACTATTTTTCTAATATTTCTTACAGAAACTGGTATTCCGTTAAATCGGGTAGATCGAAAAGCCAACTCCAATAATTGGTAACATAGCTAATAGAAACAAAAAAAAAAGTTATTATGTACCTTGTACAAGCAGTAAGCAACAAGCGCCAGCACGATGAGAGCCACAATGATAGCTACTATCGCTATCAGAACAGGGTTGTTCTTGAAGGACATGTCATGCGCCAATTTTATATCCGTTACGAGTCTGAAAAAATGTACAACATATTGTAATTTGGTTATTTGTAACATTATATAATATATATACATATATATGAAACAGGTGCTTTACGAGTACATAAATTAAAATAATAGATTACATTAATATGTTCTTTAATGACCAACAAGTTTAAAGTTCAACCAATTTTTATTTTTATTAAAATATTGTTAAACAGCTGTTTGTTTGTCCAATGTAATAAAAATTAAATTTATTTTGAAACAGCATTAGATTACTTCTTTTTCTTATCAAATGAGAGTGGCCAACTCTGGCGTCAAGAGTTTAAATAAAAGTAAACAACTCAAAAGTATACTTTGGTAACTTACGTTTGCATGTTTTTCAAATCTGGATGTGTGCTTGGAAACAGATCTATATGTGATGTAACGTTGATGTCTTGCTGGCTAGTTAAAGCTTCATCTGTACAAAATAATACATGTTGATAGTTTCTTTAATCATAGTTTAATCGCCCTAAAGTGCCTGCGTAAATCGCGGTTAAAAAGAAGCAAAACTGAAATTTTAGATTTTTTTAATTAAACATTTTTCAGATTGTTTTATATCGTTTTTTTATTAGAAGCAAAACAATCGACAAGTAAAAGAGAAAATATTTGCCGTGCCTACGTTAATGTATGAGTGTATTATTGAGTTATATGAATAAATAAACTTTGAACTATAAAAATCTTTGATGAAAATATTGTAAACCTTACCAAGTGCCTTTCTATCCATTTCAACAGACACCATCATTTTGGTTGTTGTTCTTGGCTGTAATGTTAGAGTACACTTTATGCTCAACCGGTCATCCTTATCCGCCGCGCAGTTATATTCTGCTGTGGTTACCTGCAAATGTAGTAATTTACCGATTAATTGATAAGCCGAAATCCACAATCATCTAGACTAGACGATCAGTACTTTGATATATTGTTGCACACACTCAATCTCTCTCTGCTGGGTCTGTATTTACTCACTGCTGAACATAGGCCTCCAGTGCGCCCTACAATACGGGTCCTAGCCTGTCTAAGCCAGTTCTTGTCAAAGTGTTTCACAACGTCAATGATCATCGCGGCTGGTATTTTTGCTAGAAAGCTACTCTAAAGGAACCTAGACCCGAAAATAATTTGCCGCTTAACGTAACTTCACCAGACGAGAATGTCACACGAAGGACATAACCTATTTACGGGAATACGTTTGCGTTTGACTTCCTGAAGCATTGCTGCAGCCTAGGGTGACCTACCTCATGTCCCAATAGACAGTAAAAATTATGAATAATAAAAGTAATGAAGAATATTATATCAGTAGCAACTCACCAATGTGATGAAAGGTCTGCTCTCTACTCTTATAGTTACGCTTACACTCTCCCAGGTCACGTGGCCATCATTTGTTATCTTAAATTAAAATAAGTACGATTTGTCAGTTGTATTGTAACCAAATAAAATACAAAATACAAAATACAAAATCATTTATTTACAAAAGATATTTTTAACAAAATGTTTCGAATCCTCTGACCTCGTGGTAGCCGTTAGGCTGTGTTACGAGAAATAGTAACATACATTTGTTTTTTTTTTTAAATACGTAATATAATGATCTGACACCTTCTATACCTTTTATCATACCAGATAAGTCATGCCTTAATAAGAGTGACAAGTAACGGTATATTCTTCAAATGAATGTCTTTCTACTTCAATGCAACTTTAAGTGTTTATAAGGATGTTTTTTTATGGTTACTCATATATCCCAAAATAAAATTCCTTACCAAATATTCCTGGTCATCATTAAGAATGTTTTCTTTATTATTGTCTTCTTCTTTTGAGGCGAGCAGCTCTGTATCGGTGACATGTTTTACATGACTCACTCTGAAATTATGTAAATTTATAAGACCAAATATATAGTTTTAAAAAATATTGATTTCAAAGTCCATACATTACTTATCCTGCCATATTTCAGCCAGGAAGTACGTGGATTTATTCTTATAAAAATATTGATTATATTTTACTGGTCCCAAATTTATTGATTGTAAAAAATGATTTCTTTCTCTTTTTTTGATAAATTATGTTTATTACCCTTCAGTCTTAACGCCTTTCCATGCTTCGTCGAAAGAGTACTCAATAATAATTTTTTCTTGCTTTTCCATTTTTTCTTTTCGTTCCCAGCTGTCATACATCGTAGCTGTGATGACCAATTCATGTACAGAGCTCAACATACTTGATGTGTCCACTTCTATGTTGAATATGTCCTAAATTAGAGGTAAAGTTTTCATTTTAGAGAGATCAATATAAATCTATTGAGAGACAGTATACTGTGAGATGAGATGATACTTTTGTGAAGAATCCACAGTGGCTGTCTTGTCATATACCTTCATTTTTAAATCAGTTAAAAACAGACCTTACAACTTTTTCTCCGATAATTTTGATTCCAGAACTATTACGTGCTATTACCTCGTCATTTGGCCTGAGTTGTGTGACAGTAGAGCACTCCAAGGAGCCTGCGTTGGCGCGGCACTTGCTTGCGCTGGACAGTGGAGCCCCGACCACACCGAGCACGATGCAGCGGCTGCCGGTAGCTACCACACCAATGTTCTTCAATGTCACGGAGACAGTCTCAGACGATGTAGATTCAACGACATATACGTTTCTGTAAATCAAGTCATGTAATTCTTAAGATAACCAAGGTATTGTCACACGAACTCAAGTAACGAAAAGATACGGTACACCGCACGCAGTTAAGAGGTGTAGCTTCTCATATTTGTTAAAAGATTAATGTACAATATGATCATCAAATAATGCAAACATACAAGTGAAATGACATCCCGTTTTGAAACTTGTCGTGAAGACATCGAAATCTTCGGAATCGATAAGCGCGATGGCCACTATCTGATCGTTAATCAAACTAATTTATTGTGATACTTGTACACTTGTAGTAATAGGTCAATGTTTTACTTACCTTGCATCGGGATCAGATTTAGGGTTACTCTGCCAGTTGACGGTGAGAGATAAATGCGGGGTACAATCTTGGTCAGCACTGCATTGCCGGTTAACATCTGTCTTGCTTTCTATCTTACTGTCGATACTCAACTTTGCCCAGGATTTGTCGAAATCTGTACCAAAGATATTCACACATAAAATTTAAAAATAATACTTTTTAAAATCTCTTTATAACATTGCTAAATGATCAAACTGTTATATTCTTCCAGCACATGTTTCATAACATGTTCTTTATACGACTGCGGATTGTTTAGATGTCGTGTGTTAATTTGCATTCAATTAAGCAGTTTAGAAACAACCATGTTAAAAATGGATAGTTTTGATACAGTACTTACCTAATCTTGACGATATATCTTGTTGTTTCAATTTTGTAATCACAGTGTATTCGCCAATTTCTCCTATTTGCTGCAATAAAAGACACATTACTTGTTAGCCGCTCGCTTACCCCAGGGGGGTCCGCGCGCAACGCGCCTTTGCTCCTGGTCCCAGCGCGTGCCTATCTAAAATGTCCCACGAAAAAACCGCGGCCCCTCAATGGTGACTACCAGTAACCACGGACAAAGCTGACTTCTGGTTCAGGTTATGGTACCTACTACTTGGCATGGGAAGTTCTAAATTCTTGATTTGGTTACTACTAGGTACCACGGGCAAGCAAGCGGTTATACTTTTCTTTTTTTCTTTTGAATGTTCGAGACTGAGTTGCTTTTCCAGTAGTTTCCCCCACTTATGACGAAGTCAACCCGACGACAAATACACAAATATAAGAAAAAAATGTCTTACAGGAGTTATTAAAAATAAAACATTTAAGTACTTACGAGCTCGTTAACAATGATATCTTCGCAAATATTATCCTTGTTAATTGATAAATCGATTTTGAAGCTAGGTTTCTTGATGACAGCATTTCCGATTATTTCAGTGTTTACATCAAGAACTGAAAACAATAAATGTAGGGATACACATTAAATTCTGTCGCGCTTTCTACATATGTATTTATTTCTTAGTTGTTTAACTTTAGATACTACCTGCATTAATCAAAATATGTCGTCTAAGTTGTCTATGAAGATATGTACATATTTATTAATTTATGTACATAAGTCAAATTAATGAAATAATCTGCCCTTAATCGTTCCCGGTGCAAATGTGCCCATCAAGCTCGCTGCGTTTCCGCGCTGAATGGCAATAGCAGCCGTTGCACCAGAAACGATCCAGAGCGGGAGTCACCGGTCGTAACTCTAAGTTTCTGCCCAATTTACAAACTTATAAAAATAAAACAAGTTAGTATCGTTGATAAACTTTTGCTAGGCTGGAACCAATTTGGCTTACAATTTCCATAGAAATGAGTCGATGGCCAAAGAAAAATATATTATTTTATTTTTTACAAGGGACTTCTTGTGGCGTATGGAGATTAAAATCATGGAAATAACTTACTGCCAGTGACATTAGGGGTACACATGTATGTGATGGCGACACACACTCTCACCGTAAACATGGAGTCTTGAATACGCACACTCTGAAATAAAATAGCAACATAAAACTTGGTTAAACAGTATATCTAAAGGGTAATAATTATTGCATACGAACGTGTTTTCCATAAAATAAATATTTCGGGACATTGCACACATCGCCATCTAGCCCCACACTAAGCAAACGCTTGTGTCGTGGGTACTAGATAACGGGTTTAAAAACACAATAATTTTTAATTGAAGTCTATGACAATAATGTTTCAATAGTAGTAGGTACTTACCGCTCCTTTCAGCTCTGTAGAGACCTCAGCTTTGATAGTTTGAAGACACCTCAGCAGCATTACTGAAGCACTGGCGGGCGCACCAATCGCTAGTTCTGGGGAATTTACATGATTATCGTGAAATTGTACATACAAAGCTCCATGAGAATATAAACATCATTTTGGCATGAGGTTTATTCTACTTGATGATTTTTTTTTTAGTTTCTTAACAAAGTTTTGAACGGAAATAGTTTATTAATACAAAGCATCGCTACAAAACATATTATAATTTAATTAAAGAGCTAAAGTGCGTTTCTTTTTTAGTCGGTCTCTTAACAGAGCAGCGGAGCATAGTTATTTTTTGTTAATTAATAGTACAAGGCCCTGCAAGTAACATAGGCTACTCTTTCGGAACCATGCGGGTCTTCGGCCAACCACTAGTAATAACATTAACCCTCACCATTGCACCCGTTTCCATCTAGATCTGGCAGCACCTGCAGACTGAACCCCAGCCGCGTGTAGCTTGCCTGCGTGATGCGCTGATAGAGCTGCAGCTTGGTCACCTGGAGCACCGCGGAGCTGTTCAGGAGCCTCTGCACCTCGACCCCACTCAGCACATACACCACTCCAGAGTCCTCGTACGGGGCGCTCACAAAAACCTCTGTTCACATATAGGTAATTGTGCGTTTTATTATATCAGTACTTATACTTAATTATTCATATTAATATATTTTTTATATTTATTACACAAAATATTTATATAATTACTCAACTTTTTTTTTTCGAACTCAACATTAAATAATATCATATAATATTAATTGCGGCGAGTTGGTCAAAAACGCAAACTTTTGCAGACCGTCAAACAACGCAAAGTTGCGTACTTGGGTCATGTGCTCAGGCACGATAGATACGAACTTTTGCAACTTATAAAGATGGGAAAAATTGCGGGGAAAAGACGAGTCGGTCGCAGAAAGAAGTCCTGGTTGCGGAACATTCGAGAATGGACCGGGATCAGAAGTGCCGCAGAATTGTTTCGTTTGGCAATGAACAAAATAAAGTATGCAGAGCTGACTGCCAGCCTTCACTAGTTGGAGAGGCACCATAAGAAGAAGAATATTAATTATATATTTACACACGAACCCACAATAATAAATAATATGTTAGGTATATACGAAAAATAAATATTTCAGACCATTTGGTCGCATTGTGATGTGACAAGGAACAAAGGGAAGGATGTGTCCTAAGGGGTATTAGAAGAATGTATCCTTCTAAACACAATTCTTATTTGAGAATCACTTATGTATCTGCTGTGTAAAGATCTTGGTTCCCACTATGATATATTTGGGCTAGAGCAGTTAGATCTTCTGTAGCCTTTTTTTAAATTACCATGGGCTCCTTTATTATTTTGTAGGAATTAGAAGTAGTATGTTTAATTTTTTCCGCTTGTGTTCGAGAGCTATGTGTTCCCACTTTAATTTGGCACAATTCATACATTGCTGTCCGTTGCAGTAACTTAAAATTATCGTAAAAAGTAAAAGTATTTTTCCGGTAATTAATCCAGACATTTGTCACAGCGCCATCTAGCCCCTCACTAAGCAAATGTTAAAAGTTACGGAGAACACGGGTTACCTGGAATATGGTCTCCATCTACATCACTGACAGTAATACTGGTTCCAAATCTGCCTTTCGGTGTTGTTCCTATAATCGTTGTTCTTTTTTTATTATGGTTCTGCAAAAAAAAACTTTATTTATAATATTCTTTATATTATAACTTTTAATAAGTACCCGTGGTTTTGCACGCATTCTTTCGGGTCCTACACCAACGATAGCTTATTTTTTTCCCGATGGGCTAATTATATGAATAATCAAACGCCTGTACGCAAACTTACACGCAAGTCATGGTATATATGCACTGCACCATATTCTAGCTCGTTTACATCTTCCGACTGCAGCGGTGCTCCAACGATTAGCTCCGAGTAGCCATCTTGCGTCAAATCAGCTGACGCTAGAGAATACCCGAACAAACCCCCTATAACGTTCTCTTCAATGCTGAATGGATGTTTCCTTTTGCCAAACTTATTTAACACAAAGTCAAATATTTTAACCACATACGTTTTTCCATTTCTTTCCTGTTTGGACGGTCTCCTTTGGAGGAACAATATCTGAAATAGAATGAGACCAACTTCAATGCGATCAAGTATTTTGAGGTAGGTAAATATGACTATAGTCGTAAAGTAAAATACATATATGGCACAAATTTATAAAACTACAGACTATTAATAATCGAAATCCTATACTTTTTTTAATTCCACAAATAATATAACTACTATATATAATTACCGTGTCAGTAGTGGTTAATTTTTTTAGTAAACTGATGGCGTACACTGGCTCATTTGAAAAGAATTTTCCTTTTGCGATAGCATTGCCTGAAAATAAATTGATCATGACTCACTGAAATTAAAGAAACCTCAACCACTACAGTATTGATCATTGTAAATTTAAAGCTCGAGAAGTTAAAGCACTTTAGCGCTTAGCAATTCCATGAAATGAACATATTAACCTATTTATAATATAAAACATGTCCTGGAAGAAATCCCTTAGGATGATATCGACACCCGGTGTTTATGAAATTATTTACATAAATAAATTAAAATTAAAACATGTAAATTTAAAGTTTGGTATATCTCTCTGTTATCGGGGATTGACATTTATTCGTCAATCTCTACCAATGTAACTGTGAAAATTCTTATTAATGTTTACGGTTAAAACACCATTATCTATTTACTTTATACAGACAGGGAACATGACTTAAACGTAAGAAAGTTCCAGTTTTACTGTATAACAATTTTGTTCATTCTAACCACAAAAGAGGCAGCCGCATTCGTTCAACAACAAAGTATACATCAACGATCGTTTCGGTTGTTTTCGAAGCTGAGCTTTCATAAAAATGATTCTTACCAACGTTCCAATATTCTCTAAAATTCTTCGTGTTTTTACTTTTTGATTCCACTAGATCATTGGTAATGATTGAAGAGACCATCTGGCTGACATTAGATATCGGTACGTAGTTGATGTCTCCAGTGACTGAGGTTTTCGCAATAAAAAGATAATCTTCTTCTTCGTCAGCTAGAGTGGTCCATCCAGTACCACCTTCCACGAGGTCTGTAAAGAACATATTATTATGTACATACAGTGTCACAGGTGACTAACAGAAGTTTAAGTTTATAAAGTGTCTATGATATATTATAAAACATAATATTTTCAAATGAGAGCATTTGTCGGAGTTACACGCCATGGATGCCACGCAGTAGATCTATTTCACTTTCGCTTCGAATATCTGTAAATCGTAGTTCGAGGAAACAGAAAATCAAATAATCGAGGTTTATTCATCAGAAATTTTTGCAATATACTTTTTAAATTGAAATAGGTTTGTCAACGTCAACTTAAGATTTATAAGAAAACACGTAAGAACCGATTTGCTCTCGCTTTAAAGAGCTGCGACGACCACGGTCAATTGCACTGTGCGCCGAGCAATAGGCAGTTTAAAACTAAATTTGGTTTTGCGAGGCTCATACGGGAAACACAGTGTGTTGTAGCTAGGATCCACCATAGGCGGACACGCCTAGGAGGAATATGGCTATATTGTGTATTTAACATGTTTCTTTACAAATCATTATATACTCTTTGTTTTTATGTAATTATTGCATAAGAATACATATGTATGTACCAATATAACGTACCTATAAATTGACTTTACCAATAAACTGATTACATTATAATTAGCAATAAGATAAGGTGGCATAAAAACTAGATAGACTCAAGGGTTTCTCACCAGTATTTCTGTCCTCGTTTGACAAAAACCGTTCAGCCGGTCCATTGTATGGTGTCGAAGTATGTCCGTCGTATATGAAACAGGAGCCCACTGCATCTATATGCGGTTCGGTTGTGTCGTTCAAATTCATAGTCACCAGAGGGGCGCATATCTGAAACAGTCATTTTGAAGTTAAATAAGTAACCATTATACAAAAAAAAAACTAGTTCTTCCAGTTCCCATGTACAGGGACATGTGTGGACATGTCCCTTTTAGAAATGCGTGAATATTCCAAAACCTACCAAACCAATTTTTAATTCAATTACAAAATATCCTTATTGCAACGCTTAACATAGCCAGTATACCTATTTATATTTGTCCTAGCAGTTATACTGTATCAAATTCAAATTAAGTACCTAGGTATTAGTTGTTGTTACAAAACTTTTAGCTTCTTGGTTAGATTTCAGAGAACTCATTACTTATTGTCGTAACAAATCTAGTGATATTTATGCTTGATTTGCCACCAGCAATACACTTTTAACCGAACATAAGCATAAATTACGAGTAGAAAAATATTATTTCGTTTGAATGAGACTCACTCAAGGCAAAGTATGTGCTAAGGTAATTGAATTTATTCAAATTATCACTATTTTTTTTTTCATGAAATAGGCTCACGTTTGACTACAACTTGCCTGATGTTAAGCAACGTTATAATTTATGATCTAGCGCGCTTGCCTAGAAGAAACCGGTTTACTCTCGACTTGAAGACCGACAAATTATAGTTCAAGGGGAATAGAGATTCGGGCAAGGAGTTCCACAGTTTGGCTGTTCGCACGATGAAAGTCGAAGCAAAGAATTGATTTCTTTGGACGGGTTAAAAGTCTGAAATATATTTTTAAAGATAACTTACAAATACATAATCCTTGGTAGTAGCTATTGAGCCGCCCAAGTAAAAATTTTGGTCTGGGTTGCTATCTGAAAATATAATCATAGCAATATTCTGAGATACTTACTTCAGACAAACATTTAGCATAGAACTAAGTTAACGATATTCTCAATAATTTGTAAAGATATAAATGTATATTATAAATATATCAGTTATATAAACATCCATTATATAACACATAACTAAAGAAGCAGCATGGGACCGCAGATATTTTTCCATACTTGTTACATATTAGGTTAGCCTGTAGGTAGTAATCAATTAAAGTCACTTATACACTTCACTTGTTTAATTCAAAGCACTCGTTTTTACATGATTTTAGCAGAGGCCACAGAGACACGTCTGATCCGCGTCCTGTAGCGAACGGAAGAGAGATTTGACAATGACATTTAGATTTAAGTTACAATTTAATCGTCAAAGAATTTAGTATTGCCAATACTAAACAATACTTCTATATGAAGATGGCACCGATGATGATTTAACTTCTTTTAAGCCTGGGACCATTGAACTAATAATAATTAATTTATACAATTTAGAACACAGGGAAAAGAAATAATTGTACATGTATGTATTGCATCTAAGTATTCACAAATAAACCATAATTTTAACATTGCATGATTGGTTAATTTACAACAATTTTAATACTTATCTTTCTCATCAAATCATAAACTACTATTTCAACTCACCTAGTGTGTAATCAATGGTGCCATTTAGATCTATATCAATGACACTGCATAATAATTTGTTGTCCGATATTTTATCTAAAGGACACGTGTATACTTCTCCAATAAAATTACTCCTTGGCGACCCCACAACTGAAATGAGTAATAATTAACATACAAAGGACTAACAAGCTAGTCTTATAACTTTAAACTTTTAACTTTTTTTTTTTTTAACTTGAACGGGTTTGCACTTGACCATAGTTTACCTGATAGCAAGTAAGGCTATGGCCTAAGATGGAGCGTGCCAAATTATGGCAAATGAAGGCGGTTTATGGCAACAAAAGTGTTGCTCCTAAATAGAGGGCGTGCTAAAGGTTCTATATATTTTTTATAAAAAAACCTCTAAAATGGCAAGATGCTAAAAATTTCTTTGACTGCAAAGATGGTTTTGTTTATTGTAATGTTTTATTTATTATAAATATGTTCACGATATAGACAGGTGACGTGACGGACAGACGGATGAACGGTGGGGTTTTAGTAATTCTTCTTCTTCTTATCGAATGAGAGTGGCCAACTCTGGTGTTGAGAGTTTATCGAGCCTGTTTTAGTAATGAAGATCCTAAAAAGAAGAAGATAAATGCAAACTTACATTTTCCTAGTTCATATTGAATGATGGCTTAATCGAGTAACTCATTAGAAAGGAAAATATGTAATCTCTACTCTAGGGAATTGATGTCCTTTTTAAGCCATGCTACCTCTGACTAGGCTTAACAAATATTACACTCACTTAAGCTCCCAGTCCAGTATCCCAGTGAGAAGCCGAAGTCAGCTCGGGGGTTGGTCTCCCCTCCAGGGGCGAGGAGGACTGCAGATGGTTCGTGGAAGAACACGTGGCTTCTAGCCACACCATGCAACAACATACAACACACCAACGCACTGGTGAGTACTATTCCTGTAAAGCAAACATAAAAAACGCTACAATTTTAAGAATAATAAATGAATAAATTACATTTATTGGGAAACGAAACAACGCGAGATACAGAACACAATAAAATATAAAGATAGATATAAATACACGTTCACATTCGTGTCACAATCTGGCCACAACTCAGCATGTGCTGGATGCGAGCATCCAGCACATTGCATTCCATGCAGTTTAGTCATTTCTGTACACACAAACATAATAAAAAAATAGTTTGTAACCTAAAACAATGTGTCCATCTATGTCATTTTGTGTGTTACATTACCAAATGAACTATCCACATATTTAATAACTAGTGGACGCCCACGGCTTCGCTCGCACTATTTCAGGATAAAAAGTAGCCTATGACACTCCTCATACTACCTACATACCAAAAATCATGACGAACTGATCAGCCGAGTGTTTAAATAAGCAGATAAACAGAGACATAGAAAAACAGAGAAAATAAAATTCTGATATCTTCTATGTACAGAATATTTGACCCTCTTCAGCTTTATTATATGTATATATTTAATAATTAATAAATCAAAATCACCGTAACACACATTTTGTTTGTAAAACAGTTTGAACACACTTTGCCTAAAGTACATTACCTATTGTTATAAAATATGAAATTCTAATAATGTGATATCTCTTGTAATGAAAATACACTTACCAAACATATTTGAACGTGAAATGTTGTATATTTTAATCTCAAGATGTTAATAAATGCACCGGTCACTAAAAACAATCATAATTATTTAGAGACATATATTTTCAACCACAATTCGCCACTAACTGAGATTGCTCGAGTTAAGGATACAAATAAGTGTATTGTACGTGGATAACACGATGATTATTTTTTTATTATTATTCCCGGGACACGAGGAAAATGAATGCGCTGGATTTTCGATCAATGGATACTTTGTCTTGATATTATTTTCATCAGTATTTTGTGTATTTAATTTGAAAGAATAGTCAAGAATTTTTATGGGTGTGCCCTTAGAGCTTTGGTTCGCTTGTTTCGAGAGGCGAGCTGCAATACGCCCTGATTGGAAAACGTATCCTTTGTGTAGCTCATCATTGGTTGTATAATGAACTAGTGAGTGCCCACGGCTACGCTCGCGTTAAGAAGTAATATAATTAATTCAAGTTTCATATAGGCATGCATATTTTTTTAGGAGGCCTAATACTCAGCAGTGGGTGAACACGGGCTGACATGATGATAATGATGATGATGATAAGCATGCAGCCCCCATTTCATTTCTTTAAAAAAAACCTAAATTCTTGTATAGAGACTGCCTCCATCATTGTAAACCTACAATCTACGTACATGCCACATTAGCTACTTTTATCCCGAATTAACGTGGGTAAAACCGCAGGGCGCTGCGAGTGATTAAATACTAGTCGATGCTGAAGTCACTCTCAGATTATTACAAAAATCATGATGATTTGTACCTATATCAAGTGTGACGTGAAAAAGGATAAACAGACCTACTAACACACTTTAGTTTTTGTAATATAGAGGTAATGGTATATGATTTCTGTTGAGTATGATTTCATTTTACTGGTATGAATATGACAAGTCCTCGTATGTATAAATAAATGTTATCAGGATAAATTATTATTTATCCTTGTTGTTCATGTGATGGAGGAAAATTAATAATGCTAAAATATATATGAACTAGTTATTAATAATCATTATTCATGAAGTGATGTGCAGCCCAATAATATAGTTCCAAATCTTCACAGAGCCAGGCTGCGGGGACAGTCTATCGACATGATATTATTTTGTAAGTTATTTTACATATATTTATTTTGACGTATTTATTACTATAAGTCAGATATCATCATATATAAGTATATAAATATGAAAGCGAGTTTGTTGAAGTTTATTTCATCTTGACACTGCAACGGAGCGACGGATCTCGAGATTTTGGTATGGTGTTATTGCAGATTCTCAAAAACAGCGTAGGAATTTTCTGCACAGTGTGAGTGGAGCCGCGGGTATGCACTAGTAGAATAGTATAAGTAGATTTATCAAATGAAAAAATTGTTTGCTCTACATTGACATTTGCCGTCTCGCTTGAAGTAAAATAGGTAATGGGACAACCACGAAGCTATTGTTGCAGATAAAGTGGTAAAAAAAGAAAACTTCCACGGAAGAACAGATTTTTCCCCGATTTTGAGAGGGCTGTGCGTGCGTGTATATTAAATTTATTATAATATATGTAGATATAACCTGTACTATATGAATTGTATTTTTATAATATTTTTATATCTACTGTCGTATAAATTTATCCAGGGCCATCTATATTTGTGTGGCAACTGTCATGGCTGATTGGCCACGGATTGACAAATGATTTGTACCACACGCTGTCGAGGGTGTGGGTCACTCATCCAGAGCCAGTCGACGCTTATTTTGGATTCAGTGTCGCATATGAACCGACCAGTAAAAGGTAATAGTTTTTTAATTACTTTATAAGAGATGCATGAACGGTTTTAAACCACATTAAGGCTCGCTGGCACAGCGATAATTAAACTTATTTCGTAAAAAAAAACAGTAAAAATAGCAAAATATTTTTACGAGTCAAGTCGAGTGCAAGTGAGCCTGAAAGTCAGTTCGATCAAATATTGCCAGGCGCTATGTAAGCATAAGAATAAGAATAAAATACATTTATTGTTACACGAAACACAGAAAAAATGCATTAAAACCAAACACAAAATCTTAAGAAATAAACCACAGTTTATAATAAGGTCATCCTTGCAACACTTGTCTATGTCATGAAATGATACAAGACTATTTCGGCCGATGATTCCATCATCTCCAGACGGAAATCGTATCTGCCTAAAATATCCTGGTCGCATAGCTTGGTATTCAAACTGTTTCGTTTTCATTTATTTTAATTGTTTGTTGATATAAATAAAAGTAATGCCACTCACAACAAAATTAGCAAATTGAAACCCTTCGGCAACGTAGGTTGTCGAAGGGTTCAAAAGAAATCAAAAGAACGCTTAACCAAAATGCTGCCTGCATTGCCCTGTTGATTAGTAAATACAATTTGGTATCAAATACATAAGTAAATTTGGATGCATATCCAAATTTACTTATGTATTTGATACCAAATTGTAATAATAAGAAATAAATCGATCAACTTCGAAACTGTTATTAAATGTACTAATTGTCATATGTTGACTCATATGTATGAGTCAACATATGACAATTAGTACATTTAATTTAATAACACTTTCGAAGTTGATCGATTTATTTTATAGCCAAGTAAAAAAAAACTACAAGTTGTCTAAGTCCACACTACACTTGTTTTGTTTTTAACAATTTATTTTAATATATAATAGTAAATTACAATAATTTACACATTACCGTACTCTGTACTGTTTATATTTCAGATTGATCGTAAGTGCCCCCCAACACGATGATATTGGTGAAGTGTATTCTTGCGACCTGGACTCAGGAACCTGCTCGGGTGTGAGGAAACATCAAAAGTTAATTAAGAAAAGTAAGTTGGAATAACACAAAATGTGTTAAAATTACCTATCTAATCGTTTCGGTCAGTACCTACACGGATGAGTGACCGAATAGTGGCATTCCATTTTGGGCGCTTCCGTGGGTCGGATGACACGTTAAATTGTAGGTCCCGGCTGTTTGTCTAGTACGGCAGTCGTTACGCCATATCAGAGGCCTTTCGGGCGGCTTGATAAACTCTCGACACCAGAGTAGGCCACTCTCATTAGATAAGAAGAAGACCTATCTAATGATGTAATGTACATAAGTACAAAAGTTTTATCTTCAAGTTTATTAACATTAGAAAGAGTACTCAGCTGATTTAAACGTGTTAAAATGTATCTAAAAGTTTCCTAAATAGTAAAGATTTGTAACGGAAAATAAATTATTTACTCGTAGCGAATACAAATTCAGAAGGTACTAAAAATATGTATATATTCCAACTTATTTCATAAAATTTAACAAAATCTAAATTTATATTCTTGTCATTGTGTGAATAATTACGATTAGCAAGTGTATTCATTAATGCTGTCTCCAATAAAGTACTAGCAAAATATTAGAAATTATTATGAATTTGATTTTTGTTAAACTGCATTTCTGAAGACAAAGATTTTATTAATATATCTAATTAATAAAATCTTTGATGTATTTACAGGTGTGGACCGTGGGAACTCTCACAAAAGCTGGTTTGGTGCAACTGTGAAAGCAGGACCATCGTATTTTGTAGTGAGTATAACATAGCTCTGTCATTATCCGTCGTATAGGTATCCAAACTTAGGTATATTAATTAAGGCCACGATATTTCACCCGAAAACGCTTTGCGCTTGGAAAAATGGCTACAGTTGCTTTTTCGCATGCAATTCCACGCCGTATTAACATGACTGCAAGGGCAAGCATCGCGCGCATAGCGCCGGCCGACGGATGAGTCTTGTCCACACGCAAACAATTTTGCACAATTTGAGCAGTTTTGCAGACGTTTTTGACGAAATAAATTCATATAAAATCGGCAATCCAGAATATTCTATTTATGATTTTCTACTCCTCTAAATAATAACATTACCTTTTAGATATAATTAAATTGGTTTAAATTTCTGTACTACTTTTGGAAAAAAGGTGAAAAATATTTTAAAACAACTCATCATCATCACCATCATCATAAATTTAAGGGCAGGGCCCTTGTCTGTGGAGCATGCGCCATCCTTCCCGATCTTCTGCCAATTCCTTGACCTCCTTATACGACATGACACCCGCCTTTTCTTTTATTTGGTCCATTTATGACCTTCTCGGCCTTCCTCTTCCTCTTCGGGCTTCCAATTTTCCTTCCATGATGTTTTTCATAAATTCGTCATGTCGTATAAGGTGGTTAACCATCTTCCCTCTTCTGTTTTCAATAGTTGCCATTATTGTACGGTGTTATTGGATCATGCTCAGCACTTCTTCATTGGTCTGTCTTTCTGTCCAACTAATTTTCTCCATCCGCCGCCAGCACCACATTTCAAAAGCTTCTATTCGTTCTCTATCTCTTTGAGTCATGGTCCATATTATATATGGTATGTATTTACAAAAGAAAAGTATATAAGTATTATATCCGTTATCTAGTACCCACGACACAAGCGTTTGCTTAGTGTGGGGCTAGATGGCGCTGTGTGCAATGTCCCGGAATATTTATTATTTTATTATATTTATGTAAGATTTTATGAGCTGTTTTCTTACGTGTTTTGCAATTTTGGATTTTAGTAAATGTTTCTTCCGTTTGAATGCTGTTTTTGCTATGGATATTCGGGTTATTGTGTCTTGAGTGCATCTTGAGTTTTCTGTTATTACGCTTCCTAAATATTTGAATGTACTTGTTCTATTGGGTTATTGTGCAGTTTAATAGTATTTCTGTTGTAGATTTGGTTTCTGCTGATTGTCATGGTTTTGGTCTTATTTTTTTTTTATTTTTATTTTTTTTTACGTGTGATAAGTTTACGTTTGACTACAGCCTGCCTGATGTTAAGCATTGCTGCAGCCTAGGGTGTAACACGTTTACCTAGAAGATACCTATTAACTCTAGATTTGAAAACCCCTGGATTGTAGTTCGCAGGAAACACAGCTTCTGGTAAAGTGTTCCAGAGCTTTGCCGTCCGTACAATAAACGTAGAAGCAAAGCGCTGCGTTCGACACTTCGGCACTTCCACCATAAAACGATGTCTACCTGCGGACTTTCTGCTTGTTCGGTTATAAAAGGGAGCTGAGGGAATCAGTTTATGTAGCTCCTCTGCACACTCTCCGAAATGTATTCGATAAAAGACCGACAGACTGGCCACCTTGCGGCGATGTTCCAAACTTTGGAGTTTTGCCTTCTTAATGGTGGTTTTACCTACTAACTTCTTAGCTCGCGATTCAATCGAATCCAACGCCTCTAGCTGGTATTTTGCTGATCCATCCCAAAGATGCGAGCAGTACTCCATGCACGACCGAACTTGTGCTTTATACAAGGTAAGCAACTGTTCCGGATGGAAGTACCGACGCACCTTCGAGAGGATACCAAGCTTTTTGGCAGCCAATTGAGCCTTTGACTCAATATAGGACCCAAAATTTAATGACGAGGTAAGGGAGACTCCAAGTAGGTCCAGCTGGTTTGTGATTGGAATCGAGACATTATGGAAAGTAGGGGCCAGGTGGAACGGCCGCTTTTTGGCGGAGAAAAGACACGCCTGCGTCTTAGTGGCATTGAATCTGACCAGGTTGGCATCGCCCCAATCGGAGACTGCCTGAAGAGAAAGATTCATGCGTTCGACCATCGCCTCTCTGAGAGTTTGGATTTCGGCCGCACTAGTTCGTGCAGTGGACACATAACTCTCTACAACCGTGCTGTCGTCTGCATACCCAAAGATACCGGGTTTGAGCAGATCGTTAGTATGCAGCAAAAATAGGGTTGCAGACAGTACTGACCCTTGGGGGACTCCGGCATTAACAGCCATCCGGTCAGACGAGCAGCCATCAATGACCACCCGAATAGACCGATCCCTCAAAAAGTCTGAAATCCACGTACAGAAACCAGAGGGCAAACCGTACGAGGAAAGCTTACTAATAAGGCCATCGTGCCATACCCTGTCAAAGGCTTTTGAAATGTCAAGAGAAACCGCCAGTGCTTCTCCGAATTTCTCCATTGCCTCACTCCAGATGTGAGTGGCATACGCTAGAAGATCCCCAGTTGAACGATTCCGGCGAAAGCCATATTGTCGATCACTGAGGAGGTCATTCGATTCTAGGTACGCCAGGAGCCTGCCGTTCAGGACGCGTTCCATACTCTTACAGAGAATGGACGTGACTGAAATGGGCCTGTAGTTTGCAGGGTCAGCACGACTACCTTTTTTGGGCACAGGCTGCACGCTAGCAAGCTTCCACGAACTCGGTACTATACCAGTCTCAAGAGAGAGCCTGAAGAGACGTGTCAATACAGGAGACAACTCAGGCGCACACGTCCTCAGTACTATTGCAGGAATACCATCAGGGCCACTAGCCTTATTCACATCCAAATTGCGTAGTGTTCTGCGAACCTCCATTTGGCGAATCCGGATTTCAGGCATAGCCACAGAACTGCCGGGTAAGACTGGAGATGTCGCACTACCAGCATCTAGACGCGAAGACTCCGCAAACAGAGACGCAAGCAAGTTTGCTTTCTCTTTGGCGGTGTGAGCCAAAGACCCATCTGGTTTCTGCAGTGGAGGCAGCGAGGGACGGCAGAAGTTAGCTTCAACCGCCTTGGCTAGAGACCAAAACGCTTTACTACCCGCTGGGTACGAAGCAAGTTTAGTCCCTATTCGGCCAACGTGGTCGAAACGAGCCTTCTGTAACACCTTCTTGCAGGACTTGGCTGTCTTGTTAAAAATTTTCTTCTTTTCACGTATGTCAGAAGCCTTTTGCAGTCGAGCGTCAACCCATGCAAGGTATGCCTGATGTTTGCTCGCCTCAGCGCGCGCACATTCAGGTCCAAACCATGGGCGAGCTGTGCTTGTCGATGGTACATCTGAATATGGAATAAAGTATTCCATTCCTTGACGCAACACATCAGAAATAGCTTCAGCGCAGGCGCTGGGATCGCTCGAAGAAAAACAAATTGACTGCCAAGGGAAAGATGCAAATAATGACCGCATCTCATCCCAATCTGCTGACTTGTATCACCACAACCGCCGCGAGTCCCTGGGGCTGGGATCAGGCGGGGAGTAAACGGATACAGATTTCACCAAACAGTGATCGGATTTACCTAGGGGCGACGAAATCGCCACCGAATATCTGTCTGGATCGGTTGTCATCAGAAGGTCTAGACAATAAGGTGTGTGGGAGTCAACATCCGGTACCCTAGTGGCTCCCTGGACTAGTTGGGTGAGATTTAACGAAAGGGCAAGCCGCTTCGTTTTTCTTCCCGCATGGTCGGTGTCTCGGTATGGATAGAGCCAATCTTGATGATGGCCATTAAAATCCCCAAGTAACACTAGTTGAGCCGACGGGTACTCCTGTTGAGCTTCATCCGCCATCTCGCTGAGGTAGTCAGTGAGCCTGGTCGTCTCTGAATCTCCAGTGTGCGAGCGGTAGACACAGGCATAGAGGATTTTCTCAATGCCAGTGTCCACCAGGTTCCATAAAACCGAAAAGCTTGGGTCCTCAAATTTACGGAGACGCCGAGAACAAATGTCATCGCGAGCGTATAAGCATACGCCCGCACGTGGTTTAAAGTTGTGCTCCAGGGTGTACCCTGGGTAGGAAAGGTACGACACGTCGGATGGACATCTGATCTGGGTCTCCGTTAGAAACAACAGGTGCGGCTTCTCTGTCTCGAGGTGATAGTGGACAGGAACGATGTTGGAGTGCAGGCCTCTGATGTTCGAGAGGTGCAATTTGAGTGAGAGGGAAGTGAACCGCTGTGGAGCACGTTTTCTTCTGTTGCTTCTCATATTGGGAGTTTTTGTAAAGGTAGGAAGTCGGCAGTAGAGCGAGGTGATGTGAAGTAGACCCAGTGAAGCATATCAACTAACCACGTACATCGAATGGGGACTAGTCTGGAGACCGCGGGGACACCCGTGCCCCCCCGGAGGTGTTCATTGCGCCCTCTCGTCCGGTAGCCAACCGGCGCAATGACGCACCCCCGGGATTTTTCGTCAGTTGGCGGGACAGCCTCACGAGGGTGGCGGGCTCTCGGTTGGGTCTCCATCTACCTGCGGTCGGCCAGCGGTGCACCGTGCCACGGATCCCGCTACCCTCCATAACTAGCCTCCCGATGCTTGTGGTTCGATACGCCTCAAGCTCGGTATGTACAATACATCACCGCTCTGACCCGACACCCATGAACGGTTTCACCGGACCACGCACCGGAACACGGCTGGGCCGCTTGGCGGTGCGACTTAGTCCGATGGGTGGTAACCAGCCACGGCCGAAGCCTACCACCGGTGTCGCCTAGTTTGCACCACCCGAGGACCACGTGTGGGGTTTCAAATCAGGGTATCCTCCCACGGACGGGGGCGATTTAGTCCTTATTTGAGTTAATTTCGAGGCCTATTTCTTGAAAAGCTTCGTCCATCTGTTTGATAAGTTTTTCCAGTTCATTTCTATTGTTGGCTAAAGCTGCAATGTCATCTGCGTAACGTATAAAGAAAATCCGCCCTCCATTCACTTTAATTCCACCGTTTTCTGATTCTACGATTTTGCTAATTGCATTTTCAATAAATATGTTGAAAATAGTTGGTGAAAGTGGGCATCCTTGTCTTACTCCTTGTCGTATTTTTGCTGTTGTGGTTTCAGTTCATATGTCTATTGTGGTTTGCTGATTTTTATTAAGGTTGTATGTTTTTCTTCTGTCTCTATAGTCTACTCCTATGTATTTTAAAATCGAAAGTATTTTAAAATCGAAAGTAAAAAGTAAATTTTATCTAAGAGAGGGTCGCATACCGCATATTTGATAAGTTCTATGTGAATTTGGTCTACTCCTGCTGCTTTTCCATTTTGTATATTATGTAGAGCTCTGTCAAATTCTTCTCGTACTATTGGTGGGTCTAAATCATCACAATCTATTGAATTTTCTTCTTCTAGATCTTCATCATCCAGTCCTGCTCCGTTGTATAATGTTTAAAACAACT
Organism: Macaria notata; assembly: GCA_927399415.1. Lineage (NCBI taxonomy): Eukaryota > Metazoa > Arthropoda > Insecta > Lepidoptera > Geometridae > Macaria > Macaria notata. The sequence continues at coordinate 12,036,052 of OV656730.1, forward strand.
ATATTTCAAAAAATAAAACTATCGACCGAAGAATACGTAATCGTGTTTTGGCGTTATTTATTGTCTTAGTACTGAATCAAAATTATATATACTGAAAAAAATGTAGCTCTATCGTATCTATATTTCTATTTTATTACATTTTTATGAAATGTCGATTTCACATAGGACCCCGTCTTAACATTATTAGCATGTGCTTTCAAAATTTCTTAACATGCTTAGGTTTGAGGTTAATAGGTACTAATATAACACATAAAAATATTTAACATTTTTTTATACACTATTTATGACAAATGCTTTTCAAAATTTCTGAACATCAATAAATATGACCACAATACTATATAATATAAGACACTTTTTATGACACTAACTTTGATATATTTTCTTCGTTTATATACTGAAAAAAATCTACATAAATCTACATTATTAAATTGAATTTAGTATCTGACAACTTATGCACTATCTTTGCAAGGTTCAAAGTACATTAGTAACAGAAAATTTAAAAATTAATCTGGCCATAACTATTATTAGTGATGAGATTAATTACAGTTTTATTTGTCCTGAATGATACCCTCACGCCACAATATTTTTACTGAAAGACTTATTTGGAAAATGAGAGAAAATAATCATTTCCGACAAGAATCAAAGCGAGTTTTCCTGGCGGTTGTGATTAGTTTAGCTCAATCCTATAAGCTTAAATGATATTAATTGTTTTTATTTTCCTTTTTCAGACTTGTGCACCTAGACACCTTGAAAAAAAAGAAAGTTAGTATTTCATTTGTTTTAACTGATCAAAACTATTGAAGAACACCAAGAACCTACCCATATATATATATATATATATAGGTTCTTGGTGAAAAACAAATCTGTTGCGTTAGTCAATTGAAGTGTAGTTTCCTCAAAATAAAATGTAATTATTAAGCTATTTGCTTGTTGATTTGGATGATATTTGATAAATCGATTATTGCCAATTGCATACAAAGTATAGTATGTCATGTATCATGCCCGTATACATACTTTATCACACACACATATTATATATAAAGGGTAATTGGTTTTGATTGGTTAGACAAACTTAACTTACTGCCATTTTTTTGTGATTTTTCTAGATGTCTGCCGAAAATCTACCTTTTTAATTTAAGTAATGTATTCTCTTATACATCCTTTCAGTACATAAAAAACAGGCGCATATATGGCCTTAATATTAAGTTACGAGGTTGCAAAGTGAAAAATAAATTAAAAATTAGATTATAAAAATAGTCTAAAAGCTCAACCTTTATAGTGATTTAAATAAAAAAAGAAAATAATACGCAGAATTTCGTCAGTAGCTTTGCCGGCTTTTTTGTCATCTACATATAGCGTTCAAAATTTAGTAAAATCAATTCTTTCCCCGTCATTTCAAAACGTACCCATCACTTTTTCTGTGCCAGCATTGCAAGCCTGGAAAGATGCCTGCCCTTCGGAAGAACTGCCCAAAGTCCCTACCTGTCAGCGCCTGTGGGACGGTCCGCTCTGCTCCTTAGAATACCAGAATTTGTTAAATACGGCAACATCTACCGCAGAGCGGGCTCGCCTTCTGGCTCGATGGGAATCGGGTCTTTGGCTTCATGCAATCCCATCGCGTAATTTAGGAACACTTCTTGATAACAATAGTTTTTCTGTAGGCGTATCCCTTAGAGTTGGTGTCGCTTGCCAGGTCCCACATCGTTGCATGTGTGGTGACAATGTTGACCGGTTCGGCCACCACGGACTGTCATGTCAGAAGAGTGTAGGGCGTTTACCGCGTCATGCAAGTTTAAATGAAGTTATCCGTCGGGCTTTTGTCAGTGCTGGCGTCCCATCGGTCTTAGAACCCAGTGGTTTGATGCGCGACGACGGTAAAAGACCTGTCGGTATGACCCTAATTCCCTGGAAGATGGGGCGGCCATTCTTGTGGGATGCTACTTGTGTGGACACTATGGCACCGTCTCACCTTCCTTCCACCTGTGCTCAGGCTGGCGCCGCGGCCACCCAAGCCGAGAACCTCAAACGGCATAAATATTCAAAACTCGATCGCGTTTATATGTTTGTGCCGTTTGCGGTGGAGACATTGGGGCCGTGGGGTCCAGCTGCGTTGGATTTGTATCGGGACCTGGCCAAGCGTTTGGTGGAAGTGACAGGTCTCCAGAATGCTGGCTGCTACTTTGCTCAAAAGGTGAGCATTGCCATACAACGCGGAAATGCCGCCAGCATTTTGGGGACCTTCCCTTCTAGTACGGGCATTTTAGATTAAGTATTTTAGTTTTAGAAGTAGTTTAAGTTTTTATTGTATAGTTTAATTTTGTGTGTTTTAATAAAAGAGTTGCTCGAATATTACGTATAAAGTATCATATCTTTGCCAATAAAAAAAAACAAATGTATCCTGGCAAGTAAAATGCTTTTAAAACATCTCACGTTATCCTTCATCACAACGATGAACTAACTTGGAAACACATCGTATCAGCTTATTGAATAATTTTCAAACGTACCAGAATATTTATTTCTTTATTTTACAAGTAATTCGTGTGTTTATGCATAAGTTACTGATAAAGTTGAGAATTTCACACCAAGAACCTAAACCACCAGATACACCTTACGTGAAACGCAATTTTTTGGTCCGAAAAAGTGTTTTTTTTTACTTTTACTATGAGCCAAGACTTTCTTTTAAGGTGCTATCAAATACGAGAAATAATGAATCAAATACGAGCTCGTATAGGTCTTTTAAAAGACTGTGGCTGCCTATTCTCTGATACATCCGATATCAAAATTTTCAGTTGGAAAGCCTTCTCCTAAATTTAAATTCAAGTAAAACTAAAACAAAATTGTTTGGGTAATGCAAATATTCCATTACAGGTCAAACCAATGAGCCGGGAACTTTCAGTCTTTGCTATAAGTATGAAAATAAAACCAACGAATATACTCCGATCCCTATAAAAAGTTTCACCGATAACCAGAGAAAGACAGGATCTGATATCACACTGTATGGTAAGAATGTAATATTTTATTATGTTTTTATTTTCTTGGTTTGAAAGCTCTCGCTCTCATTCGATATGAAGAAGAAGAAGAATTTTCTTGCATGTTTAGGAGTCGTCTTCCGTCAAAGGATGGAGATACTGTCATGCTGTGAACACAGTTGTATTAGAGAACACAAGTTTCCTGACGTAGAGCCTCAGTTTGCAAAAATATTTGAGCATCTTTACACAAAAACAGACACTGAAATTTCAAAGTTTACAGTTGTTACAAACTGTTTATGAAGTATACTTATTTTCCAAACTTATTTACTATTGATATTATAACAGTGAACACTGTACAAGAACTGTTTTACATTGACATTGACATTTAATATACTTCATTTGATATAATTTTAAATCGTGAATCGTATTGTACTATTGTAGTACTTGCACAGTACTTGAGTGAGACTTTCTTTAAGTAGACTATATACTGTTATGACTTGTAATACTCATTATCTATACTTCTATACTAATATATAAAGCTGAAGAGTTTGTTTGTTTGTATGTTTGTTTGTTTGTTTGAACGCGCTAATCTTAGGAACTACTGGTCCGATTTGAAAAAAATATTTTTGTGTTTGATAGACCATCATCGAGGAAGGCTTTAGGCTATATAACATCACGCTGCAACTAATAGGAGCGAAGAAATGATGGAAAATGTGGAAAAAACGGGGAAAATTATTCATATTTGAGGGCTTCCGTTGCATGCGCTGAGAAAACGGTTCAAGATATCACAAAAATATGTATCAAAGAATTATTTCTCTTCAAATGATTTAACAAAATGTCTGCAACAGTATATGTCTATCTTTTAAGGTTAACTCAATAAACCCGTTTTTATGGTAATAACTATTCCACGCGGACGAAGTCGCGGGAACCAGCTAGTTATTAATAAAATGAACTGGAATTAATGAATTTAAATTAAAAAAAAAAACTATTTTTAGAGCACATCATGGATTCTCTTGGCTGGAGTATAGATATTTCTGGAGATCAAACTCTGATCGGCGGTCCGGCAATGTATACAGGTATATAATCAATTTGTAGAAAAAATAAATACTAATTGCAATACAATTACTTTTTGTTGTACACCAACAAAATAAAATGAAACTAACCTACGGTATATTTTATTTAATAAGTGTTGAGATAAGTAGTGAATCTCGAATGCCCTGTGCAGGTCGCGTGTTGAAACCTACGGATGACAGCCACGACTCTATCCTCATGTCTGGATATATACCGGACAAGGTCAATCCGAGGAGACCTGTCCGCAAAGTTTACTACAACTTCGGTAAGAAATACTCTAATACTACCTACCATTTTATTTTCATTGTGTCTGCCCAAGAGTTCTCCCCTATGTCATTAGAAAATAAGACTCAATGCGAGAGATCTACCATTAAGACAGATTTACACTGGATCCACGACTAACTCCGAATTTGAGTAAGTCAGCGCTGACATGCAAAATGTCTTTTTCTTTATAACAAAATAAGTTTTAACAGAATAATTCCTGATGGACGAAACTGATTCGCTGATCAAAATAAGAGTTGTATGTACATACTTGTTATTACTGCCCTCTAGCCGTGGCTTAGAGCACTTCACTATCTTTAGGATTTTATAAAAAATAATATTATTTGTATGTTGGTCTGTTGATATATAACTGTAAAACTAGTGTACTCAATAATTTTTAATCGGTTTTCAGGTTATAGCGTTCTAATGGGATATTTCTATGAAACCCAAAACAAGGCACTTATTTATGCAATCAGCTCCACATATGGTTCAAATGGCTACGGCATGGTAAACAGATTTTTAAATTATATCTTTTAGGTATATGAACGGTTTTTTAACGGTCATAGTCTCATACAAACTAATTGTATAGCAAGACTTATAACTTAAGAAAATTGCGGGATAACTATCTCGTTCGTTTTTCAGAGACTATGTAGCTCTCTGCAGTACTTACAATTTGAGATATAAATATATTTTTAGTTTCACCACAATTACAAAAGTAATGCTTGATGTGCGTGCAGCTGGTCATACTACCACGATTTGTATGTCAATGCAATTGGTCTTCCTAGCTTTAATATATCGATCATATGTAGTTGAAATCTGTATATATAAAACTCAAAGGTGACTGACAGATTGCCTGACTGATATAGTGATCTATCAACGCACAGCCCAAACCACTGGACGGATTAGGCTGAAATTTGGAATGAAGATAGATGTTATGACGTAGGCATCCGCTAAGAAAGGATTTTTGGGGATGCAAGTTTTACTTCTTAATGCGAGCGAAGCCGCGAGTATCCACTAGTGAATAATAAAAGTTAATCAGTACATAGCTCTTGTACATACTTGTATAACACGAAATTTAAGTGAGCATTCAACTAGCCGTGGTTTCCCATTAACTGGATTATTAATATGTCCTTTAGGTCTTATTCTACGAGATGATGGCTTCTGGGCCAAGTTTAAAGAAAGAGCTACGTGACACTGCAGCCGTCGGGTCAATGTTCGGAGCAGCGTTGTGCAGCGCCCGCCTTGACGCCGCCTCCACCCTCGACTGGCTGATAGTAGGAGCTCCTGCGTACGCAGACACTAAGGCACATCATTGCAACCAAGGAGCTGTATACATCTATGAACCTAAAAAACTGGTAAATACTAGTTTTTTAATGGTGTTTGATTGGTGTGTGGGAGAGAGATGAAATATAGAAGCATTTTCGCCGCAACATTAGTAAAGAATTACAAATCTATAGTATCAACAATTATTCGTTGCTCCTAGCTAAATACGTGATAGTAACTCTCCATTGTGTTTCAGAAAGTGTTAAAAAAAATGGTGGGAAAAGACGACTCGTTTTTCGGAAGTGCCATTGCTAATCTCGGCGATTTCAACGGTGATAAAATGGACGGTACGTATGGGACACAAATATATAAATAACTTTTACCCATGTTCATGTAAGTAAATTTAACTGTTCATGCATATGTCATGATACATAGTATTATAAAAAACCCGAGCTTTGGTAAATCAATTTCATAAGTATATATATACTAAAGAAAATATTATGTATTATATCCGTTATCTAGTACCCTTGATATGAGCGTATGCTTAGTATGGGGCTAGATGGCGCTGTGTTGTATGTCCTGAAACCAGTATTTTCTTTATTTCAGAGATTGCCATAGCAGCGCCTTATGAAGACTCTGGCACAGGCGCAGTTTACTTGTACTCGAGTAAAGATATCAAGAACACTGAAAAATCAACGGTGGCGCACATGCAACGTATTACGCCGGAAACTTTGGATGCTCCTATTAAGTCTTTTGGACTAAGTCTCGCTACTATACAAGATTTTGATGAAAACGGGTGCAATGGTAAGAAAATGTTTTCCTTAAAGCTTCCTGCACGTTCTAAAATAGCGTCAAAGCGTCCCACATAAAATTTTACATTTCAATAAAAAATATAATTCGTAATTAAAACCATCCATGCCTTCAAAACCATCGTCATGTAAACTTACTACAACCGGCTAAGAAGAAGTTATGAATAACACAGCTGAAGAGAAATAATGTCTCATGCTTGCATCGTTACTCTGTAACATCATAACATCTTAGGCAGTTTATTACACTACTAAGTATTTAAATCTAGCCGGTTGTTACAACTAAATTAAATCATGCCTAACGGGGTATATAATATTACTTAAATAATGTTCTGTAATAAACTCTTTGGCGCGTATTTTTTTTCACAAATTATGGTTGATTATTTTATACGTTTTTCTTATTTTTCAATATGTACAGAATTAGCAATCGGTGCCCCGGAGAGTAATCAAGTGATGGTGCTACGATGCATCGCGTTGGTAACAGTCCAGGTTCAAGATATTACAGATGTAAGTACTCATAAGTACCTAACTATCCTTCAAGAATTACAGCTTACTGCTTTGTTTAAAAACTTTCTTTAATCTCTTGCAAATAGTTCTTAAAACTAGAGGTGAGAGAAAACAATGATTTCCTAAAGTGGTTCTATTATAACTTTTGTATTTCATTATATTAGACTAATATATACAGCATAAGTTTTTTTGTGGGTGTTTATCACTTTTTCATAACTTATCTTTACACGCAAACTGCTGGACTAATTTGAATACAATTAAGTATGGAAATAGATTGGTCTCTGCATTGAAGGTTCTTACACTGTATTAATAGAATTAAATATTAGTATTAGTATATATTAGTAATTTTTAATTAAAGTTTTATATTTTCAGTTTAAAAAAAGCCCAATGAATCCTGGTGATGATTTAAAACTCAGCTTTGAATCCTGTTTGAACTTTCAATTTCCTGAAAAACCTGTAAATGTGACTGGACGTAAGTGATTAATATTTGTACCTATTTTATTTATTCATCATATTTGTCATATTTTACCTAATGAAACTAGCAATGCATCAGAATTCAGCGGAGACACGATTATTTATTTGTTTGGACCCTGACACTTTCAAAGTTTTTCTCTCCTGCTGTTTCCATAATTAAATATTAATGGTTAATTAATGTTAATTATCATTGCCATTCAACGTGGCAATACAACCAGCATGCTAGGAACGCTGCCTGACAGTGCGGTGGAACTTTTTGATTACATTTCATAACTGCTTGCTTTTTTTATATTTGGATGTTATAGTTTACTTTTAGTATTATGCGTTTTTATTATGAAATAAATAGTTGTTAATTATTATAGAATAATAGAATAATAGAATAATAGAATAATAGAATAATAGAATAATAGAAATTTATTCACCTTATAACATCTCGTTACATTGGGCAAGTCAATTTACATTTTTCTTAATTATATGGTACATACTTAAATTAAATTAGTAAACTTATCAAACAATTTGGTCATACACAAATGATGATTCTGTCAAAGGCAATCTCATGTATTCGTTTAGTGTATAAAATGGGTTGTTAATAAAGAAGTTTTTAATAATGTTCTTAAAAGCGTTTGGAGGCAAGTTAATTAATCTATGTGGCAGTTTATTAAACATACAGACTTTATTATAGATCCCTTGTTTTTGTACTTTCTTTAATCTGGTGTTTGGTAACCTCAATGCGACTATATTCCTTAGGCTGTATTGGTTATCTTTTTTCAGCGCGGACTTTTCATTATAGATCTCCAGTAAACATGTGTAAATATACAGAGATATAACAGTCCTAAGTCTTTGTTCTTTAAAGTGCTGCTTGACCGGAGCGCGTTTCCTCAGGCCAAGCATTGTCCTAACTACTCTTTTCTGAGCTCTAAGTACTTTTATTATTTCTGATGAGTTTCCCCATACTGTGATGGCATACCTTAACCGTGATTGTACATATGCATAGTATACTGATTTAATTGAGGGTTCATCCAGTAAAGGCTTTAGTTTAAATATAGCAAAGTTGGCACTTGCTAATTTTTTGCAAAGTTTGGTTATGTAAGCCACATGTATTTCATTTTATATTAGTTGTTTATATATGCCATTATTGTTTCAGGAATAAAAGTAAATATAAAGCTCACTCTTGAGGACAAAAAGCTCGACGTGACACCAAGTGAATATGAGATCACTCTAGATAAAGCACAACCGAAACAATGCAAACAAATACACGTAGTTGGTCCAAAGGTACGTACAGTATAGTACACATGATGACGACTAGAAATATAAATAAATAAATAAATAAATATTTCGGGACATTGCACACAACGCCATCTAGCCCCACACTAAGCAAACGCTTGTGTCGTGGGTACTAGATAACGGATATTATACGTATATACTTTTCTTTTGTAAATACATACTTATTATACATACAAACGACCAGACTCAACACAAGTAATTATAAATTTAAATTTCATAAATACTTGTGTCAAGCGGGAATCGAACCCGCAACCCCTAGATTAGAAGGCAGAGCCACTACCAACTAAGCTAACAGGCCAGTCAAATATATAGAGATACATAACTTATTGATACAATAATACGTGAGAGTAATTTCATAAAATGCTGGGTATATCGCGGAATAATGAAACAAATATTCCGAGACATTACACACAGCGCCATCAGGCCCTACACTAAGCAAACGCTTGTGTCGTGGGTACTAGATAACGGATATGATACTTATATACTTTTCTTTTGTAAACACATACTTATTATACATAGAAACGACTAGACTCAGCACATGTAATTATAGATTTTAAAATTCATAATTACTTGTTGCATGCGGGAATCAAACCCGCAACCCTAGATTAGAAGGCAGAGCCACTTCCAATTTAGCTAACAGGCCAGTCACACACTATAAATAATACTTATTACTATACTTATTTTTTATCACGACACAAAGTGGCCAAAACGGCGTGCATTAACTTGATTAATTATCATTAATAATTAATTATTATTATATAATTCCAGGATGGTAACTACGAGTTCCCCATAAGGTACAACATAACAGCGGTAGACGTGGAGCCTGCGCGAGCGCAGAGAGAGTTCCAAGCGACTCACCTCGCCGTGTCGGACCGCAGCAAGCTGCGCTGCGCGGGCTTGCTGTGGTTCAGCGACTGCGCCGACCGACACAACTGCGAACCCAATCTGGCAATCATATACAACAATACTGTAAAGTATGTCTCTCTCTCTCTCTCTCTCTATGAGTCGTATTTCCTCATGACTGAGGGTCGTGACTCCCCCGCAGAATAAATTCGTTAGGGGAGTTCTCTTGGGCAGATACATCTTGGTGGGCGCCCAGGTCCTTCCACGGTACACATGTCCCGGATATAAGGATCGGATGTAAGATGTAAGGTATGTAGGTACTGCAATTTCGGAACTATATAAACTTTTAGATTTTTGATATAATCGTTCATTGAACGTAATTGAAATCATGCCATCCTTTTCTAACTAGTGGAGGAGGAAAGGACTTCACCGCATTATAAAAGTCACGTTTAATGAGCCGGGTTCCTGACCTGGCAGACATAATTAAAATTCAAATTCAAATTCATTTATTCATTGCGAAATATAGGTAGGTATACAAAGGTGGTATTATGTACATATGAGTGCGCTATATTTCCACCCACAGGGCGTGCAAATTATAATTAACAATTTAGTTTTTAGAATATTACACTTATATCAATTATTTAAATATGTCAATAAAAATACTACACACATTTCAAATTGTCTTATCGTCCAAAAATAATTAATTAATTAATTACATAAATTGATCCGAGTTCCCTGACTAGACTTAATTAACTAATTTAAGAATCAACAGTTGGCCCCGATCAAAGTATGTATTAATTTTATCCCGTTGACTCCAACAGAACTCCAGAATACATGATCGGTTCATCGTCGTCCATCCCGCTGGCCAGTGCGGTGCAGAACTCCGGCGAGGTGGCGTACAGCGCCTGCGTCAGGGTGTGGTTCGAGGGCGTGGAGGTGGAGACGGTGCCGGTGGGGTGCGAGCAGAGTGTCATGCAGAGAGGAACACCCCCCGTCATGCACCGCGTCGTGCTCTGCCGGCCGGACCACTCGCTGCGGAGTACCGACACACCGTGGGTCAGTGTTTGAGAACTAGTGGACGCCCGCGGCTTCGTTCGAATTATTACAGGATAATAAGTAGCCTATGACACCTCCAGGACCTCATACTACCAACATACCAAAGATCATGAAGATCCGTTCAGCCGTATTTGCGTGATGTGCGTTTAAATAAACAGAGACACAGAGAAGCTGATTAACAGAGAAACAGATAAACAGACGATAAACTATAAATTGTTGGAACGTATTCTGTTATCAGTTCTAAGTATTTCCAAACAGTTTTTATTTAATATCTTCAATTTAATCTTTGACCCTCTTCAGCTTTATTATCTTAATATATATGTTGTGGCGAATGTGGATAATGCGGGAATTATGCATAATTCCCGGGAATTATGCATAATTAGCAGTGCTCTTGGTAAAAGTGAGAAAAACATTCGAATTAATCACATTTACCGGTAATTATACATAATAACCATACCCCTTTGGTAAATGTAGTAAATAATGAAATCAAACATGGCAAAAAACAAAACAGGCAAGGAGGCACCGCACTGAATTATAATTTGTCGGTCTTCAAGGCGAAAGCAAACTGGTTTCTTCTTTACTCTACTCTACTCTACTCCACTCCACTCCACTCCACTCCACTCCACTCCACTCCACTCCACTCCACTCCACTCCACTCCACTCCACTCCACTCCACTCCACTCCACTCCACTCCACTCCACTCCACTCCACTCCACTCCACTCCACTCCACTCCACTCCACTCCACTCCACTCCACTCCACTCCACTCCACTCCACTCCACTCCACTCCACTCCACTCCACTCCACTCCACTCCACTCCACTCCACTCCACTCCACTCCACTCCACTCCACTCCACTCCACTCCACTCCACTCCACTCCACTCCACTCCACTCCACTCCACTCCACTCCACTCCACTCCACTCCACTCCACTCCACTCCACTCCACTCCACTCCACTCCACTCCACTCCACTCCACTCCACTCCACTCCACTCCACTCCACTCCACTCCACTCCACTCCACTCCACTCCACTCCACTCCACTCCACTCCACTCCACTCCACTCCACTCCACTCCACTCCACTCCACTCCACTCCACTCCACTCCACTCCACTCCACTCCACTCCACTCCACTCCACTCCACTCCACTCCACTCCACTCCACTCCACTCCACTCCACTCTACTCTACTCTACTCTACTCTACTCTTTTTATTTTATGTTTTGCCAACCAAACACCAAACAGAAGGTTTGATCTCTTGATCCTCTACTCGTGCGATTTATTTATTTTATTTTTACATGTATTTATTCTAATAATATATTGATTCTGATGTTTGATTTCATTATTTTCTACATTTACCAAAGGGGTATGGTAATTATATATAATTACCGGTAAATATGGATAATTCACTACATTTACCGTGTGCGTTGGGAATTATGCATAATTCTCGATTATCCACATTTACCGTAACATATATAAATCTCGTGTCACAATGTTTGTCCTCAATGGACTCCTAAACCTCTTAACCGATTATAATAAAATTCGCACACCATGTGCAGTTCGATCCAACTTGAGAGATAGGATAGTTTAAATCTCAAATTATAGTCGCAATTTTAATTTATTGCTAATTATTTGTCTGTTATTATTTGACAGTCGCAATTATCTGTTAACTCCAAATGATTCTAACAGATGTCGATATCTTTCGACTGGGTTGAGTAAGTAATCAATAGATGGCGCTGCTATGGTAAATCTACGAACGTGTCATATAAGCTACATTTTAACAGCATATTTACCACGTGTTGTTGACGCTATAAAATTAATTAAATTTATTTTGTAGTGAACGAAATACCGTATAATTCAATTATTTCCAAACTTTAGCCACAGCAACGCGTGGGCGGGTCAGCTAGTATGTATAGATAGATTGTTTCGGTCTGGTCTAAGAAAAAGTATGGGCTCACGGATCGCGCGGGACTATATATACAAAATACAAATACAAAAACGTTTATTGGGTTCAAAAATACTTACATCTAGGTTCACTATATTAATACATACAAAAACAAGAGTAATGTCTTATAATAGTGTGTTGTCATATGTTACAAAGATTCAAATATACACCCTCGACCAAAACTAGCTTTAATAGCAAAAATACTTTATTGTACACGAAGTTTAGATCACAAATACAAGGGAAAATAGTCTATTACACTGGTACAGTGGGCGGCCTTATCATTTAAAATACCAACTTTATTCCAGGCAATCTAGCTAGGGCAACTGACTTTATTTATTTAACACGAAATATATCGAAAAAAGGCTTTACATTTAAGGCCTTCTTATAATATCTCTTTCTCTTTGTAACCGAACATGTTATACAAGTAAATAGGACCTTACCACCACCAATAAGCTATTTGAACAACAGTCAAATATTAGAGAAAATTTTAGTTATTAACTTTATATTTTTTTTAGATACTTCCTGGATTATCATTGGACACAAGTAAACTGACCAGCAGAGATAAAAGCTTAGAGATACATATGGAAGCGTACAATCATTGCTCCAAACTCGAGGAAAGCAATCCGATTGATCACAACATCACGCTGAAATCTGATGATAGATTTCACATAAAAGGGTAAGCTTAGTACAAAGATTTTAATTAGGTTTTTTGGTTCGATACATACAGCAAGTAATTTTATTAATTTAAAACAGTAAATATCTATTGATATGTTATAATGTTTATAAAACACAAATAATTATGTGTGTTTTAGTGAAAACAACATAGACAACCTTAATTATCAGTCAAATAAGCTTAATTATCAGTCCCCAGTCAAGTAAGCTTTCCTTTACAAATTCAACATGTTGTCTGTTTATATCTACTTCTGCAAATTGTAAAACTCCATTTTGTTCCAGCATGACTGATTCAGGTGTGGGGGAGGTCAACATGACCAAAGACGATGTGGATGGCAAAGCGTTTGAACATAACTATTACGTACGTATTTTATGTAATTAAAACTAGCGGTGTGTTTACCTTCTTAATAAATAGCGTACATGCTAATCGCAAGGGTCTTTATAGAAAATTTCGTCTGCAACGGTTCACATAAAAAGTACCCACTTATACAAACTCTCGTTGGTAATATTAGTGAGATATGATTTTGCTGCTGGATTTTGAAGTATGTGTAAAGTCGCAACAAACTGTTTATAATATTACAAAAGTTGAAATTCTAATACCTTCTCTAGTATGGTAAGTTAAGAGCATATTATAATTCCTGACCTGAAAGTAGCAAGGTAGGTATCATTTTATAATCATATTCTTATTTTCAGATAACTAATGTAGGCGTCACTAACTGGGTGGATCTAGAGGCTATAGTTGAAATACAGAATATATCCTTCATCGAATATTCTCCGATTATTGTGAGTACCTATATGTATTTAAATAACTTTTTAACCAAACAAATAAAGTAAATGGCTACCAACCTATAGAATAACTACCAACCTGTAGAAGTCAGAAATGTTGTCTAACAAACACGGATCACATAAAAAGCGTTAACTTAATATGGGGCTAGATGGCGCCGTGTGTAAATCAACTTTCTTTTTTCAGATATCGAGTAGCGGTCACGATCCCTGCACTCTTGAGCGCTCAGATGATGAGGAAACAATGAAATACAGCTGCTTGATTGAAAAGCTGTTTGTGAACCAGGAACCTGTCAAACTAACCATACCAATGATTATTCAATATCAAGGTTTAGGTAAGTTAAAATCTCTTGTTGATTGATTGATGAATTCTTTATTAAAACACCACATACATAAAAACAATAAAAAAAACATAGAAAATAAAATTTGCGTATTAATTGGCGGCCTTATCGCTAAGAGCGATCTCTTCCAGGCAACCAAAACATGCTTGTTGCATACATATAAGTAACTAGCTGGTGCCCGCGACTCAGTCCGCGTGGAATAGTTATTAATAAATAAAAACGGTTTTAGTGAGTTAACCTTAAAAGATAGACATATATTGTTGAAGACATTTTGTAAGACTATTTTAAGAGAAATAATTCTTTCATACACATTTTTGTGATATCTTTAACCGTTTTCTCAGCGCATGCAACGGAAGCCCTCAAAGATGAATAATTTTCCCCGTTTTTTCCACATTTTCCATTATTTCTTCGCTCCTATTAGTTGCAGCGTGATGTTATGTAGCCTATAGCCTTCCTCGATAAATGGTCTATTCAAAACAAAAATAATTTTTCAATTCGCACCAGTAGTTCCTGAGATTAGCGTGTTCAAACAAACAAACTCTTCACCTTTATAATATTAGTATAGATATAGATTTGCCGATTTACTACGAATATAATGAAGATGGATGGAAAATATGTCGTAACTCAGTAGGCTCCTACTGGTGTATGCCAAAAGGCGCGTTTGAGAGCAGATTCTTTTTCATACACTTACACAAAAAAAACACCTTGTATTCTAAATGGATGTTCTTTTCCAGAAAATATTGCGCGGGAAAATCAGTCACAGCTCTCTTCGGTCACCTTGTTTTTGGATGGGAAACAAAACAGAGCTAGGTAAGTATTTGTTACATTTATTAATAATATTTTTTTCTAAATCAAAATCAAATCAGTTTATTTGCGAATATGTATATTTCAATCGGTAAAGTTAATTCGTATAAGAACGACAACAATGTCGGTTTTTAGTGAATATTATATGTTCTTTCTGCTCGCTCAAACAGCGCAATGAATTTTTTTTCACCTTGAACGAGTTTGCACTTGGCCATACTATACTTGATAGCAAGCAAAGGTTATGGCCTAAGATGGAGCGTGCTTAGAATAAATCAGAATGTAATTTCAAGTACATACTTAGTCCTCTTTCCTAACGTGGGTAACACCGCTAGACTTACTTCATCATCATCCACAGCTGGTTTTGTCCCTGGTATTGGTTGGTATTATTGTACCTCTCTCACAGTATGGTTTCGATCTTAAACTTATTTTTATAAGTAATATTTTATTTTTTCAGCGTCTCGAGTCAACTGAACTACAAAGGTAAAATCGAAATTTGGATCATCGTGGTGGCCGCAGTGATAGGCATCCTCATAGTCCTGCTCTTCTGCTTTATAATGAGTAGGGTAAGTTTACAAAATATATTTTAGGACACAGTAAGTATTTAGCAAATATTTTCGTATATTAAGTTATCTGAACTCGAGCTGCCTCGCAGGACTAGCTGTATAAAGACCTATAGTAATGTTAGATACAACAACCTTTGTGTAACGAAATCAACAGAAATCAGTATAAATGTTTTTTAACTGATAATTTTCAGTGCGGATTCTTCAAAAGAAATCAGAAGAAGAAACTTGAACAAGTTCGCCAGAGTGTCCGCAGACAGACAATGATGGTATGTGTCTTACGACTTTATTACAAAAACTTATAAACATGTCCTATTTCTAAAGTTGTGTATCCTCAGTGCTGTGGGTCGTTCTCCCTCATGAAATTAGGGGAGTTCTCTTGACCAAATACAGCGTGGTGGGCACTCACGTCCTGCTACAGAAGACAAATTGTCTTCGAATTTTGTGGTCCCTACAGATGTCTGTTTTCTCACTTCAAATATAATTTATCCGTGTAGGGGTAGTAACTTTGAAAATGTACGCTACTTCTATTTTATTTATAGATCAATTTGATAGTAAATTTGTGAGTGGCCAATTCTGGTGTCAGAGTTTTAAAAGTCGCTTTAAGGGTCTCTAACAAAATATTTAAACTTTATTTGCGTTGCAGCGTCGTACCCAAGCAGACGGCATGCAAGCGTGCATGCTGACCGAGCAGCGCGGCCTGATCAGCGTGCCGGAGGAGACAGCGGAGCAGGCCGCGGCCAGGGACCGGCGCGTGCGCCTCGACTCCAACGCAGCCGTGCTCAAGAAACCGGCGCCCAGGAAGAAATAATACGCGTAAATTACCAAATAGATACTTAGCACACACATAGTAGATAGTGGTGATTCACACAAGCATACATAGAACTAAGTAGTAAGAGCCTAAAAACCTTTTATTTAAATTATTAAAGTATGGATAGCAAATATATTTTCAATTTATAGAAACATAGCTTTTAATTTTTTTATTATTTTCCGTATTTATATAAATTACTTATGTAAATTAAATATATTAATATGTAATAATGTTTGTATCTTAACTTATTGTGTCTATCAAGTAAAGGGCTTTAAAATAAAGATTTACATTCTTTGTTAATTTTTACTTTATGAACATACTTATGCATGAAACTTTCATTTATCTTAAACAAACTTGTTGGAATCCACTTGAAGATTATTATAAAGTACGCTTGCCTTGAAAAACGTATCTATCATTCATGTTTCGCAATATCACGAATACAGTACCTATTTACATTACATTAACTTATGATTACTAGGGAAGATGTTTGACCACCTTATACGACATGACAACTTCATGAAAACCATTGTCGAGGGGAAGCTAGAGGCACGAAGAGGAAGAGGAAGGCCGAGAAGGACATATATCGATCAAATCAAAGAGAAGGCAAGCGTCATGTCGTATAAAGAGGTCAAGGAATTGGCCGAATATCGAGGAGAATGGCGCATACTCCACAGACAAGAGCATCACTCTTAAATTTGAAAGGATAACTTATGATTATTATCGGCTCGGCAAGCGTAGTGTAGGACGCCCTGCCACTAGGTGGAGCGAGGACATAATCAAGGTAGCAGGGCTCAGGTGGAGACGAGAAGCACAAAATCAGGCTAAGTGTCGTTCCTTGGGAGAGGCCTATGTCCAGAAGTGGCCGACTGGAGGCTGATGATGATTATTTCTATAATTAAAGTTATTATAAAGTCTAGTTGGGAGTGACTTCATTCTCACAGATGAAGGCGTAGAGGTGGTCGCAGAACACGTCGTTCAAGAGACCGTCGTTTTTGAACAGAGTGCCGCAGTATTCATTGTTGAGGGCATTGTTGGGCTCGCCCGGGGACCACTCCGCGAACCCGGCGTCGGCTAGCGTTTGATCTGGAATACATATTACTTTAAGGCTACTTAAAAAATTATTGCAATTAGGACAGAGATAAAATAAGATATTTGTTTAATACACACCAAAAAAAATACATAATGAAAGAAATTTAAAAACTAATTTAATGCAAAAGAAGAGCTGGGAAGAATAGCATTGAAACATTTGAGGTAGGTAACTATAGTACATAAGTAATATTGTGTTTTTAGAAAGAAAGAAAAACATTTATTGTAGCAAATAATAATGAAATAAGTACAAACAAGAAATATATAAATTTAAAAATAAACCTATACTTAAAACTACTTAAATAAAATACATATTTGCCACAATACAACCCCAACTCAGCATAATGCTGGCTGCATAGCAACCAGCGCTGGTCTTCCGTTGGGGTTGGTGATGACGTCACGCACGCATACATGGAATTATTTTTAAACAGAAACAACAAAGACATACCTAGACAAGTTAATAAATACCAATAACAAATACAAATAAGATGGACGATGAAAAACAATTCTATTTTCAACAAAAGAGTACGCAGTATCAACTATTTAATATATATTACGGTTATATACATACAATATATATATATATATATACACAGTTCAATTTAGATAGCGCTGGTGTCATTGACTAATGAAGCTTCCCTTTTCTGGTGTTCCAAAATAAATGTTTTGAGCCTTATTTTAAAACTATACATACTGCGCAGGTTCCTGATCGGCGGAGGGATGTTGTTGAGGGATTTTATTGTGTTAGTATTTTAATTATACCCTGAATATCCAGAAACGTTGTTTTTTCCTTATACGCTGTAAATGTGTAACAATTATTATTATCTTCCTCCTCAGAAAATATGTCACATATCCATCCCAGAATTTCAAACTTTATTTGGCAAATTCATCAACAACGTAACAATTACAAATTTTCCTAGAAATTTGAGCTTCCTCAGGTCAAAAGTATATCATTTCTTAACTTACTAAATACAGTTCTCCATTCAGCAGTCTCGTTGGCGGCGGGCGGGGTGGCGCGGAAACCAGCGAAGAAGAACCACGACGCCTGCGCACCTGAAATAAATATATTACCTGATGTGGAACGTTTAAGGTTTCATGTTAATCCCTTTAACAGGCACACTTTAACACCGCGCGAAATCAATAATCAACTTTTATTTAACTAGTGGACGCCCGCGGCTTCGCTCGCAATATTTCAATTATTCGTGATGAGCGTTTAAATAAACACACAAACAGATAAATAGATACAAAGATAAACAGACAATTAATAGTAAATTGCTGAGTGGTGATTTATTATTGATTTAAAGTGTAGTCAAACATTTTTGTTTTTCAAATATTTTCCATGTCCCTCTTCTGCTTTATTATTATGTATAGATAGAATATACGTATAATATCAGACCTCATTCGAAAGTGATCAATCTTATATAATAAGGTATATTACAAGTACGTAAAACCGGTTCCAACGGACGACCAGCGCTGAATATTTTCATTCATCACATGCTGAGGTATTTATGTTTGTATTCGTCTATACTGTTTTTTTCTGTCGTTCTTGTCACAATTATTATTTTTTATTCTTATTCATAAGTATAATATATTATGTTGAAAAGTGCTTTACCTCCATTTTACTGAACTCATAATACTATAGTTCCTTAAAAGCATGACAGTATGAGTTTAATTTCAATACGATATACATATGGACGTGAGTGATAGACGGTATCATCATCATCATCATCATCAGCCTGTTATCGCCCACTGCTGAGCATAGGCCTCTCTTCTTGTACGCCAGTCGTCCGGTCCTGCGCAGTTTGAATCCAGTAGACGGTATATGAATACTAAAATATTATGTAGTAGGTACCGTGTATGTCAGGGCTGTCCTGCATGATTTGCTTCACATGCTCCATCTCTGCGCGTGAGTTGAGGACCACTAGATGCGCTCCCTCGGCGCGACACTCCGCGTACCCCTCGTTCCAAGTTCCTACCCGGCGAGGGATCTTGTAGCACCCGCCCACGGTCGCGTTGTATACGTAACCTGGGGAAACATGGGATTGTAGCCACTTTGTTTGGCCAGGGATAAAACTAAAAAACTTTATATTTTTTTACGGTAAAAATCAAGGAAATCTATATAACATTACGGCATCAATTTGTAATGTAAAGTAAAGGAATTTTATCTCGCTTCCCTTCAATGAAAATTGCTGTTATTTTAACTACTGCTATCACCTATAATATTCTGTTGTATATTATATGTATTTGTATGTAAACATCCATTTTATTGTATTGTGTATTTATATGTATATATATACAATATATATTAGTAATATCTCTTATTTCTTTTTTGTTGTACACCACATTCTTCTTTTTTTCTTATTGCTTATTTCTCTCCAGCCGAAGGTTGCCTGGAAGAGATCGCTTTTAGCGATAAGGCCGCCGCTTGTGGCACTAGTTTAGATACAATTTGTTTTATGTACTGTTTTTTAATGTGTCAACAATAAAGAGTTAATCTATCTATCTATCTATCTAATGAACATTTTATAAAAACTGTTAAAAAATAACAAATAAACTGATAAATAACTGTAAATAATAATAATTTGTAAGACTATAATTCTAATTCTATTAACTAAATACTTAATAATTTGACCTTTTCTGATATTTATAATTTCACTATATTTAGTTTAATCTAATCTTATTCAATTTTGTAAAAGTAAATTTTCAAATGTACCTTTTCCAAAGATAAGGCCCCGGAAGGAGCTAATCACCGTAACACAGACGCACCGGCGCGGCGTCCAGTACGGTGCCTTATTAGAGATATATTGTACTCGTATGTGTACATTTTATATGACAATAAATAATTTTGAATTTGAGTTCTTATATCTAGAGTCGTATCGTAAAATATATGTAAGTGTTTAATCAAGAATTTGTAGGTATGCATCTCTTTGAGTCGTTGTATGCATCACGGAGATGCAAATTTATATGCAAAGAAAGAATATGAAAGAAAACAAGTCAGTTAAGATCAATGTTTATTAACCAACTTGAAATAGCAGTAGGTAATCAATTGAACCTGTTTGTGTGTGATATTGTTGTAATTGGGCATAATTGGAGTTCAAGTTAAATTTATTCATAATACGTGACGGCACTACAGGTCATAAATTATAATAAAGTATAACTATCTACTCGGAATATACCGAATCGTGCGTCGGTTATGATGTCTTTTGCCAAGTAAGTGAGACCGTACTTGCTTAAAACCTTAAAACGTAACTACATCATAAAATTTGTTTTTGATCTTCAACGGTAAATTTAAAAATAGTGCGTCCGTGATTTTTTTTTTCAAATTTCATTACACAATGCCTTACTCTCTCTTCAGTCGTCTTGCCTCATGACTGAGAGTCGTGACTCCCCGCAGAATTAATTCGTTAGGGGAGTTCTCTTGTGCAGATACATCGTGGTGGACACCCAGGTCCTTCCACGGAAGACACATGTCCTCGGATATGGTGATCCTCAAACATGCCGTTTTTCTCACGATATTTTCCTTCGCCGTTAAGCAAGTGCAAATCCTCAAAATCAATGCCTTATAACAATAATAATAATTTATCTTTTGCACACCAACACAAGTTAAACGAAGTAGAGTAAAATCAAATAAAAATGCACAAATGGGCGGCTTTAACGCCTTAAGCGATTTCCAGGAAAGTACATTAGTACATTAAAACTATGCCTACCAGTAGCGAGCAGTCCACACTGAGCATCATAGGGCGCGTCCTTGGCGTCCACCTTGCACACGAAGGGCAGCTCCCGGTAGCACGCGATGGTATCTACTTCCCCGCCGCGGGTCAGCACGTCGCAGCCCAATGAGAGGAAGCGAGAACCCCACGAGTTGTCCTCGTCTTCTGTTACTGAGACAACAGCAAAATAAGTTTAGCCCTGCAGTCTTAGTAAGTAGAATATAATTGGGAGTACCGATAATCTATTTATATATATAAAAAAATATATAATTAAAATAGGTAAAACTAGCATTAGTCTTATAGTATACCTACATATATGTACAACAATGGAATGAACTCAGCATTCAAGTCTAATCAAGTGTCATTTTTTAGTATTTTCAAAATAGTTAATTTCACAAACATTGTTGATTGGTAATGAAAAATATTATATTCTCTTTTTTGACAGGCTGACTCTGACACCATGTAATGGTGTCAGAGTCAGCCTTATTGTGAATGTATCTAGGTATGTAAATAGTTTGAAATTCACAGATGATTTAATTGGTTTTGACTAAGAATTAATAGTTTAAAAAATAATGTTGATTATGTTTTGTAACTTACAATTGATTATGGGTGTTTCCTCAGCCGACTCGTGGTCCTTGCCATCCGGCGCGACGTACACATACTGGCCCAGGTCTGGGAACTTCTTAAACATGGCGTGCACCTGGATAATATCCTCCTGGGTCGCCGGCGCCATGAGACTCGCGCCTTCCGACTGGCATATCTGGAAATACAATAAATAAATACAGAATTTATCTATTCAAACTCCTCCCTTGAGAGCACTCGCCCCGCAGGCAGACCACCAGCCAGATGGATCAATGACATCCATCGAGGGGCCTCTCTGGACAAGAAAAGCACAAGACCAATGACACCTAGGGGAGGAGGCCTATACCCAGCTGTGGGTCGACATGGGCTGAAGATGATGATGAAACTTTTAAACTTTTCATAAAACTCGAAGGAGATGGACTGATCTACGGTCTGTAAATAGTTACAATAATGTAGACATCACATCATTACAATGATGTGGAAATTCCACCTCTAAAGGTATGAAATAAGGGTTGCATGTTGCAACTTGTTTGTGACAATAATTCTTAACACGAGAGAAGCTACGAGCAACAGCTCGTAAATATAAACATAAAAGAAGAAAAGAAAAATTTAATAGAGTCGATTTAAGCGACTGTTGATCAAACATCTATACCTATACTACTATGATAACATGTGTAAAAAATATGATTGTGTTACGCACAACAATGCCCTGTGTTTCATATCAATCGTAGAGACGCTGAGTCGCTGACCTCAAGATAAGCGGGCACTGTTTTTATTACTAATATTTTATGGCCACAAATTTATACAAAGTAGATGCGAGTATGTTGGTTAGTTGATGTTTGCTGCTATATTGTGTCTCAAAGGAGCAACGTATTGTCGTAATTTTTGTTTTGGAGGTCTTATAAGACTCCGAGAGTGACATAGACTTATTTATTATATCTACACAGTAGGTACGAGAGAAGCCGCAGGCATATACTATTCACAATAAATACCCAGTAACCAATGACGTCACTTGGACTTTCCTGTTTATTGGAAATCGCAATGTCTACCAAACCAGATACAACTGTAGGTACCTACCTGTCAGAGTTATCAGCCTGTAGTTTAGACTGTGGAATACTGTGTTTTGGCCCGTCTTGTACAAATTTACTTACCTGATTTTACTTACCTAATTTTTAAAATGTAATTTCAGTGGTAGGTATACCTGTTGACATTATTTTTAATCACATTCAAAACAGGAAGTATCTCAATTTGGTCCTTGTTTTTATTTGTTTTTTTTTGCTTTTATATATACTAAAATGGGTTTGCACTAAACTTGATCCCAGTTTGTAAGCAATAGTTGTGGCCTAAGATACGCAAATGTCGATGCGGTCAGTCTTTGGATGGATCACAAAAACTCTCAACATCAGATTTGGTCGCTCTCATTCGACGAGGAGAAGAAGAATAAGAAGAAGAAAACCTTACATCATCAACGGCCCAGCCGCGGCGCGACTCTGTATGCAGCTTGTAGAAGGCGTCCATAGCTTCATTGTACTCGTAGTCAGATCTGTACCGCTTCGTGACACTAGGGGGCGCGCACCACGTGGCCGCTGGAAACAAACATACCAACAACATGCAATTGTGGAAAATGCCAACTATTCTAAGAAAATAAAACGGGCCAAAAAAGCCGTTGTCAAAGCATCAAGGTCACAGATGGAATTACATAGTTACATACCTATTAGTAGGTATATAGTTTTTATACTTTCCCATCATTGCATTTTCAAGGCATGGCGTTAAATTCAGAATTTGTGTGGAAGTCGTCTTCTGACGTGATTTTATAAACACAAAAGATGTGATCCAGGATCTTTTGATACCTACCTAAAGTTTTGAGAATCTATTTCTTTTTTTATTTAATTTTACTAGTTATTTATCCTATACGTACCTAGGTACTCAATTACTTAAGTAGGTAATTACTTTGTTAATTTCATATGCACACTTCCAGAAATAAACTAGAGTTAAAGCTTTAAATAAAATAAATAATAACTTTACTTACCAAAAAACAAAGACAGCACTAAAATCCCGCGTTTCTCCATATTCACTTCAAACACCACTGCACTCTACAATGTCTAAAACAGTTCTTCAAACTACTTAATAAATAAAACAAGCAAAGTAAACAGACTCTCAATGCAAGACCCTGACCACTGAATGATAACGAGATTTATAGCTACGTGTATATATATCTATCATAATAAATAACAAAACAGTGTTTATCAGAGCGGGGAGAAAACCCACCTCCATACTTAATACTTACCTAAAAATATATAAAATCCCACAACGTAAGTTAGATAACCTGGGGTCCGACAATAAGATAAATAAGTGAGCAAGTTAGTATCTAAGTACCTATACTTGGCCCTGCGACTCTGTTCTCACAACTGATGATGCAATTGTTGGCCTAAGCAATATAGCCCGCCTAAGATATAACCCAGTATAGAGATACCATGGGTAAATTAGGAACTAGAAAAATCTGGCCGGGATTTGATATTAGAGGGCCATGGCTAACAAATTTTGATACATTTGTACTCATTTTTCTATTGTGAAGCTCTTTTAATTAGGTCGTAGGTACCGGAGTTCAACTAGCAGATGTACGTACTACTATACTTACCTACTTTATAATAAATTATTGTATTCACACGCATTAAATAACTACAGATTCAAAAAATCATCACTGATATTATGATTTTCAGTACCTACATTATTCTGGTACATATGTATATGCAGGTATAAACGAAACTAGCGCCGCGCCGCGCCAATAACGAGAAAAAGTTAGTTTCAGTTAAAAATGTAGGAGCATCGCGGCTGTTGGGACTTGTTTCGTGAAGAGTATCTTACTAATGTAGGGTTGTTTGTTAAAGTTACAAATAAAAGTCGTATGTCGTAATTATGCAGAAGTTTATTGTTACAAGTGAGGCGCCGCCGGCCTCGTCCTACGCCGGCCGCTCTACACGCACACACGGACACACACGCACACATGGACGTACCACTGCCCTACACACAGAATGGAATAATCATCACTTGGACAAAACTCAGGTTTTTTTCCAAATCAATCAGATGAAATATCCCAACCAGTTGAATTGTCCCAATCAGTTGAATTCTCCCAATCAGTTTATCGGCGCTGTGATTAGCTGAAAATTTGAAATCAACCAATGACAGTGCTTATCAGTTGAATTGATGGGAGAATTAAACTGAAGTCGTTCTAGATACAGGTGTAAATAATGTAAATTACATTAGGCATTATCTACTACACAGTCGCTGTGACTATAGACCTATTTATTGCTTATACTGGTTATCAAAATTGTCAAACTATTGCCTGTAATGAAACTTGGCATGGGTAGCCCACTTTGCCATGTGTCCGTGCATACGTCGCTACAAAATTATTACAATAGTTTTGGCAGTTCGCAACAATATGGTAAAATGCATCTAAGTTACTCCGTACACGACAGAAACACTTATCAATTTATATATTTACATTTTACATGACGTTTCTTCGGGTCGCAGTTTAAATCGAATCCAACTCAAATTACATCACATTGCTATAATAATCCGTTGTTTGAAAATTAACTAAAATAATGTCTATTCTGCAATACGGACAGTGTGGACTGTTTAAAGTCGAAGTTCCATAGTTTTGTACTTCTAATTGGCGTGGGTACATCTCGTTTCACTTATTCGAGTGATGTCCATTCCCAGCTAGTTTAGATGGTCCATACTGTCCGTACGCCGCGTCTATACATTGGGACACGTCGAACTAAAGCTCTCGGCCGCAACCGAACATTCCTACTAAGTCTTATAGTGAACGTTGTCTTGGGCGTTACAATGACGAAAATGACAGCCATTTGATATTAAATCTAACTTTAATAGTAACTTAAAAACGACTATCAGTGCACAAAATACCTACTATTTACATTTAGACTGGTAATAACACTAAACAATCGTATTTATAGACACGAAGAGTACAAATTTTCTCGTAATTTGTAGTTTTTTTTTTGTATATTTGTTGGTGAAAATTATAATACGTCGGTTCTGCGCCACCGACGCGAGCGAGCCGCTGCTACCGAGGCGTCAGAAGAAAACGTAAATCTATTTCTATATTTACACACAAATTGAAAGAAAGTATCGATGCTGAAGCATTCGAGTGCGCGATTACTTAAACAATAAGAAGCGTCGACTGACTGGCCTTAACACTAAACGAAGAACAAACCTGTCACCTAACAACTAAACATCACGTGTGTATAAATGAACAGTCGTGTACTTAAAACTTAAAATAATTATACGAGATCTCTGAAAGTCTGGAAACGCCATACGTACAATTACATAAAGTAAGAAGCGTGATAATGTGACTGCGATGCGCGCTGCATCGCTCCCGACATACGCATAGGGGGCGTTAGTGAAACCGGTAACATCGTAGTAATAGCATATGTGTAGGGGCAACTATCATTCCGTTTGTAGCAACAACTGATAATTTTCCCAATACATATCTACTATCACATTACGTTTACAATCGAGTTATTTAACAGATTTCTTTAGACCCCTAACGCAGTTAGTGTAAACCTGCAAACCTTCCATGAGTGTTGGATACATTAACTACCATATTTACAATCGTACACTGGAGGTGGCTACACGAAAGCGAATCTAACTACAAATCAGGACATGAGCTACAATAAGATCCTATATTTACACGTCACTAAGACTTGGTGCGTACAGGGTGCGATGGGACCTCGCACGAATCTAAACCAAAATTACCGCGAAAAATCTTTGATATCCAATTCAGACCACTAAAGTTTTATAATTAGTCTGTATTGGACATGAAAGACTTAGGAAATGTGTTAGTAAGTTGTATTTTGGTTTATGATTGTACAAGTCCCATAAGATCAATAATTATGCCTAACGGATCACAGTGACAGTTATCTGAGATAAGGCAAGGTGGGTCTGTCGCGGTCGCACCTGGATACTTGCAGCTCTCACGCTAAATCAAATAAGCACTCCTCTAGTTACAGGTATGAAAAATCGTTTCGAAACTAATAACATAATCGAAAACTGCAAAGATCCAAATGCGATTTCGCCTTCTTTGTATTGTACTATCAAACCTGCTAGATTGGCGTGATTTTCACAATACTTTCAAAGCAGCCATTTTGAAAAACAAGATGGCGGCTAAAGAACAAAATGGTGGCATATTTAAATCGTTACATTTTACGATATTCAGCCTATTTCAGTATAAAATGATTCGTTTTATACACACATCAGAAATAAAATGTATACCTTTACTTAGAAATGTGTGTATAGATGAAAATCACGCACAATGGTAGCCAGGTGTACATACTCCTGTGTGGTTGCTACAACATACATCCCACGTCTAGTTTCTAACATTAATACTATACGCGTTTGTTTTATATACAATTTGTTAACTTTTATATCAATTACCATAGTTTTGAACTAGTTTTAAGGCTACGACGTCTCTTGTCACTCACACAGAGTATATCTAACTTAGTTTATATGTTAGCAGCGTGATGATGCCTTAACTAAAGTAGAAACGCTTATTTTGGAGTTAGCGCGACACTTGTTACATATTCAGTCAGATAATATTAAATTTACATGTCTGATCCCTTCTCGCGCTTAATTCCAATACTTTCTCGAAAATTGGTCTATAGTTGGACTAATTTTGCAAAGTACCTGTAAAATATTTTCATATCTTTCTTTTTGTATCCGTACTGAAATGTAACAGACGTGCGGAACAGATGAATGCCAAGCAATGTCGACACAACGAGCACACACGCACACTAACACATACCAGCGAGATAATCAAACTTCTAATAAACTATTAAATGCCTGAGTTACATATACATAACTATATCGCTATACAATATCTCACTACTGCAACTATTTGAGAATAATTACTCAATACGTTTACCTTTTTTTGTTTGTTTTTAGTTTACAAATCGTTTCAACGTTACATTTCCATAAACTATTATATCCTACCTACGTACAAATGTCAGTCGATGTTACATACAAATGGTGTTTAGGTAAGCTTAGCTATACTATAGTTACACGGAAGTAAGGCTCGGTACAGACCTCCGCCCGAGTTGAACGAACTCAAGATAAACGGACGTCTGTACTCGCCCTTAGCTGGAGATTAATAGGGAACACAATACGTCTAAATGTTAGTATACATATAAAATAATTGCTAATGTCAATACGCATTGATAATATTTCAATAATTATTGCTTGCAACGTTCATACGGGCACACACATAAACCTACAACATAACACAAAGCATTGAAACACACAGAAAGACCTTTAAAGCTTGTACAATCCTTGTCGTAAAGAAAAGCTGCGACAAAATATTGAGAGATCCTGAATAACTCATATCAGTATGAGTTATGGAAACGAGTTTCCTTGTTGTCTAATGAGGAACAAAATGAATCCCAAGACAGCCTGTCGAATCTTTTATGTGCCATCTCTCAGTTCATTAACGTATTAGTCGCAGCAATACTTTAGCTCCGAAACCTAGATGAGTCGATCCTTACATTCACTTTATTATTTACCACCCAAAAACTTTCAAACACACAAAAATTCACGTCAAATTCCTTAAACCTACTTTCCGATTGTCCTATCTATGTGTTTAAACACTTTCATGTAATACATAGAATCATAATACAAATGAAATAAACCTAGTCTATTCTAATACACGAAGCTTCATGTAAGTAAGTCCATTCCACCGTCGAACACGCAGGAAGTCAGCAGGGCGTCACCGGTTTATGGTGGAAGTTCCAAAGACTCGCACGAAACGCTTTGATTCTACCTTCATAGTAAGGACAGCGAGACTTTGGAACTCTCTACCTGGAGCCCTGTTCCCAGAAAATTATAACCCAGGGGTCTTCAAATCTAGAGTAAATAGGTATCTTCTAGGCAAGCGTGCTATATCTGAGACTATAGTGGTGCTTAACATCAGGCAGGCTATAGTCAAACGTAAGCCTATTTAATGTAAAAAAAAAAGTAAACACACTTATTGTGTGAAGTAATACCTAAGTATTCTTTAACGCAGTGTTTTTGTTTCTACCAACCGCAATACCAATTTCTGCTCGATTTTCTTGAAGCTGTTTGAAGTAACGCTACTTCGTTGTTTTTATGTCGCATACCCCATTTAAATTGGGCCTGAGAACATGATAAATTCTACGGTTATGTAGTTTTATAAGGCAAGATGAACGTGTGCATGAAGGCATCACGCTTGCCTATTTCAGATGCAGTGGCAACCAAAGTCATGTGCATTATGTTTCTGACCGCATGTTAAAGATGTCCTAGTATTGTTTTAACAATGAAGTTATTAAATGTCACGCCTATACCTACGCACATCTTGACTAACGCTAATTTACACTAACGATAAACGTATAGGAAAATTGTATTTTTGGTAAGAGATTGAATGAATCCACTTAATTATTCAATTCAAATTGCCAAGCAAATATGTATTTTTACAATGATTCACAATGTATAATTTTATTGACATTATTTCCATTTCAGTAAGGGCCGCAGACCATTTGACAAATAATCTATTGTGTTATTAAATGAACATAATTATGATTCGATATTTAAATATAAATTTATATGATGGTATAGGTACTTTAATAAATTTCTTGAGCAACCTGTAATGACATCGATTGAAAATTGTGATTAACATTAAAGAGATTTCATTGACTTCATTCATTCCTATATTGAGATCACTTAAAGTTTCTTCCGCTAGAGTTTCGCGAGTTTAAGTAAATATACTTCTAATAACCGATGAGTTACAAGCTATACCGCCGCTGCCGCAATGCTGATGCGCTAATTAATGTATGAAGCGTATATCTGCAACAATACGAATATGTCGCGGCATGTACGACACAACTAATGCGAATCTTGTTGTGATCTGGTGCATCACGCAATATCTTGTGAGAACCTCGTCGCGCCACAAATTTTTGACAAACTTCTTGTCGTTTGCCGCTGCTTCACGCAACGTTTCGAACACGCCGCGGCAATTGTCGCGTTGTGGTTTCGCGAAATTTCTCTTGTATCGCGCCTTGATGCATCACATTTTTCTTGTTGTGGGTCGCGCCATGTTGCGTCCCGCGACAGTGTCGTGGCGACTAGTCGCGCGTGTTGCATGCGTTGGTTGGTTCGCGGCGCGACGTCGCGCGTCATTCCCACTGGTGCGGCGAGGGCGGCAGCTCGGATGGGTGTGCGACGGTGGAGCTGCAATGTGAAACGAGTGTCGAACGATGGTTAGTTAGAACTCCACGGGGAAATGCCCACACCCACGCCACAGGGGTTGCTTGCTGGATTAATGTTTTTAACATAAATTGCTTTTCATTAGAACACAATAAGCCTGGCAGGCTAATATTAAGCAATAAGTACCTAATATATGATGCTGGCTATTATAACCTGCATCAATTATTTACTTTAAAAATAATTTGTTTATTAAATCATACGCTAATTTCACATGAACAAATTCGGCAAATAATCAACAATTCGGCTCGCTTAAAAAGGCGTAAATTAAAATTCAATTAGTCCGGAATATTTAACTTACGTTTAAAAAGTGTATTAACCCAACAAGCAACAAGAGTCATGCAAAGATTTCAATCAATTTATGAAATTAAAAATTGAAATACAAAGATAATAAAAGAGAACTTGTATAGCATCATCACAATGTACTAAATACTGTAACCACAACCTTACTTGGCACCGAGTTTCATAACTACACATGCAGAATACAGACAACCTAATAACAACTACGATACGACACAAAAATGTAGGGTATAGCACTAAAGGTACAGGGAAATGTGTTTTAAATGAATATTGCATAAAATTTATTAAGTATACAATTACCATTAAAGTATTGGAGCATCGAAGATTCAATTCAAATATGAAATTGAATACATTTACACATTAGTGCTAATCTTAACTTTTGCGCCCGTGTATTCGATTCAAAAATATGAATGGACGAGACGACCCTTACGAAATTATAAGTGCTTTAAGTAAACGCTTCCCAAATCTTGTCTCCCAAAATTCTCCCAGAAATCTACAATTCCCTGCCTCTCAATTCAATCGCTTCCTAACCTCCAAGTTCGCTTTATACGCAGTCATACACATGTGTGTATGTATCTGCATACTTCACTGCAAAAAAACAGTAATATTCTTTTGCATAGAAACATGCGGAGAAATTACACAGTTACATTTTCATTTTTCCATGCCAACGCATTTGATGCGCTAGTACAATTTTATTTCAAGTGTTCTCACAGTTTTTATATCAAAATCATTATAATAATTTTAACTAGCAAATGTTTTTATATTAAATTTTGTTTGATATTTTGTATAAAACCCTAAAAATTTAAAGGAACATGCGAATCAAACAGCTAACAACATGGTCCAACCAATAAAAAAGCGAATATAATAGAATCACTTGCAAACATCATGCACTGCAACCGAACCATACTGAGCGGGGGGACGCAACGAACTAACGATCAACCCTTTTGAAACTATTACGAGCTTCGCACGGAGAAATCTATAAGTACGTTTATTTCTATTTAAATATCTATTTTAGAATTTTGAAATAAGTATTTCGAGAGAAATGTTCTGAAAGAGGAATGAGAAAAAATAATTATGTCAACTAAGGTGATTTAAAAGGTAAGAAACTACACCGTTTCTTTGTTTCCGAAACAAATTTCAACGTGCGATCGTCGGAGCTCTAAGTTGGATATTTCAGGTTTCTACCTGTACACGTTGTTTTTAATTTGTTAAAAGCAAAGAGGTAATAATGTTTTTTGCAAGCGTAAAATAGTAAGGTTTCTAGTGAAATGTTGTAACAATTGGTTTGTATAAATAGAGATGTATGTGGCAAACAACGTTTACAAGCAGTCGTCGTGGCGGCGGCGGACAACACAGGAGTAGAGCGTGCGGGATCTTACTGGGGCTGCGCCGGCGCTCTAGGCGGCGCACAGAAATATCACGGGCGATAGCAGGAGGATTTTAGCCGCAGTCTTGAAAGGGGAACAGACTTTTGCTTTCGCCCCCGTCCTAGAGCTGTCGCAAAACACACAGAAAAAAAGCAGAACGTTATTACGACTACACGACTGGTCGACTACTAGCTAGAGAAAGCGTGAGCACACCACCAGTTCAAGAGGGTTGATGCTCGACGCGAGCGTCGCACGAACAAGCGCGGCAGTGAGACGGCGGAAACAAAACGTGACAACCCATGCACGGCCGCGGGGACCGGACAACTGAAGGCACAACGTTACCTACGCAACTACGGGAGGGGGCGGGGTGCGGGGGGAGTCGTGCGACCACCGAGCTGGCGCTGCACTGTGCCACACCTACTGTGCTATCGCTCTCCGTTATTATCTTACGCATGGAGACAACACTGACACTAGATAAAAATACTAGCTACGGCAACATTTCGCTCAGCTGAATCAAAGTGTGCAAAATAAAGAGGGCTGAAGCGGCGCTTGTGTGAGACGTCGCTTCGTGGCAGTGTTGTCTCCGCGCAGGGGGGCGTGGCCGCGGGGCGGGTGGTCGCTAAGCGAGGCGCCGGGACACGTCACATACACACATCTTGTACTTTATTATGAATTTGTAACTGAACAAAACTAACATATAATCGTAAAGTTATAAAAATTGCGGGTCAAATTGACGTGTTAGAGAAAAAACGAGACACACTAACTGTTTTAAATTGAAGCTGTATTACACTAGCTTTTCATGTTGTGTGTATGTGAGGTTCTCGGCGCTAAGGTAACGTATCGCAAAGAAATCACCTAGTTGTGGTTGGTTGCGGTCGGGTGTGGTGGCGGCGCCTTACCTTGCGAAGCTCTTGAACGCCGCCGACTGCGGGTTGATGCAGAGCGGCACGCGCGACGTCTGCAGCTGCTCCGCTATGAACTTGTGGATCTCTTCTGCAAGCAGTTGTATGGACTAGTAAGCAAGTGTCAGTCTGCATTTATGACCTTGGAAAAAAAATCATGTCACTGTTCCACTTTGTAAATTATTGAATTTGTTTGTTAGGTCCACCTGTCGCTTAGTCCGAGAAGCTCTGAAATGAGTGGGGATTTTTGCGCCTGGCAGTCGTCCTGGCGTGTTACCAGAATGACACAGGTTCGAATTCTGCCAGTCGTGAATATTTTTCCTCATTCCCAATAAGTTTGTGTGACACCTGGATATGAACGTTTAGCATGCAACACACACACGGAGTGGTGTGTACCTTTGACTTGGTGCACAGAGTTGAGCTTCCTCTCCCAGCCGTCGTGGAAGGCGTGCGGCGCCTGCGGCTCCAGGTCGGGCGAGTAGTGCCGCGCGGCGGGCGGCGCCGAGTAGCAGCACTTGCACATGCACGAGTGGTAGCGCAGCCGGCCCTCCTCCAGGTACGGGTGCGCCAGCGCGTCCACCACCGAGATGCGCTTGGCGGGGTCGAACACCAGCATCTGCAACGCAACCGCAGGAACGTCAAACACATGATACAACGGTTTCCATGAAACCACAAGGACGTAGTGGGAAACAAGACTTTAGGAGAAAGTTCAACTGGCGCAGATAGACAGATTAAGTCTATTTTGTAATATACATGTATTAAAAAAAAACGCACATACAACACTTTGAAAACTACAATAATTTGGTGTAGCGAAACGTGCGTCGATATTCGACGTTTAAACAAGTGGGGCCGATCTTAACTACTATAAATTTTAAACTTATACCTAGTGCCATAACTGGCGATCTTATTGCTAAAGCGATTACTTCTAGACCACCGCAACAGGCGTTCAACACATGTTTGCTAGATTACCTGCGCCAGTAGATGCACAGCCTCGTGCGTGGCCTGCACGGAGAGCGTGTAGAGCGCGGCGAGCGCGGGCGGGCGCGGCGCGCGCCGCAGCATGTGCGCGCGCGCGCCCGGGCACGCGAACCGCATGTCCTCCATTGACGGCGTGCCCAGCAGCTCGGTGATTAGTTCCAGCTGGAATTACATAGTAGGCAAGTTATTTATTTTGCTCTTAAGGTTTTTTTATATTTTATTTAAAGTCTTAGGTATCATCTTTATTAGCACGTTATCGCCCACTGCTAAGCATAGGCTTTTCTTCTAGGACTCTACTTGTTTCGGTCCTGTGCAGGTACCGACTACAGACAATTGAAATGAAATGAGCTTTATTGTCAGGCAACTAGGTGGTAAAGTTGTACAATTTGAGAGCTTGTGATGCTCGAGTCAGGTAGGTACTCAGGTTACTGCCCAAGATGCCCAGTGAATTTTAAACTTTAGCGTCATTGAAACGACAGCTTTTTAATGTTTACTATAGAATTACATAAGTAGTCGAAGCTTTTGATAGAAACTAGCCCAAGAAAATACATTTATCTATAGACATGACAAATATTTTGCTCCAAACTTTTTCTTTATCAATAACAGTGTTATATTTATATACCTAATCTGGCAATCAATCACCGTAAGATCTGTACCCATACTTCCATGCCATCGTTAGCTGTCATAAAGGAACCTCTTAATCAATTTTAATCCATCTTCACACAACATTCTCATAATACCATATGCATTATTTTGAAGACTAACCCCAGTGACATATTATATTGAGCGGTACAAGATGCAACATTTTAAATAAGCCACCATGGAAGTGGCATGGAAAATTTTGATCATGACAAAGAAAAGGTTCCAAAGTATTGGAAATGGACTAAAATAAAGCAATGACGGACTCACTATCAATAGTTATATCCATTCTCATTGAACTAAAACCCCACACTGTTAATCGGTGTTCAAATCAAGATTGGTGGACAGTGCCTTACTTTTGCAGACATCAATATTGATTATGATTAACATTAGCCTAGTCGAGGCTCCGTCAAGTGTGAAGTTTTCTATATAATATATTACATCTACATTCCGCTGGCTGTATATTTTATCACTTGTCAGTGCAGTTTAAACAAACGTAATGTATTGTCTGACCTGTTGCACAGGACTCTGCGCCTGGAAGAGTATGCGTCGGCCGAGCAGCTCGCCGAAGATGCAGCCCACCGACCACACGTCCACCGCCGCCGTGTAGTGGTTCGCGCCCATCAGGATCTCGGGCGCTCTGCAATACATCAACATGAACTATTTACACACATGTCATACACACTGCCCTGTTAGCCTAGTTGCTAGTGGCTCTGCCTTCTAATCTAGGGGTGCGCGTTCGATTCCCGCATAACACAAATAAATATGAATTTTAAAATTTGGAGGAACTGGAACTTGTGTCTGCTCGTTTCGTTAGAACATGTCAGAACTAATAATAACTCAAGATGGGTCTACGACATAACATCTGTTTCAGGTCGAACCTGGATGAGGCTGGCTAAAGATCGAAGCCAATGTCATATTATTAGAGAGGCCTATACCCAGCAGTGGGACGAAACCGGCTATGGATGATGATGAGTAATAACTCCGTTTAGTGTTAAAGTATAAACGGACACCAGCTGAGGTCAATTAGGATACATTTATGTACTTAGACGTTTTGTTATCTCATTTTAAAACTTTGTAAAAGGTTTCCTGCTTACTATGATGAAATCTAGGTCTTCAAATCTGCATTAATGAGGTATCTAGGTAAGCGTGTTCCGCCTGCAGCCATGCTTAACATCAAGTGAGCTGCATTCAAAGGAAAAAAGAAGAGAACAAGTTAGTGTTTGTCGATTTTTGTCGGCATACGTTTTTCCTACGATTCTCAGTATTCGAACATGCTATTTATGAGCGGCAATACATCATGATCAGTCATAAATGATACCATTAAATATTTGCCGTACCGGTACCGCCGAGTGATTTGTTCGAAAGCCACGAAATAAAGGATTAATCAAAGCCGGATATGAACCGGCCCCGGGAATCGGGGTCGTTCAATTAATTCATACAAAACCGTTTTCAATACAATCCCAAAATGTATTAAAATGAAGGCGATTCTTCGGGTTCAATGTAACGCCATCTAGCGTATCACTTTCACACGAATTCAATTATGTAGGTTGACGCTTTACATTGTTTGGCTTCTCTTTCTTGGGTTCACCACTTCGTAACTGCTGCAGGAACATTAGTCACAAATCAAGTAAACTCCGAGGTCCCGAATATTGATATTTTAGATTCTGCACTGTACAACAAGTTGCGGATTGATACAATTACCTAAAAGTAAAAAAGTTCATTATTATTACTTTTATTAAGCTTATTTAAATAGAAAAAAAACCAGTGAAATTTTAAAATTGTCAGTCTATGTTTTCTGGCGGGTCTTTGCAACTATACATAGAAGGTTGTAAGTAGGTCTTTAGGCTTAACATGAGGCAAGCAATCAATCATGTTGTTTTATATATATATCTAAGATATTTGTAGGCCAATTCTCGAACAAACAAGTGGCACAACAACTACAGGTGTTGTTATACACATAAACGAAATGCTGTTTGTATGACGAGCAAGTATCAATGGCACGCCACATCCGAATATGGATTTCCGTGAGCGGTGTGTACACAGAATACAAGTAGCATTGTTCCTTCCATCGAACACGGCAGGAATTCACAAGTACATGCTTTATTGGAGCGACCGTATACAAGCAGCCACTGAGAAAACAAGAATACTGAAAGAAGCGATAACGAAAACAAAGTTCGTAAGCTTATAGCTAGCCTAAATGTGTGCTACCATCTATGTATATCAGCATATTCCAAAATATAAAACGTAATATCGACGAACATAATATGTGACAGATAAATACACAAAATTTAATATGTATATGCTTTTAGTTTTCCGACATGTCAGCATTACAGAGAAAACGAGTAATATATTTCGACGGAACGTCTAAGCAATTCAGGTGGGAAAACAGGAAAACTTTTAAGAAACGGATACAAGTGGATGAATATGATTCTTGTTTGTATCTTCAAAGGAAACGAGTAAACAGCGCCATCCCATTTTATGGCTTAGATTTATACGCTTCCAATATCGGATATACGGAGGAGCTGAATTTAAAACTAAATACGCAACGCTGCGCTTGCATTAAGCGCATAAATAAAATCTCCAGAAAGGTCACGGACTCGTTTACATAAACAAGTTAATACAATACGACTCGCAACTACGTTTATAGTTTATACTTATACGATTACGGCGCTCTTTATCATGTCTAGAGCCATGCAATATGAGTGGTCGTAAAAATAAAACTATTCTAAAAGTAAGAATAGAAGTACTCAAGAGATTGATAAAAGGTAAATGCAAAGTGTCTGAGCCTTGCACGAGACTTGAAAATCTCTCCATGCATTTTGTGGATGGTTTTGTGTGAAGGAACATCGCGTTTTGTCTGTTTCAGAGCAAACGCGAGCGTTCCGTGGCCTACTTTCAAATCTGCGGTCAACGGAGCAGAGGCCGTTCATTCAGTTTTTACTCATTCAACAGCACTCGCTGCTTACCCGCACTCGATTTACCTGAACACTAAAGGTATAAATAGTGACGGCGAAGATTAAGGCGAGTGAACGCTCCGACCGGAGCTAATGCGGATTAATGAGCTCTCTCTCAACGCTAAACACTTCTGGAAAGAGTTCATTTTCTATTCAAGATTCCGCGAGCAAAATAAATGATAGCGCCGCTGTTCTTATCTCACATGCGTGTGCAAATCTTTAATGGCTGCGGAGACGGATAGGATTGCAGTTTTTCTTATCTTCGAGCGAGTCGAGGCAAACTTTTTATAACTGCAAGAGACCATGACGCATCGTCCTCGTCTAGCCAAATGGTCCATGGTCGAGACCGAATTGTGCTAATGATTGACATTTTACCTGGCCCCGAGGAAAAAAATGTTGCTACGGTGATGGTCACACATATTATTCTTTGCATTCAGAAATAGCTCTTGGGTCGCATAAATATTCTATGTGCAGGCACGTATCCTAGACGCAGAGACAGGCGGAGGTCCGTGGTCCGCATTTAGAGTGATATGGGTGACGGATACAGGCTCTGCTATTCATGGAACAACCATTATTCTCCTAGTTTTCTTTGTGATATGTGCTATTAGTACAGAAGAAAATATCCAAAGAAAACATGGGCCGGGTCGCTATATATCTATAAGCAAGAATCAATAAATAATCCTTTAGAAATTAATGACTAACGAGATAGTTATTCGATCTGCTAAAATTATCGAAATATTAAAGAGCGTAAATGACCCAGTGAATTTAGTTCACAAACGTTTTAACTACGCGCTGCTTCTATTTGTCGCAGAACTCTTTATG
Source organism: Macaria notata (assembly GCA_927399415.1). Taxonomy (NCBI): domain Eukaryota; kingdom Metazoa; phylum Arthropoda; class Insecta; order Lepidoptera; family Geometridae; genus Macaria; species Macaria notata. The sequence goes on from OV656730.1 coordinate 12,074,126, forward strand.
GATAAATAACAATTATATCATGAGTTAATTTATTAAGTGCTAACCTGCACTATGGTTGTTTTAAATTAAACTTTTATTGGAAAATGAGCGAAAATAATCACGACCGGCAGGATTCGAACCTGCGTATTTCTGCTACCGTCAGAACGCCTTAACCACTAGGCTACGGTCTACTAACTGCCAGGCGCGAAAATCCACACTCATTTCCATACACTTCAGACTGAGCGGCTGATGGCGCCACTTGTGCTGTCAGAATATGTCTAACAAGCACTCATATGTGATTATTTTCGCTCATTTTCCAATAAAAGTTTAATTTAAAACAATTATATCAATTCAATAATATACAAAGTATTGGTCTCGTTACCTATAGTACTGCGTGACGACCTCCTGCGTCATGTTCTTGCTGGCGTCTGGCTCCTCGACCCTGGCCAGGCCGAAGTCGCAGATCTTGAGCACGCAGTTACTATTCACGAGCAGGTTGCCAGGCTTGATGTCGCGGTGCAGGATGCGAGCCGAGTGCAGGTACTTCAGACCTGGAAACCGTAAGGTTGAGTGTGAAATGGCTGTTTTTATTTAAACTCGAAAGGCGAGCGAGAGACCACCTGGTCACCATATCGCGATAATGCTTATCTGGGGGCACGGCAGTGCCCCCGCCAAGTCGAGCGCGAAGCAAACACTGCCAAAACTTGGCCGTTGACTTGTACCCACTAACGTATAATGTTCAACGGCCAGTCATATCACATTACCTATAATAATAAAGAAATCGCAGTAACGAACCTTAGACTTGGCACGACCTTATCTAGATTTCATTACTTTTTAGAGATAAACCTGCAGCTCCATTGAGACTTGGCTAGTTTTTTACAGAACGTTTTTGGTGGGATGAGCTTTACAGGACTTAAAACGTAATAATCTATATTGCATCTTAGGTAAGTTTGAACTTCGACAAAATTAGAGTTCTTTTGTGGGGGACCACAAACGGAATCTTATTTGTGAAAAATATACCTTCATTATTTCCAACTTCTTAAAGTAGAGACCACTGAAATTAATGTATTATCATATGAATATTGAATACATGCTGGTGGTAAACAGGTACAACAATGTACCTGCATATCCTTGGCAACATGTCATGAAGAAATAAAGTTTCTAATGTAGAGGGAATGCTGTCGTGACAGCTCTATTAACTCGTCAGCTATGCGTCCATTTGCAAATAGACCATTAACACAAATTAAACATCAACATAAATCACAAACATCATTGGAAGTGGATATTCCGCTAATGGCTGCGTCAATGGCTGAGTATTGGCACGAGCAGCTCTCAAGGCAACAAGCTATGTTCTGTTTAATCCAATATGAACCACTTTCAGTCAGATTCTCACTACCTATTTTGTCACCACCGAATCCGGTTCGAGCCAATCCGAACCCTGCAGCTACCAGAATACAACAAACACTATATTCTAGAAATGCTATTTAGAGCCAGTAAATTGGCGGCGCTTGCTCACAATTTATGGCGCAGTAACCGTTAAAATCAGAAATGACAACTGTGTTACGTTCGGTCTTTGTCTGAAACGGAACAGAGTTCTCAGAGAGGAAGGCGTCCTTTGTGGGAACTTCCTCTGTTATTAAAACAAATAACATCGTTAGAGTGGAACACATTAGCCTTCTTTATAGTTTTAATGTTGAGAAATGTACGAGCGCCGTATTGCACGGAGAGGTCGGGATTAAAATAAAACGTGCAGTAAAGCTCGGCATCGTAGAACGTCCATTTGATCATAAAAGAGGAGGCAGCGAGGGCCCGGTGGGGCTGTGCGGCGTGGAGAGGCGCGCTGGGCCGGGACGCAGAGACACATTGTACAAGTATACAGTGTAGATGGTAGCGACAGTGCGCCTCATTAGAGCCGAAACACGACCGTGACGCAAATACCCTTCGCAGGGATACGGAACGCGAATGGAAGAGAACTGAAAAAAAAATGTTATAGAAATACATATAAAACAAAAGATTTTCTCCGTTTTATCACAAAAATATCCATGCTGAAAATACTTTTATAAATATAAGACTGGGACGAAAATTAATGATGAAAAATGATAGCTTTTTTCTGCTATCGCTTTAAAATTGCAACTGATACCGTTGTACTTCCATAACACAATAGAAACTTCAAGTTACAAATTAATTACACTCAATTCAAAACGAATTTAGCGACATGAATTTTAGTGTTAATAAAACGGCATTCACATGTGATAAATACATCTCGAGGGCGTTATTCGCCGTATGAGAGGGCTGCGCAGGCAAAGCCACATTAGACGGCGACAATTTCGTGGGGAATTTGGAACTCGTCAGATGCTCGAGTGGAGCATTACAAAGTACAGCTAGCGCCGCCTCCCGGCGCTGTCTGCGTTGCCAAAACAAATTAACGACACCGTCAGACGTAGCTACGAGTTTAATTTCCCAAAGGGTGAACCGCAGTTTTCGCACGCTCGCCCTGTTTTATATAAAACCGTACTTATTATGTGCACACCTGAAGGTGAAAGGTTGAATGAGCCATCAAAGTTTGCAAAACGTCATATTAATTATTAGGGTAGGGCGGTTATATCTGAAAATGTATTGCGAATAAAGAACAATGTTGCGACGCGTGTGCTTTTAAAGTCTCGCGGTTACAGTTGGAACTTCAAGGCATTAACAACCAGTGCTATCCTCGCAAAGTCACGTAATACAATAATTACGAATGTAATCTAAACTTCTACGTTTAGTTCGCATTCTACTTCTGCATATAGGTGAATAGCTAATTGCGCGGTAAGTACTGGTATAGCTAGGATACTAAATGGAAAAAGGAAATGTTTTTATAGTATGTTTTTGATGAGGTGCTTGGTTTTCCAATGAAACAGAGACTCGCAGCGTCGAGTACATCACACGTCGGGTCGTCGTCCGTCGCGTGCGCATCCGACCGGGACGGCCCCTCGCACTCCTTACTCCTGCCGGGGACAATGCTCTTTACCACCATCCCAATCCATCATTATAAACTTTTTACTAATAAGCAAACAACTTTACTAGTACTTACTAGTAAAGTTGTTTAACGGAATAAGTGTCACTATTGTGGCTAAATCGACATCATACAGGAATTGCTAGAGTCGCGTCGCAGCGCTATCCGATTAAATATATAATTTGTAGGTAAGTAGATACTAAACGCTTATTTTGATCTGAATTGTAATTTTTTTAAAGAAGTTATAAACCAACACTTTCGATGGAATTTATCAGTCATCGTAATTCTCCAAGAAATATAGTGTCATTATACTGATTGCACTAATAGTTAAATGTGCATTGCGGAATGAAATTAACGACGATGGACTCAAACTAGTTCTCAATACTGCTTTGCTTCCTAGACATTAACATTGCTTTGGATGGTTTCTAATTAGATAATAGATGGTAGAGTGTGGCAAGACAAGTGTGAAGTCGGATGGGTAAGATTGTGTTTGTGTTTTGCTGTGAGTGTCGGAATAGTGGTACAATGGTAACAGTAAAGAGCTGGAGGCGTGATGTTTGCCCACGCCGCCGCGAACACAAACAGCGGGCGGCGACCGCGCGTGCGCATCGCTCCCACGATCATTACAATGCCCACCAAATAACTGGACACGAAATCAGAACTTTTGTCCCCAAGCCTGGTTTTGTCTCAAAAGTTACTCTAACGCTCCTCTAATATTTATGGGCGACAGAAACTTTGACTTCATAAACAAAAAAAGTTTTGCTTTTGAAACTTTTTTCATGAATCACGAAAACTTTCGCCAAAGCACTTTTCAGGAAAAAAGAATAGGTAACAGTAAAAACTCGCAATCCCAATTAAAACTTCGCTAGAATCGCGGCTTAATCACATGTGATCCCGTCGAAAAGGAGATTTACGGACGATGTACAGTTATTTTAACTGCGAGATCATATAAATTAAACATTACTAAGACGAGGCTTAGGTTATCTATCACGGGAGATAAAGCGACTTCCTTGAAGCGAAATACTGAGAGCAAGATCGAATAAATCACGGCATAGGCGCATCTCGCGCTAGATAAACAAATAGCTGCGGCAACCGTTTAGATAGCCGTAGTCGAGTATCCAATACTGGGAAGAGATAAGTGTGTCCGCGCGAGTGGCGGACTTAGCGGCGATATACCTAATGCGGTGCCATGTCCGCTGACGAATTATGCGGCTCACAGCTCCGACACACAGCGCTGACGAGGGCCCGGAACACGCGCCCGGAGATTACACGTGTCGCGCTACTGACGCATACATGTTATTTTAAACTGAGATGGGAAATAAGCTTACAGCTTCGCCGTAATTAAGGATAACACAGTTTCCAGTTGCGCAATCGTCGAGGACGTTCGCAGACATTGTCGTAAAACAAAACAATATCCTGATAACGTTTTCCGATACTATTTTTTGAGGACGGGTCCGGGAAATTTCCCTAAATTAAGAATACAAATAACAGCGAGTAAGAGAATATTTTGCAGAAAGCGACAAGACGTCCCGAAGCAAATTCCATTAGTGCGCGTAAAGGAGAGAGACACCAGCAGGCCTTTCCACTTAGTGGTTTTTCCGTCGACCGGCGCCGGCTCCTCCTCCCCTCCCCCCTGGCTCCGCACTGCTGCCCTGTCGATACACTTTCCTGTCTCTGAAAACGCAATTATTTTCGTAAAATTACTTCTTCTCATAAAACAAGGCGAACTTGTAGCTGAAGTTTGCAAGCACCCAATGATTGAATGGAAGATTTCAGAGTGAACAGTTAATTTATATGACAGGGCAACATCGCAGAAGGTTGCTATTTATCAGAGAAGATCCCGGGGAGGTACATTACGGGCGTGCGTGAAGGTGATTTCCTGAACGAAAAAGCCTGCGTATAAATAATATCGCAGCGAGGAGGCAGGCGCTCAACATTTCCATAATTCTGCTCGTTACCGGCGTCGCTACGAATCCTCGCGCGCTCGCTTCAGATGCTATCGCTGAGCTGCCGCAGCTAAATAAATAAAATTAATAAAAACGTTCCTAGACTTCGTCCGGTGACGCAGCAAAGGTAGCTCATAGCAACCAGCTGCATAGTCCTGTAAAATTTAAAAAAAACGTTTCTAGAGTTTACTACAGCTGTACTCAATTTCTTTCACGCCATCTCAGGAGCTCCGATAACGCTGAACCTTCCGACAGTTACCGATGGGCACTATTGAAGTCGCCAATCTAAGAACGAGGTGTCAATTTGTCAAAATAGTTAACGAGTCGTCCACTCATGAATCCCTGTCAACCTTCGGACGTACGCGGAGTTCCATTTGTCATTGAAACGACCGGAGAAAAACTACTTTCCGAGAACAAATCGCAATCGTATTATGTAGATATTTATGGACAGGTGAGTCTGTAATGAATACAAATGGAGCAGATAGAGATACGGATAAAGGCTTCGCGCACCGAGTTCAAAATAATATTCGATTAAAGTTTTGAAGAACGTCGCGCGATCGGACTTACTGCATTGGAAATGTCGGTCGTTAGGAAGGCGGATATGTAAAGTATGCTATGAACAGGTGTAGTGTATGTGCGGGCTCGGTCGCGCTCCGCCGCACGCGGCCATACATTATTAATACGGATCATACAGGACGGGCGGGCACTGGCTGCATTAGCATACCTGGCCACGCCGGGCAGAGTGCCTGCTGGCTGCCGGCCGCAGCGGGCACTGCCTCGTGCCGGCGCAGGCTCGCTGTGGCGCGCCAGCCTCGCTCGTCTAGCATTCAGCTGCGACGGACTCTGCTCACATTCCCGGCAATCCATTTGCCTTTTTGTCGGAGACGTGAATAGCTTCGCATCTGCTTAAATTACGTTTCCTGCATAGGTTGCGTCATGTATCACTAATCGCCGACTTAAAGGTAATGTGCTCGTGTTGCAACAGGTAGAGTAATTTCGGTCATTATTTTACCCGCAAAGTTGCTCTTCTTATGATGAGTCATTAGCATAAATGTTTGAACAGGTTTCTTCTTGATAATAGGTAAGTTAATGGAGTTTACTACCTCGTGTCACCCTGTCCACTGCACCTGCGTCCATTGACACGAAAAAGTCGATCATTAGCGACTTTTTACACCAACATCGACAATAAACGATAATGTCAATTTAAATATTGTTATCTGGTTTCGGTTGGCAGGTAAACATTTATCGAACGTAATTAAAATAGTTGCAGGGAGTCGCTTAAATTGTCTGTGTGATTTGAACCGGAGCGGAGACTCATCAAGGCGGTGCAACAGTAAAGTTTTTAATTAAACTCGCAACGCTGAGCGGTAGGAGCTTAACGACCGCATTTTTCCAGATTCTCTTAGCGCGTACCACTCCCGGGAAATCTCTCGGCACCGTACGAATAATTGCACTAATTAATAATGCGAAATCGGGAGACAGGACGACGGCTGCGACGCGACGGCCCTCTTTCATCTGCGAGAGTGGATTGCATTAGCATAGTACGGAGCTCAAAATGAGAGAGTCGGCGATATGATCAGTTATGACCTTTATATAGCCAGTCAGTGTGTACTCGTATTTGTAGAGTAATGTTCAGCTGAAATGAGTCAATTTTTCAGGCATGAGTTGGAAGAAGTCGAGAGTTTAAATGAGTTACGGTAAGTGAGTGTGTAAGAGGCATGCATTGTCCTTATTCCGACAGACTCGAGTCTCCGAGGGTGTCAGGCTTGAATTGGAACTGCGGCTAGTTCCGAACTAGAACTTATCAGCTAAGTTTAAGCCTCCTTGAAAACTTCAGCAGAAACAATCAAACAATCAGGTAGCCTTACTACAACGCTGTTGGATCAAACAAACAAGCAACATGTTGTTTTAACTCTAGGGAGCGCTAATATTTATAACTCTGTGACATAAAGCTTATTTCGTTTTCCTAGAGATGAACAAAACCAAACTTGATCCTTGACATATTTAACAGATCACATTTGACATCAGTAATTACCTCAAAGTAATTACAGAACATTTAATATGAAATTTGAGAAATAATGATGTACAATGTACGAGAATTTCATCGAATAGTAGGAGAATTACAAGCGTATTCTACGCTCTAAGCGCTTCTACGTGATGTATTAAATTAGTATAAAACTTAAACAACTTATAAGTTACCAAGGAACATTAGCAACATAGATAGATAGATAAATACTTTATTAAAACACCACAAATGAAACAATACAAAAAAACATACAAATTAGAATCAGCGTCTTAATTGGCGGCCTTACCGCTAAGAGCGATCTCTTCCAGGCAACCAATCTGGCAGGGATATATTCTTCAAACGAAATGAGTAGGACGAGGTGTTCGGATATTAAATAAAATAATGAAAAATAGAACAAAGGTTTATACTACTTATATATGAATAAACATAAACAAATATAACAATCATATATACATACATACATAGCATATTTTTATAGTAAAGATCCGTGCAGCTGTTGGTTCCCATGCAATATTACAGGGCACTGTGCCATAACGCGTATGGTAATACAAATGCCTCCTTGTTTTCCAACAAATGGGCTCAAATAGTTACATTTTATGAGCACTCTTTGCATAAACCAACATACGTGACATTGGACATGTTTTAACTTAGTTTTTTTATATACTTTTGAAACAATTGTTTTTAATTAGAGCGTGTGTCAATAACATATAACAATTGACATTAGCAAGTATAATTTTGTTATTGTTTTTGTCACAAGGTCTTTTAGGACTTCTATTTATATGATAACCAGTTCCATTAATTTCTGTTAGGTTTAAATGCTTATACAGAATAACATTTTCAATGGTTACTTAAAATCTTCTTAATACAAAGAACAAAACCTTAAAACAACGTCGTTAAGCGTATCTAGAGAACAATACGTATGTACATATTCTAGAGTCTGCTATGACAATCAATATATGTACTTAGTGCATACATACATGTAGGTAGGTGAATGCGCAAGACTCACCTCTTAATATCTGGTAGAGGAAGACTTTGATGTGGTCGGCGGAGAGGTGTTGCGGCGAGACGATGATCTTGTGCAGGTCGCTCTGTAGTAGCTCGGTGATCACGTATCTGGGCAGCTGTAGCTCGGGAAATTGTACCAACACGGAACACACATTAAATTAATCAGTATTTAGCAACATTTCAGTTATTCGATTGTTGCTAGGTTTAGTTAAGCATCGATATACGTCATGTATTATGTGACTTTCACTATAACTGAATTACGAGTAAGTCGACTTTTCGTGTAGTTTGGATGCTTATTAGTCCTGATCTTTTTAAATATCATGTCAATAAACACAGTTAGTAGATTATATTCAGTCTAGACTTTCCAATTTAAGCACCAAATCCGATAAGTAAAAGAGTGGTGTACACAAAACGTCGTGTTTACAGAAACGGTCCCCACGCACAATTTCGCCGGAGGCGTAAAATAAAGCTCGCCGTTCCGAGCTAGGCCTCGACAGACCGTAATTTCACGGTGCAAAAATACAAGCAGTATCTCATTTAGACTCAATTTGCACAGCGGCAGCGGTACGCGCGTGTCTGAATGAAAATGATGCGGGAACTTTGAGTCTGGGAATAAGCGCGCTACGTGGTGGGAAACTTCGCGAGCAGAGCGAGGCATTACACACGGAGCGGGGAACTGTTGGGACTTGAAATACTGCGGTGTACAGTTTCAGTGACAAAGGGCGGGCGCCTCCCTGGAATTGGAAGTCTGGAGGCCCAAGATTAGGGATAATGCTCGCTCGGATACGACAATGACTTATTTCGTGCAAATAAATATGTTTGAAAAGGCCCGTCTCGCTGTATGCCACAGCGTGGCATAAATGTTGTCCCGGGTAGTAAGATTTATAACGTGAAAGCGGCCAGATTTCAGCAGATCTGAGGAGGAAAATCCTGTAAATGGATTTAGAAGCTTATATTATACTTTTCAGTCGTAGTTACTAGTATGGCGACATTGCTTCATGTATCGTTGTGATATCGTCAAAAGCTACCGTGATATTTTTGCACAAGTTAAAGCCAGAATCAAGCATCAATTCAGGCAATCAAACTTTCCTGTTCTCGACAGACAAGGGCATACATATTAAGTATTGAAACAAGTAACATGAATTTCACGTGAAAATGAAGCATTCATAGAGCCTCTCGAGGCGGCGGAGAGTGGAGCGGCCGCCGAGCACTTTATCTCTGTTATCTGCAGCACGCGCCCCCGCCGGCCATTATCGGAATTACAGGAGGAGCCGTGCACGAGCACTTGTTGCGAATGTACATTCATTACTGGAGGCGCGACAATTGCATAACGATTAATCATCTTTTCAAACTGCCAAGATGAAAACTTATATGACAGGTTAAACTACTTACGTAAGGCAAACAATGCGTACCTATATGTATCAAAATATACATGTTTTTGTACGTATACTCTTAAATACTCTTCATATTGCCTGACCTAGAGCACGTTGTATATGAAAATTCGACCCAAAGCTCCCCCGAGGCGGTGTGTCAGCAATAAGATAGTTTAACACGAAATGTCTATAGTCTACTGACGTCATCGAGGGTTCAAACACGAAAGTTTGTGAATGTAACTTATATGACTGTTACTTAAAACGACCATAACATGACTGAAGCAATATGTCGTACAGAGATAAGAATATTTAGAAATAAAAAAATATACTCTTTATTCTTGACATAAGAAACTTCGCATGGCGCCGCTAGTATAGGCATAATGACTGAGACCATTCCAAAGTTGAATGAGGACTAACGGCATGTAATATTTGGCTCACTGTATGCCATAACTTGTCTAATTTGGCTCATCATATCCAACAATAAACATGTACCCGAATAACATGGGTATATGCGAAGCTTGTTTACTATGTTGTTTCATTTGGTTGCGTCATGTAACTGTACGAAAACATACGTAAAGTAAACATTGTTTCAGTTCTCTCTAAGCAGCTGTGTCTCAATAAAGTACCTACTTATCTCGAACAGTAGGTACAATGTTATACATTTTCAAAAGCCACTGATAAAATACTTGTCGCCGAGGGCTGAATGCGATTTCAAGACAACGACTAGATTTGGTTTTTATGTGATGTTAAAAACTAATCGCCACATTATTTTACTATGAAAGGTGGAAGGTAGGTGGAAGAAGTACATAAAGTTTGTTAAGTACTCCCATAGGGATACTTTATTAAGACAAGCTCTCGTACTTGCATCACCTCTTCACCAGTAAATTCGCATGTGCAAAACACGTCAGCCAGATAAAGCACGTCCCTCAAAATCGCCTTTGTGGAATAGTGGAGAAATTTTGTAATAAAAGCCACGACACTTCAAACACGTTAAGCTTGAAAGATCTGAAACACGCTTGGGTGTTATTTAAGCGTATGAGAAAGATTAAAGTAGAGAGGACATTATATTATATTCCATCAAAACCGCATTGTACAACGTTAATGACTTTGGTATTATCTAGGAGCCCGCATACGATTCTTTGAAGGGAACAAAGGCTGGACATTGTGGAGTGATCAAAGGGAGTAGTCCCGAGATAGAGCAGTAATAGCTGGGCTCCTAGAGTCACGTACGTCTGCGGTCAGTTCACTAATCTGGCATGATTCGCCACGGGTAAGCGCAGGCGGTAGCTAACTGCCCTTGATCTATGGTTTCACATTTTCTGAGAATTGCACATTTCAAAATTGTGCAATTTTTGTAATGGCAAAATCACGTTCAATGTACATTTTAATCTACGTTCTATTCAAATGTCTTTTATACCTTTTTTATAAGACGTTTTAATCTTCTCACATTCGATATAATAAAAATAATCATTTTATGTTTATATGGATCTCTTTATAGATTCTAAATAGCGTTAAAAACTTCATTAAATGTTGGACTTTCCAATAAGAAGCCGATGGAAAGTACGCAAGTAACACATTAAACGAGTATAAATAGGACCGTTAAGCTGAAGCATTCAAGGCCGACGTAATAAAGATATTTCATAAGTCGGATGGGTTCATACTCTCGGATGAATGGCTGGCCGGCCCGTGTAATGTAATCTGGTTTCAACGTAAATGTTGGCCATTTAAGTAGATATTTATGAAAAAGGTCAAAGCACATGTTGTGGAGATAACAGGCTGTGGGAAGGGCAGGTTGGGTGAAATGGTTTTAAAAATAAGTTAACACATTATTTAAAATTCCAGAAAATTTAACGCTCGATTCATTTTAGAGAGTCCAATATAAAACACATTTACACTACAATAGCTTTGGTTCATTCAATTTAATCCGAATTTCTCTTGAGAGCGTGGGGTCCGTCCTTTTCAAGACAAAAATTTTATGTCAAGGTCAAACATACATCAGAAAAAGAAAATAGATTTCCAGACTGTGGAGAAGCGATCTCAAGGAGACAAATAGGGTCGGCAACGTCGAGAGCCGGAACAAGACAGGGTGGAGCAAAGAAACAAGTATAAGATTTTAGCCATTCAGACAGAATTCTGAACAAGTACCAATATAACTTCTTATGAATTGTATCTATAGGATCACGTTTGTATATCATAAGGAAAGAAAACTTTTATTAAGATGATTTAAACACAAAACCAACTAAATACATAATATGCATATACTTTTGATATTCTCTGAATTACATGTAATATATACACGCGTACATATGCTTTAAAGCAGCTATAGGGAAAGCTTGTCACGACAAGTTTATGTCAATTTCCATGAATACAGCTCCTGTTTGTCCCACATTTTGTGCCGGTTACCGAGGCTACGCCGCGGGGCTGCGCCCTCTTGCTATAATTATTCACGAGAGCTAGGGCTCCGGCTCCGGACCCCGACTGACGCGACAAGCTCAACCGAATAACAAGTTACGGGATGGGATGAATAATAAAAGAAGGAGAGAGTGACTATGAAGTATAAATAAATCTTTTAAAATTTCAATGATGTAAACCATTATCATATCAAGATATTCTTGACGTTTGGTTGCATTCAGTACCTACGCAGTTCTATTTGATAATACAGTCTAGGAAATCACCTATAACAACAAATACTAACATACAATTTAGTTAGTATCGAGGCTTTATAAATAGCAAGTATGCTTTGTTCTATTTAGGTATTAGTTTACGGGAAATCCGTACTGAAGTTCTACAACGAAGCAACTGCAACGATAGAATAGTAGATTGTATCATAAGGGAGCAAAATAATATTTTTACGGCGAGGGCGCTTTTTTGAATCCAGAGCGAAGTGAGGGATTCTAGAGTAGAATCCCGAGCGTAGCGAGGGATTCTTTAGTAGAATCCTGAACGTAGCGAGGGATTCAAAGTACGTCGCCCGAGCCAAAAATATATTTTACGCCCGAGTGATTCACTCTACTTTTCATCACCCACTATGAGAAAATAAAAGGCGCCTCATATTTTATTGTAATATTGATATTTAATGAAACAGAGTAACAACTAAATTGAAATTAAGTAGTATCTAATAATAAAACAACTAAAAACTTAAATTTACATTTGAGACATTTTCACAATTTTGAAAATTAATTGTTATAGTTTTATTAGGAATAGAGATTGTTGTTCAGTTCTAATACTATCAGGAGTTAATTCTATACTTTCACTGTCACTTGAAGAACTCATTTTTCAAAACAAAATCATGAATTTCTATCAATCCGTGAAAATTGACGAAAACGCGGGCTATAGTTCGCGCGTTTTTAATTTTATTTCTTTTTTTTTTTGTATTCAGCCGGCGCGCGGCGCTATATACTATGGGCCGTCGCACCAGCCAGTCTTTATTCAAACAATATTTGCGTTCGATTTCTTGGGCCCTGAACACAAGATGTTCCAAATTCAAAAAGTGCGCGGCAAAGATAATTGCGGCGCACTTATAAAGAGGATTAAAAACTCATTACTGCCCGCTAAAAGTTTCTTATAGAAAACACCACCTTTGGGTGCACTTAAAGGCGAACCAAGTCGTCTTTTTCGAATAGGTGGGATGAAAATAATATCGCCGCCTCGACTTCAACGACTTCCTTTTACGATGAAAATAGGCGAAGAAATTATCATTTCCATTGCATGTTAACATTGTTAACAGCGTTATTTTCACCGTGTTGTACAATAACGCCAGCCAACGACTAGTTCTGTTAATTACATACACATAATTGCTCAACCTTCGCGTCCTCGTTACGAGATATGTTTCAGAACGTCGCTCCAATAAGCCGCGCAGGGAGCGAGCAAATAAAGTACAGAACACTTGTGTTTGCCGACTGCTCGTACAACATAAACGAATACCGAATGAGGCCGGATGTTCCACAGCTGTGCACCCGAGCTCCCTGAGCGGTCGTCCTGTGTCGCGCCGCACCTACGCGGTGCAGCCGACAAAAAAAAGCCCTCCACGATATAAACTCGACAAAAACAAGAGCCTGACTTATCTGGCCGCCGATTAGCCCAACAAGTTCGTTATCGACCATTTTTCACGACCGATAAATCATTTGTCACGCTTCGTACGTTAACGGCTCTATATTTTTGAACCAGTTCATTAACTTTAAGCACTGCACAAATACGAGGGTTTTGGGTTTGAGTTAGAGAATACCTTGAACAAACTAGGTCAATACTTGATACATTAGCAGCAATGCTGTTTGTATTGCATGGTAGCAAGGTGTATGGTTGTCGGTGCATTGCTGCCACGTTGTATGCGGCGAGCTACTCAGGTATTTGCGAAACCATTGAAATGAGCCAGTTTAGAACGCATTAACAGGTTCCGCGCGAGCATTGTCCGCGAGTGACAACCTGCCCCCAACAATGAGCACTTCGTCACTGAGCCACAGTCGCACACCTAACACCCGTGAAATGTATGAATATTCTCTTCAGATGCACGTTACCTGGCAGGGCTATGAAATTAAGAAGATTGTACAAATGGGGACAGAGAAACATAAATTAACCGGCGGGCGACGACGCTGAATGCTAATTTACGGTGTCCTCAAACAGCAATACTTGTTACTCGTTTTAAGGTTCAGCGATGGGGAAACTTGGCCGAATAAATTAACGAATTCACTGGATATATTAAGAAGGTTTAACGCCACTTCATTTACATGGCGCATGTATTAAAGAATGCCAAACGAGTTCGAAGTAATGAATTCTTTTAAACGAGGTTGCACTGTATTCGTATAGAATAGCGAGCTTGAAAGACGACAGAGAACTTGTTGATGTTTAAAGGCATTGTTAGAGTTGTGTGCATCTTTAGAGGGCTGCGGGAAGGTGACATTGATGGATCATCGACACTAGTTTGTTTATTGAACAGAACCGGTCGCCGCTTGTCGTCCATCATATTAGCATACGTACTACGTACCTACGAACGTATTTCAAATGTGGAAAACGTCTCGATCGTGAGTGGAATATTTTCATTACAAACCACACAGCACAAAAATTTCGTTATAATTTGAGAGGTCAACCACTGGTTAAGAATTCAGTCTTTCAAAAAATGTTTAACGCCGTGGAATCCAAAACGGTACGTGGACAGTGGACGGGTAGCGCGATGTTGTCGAATCGTAAATATACGAGTTCGGAAATAGTGGTGCAGGCAGAGCACCAAATGAGGAATATTTAGACGGCGATAAAAGACATTTAGCGAAGCAGGCCGGTGCGAGTGTCCACGCTGAAGGACGGCACGGAAGGGAGACGTTGATAAATGGTGCTCGGCTCGCTACAGCCCGGCTTGCTGGAATATAGCGACAGTTTGTGAGATTTGGGATGTATACAGGGAAGAAAACACGAAGGAATAGTTTGTAATTTTGAAAAGATTCTATAAAAGTGTTAAATACGGAAACGCTCAACAATCAGGAAAAGGAAACATCAGTTAATGACCTAATAAGTGTTTAAAAGTTCGATAAGATTAGAAAAAACGTTACATTTCGAATGCTATTGAGAGGATTTTTGTTCTAAATTTGTAAGATTTAAAGAAGAGTATTTAACTACTATAACTACACGAAATGCAGACATACATGTATGTTTGTACACTTTATAATATGCTGACTGACTTCAGGACACGGTTTATGTTGTGTCCCACATTTGTGTGAAAATAACATAGAGATAGTAAGCCGTCGTGACGCGGCCGGGCCGGGCAGGTGATACATAATCCCACCAAACCGTGTCATCTGTTGTCCCCAATCTTTGTGTATCCGTCATCCGTCAGTGCCGTCCATCGGACACGTATCACACATCGGATTCCGATACACGCTGAGCCTTTAAGCCACTGTGTACGTCCAATATGGATTACGAAACACGACCGAGTTAAAATTAAAGCTTAATAAAACATATCTGACAAATGAATTTCGATTTTCGTGGTTTAAATTTAAACAAATAATTCAGATTTGAACAGTAACATATTGAACGAGGAAAAGTAAGTGAAGAAACCATAACAGCGCTGTTATATTCAGTGGGAAACAATTGTATTGAACTAAATCGTACATTCGCTGGTAACAAGAAAACTTTGTGATAGAATCGACAATGAGCAGCCATTAGGTGGGATGGGAACTCGGGGCGAATTTCCACCGCTTCCGGTGCTCGCTATCAGCGAGATTTTAAGCTGAACAATGAGAATTAACTAAAAGTAACATTCAAGTCCACGCATTATATCTTCGTGGCTATTATGTATCTTAGCTACACTTCGCTTTTTCGTTATCTCTGAAAATAATTTGCTACGGATACTGTTCTCTAAAATACTGGTAGAGAGTAGTTACTTGGTTTTCTGTTTGGGAATGAAAATTTATATAATATTCTTATCATAATTCAAAGGCAAAATATCATCTATGAATAGTCTGCAATGCAAATTATATGCGAAGTTATCATAAATTCTAAGTAAACATTTTGGGGCCGGTATTTTCTCTCAGCTAGAAAACTTTGCGACCCTAAAACTATAGAATAGCTAAAGTATGAAAAATATTTGGCTTTGAAGGTATGAGAAATGCTCGGAGACTGTTTGGGCTGTCTCGTTTATTTTACTTCAAGTTGAAAACAAGTAATATTGTAAGTATGTTTGGTTGTAAATGAATAACAAACACTTATTTCTGTAAGTTATTTTACATTACCTTTTTAAACAATGAGTATAACAATATTCTGTTCTTTAAAAAATCCATACAATAAATGTATATTGCTACACAAGAAGTACTTCGTTTGATTATCCATTATAGTATCAAGACTCCTCGTAACACACAGCAGGTTTATTTCTTTCTTATCCCAGAGCGTTAGTTACCAGCAAACATAGTTTAGCCCAGTCTTAGTTACCAATTAGGTTAACGCAGCTGCTGCATACGCTTGTCACCAGCTACGCCTGCAATAGGCATAATATCACGCTCGAGTAGTGCCCACCGCAATCATTGTAACGAAATCCACTACGCACTCTGCGGGTGAATGTATCCCCCAACATAGCTTCTACGTTTCAAATTCAACTCCAGCCGCTTGCAATTTTGAATAGCGAGGATTTACGTACTATACGTTTAACATGTAGGTATTTGTAGGTACTTTCATATTTTAACGTAAACGGTCGGAAGCAGGTGGATATCCAAAGTGACGCGAGATCTTTTCATTACGGCGGAGTGAAGATTTTTACATGCAGAAAGAGTATCGTCGGATATGATTGACATGTGTATTTTTTAAATAAATTTATGACTCAACGAAAACAGGCAAAACTAAACTAACCCATAAAGTGAGCATCACAGTGACTTCTAGTATAAATAATATGATCTGATACAGAATCGAGGTTATAGCTTCTAGACTTCGAGTGTTGCCCCGTTTAAAACTAGAAGATAAAAGATTTAGCAAAAAGTTTATCGGTATCAGCAGCAGGGCGTTTATCTAAAGCCTGAAGTCTAAAGCGTATCGGGCAAGGTTCCAAGCTCCACTGAGCCAGGCGCAGCGAAGGGCCGCGCCAGCTCTGGTGTCTCGAGACTCAGCCAACGAGAGCCTTCTTTATCCTACCTCGTGCCAACTACCCTCAGCTACATAGAAAGGGGTGATTGGTAAATCACTTCTGAATATGAAAACATTTAATCTTTAACTTAAACCTGATATTTACTCCTTTCCGCTGTTTAGCTATTGAATTACAAATGATTGGCATCACTAACGTAAGTAATAATTTGTTACCCGAAACGGTCACCAATTTTCGTTGATTTTTTTAATATAAATCGCGCGAAACTAGATTCGTATAAATGGTTTGTGTCCGGTGAGAATAATGGTTTAGTTAAGACTGGGAGCAGTAATATTGCGCGGGTGATCAATCATACAGCTACCGACAGTTTGCGGAGTCCGACAGCCTCGCTGATGAATCGCTGCTGGCTAATACACCTAATACAAACTTATCAAATGCCAGTTATATACGGCTGATGCTAATATTTGACCGAAGTATCATAATGAGAACAATGCAGTGCACGGTAATGTATTCGTAAGATTTCCTAAAAGTTGTAAAGTGAAGGTTAGATATTTAATCTAAGAGCTGGCCCGTGCCGGAGCTGGGAGCCGTCCCCGGCACTCGCAAAATTGAATACATTAAGGAAGGGGGCCGCCTCGCCGCCGCACCGCCCTATCTCAGCCGCCCCGGTAGCTACCGTCTCTCTTAAATCGCAAATTAGTAAACGTTACACAATTTTCTATAGTGCCCAATCTACGCAAAGTTTCAACTTTCATTTCGTGCAAATTCAAACTTTTTTAAAATAATATTGTTGGTCGGCCGTAACTCTCCGAGTTATATCATTTGAGAGACATAATGAAGTCGTGGAAATATCATAAAAGCTGGTTATTTACGATCAGATTCTTCTACCTTAAACGAGCGTAGCGGTATATAAAGCCAGGGTTTAATGTTTCACGAAGTCGCGCCTTATGTTATGCGCGTAACGCGATTTTTGCATGGCCGAGGCCCTTTGTACGCCGCGAGGCGGCCGGTGAAGTTTGAATGTGCCACTCAACATTAATATTGAACACTTTGTACTCGAGAATGGTGGAGCCGAGTTCCGAAGAAACTGCTAACGAGGTGCTCGCGCTATTCGTGGCGTCCAGATAAATCTTTGGAGTAATTTAACTGCGGTTATGAGGCTCTTAAACTTTTGTGAAATAAAAATTATACTGCCAAAGGAATACTTATCTTCGACAAAAACTCCGGCAACAGATTTTACTGCGCATCCTACGAGTTTTACAGCGTTTTTTACATCGCGATGGCGTCAATTTTTTACGATATTCGTTGCGCTTAGGTGTTTTCGGTACCTATTTACGTCCCAGTGCAT
Organism: Macaria notata; assembly: GCA_927399415.1. Lineage (NCBI taxonomy): Eukaryota > Metazoa > Arthropoda > Insecta > Lepidoptera > Geometridae > Macaria > Macaria notata. The sequence continues at coordinate 12,092,353 of OV656730.1, forward strand.
ATTTCATTGATCTCTAATAGTACTTATGAGAGCCTTTCATAGAATGTTGGTCGGGTTATGTATAAACGCGTAGTATAAATACACCGAAAGGGATCATAAACATAAAACGTGTTACCGTTCCCTTGACGCTCCAACTCGTGTGCCATACAAATAACGTTTCGGAGAACTAACTTTCCTTTTATATTGGGACTCGGAGGAATGCAAACATATCCGAGCATTATTTGATTATGTGTTTACTTTGTCCTCATATCAATTTTATAACGCCAATTAATATCCCTGAGCAATTTAATAGGGAGTCGCCGGGAAGCGCTGCTACTGTTACTAACGGTCACGTACAAAAGCAATTACCATTCAAACAGTAGGCAGTTTAGACAAGAGAACTTTTTCAAATGGAGGAAACAGTGGAGCGTAGGCAGCAGTCATTAATACAGTTAAGTGCAAGATAAAGTCTGAAAGAGACTATCTAAATCGAATCGGGCCGAGAACTCCGAGAGTAGCCAAACGTAAATTATATTAGAGGCCTACCTGGAGGCAGTCCCTCATGTACGTAGCGCTGGCTCCTGACGCACTCGGAGGAAATTAAATTACTCAAGAGCATCGACAAGCCTATCCCTGCGTACTAAACTTAGACTGATTATTACAGACCCAAAGCTACTGAAGTGAGGTTCTTCATTCGACCTCATAAAGGTTAGGCTCCAAATGCGTCTCAACGAGCTTTCCAAATGAGATGGAAAGTGCGGGGGTAATTTTTCTCTCGCGACAATGGCAGCAATTTGGAATGAAATGCGCGAAAAATATCGACTGAAAGAGAGATTACCGGAGGTGAGTAACTTGTCCATTAGGCTAGGTAATTAGATAGTGTTATCTGCAATTGGCATATGATTAGGTGTATAATCCGTGTGTTGATTAGTGTCGGTGGGTCGGCGACGGGTAACTGCAGAGGACTGTGGCCCTGCATAATGGCTAGGGGCGACGTAGCGACGCTCGACATAAACGGGGAGCAGAGCCCAATACATGCTTATTGCTGTACGTTACGCGACAATAGCCAACAGAACTTCACGATAGACCCAATATTCACCACTTCTATCAGATATTCAATGTACTAACAGCGTGGGATGCGAGATTATCAGCTAGCCATGATTCAAATTGAACGGCATAACTTGCGTAAGGCTTCGGTGTGTAATATCGATTTCTCTTCTGAAATATCTTACGCAAGTATACGAAAACCTTAAAAGAACAAACGCTAGACTGTGTAAGTAACATAATAACCAACGTAACTGTCAGCAGAGATTGCATTTCATCTAGTAATTCCACACAGCTCGAACGAAATCTCAACCGCACGCCTCTCAATTTCCATTTTACGGTTACAAGAGCCAAGCCGGAGCCTGAAAGATATTGCGTACATACAAGAGTATGCTGTATAATATACAATACAAAATATGAACCAGATATCGGGTGGCTGTTGACTTAGGAATATAGTAGAAATATGTGGTCAGTATATAATATGAGCGAGGACGGTCGCTGCCAACTTCCTATCTCAAATAAATGTACAATATACAATCCTACGCAATCATATATTTTATGGGACGAGCTGTAATAAAGTGTAAGCGGAATTAATCGCCATATTGCTGCGCACTCATTATGCGTTTGATGTTAGTGTTTAATTAACTGTAAATAATTGGTGAATATCAATTTGTAATTTTTTGACGTGTGCAATAGAGTAATTATTGTAAAATGTTACAATGTCAAATGTAACTATATTTTATATTTGGTGTATCACTAAGTGAACGCGTAACTTTTGTCGTTTTACTGAAACGCATTATGTATACCTATATTATATGTAAGTATCTAATTTGTGGTAATACGGATCAATAAACTTCTATGCACACTCGACATTGACGTAAGTGCGCATCAAATACATATTTATTACTCTTAAACTACCTATTCAAACATTTACCAAGTAGCACCAATATTGGCTGAAGCTAATACTTTAAAATGCCGATATTTGAATGAGTACAAACGGATTGTGAAGTTGGATTGAGTTCGGTGGCACAAGCACCTTGGCAGACCTTGGTGACGTCACGCGTCAACGTACCTCGAAGAAAGGTGCAACATACTCGCAAAGAAATGAATCATCTCATTACCAAGAATACTGACCGAGATCAAGGGCCAAATGTCAAGCACGTATCTTCATAACATGTACGCTGACAAAGGCGACAGCACTTTACAAGCCGTCGTCGATGAATGGCGATGATATAGGAGAAAGCATAAAATGCTTATAATAAATTACCGTTACTCTAATGAGTGTTACGACTTGGAATGTTCCTATACGTAACAGGTACTAGAAAAACTAAAACGACAATAGAAAACTTCTGAAGAATCCGATTGTTGCGAATGTAACGACAAAGAATGAGATAAAATCTTAGATGCAGTATTGAATAAAGTGGACTGAGCACGTATATATTTTCTCAGATAAAAACACAAACAAAATGTTAATATTTGAGATATTATAATGTAAAAACGAGCACATAATCGCGAGCCCAACACGTTCTGTAGATACAAACCTCGACGGTCAAGGTTGTGCGATGCGTCAACAACGCTCAACTAAAGGGCTTCTCGTGTCTTTTTAGAGTCGTAAATGTCAGATTGTCTCGAACATTTTACAGATATTCAATATTTTTCGTCAACATATCTTTATAAATAAAAAAATAAATGTTAAATTGAAAATCCAAATAATCAGTAAATTTCAATAATAGCGATAGACGATAGATAAGCACTAGTGATTACTGCTTAAGCTCAATACACATCATCATTAAGACCTGTTAACTTATATACCTTTAAGAGTACCTATCATCTTTCATATTGATTACAAAGCCATACCATATTAGATCGCAATCCCGAGCAAAGGTTACAAGGCCCTAATTTGAGGAGGTACGTCGAAATCTTTCGTCGCGTGATAGACGCGACCTATTGACTTTCAATCAATATCTGCTTCGCCCACGACACGTCTTGTAGTTGAATCTGACCGATTCTACGCGATAGTCACGCGGTCCACGTGTGATAGCACAAACAAATAGTACGAAGCTAATATTTAATGAAATCTACAATCAAAACCACATATGTAGCAGGTATTTCTATAATACTATTGTTGGAGCAAAACTTAATGTTGACTGTCAAACACATTTATTTCCAAGTTGAGTAGGGTCATGATTACATAAATCCAGTTTTTGTTTGTACGGCTCCTCCTATTCAAGGTTTCGTGGCGAGTCCGTGCTATGTATTGGCCGTTTTTCCTTGCAGTAGAACAATGGTTAGATTACGCGATTAGGCGACGCGCGGCTTACAGCGTGAGGCGCACACGGCGCGGCGCGGCGGCTTCACGCCGGTCGAGGTTAAATCAGGCCAAGCGCGCCGCCCACGCCAAAGCGCTAATTAGGAAGCGCTGGCGCAAGGGCGCTGCACCGCGCTGCGCCTGCACACAAAGAGCCGAACATGCAACACTTCCGAACAAAAGAAACGGCTCATGTAACAAAAGAAATAGCCACAGGGCTACAACAATGGCCAGCAGCCACGGCGTGTTCCCTCGCTGACAAAGGGGTGTGCAAAATAATGTTTTGTTTGAAAGTGCGACGTGTCCGAGAGAAGTGCCAAGGATTACTGCATTGTACCTACTCCGTGACGCGCGAAACTTCGCTAGAATATGAAACGAAACGTTTCCGCGGAACTATGCAGACAAAGACGTTATAATTCTTCATTGAAATCATCTTCCTTTGTTCCGACACCCTTGAGAGATGACGAGTCCAAATTGTACCAAATCGCAGAATCTCAAGGACACGAATACAATATTTTCCAATCAAGGGACCGGCTACGAATTACCTTATATTTACATCAGTAAATTTTCCTCAGTCTTTGTTTTACGGGTGGCTGAGTTTCCACAAATAAGATGTGACAGCGGAGAATTCATTAAGTTTCTTTAAATCGTCATTTCATTCAGATGTCGTGTCGTATCGTTTGGCACGAATGTTTCATTCTGCCACTTTCTTTATTCATTGCTGAAGAATGTTGAGAAGTGAATTATTGAACGTTAAAAGAAAATAACAATCCCTGAGAGATAACAAATCTTTGTTATGCGTTTCCGAGACAAAGAAGTCTGTTAGACTTGTGTAGGTTCTAAGGGAAATGTCAGCAGACAGAACATTCATTAAGATTTTACAGTTTTATTCAGGGTTATTGCAGCTATGAGTTGTAATGAAAGCTAAAATGTGTGCCAGAATTAAAAATTCCCTCTAAGCCGGGCGTGTTCTGCACACATTTTAGCGCGGAACATTCTACGTTTTCCATTTCCCCCGATTTCCCCTACACAGATATCTGGTGACAGTTGCCTGCCGCGTCGATTTATCGGATCGGGACAAAAACGATGATATTAAATGGCAGCATGGCTCCCTACGGCCGTGTGTCGGGTAACATGCCTTGTCTACTCTGAGCAACATTACCAGTTGCCACTTTACTAAAATTGGACCTATTTTGTATGCGATAGAAGCTGAAGTATGAAGCGGTTTGAAAAAGATGATAGATACACCGGCTCACCAAGTTGCTATCTTTCTGGGACGCCGCTTCTGATATTACCTAAGGTTTATATATGTAAGCTGTATTCAGCCATTCAAATCCTTTGCGTTCTTCGTAAATTGTTTAATTCGAAGTTAAAATCATTAAAATTGACGTTTCTTTAATGTAGTTTTCAATATCATGATGTCTTTGTTAGGTTTTTATTCCAGCGTCTTGAAGGCAACGTTCAATGCACGATGCACGTCACTTTATATAGCGGAAGCACTTTAACTTCTATTCCTGTTTATATAGCTCTGCGGACTGCAGCCATCAGCGAGCACATAAACATCTCATCACTCTGCTGGAATTATTCTCAATTTATTGCCACTCATTATAAAACCTTGTGATATTTAATATCTCAGTGTTGATCGTAATCGAGTCATTTTTTTAACACGAAATAGGCTTACGTTTGACTATTAGCCTGCCTGATGTTAAGCACCACTATTTTTCACATTAGTGACGTATCTCTGTTTATAAATACGTACGTGCAAATTTGGATAATGTAATCTGAATAGGTAGTTATAGATTGTCGTAATATAGAGCTAAACTTTACTATTTCATCAATTGTATTTTGAAATTAAAGCAAACAAGCTGGCAAACAAAATAACCGGGTAAAAGACGATTTTTTCACAAAACCCCAAAGCAGTTGTTATGATAAATTATTCTACTTGCTCGCGTTTCGTGCTAGGTACGTAAATAGCAATATTTTCCGTATATAGCCGTCCACGCGAGGTTGTCTTGATTTATCGCAGATGGAATCTCCCTCGCATTTGTCCAAGTTTGCCAACAATATTAGTTATGTTCCAATGAAAGCATTTACTAGGTAGCAAAGAAAATCTAATGCGAAATTAATAGCTTAAGTTTACCAAAGTTGAGGTCATAAATGTGTTTTCAGATACAAACCAATTTCATTTGCTAAAAGCTTGAATTCTGCGAGTTTATCTCCGGAAATCTAATGAAATGTTTTATGGATTTCGATGCAAAGGATCACGCTCTATAAACGTCGCAATTAGTCTAAATTGTGTTCAGTTTTGTACTTGAAGAGCACGTTTTTCCTACCCTTTTAATTAAGCATCTATTGTGCGGGAAAAAACGTAGTCGCCCACTTCCATTGGGCTTCATTCTCACATTCGGGCGCAAAACACAAAATGGCCCACAAAGTGTTTGGACGCACTTTTCTCTGTTTCGAAATAAACTTTCGTTTTTGTTCGGATTCATGTCTTTGTTCGAGAGGAAATGGCCTTGAAGAGCCCTTGGACTGCACTTGGCGCGTGCTATCCAATGCTGATGGAAATATTTCAGATTTTAAGATTTTATAAAGTTTTTATAGTCTAAATAAAGAATGTTATTTGTCACAAATTCGCACAAACATATCAATTCTAAGGTCTTGACGTCACACATAAATTAACAGAAGTAATTGACATCAATGAAGATTAATTTGCGGATGTCTTTTACAATGTCTGCGATATCGTTTTGAGTGCTAAACTATAGCGTATCCTTGTGGGTTCGCATCGGTGGATGATTAAAATTTCCTCTCGTCTGCGAGGCCTGTAAATGTTCTCGGAGCTAGGAAAAGTTGGAGTGTTTTCCTTTTGGCGCTGGCTCCGGTTCGAGCCGGCAAGCAACGAGGACGGAGCGACGAGAGCCATTCGAATTTCAATAAAACTTGAAGGGGAATAAATCGCCGACAGGGGCTGGAGCGCCGGCTCCGGGGGCCACGCCGACCTATTGTGTTCTACAGCTGACGCCACCTAGTTTTGTTTTTCCAAAATAACCTTTACGGTTACCGCGATAAAGTTGCCATAACTTACAATGGTGATAAATATGTTCTATTCCACGCGAAAGACCGATTCATAAAAATGACCCACGATAATTACTTTGAGCATGTTACCTATCACGCCTGAACACATCTACTATATGCACATTAAGAGAGTTTAAAATAAATTACAATTATTTATGTCTTATTGTCTTACAATTAGAAAAATAGAACGGAAAGTATGTATTACCACAGAATACATAGTGTATTACTGAGTATATGTATGTACATATGTACATATATATTGTTCTCTCAAAACAACACTAGCAAACTCATAACTCATTTATTGGTAAAAAATTAAAATAAAGTTTACACGTCAATTATTCACAGTATACAAAATACGATTAGAGTACTTATTTTATCCATATAAAAAATAATAAGTTAAATAAAAACTTCATGCACATTCTAGCATGTTAGCACAATTAAATAAAACATACATTCTAGGTAATGCAATATCTAGCTCTGATTAGACAATACTACTATTACTGGCCCATACATTTACCATATGAGAGAACCAAACTAACTTAATTCATGATTAAAATATTTCAGAGCGAGGACAGCACTGAAAATATAATGAAACGACAAAGATCAGACTGAGTCATAAAAATCACAATAGGGTGAAGCCGTAAAATATGAAAGCTTGGGTCTATCTGGATGTTTTATACGTAAATTTTAAGGCGGCTACATAAATTGCGGTCGCCCACTGATACGGAGGCGGACCAAGAAGGATCGAGGCTAGATCAAACTCCGCGCCGATGTGATGTGACACTGTGAAATTGAAAATGTACAAGGCCGTGAAAAATTCTATCACCGGAGCAAACTTTAATATTACCGAGCGGGTGGTAAAAACGACGCTCACAATTTCGCTGAAACCGTTTCCGTTTCGAAATTATCTTGCAGAGGTTTAACTTACATGCCACCAGTATTTTAAAAACCATAAAATCATGAGAAATGTACAAAATAAAATATATAGCCTGTCAACGGACACTGACATAAAGGGTAATGTTTACGTGCATTTTCTATAAACAAACATACTTAAAACAATGAAAGTTTCAATAGGTACACGACTCGATATACAAAATCTTTACTGGAGATAGAAATCGAACAGAGATAAAGTATCAAGTGAGCTGCTAAAGCGGTGACAGTTCAACGAGAGAAACTCAATAACGTTGCAGCGGGGTAAAGTATAAAGAAAACACTGAATAGAACCGTTCACCGGCTCTACGGCTCCCTCGATCCTAAGTAGAAATGCAATCTCAGGAGTCACATGTGAGGTCAACGCTCGTTACACCGTTAAAACCACCTAGGCGTCCACACTACACACTTACCGAACGATTTATTTGACAATGCTATCAGTTAGATAAAAGGATACATTTCTTGGAAGAAGTCGAGGCTGGGCGGCTGTAGGATGTCGAGTGCTGATAGGACCTGCAAAGATACACATACAAACGTTACCGATTTGTAGAGAAAACTATTCACGCCGAGTTAAGCGCGATTTGCATTATCCGATGGTGACCAGTGTTTGGACGGGCGAACAAATGGGCAAACCGCAAACAGCACACGTTGATCGATAAAACACAGTGAAAATGAATAAATTATCAACGAGGACGCAAGCCGCATTATAATTATTTCGTGATGATGTCCAATCCAAACCCTATTATCATAATATAGAGGTTCGACGCGAGTGTATTTATGGGGGGGGGGGGGGCGAACGAAATCGAATCATTCCCGATAAATTGAAAATGTACTTCTCGGTGGAGCAATTAAAAATAGCGTAATGACTACGGCAGGTGTAAATTAAGGGAGTCTAATTAACATTCATAAAGTCGAGCACGACTGCAGGAGGCCCTCTAATTACGTAGGTATATAAACAAATGTACACAGGTAAGGCAAGGTGTTCCACTTTAGACTTTTAGTTAACGGCCGTGGGAAAGGTTTCGTACATTGGTTCCTGATTAACGACGGCAAACTCAGTTCGAATACTAAAGCAGGATTATTTATGTTGCCGATTTTAAATTGCTACTTAGTTGTGGAAATTATCGCGTTTCGTCAATCAACGTGTTTGACAAGCATCTGGATGGCGCAAGTTTGGGAGTTGGCTAATTATCGCGGCGGCGGGTAATGACGCGCGACCTTGCAGGACCTCAAGTATTTTAGGGCTCGGCAAGGTTTAGGTACCTACTTGGGAGTCACGTGGTCACAGCAGTGTACTGACTAGCTGACTACCTACAACCTGACACATTCCACATTGCCAATCGTAATCAGATCAGTGATCGAACAAGTAGCGGTAGTTTAACGTCCTCGCCCCCAAACACTATCGTATTCTTTCGTGAGAATGTTTTAAATCCACCATCGTTAACTTGAAATTCATGAGAAATAGGAGGAGGAAATAGGATATTCCTTGAAAGGAGACGTTTTTTATTTACAGAATGTTAATTAAGTTTCAGGGTAAGACGCAAACGTGTATATAGCTCGCCAGACATGTTTGACTAAATTTCTATAACCATATTTACTAAGAATTGGTGGATTCAAAAACATAAGACAGTTAAACGAAGTCATAAACTTAAAACGGAGCACGGTAAAGTCGAGTTATATACCCAATATATTCATACTCGTACCATCACTAAATTTGGTATACATTGAATGACATATAGGGACTCACGTTTTCGTGTTTGAAGAAGCACAGCATCTTGAGTTCTCGGAAGACGCGTTTGGAGGAGACGAGTGATTGGAATACGTTTGGCAGCTTCTTGAGAGCGACGCGCCGGCCATCGCGCGGGTCCGTGACCGCCCTGCAACAACACGACATACACATTATATTACACGCACATACTTAATGTATCATTTAATTACTAGCTCTAGATATCACACATTAAGGACGTATTTTTTATACTAGATAGGATCACGCTTGACCACAATACGCCCAAGTTAATTATCGTTGTAGCCTACGACCTTGTTTATGTGAATAAAACAAAAATAACGCGAAAGGCCCATTTCTCGTCATATCAGGTAATAATAATAATAATAATAATAATAATTTGTTTATTTGACCAAAAACTTACGTGTACGTACATTACATATTACAAAAACAAATATAATCTTATGCACTAGTATCTACAGTACGTCAGAAGTGTACTGAGCTCTGAGCTAAGTATCCAGTGGATCTTGTGTTTCAGAGCTGCAGTATCCCGCCGCGGCATATTTACTTAAATTTACAGAGATATATACTTATTTAAATAACGAATATTAATTTTACAAACAAATCAAAACAAAATAAAAACCAGACTATCTACCTACTACAGAGTAAGCAAAATCTACAAAACGTCTACGATTTTTGACATTTTAAGTGTTGCCCGGTTATAAATTAAAATTATGTACATGAAATTCCGTCGTAATCTCTGAAAATATATGGTAAAGCAAATTCAGCCAGCGCTATTCAAGCGTCTGAAAGAGCGGCTGGAAGTTAAGTATGTGTCTAAGGTACATAGATCATGTTATTAAATATACATGTTTGACCGTTATGATGTATCATAGCCACATAATATGGTTTTTAATTAATATTAATATTATCATACGTGTATATGTACAAGTGTGTGTGTGTGTGTGTGTGTGTGTGTGTGTGTGTGTGTGTGCGTGTGTGTGTGCTAGGTTGAGTTCATGTTTATAAATATAAATATGACATGACATTACTATTGGTTTATGTTAATAACTAGCTATCCACTAGTCACCTGGGCTATTCCATAACTTCAATCAACTTTACAGTTTGATCATAGTCCAAAGTCATAAGGTAATCAGTTACCTTTTTATTGCATTCATGTCTAGACATATTTGGTATGTCTATAATTTTACATATCTTGTTGTACAGACATGGACCTAACTTACTACAGCATTGTCTTCCGAATAAGGTTCTTACTGTTGGAATCTTAAGGATTCGGTCGCTTCGTCTTTTGGAGGACTTTGATTCTCTAGTACTTGTGTCTATTTGCATGTGTTGTCTTGCTATTAGCGTTTTGATGTAAAGTTGTCTGACTGTCAGCACCGAGCAGTTTTTGTATAAGGTGGTTGTCGAAAATCTTCTTTTTTTGAAAGTCATAACTTTGAGAAGCGCTCTTTGAGCTATTTCAAGCTTTTCCAAGTGAGTTTTTGCGGCACTTCCCCATGCAGAAATACAGTAGGTAAGAAGAGACTGTGCCAGAGCAAAATATATTTTTTTCAGTGGTTCGAACGACATGATGTATCTAAGTTGCTTAAATATGCTCATTAATTTTCGTGTTCGACAGGAGAGTGACTTAATATGTTCTGTCCAGTTTAAATTTTTATCCAACATAATTCCCAAATATTTAATATTGTCTGTTTTTGTTAGATTGTTACATGCACATAAAGAGTCTTCTTTACATGTGGATTGGTGAATTTTTATGTCCATAGTCATTTTGGGTTGGGTAGAATCGTTTATTGAGAAACAGATATATTTTGTTTTTGCAATATTTATTGATAACAGATTCTGTCTTAGCCAACGTGATACTTTCATAAGGCCTTCGTTGGCTACTTTTTCAACTTTTTTCCAACTACCCTCATTGAACAAAATTACCGTATCATCGGCATATGTACAGATTTTTCCTCGTTCAAGGTCCAGGTCACACAGGCTATTTATATAGACGAGGAACAGTGTCGGGCCCAAGATGCTACCTTGAGGGACTCCAAATTTAATAGTCTCTTCATGGCTCATACTGTTGTCAATTTTCACAGCTTGGGTCCTATTCGTTAAGTAACTCTGGAACCATTGTAGGGATACTCCTCTAACGCCAGCTGCAGTTAGTTTTGCCAGAAGAATGGGAATGGAGACCGTGTCGAACGCTTTAGCTAAGTCAAGAATAGTAGATAGAATAGTCTGGTGTCCATAGTACATCGATATGAGTGCTTGTTAGACATATTCTGACAGCACAAGTGGCGCCATCAGCCGCTCAGTCTGAAGTGTATGGAAATGAGTGTGGATTTTCGCGCCTGGCAGTTAGTAGACCGTAGCCTAGTGGTTAAGGCGTTCTGACGGTAGCAGAAATACGCAGGTTCGAATCCTGCCGGTCGTGATAATTTTCGCTCATTTTCCAATAAAAGTTTAATTTAAAACAAAAATAAGCAAATACTTATGAGTATATCCCATCCCTAAAATATCCCAAGAACTAGGAGAATACTCAAGCCAGAGCGTGACTGAAGCTGTAGTGTATGCACCCTTCTTTATAACTACATATATCCAAATCTTTATAGAAATGTTATCAGAACGGTTGTAGTTTGTTTTTTTACAAGATATGGGTTTGCACTTGACCGTAATTAATTAGTCAACAGATAGGCCCGATATTCGAATTTATTGTACAAACATTACGTATTGGTCGGTCACAACTTCATTTGAATAGTCAAAGCTTTCAAATTCATATTTATGCGCTGTCATTTCAATAAATTCATCTAACTAGCGCGCACTATCGTCCGTACAGAATTGATTGCCGGCGAGGTGCATTTAAAATGGAAATGTACACAATAAAATCACAAAAACAATCGTCCGACAAACAAAAACGAAAATTTTAAACGCGATAGGGAGCCGTGTAGGAGGCGAGAGACCCTCGCATTAAACGAACCGTTAGGCAGCCCTTGCGATTATGATCTTCGATTGTGCGCGTCATACTAATGCTTTCACATAATGCCGTGCTGCATACGAGACATTTTAAGCCCTTTGAAGCCCCACAACGAATGTTCCCATTTAAAATAAGTAATTACCGCTTTATATATCTTTAGAAATAAACCTTTTCAATATGGATCACTCGTGACACGAGCAGTAATGCGTTGACAGACACTAGCGTCTATTACTACGAAAGTGGTGCATTTTTAACCTCTTGAACCCAATTCTTTTCCTCATCTGGCACCACTAATGGAGCTCTTCAGTGGAGCTGCATTAGGGATAGGGATGGGCCGGCGTGGAGAGATCAACGACCGGAGCCGGGCCGGGCGTGCCAGCCCTACCGAGCCGGATCCAGGGAACTTTTCGGAGATCTCAAATAGGGGTTGTCATTGATTTATTATGGACGGCTTTGTGGAACTTAGCGACGAGCGCCGAGATACGGGATGAAACAAATCACAATAAGGCGATTAATGACGCGGTGGGCGCTACTGCAGAGCAAGCCTACTCGTAGTATACAGACCTTGTTGTGAACGAGATTGGTGGGTAGAACCAATAGATATACATATAAATGTACATATTTATTTCATAATCTAGTTCAAACTTTAGGAAAGCAAACTACTTTGTTATTTGATCGTCAAAAAACTTGAATTACTTAAAAACCTTTCTCTCATTCACGTCACGTCACTATCCATAGATGGCAGATAAGCCCGAACATTGGTTTTATACAAACGACTATCGGAACTGGCTTATCACCTCTATTGAAACTGGCCGCCGTCGGGCCCTATTCACAGTATTCACATGTAAGCGAGTTTCGCAAACTGCCACATTACGGACATGCGCGCACGGCAAATGAATAATTCGCGTCATAATAAGCGCATAAAGAAGCATTACATTAACTGTTTACTAAAGTTCTCAAGCGGAAAGCTGAATAAGCAGTAAAAAAACAATGTCAGGAAGTCTCTTTTGATCGCGCATCGATCGTGAGTAATGCTTAGTACAGACAAACTGCATTGTGATGATGATTTATACACCCTTATTAGTATTGTACTAAGTATTGTTGTGAATTAGTAACGTAAAAAATCGCAAACTTCCAGTAATTTTCCACATTTTCCAAACAAATCTACGTCATTACATAGATAACCGAACCGAACTTGAACGAAAATTAGCTTCGTTCATAAAATACACAAACAAAACAACACGCAAGTTGCTATAAAACTCTGATAAACAAACATATTTCCTTTAGCCAACGTTATCTTTACAGTGAAAACTTCAAAAGTTTGTGTAAAATTGTTGTATAGGTAAGCGTAGATATGCAAATTTTATTTTAATCTTGTAAATTGTAGATGGTTATATTTTGTAGAGGCTAAGCCGGAGTGAGAGCTCACCAGCGCAGGCAGAGAATATAAACGTGTTAACGACCCCGTTTTATGTTTCTAATTAAGTATTTTACTTAGAAAAGCTGCAATAAACTTTATGAATCACACTGTCTCCTAGCTAAAACATGGAATTGCCTCGCTGTAGTAATAAACAGAACGGAGTGTATGTGACCTTTACTTAGCTTCTGCGTCTAAGAGCTTAAATTTCTTTAGTGTTTTGCTAAATAATGGCTAACAAAACCGTACATTTAATTAAAAAATGTCATACTGCTGATAAGTAAAGAGTACAATAAAAATAAAATATTCGTTAATGAGCTCATTCGATTTTATTATAAGTACTTAATTTCGGCAAAAAATCCCAGCTCATTGTGCTACAGTACTGTAACGGTCGCACGATATTTTAAAACAAAATCATTAAAACTGAAAAGCGTGTCATTTCCGGGAAACATTTAAATCTCCCTCGGCCATTATCGCAAAGCCTTTCAACGGACTGATTACCCGAATCCTTTCACAAGGTCCCGACCTACTCGGGGCTAATCTATCATACGACGATTACAGTAGAACACGAGAAGTATTCTCCGGGTTTTCATATTGACACATTTGAGATTTGAACAATGCCTCTTTGGAAATCAAAAGTTGCCAGCGCTAAGCATCTAACAAATTCTAGATATAGACCAAGATACCATGATCCTCTCACTACATCAAAGGCATAACTTCTGAACGCACATCTGAGTAAGCGTACGAAGTTTTAAAGAAGACCAACGAGCAGAGTACCGTACATAACTATACGTTCACACAAACCATACGCTAATGTGAACTGTGGAGGTTACGAGTTACGAAAGCACAAGTTTGAGCTATTGTAATGGGCTGTAATTACCAAACGGTAGCTATTGCCGATACGGTTACGCGAATTTTGTACCGTTATTCTTGAGGTAACACGTTGCCAAGGCTTCGGTATAAAGTTTGCGGACCGATTGTTGACGTTGTTTAGCGAACGAAGGAAAAGGTTAAAGGGGGTGCTATTTCAAGGGTCGACATATTTATGAAGGTCATATTAAAAGGTAAGGCACATTATATAATTATAAAATTAATAAATAATTAAAAGGCTTAAGTATACTGGACAAAGAGCTACAAAAATAATGATGAATATGCAATCCAATGTAAAAGAAACTCCAAATCGAATCGATATTGTAGAGTTGTTATTAGCTACAAACGAGAGCGTGAGAAGCAAAAAATATCGCGTTATACCGTGTGATAAGTAGTACATATTCATGAGCGCAGGTCCGTTATCAAACAGCTGGCGGCCGATAATACAACTGTGAATGTAACTGAAGGCGCTAAACAAACGACAATACTACCATCCAGTGCTTCGGTAATTTTATGACAATTTTGACACATATTAGCCAATGAAAATCACTTGTTATTGTAGTTATATTTTGTTAGTACGCGATACATCTGCGGATAAGTCCGGTTATAGTCGTGGACTGAATGCTGATTGCTGTTACACATATTATTGTTGACGGAACGTTTTATCTGAATATATTGAGATAATTAGGTATGTAGTTAGCTAGGTTTATGTTAACGTTGCTACGGGTTTTCAGCCTTGTAAGGCTGAATATTCATTCCACACATGCGGTGTCAAGTCTAGAGCCCGTCTTCAAATAAACGCGTAAGTAGTGTGACTTCATATTCACAAGTTTTGGAACACCTGCCGAGCAGGGTTGCCAACGTGTTTTTCTAAATAAGGGTAATATGGGGATAATGTATTTGGATTGGATAAGATCTTACTATTTACCTTGAAAGCATTTCGCGCTTAGTAATTCGGTAGGATTGGTTAGTTCACTAACGATTCATATTCAAGAAACTTGAATTTTGCTTTCTGAATATTGTAAGAGTTGAGCAACTATAACAATCACATAACTTAGAACTTTGTGCAACTAACTTTTAAGTTAAACTAAATTCTAACAATGTACCTAAATGTAGCATTGAATTGAAAAGTCCAGTAGCCATCATCGTAATCATAGAGAAGATTGCCTATCAAACTAATTGAACTGCGATAATCTAATGAAATGGATCATAGTACACCGATAGCGTACGTAGTAAAGTGTGAGCAACCCTAATAGCAGCGTGAATGATCACAACCAGCGAGCACAGCCCTGGCGCCGAGATAAGGCTCGCACACACGTTATGAAAACAAAATTCGTGGGACAATGGGAATAAATTAACGTTATGGAACCAGGCTGTGTTTACAATGTTTAACACATTCCCGTAAAGAAGCGTCTTGCCACAGAATACAAAACAGTATTAGCACAGAGGTCTTACATGCTTGTCGCTCGTACAACAGTTACAAATACTTCGGTAATAGCCACTAAAAAGTTAAGATGAATGCCTCGACAGCGCGACCTCTATTTGGACGATAGTATTGAAAAAGGTTTTAGTTACGAAACTGTGTGACAATGGATGTGTTAGAAAAATATAATAAACGTATGAAGGAAGACGGACTATTTATACTTTCTATTTCAAAATCAAATTCATTGTTTGTATTTATAACTTACTTTCTTAATGAAAAAATGTTTTCTAACATATTTTTAAAAAGCAAACTAGCCAACTAATCTTATTTAGAGTAAGTAGCAATTGACGCATGCAATAATCACCGCTAGCCCTTCGGAGGTCCACCGCCGGAGCCCGATGTTGTTTAAGGTCGCAGACCACTGGCAACTTTTCTCATTGAGAGAAATTGTCCAGAGGTCGCTATGTACATAACACTGCCAGCATGTGGGAGTAACTGGTGAACTTCTCTGCCTTCGCTAAATGGCCACACCGCAAAATATAAAAGCCAAAGCTGTGTTTATGAATAAAATTACTGAACCAATATCGACAGAGCGCACCGAATGTATTATCGTGCAGTTATTATTTATTTTGTTAATGCGTTTGTTCGGTAATGGAAGACGATGCGGAACGGCAAAGGCGATGCTTTATTGCACCTACTATTATATGAAATCGCTTTACGACGGAAGCATCAATTGGATCTTTAATTTTGAGCTTGGAGCTTTGATTGTAAGATTCGCCGTGGTGTGTATGACTAACTGTTCTCGGCATGCTATAAATGTATTAGGTAGTTTCGTGTTTCTTTCGTGTAGGTTGTAGGTAGTTTAGTCGGTGGAGGAGTGAGGGGAGTTTGTGAACAGTAAGCCGGCGCCGAAAGTTTCGCTTCCGTTATTTCCGTGACGCGTCACCGCAGCCCCGGGGCGTCCCGCTCGGCTCCCCTTCCTTTATTACCGCCATGCTGAGCCAACATAATCTAGTTTAGAGGATACGCTCGCATTCATGAACATTACTTTAAAATTATGAAACAAAAATTCATAATTACGTCCGACGCGACGTACGGAGGGTTGGATAAAACGGATCCATTGTTTAAAGTATTTCAAGCCCACTCCCGAAAAAATAAATCGATCGAATCATTCGAGGGTTTCTCTTATTATTCTAAAACTCAATTTCAGTCTTCAAGGTCGTATAGTACACTTCATTTTCCTTAGAATTAAAAACCCAATTCAGTCGATTTTATATTAATCCTCAAATTCAGTCAAATTGAAGTAAAATTCATTGAAATAACATTGTTAAAATTGAAAGGAAAACTTGAAGAAAGAGTTTTCGAGAGAAGATTTCATTGCCATAATGGGCTTTACCGAAACCCACTTGTCACTTTAATCCACCCGTTTTGGAGTTTGCAATGGAATTTTGGCGTTTCTGGAAAGCTTTTCAAATGTTAATATTTCGCAATCACACGGGAAATGGCAAAGAAAATAAAGAGTTGAGGATGAATAAAAGTCAATCGAGGATAATAATAGATCCAGAAATGCAAATCCATCAGTATTCACTCTGGCCGGCTCTTCCGTTTTACCTTTAAATATTGAAATATCGACATCTTTTCTTTACCATTCTTACTTTTTTACGTTTATTGTAAAAGAAAAATGGTTTGCGAAGCGACAATAAGAAGCAAAATGAAATCTTTTATCTTCGGGTATCTGAAAGTAACGTCTGTTATTTAGATAAAAGATGAGAGGAACCGTGTTCGATATCCGTCAGAGAATATTCGCCAGTTATTCTGGTTGTTATATTCGTAAGTGGGTACTCGTGGTGCGGCGAGATAGGGTGATAAAGCTTCGAAATAATGCTGCAGACTCGCGTATGGAGCTGGGAGGAGCCAATTTCCCGTGGGCGGCGGTTTGACGATCAACTTGCAATATTTATAGCATCGGCTGTGCTGCGACCGACCACGGCGCCGTGCACGCGACCTGCCTTATCACACGGCACGATAAGGCATTTTTCCTTTCCAAACGTCAAAACATAATTGGGATTTTAGGTCGAAAACAAAAGCTTTGAATTGCCCTAGCCATAGTAATACCACGTCAAAACAGATAGAGGAAAAACAAAGAAATAGATTCGCGTTGAAGCCGAAACTCGATCAAAAAAGTGATACAATTTACTTTTATCGGAAAACACTTAAAAACACCGAATACGGCGAAAAAGTGCGTGGCGTTTGAACTTGAAACAAAGTGTATAAATAAAATTGGAAATTCCACTAAACGCCGCTGAAACGGCGCTCGAAGCGAGCCGAGTGAAACAAGGAGTAAAAAAGCATCGCGACAAAAACAGATGGAGTTCCGAGTGGGCAGGAAGTCCACGCGGGAACTGTGTCAATGTCACCGTGTATCGGGCTTTTTACACGCCAGCGGGGATTCACTGGCACGAGGCTACCTGATCACCTAGAACACAACTATACTTTACTTCTAGTAATTTAGTACTTATGGAAGTTTTGACTCGTAGAAACTAGTCAAAACTGCGACTTTTAGAATAGAAGCTAGAAAATTCGGGCCGCGACATGACCTTGTAGTCAAATACGTGGCAGAAGTGCTGCTTCCAATCGCGCTCTGTTTTCTTGCGCGGACTCTATGACTCACGTCATAGTAACTATGAGACGGCTTGTGGCCATGTTAATAGCACCAACAAGTACGTAAGACTGTTGTTGTATCTGTGAATACAAACTGGGGTGTAGGGTATCGGACTGCTACTTCAATTCACGCACAACGTGCGGCCTCAATATGGAAATCGGTCAAGTTCATTTTGAAGGTGATTTGATTTTTTCTTATTTTGCTATAGATACTAATATACGTCGCCAGGGCTGAAGTACCTTTTCTAACGCTAAATGGGGTCACAGGAAAATACAACTTGTTTGATAATAAGCATAGATTATGGTATACGGTAGTGAGCTAAATTTAAAGCCTATAAGAAGCGGTAAGGACTATCCGTATTACTAAATATAGGATATAATCTATAATTAAACAACCTGTAAAGTGTTGATTGTTTTTATCTTATTCACAATTATTAAGTACCAGACACAGAGCCTGAACATACATACATTTTATTTAAACAAGTAATTTCATTTAAATAAGTTTAGGAATTTTTTTTCACACTGAATAAGAAGAGGTATACCGGTATAGGTGAAGATTTTATTACATGGTGGGTAATATTATCTGCACTTTATACTCCAAGGCCCTTTGTAGCCGAGTTGAGGGGATCTATTTTAGTGGCTGTGGATAGGTGTTTTAATAGGTTGCCTATTTTTGTACGAGTATCATACAAGTAGCTCACGTTATAAATGTACCATGTCAGTAAAGCTACAGGAACGGCTTGGGAAATTTAATCCATATACACATAAGAAAAACGTTATTGAAGGGATGTTTGTGAAGTATAATTATTAGAGCCGTTAATTGTTACGGGTAACTACTTAATATAAATATGTAGATACATTTATACAATGTTAAGAGGAAAGAACTTATCTTTGAAACTAGTCATTTTCTAATGACACCATCCCTCTTTCTATCCCTATCTATTTTTGTATTTTCTATCTCTTTCTATTTTCATCCTTATTTCTTTCGATCAAATCCTGCTACTTACAAAGTTACTTACGCGTGTTCGAACTAAAAATTCGGGTCAACGTTTGAAACCTGTTTCTGTGCCTTAGTTCAGAACATAATGAATAGGCCGGTGCCGGTGGCGCGGCGTCGGCCGGAAGTCGTTAGACTATCGCCGCTTGACCTATTATGCACGAATTAATTGCTGGAAAACAATGAACTAGTCAATAAATTCCCACCGGCCATAGTAATGCAACAAAGAACGCCGACCGACCAATATATGTCCCAATCATATGTCCCAACTTCAAAACTTATTTGAATTGAGCGATATTAGTTAATATTATTTTGGACTGAACTGAATTAACTGAACAATAAACGGAACAGTGATAACAAAGCTTATTAAATAAGTGGATACGTAAATAAAGTGATTAAATATAGTAAAATAACAAATTTATACAAATCTACCCCCTTCTACGTGTTTAACTCAGCAAATTGGACTTTGACCCCAGCAAACTTAACTGTCAGAATGCGTCACATCGTATGACCACACAAAAGCCGACTTAAGTTAAATACGGAAGCCTAATTTCGGAACCGTAGGTACTGTTCCGATAGCATAGCGGTCACTACGACTGGTTCAAGCGTATGAACATTGTAAACGGACAGGGTTCGGAACTCAGACAGATAATTATTTTTGCGTATATTTGTTTCGTTATAAATTTTTCCATACGAAGATCAGACGCTACTGTACTAATATTACAAGTAAAAAAATGGCTGAGCAGAATATGATGGCTATGTTGAATGCACTGAGACTTCAAATTAAGGAAGATAACGTAGAGATAATAAAAAAAGCAGAAGAAAACATAACTCAGAATGTTTACACAAAAATCAAAGAACATTTTTGCCGTCTTGAATCAGACTTAACTGAAATAAAATGCACTCAAATTAAGCATGAAGAAAGTCTCGACAATTTCGACAAGATACTGCGTCAACGTAATGTTATATTTTTTGGCATTACAGAAGAGGAAAAAAGCTACAATGAACTTGAAAATGTAATCCTATTCACTATTAAAAACAAAATGGACACTGAATGCGAAAGGAGAGACCTGGAATATGTGGGAAGAATCGGGATGAAAAGCACGAAACCAAGACCCATTAGGGTAACTTTTTCAACATTAGGCACAAAATTACAAATTCTACGAAAAAAATCCTGTATGGAAGGAAGCGGCTCATACATCAAAGAAGATTTTTCACCCAAAACACTAGAAAAAAGAAAAGCTTTGATACCCCAACTAATGCAATACAAGGAAAGTGGAGTTTCAGCTATTCTCAGATATGACAAAATACTCGTTCTAGATAAGCCAACTAACAAGAGGGCTTTATCTGTGTCGGTGAGCCCGCAGGAAAAATCGGACCATGACAGTGGCACGTCATTAAAACCAAATAAACAAACAAAGAAAAAAACAAAACGTACCACTACTGAGCGGCCGCAACCGAGCGACAATATCACGCAACATTTCCCAAGCTCCTCAATCGCAGCATTTTTAAAGAATAATCAACTTAAAAAACAACCCCTTCCAAGCATGCAAGAAGAAAAATAACTAACTCTGACATCCAGAAAAAATACAAAGGCAACATCAAGCGGAACTCGAAAATACACAACAATAATAATTCCACAAAAATAGTCACAAGCACTCCCAAGACGTTTGGTCAACGCGGGAGTATAGAGACCACAACCCTCCATGTACTACTCATTTGAACCTTCAAATACGAACTAACTAACTATCACCGTACTCTGTGATATCAGCAAACACCATCCTAAAAACAATCAACAAAATACGTTAAATATGTGGAAAGCCTGAAATAAAAATTCATTTAATGAAAGAATCACAGAGAATTAAAAATCAAAATATTCCATAACATGAAGCCGAGCAGCGCTGGAATGAGACACATTGATGAAGCATGGAGGAGGCCTTCACTCATCTCTGAGTGCCGTGACGTCACACACACAACTCAATATTATCACAGTTGAAGGAAAAATCTTATAAATTTAGTATACTAGTATAATTATTTATAACTGTTTAACGTCATGTCATGGCAAATAAAGGCTTTTTTATTTTTATTTTATTTTATTTTTATATTTTGGACTGTTCACTGTTGCCTTGGGAACATAGTTGTGTAGATCTTAAAAATATTATTTTTGTAGCATTTACACAAACATCTCAATAAAAAGGTGTCGTTTTTTATGTTATCATAGATAAAGTTATAGGCAGGTTACGTAAGTTTGACCCCTACGCGCGCGACCAATAATGTCAGCAAATCGATAAGGAGAAATGGTACTGAAATTTCCAAAGAATAAACTAACATCAATCTTACATAGGTACTTATGACCCGCAAACAAAGGATATTCAAAACTAATTGAAACATACCCCATTTCCTAGCCATTGCGAAAACTTAGGAAATAGCATTTTGTACGGTGAATTGTTTATAGGGAATTGAATACTGAATTGTTTGCTCATCGACTTGATTTACACAGGTGCCGTGTTCACTAGAAAATTAATGCTGCAGTAAAAAATAACGACCCGATGAAATAATGTGATTGTCTTTGAGTTTCCGACTTTTCCAATTAAAATAACTCGGCGTAACGAATGGCGTTGTTATTCTCTATGCTTTTGAAGTTTGTATCGTAAGCTTATGAACAGTTTAAATTCTCGGTATTAATTAACATCATTTGATTTTGGGGCTCGTGAGCTGGAGAATTCATTACACAAGTTTGGAAAGAACTTTATAAAAATACCGCTTTGTTTGATAGTTACTACAAATAACAAACAGAAATTGTTTACGTTTTCAAGTTGTACCATTTGCCGTTTTACAACACGACATTGCATGATTGATAGAGTACGAAACGTAAAAAACAAAGGAGCTCGTTTCATTGCTAACAGTAATTTTAAGCGTTCCATAGAGGATAGAGAGAAGTATAGCTATAGGACCTGTGTGTATAAGAGATGGGCCTGCATGCCCTCATTCCGGCGCTACGTGGGGCTTCGCCATACGCTCCGTACCAAGCACAGACATATATACATATATATACTGTATGTATGTGTACTGTATGTCTGTATGTGTGTACATAACACATGTATTGCAATAATACCTACTAGTGTAGTTATTACGAGACGCGCAGGAATAGGATGTTATGAACAATGGTACGATAACAGTTGGCTCTAGGAATCTTCGCTCTCGGATTCCAAATTAGGTTTGTTTTATTTACTTTATTGCTGCAAAAATGGGAATAGTACTGTTTCTTCATACGACGATAGCTACTATCATATTGTAAGCAAACAATTTGAGCAGAATAACATAAATATGGCATTCGGAATAGGTTACGCCCATGAATCAAGTCATACCAAGTTTTAGTTTGTCGAACAAGTAATTTCAACATTATTGCGGATAATTCATCAAGATACGTAGGATGATGCGTCTGAATTAATCTTTGAGGGCGTAGCAGTTGCACTAAATGCGTTTTATTACTGGCACTATCCTGAATAGCTGGTAAACGATCTGTGTGTGGGCCGAACCAGCTCCGAAGTTGACGTGTTTACCTTGAACGGCACAAAAGTTAATTTAAAAATGTTAATGAAACTTCACGGCTTGAAGACGCCGAGTAAATTTACCACCGGATCGTGAGCCTCATCAACTGGGAAATACAAGTACGAACTCATGGAACCTTAACAATAATTAGCTCTACAAACAGAATACGTTCTAGATTATTTTAGTTGCTTGTGCGGACGTTACTTCAGTCAGGCCGACAGGCATTTGACTATCAGGTTAGTGGTCAAATGACGATCAAGTAAAAAAATACGAATCATTAAAAAATAAAATTACTAAAGCTCAGATTCTCGGAAATAGTTCTGAGATCTTTTAGAGCGATTACAGACGTAAGGTAAGGATAGACGTAGGAAGCAGGTTGTGTAAAGTTATCCAGTTACAAGTACTCAGGGATCTTTCTCCGCGGTCCGGTGGAGCTGTGGCCGGTTGCAACCGGAGCCGACGCCGCGGCCGCAGCTGCCTCTATAATTCAACATACATTATAATACAACGCATATCGCATGACATATGCACTGTCCTGTATTATAATTCTACAAGCCCGGATTGGAGCTGGCATTCACAGGCTGTATTGAATTCAAGGTGGAGGAGGAAACTTGGAATAAAACAGACTTTATATTACAGCTGTACAAATGTACAAGTATTTATTAATTCAATTTATTACTTTGGCAAATCCACAACTACAACTAAAGAAACTCGTAATTATATGTTAGCTCAATAAAAAAAATAACGACATAGTGGTCAACGATTACATTGTTACGGTATCGATGACAAACTAGTTCCAAATCACCGCTGCTATTGGCGCTACGCCTACTTTGCTATTATGCTATTAATGGCAGACGCGATCATAAAGCTACATACACGTATACATGCTAACCATGTCTTGCGATCGCGACTCGAGACTCTGACATTGGTTGATGGGGGCATTAGCGAAGAGCACAGACCATGACCCCACATAGACACCCACTACGTGTATATTATCTGTAGGTACTTACTTTAAATACGGCTCCGTGTAAGCCCTAGCATTGCTATCATTGCGTGCTCCAATATCGGGTAAGGCAAGTCCACGGTCTGAGCGTCAATGTAGACGGAATTAACAAAGATCTATCGCGTATAACGAATATTAACTGACATAACACATGTAACCACTTAGCATGTGTGTCAACTCTTTTCCATCAAACTGAGGTGTCTATAGAAAGTGTAGTCGGAGCGAGCGAGCGCGGCGTGGCACGTCATATGACGCGCGCGCGCGCCCGCCGCGTCACCGCACAGCTGATCGCGCCAGCCACTCGCCCGATGTAAACAAATCATAGTAGCTCCCACTCCACGACACTAGCGCGATATAACGCGCCCACGCGGATTACACGAGCATTAGAATTTATTCCTTTGCCTATCATATCAGGGATTTGCTGGAATTTCTACGCATGTTTTGTATATGAGCTTAGAAAGATTGAAATCTGCCGTATCACAACGTAATTTTCTAAACAGCTCGGTTAAACTAAAGTTCAATGGCATGTGTGTGGCATTAATTTTGAGTAAACGACCTGATTCGGTTAAATTATTGAATAGGCGTTTGAAACCGGTGGACGTCGGTTTAATTAGGACCGGGCAAAAACTGCGTCATTAGTGGATGTTATCGGGGTCAAATGGTCGGGACCAACACCCGCCCCGTGCCGTCGCGGTACACTCCTTTACCTTTACCAGAAATCTACATGAAGCAACTAAGTAATCAGGCTATGGGTAAAAGTATGTGTACAGAATACTACAGAAGCAAAATTAGCTCATCAAATCAGATGTAATAGCTCACTCGTAGGCTAACTCAGAATGATAACTACTTAGTTATTTGTGTCATAGGTAGTAAGGTAATGACACAAACTCGGTCCAAGAGTATATTCGTAACTAGACGTACTTCTTGTAAGTAGTTAACTAAATAATGATAAAACCAGGAAGCGACCTAGACTTCACACTGCAGCGTATCGAGGAATCCATTCCGAGGGCTCAAGCCGGAACGGGCGCGGGATATGGGTTTAGTGCCACCAGATATATTCGGGTCGCGCAGATGTATCCCATAAGCCGAATGGCACACATAAAGCCGCCGTTACGTACCATATTTATACAACCAAAGCAAAGAACTACAAAATAAAAATAACAAGTCCAAACAAACTATGTAGGTATATGTTGCATGGCGAGCCTTCCTATCTGCACGCGAAGCTGAGCTGGAAGCCGGGCCGGCACTCGCACGGCGCCCGCGCATGCTCCGCGCCGCTTCTCACACAGAGACACGCCACTGCCGCCTTCAGAGGTAGCTTTCGTTATGCGGCCTCCAAATGTTGGAACAACATCCCGCCTCCGATAAGGAACCTGCGTACTTTGTATACCTTCAGACTAAAATTAAAGAAATTTATTTTTGAGCATCAAAAACGAGAAGCCCTTTTCAGAAATGACACCAGCGCAATTTAATACTCACGTTCAATTCTATATATTTACGATTCGTTTTGCAGTACCTACATAAGTTTTTGTCCATAGGTATATATTTTATTCTGTATATCAGTATTTTATATGTATTAGTGTAGCCCTAGCTCTTATGTAATATCTTTTTTTATTAATTTTATTTCATTTCTTCCACTACCAGTGTTCCTCTTTGTATACGTCCTTTGTTTGTTTGCCTGCCTTCTTGTACGTGCGTGACGTCACAGCCAGCCCCAACGGAAGACCAGCGCTGGTTGCTTCCATACAACCAGCATTATGCTGAGTTGGGGCTGTGTTGTGGCAGATTTTATGTTTGTTTGTTTTTATGATTTTACTCCTGTGTGTTTTTAAAATCTGTCACAATAAATGTTTTCTTTCTTTCTTTCTTTCTTTCTATGTTTATAAGTATATCTATCTATATCTGTGTATTTAATACCTTCAACTCATGCGAATGGATAAGAAACAGAATGAAACAGAGTAAGAAATAGAGACCGACGACACCGAGTAGAGGAAGCCTGAACACCTGCCGTTATGGTGAGCGCGCGCACCTGCGCTCCGGCCGCCGCACTTGCATTATATACGAATCAAGGCAACAAGGCGGCTACTCCATAAAGGACGGACATCATTGTTGCAGCCAGGTGCGTGGTAATTGGCCGAAAATCGAGCAAAAACCCGACATGAATCGGTTCGAACTTAACACGGAATAATTTCGCAATTTTTCGTGTGAAATTATATTTAAATGATAAGATAACTAATTTGTGACAATAATTTAATTTATATAACTTTGACATTTCTTAAATTTTCACTTTACAAATAATCATTAACATTGAATTAAGTTTTTTATACCCATTATGTCTAATTTGCACACCAGTAATGGTTGAGATGTATGGTTCTAATATTTGATATTTTATCACCTACCATCATGTAAAATACTACATCTGGCAAATAAATAAATCTTTATCTTTATCTTTAATCAAGATCATATTTCAGCAGAAGGGCGAGGGAGGCAGGGATCGGCCCGGGTGGCGACACGCCATGCGCTCGGAAAGAAATATCGCCCGAGAAGCAAGACGGACGCTCTACAGGCCGAGATATCTGCCATCTCCGGGCCTTGTGCGGTTTATCTTCGCGCCAGCCCAACGAACCTCTTTAGGAAATTGCGTACACAACAAACAAAGAAATTGCACTAAGCGATAAGAAACGAGACCGTATCGTGATATCGTCAAAGCCGCTCTGTGGTCGAGATTATCAGACAAACGCCGAGCTCGTGGAGGCGGCGGCCCTCTGTGCCGTCGAGAGTCAATAAACATCCACGTTACACAGCCTCCCTGCAAACAACACACATGTCGATTGAAACAAATACGCACTAAAAGAATTTAAAACCGAGAATAGAACATTGTTTACGTTAAAGCCGAATTAGTATACGGCAGACGAATTCGTGTGATTTTGTTTAACTACGCCTTGGTTTAGAGTAATGAATTACTGTTACAAGTTTGTCGACAAGCCGATAACTATTGAAATATTTCAGTAAATTGCTAATCTAAACACACGCAAACTGCAAATAAACAAAGCGTAACCAAACAAACCGCAAATTAACGCAAGATGTGTAATACGAAAGAGAGTTATACGAGAAGGGATCTAAAGCAGCGTCCAAAGTTTGATAATCCGCAAGCCGCTGGCCGTCAGAGATAGGGCCGTTTCGACGAGGGTCGGAGGGGGCGAACGGATGCTTATGCGAGCCGATGGCGCGGAGGGCTTAGGCCTAGTTGGCACGAAAAATAGCCACGGGTTTTCAGTGAAACGAGCTCGAAATTAAATGGAGGAACGCGGGCATGCACGAGTCGCGGTCATTCGATAAACGACAGGCCCAGCGCGCTGCCAATAAGCAGCACATTGCTAATATTTCATGGGACGCACGCAAACGTGCCCGCACCGCCATTGTGTGGAAATCCCGGCGACGGCCGTCACGTCCATCTAAACAAATTAATTTGAAACGTGCCGAAACAATGAATGACTACAGACATGCAAATCAGTTTTTCAATTGCTAATCAGAGCAATATCAAAATGGAGAAATTAATAATAAATGAATAAGTAGTACGCGCAAAAGGCAGCGGAGAAGTGAAGGCCCCCAAGGATAGGAATTCTCAATATTCCTCGAGCTGAAACGCAATGTCTTTCAAACGTGCCCTCGGAAAATATCATGTGCCAGGAATTTCGGGGCTTTGAGTGACACGACCGCTTCGCTGGAAGGCTTTTAGGGTGCCTCGCAATATGCAACCATACTCATGTACGTATGTAGTAGTATATCCGTACGTGGCACGGAAGTGCTACCCATGTTTACACAGATGCTTACTTACTGCAACCACAGAGCAACATACAATTTGTGAATTAAGTACTTACATAAGTTAGTATATTTTAAGTAAGAGGGAGACTTATTCCAAAACTTGCAAAATGCTTTTCTGAGATGCGGTTTACTGAGTTGAGGCAACAATTCAATACAACCCTAGTTATTTGTAAGGTAATCATAGTACTTAGAGGACAACTAGATGTTATTATAAAAACATGAAATTGTACGCGAGCAATAATATAAGCAAACCAATTTAAATAACAGTCAAGTCTTTCGCTACGTATAGACTAGACTTTGTCTGCAAAGCGCCGTGAAGTTATCGAAAGCCAGCAGAAAACAGCACACAGCGCCGACCGGCCGCCGGGAAGGCGGTGGCGGGGCGAAGTACAAACAGCGACGTGACATTTTCGCAAACAAGCCGCGAGCAGCCGTGAAAATTGCAACCGAGGCGCCAGCCGCCAATCCATAATGGGAGAAATCGATGAATAAATCCGAACATACCAAATTTCTATGCGTATCCCGTAGCAAAGTTGATTAAAAGGGAACAAAATGTGAGATTCCCTTTCACGAAAACAAATTAAGGAAAACTGTAGCAAAATATGAAGCACGCAACGCAATATCCAATAACGATCTCCTTTAATTTTCGTTCGAGCTGTAATCATCGCGTTTGTCTAAGAGCGAGGAGGGCGGAGCTCGGTTGTCATAATTCCTCCCACGGGACAAACTATGTCCAACGACAGTTTACAAACTATGGATATCTTAAAGTTGTGCGTGACGCTCAACACTGCGAACATGGAATCACAGAAAGTTGCACTGTTTTTGCTACGTGCCCCAGTTTTCTTGTTTAAACACACTTACGTATTCCAAGTCAAGTTTGAGCACTCCCTTTGGGAAGTGTAGTTTCTTCCAACAGTTACAATATTAATCTACACCGATAAAACGGACGGACAACGGACTAAACGCAATAAACTAAAAAGCTGTAATTGGCATGTAAATCTAAATAGGTGGAAAATATTCGGGTTTGAGATATGAATGTCAGGGCAAGCAATTATTTTCGTGTAAAGCTCAGGGGGCCAAGGTAAACGAAAAAGTTGAGCAGGAGGGCAAAATAATTAACAAAAGATCAAGGGACTGTACTTTTCTGGCGTTACGCAATAATTGAATTACAGAATCGTTGAACCCAACAAAACTTTACAGAACGAGTTAGTATAGTTTTAGTGTCTTTAGTAAGATGTATTTTAAGTATATTGTTTACAAACAGACACATATGTAGTACAGACAGTCCACATAAACAGTGTTTATTATTAGAAGCCACAACTCCCCCACTGCTCGAAATGGACCGTCTACGCTACATACACAAACAGTTAATTTCAGCACATTAAATCATAGCACCGTTTAATTAATCACCTACAAAGAACGCTGAGTCCTGATTGCCTATCCGAAAGGTCATCACGAGTTCGAATAATGTAATTGATTTATCATTCATTTTAATAACATATAAATTATTTTATAAAAGAACGCTCCTATTTTATAGATTTATTTGAACAGCCACTTACTTATTAACTATACTTATATCTGCAAATCACAGCCTTTAACATATTAAACTATCTATACGAATATATTCACGCATAGACGACCCATTCGAGAAAATTACGGGAAGGACAAAGCAAATATTGGTCCAAAATAAGCACCGTCTTATATCAAGATATTGAATGGTCCTTCGTCGTGCGCTTTACGTGTATTTTCTCCGTCACATTTCCAACACAAATAAAGGACAATAACGATAGGAAAGCCTTTGTGGGCGCACGCTGATGATGCTAATTTGACATAAGAACATTTCTGTCGCCAAAATACTACTTCCTGCAATAAATTGGGCTTTATGTGATTGTTGATGTACAAAATAAAGCAAGCAAAGCAACAGGCAAAGCTAGCAGATAGTGAAGTATCTGAAATGAGTAAATGCAAAAACATTCTGAGCTCATTCGTGCTTGCAGTTTCTGATAACCAGTTATCTATATCTCAAAGCCAGCATTACTCGAACGGCCAAGGGTGATATCTATGCTCATCGCTAAAATTCACCACACTTGGCTGCGTGTGAGCTCAGTCACGACTTCGATTACTCGGATCTCAAGTATTTTAATGGCAATGTTCCCATAAATATGGCTAGCCATAGAGCAGACCTCACACACAGCGTCTATTATCAAGTTGTGTTCGTAAAACCGATACGGCAGCTTTACATAACGGGATTGCGCCGCGTGTGCGGAGGGGCTTAGCTTTAGCCGCCGCCCGCAAGCTTATTAGCTATATTCGACGAACTACCGGAGTATTTTTATCTGAGAGATGTTTCTCTAAATCGCGCCAAACATTTTTCATAATTGTGCAAAAAACACGGAACCTAAGGCGTGAGAATCTTATACGTGCGTGTTTTGCGAACGTTTTCATTATTTTTCGCTCTACCTTCGCCATTCATCAAACCCGTACCGGGAAGACTGCGCAAGAAACTTCGTTTTATGATTGGCAAACACACATAGATCAATATCGGGTTCTACCACAATTATCTAGGTATAATGATACGTCATTTATCTTGGCAATAACTGACTGACATTCGAGCGAAGCCTTGGGGAAACGTCTCAAGGAATCCGAAATATGATACAGCGGACCAGAGGGAGCGGGCAAAATAGGTCAAAATATATCAAAGCCAAAGAAAGTTCCCACAAGGTAAAAGTTTCGCCTCACGCTGGCTGTGACTAAACTCATCAATAGTTAACTTTGTCATGGTTGACGTGATGGTTCGATTTTGTGATACGGCTTATAAAGCTAGGTAATGCTTGTGTTAACAACTGGAAATGAGTCAGGGTAAAGCCGTCAAGTTTCAGGTTGGGAATGAGTCACCTCGGCGAGCTCGTGTACGTGCCTTGGGCGACATGGCACCGAACGGTAACTGCAATTCATTGTAGACTCGAAGGAGTAAAATCGATGCAACATTACCTCTAGCTATTGGAAATACAGTTCTTAGACCCATTTGCGACATTAGTTTCCATTCGTTTAAAGAAACGTTTAACTTGTATCTCATTTTAAGCCATTTGGACAACAGAAAATAAGTTTTGATGCTTATAAATAAAACGTGAAAAAGCAGAAAGTACTTACTAGTTATTTGTTGTGATCATTTAACACTGATTAAAAAGGCAATTTATTGTACGTATCCCTATCAAAGTATTTATAAAGCACATAGCCATCACCATTATTTGTCATTGTTATAGCATTAATTTATGTAGATTACTTATAAAATAGTAGCTTTTTTCGTAAATGTTTTGTAATAATATGTATGAAATATGAAGTATTTATTGATGTATATTTTGAGTATTTTTTGTTCTTTTAACTAATGTATGTAACTAATTATATTTTTAGTACACCGCCTGTTTATAATTCTTAGTAATGTCCATCCAAAAGGTTGCTAGGAAGAAATCGCCTAAGCCGCCCGCTCGGCGATAAGGCCGCCCAATGTACAGCACTCTAATATATTTAAGCTTATTTCCTGTTTTGTTATTTATGTTTTACATTGGTGTACATTAAAGATATATTCTATTCTATTCTATAGCCTGAGCTTACATATGAACAAAGCTATAGTGAATGGCACATGGTTAGTACCACCAACGACATGGTACCGACACATGCAATTCATGGCAGCACAAAAATCAATGGCATGACAACTACGCCATCACTTCGCCTATGGTACATTTACATTGGAAATAAATGTTTTTACATTTCTGACGAAAACAGAAATAGTAACTAAATCAAATCAAATCAAATATACTTTATTGTACACCAAATAAAAAAGAACATATTTAACATAAAGGTGGAAGGTAACCAGGGACATTGGGCGACCTTATCACTAAAGTGATCTCTTCCAGGTAACCTAGTTTGGACAACACTAGAGGAAATCCGTAAAGCTGGCGTACTTAACACAATATTAAATAATTTAAAAATAAAACACAATAACAAATATAACATTCAAAGTAAACAATATACAAACATACCTACTTACACACAAAACTACATATTATTGATATTTAAAGGAAATATTGAAGGAAATCACACAAAAATAAAAGAAAGCAGAACATATTTAAAGTAAAAAAACTTACACACACCAACTAACATCACAAAGTAGAAATGTAATGATTAAAAACCAAGCTCTGACATATGGGCAAGGATTTAGCCTGCTTGATATTAAGTGGCAGGTCATTCCACAAGCGAACAGCTTGCACAGTGAAAGAGGAGTGATAGTAGAGATTGGAATGGCTAAACTCAGGAAATTTCAAGTGAAGGAAACGAGAAGAGCGCTGAGAATCGGAATGGGAGGCAGTGACAAAGGAAAACCTTTCTTTTAGGTACAGAGGAGTGTCAGGATTGAAGAGGATTTACCAAGGACTACCAAGGAGTATGTTATTACTAAACGTTTTAAACGAAAAACAAGACCCTAAATCTAGCCCATAACAATGACTCATGAAAACTTGATGTAAAGTCAGCTAAACTCTGAAAAACAATGGACCTGTAACGCATTACGAAGACAAAGGAAAACAAATGGAGCCAGTCAAAGCCAGAACACCAGTTGCGTAAGAGAATACCTTGAACAAAGTACGTAAAAAGTATTTTTCACGATAATTTAACCGCAGTAACAAAGTATTCCGAAGGCTCTCGGGTTTATAGAGAACGATCTGAACGCGGCACTAAATTCCACCCGAGTGCAAAAGAATGTAAAACTGCCACGGGCAGCAGTTTTTCTATAGATTACTGCAGCATACTTTTTACGAGCTCAGCAAGAAACCACAAAATTATGGCTGATTTTATGGAATGTATCATGAGTAATATTGCGAGTGTTATGTGAAGATTACGCTCACATGTATCTTGGACATCTCGGACATCATCGTGGTTCATTCGAATGAACTATGTAGCATCTGATGATGCAAGATAAGCCTACATGTCACGAAAGCCTGCTATAAGAGAGCTGCATGCCTCTATATAGAACTAGAAATACACAGAGATATGTCGATTATGTAAAAAAGCCAGCGTAAGTAACGCAGGTGCGTAGCGCGGCCTATGCACCAGATGGCAGATTGCTTTCTGTGTACCACCTGTGCTCTAAAAGGGAAAAAAAAACTTGGAGTAATCTCCGAGTGTCATCTTTTTACTTCTACCTGGTTCGACGTGTAAAAGCGTACATATATCTACTGGTCTTAGAAAGAAATCTACGGAGTATTCAGATTATAATGCGCTGATTGGACTTCGTATGGGAAACGCACTAGGTTCTAGTAATCGGAGTTTGCATGGTCTCTAGGGCTGGTTACTAAACACTGGTTAATGTGTTTAATGACGTTAATTGAATAGACGATATTAACTAACTAAGTATATCTATGTATGTATGTATTTATAAGTACATATAAATTATATTTTAGACAACAAACTCACGAACTGACTGAAGACTGGAAGTTTGTGAAATAAAATTACCTGAAACAAATAAAGCACAGCGTTAACTTCCAATAAGATTTCGTAGAACAAACAGTTTAATTACAGACTGAAGATTTTATTGGAGCTTGAAATAATATTCATTAATCAGAGAAGTGTTTCGTAGAAAATGTGAGCAAAAAAGGCGTTAGGTACTTAATATAAGGCATATTCGAACTTGAAAGAACAGGTCAAGGTTACTTCCGGCATTCCTTACTTGTATATCATTCTGGCGCGGTTGGAGTACATTTGTTTGAGACAGTATTACAAAGGATCTGCTCTGATATTCAGTTAGAATAAGATTGAACGAAAAAAAAGGAGAGCGTCTTATATGGTCTGGAATGGAATAAAACAAGACAAATTCCTATGCATTTTATATGTAATTTGTGGTTGTACATCGAGTTCACACACAACAAATTGCAAGAAATAATAATTTTAAATTATTAGTTAAGTAAATTTTAAATCTCAAGATGCAGTGCAGCAAGCTTTACAATTTACAATCTAACAAAAAAATTTCGTCAGACGGTTTCAATTTGAAATGGACTGACAAAATTACCTTGTCATATTTTACAGTTAACTCGACATTAAAATTTTATGTCGTTATTTGTCAAAATTGGCACTAAAAACACTTTCCAGCAAATCGATGTTAGTTAAACAGTGTGTAAAAAACATTACAAATTTTCCTTAACAAGCACTCGTAGCTATTTGGAGCTTCAAATATCCGTGTTGTTTGAACAAACAACGATTTTATTTTCAGCGTAAACATAAATAATTACCTTGCGAGAGTTCAATGAATACAGAAAATTGTTCAGAGGGATTTGTTGTGGTTTTATATTTGTGTATAGCTCATTTACTAACGAATATATTGTGAGAATATTTTTAGTATCATAAGTACTTACTGTGAACTACCGATTTTTTTTTGTGATGAACAATGATGTTTAGAGAAAAAAAATATAGAGAAAAATCAAGTTTGTAAGGTAACAAATTACTTGACTTGAAATAATTAGGGTTTAACGATTAACAAAAATATTAATTTTGATATTGTATCTTAAACAAAAGCAAAGATGTAAACGAGTATGTAACAAAGTCGCTAAGCAAAAGTAACCTAGAGGCGTCATTAAAGCTAACGAGGCGATAGCGAGAAGCAGGTGCGGTCGAGCATATGGGGCGGAAGTGCGTCCCGCCTGCACTGCCGCACTGAGACTACGCAAAATTGCACTTACCAGCCAATAAAACCACCCAGATAAGAGGAATTGTAGGAACGTGATAAAAACGCTTTGATAGTAGTATTTTAAAGACTGTTGGTAAAACGTTAATTTTCCAAAAACTCACACTAAGACAACATAAGTTTGACACAAACTTAGCCTTCATGACTGAAACCGGTTTCTAGTCATCATCGAAATTAGTCTTTAGAAAAAAAGGGAATATGAAGATGTAACGGGAGCTGAAAACTGATATTACTTGACTACTTTATTTATGTCCATTTTATGCAAGATCGACAAAGGTCCAACTTTCTCATAACTCAAACTAGTTAAACCCAGCAAAGTAGTGCATCTGACAAAAAACTTCATCATTTTTAGTCTACTTATCATTAGCTTTTGCATTCCGTACATCTCTAAAAGTCGATTCACGGTGCAGAATAGGGTTGCGCATCAATTAAAAGTAACACACTTCATCGGGCTGCAGAATGGAGTGCAAACAAAGAAGGTGCTGAATTCCGATCATTCAGAAATACCTCCCATTGTTAGTGGAGACTTGATGATGCAGCGATTCAAGTGTAGAGTATCGGAAATGCATTCAAATGTTAACGGAGTGTACGATGGTTCACTATTTAATTTAAGTACTTAACTTAAGAAGTAAATTCTACGGGGAGCAAGAAATATTGGGTTCTTTTTTGATTCTAAATAGTGTTCAGCCGTGTTCAAATCTAAAAGGAGTAGACACGAGTGTTCACAGTATACTGTTGCGATGTTTAAAATCCCTCGTTCAGGAATCATACTCAAATTTAACGCACATAAAAATGTGTTCAAAACAATTGTGCTAGAATGTCACCATAGTTAATGTAAGTTAGTTAAATATAGTTCCTAAATAGCTTCCAATAACGTAATGTGTAAAATATTCGTAATTTATCTATTATTAGACTGTTACGAGCTAGTCAATTAACCAAGGCGGCTCTTTTGAACTCGATACAATCGCCTCAGCGATCCCATTATTCGAGCCTAGAAATCACTCGTAAAGAGAATTCAAATGACGTGAGTAGAGTATCGACACAGATGTACGGGTAAAGAATCAGGACTTATAGAAAAACTTATTTAAGTATGTATTTGGCATTTTTTAATCATACAGAATATGAACAAAATAAATGCCTAAGAGTAGCGAACAGCCGCATTCTGGCTCTGCCCTAAAAGGCACGCACCAATTCACACAGAATAGATAATAGGACAATGGTTATTCAATTCGATTCGATTTCCCCAAAAAAAGAAAATGGCCGTTAATTAAACGCAAGACTAACTAAGGAGTTAATCGGCAGAGTTGAAGATGATCGTGCAAGCAGTGCAGAGTGTTGCAAGGGTATAATTAAGCGCTAATGGTGGACGATTAACCCAGAGACCTTTGTGTGCGGTATCGCGATCAGCTGAGCACTCTTGGCTTGCTTCAGCTGCCTAGTCGCCACTCGCTGCCGCTGAATTTGCACGCGACCTACTTCGCTGGCCCAACTGCAGCGATGAGATCAACGAGATAACTGATACTCTAGATAGAAATAGGAGTTAGAATTCAGTTTTGATAACCAGTTGCAAGTAGGAAAACTTGACTTGCCACATGAGAAAACCAAAAGTAGTATAGAAGAATGTACTTAAGTAGTCCATATACAGTAACTATAGTTCTTTATACGTTGACACAAGAAACGAACAACAATAATTAATAAAAACTGGGAAAGGGTGAGTATTTCACAGAAACTCACAAAGACATTTCTCCATTCTGGAAGTTATTCCAGTCACAAAGACAGGCATTTCTAAACTTGACCGAGTGACACATCCCGAGAACACAAAACCTCCAGAAACGCTGTGCATACAAACCGGGAATATTTCCAACAGAATCTTGAACATAAGCCATGTTTGGTAGGAAAGCAGTAAAAAGAAACATATAAGAGATGAGTCATAGGACTACAATGAACGAAAGAAAGGGCTTCTAAGAACACAGCACAAATTGTTTATACGTACCAACCACACCAAGATATAAAAGTAACTTTTATTTGAAATGATTTAAAGCTGGCCTGCGCCTAGGGTTTTCTTAGCAAACAATTTTGAACATGAAACAAAAGTTCGTAAAAAGAAAGATACTGTAAGTCCTTACATACTTATGTACTTACTTATTATAAAGTCTACATATGCAAGAGCATGAATCCTTAAGAATACCTATACCAAGAATTTTCATTTAGCAACCCTGCAAGGATTTCCTGAAATATTATCAGCTTCAGTTCGAGTTACGCTCTCCGAGTTGAAACATAACAACACAAGAAACTTGGACCACTAGGCATGCATGCATGCATATATGTAGTGCTAAACATGCGGACGACATTGTAAGCTAAATGTGAACCGATGCGTCGTTAACCTATATCCAGCTCTGCCAACTGCAACCGGAAGACATCGATTGATTCTACTTAGCTCATTATTTAAAGCGTTCATTTAATGTTTATTTATCTCTGGTTTTGATGAATCAATGGATTAAGGCGAGTGAGTATTCATGAAACTATGGGACGGTCCAAAGCAATCTAAAGACAAAGAATTAAATCCTAACAGTCGTGATTATTTTTATGTGCTTGTAAATAAGTTTGTTTTAGCACAAGTGTAACAGTTATTTAACAAAATAATATTGAAGAACGAATGAATGATATGGACATAAATAGTTAAAGCCATCCATACTAACTACGTACGAGTACCTATAGCCTATATGGGATTTATCCAAAAGTTAAAGTGCTCATAACTAACGAGTTTCAGTTCAATTAAAAAAATAGAAACAACAAAATAATGTTTTTAAGGTGGTACTAAATGGTCCTGTAACACGGACGCTGCCGTATGAAGCCTACTAAATAGCAGTTTATTATAGACTTGTCAAAGTGGCCAGTCTAGCTCGTTCAGCAAGCCACGCGGCCCAACATTACCAAACAACGTCTACTAAGCAACCAGTTAAACGATATTGCCATTTACATCATAACTTCCCTGTAACCGTCAAGCGACTGATATATTGAATGCATTAACGTGTTGATTGCAGATATTGCGGTGCGGAAGCTGGTTGGTGCGAATTGGGAAATGTACCAGACGCGCTAATGTGACACCGAGCTAACAGAAAGTCAGCGCTGGCAACTAACTACACTGGCAGTCATTATGTGAGCTCCAGCTATGCGGAAAGGAAGCATAGCTGATTCACAACACCTCTTACA
Source organism: Macaria notata (assembly GCA_927399415.1). Taxonomy (NCBI): domain Eukaryota; kingdom Metazoa; phylum Arthropoda; class Insecta; order Lepidoptera; family Geometridae; genus Macaria; species Macaria notata. Next base: position 12,130,092 of record OV656730.1, read on the forward strand.
ATAAATATTTGTAGTGTTATGACCGAATAGGGAAACCATAAACAATGCTCACCTGACCAGGAAATAAAAATACAAATTGGTGTCGCAGCCGCACCATAGAGTTGCTGATCATAAAACTCATACAATCATGGCGATAAACGGATATAGTTATAGCTTAACAGTTTTACGGTAATTTTACAGCATGTAAGCTTGATATTATCGAGTTAATTAAGGAGAAACTTGCTGTATAATAATGATCAGACAGCTGTATGTACGCGCTTCTAGGAATATATCATGCGTAGCAGCCAGCAGTATCATTGGATATCGATAATTGAAGTTTGATTGAAATGCCACTACAAATTGTCGAGGCAATTTGCGAAACCTGCCGTGCCTAAACAGATTAAGAGAGTTGTCCTCTGACAACCTACTAGAATTACTTCGACAACATTCTGACTGAGTGTTAGTCCATGTCGTAATATAAACTTGCAGTCACACACTTACTCGGGTTAAAATGAGTCACGTTGAATGTATGTTGATAGCTATAAAACCACAACCGGTCGGTCACATGGACATGCTGGGATAATGATTTAAGGGCACAATAATAATAGAGGGATCTATCTATATTCATAGAACTATATTAGCTTTAACTTTCCTAATTTATTATTACCATTCTGTTAGTTGGCTTGCTATACGTAATATGTATGTTATGTTATATGGCACGTAAACACAACCTATTGATAAAATAATAGTTCTCTATTGAGTGGAAAGCAAGTGTTAATATTCACAGCCGAACACTTTATATAACCAGCAAAACAGCCAATAAACGATAGCATGAGACACGCTCTTATAAAACTGTAATCAAATCGAATCAGAATCGAGAGAACGAACAATAGACTCGTCCAACGTTGTAGAATCGGTTCTCGGTGCACGTAAGGAGAATCGATTATTTCTCCTCAATTAGACAGACTCTTACTGCTCCTCAGACCGTTAAAAATTGAAAGTCGTAAAACATAATAATGTGCTATAATTCAATATGATTTCGGTGACGCTTCGTGCCACGCCACATGAATAGCAAGCAAAGTTACTTGCTATTGATCATCATTTATGCTGCTATAAATGTCATTCATCGGTCATCATCATTTATCTTCGATGCAACTGGAATTGTAAATGATTGTCCAATAAACATTATGACGATTGGTGAAAAGTACCTGCAGTATGTTATGTACATATATATAAAATCTACTCAACAGGGTAATCGAATTGAATAATGCTGAACGAAACCTAGCTCATGTAAAGAGCAAATACCAAAGCTTATTACCAAATGGGGTTCCTTCTAAATGCTCCGCAAACATCTGTCCTTCCCTCCATTCTTAGATAAAGGTCGCGGACCTGAAGGGCGCAGGCAGTTGAATGAGGAGGCGATAAAGGCCCGGGCAGGGCGGTGCGGGGCGCGCGGAGGGAGCACACATTCGCCACCCTGCTTCGCAGATCAACAACCCCGAACCTTAATCAAGATAAGCTGAGCTGACAGTTTTCCAGAGAACAGTTTTTAATTAGTTTAATGTGCTTTGGAAAATATCTAGCACGGTTCTGACTTTTCGCTTGGAGGTTTTAGCGCTGCGATGGTTCATCATTTTCCGTTCTTAAAATAAAGCAGCCACATCTCTACTTAATTACAGAGCCCGTTGGCCGAATAAAGCGCGGCCGGACGCGTCTCGGTTCGTCATCACGATAATTTATTCTAATGTGAGTTTTTCGCAGCGCCGCTAGCTGCATGGGCGGAGCGCAGAGGTCCCTGACCGAGCCAGCGAGGACCCAGTCGTACTTCACAGGCGAGGTTCATTAGGTCGGCTTACCTGGTGCGGTTTCCGGTGGGCATTCCGCATCGATCGTTCGTGGGGAATAATCCGCCATGTTACTGATAAATATACTCCCTAGGCATTCGTCGCAGTCTCGATTTACATATTGGTACATATACATTTACCTGTACATATTGGTAATATGTCGGTATCATATTAGTGCAATAATATAATATTAGTTTTTTTTTTCAAATACATGATTACATATGGTTTTCAAACCCTCTCATTCATGGCAAAGTTGACTATAACATATCGGAAATGAAGTTATTAGTTGACGTGGCAACGTTTCAGTCGCGAAGGGCTGTTAAATCAGGAAACGGTAAGAAACCATTTACGAGCGAGCGTGAAAGAAAGTTATTAAAACAAGCAAAGCCTTTGAAGACTATATGACCGAGGTTAATGGTTTCGGTTATTGGAAACAACATTCGCTGTTCGCTGGCCCATCTAAAGGTATTTCCGTAGCCGACAGATATAGAATTTAATTGTACTCGGCAATAACTTCGCATTTAAATCTTTTAAAAGATCTAGCTACGAAATCTTTCGAAAGAATTCAATAGTCTTTGTTCGAGCGATACACGATCGGAATGCGCCTTTGTCAAAAGCCTTCCTACGGTGCCGAAAATCGGCTCTGGGCTTTGTCTACGTATAATGTTTAGCCGTGTACCTGAATCAAACCAGTTCTAGCGACCGTTCGAAGAAGTTCCTTCGTTGCTCCTTTTATCTGGCATCTACGTCCCGGCCAACGCCTAATGAATGGCCCAGTTGGCAAAATTAACGACAACAACCTTAATCTGGTTAAATTAAACACGAAAGCTTTCACACCTCCGCCCTGATCGCCCCGAAATCGACGAGCGATGACTAAGCACTTTTGGGAACGTTTTCGTTGCATGATCGGAAGAAATATTGAAAGGAAACTCATTGAGCAGCCTGTGGCGTGACGGAACGCACTTACACAGCCAACTGAAACCACAAGTTGATCGACAATGACGGAGGCTGCGATCGTCCCCGCACGTGGGAAAATACAAGTGTGAACCGCTTCCCAGCGCCCACTTAGCACCCGACGGATATATTCATCGCTCTCAATTGTTTTGGTTAACTTTATTGCGCGCAAAACTTTTGAGAGCCATGACCATGACCGAATATCAAATAAAGACAGCGTAAATGTTAAATGATTTGTTTCTAAAGTTAGCTTAGGTTAGTACCAAACTCACGATATTTGAAATAATTCGAAGGGTGTTTGTGCCGAGTTGGCCTGGGGCCTGGAGCCGGGCATCGATCGCGTGGCTGCGGTGAACGCACCCCAAACTCCGAGAACCGCGCCTGCCGCCGCCGGCCCAACAAGCGGAGGGGCACGTCCTTCGCATAGCAAAAACACTATAGATATAACGCGCAGAAAAACCCCAGCGCTCCGAGTGGAATTCCCAAGATAGTTTTACTTTTTCTGCTTTTTAAAGATAAGAGAAGCGCAAAGTTTTAGAAGAGATTTTCAAGTGGATCAAAATAGGGGAAGGCGCATGCCTGCGTGTATAGTTAATGACCGCGCGACAGACAAAGTCCCGTCCCGTGGAACTAATGGCCACTCGAAACGAGAAAATTACGGCACCAGCGTCTCGGCGGGCGCTGTCCAGGCGAGTCACGACCGCTCCCTGAGCACGGGAAAGGAAACATTTTGACTTTTTAATTCGTTACAGATGCGTGCCAGTGTCATGTTAGACGGGGCCGTTGAATATTTCATTCGACGCGCGGTGGTAATGAAATGAATTTCCTATTCGTGGAAAGCGTCATAAATCGTAGAACAAATAAGTAAGGATTGCGTAAATTTCACGGCATCCTGCTCGTCGGGATCGTAGAGCACAAAAAGCGAGCTCGAATAATATCCAGCTGCGGCGTGCCGGGGCGGTGACCTCCGGGGCATCTGCCGCGCACTGCTCGGCTTCACTTCACACGTAACCACCACCAATCCACTAACGTGGACTTTTGTTTTACCTATTATAACTCGCACCCGCTCAGCTCCAGTATTTGGAACGTTATTAGCAGCTCAACATAAATAAACTGTGGAAACCGTCACGTTTTGAGCAAATAAACAAATCAAGCCGAAACACGTGTAACAATATTCCGATATTTTGCGTCTATGGTCTCATTATATAGGTACTATTTATATTTCTAGACATCTCGTACAATAAGGTGTTTTTGAAACGGGGCGGCTATTTGCCAAGAAGTCGCAGCGAAGACGCCTACTGCGAGGCTTGACGTTCCAGCCGGAACCCTCGACTGAAGTGGCTCTACAACGATCAATCATTATGCATAGCATAGGCGCGGTTAAGGGTCAAATCTACATCATTTCTATTATTAATGAGAGTAAGGGCAAGGATTCGCTTTGTACATACATAAACTCTGAGAGCGCTGAGAATTCTAAGGCTCTTCAAAATGATAATGGTATTTCCATAAATTACTAACAGGGACGACCAAGGTCCATGTTACATGTGACACTTTAAGGCCATTCCAAAGCCACAACATCGATCTTTATAGTAAAAGCGGATCATATTTTTTTCCTTCGACAATCAAAGGAATTCCTTTTAATTTGACATATTGCTATAGCAATAAAACCAGACACGGGCGTCACATCAACAGTCTATACAGAAGGTGTACTTTACATCCAGTACAACTAGAACATGGCGGGCCGTGTTACCCTTTGTGTAGCGGCGTCCGCGTCGCGCTATTCGAAACTCTACACCCCTCGTAACTAGATAGCATGCCCAGATCCGGAATAGATAAGCCTTCCCTTGGACCGAATGGAGACCAGTTAGACTCGATCTGTGGAAACTACGTACTTAGCTGGTGTCATTTCATTATCATCTTCATGATATTCAATGGTAAAGCTACCTACCTATTAAAATCAAATAAAACAGACAATACTTAGGTGATGATAAAACAAATGAATAATTAATAAAGAATTCATAAATTCTTAATGTAAGTACTACTATACTGGCGGTGCTAAATAATGAAGATATCCAGAGAGCACTATTTCCTTCAAGCTAGATTATACATTCAGCAGACCTTTGACGGTGTAATCAACTTATAATGTGGAAGTAACGAAGCACCTGCTCCTCATAATCAAATTAAGAGTTCCCGACGCTCCAGCTATAATTAAAACGTACTCAACAATTACTCAAGCGCTGGCTATTCGAAAGGATTCCTTTGAATTGATGTTAGTCACTTTACGTCTAATAAAGATTTACAACTGCCTATTGAGCAATGGCTAGTTCATTACGGCGCTAAATAGAATTAAATGTGCTTAGAAGTCGGACGTGATAACTTTGTTAGTGAAGAAATGGCCTGATTTATTGGGGGCTTCACTTAGGTCAATACTTTTACCAAGTCAATATGGATTTTGAAGTTTTGTGCTTACCTGAAACAAAAGTAAATAACCGTTAGTTTAGTATTTATTATACACTAGCTGGTGCGCGCGACTTCGTCCGCGTGGAATAGTTATTACCATAGACTAAGATACTTAGTCTATGGTTATTACCATAAAAACGGTTCTAGTGAGTTAACCTTAAAAGATAGACATATACTGTTGCGGACATTTTGTTAGATCATTTCAAGAGGAATAATTCTTTCACATATTTTTTTTTTATATCTTGAACCGTTTTTGCAGCGCACGCAACGGAAGCCCTCCGAGATTAATAATTTTCCCCGTTTTCTCTACATTTTCTATTATTTCTTCGCTCCTATTAGTTGCAGTGTGATGTTATATAGCCTAAAGCTTTCCTCGATAAATGGTCTCTTCAACACAAAAATAATTTTTCAAATCGGACAAGTAGTTCCTGAGATTACCGCGTTCAAACAAACAAACATACAAACAAACAAACTCTTCAGCTTTATAATATTAGTATTGATTGAAAGTCTTTTCACTCATCAAGCAGAATAGAAGAGTAGTTATCGGTAGTCTAGTTCACGTAGTTTCGTTATACGTTTCATTGTATAACGAAATATAGTTTTAATAAATGTAACGCAAATTCTTAAATAAGATTACATAAATCTGTAATGAATCCTTTCAAATAATAGAACAGTACCTAACCACCACTTTAAACACAATTTCTTAAAAATACCTAGCTATAAATTCTTGATGAGTGTTATGACTTGAAGAATATATTAATATCATTGCAATGTATTCCTAGGATTAAAATCTACACTGGCATTGTACATTAAGCTTAAGTTTATGTAAATAAAGATATTTTGAAATTGAATTGAATTGAGTCTAGTTCACGGTACTGGTAATATTGTCATCAAAACAAAACGGACTTGCAAATAAACTTATGGAAACGTTTGGTACACTTGCTTTATTAGTCCAGACATTATAGTAAGTTCACCTCGGAATTCGAGATACCCAGCTGTAAGTCTGTAAATAGTTGTATATTGACACCCTAAATGTTGTCTCAAAACCTACATATGGTAGGGTGTACGCGACTATTAAATTTCAAGGTCAAAGGTCACAAAAATGGGTTTTTTTGTAAATATCTCATTCCCTATGGGTTTTTGCTGTTGTTTTGAGACAACATTTAGGGTGTCAATATACAAGTATTTACAGACTTACAGCTGGATATCTCGAATTCCGAGATTCTTATTTAATTTAAGCTTAAATGACTGGACTATGATATCGCCAAGCCTGAAATGAATGATAGTGAGTTAGCGTGCAAATGAGAGATGCAATAAGAACGCTGCAGTCCTGAGACTGCACTAATCCCGCGGGAGTGTGAGAGGGCGCGAATGCAATCACAGGCGGGAAGCTCATCGCGCCGCATCTCCGGCTGCCATCGGGAGCGGCTCAATTAAGGGATGTAGCTCGACTGCAGTTTCATACAAACTTATAGTTCGTTATAGACTCAAAAACTTAGGAAGATTGTAATGAGATCGCAAACTGCAATGTACAAACAAAGACTTCATCTCTGGACTTCATAAAAAAGTGGGTGTTTGATGGTTTTGTAGTTTTAATACTAAAATAAAGTTATTTTTAGACAATTGTAAATAAATCTAATACTGTTGCAATTTTGAAGCCCAGTTATCATTGAACATACCAAATTGACAAATTTTACTTAGTTTTTGAGACTATATATAGTTTGTATGAAACTATGCATAGGCCACTATCCGTTAAGGATTCCGACTCGATGTGGACGTGCATCACACAGACCTATATTACACGGACCCTGATGATTGATTTTCAAGATTGTAAATGGGAAAGTCAGACGTGTATGGCCTTTGGCTTTTTATTTTAGTGACTACCCGTTGCATTGGGATAAAAAGTAGCCTGTCTCAGTTGAGCCTGCAGTTGAGTCAATGTCTTTCTGACATTGACTCAACTGCAACCATACCAAAAATATGGTTGGTCTGTTGCGTCAAAAAAGGGACAAGGAAATATGCAAACAAATACGCTTTTGCTTTCATACCTACTTAATGGTTTCAATGATATTTAGTAATCAAAAATGTATATACAATTTTATGCTTGGTCTATGACAAATTGACCAATGACACAGCCCCAGAATAAGGATATAGTATGCGGTGAAAGCGACTGTTTGACAAGAATGAATTTATCAATGTGAATCATGTGTGATGTGATTTATAATTTTTGTGAATCAGAAGAATACAGGTCTTCCAACCAATTTCAGCTTATGCTTAATAAGATAATATTGAGTAACTTAGTAACTATGTACTTATTACATACCTAAATGTGTTTTATAATAAACGTAAAGAAATATCTAATTTGTTAACACAGCGGAGCAATACTGAATATTTTATACTACCGCTAGTTTCTAACCAAACGCAAGGAAGTTAAGTAATTATTCATTCATGAAAACGATTAATTGCATTTGTTAATGAAATCTCAGGAGAAGTTGTAAAATACGAATGAAACTGTTTCTGCGAACGCAAATCCAAAGGAAAAGAGCCGATGTCGCTTGTAGAATATTCAATGAAGCTAGACGGATAGACGCTAGTGCGAATAAATTGGTCATATTGTCGGATTTGATATCAATACTTATCTTCACAGTTACTACTGAAGTAGTTGTTGTATTGGTTGGGTAGTTATTGTATTAGTTTAACATTTCTTTGGGATTACGTCAAAAGAATGAAATCACTTCTCTTGTGTAAAAAGTAAAATATACATTAATAATGTAAGTAACTAGAGTAATCCGTGTTCACAATTAACCGGCTATTATTAATAATGATAAGCTAAAGATATTTATTAATGATATAAAATGAATACTACAATATACCTATGTAGGTACAGTGTATATCATATTATAAAATCTCGTCAGTAATATAATTCATAATTCTTTATCAATAATAATATTATTTGAATTTAAATCACCTACTAGTTAATAAGTGTTTTATTTAACTTCATTCGCTCGCTTTCACAACTTTAAGGTAGTTAATGAGAAAAATATAAGCAAACACTATCGAATGAAGTAAGTAGGTGTAACTTTTAACCACTCGTAATTATTTATAAGAAAAGTCTTTAACATCTACACAAGAGCTAATTTCTACTTCATTATATGTATTGCATTATTTTGTCATTGGAAGCTTTACCGAGCTGATCAGTCGGAGGCAGCGTGGTAAGTAAACCGACTCCACTTATACTAGGATATTGAATTAATCCACCGCCAGCGGGCTTATATTACGTTAGGGGCGTTATTACTTAGTTACGGACGCCAGTCCTTTTCCGACAACCGCCACAACAACTTCTAACAAAAGTTACCGAGTTACTGGAATGAAAATGTTTATACGACCATGGATTGTTTAACATGGCGATGGTGCTTTGAATGTTATAGAAGGTGTAACTAGATCGTAATATTCAGGTGGGTGAAAATTATCCTGTCTATATGTAGGTAGAGGTACAGTGAGTACGACAATGGGCGCGGGCAGGCCGCGCAGGAAGGCCGCGTTTTGCAACGAGCCAGGTAGGCAATTTGACATTGTGTAAACGTTTTCACATGGGAGCCGAAAACGGAAACCTGGGTCACGCCGCTTGCATACAAAACATCACTTGTTACAGTTTGGACGCTCAAAAGATTCCGTTTATGTAGCTCGCACAAAGAGCCTCAACGGACCGTAATAATTAAACGCTAACTCCAATTTCACTAACCTTGGCAAGTTTCTATGGCATCAACTAATTGTGGAGCGCGTTAGTTTGAATTGCGTAAATTGTACAAGAGCCGTCAACGTCACACGTGTGCGTATAAGTTCCGCTTCATGATCGCTAAGCACCACTTGCGGCGTTGAGAAACAAACGAGCATAAAACCCACGATTTCTAGGTATCATCACGTCTCACGTCACTTTCTTCACAGATAATGATCGGAACCGCACAATAATCAAATAACAGAGGTTTTCCGGATGATGATCATTGCGTGCGTTAAAATCACGACCGAAATTACAAAATTTCGTGTAATTTTGTTTTTTGTTTCAACATGATATCTTGTGCGGTTAATCCGACATGTCCATTATTGTCCATCGTTTAGTCAAATGTCAATCAATAACAATTCTGTTATCTCGTAGGTTGATATACCAGGCACGCATGAGCAGATAGGATGTGGCAGCTAGGCGAGCGCCTGGATGCGCTGTACAAACGTTCATAAATTCGATTACGTCGTGATTGATGGATTGGAGGACGGGAATCTTGCCCTAACATACATTTCCCCTGGGCTATTCTCTCTTGCACAGGTCACGGCACAATCGACGTCAGTGTTTACGTTATAGCTTATCACATTTTGCGGAAGGGATTTATGGTTTGACATCTCATCATACGAAATTGCTTTTGCGATTGTGTCATACTGAGAAAAAAGTTGTAAGACTTTACTGGGAGAATGGAAGTCTGTGATAAAATGTTTCAGGTTACGTCATACTTGTTCCCTCATTCTTTGGTCTGGCTAACACGAGGGTGGGTGCAGGGGACTGCGGTCCCAGACTCCCGTCGGATGACGCACAATGCCGGCCCCAGGGGCTCAAGCGTGCCTGCGCTACACGTGAGCCACTGATCGATGCCGGATATTTTATTCAGCTCTTACCAAGCCTAAAGCATTGATACTGACAGCGCGTCAAACTTGATATTTATGGCGAGGGTAATACATATAAAAATAGTTAGATGTAAGTTAGTTGCAAGAAAAACTGAAAAGAACTTGCCTAGAATAATTGATTTTATTCGATAACTTCTTAGTGTTGCGATACATAACTGCATCGTCAATTTTTATCAATCGATATCGACAATATTTGTGTAGTAATTTTCGCAAGTAAAACAGATCGATTGCTACATTTTAAAGTTAGCAACAGCAAAACATGCCGTTAAAGCCCCCGGAGACTGGCTGGAACCGAAAATTATGGCATATTTTTTTCGCCCTCCGACGCCTGTTTCCAAGGGAGGGAACACTACGCTATGAAACGTCACGCTTCCCGATTTTAATTTGATAAATAATTCCGGTACTTTTGGCGATCACAAAGATATCACGTCTCCCGCTGCATAAAGTAGGTAACGCCCTAAGAATTACAAATAGGCAAAACTTTAACCTCAAACATCTGTGTTTGGTTTTTGTGTCAACAGCCTTTATCGAAAACCAAACATTAAAATTAAGATTGTATTTTGATAGCAGTCGCGAATGGGCACACAGCGGACGAATTAAAATTTTAACGTCCATTCCGGCCCTATTACAGCTTTGGGAATTTAATGGTGCACATTAAAGTCGTAAACTAGAACAGATGACGTTAATGGTATTGGATAGTTTTATCTTTTGCCGATGCGACGCTATAATTCGCAGATTGGTTCAAACAGAGTTAATTACAATACCGGCGATTAATCGATCTGTCTATGCTTATGCGTTTGAGCAAGTGGGTTAATTAGATTCGACGTAAAAATAAAGCATTTCATAATGCGAAGGAATATTTAGCGCGTGCTATTTCGATCGTTGCAGATCCGAATGTCAATGGTACGGCACGATAGCGGCGAGTTCACGCGAATATAAACAAAATGGTGAGGTTGAGTTGATTGAACTCGAGTCGCAGTCGTGAAGCATGGGGAACCCGCGTCCAGAGCAAGTGCCAACTGATAGCTCCCTGGGCGCGTGGGCTAACCTTAGATGCGAGTAGGGCTGCTCATCTATTCACCTGGTAAGGATTTATTGCACGAAGTGTTCGAGTTTAGTTTGTCTCAGCATTAAATTAATATTTGTATATTTCTAAAAAAAATAAGTAGATAAGTACTTAGTTACATCGGATTTAATCTTTGTCACAGTGTTTAAACACGTTGTTTAAAATTGTAGCAAACAATGACTTGGCCTATTTCTAGGCCCAATGCATCATTTGCTTAGGCAAACGTTTACCCAAAATAATAAAATGCCCTTGAATAAATGAAAACTGATAACCCTGACATGCCTAACGTACGCAGTTCAAAAACCGTTTTGACGTGGAGCCAATCTCACAGACGTTGAATTAATTCAACCATTCTGCGTTTTCCCGATAATATTTGCCAAAAGAAGTTTAATTAGTTTTGAATCTTAAGCGCGCGTTTTGGTTTACTTATGTAGTTAATAATGTTTTTTTATGTTAAGTAAGTATAAGTTTTGTGATTTATTTTTGAAAGTCAGGTACTTCAGGTAGTCAACCTACATAATCAAGAATCGAATCCTTGGCATATTAACTCTAAACATGTGATAGTTGACCAAGATGTATGCTTTTTATTTTCTATTCAATTCATCAGAAAAAAAAACACCAATCAAGCAATAATTTGTTGATTGAGATTTGAAAGTAAGTCGATTATTATACAACAGCACAAATATTGAAATAATTAAATAACAACGCTTACGCATCCTTGCTTCATTTTATGCTAAAATAGGAGTTAGGCCAATGTCACTGCGATATTTTCTGAACGCGTAACATTTAACATACTTAGCCGGATTGAAATAGAAATCCTCAACCTACACTGTCAAGCTTGAATGCCTAAATTTACAAGACTAATATACTTAAATAAATCTCCTGCATTTACGTAAAAAGTATTAGGATACGAAACAGTCCTAAATACTAACGTTGGCTTTAAAAAAAAGAGGGTAACATGAATAGCGTTTTAACACACCTTGGCAAATTTCATATTCCGTATAGTTAAGTAGCTGAGCAGTCGATATGCAAAACACGCGGTGACGTCACGGCCTGCCACTTGCAGCCTCAGCCATGGGGAGGGGCCGATAAAAGGAAAATATTGGGGACACATTCCGGGCGCGGCATCTAGCCCGCTACAAACATAATAACCACATTTGTACACAAATTGAGCACAATTCCGAGGGTGCGCTGATTCAAAATCATTTATTAACAACAACACATAAATTTACCAGTAAACCTACTACATCAAACTGCAAACACGTAAGTATCCAAAGAGGTTTTGAAATCACGCAATTTCTTGAAGGCCTTTATTTTTGGGAAATAGCAGGAAACCGCTAGAATAGGTTACAAAAGAATTACAGAAGATTTAATCTTCTCAGAAGGCAATGAAACCTGCGACCTTTGGTCAATAAATGATGAACAAGCGCTTACAAAGGACGTTCGACCTCTCTCATTGAGTGTCCAATCGTCTGACGTAATGATACCAATGTCGAGATTGAATCTATCTTATTCGGTCTGAAATCGCCGATATTAATAGATAGATGGATGTTATAAACGTTAATCGAATAACAGTCAATCACGGCTAATTCTCACGACACCAATTCGTCGGGCCGCGCTGCGGTGATGGAGCAAAAACTGCCGTAATGGCTGACTTGCAGTAACAAGTGCTCTGTTTACAGCAATGCAATCAATCAATCTTTGTACCTTGTTAATTGGACTCAATTTAGTCAAAAGGCATTTTTTTACTTACAAGCTAAACATGAAGCGGACGAGTAATTAGACCTTCAAAAGAACTCCCAAGTTACCGAGCACTGTCGGCTTTTTCTTGTCGTTGTCTAATTGAAAGGTTCAATCTTTGTATGGGAGTTTTTTCTACTTTTTGCTTGGTCCGTAACAGGCGACTCTTGTATGCTCTATAACTACTGTAGCTTTACTTTGGCTGACCTACTTCGATAAGGTTTTTACTACTCCAACAATGAGTCCAAGTAAATGAAACGACCATCAAGATTAAGCAATGAACAATAGGCACGATTACAAAGTATTAGGTATAGCTCACCGAAATAGAACGTACATTGCTTTAAGCAATGGTTCGGATATTAGAGATTTAATCCAAAACCATAGTCGACTAAACACTAACCTTGGACTTGTTTTGTAATTAAATAATATAGAAAATAGGAATTGTCACTCAAATAAAAGATTACTTAGCTTATTCTATGACGAAGAATTAGGATTTTGTTATTTTAATACTTAAGTCGCACACAAATAAATTACGTATCCTCTTTTCCCGCAAAAATGTAAGGCAGGACAAAGACAGAACACAACACCTCGCAACGAATAGGTAGAACCAAGCAGCATAAGGTGTAGTTATTTAGTTGGTGTTGATAACATTCCAACGGGCCGTCAAGTCCCCAACAAACTGGTTCCGCCTGACAGTGCATTATCTAACCTAGAAATCGAACAATTAAATTATGTCAAGTCACATAACGTACGCACGATAAGCTGCGAGCTAGTTGTGGCCGGTAGGTGCCTCCTGACCTGCTTGCAGATCTAACCAGGCCAGTTAAATGAAGGTAGAATCGAGTTTGGGACGTTGTTAAGGAAAGTCAAGAATTAAGAGATATCCATACCTATATATTGAGACCAATTAGTTACTCACAAAATGATTTAAGGGTTAGAACTGCGAACTGCTGTGTGTTGAGGAAGATGCTTTGCGTACAATTTGCTTTGTATGGGAAAACGCCAGTTTGACTTCAGACATGAGTAACAATTAACCGTATATTATATTGTTTATTGGATGGTTATAAGTGATACGGTAGAGGAGTGGAGGAAGAGCGTCGCTCCGCCACAGTCGCAAGGTCACTGTGTATAAATCAAACTGTACACTCACTCGGCGCTATCGCCGAGGGCAGGCAACTCCGCAACCTTGCACTAACGCACCAAAAGTAGATTACCAGAACGTATTACCTCATTAGAATCGAATCATCGATCGGCAGCGTGTTGTGCTGGAACACAATCATCGGGAATCTCAATTATGCGAGCAGCGAACAGACATCGCTAGTTTACACTGCCGCTGTTTGTAATCAAACAATTGCAGTTTACAGCTGTTACCGGCATGTTATAGCTAGAGTTTAATACGCGACAGAACAAGAGAATACAATCGAATAAAAAGCACCGCGAGCATCCATGGCTGGTCGCAGCCAGTTACTCGTTGACTACGGTCATGCTTTCTTGACCTAGGTAAGTGTTCAATGTTAGATAAGCGCGAACGAATTGCGTCAACTGGAGAAGTCCGCATACGGCTGATAAAACAAAGTCGAGTCATAAAACATGATAGCTAGGTAAAACAATAATTCTGATATAAATAAGTAATGTATATTGAAACAGAATATGTTTTTTTTTTTTTTTTTAACTTGAACGGGTTTGCACTTGACCATAGTTTACCTGATAGCAAGTAAGGCTATGGCCTAAGATGGAGCGTGCTTACCCGATAAGAACCGATTCACTCATATATTATATGATAACAAATCAAAAGCTGACAGGTAACGAGATAGGTGTTTGGGTAGCAAGCGGCTCGGTCGCCACTCGCCAGGGCAGGTATGCCCCGGGAAGGTAAGGTTATGGCTCGAGGCGCGGGGATACAATTATGATGGGAACATGCAGGTAGGGCAGGTAACTGGGGAATAAAAGGGAACGAACATACCTGTTCGCTTACGAATTGAATTAGGAGTGGTCACAATCATTATAGCAAGGGTTTAAAATGTATGATCATTTTAATGTACCTACCTTCTGAGTGAAAATGGAATTGTGGCTCTATAGGTAAATAAATACTAATCAGAGACTACAAGCTATGAATTAATCAATGTCATTTTCCAAAGGTCTTCTAATTCCAGAGACTGATTATCATGCTTACAAAAAAGATCTGCAGAACAGCTAAGCCGAGCCAAGGCAGGCAATGGATCCAGTTTTTCAACAAGGCTCGGCGCAATTACAGGCGGCAGGGTGGAGTCTGGGCGCAGAGCCCGGCCCAGGCCCGATCAATCGACCCACACCCTTGTAATTAAATTACTCTACCACTCTATCATTTCTCGTTTCTTTACAGCCACGTCATTCCAAAGTCAACATCTTTTATTGAAGAAAGGTGATAAATTAAATTGAGACCGTTCAAAACGGCGCTTCGAAGTGTTTGCAGTAGGAGTGCACTTTCGCTAAGAACTGAAGTGCGAACAACCTCATAACGGTATCCTTATCGATTCGGAGAAATCAGATTGTTGCCAACCAATTTTAATGTAACGACCGCGAGCGAGACATTCTGCTACCGGCCAAATTGTAACTGAACAGGTATTTGTTTACATTTTCTGTTATAATATCAGCAATTGCATTCGGAACGGCAATGGATTCGTTTGAATTTATATTTAGAATGTTACAAGATATTCTACAGGTATCCTAGATTAAGCAGTAGTCTACGAGTATGCCAATGATTGCGCGCATTGTGAAGCAAAGTGCTTATGGTTTCACAGCTTTCTACGACGCAGGTTATTCTTGGCATAACATTATGACAATAGGCGCGCTCGTCATGTCACCATCAGGGATGATGAAAGTCATTTCATGCGAGATGAACAAGCGGAGTGAAATCTCATTGTCTGAGACTAATATTCTTTCGAGCCTTTGTAAAGTTAAAATATGAACACTAACAAAGGACTGGAAAATTTAAAGAAGCCGAGCTCGAAATGAATTACCGCCGCTGGGAAAATACCTACGTAGGGAGTTCGTGTTCAGATGTCCTTATTTACATTCAGCGAACGAGTGCAGTAGGAAGGAGGGCCGGGAGCGGGAGCAGCGGCGCCGGACCGGGTTTAGGGTTCTCGATCGACGCGGGCTCGGAATAATCAGGCGCTCCCCTGAGTCGCGGTCGTTCACACACAATCGACGCAGCGCCATCGCCGTGCATGCATGAGGGCCCTACCTACGCACGACTCTGCACAAAGCATCCACCCGTACTCGACTCGACCGCTACCCTCGCTACACTACTTTACAACAGCCACCGTCTAAATTCAAAACTAGTCCTAACTACCAGTACTTTAGAGCTCACATTTCTTCGGCCGTGATAAGCGTGCGTTCGGTGCATTCATTTTGATAGTATAAAGCCGGTCGCGTCAAAGGGAAGGTAAAGCTGAAGCAATAAAGGCTAGAATTGTACGTTGGAGCTGCGGTCGGCGGACGCATGTGCATTCGATCTCGTACTTATGGTATATTGAAAACAGCTCTTATGTCTGTGTACGGTGGATCGAGTCCGCAACGGTGCGGTGTGCTCGCCACGTGTTTACAGAAACCAACTGGCGCAGATTAGACTAGCGAACTGGCCAACTACATCGCACATGTAAACTTTTCCAAAGCCCTCAGTTATTGTACCCGATAAGAGCGTTCGGGAACGAGGTAGTAAAAGAGGGAGCTTCTTCGCAATAAAACCGATGGGAGCCGTTAAAAATTAAATAAAAGAGATGTTTGTAATGGCATCGGGCTTTCTCTTGCTTTAACGAGCTCGGGCTCGTGTTGCGAGGCTGTAAAGGCGCGCGTCGGATGAGTCCGCCAATAATTGGCCGGTGCTTTACTTATCGCAGCACTTAGGTCGCGATTGCTCCGCATCCGGCATAACGGGTTCCCTCATCTGGGCTACTTTGGGCGCTTCACAGCTGTACGACATTGTTCGAGTGCCCATTACTGTTCGATTGTTCGGACCAGATACTGGAAATGGAGCGTAATTCTGGTAGCGACCATAGAACTTGTAGGTATTCTATGAATAAGTACATAGGAATTCTTAGTAACTATTAACTTACTGTAATAATTCCGACATTTCTAGTACTAGAGCAAAAGCAGAAACAATAATTTCTTAGAGTCTATTCATGGTAGGTATATGATAGGTTGATGAATGAATATTAAACAAAGAAAGAGAAGTGCTTGAATTAATTTTAGCATTTGTTTACTACATAATAATCTGAGTAGTTCACAGCTCACTTGTTTACAAAACTCCATCAACACAACTCATAAATCTCTATACAACTTTGAAGTCAGCACAGTACTAAAAACTTGCAAATAAGGCAGGCTATAAAAGCACAGGAATGCATCTACTGTGATATTCTATGCTTTCTGGTGTTTTCTGTAGCTATTGTGTGCAATGTGATTGTTCGCTGTGCAGGTAAGCATGGTAATCCAGGTAACAATGAGCCACTTCTAGTTTACTTTCCGGAAACAAAGAACTGGGTGCTTAAGGATTGAAGTGGTCCTAGTTGGGTTTATTATAGTTTATGTCAATGACCTTTACTTTGGCTTGCTTTTGTTATTTTATGCAGTTAAGTTAGTATGAGTTTGAAATTCTCTTTGTAAGGAATGAAGAGCCAAAATAGAGAAGCATTGTTTTTAATCGGTGAGCTGGTTAGAAATTAAGCGCAACAATCAGAAGGATATACCTACATTGTGTATAATGTAGAAGGATATAGGTACCTACAACATTTAAGGCAGTTCAGTTGTTTCAAGTGTTTTCAATTTTAGTCAAGTTATTACTTACTGTTAACTTGGAAGTTAACAGTAAGTAATAACTTGACTAAAATTAAAGGAAATCACATTTTTTGCTGAATTACTTAATTATTTCTTGAAACTCGAGGCAAGAATTTTAAGACATCACAATTTTTTTTACTAACTTACTTAAGCACTTAATCAGAATTTCATTGAAAACAAAGTTCGAAGACTAGGTATGTAAATACCTTACCTACTTATGGTGTGAAATTTTGTTTACTCAAATTAATTTTTGTTTACAAAGAAATGCATTCCTCCAACAACAAATTGTTAGAGGAATACATTTCTTTGATGTAGGAATCAGCTTACTGATATGGGGAATCTACCAAGCCATATCATACATTACCAATAGGCAACTAGGTCTCCCACATTATGACTCAAATGATGTTTGTAATCAAATAAGTTATTTGTGTACATCAGGCATTCAAATGAAAATGCAACATACTACAAATCATCATTATCAGCCTGTTATCACTCTCAGCCGAGCATAGGCCTCTCTTTTTGTACTCCACTCATCCCAGCCTTGCAATCATGCTACAACTACATTAACTAAATTTACATCTTACATGAAGACTACACCCAAAGCCTCAAAAACTATTAATTTAAATGCTCAATTACACAAAAATACCTAACAAAAATAGTTTTATTTTTATAGGTAGGTACATTAAAGTTCAAGTATTTGCTATCAATATTGATAGAAATACTTGCAATAGTTGTCAAAGTTAATTAAGTATAAAAAACCCTTAATCAAGTAGGTAACTAAGATGTTCCGTGCCAGTGTCTGTGAGATCCCCATTCAAATGAACTAATTTTACTTGAATAAGGAAGCTATTTAAGCATGTCTCAACTATTTAGACATTCCATAAAGATCAGAAAATGTTTGTATACTTTTTTGTTTACTGAATAATGAAACTAAATTATTAATTCATGTTCTAGGAAAATTATAAAGTTGCAGGTGGGATGCACTTTGAAACTATTATGGAAGTTTGGTTGCTAAGTTATAACACAGGTTATGAATAACTAAGTTTTGTTCTGTTACTAACTACAATTTCAAAGGTGCAGATAAGTAATAGGTACTACTTGAAGAAAGTTGTTATGAAGTATGAAGTGTATGGTACTGACCAGACAACACCGAAGGCGCCGTAGCCGATGGGTCGGTCGGGCTGCACGTCGGTGGGGATGGCCGGCGCCTGGTAGTAGGGCGCCGCCGCCGCCAGGATGGCGCCCTGCGGCGCGCTCTGCGTACCGCCCTGCATCAGCGACATGGACACACTCATGGAGACGCGAGAGTGCCGCGCGGGGCCGCTGACTGCCGCCATCCAACCGCTCGCCGGCGACTCGTCACCGCAGACGCGACGGCATCACACTCCGCCGACACACGCCACAAGCACCCCGGTCACCACTCTTCCGATGGACGCACGACAATATCACCGGTTACTTCTTTATTATTCATGCTCGAACGACTGTGCGAGGGGATCACTGAACACAAGGAACGCCGGGATATCGACTATCGATAGAAAATATTACTTCGCAAAAAGTTTAATAGTTTACAGTCGGTTTGTTTGCGTGTTATTTCTTACGTCCTGGTTTCTTCCTGGACAAAGGATGATACCGTAAAATTCGCGATAGCGAAGCACGCTGCCGTCCGCTCTTCACGAAAATCGAGCGAAACTGGCGTCGGTCGGATCGGAATGAAGTGGGTGCGGGGGGTTTTGGTATTGCTAGCACTTGGCCACTATGTTTGAGCTAAAATTCTCAGAAAAGTGCTTTGGTTTGAGCAATAAAAATGCATCGAAAAAATTGTGCTAGTTTGTAACAATGAACAAAGAAAAATAAATGCTTTATATACAAATAAATCGCCTAAGGCGATAAGGCCGCCCAATGTACATTAGATTAGTTTTTAAATTTCTTTCATTATGTAATTTTTTGGTGTGCATTAAAGAAATATCTTAACTTATCTTATCTTATAAATGCAATTTCTTAAATCTGGGGGCACGAGAGTGCTCCGACTTGTGCCATGCGTGGCTTTACATAAGATCTGAACACATTTTTGTGCTTTACAACAACATGAGCCCGTAAAAATATGTTTAACCCTTAATTTAGATTTGTGAAGTATACTGGACATCGACTTTAAAAAAATGTCTACAGAAAACCGTACACTTTCTGCTTCAAAAATTAGTTTGAGCGCTTGTGGCACATCTTTGATATTGTCGCTACAAATCACCAAAGTCATGCGAACTTGAGTTTCTCGTCAGTGGCCGTCAACATAAAGTCGGAGGCAGGAAGTGATGCGCGGGCTCTCGGTAAGTGATGATTTTCATATTATTTTTATTAGATAATATGTTTTATAATTAGGTATACTTAATGACATTGAATATTAGAGATGGTACATACAATTCTAAGGTCCATAAAATAATAAGTTTTTGTGTTGGTGTGATCTAAATATTGATGTCCAGTATTCTTCCCATTTCCAAATATGTATTGAAATAATATTGTTTTCAATGTGTATTATAGTGGACATTTGCTCGGTTTCCCGTGAACAAGATACATTCTGAAATGTACAAAATTTTACTACTGTTAGTATTTTATATTTACTAAAACTGTTTTTTTATAATAAAAACATAAGTAATTTAGTATTCTATGAAATATGGTTTGGTTATATTATTAGTTTTACTGTTCCTTATGTTTTAATGACTATGATGTATAGGTTTTTTGGATTCTTATTGTTTTTATCACTTTCAGAACATCCACAAGTTCTCTAGTGGAAGAAAACTTGTTGAACTTGTTCCTATTAATAATGCGTTATCGGATGGCGATGTTACCGAATCGGATGAGGAAGAAATAGAGAAGTAAAGATCTTATTTAGACGTTCCTTCTCTGGATTCAACCTTTGAAGAGCTCGATTTGTTAAATGAAAACTCTTCAGATAGTCTGGATGTCATTGAAAATAGTGGAGATGAAACTCCGCTCACCCCTATTTTGAAAATATCTATAGCTTGTCTTTTTTGCCATCATTAGCATCTTCTGCTTGTGAATCTCCGTCCACTTCTGCAGTAGCAACTGTTTATTCCGTGTGTTTCACTGAATCATGCATCATATCATCAATGCATCAAATTAGACTGAACTGCTTGAATACTGAAGAAGATATGAGATATAGCATGGACGTAATGACTGTGCTTTACAAAAGAACTAAAGCTGATAATCGTAAGCAGTATAACCCGATGAAATACGACAAATGGAGCTTTAAGAACTTTGTAAGGGCTGGGATGTCGGAGTAGTAACATTTTGTTATGTTATTCAGTAAATTTTGATATTTTTGCTAAAAATGAGTTTTTTATTCCAACATGTTCATTTACCTAAATTTAGAAAATGTGAAGTATACTACACATTTAACAAACATGTATTTCTTAGGGGATTTAGAAATGTCCAGTATACTACCCACCCTTTAAGTATCTCAAAAACTACTGATAAGAGATTTTTTTTTAGTATTATTTTCGTTTTTAGCTATCCTTTAGGACCCCTAAAATCGATAGCAAACACATAAATTTAAAGAAAAGTGATTAAGGCAAATTAAGGGTTAAATGTAATCTTTGGTGCTTGAATTTATACGAGATATGATAACTTCTTTAGCGACGTAGATTTGTCTTGGCAATATTTTTACATGAAAATATTTTTGGTGGTAAGCTTACACTATAAAATCAAATCATAAATCTGTCTTTTATTTTAGGAATAATCTAGTCCCAGTCATTTGTGATTTATCAAACTACGGCACATTTTTCATAATCAACATAAAAATGCGTTTTTTTTTGTTTTGTACTTAGTGTAATTATTTTTGTTCAAGTAAATGTATGTAATATGTAGTAATTTAACGGTTAGTATAAGCCTAATAAAGCTTTGGTTTCCTAGGAAAGCGGTGCCATCGTATAGCGGCCGTGATATTACGGACGCAAAAAAAATTAAAGTAAATTACGGTGCTAGTTACCGCTCTCCAGGAAATTGCGCCATTTCGTTTACATAGACAACATTTTAGTGACGTCATTCACCGCTGTATTACGGCCGCTATATGAAGGCACCACTTTCCTAGGAAATCAAAGCTTTAATAACAAAACAATGGCGAACGTAACGTTAGGTAGATCACCATATCAAATGTTTTTATTATGCTTAGCGAATTTAGCATTTTTTTACTTATTTGGCAACATTATATCTACGTAAAGCGATCAGTCTGACGCTTTGACACTTCGACGCTTTGACAGAACGGAAAGAAACGCGTTGATTGGACTGAAAAAGTCTCCACATGCAAAATTGAAATCTAGTAGGTTTGATTTTATTTCATTGAATCACTGAACCCTACTTTCAAAAATATTTTTTTATTATATAAATATTGTTGTATGAAAACTATTTTAAAGATTTTGTTGTAAAATCAAATTTGCCGGGATAAAATATTTTAGGAGTTTATGTATCAACATTATCTTCACCATTCCTTAAACTACAAAGCCATGCGACTGTAAGGACGATGAATCCTGCATCCTTGTATGACTGTAGTTGACCGCGAGGTTTTTTTAAAACACCCACAATTAGAGATAAAGAAATACTTGAGAAAAACTGGTAACAGATTAGGTAGTTTTGTGAATTATTAAATTCATAACACTAAGGTCGTACTTATGTAAAAGATACGAAAATACACTGATCTTTATAAGTTCATCAGTGATTAGTTTCTCAAGTTGTGCGTTTTCAAAAAGAGTCAAAACTATATTAATAGTGTTTACTTATTAAATTAACGTCCACTCATCGACTAATTTAAGATCATCTAAGACTGTTACATGTGGGAAGTAAAAAATAAAAATCCCAGGCATAATAAATATCAATTATATTTATCACAGAGAATCACATTGTGTTAAACAACATTACGTGGCTAGTACAAAATATTATTCTTTACATAGACCATAGTGTACACAAAACTATAACGAAAAATATAAGTTAAAGAATAAATTTGAAAATTATTACGAAACTACTGACCAATTCTTATGGAGTTGCTAGCGATAGTGAGTGATATTCCAAGACACAAAGCAATCTTGCCACTAAGTTGCAGAAACGAATTTTGAACTATTATTGCAACCAAAAATTTAAAGTCACAACTTCTATGGATACACTTTATATTATAATATGTGGCTATTGTGACAGTTCATTTCACACAATACAATCATATCATGAATTGGTAACATTCAATTGAAATTGCCTGATGAATAAATGATCAAAATGCAAACTAAAATCGATATTACCCGTAATACTGTTTTAGTTATTAAAGCACTTTTCTGCAACTGAGAGGAGTATGTTTAAAAAATAAATCAATCTAATGGTTCAAACAATTAAGATAATAAATGAGTAAAACATACAGAATTTCGCACAAACTAGTATTGACTGATGTGAATTAAAACCAAATATTTCTTTTTTTTTTCTTTCTTATAGCCAAACCAATTTGAATGATAATTAAAATTACTAGTACTTATATAATATTACAGGTATGGTTAATGCACATATCTGAGTGACATAACCTCTTCACTGAAAAAGTAAAATTCGTACCTTTCAGACAGGTGTAAAACTACAATGTCAAGCTTTAACATAATAAATATTCCATAAAATAAATTGTACTAAATTAACCGAAAGTATAAGTTGTCAATAAAATATTCTAATCAATAAACTAGATACAAACATTATTTTAATACAACATATAGTGACATCGGTATAGTTAAGCTCTTTATCGTCATTTTTTTCTGTACTTTTATACTTGGATTATTGCAATTTATTAGTTCGCTTGACCTATACTTCGTTAATTTCTAATCTCATAATACTTTACCGACACTTCATTTTTACAGATGGTATATAAAATACAGATAAACAATTGTATGTACATTCAACAGTTGAAGTTGTGCTGAGATTGCCAGATTCAAAAATCATCAAACATTGGGATAAAAAAATCCTTGCTCTGATAAAACTGTTCGTACTATACCGATGTGACGCAAAATAGTGCAATACAAACACTTATACAAATATAGCAAACTTACCTATTTATAGATTGATTCACGAACATGCAAATCTTAAAAAAACAAATTCGTGAATCAAGCTAAAAAACAGAATCGATTAGTGGTGATAGATTTAATATAAATACGTCTAAATTTAATAATTAATACACATACATCCTACAATAGTAAGTATATCTTTTACATGTTGATAACATATGAGTAGACAACGGAATATAAAAACTAATACCGAACAGCAGATTGCGTTGATTAGCTCTAGCATCCATAGTAATCAAAATATACTGTAAAATAAAACAATAATATTGCACTGATCTTTTTTATTAAGTCTTCTGTATCTTGTTAAAGTCTTTCATATAAAAAATGCGACTAAGTATACATAAGACCAAATTTATAAAACACATCTACAGATAGTAAATTCTGTACAACTTTAATCAAGAAAATTCTTTTGGATGCTAAAGCAATCAATACATACTTCGGAGCACATTATTGTACTTATACAAAAAACACAAATAAATATGCAATGATTACACATTAATTCATTGTATTTACTGTACTGTATAACTATATATTATATTCTACCACATTATTGTCTATATACACATTACACATACATACTTACATTGGACAGGATTCAATATTTAGAATATGGTGTTTATTATACATTTTTGTAGGTTTTATTAGGAAGGGATTATAAGCCAAGAGCGGCCGTGATGCAAGGAATAGAAAGATTTTTATAATAAAAATCAGCAACACAATTCTTATGAATCCTGAGGTATGTTTTAAAATTCGGAGGCTTGTCATTCGATTAAGAAACATCAATGAATTTTGTCTTAGCGGAAGAAATTGGTGTTTCGTTTTAGAATTTGTATTTGTTGATCATCAAAGTAAGCAAAATATAAATCTTGATTATTTTAAAAATATAGCTGTTTATTGTGTTGCTATTTAATTCTTTTACTTAGTAAATTTAGAAGCCACTTGAAAGTTTCTTTTTTCATAAGTATAATATGAACTATTTCCATACCTTTTTATCTTTTTTTTCCCTCTTGACTTATGATTCCCCCTATCTAGTACAAAACGCGACGAGATCTATCCACACATGACTACACAACACTAAGTAGATATAATTCGTATCAATTTAGGCTTTTGTTCACCTAAAGATGCATCAACACTTAATTTTTCACCGTCAACTGATTTGATTTGAGAATTTTGAGATCGAAAAGACAATTATTCTTATAGAAAAATAAGTGACAAAGATGTTCAGCGCTTATTTTGGTTCCAATTCAAGCAGATTTTATTAACCGCAAGTAAAATCGAAGTCAAAAGCGCGAAGTTTTTAAAAAAATGTGAAGATATTAAAATATCTTTTACATTGCTAAAATCCGAAAACTTCGCTAGTAAATACCACCGTGACACAAAATCGGTAGCTTTAATTTAATCTGATGCATGCATTAGAGTTCAATATTATAATAACTACTTGTATTTCTACTCCAATTTTGAAACGCAGTCGTAAATTATGTACGTTAATTTTAATCTTTGGAGCTCTAGATGTTTTCCTGTCTTATAATAAGAGTATTATCAATTTCCTCTCGTATCTTTGGAACTGTGTTAAATTTATGAGTCAAATATATAAATATTCCAGCTGAATTGAGTTCAACTTTAATGAACCGAAGTAAACATTGCTTTAGATGCAGTTTTTTATATGTAGCAATCTTTGGATGATTTCATTTCAATTCATTCAATTTGATTCAATAATGAACTACAATCACATCAACTATAGTTATAGTCAACCTGTTATCTGTCAAAACCCTTTTTTATGTAAAACTAATCATAGCATGACACACTATGCAAACAACAACAAACTATGACACATTTTTATGCAGATTAAATTGTGTTAAGTTCAATTCAGCTCAATAAACCGTATTTACTCTTCGAATTACCAAAAGTTATTTTAACATTTCAATTCGTATTTGTTGCGACCAATCACTTCCCCAGTACAATATCTACGAGAGCTCAAATCCAGTGTTGCTGTTGACAGCGTACCGCAGTTTGTCCCGCAGAGTGCTGCGTTTCTGATAGTTGGGCAGTTTCAGCAGGTTGAAGCAGGTGGAAGACGTCGGGAGCCTGTTGAGGGGATCCTTCTTTCTTATCGTGAAGAAACCGCGGATTACGCTACCTGGAATCAGAGATCATAAATGTATTGTATAATATTATTATTTTTTTAATTATTTTTGGGTAAATTCTGGGTAGGTTTTGAAAAAAATCAATACAAGTTAAGTACATATCGGCGGAAAGTTTAACATATAAGAATCATATTAAAAAAGTGTGTTTGTTGCAAAATTACACAAAAACGACTAGATTCATACGCATGAAAGTTGGAGTTGCGGCAACTGGGTCTTAAATTGGATTGCAATGGTTACTTTTAAACGTAAAATAAAATGTATGTAAAGTTTTACACCAAAATAAATGTATGTGAGAAACTTTACTTTTCAGAGTCACAAAACAAGTTAGTTTTATTATTTAGATATCTCACCTATGGTATCTCCAGTGTCCTCGTCGTCGCCTACTTCCACACAGCGTATGGAGAAGGGAGGCTTGAGGTGAGCGAACCCCAGCACCGGGGGCTTCGAGCATGATGTCACGAACTAAATAATATAAAACTTATTAATAAAACCATATCACTACATATTAAACTTGGGTATGAAAAGAAGTTTGCACGGCTTTTTAGGCTAAAATTTGAAGTATTAGTATTAGTATTTTAGTTATTCAGTAAGATTGGCATAGGTACGTAATTATCAAGTCATAACGAAGCATCAGTAAGTAGTGCGCAAGCGCAGGTATGTAGACTTCAAGCATTAGTTGTGCACTGTATCTCTATCTGCCCTCGGGAATCAATTCTGCGAGGAGTTACGACCTTCAGTAAAGAGGAGAATAACACAAGACATCTTTATCTGAAATAGGAGAATATCGTGCTAAAAACAACAAATTTGAAAATGTTGATCATTGAAATCAACATCATCAGCTGCCCACTTCAATATGCTGGTAGATAGTAGTAGTACCTTGAGGAAGCACGCCCGCTCGTGCTCGGAGAAGTCCCGCTGCAGCACGTCCCACAGCCAGCACACGACGCGGTGCGAGTCGTGGAACCCGCCGTAGTACTGCGTGTGGCGGCGCAGGTCGCGCAGGTCTAAAGGCACGTTGTCGCCGCTTATTAGACGCTGGAGCTAGACACACACAGACAAGATATATTTTAAAGTAGGTATAGGACGAAACAACATCATATTATTACAAATGTCACAAAATTTCTAGATAACTCGCGTACATGTGTTCTTCAATTCCTGTTTCTCGACAGGACACGCATAAAACAATGACACAGAAGACAATAAATTGTGCAAAACATCGAGCGCATTGCATGTGGACGATCCGCAAAATTGGCAAATACGTATACGTACGCTAAGACGTATAAACTGACACATTTGAATCAAAAATAGTCTCCACCAATCATGGAAGTACTAAGGGGTTTCTACGATTGGAGTTTCGTTTCCGAGTGAAAGCGCTCCAAATTTGTGAAACACCCTGCAGGAAACGTAGAGTCAAACGTTGTGATAAATTGCTTGAAAACTTTAAGTATCTAAAATATAAAATCTAGCTTTAGCTAAACTTACCTCTGGTGTAGAGAACAATGAAAGCCACTCTGGATTGATGATGGTTCTAAATCCTTTGATGAACGCATTCGTTTGATCCTTGATCTGCGTGTGCATTCTAAAGTGAGCCATCAGGTGGATGTAGTTGATTCTGAAATACGATAATATCAACATTATCACTTTGATAATGAATGAGATTTGAACTTAAAAAAATATTATAAGTTAATTTATTAAGTGCTAACCTGCACTATGGTAAAAAAAGTTTAATTTAAAACAACCATAGTGCAGGTTAGCACTTAATGCGCCATCAGCCGCTCAGTCTGAAGTGTATGGAAATGAGTGTGGATTTTCGCGCCTGGCAGTTAGTAGACCGTAGCCTAGTGGTTAAGGCGTTCTGACGGTAGCAGAAATACGCAGGTTCGAATCCTGCCGGTCGTGATTATTTTCGCTCATTTACCAATAAAAGTTTAATTTAAAAAAATATTATACAAGTAGATAAAACTTAGAATATGATTTGGGAAGCTGCTGACTTTAAAATATCATTTGCACATCACTTTCAATCAGGAGAATATTGGTGTAAATCAGAAATAGAAAAGGTCCTAAAATTTAACCCTGTGGAATCCGCCGAAAACATTTATCTACATTTCAAGACAACATTTTCAATTACATCAATTTAACAGGAATGTTTGCTTACTTGTTTTCGTTAGTGACTGGGATTGCTTTCCCGCCCGGTATCAACTCGTGAGTGACAATCTCACCGAGTCTTTCTTCGTCTACAGAGAATGTAAGTTCTAACGACGACACATCACCCTGGAATAATATAAATGTTTAGAAGATATTATGGTTATGATAATTATGTACAACAATTGCTCACCAAATGTTGCTCAACGGGAAACCCCCAGCCGATTACCCAAAATGCAAAAACATAAGTCCAATCCTCCTACTCCCGACGGTTTATTCCAACTAGTCCTACCAGTAGTTTGGTTTGGTAAAAAAAATGTAATTCAACAAACACAAGAAACTATAATGGCAGATTGGGATAAACACGTGTCGATAGATAATATACATCAACAATTAATTATGTCGGCGACGATGAATCTGATTTCGGTTGATAAATAAATAAAAATAAAAGTCACAATAATTGTTTCATATCATTTCATACATATGAATGCTACATTATACCCGTGTAAAAATAGTTAATAAACAATATCGATATTTCAATCGTAACATAACTATGTTGATAGCCATAGAACGTAAATTTTTAAAACGTTTGTTATTTTATGTAATTTATAAAAAAAAACTACTACACTTATGGACTCAATTTGTCAAAGATGATTATTATACGGGATCAAGGAGCAAACTTATGCAGTTGTCACATTTTTAAAAACTCGCATTTAAAAGTGAACTTTTGCGTAACATGATGCCGTTACGTTCTATAGGTGCTGTCAAAAATGAAACAAACGGTTGGATCTATTATACTGGTCCAAATCCATATAGACAAGAACAAAAAAATGTTTCGTTCAATCACCGACACGACGAAGAAGAACAAACAATGCAAACAAATAAAATGTACATTTTGTTATTTTCAGTTTTTAAAGGCGTGGCCTTCTAAAATTCCCCACTATAAATAAGATCACTCTCTGCAAACGTTATACGAGCTTTCAGATGTTCTCGCAATGCGTAGCTTATGTAGCGCAATTTTTGTATTTATCAATTAAACACTTTTCATGTCTTAGGGCTTGTAGAATTAGAAACTAAGTACTTCATAACATCTGAAACTTTTTGACAACTAATACCATGGTCTTATCTTGGCATTTTTGTTGAAAATGTTTTTTTACAGGATATTATTTATTACCTGAAAATGTTTAACATAAGTGAGACTCCTGTAGAGGTCGCGGTCGAGCGAGGGCAGCTCGTCGATCCAGCTGTAAAGCGCCTGCTGCGTCTGCCCCAGCACCTGGCTCAGGAAGAACGACGCGAACGGCACGTCTACTACTATACCCTGGAATATATAATGATATGGGTTCATTTTATTTGAGTTTTTTATAACTTTCAGATACGTGACGTCTCCTAGATCAGTAGGTTAGCTCCTAGATTGCCAAGTTCTTCTATTTGGTTATTGCATTTATATGTGAATGTATTTGGTATAAATGGAGCGTCATAAAATCAAGAATAATAAGTGTACATGTTTTGATTGAGATAAGTTAAAAATATTGTGAATGATGTACACTGTAGAGTGTGCTTCATAAACTTCGTCGTCTCTTACACTGACACGTTTTATAATGCCACGTCTCTTACCTACCAAATGTCACGTCTCCTTCATAATGCCACGTCTCCTACATAATGCCACGTCTCTTCCATAATGTCACGTCTCCTACATAATGCCACGTTTCTTCCATAATGTCACGTCTCCTGCATTATGCAGCGTCTCCTACATAATGTGACGTCTCACACCTCATAGACCGCCTTGCCCAGCATCCTGCCGATGAACTCGAACAGCTGCAGGTGGTTGTCCTGCAGACACGACGTGGGCGAGGAGTACAGGTGCTCCTCGCTCGTCGATACTACGTCTCTTACGTAATGCCACGTCTCCTACATAATGCCACGTCTCTTCCATAATGTCACGTCTCCTACATAATGCAGCGTCTCCTACATAATGTGACGTCTTTCACCTCATAGACCGCCTTGCCCAGCATCCTGCCGATGAACTCGAACAGCTGCAGGTGGTTGTCCTGCAGACACGACGTGGGAGAGGGGTACAGGCGCTCCTCGCTCGTCGCGCGAAACAGGTTCAGAGACGGGTCGAACACGCGCTTTATTGTCTCTTCTAGGAATTCTGTGAATAAAATATATTGATTACATGTTTTTATGAAGATAAAGACAGATCTCTGAATTGAAGACTGCTACGATGCCGGGAAAATTGTTTTTATATATCCTATTTGGTATACACCACATGTCAAGAGATTGATTTCAAGCTTTCAAAGTGTAATTTGCTCCATTTTTTTTTAACATGCAATAAAGTCAAAGTCAAAGTTATTTATTGGTAATTTATTTTACATGTCATTGGTTAAATCTTAATACTTATATTATATAGGCTTACGCTTGACTACAACTTGCCTGATGTTAAGCAACGTTGTAGTCTACGATGTAGCGCGCTTGCCTAGAAGAAACCGGTTTACTCTCGACTTGAAGACCGACAAATTATAGTTCAAGGGGAATAGAGATTCGGGCAAGGAGTTCCGCAGTTTGGCTGTTCGCACGATGAAAGTCGAAGCAAAACGCTTGGTGCGAGTCTTTGGAACCTCAACTGTATATGCATTGGCATATAGAAATTTACACTTTGAAAGCTTTATAAAACATTTTAACTGACTACTTGACCCTGACGACTAGACTAGGAATACTCTGAACGTAAGTACGTCCGTAATCGACGCATTGGAACAGTAACTGCAACCTTCAAAGACAGTTTAATGGACACAGTATGTCTGTAGCACGGACAGGTTATAACCTACTTCTATGAAAACTTTTATACATTTAGGCCGCCAATTGGGAATGTCCATTTATTTATATTTTATGTAATCTCAAAACCTGGTGAAGCCAATCAATAATTTAGATTAAATCTATTATTAATATTTCCTACGCATTTTATCCTCATTTCATAATATCACCTATTCAAATGGACCGCTTCCTGTATTCCTAATGGTATGGATCAACGAGTACGGTTCATGTGCATGCGCGCAACTAGATGGCGCTAGTAGTCCACAAATGACGCTAACTTGCGGACTGCATGATTGGTTCGCTCGTTGCCATTGGCAAATAAATATTCACACGGCATTCGTCTTTTGGCGTTTCCATCGGTGTGGTCAAGATAGTTTCGCGACCCCGGTGACACGCATCCGATAAGTGAAGATAACTATAATAACAAATCGTGAGTGTGACTCTATAAATCTTTAAAGTGCAGAACTTCAGATAGGTGCTGACTAATATCTGTCAAAATCCTATAAATAGGTTTTTAAAACTGCTTTATATTTTCGTAATATAAAATAAAAATGGAAATCAAGCTATTTTGGACATACCCAATTCGCCAAAGAAATTAAAACCGAAAGTAACAAAATAACAAAATTGGTTAAGTGTTTACCTTTAAAAACTCCGTCCTGGTCGATGCCCGCCTCGTCCAGCCCCTGCTCGTTGACGAAGCGCACGCGAACGGTGCCCTTGAGCGCGCGCGGCGGCAGCGCGCCCAGCTGCCGGTAGCCGTCCTCCACCAGCCGCGCGCGCCGCACCGTCACCAGCGTGGAGCGCGCGCCGCCTGCGCCGCACGCGCGCTCGGTGAGGCCCAGCACCTCCTGGATTTTTTTCATTTCAAAATATCTATATATCAAATAAAATTTACAAGGTATCCAAACGAGTGTACATATGGTACATAATGTTGACATAATTTATCATGTAAATCTTATATCATCACTGCATGACGTTTTTTAATTTAATTTGTTTTTGTGTCATCAAATGTATTTTCATCAGTGTGTATTCAATTCAAATAGTACTAAGGACAGTCTGTAAGCCCAAATGGACACTAACTAGAGTACTCATATCACAAACATGACGAAGCTCTGTAATTTGAACACCAGTATATACCTAGTTTGCCAGACAATAAACAATTAATTCATTCATTCATTCCTTCATTCATTCATGTCTTCCTGGATATTACAATTATTTATTTAGAAGCCTTATAAACAAAATGTTTGAAAAGTAAAACAGGTATAAAAGAATATGACTGAAATTTTTCATTTCGAATTGACCAACCACACAGGCGTATAATTATGTATAAGTAAGTTCGTTTGATTATAAAAAATGACAATTTATTAAATTTGTGGAAATAAGCAAACTTTGAAAAAACCTATTATCATAGAGAGAGAGAGACCTGAGACCTTGCCCAGCACTAGGATGCTATAAGTTATAAAAATCTGACCATAGAGTATGTAAGGCAGTTTATAGGGGTTTATCTTTGAACCTGACAATAAAAGATATGTTTTTAATAATAACCTTTTCGTCAGCCACGGCGCGTCGGAACAATCTCACTCGCTCTCCATGAGCGATCATGTGGGGTGTCTTTTGAACCAACACCTGGAAACAATGTAAAATTAAATTAGATATATGGCCAATATTAACATCCACAAATATTCTTTTAACAAATTTTCGAATTTAACAACACCGAGTAACATTTGTTACTTACTATCTTGGTAGAAACAATAGAAGCTGATAGAAACCTTCCATTGATTTCTGCTAGATAACATTACCGGCACTATTTAGACCTTATTTTTTTCTTTCCCATTATTTTAGTGGTGTACCTGGTGCGGCTTCTTGCCCTTCTCGAGGTCGTGCAGGAAGTGCGAGTCGCGCATGTCCTTGGCGAGCCAGTGCCCGCGCGCCGTGTAGCGCCGCCGGCAGTCGCGCCGGTACAGCACCAGCAGCAGCGTGTGCAGCGACACGAACAGCGGGTTCGACTGCAGCGACTTCAGCTCTGCAACACGTACACGTGGAGCGAGTTAGGGCGACATATTATGTAAATCAATCCTATGTTCCAAATTTCCTTGTACTTGTGTTCTTTTGTTATTGGTGTATAATAAATTATTTTGAATTGAATCGAATCATTTATTTATTAATATAGGTACATGAAAGTACAGAGAATGAAGTGGCTAGACGACATTAAAAAGTAGATAAAACTGAGCTATCCGCATCTAAACGAAACAGCATGGGAGCGCAGAAAGTTTTACCAATTGACCTCCAAACTTCTATGTGAAGATGGCATCCGATGATGATGATAAAAGTACACATGTGATAGTCAAATGAGTACAGAATTATACGAATAAAATGTTATGACATAATAACTGTAGCCCTAAAATTATACTGCGACTGAAAAATGAACCGAATATTTTAAGCTATGTTGACGATATCAAGTTTTAATTATATATCCGCAAAAGAAAAAAAACTTAACACGAAAAACCAAATTTATTAATTAATTATGTTTAAAATGAGAATAATTGAATTAATTCGTTTGGGAAATCACAATAAATGTTCCATATTAAAGACTGGTACCATATATATGTATATCTCGAAGATACTGTTGGAATTAATAGAAAGATGGCTAAAACGGGAACTTAAAATACAGCCCTAAGAGCCAGTCAAGAAATGTAAGTCGAAGAACCACTTACCAAAAAGTTGTCCCATAATAGATTTGTAGACAAACGTGTTGAGGAACTGGGACATATTTACAAAGTCATCTAGTTTGAATGGGTCCTGTTGTTCGTACATTTCCATGTCGTCTAGTATTCTGTAAGAAAAGATAACTACGGTTACAATATTTTATGATTGAAAGATTGCGAGGAAAAAAATCTAAATCTTTTTATAAGAAAAAAATCTAAAATTCGTAGAAATGTGGAACTGAGAGCCTCAGCGTCACATGTGTGATTTGGAAATAGACTAAACATGAATTATTTTTATGTAGCCATCTTAAATCCTACATAAATGAGGCATTCAAGTTGTTTGCAATATTTTATACAGAACTAGCTCAAAGTATTTTATGTATAGTACGCGTACTGACGTGAGAGTGGACGTGCTCGGCGCGTCAGGCTCGTTTAGAGACCTACTGCAGGGCACAACAGATCACAGGTACTATAGAAAACAAAACGATGTATGTTCTATTTTATAAGTAAAAAAACATGTACCTAGATGTTAGCTTTATTAATAAACGTGTTTGTATATATATGTCGAATGGTCTTAATAGCATTAGCTAGCTTAATTTTTGATGTTTGTAACCATGTGTCAAAATGTTAAGAAGTCAGTCAGTCTTTAGTTTATTTATGTATATATAAAAGTTTTGTTTGTCAGTTAGTTTAGCACTCACGTGACATAGTGCGTCATACAGTCAGCGAACAGTATGAGCATCTGGAACTCCGGCGCGGAGGACTTGGTGTTGAGCGCGAGCAGGTCCAGGAAGGACTTGAGGCCGCAGTTGGGGCCCAGCGTGCACAGGAACTGCCACAGCGAGTGCAAGATCTCGTCTTGGTTGCATAAACCTGATCAAAACAAATGTTACGGTATTGATAATGATTCGATCAATGATTCTGCAATTCGTATGGTACAAACTGCCAATGAAATGAAAAAAAAAAATTAAACGAACAGCGACGGAGTAAGACCACATATTCTTTTGGCATTGTTGAATAGTACACTTTCTTCTTACAACATTCCTTTGAAACAGTGGCGGGAAAAGAAATTGGGTAGGTACTTAGACAGTAAATCCAAGATAGCTCCCACTTCAAAATTTTTACGCTACTTGAAATAGGTACCTACTCATGTTAAAGTTGAAGAGCTTGAATATCTATCACATCCATAAAAAAGAAAATAATATGTTCTTTTTGGCATTACCCACACAAAAGTTGTTCTTACCAGTTAATATATCCAGTTTGACTTGCGTCATAGTCTGCAATGCGGTGTGGTACATGGCGCAGATGAGCGCTGCCTTCGTGCACTCCGGGGAGCCCAGCTTGCGGAAGTTCTTGTTCGCGTTTGCTCTGAAACAATGGTTACAAAACATTAATTAATTTCAAGGTAGCACAGCATCTGAATGTTCCAAAATTGGTCCAAATCGAACCAACCAACCAACGTTATGGTGTATCTTGCAAATTTTTGGGAAAATTTATTGAGTCTAATATAAATGGTATCTATGATAGAAAATCAAAACATTAGTCAAAGAGAAAATGAATTTTTTTCAATCTCTTAACTTGTGGCATATAAAGAAGACAAAACGAAAACAATGCCAATTTTTTTTTTAATAGTTTGCCATTTTTTTCGTAGTACCTAGATGTCAAATTCAACAACCATATCTCGGAGGGGCTGTGTAAGGGGCTAGTCGTGTACCCGTGTAAGTAGTACCTATTGGTGCGCGCCTCGAGCGCCCTGCGTATGAAGGCGGCGGGGTTGTGGCTCTGCACGGGCGTGGAGGGCTGCGAGGGGCCCGCGCCCTCTTCGCACGCGCCGCCCTCCACCATCTCGCGCAGGGGCTGCGCCAGCAGCTTCTTCAGGAGAGGGGCGCTCCACAGCAGGGACAGCTGGAAACGGAGGTTGCCTGCAAATAAATACAAGATATGAGTCACTAAGAAAAGGAAAGAACATGACAAATATAAGTACAAACAACAATTGATTTCTCCTACCTAGCGTCAAGAGGTGAAAAACTACTCTAGGGCTGAGTGTTGTAACAAAAATATAGACACAAAGATCAACGTGAATCCGAGGTATTGTAGTAATAGGAATTAGACACAACGTCAAAGTTATTTATTCATAAGAAATGCAATTACAAGCCACACATAGTATGACTAAGAGATATGTTAGAATGAAAACAGTGTACTAATATATTTTGAAACAAACAAACGTACCCATAGCAGGCGGCAGGTATGCGTCGAAGTTCTGCGAGAACCAGCCGAGGATGGGGTGCCAGTTGCTGAGGTTGCCCTTCTTGCACACCACGTACTGCTGGCACGAGTCCAGGAACCGGGTCACCACCAGCTGCAGGGGAAAATACATGTTAATGTTTAATATACCTACATTTACAAACATATATGCATGTTTGTAAATGTAGGTATGTTATTCACGGGGGCATTGCTATCTAAGTATAAACGTCACCACGTTCTATTTTTCGCACAACTCGTATTACGGTGGCTGTATCATTATATTTCTGGAATGCTGTATTTAACCATAAAGATTAAAGATAGAGAATCTTAGCCACATTCGGACATTGATCTTACTGATATGACTCATATACATCATTCCTGCTGTGTCTTGTCACGGATCAACTAATACCATTAAAACAGTCTAGCTCATATATCTATATTCTTTTTTTACTTAACTTCGTCTTGAAAGTGTTTTAGCTATGAATGAATAGACATGGGCACAGTTGTTGCAGCTTGCTTCTATCACCGATCTATAGATGTCTATTAATACTGCTGCATTAACCATAATTTTAAAATAAAGCTCTTACCACAAAGAGCGGGTAGTACGTGTCTCCTCTGGCGTGGTCTCGCTCCAGGTGCGCGAGCTGCACCACGTTGGCGAGCAGGCAGAGCGCGTAGTTGCCTTCCAGCGTGTTGAACACGATGCGCAGGTTCTGGTCGGCGCTGAGGAAGTCCACCACTTTGTCGAACAGGGAGTGCGAGCGGAATACTGTTATGGACTGAAATGACATATATGTATCGAGTTTAGAGAAGTAATTACAGTCGATTTATCAAAAACTTGGCAGTAGATCGTATGGTAGAACTTTGCTTAAAATCAGCAGAGTTAAAGTTAAGCGTGACCTTATCTTGTTTAAATAACCAGTCCTGTCTAAGCAGATGGTAGATAAGGAAATAACTTAGACACATGAGAGCACAGTTAAAAGAAAAATAGTTATACGTTATCTTAAACAAATAGTAAGTGAATGTAAGTACTTTTTATCGCAAATATGCTAGGTTTATCAAAAACCAAACTACTGCATAAAATCTTCATTGTGTCTAACTTTAGGTAAAAAACAGCAAAAAGTTTATTCAATTAGGAAATGATGAAACATACTTAGTGCAATCTCACTTCATAAATGTTGCTTACAATTATACCTTTCCTATGTTACTTTTGACACGTAAAAAATCAATGCAACTTAATTACATTCATTACTTACACTGCAGAAATAAATACACTCTATTATTAGTCTTACTTACAATTTATTACTATCAAAATGTGTCAGCCTAACACATTACTCATTCAAACCCTCATCAATGTTCAGCCTACCTAATCACCACTTTTACCTGGATTAGAGAAGATATAAAGACAATACATAAAGCACTTATTACTCAACTCAAATATCAATTAGGACCTTTTGTCTTACCGCTAACGCATTATTTGTTCCCCTGGGAACAATGTGCAATATCTGCACTGTCTTGGAATTATTAGTCATGTGATAAATTGTACTAATTACGAGACACTTGTCTGGGTTCAAGAGGTATATTATTTTTGCTAATTTGTTATACTCTTGAGTCATGCCTTTAATCATTTGTTTAGATACTTGATGTAATTACATAATTAAGAGTCTGAATCAGCATAAAATTACTGAATTCCAAAACACATTACAATACTAATTCAATAAAGATGAATGTTCACTAAAACAGATAAATCACATTAGGGTGATATTTTGATCATAGATACCTACTAGTTTGAACCCGGAATAACACATAGACTACTTTTAATCTACAACTCGAATAGGGTGCAGCTAGATTATATGTACATGGATACATATTAGAAAAAAGTGTGAATAATCACGTACTTTAATGATAAATTGCGCGGCGGCTATGCTACACTCAAATAAATTAACTCTTTTTCCATGGGTAATCATTTCTACAGCGGAGTATAAAATAAATATCAATACTCACTTCAGGTGATATCTGCTGCATGTGATAGACAAGTGTAGGCACAGACAGTATCTGTATGATGTACATGGTCAGCAGTTTCTCAGAGAACTGTGCTGAGACGAGAGGCCGGAGGGACAGGGTTACGATGGCTGTCAGAGATATAGTCTTCAGGAACACCTTCTCACGGCACAGGCCTCGGAGGAGTAGGGACTGGAAAATTAGATGTTTTCTATTTATAAATTTTAAAAAAGTGACTCAAAATTGGTGGCTTTTATGCAAACAATGTAAAAAAGATACGAAGATAATTTTATAAATAGCCAATTTAGTTGCTATGGAGTTGAAGTGGCTATCAAAAATGTGAGAAATAGACCAGACTTATTGGCCCTTATCTAGATTATTTTTAAATAGCCTAATAATTATCTGACAAAAGATATAAAATACCAATTTGAATCAAAATAGAAAAATAAAGTAATATTTAATATTCTTACCTTTAGTGTCAAGTAGTATCCCTTGTGAAAAAGTGAGCCCATGATATTAGCACACAGCTGATTCATGCCACCTCTCAGCTTCTCAAAGTTTTTGGACCTATTGAACAAGCTTAAATCAGTATATTTTTTGATGTGTTACTAACATAAGATAAGCATATATAAGCAAATGCTATTTTTCATTACCTAATACATCCAGTTAGACATTGACTGCTCTGTTAGCTTAGTTGGTAGTGGCTCTGTCTTCTAATTTAAGGGTGTGGGTTTGATTCGTGCATAACACAAGTAATTATGAATATTAAATTTTGTAATTACTTGTTTTAAGTCTGGTTGTTTCTATGTATAATAAGTGTGTATTTACAAAAGAAAAGTATATATGTATTATATCCGTTATCTAATACCCATGATACAAGCATAAGCTAAGTATGGGGCTAGATGGCGCTTTGTAATATGTCCTGAAACATTTACTTATTTATTGAAAAAGAGTATTCCAAACATTTAATTGAATTATTTAACTCAGTTTTCAAAGCATAGCCAAAAGATGCAATAGCAACAATATTGAATCAGGCGTTACTTTCCGGAAATCCATTGTAAATGAAACTCCGCTTTCCGCTGCGACAACAGCAGCGCAAAAACACTACATATTTCTCCAGAGTTTCATTTACAATGGATTTCCGCAAAGTAACGCCTGATTCAATATCGTACACTACATATTTCTCCAGGGGATGCAATAGCATACCTGGTGAGAGCCCAGGTATTTGTGGCGGTGAACTCCACCAGGGTGTGCAGGTGGATGAGGATGCTCTGCATGTCCACCGGGGACTCCGGCTTCAGCTCCTCTAGGTACAGGCAGCATTTGAACAGCAGGTCCTTTATGTGAGCTATCCAGCGGAGACTGAAATCAGATGAGGTTAATTGTCATGAAAATAATATATTTTAAAGTGGACTGTTTGGCTGACTGAGACTAAACTATTTTTATAGGGCAGATTTCACAATACATACTAACAAGAACAATCATACTACACATAAAATAATAAGTAAAATCTGCAACAGCACATCTCCAACTCGGCATAATGCTGTTTGTGTTAAAGCAACCAGTACTATCATAAGTATGTATATTTGATGCTTAACTATATGTGAAGTGTGTGCATGTTATCATATCTTTTTTACTAATATAAAAAAAAACAAATATTTTTTAGATAAATAAAAAGATATGTTTCAGTTTTCATCTTCATTGAATTATCACAATAATACATAGAATTTGTGATAAATAACTTACAAACATTCACATGACTTTTCTATTAGAGATAGTCTGTTGTCTACTACATACAATGCAAACTATGCCTTCAGTCAGTTGCTATGATAATATTTTGTATGTTAGTAACTTCCTGAAATGATAGTTTTATCTGGAAAACAGATATAGCAACATAGTTGTATAAAACATGTCATAAACAGGCCAATTGAGACATCTCTTTTTATCTGTTCTACTAAACAATAAATTGAGAAAAGTACAACTTATTTATTAAAAGTTGTAGATAGACTAGGACAATTTTATATATATTTAACAATATCCTATATTAGGTATAAGTAATTATTATACATAACTATTTATTTAAACAGTGAAGAACAGGGTACAATGCTTTTTAATTAACTACAGACAGTAAATAATATCATTCACTGACAAATCTTACCTATACTCTTTATTTAAGAACACCCCAACATAAGACAGCTTCACAGACTCTGAATGCAGACTCTGCACTATGTACTTGCATAGTTTCTCAAACCTCTTCTTGTCTCTCTGCTGCTTGAAGATGAGGAAGAGCCTGCATGTGGCTTTGTACACCTCCAGGGCTGGGACCAACTCAAACTGGTGTGCCGGCTCATCTTGGGAGCTCTGACTGTTTGTCTCTGGTATGAGGCTGTCAAAATCATTTCTGAAACAAGATTCAATTATAATACTTAGTTGTGTCACAAGAAATCATCTCAAATACATGATTAAATCAAACAGTGGTCTAGGTCAGGGGTTCCCGATTTATTTTTGGCAAGGAACCCTAATGGACTATACTTTTCCTAGCGGAACCCTACGTTGATAACTGGGAATGGGAATTTGCCTACCTTATAAAGGTTAACATGTGTTTTGGTGTATAAATTGAGTTTGTTTTAGGAGTAGTTGTTTGTTTATCTGTTTATTGCTTTTCTATTGATATAATTTCGAAAATAGTTTAGTTTTTGGAAATCATGAAAAACAATTAATTTTTATGAAATATTTTTTGTACATTTACCGTAAATATGTAGGTTTGTATTATGGAATTTAATTTTATTATTTTTTACTGAACCCTTGGGGCCTTCCCACGGAACCCCAGGGTTCCGCGGACCACCTTTCAGGAACCGCTGGTCTAGGTAAACTAGTAATCAAAAGTAGTCCAAGTAAAATACTAACTAAAGTAGTAGTTTTCCTTTGACTAATTATCTGAGCAATCTTCATATCAAGCATAGTTTAGCCTTTTATTACTTAGTTTTTCATATGACCAGGTAACAGATAAACAAGCTCTCTATTTTTTCACTAATTTTAGTTTGACAAGACATTAAATATATCGAGTCTACCTAGTCTTACTGTAGCCAATTTTCTGTTTAGGAGATTTTAATAAGGTATATATGTTAATTTTTCTAATGTAGAATCAAAGCAAGTCTTAATAAACAGTAGACTGGGTATCTAACTTTTCATACTAAACACAAAACTTGGGTAACTATGTGTATTTCAGTGCTACTACATTGTGTGTTAAATTATTAATCTACTTTAATCTGCATGCCAAATTATTACTGACAATTAGCTGAGGACTACATAGTCTACAGTATATAGGTGTACAATGTAGTTGACTTACAGAATATGAGCAAGGAATTTCTGGCGAGCGATAAATCCTCGGGCTAAAGCCTGGATTATTATCGCGGATTGTTCACGTTTCTTTTCGAGAGCGCGTTCTTCACGGGCAGCCTTCGTCTGCTCCAAAAAAGTATCTTTACTAGATTTCGCAAACATTTCCAAGCTCTAATATCGCAGCTGTAGCGATCGCTTTGTTTTCTTTCCTTTGCTATCGTTGATTTGACAGCACCAAAGCTTAGGCCCGAGAAATCAATTGGTACTTCATCGATTAATTATCATCTGGATAGCATTTTCATGTTTTGAGTAGGTATCCCGCAGTAAAACAACACCGTATTAAATCATTTTCACATTAAAATGCATTAATTAACGCTGAAAAATATGCAACAAATCCAGACAAGAACAGATCTCTTGACAGTAAAAAAAACTGTTTAATTTATGACAGTGGCACTGACTTTCCCGAACGCCTAATTTGACATTAATTTATTGCCATGATCTAAAAAATAGATTCTACCATTTAGATTGTACCATTACAGGCTGAATTTTATAGATCTATCTTCATAGAGTAATATGTCATCTTATACATTTTCTATCTACATACCTATCTTTATTGTATATCCATACATATAATAAAGCTGAAGAGGGTCAAAAATCTGTATACTTAACTTATAGAAAAAATATTGTTTGGGTATACTTACTTACCTACATTTCCCCGTTGAATAGCTAGACTAATCTTTTGGGCAAAGTACAAGCCAGCATTTTGGTCACGCGAAGCAGGACCGCCAGCCTGTTTGGAAGATGTTTCAAGATGGGAGGGCGCCAATGTGTCAGACGTTCCGGCTAGCCACATCTTTGCGCATTGGATCACCTTATTCCCTGGAAGTTGGGTCGGCCGCTGGTGTGGGATGCAACTTGTGTCGACACATTGGCGCCCTCCGATCTTGAAACATCTTCCAAACAGGCTGGCGGTGCTGCTTCATCTGCAGAGCTCCTCAAACAGCGCAAATATTCTAAGTTAGACAAGGGCTCTATATTTGTACCGTTTGGGGTAGAAACTCTTGGGCCGTGGGGTCAGAGCGCACTTGACCTCTACCAAGATCTGTCGGGGCGTTTGAAACAGGCTTCGCGTGACCAAAATGCTGGCTTGTACTTTGCCCAAAAGATTAGTCTAGCTATTCAACGGGGAAATGCAGCCAGCATTTTGGGTACGCTACCTTTTGAAAATGTAGATTAGTTTTTTTTTATGATGTATATATAATGTTTATTTTTTTATTATTATTTGGACGTGTTACTAGTAATTTTCGTTGTTTTGAAATAAATATATATCCACATTCTTACCTATATAAAATCACAGGAATCTAAATAAACAATTTAGATTTCTGTGCATAAAATAGATAACAGAACACGTTGCAGCAGTTTTTAGATTTTTGTCTGTTTTGTATTTGGTTAGTAGGTCCCGGGCTGGTATATTATGTATATTATACTACTCTATGGTCCCGGGAGCTACTTTTTATTCCAAAATAGAGCAAACGAGAATGAGAAATAAAGTTCGTAGTAGGTATATTCGAAAAATAATGAAAGAATGAAGATAGATCATCCGTAATAATATTATTATATATTATGTGCAATACAAGAATCTCTAGGATAGGTACAGCCCCCGTCATACTACTGGACCCTTTTTTTAAAAGGGTAATAGTATTCTTTGCTACTGGATCCGAGATTTTTGTAAAAAATGTGCGTCAAGCCTTGCAAACTGTCGGAAATAAGTCGCGGGCGGGTTCGGAAAGTCTTCGGATGTCCGACGCTGGCAAGATGGATGTTTTTATCTGACGTCGGACGTCCCAACGCTCTGTGCATATATTTGAGGCTATCACCCGCCTCGCAACATACAGTCGCGTCCGATGTAGGTATATCGAAGGCTTTGCAGTTTAACTTGGGTAAGTATAACCGAGAATTCACAGCACACACGCATTACTTACCAAACAAATTTATTATTTATAAACAATGAATATTTTTTTATTTATTATTTATGTGTTTGGTATGTGTACCTATTTATACCTACTATTCTGGATAAGAACATATATCTTCACAATTTTAAATAGAACGTCATTTATTAAAACACATAGAGAAATAATCGTAACTAATTAAAAACTAAACCTTATAATAAACTTAAAAATACTATAAATTAACAACTATATAAACTAGAATATATACAACCTTACAAATAATATACTAAACTCAAGTCGGAATCTGCGGGCAAGGTGCCTAAAATGCTGGCGGCGTTACCTCGCTGAATTGCCAAACTTATGCGTTGACCGAGGTAAGCTCCAGCTCTCGGATCATTTGTTCTGTCTAACTACGTAATATCTTATTCCTACAAGTAGAAGGCAATTTTAATAAATTCTTTTATTTTCCAAATTTCTTTCTACATTTGAACTGATCATTCCCACCACAAGCAGAGGGCGGGCGGCACGTTACGTTAATTCTTTAATTATCCTTTTTTGTATGTACTATGGAAAAAAACTATCATAAAACTTGATGATCTCCTTTTCTTGAAGTCGGTTAATAAAACAATTCAATTACCTAGTTAGATATTTGGTGAATCATATTCATACAGGTAGGTACACCATTTGCGTGTGCGCTAGATCAATATTGTTTTTACATTCCTTACTCTCGGGGAGTGTTGTTATTTTGGTATTGTATGATTACATACCTAGACAGGTAAGCACGGTTCAGCTGAGCTGGTAGAAGCAGGGGTTCCAAAAATGAAACATTTTTATATGAACCAAGGACGTTTATTCGCCTACATGGCTACGCTAATACTAACTTACAAAACAATACTTAAAACTAAACTTAGTTACAATACTACCTGCGTACAAAAAAGGGACAGCGTGCACATGTGTGGGTCGGGAACCGACCGCGCGGCAGGACACTGGAGCCGTCTCCAGTGTTGATAAAAAACATTGGTTACTGCAGATGGCATAACATAACTCCTCCGTCCATAAGAATGAAATTTTACGATGATGAATAAATCAGAGGAAAATTACATTTGGGTTTAGAAAGACAATAATAAAATTTATATGGATAAGTGCAAAGGATAAAAAATACATTAAGTAAAAACATTTAAGTTACATATTAGTGAAAATGCACAGACTTTTATCAAAACATGAAGAACTCAATTAAAATTTACCATTAGTTTGAGCCAAAACAATTGATTAAATTCAACTAAATATAATGTGATTTTCTGAATTAATTTTAGACAACATAATTGCAAAATAATTATGGTAGATAGGTATAAATAAACAATTGAAGTATAGACTATTAATGGAAATCATAAGTAGCGTTTTTAAAGTATTATGATAAGTAATGTTACTATTATTTAAAATAAATATTATGCTATTTAGTATGGATTTAGAATAACAAATTCACAGCAGGTAATAATATAAATATTGCAAAAATAGTCAGATCACAAATAATATGGACAAACATGATTAAATTCTTTCTATTACACAAGCAATAAATGTTATTAATTAATATTAAATTTGATTGTCTTTATATTTCCTTTTTACAAAGTTACGCTTTTTGTTCATATTTTATTTTATGTGGTCGTTACATTATGACACGTACGCACTTTGGGACAACAAATCAAAAGATAATGCTTC
The DNA here is from genome assembly GCA_927399415.1 of Macaria notata. NCBI lineage: Eukaryota > Metazoa > Arthropoda > Insecta > Lepidoptera > Geometridae > Macaria > Macaria notata. Next base: position 12,174,770 of record OV656730.1, read on the forward strand.
AGCAGACGAATTAAAATTAAATTATTAATAAAAAATGTGTTTCTTTTTTCTCAAGTTAAAATGCCTTTTACATATTTTAAAATTAAAAAATAGAATTAGGATGTGTGATAAGATTTTTTTATAATTAGTTTAGAAATTGAATATCTACTACATTATAATGGTATGTGTGTTAACAGATCGCGGTAATATAACATTTTTTGTTACAACTTATTATCAATTACATAGTTTCACTTCGGTGGTTGCAATGAATAAATCAACGTAATAAAACTTAAAATTTTTACATATGAAAGATTGTTATTGGTATAACTTTAACGATTTTAATAGAATTACACATAAAGTAAAATTATACAAAGTTTTACATGTAGGAATGTTAGATGAATGTGACCTGTTATAATAAACAAAAAGTTAGTAGTACATTGTATATAAAATATTTCAATGCAAATGTAAAAATAATTAGAGCAAGTGGAGCAGTCTATAATTTATAAACAGGTTTGGGCAGATTTTACATTCAATTATAAGTAACTTGTTAGAAACTGCATTTCAACATTTTATGGGGCAATTTTATAGAACAACACATGATTGTTTTTACATGAATATGCAAATAAACACATAGGCAATGCAATTACGAAGAAAATTAAATAGTTAAACTAAATTTACATTTTAAATTTTAGAAAACGAACACAAAAACCTGTTATAATTGTCCATTGTCTGTTCTGCATTTTTTTTCCCTTATGTAACGTTGTTTAATCACTCCAGTAACGTTATCACAAATACGTTTTTAAAGTACGGCACTGATTGGAATTTCACTGTTGTAGATTAAATATTTCACTAGTTTTAATTTAACGGCTTGCACAAACACTTTTATGTAGGGCAGTTTCAACCGCCACCAGAGCTGGAACTTATTTGATGTATCAGGAGACATCATGAAGGCGATAGGCAGAGTTACCTGCATCACTTTGAGGATAGGATTGGATAGGTTTTTGGAACATAAACTGTTTTACGTATGGGACAACCATCTAGTAATTGAAATGATCTCAACTTGACAGAAATACTGACATTATTAACTCAAAACAGTAGTATGTAACTAAATTGATACCTAACACACAAAATTACATTACTCATTATAACTTAACTAAGGTGGCTAGATTTTGTAGCCTCATCTAATGCTAGAGCTTAATTCTACTTAGCTAAGTCGCTATTGACTCCGCCGATTTCTAGTGCAGAGTGCAGCGACAACTTGTAAGCAAGCGATGCTTGTCTCACTCCCAAGTTACCTAGTCTAAACTTACCTAAGTCACTATGCATCCCGCCGATTTTTGTGCAGTATGCAGTGACAACTTGTAAGCAAGCGATGCTTGTCTCACTCCCAAGTTACCTAGTCTAAACTTACCTAAGTCACTATGCATCCCGCCGATTTTTGTGCAGTATGCAGTGACAACTTGTAACACGAGCGATGCTAGTCTCAGTTACAAGCTCCCTAGCCTAAGATCTATCTAAGTCGCTATTGATCCTGCCGATTTTAATGCAGAATGCAGCGACAACTCGTAAGCGAGCGATGTTTGTCCCACTTACAGAGTTCGCGGAATAGGTAGGAGGTCATGGGATTAGTGATGGGTACTACTCACATGCCGTCGCACACCCTCCATGAGTATAGCTGCCGGCGCCGTCCTCTGCTCCAACCTCGAACCAGTTTCTTCTACAGCTGCACACGCGTCCAGGAGTCGTATTTGTTTGGTTCGCGGATTCAGGTTCCAGAACTTCGTGACATACACCGGCTGATGATGTCACTAAAGAAGTCTGGACTTCCTTTTATCCGCACCGGCTGCGCCAGACAGGTAAGCACGGTTCAGCTGAGCTGGTAGAAGCAGGGGTTCCAAAAATGAAACATTTTTATATGAACCAAGGACGTTTATTCGCCTACATGGCTACGCTAATACTAACTTACAAAACAATACTTAAAACTAAACTTAGTTACAATACTACCTGCGTACAAAAAAGGGACAGCGTGCACATGTGTGGGTCGGGAACCGACCGCGCGGCAGGACATTGGAGCCGTCTCCAGTGTTGATAAAAAACATTGGTTACTGCAGATGGCATAACATAACTACCTATTATTATGTTTGACATGATTTTAATAACAAAATTTTTCATTATTTTATTAATAAAACTAGACATATGTAACTTCTAAAATTTTATAAAAGCTAAATGTTATAAATTCAATTTTACGAAATATTGTGATTTGTGCATATTCTGTGATATTAGTACTTATACCTATGTATGTTACATCTTTACATTATCAATAAAGATTCTTTATCTTTTATCTTTATCTTTATCTTTATCTTTATGTATCTGTTTGTGTGTTTGTGACACCGTTGGTCTGATATGAAGTCCGAATCAATTAAAATTTAGATGATCTTAAACATCTACTTATCTACCTAAGTATATAATGTTACCTCATACGATAGGTAAATCTTTGCAATCAATTTAAAGACAGATATTATGTGCTTATGAGCGGTTACGGAGCGGCTGTTAGAAGTTTAAATTTTCGCGAATTTACCATAGTCAAAGGCTGTTTTTAATGTATTAAAATTGAAAAGTCAGAAAGGTTGCTCGGATACTCTTACTTTGCTGGTTACCTTGTCTGCGCTTTGTATTTTGAGCTCATAAGGACTATAATTTGAGATTTGACGACTGTGATTGTTTAAAAATCATAATTTTCATCATCCGCCCGCTATCACCCACTGCTCTCCGTAGGCCTCTCTTCCACTACGCCACTCGTCCCAGCACAGATTGGGTCCCGGTGCTCTGCGAATTTTCTTATGTCGTCAACTCACCGCATTGGTTAAATAATACTATTACCTATTCAATAAAAGTGACTAAACACATATTGACATACCTACATGGTGTACAAATATATCTACTATACACTATGATTTAACCAAAAGTATGACCTAAGTACCTACGCACAACTAAATAGGTACGCAAAGTTATGCAACTTCAACGACGGCTTGTTACTTATCAGCTTATCGTGTGTGACTGCAATTATGTGTATTGTGTTCTTATCAGTGCAAGATTACATACTTGTTACTATTGTAGCTTTGTTGAGCTTTAATCTGTTCCATCGTTACGACGGGTATTCGCTTACTCATGCGTTAATCACTTGCTGTTGAACACATTTTAGCACACAGGCAGGCTTTAATTTAATACCACCAAGGTGCTTTTCAAGTGCCTAACTCACAGAGCTTTGAAGTCCATGCTTGTCGCCTAAGGGGGCGCGCGCGGGGGCGATGTGGCCCGATCGTTGTTCTGTGGCCTAACTCCTTATCACGAGGAAATTAGGTTGATCCCTATCACAGAACAACGATCGGGCCACATCGCCCCCGCGCGCGCCCCCCGACAAGCATGGACTTCAAAGCTCTGTGATCCCTATCAACCTTGTAAAGTGAAATAAACATACCTATATATAAACTACAAAAAATATCACAGGATTTTTGGGGCATTTTGTCTTATATGTTTCTTTAAAAATTAATTGTATTAAGACTTGAATAACTTTAATTATTTGAAAACGGATGACTTCTCTTTAAATATGAGAGTAAAAAAAATAATTTCGTATGAGAGTGTAAAACTGTGGTATCGAGAATTCACAAACCACCACTGGGACTTTAGTCCTGGTTTAATTATTATTCTAAAATGACAAATAGCCAAAACCTATATATTTCGAGGTTCGCACGGAAGCCCACATTTTTATGCAATTTGAACATTGTAAGTAGGTACGATATCTTCTTATCAGTACAAGATTACCTCCATATTTGTTACTATTAAAGCTTTGTTAAGCTTTAATCTGCTCCATCGTTAGTTGGGGATATTTGCTTATTCATGAGATAATTAACGATTTCAAGGTTTTTCTTGAATTCTTTCTAAAATTACAAAAAAAAAACTAATGTTTATGTTAGTATTTACTTGAAAAACAGCAGCTGATTTTAAAATGTGAAAGTAATACAGAAAATATAAGAAAGCAAGTTATTTGTTAGTATTATTAGTTTGTGGTGAACTCTAGTGTCTAAAGTTTTAACCACCACAAATATTTCTTAAATAAAAGATGTTTTAAATATTTCACTATCACAACATAGTATAAAGCAAAGTCGCTTTTCGCGTCTGTCTGCATGTATGCTTAGAACTTAACGGATTTTAATGCAGTTTTTTTATAATAGATAGTGAGATTCATTAGGAAGGTAAAAGCTAGTCTAAAATATGACAAACAACTAAAACGTACATTTTTCGAAGTTTGCATGAAAACCCACTTTTTAAGCAAATTGGAACAATGTAAGTAAGTACGATATTTCCTTATCACTGCAAGATTACACACACTTGTTACTCTTAGAGCTTTGTAGAGCTTTAAGCTTCATCATTAGCGAGGGGTATTCGCTTACTCACGTAACTAATCACCGGAAGCTATAATACAGTCACGCGGGATTACTCATTTTGAAATATTTTGAAGGACTCAGTTATTTATCAGTATTACGTAATTACTAGTGAGTGCTTGCTTATACATGTAATTTGTATCAATAATTATTTTCAAGTACCTACAGCCATTGGAGTAAGAGTAATGTAAGTTTGTACGTTTGCACCTTCTTGATGCCCAATTGGCTGAACTGATTTTGTTAATGATAGAAGTTGTGTTAGTAATAAATACCAAATAAATATTTTTCCAAGTATGGAGCCGACCCAATATTACATAATAAATAAAAAAAAAAAAAAAAAAAAAAATTAATTTCCAATGCTTTTGTCTTTTTAATATTAATTCTGTTACCCTGACAAACGTAAATCTTCACCAATTTTACAAAAAGAACAATTGAAATAAAACCTATCTCTACAAAGTGAACTAAGAGTTTATTTTTTTAATTAAGTCATTTTATATATTTTATGAAATAAGCTTATGAATTATAACTATGAGGAACATCATTTGATCAATGTAAGTAGCTATTTTTAAAACGTTATGCAAACTATATTTAGTGGTCAATACCTATAGTATATAAATATACTTTTATCCATCAAAAATATTGTAAAGCTATTCCTCTTTTATACATGGTTTTCTCAGATTACTTGTAAAAAAATCTCAGTCACTTATTAAGCAAAAAGTTATTCATTAAACACTAAATTATGTACCCATACGTATATAGGTATTCCAGATAATGGATATCTAAGCCTGCAATAAAAACTATAATAATGATTTCAAAATTGTGCTCTGACCCAATCCAGTTCTAAATTAATTATACAACTATATTTCACAAACATGGGCAATATACAAACCTTGAAAAATACGAACTTTTGAATGTGGTTTTAACTTTTTTTTAAGGTTAATTATAATATATTAATAGCAAAGTACATATATATATTGTAAAACATCTAATGTTCCACTGGAAGACCTCGCCTTCTGCAACACAGTTGTTAACTAAAGCAGAAGGCAGAGCCTTAATTTCTATGTACAATGTAAAGTTTTTGCAATAAATATGTTTATGTTTAATTCTAAATTAAAAATATTACTGTTTATTTACAGAACTAAATGATGGGCATACAAATCACCTTCGTGAGCATCGGGCTTTGAAAATGAAGATTCTAATTAGACTAAAATAAAATTTTACGAGTAGGTAGGTATGTATCAATATATACATACATAGATGTAACTACACAGGTAGCTATATATTGTGAAACCGTAAAATCAATCCTAGTGTAGCCGTATATTATGTAACTAGCTGTGCCAGCGACTTCGTCCGCATGGAATAGTTAATACCATAGAAACGGTTCTAGTGAGTTAATCTTAAAAGATAGACATACACCGCGTTACTTAGTTTCTCGTTTTGCCTATGTCCATACTACACACTCTCTTTCTCTTCGATCTACAAATAAATTAACACTCGCACATCCAACATTCAAAAAGAAATCTTTTTATGGCTCATCATTTACTGTACAAGCTGTTACTTTATGGAATTCTCTGCCTATCAACATTCAAAAGGCTCAGACAATTGATTCCTTTAAAAAACAAGTAAAGGAATTTTATCTCGCTTCCCTTCAGTGAAAATTGCTGTTATTATTTCTACTACTATCACCTTTAAATATTCTGTTGTGTATTATATGTATTTGTATATAAACATTAATTTTATTATATTAAGTATGTGTATTGCGTATTTATATGTATATATTATATATTAGTAAAATTTATTTTTTCCTTTTTGTTGTACACCACATTCTTCTTTATTTCTTATGCTTATTTCTCTCCAGCTGAAGGTTGCCTGGAAGAGATCGCTTTCAGCGATAAGGCCGCCGCTTGTGGCACTAGTTAAGGTGCAATTTGTTCTATGTACTGTTTTTTAATATGTGTCAACAATAAAGAGTTAATCTATCTATCTATATACTGTTGCAGACATTTTGTTAGATCATTTTAAGAGGAATAATTCTTTCATGCATATTTTGTTGATATCTTGAACCGTTTTCGCAGCACACGCAACGGAAGCCCTCAAAGATGAATAATTTTCCCCGTTTTTTTTTCACATTTTCCATTGTTTCTTCGCTCATATTAGTTGCAGCGTGATGTTATATAGCCTAAAGCCTTCCTTGATAAATGGTCTATCCAACACAAAAATTATTTTTCAATTCGCACCAGTAGTTCTTGAGATTAGCGCGTTCAAACAAACAAACAAACAAACACTTCAGCTTTTTTTACATTATATAGGCTTATAATATTAGTATAGATTAGATTTTGGATATATATCCTATATACATATACATAAAATATATCTGAGATTATCATAAAAACTCTTGTGTAACTCACAAAATTTGACAACATTTCTTTATACTGCTACGATGTTCTATTCAATAGAAGCAAGTCAACAATAGGCCCTCATCGATATATGCGCCTACGCATCCAATTCAAAATCAGAATCGTCATAACAATTGTAGCTTATAACCTGTCCATAAGTGGGCGGAGGAAAGCTCAAAGAAAGCATGCGTCGTTGTAATTCAAGCCTACGAAGGCTTCGCCGCGCGCTCTGATTGGTTATAAGTGAGCCAATAGCAGCGAATAGGCGTTGAGATGCGCACGCGCCGCCCGCGATACCAAAACAAGTCAGTGTTAACGCATCTGTCGTGCCGTTGTCACGTGCATCCCGATTTTCCTTCTCTCGCTTCCAATTATGAACTTTTTTGGTCTCGCGTAAAGTACTGGACGATTTTAGACTTTTCCTTGAAGTTTTAAGAGTGATTTGTATAGTTATGACGAGGTTGTGAAGTGACGAACTGTTTTTAGATTGTTAGTGCTTGTTGCAAACACCATGATGATGGATCAGGCTCACTTTGGAGAGTATTTGCTGAGGCAGCAAATGCTACATGCTGCGTCGCTTAGTGGACTTCGTAAGTATTAAGTTACTTCATGGCAGAAATAATTGCTTGGAATTACTATTTGTCATCTCTTTTCACTTTTCCTTACCACGGCTGCCTGGAAGAGATCTTTTTATGTGATAAGGCCACCCACTATATTTAATTATAAGTATGATGTGAATTGTTACATGTAAGTTGGGCCTAAAATGTATTAGGTATGATATATTCACTATTAGCATGCCAGAATTTTTTATTCATATCACATATAAAAGTTTTAAATAAAATAAACTAAAATTACAATTATAAAGAAATACATAAACTAAGTATAAAAGTTAATCTATAATTGTATTTTCTTAGTGTAACGGTAAATAGGTACTTCCTTTTTTTAGGTAAACTTTAGGCTATTTGTAACATTAAAAGACAATGTCTGAAAACAACTACTTTATACCTTTATCAATATAAAGTATTTCATTAACTGTGAAAATAATATTTTAAATTGTATCTCATAATTAATCTATACTAATATTATCAAGCTGAAGAGTTTGTTTGTTTGAACGCGCTAATCTCAGGAACTACTTGTCCGATTTGAAAAAATATTTTTGTGTTGAAGAGGCTATTTATCGAGGAAGGCTTTAGGCTATATAACGTCACGCTGTAACTAATAGAAGCGAAGAAACAATAGAAAATGTAGAAGAAACGGGGAAAATTATTCTCTGAGGGCTTCCGTTGCGAAAACGGTTCAAGATATCAAAAAATGTGTATGAAAGAATTATTCCTCTTGAAATGATCTAAAAAAATGTCTTTCTTTTAAGGTTAACTCTAAACTAAAAAACTAAAACCATTTTTATGGTAATAACTATTCCACGCGGACGAAGTCGCGCGCACCAGCTAGTTTTAAATATTTTTCGTATACCTTGTTTTTTTTTTAGTTTCTTTTGTTTTTTTTTTGGTAGGTAACCACTATAGAAAATGTATTACCGTAGTCTATTCTACAAATACTTATAGGCCTAAAATTCTACATACTTAACTCCTTATTATAAATGCATAGTTTTACCGTATATAGTTATGGTTTAACTAGTTGACACGCGCGGTTTCGCTCATATTGGTTCAGGATAAAAAGTAGCTTATGACACTGCTTAGACCTCATACTACCTGCACACCAAAAATCATGATGATCTGTTCAGCTTTTTTTGTGTGATGAGCTTTTAATTAAACAGACAAGAAACACAGATAAAAACAGACAAAAATTATAAAAATCGCTTAAACTTGTTTTTTTATCTATTCATTCTCATATATTAAAAAAAACTTAGGGTATACATACTTTTACCCAAACTTTTTTTCTAACATCTTCTATAGGTATTCAGATTTTAGAACCTCTGTAGCTTTATTATTAATGTAGGTATAGATAGATAAAGATTCCAAATATCTATGAAAATAGCACACTGGTTCTTCATGCTAAGGTGACTAAACGAATTGTATGAAATTTGGTGTGCAAAAAAAAAAATAAAAAAAAAAAATCCGGGACATTGCACACAGCGCCATCTAGCCCCACACTAAGCAAACTAGATTACTATGTTATCTATACTAATATTATAAAGCTGAAGAGTTTGTTTGTTTGTTTGTTTGAACGCGCTAATCTCAGGAACTACTGGTGCGAATTGAAAAAATCTTTTTGTGTTGTATAAACCTTTTATCGAGGAAGGCTTTAGGCTATATAACATCACGCTGCAACTAATAGGAGCGAAGAAACAATAGAAAATGTGGAAAAAACGGGGAAAATTATTCATCTTTGAGGGCTTCCGTGGCATGCGCTGCGAAAACGGTTCAAGATATCAAAAAAATGTGTATGAAAGAATTATTTCTCTTGAAATAATCTAACAAAATCTATGTTTTAAGGTTAACTCACTAAAACCGTTTTTATGGTAATAACTATTCCACGCGGACGAAGTCGCGCGCATCAGCTAGTAATTTTTACGTCTCCTTATGGTCAAAATGCATTTAAATAAATAAAGCGCTGTTAGTTTCGATACACATAACATTGAAATTTATTTCTCTCTATTTATCTTTTCTCTTTTATACATACAAAAGAGCTCAACGCGGCCCGCGCGTTGATGTCTTTTGTATGACAATTCATAATTTCTGTTATTTTTACCCGTAAATTAACATTTTTGACTAGATAGGTATAATAAATGAAATAATTTCAATTCATTGAAGATGTCTTATTTTAAATAAATATGCACTTATCTCTAATAACAAGTGTCAGATACTATTTTTATACCATAAAGGCTTGTATTATTCTGTATAAAATAGAACATGTTAAACAGTTATTAATAAATATTTACCACTCAAGTTATTATTACATATCTGTAACACAAAATCTGTTCAAAGCTTTTTATAATTTGTAAATTTGGTTAAAAAGTAATTTATGAGAAAAAATAGTATGCATCAAAAAATAAGTATATTAGAACTAAGAAAACATCGTATGAAAACAAATATTACCAAGATAAGTAGGTACAAATAACAGTAAATACATTCATACAAAAATTTTACGTGTTATACAGATGATACGAGTATGTAAAAAAAAATACTTATCTGTGAAACGGCTAATTGTAGATTGGCGACCTGAAGACTGATAGATAAGCTTACACATACCTTTTGCGCTATCTCTTGAGTCACATTTCCTCATGACTGAGGGTCATGACTCCTCCGCAGAATTAATTCCTTAGGGGAGTTCTCTTGGGCAGATAAATCGTGGTGGGCGCCCAGGTCCTTCCACGGAAGACACATGTCCTCGGATATTGTGGTCCTCAAATATGTTGGTTTCCTCACGATATTTTCCTTCACCGCTAAGCGAGTGCAAATCCACACATAACTTGAAAATATAAGTCATTGGTGTAGGGCTGGATTCGAACCAGGGTGCCTCTGAATGAAAAGCAGACATTGGCACCGCTGAATCACACTCGCTTCCAATACTTGCGCTGTACGTTTGTCAAATATTCACATATTGAACTGTATTATCTAGAAATCAACCACTATCGTTTTTTTTAGAAATAAAGTTTACATAAAAAAGTAAAATTAAGTTGTAAGTAGTATAATATCAGACAAAACAACCAGCACCATATTGCTTTCAACGAAATAACGGTAGATAAACACTACCTTTAAAATTAAGAGGACAGCTTTTGTTCTCCGTATTTAAAATTATCGATCTCCTACGAGAAGTATTTTGGAATTATCAGCTGCAATATAATCGACTGTATACACTTTGTAGGTATCTATATAATGTTTCTGTAATACATGGAATAAATAACTTATGTTAAGAAAATGTAGGCGGGTTACTTATTTCCCTAATGGTAAAAATGTGCCCTTTTAGTACATAAGTGTAGATAAGGTTTTGAGCAGTTACTTTGTGGATTCTTTAACGAATGAGACAGGAGAAAAAGTAATTTATTCCGGCCTTCTCTGTATTAATTCCACACTGAAAAATATCATCCAATTGTAGAAGCTATTTTTCTCATTACTCGTTTGTGTTTTTGCCAGAATTTGTCTTACCTTACCTTTAACTTGACTTATGTCTCTGGAAACGGCCCCACCTGCTAGTTTTTGTAGAATTATAAGTAAATGGACTTTGTAATGCACGCCTTCGCAAAAGTACCTACTTTAATTGTGAAATGCTAATATTTCAGCGTACGAAAGGCCAATTCATGCATGATATGGGTGGTAACATACCATATTTTAGTTCTTACCTAGATAGATGATTTATTTTATTAACAAATATCCGATTCAAAAAGAATTTACTAATGAAAATTGCATTCATACCAAATGCACACACTAAGAAAAATAGAAGTCCTAGGAAAATGAAATGAAAGAACAAATAAATGAAACATTAATCACATTAAGAACACAGATAGATAAGATAACTAACTGGAAGATAAATAAATGCTTAATCAAATCAAAAATCTCAAGTATTAGTCCATTGAGATGTTACATGAGCTTTGCATTTTTTAGAGGACGCAATATTATTTTTGGGGCATGTTGTGGGGGTCAATAGAAGCTTAACTTCAAGTTTGTGGGGTCGCCGCTCTTGTTTCCCGGCCGCCATCTTGGAAAAAGGGGTGGAAACGCTTTTTTCGCGATATCTCGGAAACTACGCGTTTTACAAAAAAATGTGAAGATATAATTTGTAGCAAATTGTTTTGCCTACAAATATGTTTATATAACTTTTTGCCCTAAATTAAAAATCAAAGAAGTTACAGGCAAAAAAAGAGAAACAAAAATACGTTTGAGAACAAGGTCCACAATGCTTTGTTTTGTAAATTCAGGACAAATAAAAAAAATATTTATTAAATAGCAAAGTGAAGATATTTTTCCGAAGAATCTTGTAACTTTCCTGACATATCTCCACCATAACCGGCTGAAATCCAAATTATGCTTGGCTAAGCCTTCGGAAACAAAGTAAAACTTCTGATCTACTCATGGTTTCAATTGTCATCATGCCAATTTAAAGCGACGACTGCAGAGAAGTTACAATTAGGTAACAAATAACTTAACAAAAAATCGGGTAAAAATCCTTGTATTTGGGGACAGTAAGTGCAAAAGAAACAAAAATAATTGGGAAACCGTCGTTGTATGTATCTCTTTTAACCTTTTGCCAAGATAATTGTCGGCACAGAACAAGTAACTAAACGGAGGAGTCACGCTGTGGAGCCATGAGGAATGGTACATTGAATCGGCGGCTCGTTTGATCGCTCCAACATGGCCGCCGACATTACACATCTCATATCATATCAGGTCCGAATCTCCATCGTAAACCGGCGATTTATATTGCATCTCATTTGCATACACTCCAGAGGCGAGAACTTTGGCTAACGAGCTTTAATTTACTTGACTTGTGGTTATTAGCTAATTCTAACTGTATTCGATGATTGGATTTGGTGACACATCATTCATTGTTAATATAAGAGACAAGAGATTGACGCAGATGGCACATACAAAGGGAGGCCTATACCCAGCAGTGGGATCCCAAGGGCTGTGGATGATGATGATGATGATAAGAGGCAAAAATATGTTTGATTGAGCTGCATACACAATAAATTGTGTGTGTTTTTTTTAAAGAACGAATTAAAAAACTGTTAGGTGTTATTTCATAGCCCTAACAATTTTGAAATTTAGTGTTAAAAGTCCGTTGATTATGATTTCCATTTATCCATAAGTATATACCTACAATATAATAATATTTTACTTTGCAGCTTTAGTAATTTTCGATTCATACCTACTCGTACAAGTTGTTGTTGTTACCTTGTTTGATCATTTTGCACACTTATTTTAACAACTCTACGCTAATGAAATGGAATATAATTTAAATATTAAACCTATAAAATGTACTTTAAAACTACATCTCTTATTCGGAGTACATAATTAATTGCTTAATTATTTCTTATAGTCTACATATCTCTAGCTCTAGTAACGGGAGTAAATAGCCATACATAAGTAGCTTATACCAAAGATAAAGTAATATGTTAAATGGAACATGATACTTAATTAAACAAACAAAAAATCGTAACAGATGGGATATGGGAAAACATAAACAATTTTGGCAATTTGATTTCATTAATTTCATGAAATACAACTCTGATTCTCTGTCTTATTTTTTAATTTTACCTCTTAGTCTTAGTGATAACACACCTACTAAACACAGCCTTTTTCTTCTGCTCGGAATTTAGGCTTTTCCGATTTTGTATTCTCTTATTTTGTATTGTGTTATTTTTCTATATTTTTCTTATCGAAGAGAGTGACCAACTTTGATGTCGAGATATTAATAGCCCTAAGAGGATAAATCTGTTTATTTCTAAATAAACTCCCTGCCTGACTCCCTGTTCCCTGCGGAATATAACCTTGCGATCTTCAAAGCGAGAGTGAATCGGTTCTTACTGGGGACGTTTTATCCTAGACCGTAATGATTGCTTACCATCAGGCGAATTACGGTCAAACGCAAACACATTCCAATTCAAATCAATTGAAAATAAAACTAAATCTATTTTATTAATTTCAGAGCACCGTCTAGGCGCCGAGGCGGAACCTCCGTCCTGCGAGGCGCGGCTGCTCAACGGCGACCTCTGGCGGCGCTTCCACGACATCGGCACTGAAATGATCATCACTAAGGGGGGACGGTGAGTACATTTCACTACAAATGCTTTAAAATTTTATTTCCTAATGTTTTTTTTAAATAAGCATATACAGAGGGAGAATATTTTGTAACAAAATTCGTCTCTCTTCCCGGCTTTGTTACTCACTTGTAAATAAATAAATAAATATTTCAGGACATATCACACAGCGCCAACTAGCCACATACTACGCTTGTATCATGGGTACAAATAACGGATATAATACAAATATACTTTTTTTGTAAATACATACTTATTATACACAGAAACGACCAGGCTCAACACAAGTAATTATAAATTTAATATGCATAATTACTTGTGTTATGCGGGAATGGAACCCGCACCCCTAGATTAGAAGGCAGTGCCACTACCAACTAAGCTAACAGAGCAGTCAAACAGTTGTAACTAACAGTAAGTATTGTAAAACCAACATTTTTTTTGCACATGGTCAAAGTATCAAAATGGCTCAGTCTATTAAAGTTACGTCTAGTAGACTCATCGAGTTGGCTTTACATTTATTATATTTTTTTACACTGTGAACTGTAGTCTTGGCAACATTTTTTTACTAACCTATACTGTCCCACTCCTGGGCAAAGGTCTCCCCCAACTCTCTGTTGCTGTTGATGTTGGGGGGTTTGGACCGTATATACCGTAACAGAGCCTTGTTCATTGGTCATTACTCCCATTAATTCAAATATGTATACATATTCTCAAACCCAACGGGAATACATACCGGCCTCTACTTTCAGTCGAATTGTGAAACAGCACAATAAATGTTATATTGGGCATAGATAAGTATGTACTTATAAAGCTATTATAGTTCAGAATAATCGTTGTGGAAGACGGTTCATGTCATAATCATGCCAAAAGCATCGCTATTATTAGCCACATCATTGTAATGGACATCTCGGAATTACTCCCCGCGGGTATTTGTTCAATGAAAAAGACAATTTATGCTTTGTAATTACTTTTTACTCGACTCCAATGTGATTAATTAAAGTAAGTCCTAGTATTATAACACTACAGCGACTTTGGCAGGCTAATTAATAGACATTAATGTTTACGATTAATTTTACAAGTAATTGTAGATAATTTGTAGAGCTAAGTAGGCTCTACGCAGTATTGCGAGCACCTGTCTACTGTCCAGTACTGACATTCTTCATGGAAGCGCCCGCCGCCGCTCTGAAAGCTTACTGTGAAATGGACAAATACTGCGAGTACTAACTATAATAATTATGTTTGTAAAACAACATCGACGCAATTAAACGACGCAGCTGTCGGAATCCGAGAAACGAATTTAGGAAAAAACATTACTCCCAATAAATTACAAAATAATAACAAAAACTTAACGAAAACCCATTAGGGCTGCCGAATCTGACGCGGGGCTTGTTAACGGATAATTTGGGCCGGACCTCCGTCATAGACAAAACAAACAGCTGCCTCGATAGCAATTTGTGCATTTCTCTAAATGGCCGAGCACAAATTACAGCTTATTATAAGCTTGTTTGCTTTACGATCGTACCCCTTCAATTATTTTTTTTCGTGATCGGTAATGTGGGTCGAGCAGTGAAGAAATTATACAGTCGTCGCGGTCTCGGCGCCTCCGCCCTTGGCCGGGCGACCACCGCGGCGCGACCTCGCCCCGCGCTGTGCCGGCCGCGGCCGCTTTCTCCGCGGGTCCGAGGCATGACAAGACTCCCATGTCGCTCGCATCTCTCAGATCGCGCATCGATCGTTATCGCCAGTTCCGTGTATCGCTGGCGGCGGAGATTCCGCCGGCGAATTAGGAGCGTGGCTCGGTGCCCGCGTCCGGCCGCCGCATCGCAACCGATCGATAATGAACGTCACGTCTGTACGAATTCTGACGAAATTAAAATGAAAATATTCCGTAATTAATGGCTCGTAATTAGCGTTCGGTTTCGGAGGCCGATTAGGGTGCCGCGGCGGCCGGTCGCGTTATTACAGCGATCGGCAAAAAGCTCGCTATGGTTTTCCGAAACGAATAGCAGTCGAGCGCGTGGACTGTTCCGGCGCGCTTGAAGCCGTGCCGAGCTTTTTGCGCGCGCTGTAATTAGCCGGCTTTATTCGTGCTCCTGTCATCCCTACACGTTTTTTCGTCCCGATGACTCGGCCTCGCAGACCACCGCGTGCCCGCACTGCGGCTAAACGTTTCGATAAATTTACCGCTTTCCGACATTCAGTATGAATCTCGTTAGCTCTCCGGCCGGCCCGTCTAGAGGTCAGTCTTGTTTGTTTTGTAGTAACGAGCGCGGGCCGGGGGCGCTGGCGCCGGCCCTGGCGCCATACTACCAAATGGTTTAAAATATTTGATGCATTTCTCGTATTGAGTCCTAGCGTAGCGTGCGCCGGATAATTGAGTTATTCTGTGCGAGCTCGCCCGTACTGCTTGTAATAGCTCAAATTGGTGAGTGTAACAGAATGCTTTTAGTCAAGTACAAACAGTGTTAAAAGCGGTCGTTGTACAATGGCTGATCCCGGGGCGGAGGAGGGCTTGGGAATAGTAAGAACAAATATGGATTTGGGCGGTTCGTTTGAGGTAGGCAGGGGAGCGCGGAGTTAACACCTGCGGCGTGCTATGTACCACTACACACACTTGCCACCTGCCTCTAAACATGGAAATAGTTCTTTACATAACAAATCCTGTCGTGATCTGTTTAACTTTCTTTCTCTTTGTGTGTAAAAAACAGACCCGTAATTACTAAACGTGTCTCAACTCAAACTTGTATTGCTTTAAAAACGTTATTCCCAAAATATGAAAAGTTAGCGACATTTGTACTATGTTAAAACTTTTTGGAAAAAACCGTAGCACAACAATCAAACTACATGTGTGTATGTAAAGTGCCCACGAGGGTGACAAGATCCATCTGTCCCAGTTCATGTCCCGAGATAATACTTAACCCTCAATAATCGTCCTACAAACAAACATCGTTCGGGATAGAGTAGGTAGGTTATTTATTTTTTCTCCAAACCAAAATATGACAAATGGGCGCGGCGCGCCGACGGGCGCTCGCGTGTCGTCTGCTGGACCTCCCGCCATTTTAAAAACAAACACACACCACAAAAACTCGTTATTTATTCTTGTGTTATTCGACGGAAGGGCGCGACCGAATTCGCTCGAAAAAATAATAAGTTATAATTAAAAGAGTCTGCGTCAGCGGATGCAGGTATCCTCGCGGCGGAGAGAGCGAGCGCCACGGACGCCGGCCCGGCCTGCGCGCTGCTCCCCGCCGACTATAAAATACTACTTCTGTTTAATTTTATTGATGTTCCCGACCAAACTACACGATAAGGAGCGCAATCACATCACAGATCTGAGACGTCCACGTAATCGCATCTAACGAGCGAGCGTAAGCTCATTCGGCGCTTGTTTTAACAGAAATACCGATTAATTGATCCGATCTGTGGCGTAATTAAAATGGGTGATTAGGGCGCGGGACCGGCGCCGGCGCCTCAAAGCGTCGCCGGCAACATTCCTTTTGTTTTACCACGGGTGCGGTGTCGCCGCGCGGCCGTCCCGCTCGCACGCACGCTGCCCGCCGCGCGCGCGAGCGAGAGGCGACGGCGCCGACCGCCCGGTGCGCGCGCCGCCCGCCGCGCCCCGCCCTCGCCAACTAATCAGATTATGACAGCCGTCTCGGCCCGGCTCCACTCGTCACTCTTCACTGTCTTGTGAAAATATGACGTTAGAATTTCACCCCAGCCCCGATCTAGCCAGATAGTCGATGGAACATGTTCGATCAGAGCTGACATAATGCTCTTTGTTTTAAACGCCGATAGCGGCAGGTGGTAGCCAGCACTGAGAATTGATCGATACTTAATGCACAAATGTGGATAAAAACGATACCTGAATTATATGAAAATATTAACGAATGCCATACACCATAGAATAACTTTATTTAAGCTTTATTTTGTGTAATGAAGGAAAAATAAAGAGATTCCCAACTCACAGAAATTTAAATGTCCTACTTACCTTCCTTTCTCAATCCACAATATTTTTTCTTCTTCATTACAAGTGAAGTGTATCCCTAAATGCTTTTTAGATCAAACCCGTTAAGAGCAGTATTTGAAAACCATGTTTGTACAATTTAACGTGATATAAAACGTTTAAAGTAATGAAGGTCTATAGGAAATCGTTAGGAATATGTGGTTGAGGCTCAAAACTAAATGTCATCGAGTGTAATGGGTAATTCCGGCGAGGTTGGGTGGAATCCCAAGCACGCGCCGAGCAGTCGCCGGCAGCGAGCAGCCTGCGCCCGATCATATCGCAATATCTCCAGGGACAAACCCTTCCTAACCCTCTACATTTGTCACTCCTAATCATGCACAGCGCGCCTTCCATTGCCTTCATTAACGATGCTTACACGCAACATGTTCGCAGCCAGCCGGCGATGGATATCGTACGACAGGAAGAGACATCACATGCCCACAATCTTGATCGTCTGACAAACCGCACAGTCATCGCTGGCTCCCGGGACTGCCTCGTTGTAAGCTAAAACAATCGAGCACCAATAAAAAACAACGACATAAATCGAATTTAGAATGGAAAAACATGCGCCCGAGCATCATCCGAGTGGAGGAAGATCGGTTTTTTGCTGCTCGACAGCGGCTCTGATGATAATTTCTCATTAGGTTATAACATTTTTGTCGGGGGAAACGTCGTAAATTCCACAAATAATTTAGTGAAGAAAGTGGTCATGTTGAAGATGTTTTGTTTTTATGGCGCCAACGGGCAGCGCGGGTTAGATCGGTATCTCCCGATACAAGCGTTTAACCCGTGTTACTCGGAACCCGGGAATTATTCTCACGGCCGCTCCGCTACCTAACAAATTGTAATGTGAGCGGACGAGACATTTGACATTCCTCCCGATGTCTGCTGCAAAAACTTATCTCGTGAATCTCTGCATCCACATCAGAATGCGCCGACTGGGGATGTCGTTACTCGTTGCATAATGTCCAGCGGTATGACGTGTGAAGAGTTTAATTTCAGGCTGCTATTATCAGTGTAACGTGACACGCAGTGGCACCTACAGTTCCCAGGCATCGTTAGCGAGATCCCATCTCGTGGTGCGTGCGTGTATGTGTGGCGACGTGTCCATAATGCGTCTCCTAGAAGCGCGGTGCTTACGAGGCTCGGGGTGCCTCGTCAATCATAATGCTCGTAAAAACTCGAGCGCACACGTACAATGGCGAGCGAGAGAGGTAAAAACTCTAGTTTGTTATGTGGATTTGTTACATTTCACGCAAGATTTGTCACTAACGAGCCGAGCGGTCTTTTTTTATCGCGTCATTATGAAGCTGCAGTTATCTCGGAGTTTTATTGGTCGTTTCGTTGAACAACATTGGTATTCAATTTTTGTTTGTTTTGCGTGAATTACTTATTTGCTTTTCCCACATCTCGAGATTATCTCGGGGTTACTCATATGTGTATCTTTTTGGTGATGCAAACTTTTACTACATACCTCTTTGGTTAGCATATTTTGATGTTTTAGTTTTTTTACAAATATAAATTTTGATCATGTTATGGGTTACTAACACTGACCTCCATTACTACTAATGGAGGTCAGTGGTTACTAAATATCAAAAAGGCTCCATTTTCTCAAAAACAGTTTTGTTGTATTAGACACTGACTACTTTTTTAAGCCTAGGTAACAGACGTAGGTACGCAAATATTTTAAAACATAGTTTTGTAACGAAGTAACGACTTTTCAAAGGGCACTCAGCTAGCCCGAGTCTCGCGTGGTCTCCAGGCCGCGCTCGTGCGTCGATAGCATCGGATGCGCCCGCGCCGCCCATCGCGACATCACGCGCCGATCCTATCTCCCGGCGCCTCCACTGTGATATGCTACTGGGATCCAAGCACTTCCTAGAACTTGACGTATCAAAAGGGTTTCATATAAAAGTTACTACTTCTGCCTTAAATGGGACCGCGTCTATAGTGTATGGCTTGGTTAGTAATGTAATAGCAACATAATCAAATAGATAGATACGTGTAACATATTATCTTTCTTAGACGGATCTTTGCCAATGATGATTACCACCGCCTATGAAACCGCATAGTATGCATTGTAAGAGCTGTTTTGAGAACATCCAAAAGTTGGTTACGGACAAAATGAATGGATATTCTCAAATCCTTGCCAAGGCCAATAACATAATTTCCTTAGATAAAGATAAAGATAAGATAAAGATTTATTTATTTGCCAGATGTAGTATTTTACATGATGGTAGGTGATAAAATATCAAATATTAGAACCATACATCTCAACCATTACTGGTGTGCAAATTAGACATAATAGGTATAAAAAACTTAATTCAGTGTTAAGTAATGATTATTTGTAAAGCACCCTGTACAGGCCAGTAGCTGGCATTCACCCAGGGTGAGGCCTATCAGAGCTATCAGGTCACATCACCAGCCACGATTCTCTAATAAAAGTAGGCTCACAGTCCACGACCGTACTATGCGGAGATAGTCCGACCGCCGGCCACGCGGCGCTGGGGCCGTTTTGTACGACTTTTTGGATGTGACAGATCTTGTCGAAAATGGAGCAGATAAGGCTTGTTCGTGACTATGTTTACTATGTTGCTGTTGTTCGTTGGGTGGGTGTTTTTTGTTTGGGTGGTATGATTTGTACTGCCCTGTGAAATGGTTGGCTGGAGAGTAAGGTTGTTTCTAAAAGTATGTTGAGGTTTTCTGGAATCAGTTATTAAAGGCGATAACTATTTGTCAGAAGTTTTACCAAATCTATAATATTTCAAGTGTTTACTATACATATCTCTCTAAGCTCTGCACTCTCCATACATATAAATAAAAACATTTATTGCAACTTGCAACCCTATGGTAAAATTGAAATGTTTTGTTACAACTCAAACTAAAGTATCTAATTACAGCAAGATCGTAGTTACACGGTAAAACTGTAGCAAAAGCACAGGAAAATGTACTATTTATATAGGCAATAGGTAAATACATAAATCTGCAACACAAATTAATGATATCACAAGCCGTCATATTCGCAACCAGTTGACTTGTGTGGAGCGAGATTAAAGCGCGCGCAAATTAGCCGCGACGGTCTCATGAAGCCGCTGTGCGACATCAAAACACACTTCTGTGAAATATGTAACAACGGTTCAATGTCAATAGAGACAGTGTGTCGCAACGCAACGCCCAGTAATTGTGCGGTGACGCGGCGCCGCTTTGAACTCACACATTACAGCCTTGACAAGATTCCCGGGACTCGCGCGCTGGTGGGAATCACTGGCGGCCGCGGGAACAACGCTCCGGACATTGTAATTAATACGCAAAAAATAAGATCAAATACTACTAGCTACAGAACCAGTTGCGGACGATGGTCTCAATCTTGTTTTAGCCGTGTCTATCAACAAACACACACCTGCTATGACATCACCGGTCACAATAACTAAAATGTTACAAACAAATGGTCTTAGAATATTTAACGTAATCGGAGCTGATGATACGGAAACAATTAGTTCCCTAATTCAGACGTAGGAGACTTAGAAAACGAGTCGAATGATATCACCTCCAATTAAGTCACAGGCAAAAAGAGCTATGCATTACCATAAAACGTAGAAACAAGTCAGCGCTTACATTTCCTTGTCTTGTACGGGCGGTGGAATGATGGCGGTATGGTCGGTACAAGGCGGCGGTATGTAAGCCGCTCGCGGCTGTGGGTTTACGCCACACACTCTGAATTAATATCAATTAACACACACTGGCTTAATTGTGAATCGGGCGCGGCTCGCGTGCGGCGGCTCCTTTGTCGGCGCTAGTGAAGCTGCGCCCGCGCAAGGTTCAATTCGAGCTGCGGCCGCTATCGAGCGGAATTCCGCGCTATCATCGATACCACCGGGCGCGGAGCTTCGTGGAAGCAAGCGGCGCGCGTGCGAATATCTGGCGCATCCGCGTCAGCCTGCCTCTACCCTTGTCCCTTAGCTTCCTCGAAAAGCTTCCTAAAATACGAGCACCGTTCCGTTAAGGATGTCGCGGCATAATGAGCGCTAACCCGGCGACATAGGCTCGTAATTAGTCCACGTACGATGTAATGGTTTCTAAGTAGCGCTCAGTGACACGGTTGTGCGAGCGCAGATCCTGTGGCTGATTGATCGGGCGAGTGACGCGGTGTCGGCCGCCACCGCACTCACCAGATAAATGATCACTGCTACTACTCTGCCACTCGTACTATCTCAAACGCGATAAATCGCTTAGCGGTCGGCGGCTTTAGACAAATCAACGCAATCGGTCACAAAGAGATCCGCTAAAAACTAACTTTATTTATGTATTTTCATAATGATCTTTATCTTAGCGAGCTTCGTTAGAGGACGTCATGGCAAGCTTTTACTATCAACGTTGTCTCGAACAATGAAATATGTCATACATATTATATTTGGAACCCGAGTGCTACTATCTTTTCGATCGCTATTATCTTAGACGAAGATCACCGCTTTCAGGCGATCATCAATTCATTCGTTATATCGGAGCTTTGACAGGATTATAATTAGAAACTGTCCGTCCTTATGGGATGTCGTTTTTAATGTCGCTAGTCTGGTCCCATACTGCGCTCGCATTTCATTAACTCCAATGTTAAAAAATTGTGAGTTCTCATAAAACGGCGTGATTTATGCAGGGTCGGGAGCTAACGGGCGATCGCCACCGTCTGCCCGTCCTCGCCTCGACTGATGCGCTGACATCGCCCGTAGCACCGCGGACATAGGGCTCACGCGATCTGGCGCTGTGGACCGGACAATCAAGTACATTCGATGCGATAAAATTAATCGGTATTTCATTTGACTTTGTTCCGTCCTTTTTGTCTTACGTCTTTTATTTTCATTACTTCAAAGGCGTCACGTCTCACGCTCGATACTCTTTCCCATCGAAGAAACGAAACAAAGTGATCAGAATACCCGCAGTTCCCAAATGAAATGAAATTTTCAATTTGTTTTTGTTAAGTGTCGCCGGAGACAATGAGCGGATGAGTTACTAATGTTTGATCGGTGCGATGCACAAACAGAATCAGTGCGATCCGAAGCAGCGTGGTCGGCGTCAAGCTCATAAATAGATAATGAGTAGTAGATGTGCCGGTAGATAAGCTTTGTCCCCGGGCTGGCGGTCCTGTGGTCCTGTCAGCTAAATTACCGCGGCGTTTGTCGGCCCTTCCGCGCGCAATTTACGATCACTGTGCGCCGCCCGCAGACCGGCGCCGGCGCCTAAAAAGGTGCTGAATTAATACCGCACTTTCACCGAAAACGTCACATACATATTCATTCGAATTTGTTACTTTTTACCCAATACAAGCCGCCACCACGACAATGAAGTGGTAAACCGTTTTTGTGCAACAAAAAGCGTAAAATACGACATTTTGGTGCGATGTTTTCAGCAGGTTCACTAACATTTTGACGACGCCTTTGTTTCAAACTTTCGAATTAATCGACTGATTGGAAACCCAACAACGTTTCACGAGTGATACATATTCAATCTCTGTCCGATCGAGAGATAAAAAGCTCCTAACTTGGCTGGTGTCAAAATGTCTGTCGATTAAGAGCTCGTACGAGTACCTACATTGTAAAACATTTCACAGCCTTAAATATGAATATTTTGTTCTTAGTATATTTATATGACAATACATTCAAACTATTGTTTGAGTACTTTCCAGCATCCAGGCTGATTTTCCTCCAATACATAAAGTATTAAAATAACGACAAGCAATTAGCCGTAATTATATTCGGTCTGCATGGATGTAATTAAATGCATTATCTTGTTAAATTGTTTCGCAATTATATGCATGCGTATCACTCGGCAGCTAATCTGGACAATCAATGCTCTGAAATATCAGAATTTAATGGAGGCGGTGTACTTTAAAGCCGGTTACAATCTGCGAAGTGGAGCGTAAATGGGCGCAATTGGGATGATTCGTTTATTAAGCAAAGGGGCGCCGACTGGTGATTAAAAATGTCCAATTTCCGCAAGTCTGAGAGCGGGGCCTAGGGCCTCGGCCGGGCTGTAAATTTGGCGAAAGAGTCATAAACAAGTCGCAGGTGTGTGCGAGCCACGGGCGGCCTTTGTACTCTCGCCGCACCATGCTCTGGACATACAGGATACACATGTACAAATGTACTTCTAGTGCTTCTCTTCAACTTTCTTGTTCTTGGTAGCTAATTCTTTATTCTGTGGTAAATTGGTTGTAACAGTGTTTAGTTTCTAGATTCTCTCTTTGAGAGTCGTATTTCCTCATGACTGAGGGTCGTGACTCCCCCGCAGAATTAATTCGTTAGGGGAGTTTTCTCCTTCCACGGAAGACGCATGTCCTCGGATATTGTGGTCCTCAAACATGTCGGTTTCCTCACGATGTTTTCCTTCACCGCTAAGCGAGTGCAAATCTACACATAACTTGAAAAATACAAGTCATTGGTGTAGGGCGGATTCGAACCAGGGTACGTCTGGATGAAAAGCAGACACTGGAACCGCTGAGCCACACTCGCTTATAAGATTCTAGATAGTTTCTAGATTATATATTATTAATATAAAGGTATTTAAAGACTTAAAAACGTATCCGCATAACCTAACTCGAGTCATAAACTTACTTTGGATATAAATGTGTTTTTTATCAAAGTTTTAAGTATTTCATATTTATTTATTTGTACGCCACCGACCAAAACTGATTTCTTTCACCGCTTTCTTGCTAAGGTTGCCTGGAAGAGATCACTCAAGGTGATAAGGCCGCCTACTTGTACATGTATTCATAGTTTAAGTCCTTTTCATATTGTAATTTATATTGGTGTGCAATAAAGAGATATTGTATTGTATTGTTACTTAGCACATTAAGCACCCGCCCGGTAATATTTTACCAAATATTTTTTTTTACAATACGTTGTTTGTTTAACGATTTATCGATTGTTAATCAATTTTATGCGATCGTTTTGTTTTTGCGCCCGTCGTTGGAAGCGATCCTGTGCAGTGTTTTTTGTTACCACCTGCAGTGGTCTCGGCAAAAACTAGCCAATGGAGGAAACTTTTTATGGCAATCATTATGATTGAAGGTGCTGTCGCTGATTTTAAACAAAGTCAGGCAGATAGTCTCCATCAATATGATAATTCGTCGAGCATCTCGAGACCGTTTCGAGAGGTTTTTCGTTTTTTGTCGCCGGTTTATTTGTTTTGTTGTAAGTGAAGTTTGTTTGGTTTGCGGAGAACCCGGGGCATGTGGAAGGGTGATTTTTTTGGGTAATCTTGCATCGTACCGTTTTGTCATTGTTATGTCGCGGGTACTTTCCGGTGTGTATTGGTTTATCGATATCCTGGCACGCCTCTCGTGTGTACTATCGAACCAGTGGGTAGATATGGAACTCGTATAGATTTCATGTTCACAGCCCACTTGGCGAAACAACAATACATGTAAGACATGCATAGGATGGATTTCAGTTGCGCAATTTCAGTGTGAACAAGTTTGTTCGTACCTGAAAATAGATACAATACTTGATTTTTACCCATTTTGCATTTCTTAAAATATTTTTCCATCAATGTAACGCATATAAAGGCAATATAATGACTACATTAAATGAAAAAGGTGCCCAACTAAGTTTGATTACTTATCAACTCAGCGAGCTCAATGTTTGCAGATGTTTTGTAATCCTTTTGATTAACTTGACGCTGCTAATGTACTCCAACTCGAGATCCGACTTTATTACGGCTCTCTGTTCAAATATTGGCCCACTAGGACACACATACACACAAGCTCTGCGATTCTCACGGGCCGCTCTCAGGCCGAGTGAACAATTTGACACTTCCAGGTGTATGATTTTTTATGTTCCCTCACAATGGCGGAGTGTTTACCCAGCCAGGCCCACATCTGGGCGGACGAAAAAACCAGCCGGACCTCTCGTATGAACGCTAATGAGAGCCTCGACCCTGGATATAAGCTCGTACAAGCATTCTTGTATTTCGGCCCTCGACGTTGTTTATCGTGCGAGTTAGCCGCTTGTGTAAACCGACAGATGGCCGAGACAACGGCATCTCTGTCTCTAACGACGTAGGAGACGTCTTAACATTGAACTTGACGATAAAAAGCCAATGAAATTAGCAGTAAAGAAAACTGACGCTCGAGAGGGGTAGGTTATGGCTGCGTGTGACGAACACATTAACCGCAGTTACTACCGCCCCTCAATAAGTTACGACTCTTGTAATGTATCGTTTAGTTAAATAAATGTTCTGAGAATGTCAACAAGTCGTCAGAATGTTTGGCGGCGGCGGAGGATGTTGTTTCGCACGAGAGCGGACCGTTTCAACATTTCGAGTGCGGATGCTAGAGCGGATGTGACAGTTTCTTTGGCGGCTGTTAGCGCCTCCGTGCGCCAATTGGCGAGTTGTTACCGATTTACGACCCACTCTAAACTTCATTCGCCGCGATTCTGGTGGTCCCATTGTGTTTTCTAAGTCGGTCTCGCCGGCGGGCTCGAGCCTGCGGCTTAGCGCGCTTCGAGAGCTTTTATGGTCTTCACTTTTATTGTATCTTTATTTCATTAACTATATCGTAAACAGAATTCCGATCGGCCGATTTTAAATTCCGAAAGTTAAACGATTGACATAAGTCTTCGCTTAAGGTTTAATCGGCGCTATCTCGGACTCTGTTGGTCGGTTGCCGAGAGTGTAAGAGCTCGCTGGGTTTGCGTTATGGATGTAATATATTTGCGCGTGTCTCGTCACCTCTTTGTCGGCGCGGGCGCAGCTCTCAAGCGGCCGATAAGTGGACGGCGGGTGATAAGAGCTTCTTACCGGAACGGTAGCCGAGTGAAGGGATTTGTCAAAGTACGGTCAGCAAGCAAAGCTCCGATATACTCGTACTCTACACAATTCTGAGCACATATTTGTGTTTGTATTGAGTGTTTGTTTGGGAAGGACACTTTTAAACATGTCATGTACGAGACGTGGAGACGGATTAGCTTTAAAAATAACGTACGATGTTTTCTAAGCCTTCTCGCTTTTTATATTCCTTAAGATTTTCATTGCCAAAAAGGTTCGCTAATGATAAAAAATTCAAGAGAATTTATTATTTTCGCAAGTAGCAATGAGCAACACACACATCCTGATTCCGACATTAAACAAATAGATTTGTTAAAATTTGTCAAAGCCTCTTCACATACAAATGCCGATTCGCCTATAAAAGGAGTATAATCTGTTATATCATCTTCTACATACAGAGATATACAGGTATATCTTTGGTATAAAATGTTCTATTTCCGCACTTTAGTAATAATAATAAGCTCATATGTCAGTGGCTATCTCTAGTTACGAGAGCTTACAAACTTTAGTACTTCTTCTCACCACGAACTAAATCTATACTAATATTATAAAGCTGCAGAGTTTGTTTGTTTGTTTGAACGCGCTAATCTCAGGAACTACTGGTGCGAATTGAAAAAATCTTTTTGTGTTGTATAGACCATTTATCGATAAAGGCTTTAGGCTATATAACAATACGCTGCAACTAATAGGAACGAAGAAACAATGGAAAATGTGGAAAAAAACGGGGAAAATTATTCATGTCAGAAGGCTTCCGTTGTGTGCGCTGTGAAAACGGTTCAAGATATCAAAAAAATATGTATGAAAGAATTATTCCTCTTGAAAAACAAATGATCTAACAAAATGTCTGCAACAGTATATGTCTATCATTTAAGGTTAACTCACTAGAACCGTTATTATGGCAATAACTATTCCATGCGGACGAAGTCGCTGGCACAGCTAGTATAGGATATATCTGGAGCAGATAACTTGCCATCGGTACCGTGTCTTCACGTAAGGCGGTAGCGGTCATCGTAAAGTTTAAATGGAGGCTAATTTAGTTTGTTGTTAATTGAGCTTCTGTCGGCAAGCTTATCTGCAGGCTGCATTAGTGGTCCGGCGCTGCGCGGGCGGCCGCCGCTGGGAGCTTTGATAAGGGATGTTATGACTGATGGCCTGATCTACCAGCTAAGTATACAACGGCTTTTTACTGCGTAAGCTTAGGCAGGTCGTGATTAGGCGCACGCGTTTTGTAAATTAGCTATTTGGTACTTATATAAGTTGTTTGTGCGCCGTTTTCTTATTGTTGTCACAATTCTGGAGTCAACGCCTAATTCGAGTTCAAAAATGGTTACAAATGCTTGGGAGTAGAATAGTAAGCTTTCAAGCCAAAGATATTTAGTGCTGTTCCTTTATTATGAGTAAATTCGATATACTACATGTGCGAGTAACTTATTGAAAACCTTGAAACAGCAAATTATTTTCCTTCAAATTAAGTAAATACGACTATGTATTAGCTAGAAGAAGACAATAGTAAGTATTATTTTGGCAATGACACCGATGATACGGCATATTGATTAGCTAATATTAAATACCTTAAATTATTAATTGAAAGGTTTAACTGCCACGCACACACACACACAGACACACACACCTCGCTCCTTATCACACTACTTACTCACGCACATCAAAGCCCCGCCGGTGTGTCCTCTCGGTGGCACATTCCGAGTCCATCTCCAAGATAGGTGTAGGCGCCAGGAGTATCGCCAGAGAGCTTTATTGCTGTGAATCGATATGTACGACTTAGAGAATATAACCCAGATACACCTAACTACTATCTAGTATACTAAGTAAACAAACTGTTCCATCTATTCAGTATTCATTTGTACAGCAAAATATGAACCAACATTTATCTAACACTATGTAGCACAAATCTTTGCACAAATTGCGACCAATCAATCAACATCAAGCGTGAGCCTATCTCATGTAAAAAAAAAATATCTAATATACAGTCTATTTTTTATTGGGTATTAAATGGTGGTAGTGGTAAATGAAGTACTTTCTGCTACTCTGGTACTCGTTTTCAAATCAATTTGTAACCTTTCTTTCTAAAATAGGTACATTTCACTAGCGAAGCGTATCAGATTGTCATGTAGAAAATATTTAGCTTTAACCCGTTTTAAACTTTTTCACTACGATTGGATGTCTATCGGTAGATTGAATGCAGGATTGTATGTCCCTTTACATGAGCCGCCCGCGCCGCGTCGGGTGCCAAAAGCTCATTTCCCCACACGTCGCTATCACAAGCTTTACAATCACGATAATGTGATGGAAGTGACGGAATATACAGATGAATGGATGCTGGACTGCGGTTCTCAAAGGTGTCTCTTTACTTAGTTAGTGATTTTTTTCTTTGATCAAGTTTTGAAAGTTTTATAGACCTTTCAGTAAGGTACGCCGGTAAGGTAATTCTGAATATTTCTAAGGATGTTACAGTTTTTTTATAAGTCTTGTCAGTAGTACGCTGTAAGTATACAATCTTGATGGATACAATAGACTTTCAGAATGGATATTTTTAGTTATATTCAAGTATATTATATTACTCTATGATTATATTAGTTTTATATATTTTTCAATTTCATCTATTATTTTGAGTTTTTCAGATTATGGGGATAACACATGCATCCGACTAATATCTAATTATTAGCATATACATGAAAAAATTTTGAGAACCACTGTCTCCATGTATTGTGGCCGGTGGAGTCACAGTGAACAATAATTTCATTATCGCCTTCTTTGTTTCAATAAAACGTATTTGGTTTTAGGAGGATTGAGTGGATAGATATGAACAGTTGTTTTGGAATGTTTGGAGCTATTCCCGAGGGAGAGCAGGGAATAGGCTCAATTTGTAACGGAGCGATGTGTCATAATGTGAAAAAAAGGTTATATTGTTTCGGACTAAGGAATTTATTTATAAATGATATTATATTTTGGTAGGCTGAATGATATATTGTTTGCATAGATTGATTTTTTAAATCTAGTAAATAAAACATGTATAATACGTAGGTACAAAGGTAAATATTTATCCGATTATCCCACTCAGTCAAGTTAAAATAATAAATCATTTATTTAAAGAGAAGTGACACATTTTAATATCTATAAATTAATAAATAAGACCGAGAAGAGAGTAAACCGGTTTCTTCTAGGCAAGCGCGCTAGATCGTAGATTACAACGTTGCTTAACATCAGGCAAGTTGTAGTCAAGAGTGAGTCTACCTAATGTAAAAAAAATTAATAAATATAGTTAGAGCTTACTAAATCTTTGAGCTTTAAAACATTACTATTCAATTATACAAATTGTCAGTAGGTTGGAATTGGTCCAAAGAATAGATGAAATGTAATTATTTATTTGTGAGCCAAGCAAGTAAGCGAACACAATTTACAAATAACAGGAAAAAAAACTCATAAAAAATAATAATGTATTTGCAGGAAGCAAAACCTAAAACAATAGACATGGTAAAGGATAGAATCTTTATTGCCAACACAAATTACTTACTTACTTACTCCGCTGGCGCAGCGACCCAAAGTGAGTCTTGGCCTCCGATACAAGAGATCGCCACCGGTCCCGGTCTTGAGCCGCTTCCCGCCAGTCAGCTACTTGAAGCACGCGTAGATCTGACTCCACAACGTCCTTCCAGCGGTACCTCGGCCGACCAACGGGACGGCGGCCACTCGGGACACCGAGTAAGGCTCTGTTGATACTACGATCGTCTCCCATTCTCACCAAGTGACCCAGCCAGCGAAGTCTATAGGCTATTGTCTCACCCATTATATTTGGTTCCCCAACCAGCTCTTCAATTTCAAGGTTCTTCTTTATTCTCCAACTTCCATCTTGCCTCCGGGTTGGACCCAAAATCTTGCGCATGATCTTCCTTTCAGCTACTAGCAATTTCTCTTCCTCTTTAAGGGTTAACGTCCATGCCTCACACCCATACATTAACAACACAAATTAAAATTAGTTTACACAACATGAAAACACATTAATTAGTAAACAAATATATTTGTTCCAGACGCATGTTCCCGTCCCTCCGCGTGTCCCTGTCGGGGCTGGACCCTCGCGAGGAGTACTGCGTGCTCCTGGAGCTGTCCCTGGTGGGGCGGCGGCGCTGGCGCTGGGCGGGCGGCGCCTGGGCGGCGGCGGGCGGCGCTGAGCCACAGTCCCCGCGCAGACTCATGCTGCACCCCGACTCCCCCGCGCCGGGACACCACTGGACAGCCAACCCGGTGTCGTTCAGCAAACTCAAGCTGACCAATAATACTATGGACGCGCAGGGACATGTAAGTGGTTTTATATTTATTAATCTACTTTCATCTTTCAAATTCTTGAAAAATGTTTGGTTTGGAAACCTGAGAGACATGTGAACTTTTCTTCAAAGCGAATATTTTAGGCATTTTTTATGTATTACATTTGCCAGCAAAAGTTTATTAATGCTAGTTTAATTTCCATTATTGAGTAAGGCTATATTTCCCTGTGAAGCCTACTTAAGATACCGAGGAAAAAAATTATTTTACGTTTTATGAATTGTTGAATATAAAAATTGCAAGATAAAATATTTGTCTCAAAACACTTACGGCGTCTGATGTGGATTGCCTTTCCCTACAATGTAAATACATTAATTACAAAATTGTCTCAGATTGTACACTGATGTTCTTTGCCAAGGTTTCAAAGTAACAATGGGATTATTCTTTTCGCATCGATCAGAGTAATTAAACGTCATCAATTGTACAATTCTGAGGATCAAATTAGCTGTAGAGCTCATTAAAATAGCTGTACACGTAGTGTAAAGCTTTATAGACAACATATGAAAAATAAATAATATAGTGTAGAGTAAGATTTGCCAAAACGAGCTTATGTTTTTAGAAAAATGGAAGAGTGTTATAAAATACATCAATTTGTTTTACGGACATTGTAAATCTTAACGCTTTGTAGTTTGTATTACTAAATCTATAATTTGAAAATTAACGAGCGACATAAAAGGAAAAATCATATAACTTAACTTATATTGCTATTCCGCTTTATGGCTCTATAAAATATAAACGACAAAGTATGATCTAACGTCCACGAAAATATACATCGCAATCGATAAACTCAGTCGTAATTTATCTGTCGGTTAATAAATAAAGGTACAGTTACAGTTTTATTGCAGCGCCGACATTCATTTTAGATCTGAGACAATCGTGACTTTATCCATCTCTTGTTTCTCTAGATTGGTAGAGGTAGGTACTACGCCGAGTTTCAGAGGAAACGCCTACCATGCCGAGACGTTCCCATAACAAGTACGCCGACAAACGGGCGTCTATTTTAAACTCTATCGATATCAGTTTATGAACCTGTATTGCGGCTTCGAGGCGCACAATTATCGAGTTCAAAAACGTACTTGTGCTCACATTCTCAGAGAAATATCGAGCTTAACGCGTGGGTAAAAAGGCGAGGTTACATCGTGAGCGCCACTCGCAAGCGCCGCGGGAGTCGCGCCGCACAAAGACGTCTATAAGCATTTCGTCACTCGAACAAATACGCTGAAAGGCATTGTAGAGAGGCTTTGTTGCGGCCTCTAACTGTACTCCTTTCTTCGGGCGGCCTGTTTGGACAGGGCGGCAAACGCCTCGATTAATGCTGCTTGCGCTCGCGCATCCTAGACTTTACTTTTACACACTTAGCATTTTACGATGACACGAAGTATGTAGGTTTATTAACTGTTGAATTTTCATTTATGGAAGAACTTTTCATATTCATGGATTTTTAATTAGTCACGGCTAAGATCAATATTTGTAGCTAATTATGCGTTTATTAAAAAACATAACTTATAAAGAGTCGGTAATATTTGATTTCAAAAGAGTCTTCAACAAGATTTTCGAAACACATATGTAGGTACTTATACAATTTTATGTGTTTTCATTTTCTGCTCACTATAATTACCGCTCGGCTACAAACATGATTCGTCTATCAAAACAAACGTGTAGTTTACGCCGTCGCGCACATTACAAAACGTCATAGCACGTATTATTATGACAGGTAAGGACGGTAAAAACTGTTCGGAGTCGCGCTTGGCTGCGTCGGGGATAGATGAGGCTCGGAGGCGGCGGGCGGTGTCTTTGTGAGTGTGCTGTGTCTAACAATAGGCGGCTACTGGGAGCCCGGGAGCAAGCAATTCGCATGGAAAGTCGCGCTTGGCTTGCTGTACACTTGAACACTTACCACCTGTTATAAAAAGATCTATTCTTCCCTTTGTCCACCCTTTTTGTTCAACTTTTTAACTCCACATCCAAAGGATGCAAACCTCAGATACAAATAGATACAACGTCGAGTGTACTTTATCCAACCTTTTCCTAAAAACGCATAAAGAATATGAGAATAGCGAGTAATGACGAAACGGATTATTTACTGAAAGTATGTAAGTAATTGAAAAGCAATTAGTGTTAAAGGATTATAATATCTTTGTAGCTTGAGAGCTTGAACAAGTCGTTTAGTTAATTGTCTGAGGAATTAAATGTAGATTAGAACTCATACTCATGAAAAAATAAACGTGTGAAAATAAAACTTCATATTGGTACATATTAGTTAACTACGCACCATTTTTTTAATTATTATGAGTTAGATCTTGAAATATTTTGAGTTAAACCTCTTTTTAATATTTTCTCAAAATAGAGAAAGCTAATTTTATCTCTACATTACAAAAACTAAACGCGCTCAAAAAATATGTTCTCTAAAACAGCAGTTGCTTAAAAATGGGTTGTGTGATGTGTGTTTTTGGGCGCAATAAAAAGTGTTTACAAAAACACATGTAAAATGTTACTTGACAACACATTAAAGGAGTGATACACATCTGACACATCAGGCGGAAGGACTACCTTTAAAGTTGAGATTAAGGGATAAACATTTTTAAGATGGAGGTTCACTAAAGTGGCACCATAACGAGAAAATGTCATGAGTTTTTTTTAATCTTAATTACAAAAACTTAATTGTACATTCGTATTCATATATTTCTACTGAAAAGTATCACTGAATCCATTTTAGTAATGAAAGATAAAAATTACTATCTAATATTTGATTTGGAAACGGCAGCGCGTTGATATCTTTTGTAAGAACGATTGAAAAAATATCTTCATTTACTATTAACTATAAATAAATGTTGAATTCTTCAGGATACATGTGATTATTGTTAAAAATAGGATCAATAAAAGGTAATAAGATCAAAAATAAGAGAATAATTATAATTATTAAACTTACGCAAGTTTTTTATCTGTGTTGTTAGACTCTCATCAAAGCTTAGTCTATTTGTTATCTCACTTTTCATCTACTTTTAGAATTGACATTATATGTGATGGATGAGCTCCCGAAATAATGCCGAGGTGTCTATCACAGAACATAATTCAACGTGGGAAAAAGTTTTTTGAAAATTCACCACGGGGTATATAATAAATGTTTAAAATGAAAGATGTTTTAGTTAAGTCATGTAAATATTTCGTTTGTTGTGTTTGGTAGTGATTATTTTCGCTCGTTTCCAATTAATTTTGTGATTGCACGTATTAATTAAATACTTTTTGGATTAAAATATGTACATAGGTACATTAAAAATACGTACACGTTTACTTATATCGGGGACATATCCCCGATATAAAAAGCAAGTGTGGCTCAGCGGTTCCAGTGTCTGCTTTTCATCCAGACGTACCCTGGTTCGAATCCGCCCTACACCAATGACTTGTATTTTCAAGTTATGTGTGGATTTGCACTCGCTTAGCGGTGAAGGAAAACATCGTGAGGAAACCAACATGTTTGAGGACCACAATATCCGAGGACATGTGTCTTCCGTGGAAGGACCTGGGCGCCCACCACGATGTATCTGCCAAAGAAAACTCCCCTAACGAATTAATTCTGCGGGGGAGTCACGACCCTCAGTCATGAGGAAATACGACTCAAAGAGAGATCCCCGATAAAAGTAAAGAATAATACGAAGATTAAAAATATTTCTGCTCCTTCAAGAGGTTCTCTTAACGCTCTAGGCGCTACAAACAATTATTCCATCTACACAAACACAATTACACACTTCCAATCCCTTAAACAAACAAAGCAGCTTGTACATAAATCAAGCAGTATTGGCAGGCGTGGCCGCTGTCAATATTTCATAAAGTGGCGTCCACGGCACACACCGGCCGGCCGCGGCTCGATAATCTCACGCAACCCACAATTAGCCAATGTCTAGACGACTTTATCGCGCCACACGCGTAGTAGCTGCAATTAGTGGCAAGTGCATTTATCTAACTACAGTTTACACAGCTTTATCTATCTACCTGATCCATTAGTTCAAAAGTAAATTGGAAATTGAAGGTTTTTCTTGTCTCTTAAGTAGTAACTAAAAAGCTTAAAAGCCAGAACACTTTCAATCAAGTGTTCAAGGATTTTTGTGGTAAAAAACGGTAAAACAATGGCGCAAACCCCTTCGGTGGCTGAAGTGGTTATTCAGGCGTCTGCAGGTAGCGGTTTTAGAGCAAGTGGCGTAGATAAGGGCGGTTGCACATTGCAGACCCCGGTCTCACGACGCACGACACGGCGACGCGACGGCACCGGCGGACAAGTGTGACCGTGTCATAATGTTTTGCATTGCAACGCAGATTTGCGTTACTTTTTAGGGATGCGAACTTTTCTGCTAGGCTTATTGCGATAGGTTTAGTGTTTTATTTTGTGTGGTACTAAGCGCATACATAATATTTCTTTTATATAAAACTTACTTATCTGTTTATTTTATTATTATTCATATGTACATGTACATAGCAAATTAGCAAACAATCTGCTTTCTATTGACTGCCCTGTTAGCTTAGTTGGTAGTGGCTCTGCCTTCTAATCTAGGGTAGCGACACAAGCGTTTGCTTAGTGTGGGGCTAGATGGCGCTGTGTGATATGTCCAATTATGGAATATTTATTTATTTATTAAGTGTGAAAAATATTACAGTGACAACTATACCGCATTTTGCTTAAATAGTTTTGTTTGTAGGTACATATTTTTATATCCGGTTTTATAGAACCCCCTAGTAACCTGAAACAAGTCAAATATTTAATGAATGAATATCTGAAATAAAGGCTATTTTTATTTTATTTTATTTTATTTTATTTTATTTACTTTACAGTTATTTATAACTAATATTTACATAGGTATATTTCACAAGTATTTACAAAAAAGACCTAAACATACAGAAATAATATATAATAATAATAAGAAAGCAGATATTTACAAAAAATTCAGCACACCGTCCATGTTGTCGCTGTGCGGCAGGATCCCAGGCTTCTGGCAGTATTTCCTCTTTGAATAGAAAGACTCAATCGTTGAGAAAAATAGCTGCCAGCCCTGAGATCTCCATATTTTATGAATATCTTATTTAATTGATAATTTACTAACATCCACTCCACTTGTTCCAGATGGTCCTCACGTCGATGCACAAGTACCGGCCGCGCGTGGTGGTGGTGCGCGCGCGGGACGCCCCGGCGCTGGCGTGGGGCGCGCCGCACGCCGCCTTCGCCTTCCCGGAGACAGAGTTCATCGCTGTCACTGCTTACCAGGTAGGCTTCTTCATACCTGTACTATTTTGTACTTATTTCTTAGGTATAACATATTGAATCAGACTTTACTTTGCGGAAATCCATTCCAGATGAAACTCTGAAGCGTTGTTCCGCTTGTTTGACAAACTTGTTTGAACACATACCTAACAAATAAGTTTGTTGTTTGAAGTCGGTGAGGAGCAGGCACAGCGGAACTTATTACTTATGTAATTATTTGGAAACGAGGGAAAATAATTAGGACAAGCAAGATCAGACCCTGCATTCTTTCTGGAAACGCCAGTAATGTGTTACTAACTTGTCATCGTCCATCTTTAGTGGCCAGTTAATACAAAAGTTAATAGTTATATAAGTTTTTACAATATAATATGACGTCGATTCTATAAAATGTTAGAACCTGTTATGCTTCAATTCTTAGTTTCCCCAAATATTATTTTAATATCTTCGATGTACAGACTTTTTACCTTCTTCAGCTTTGTTATAATGTACACAGGTATAATATAGATATGCTGAACAATACATTTTCGTTGTTGTATGAATTTACATCCGGTTCATGATTCATATTATACTTAGTTTCGACTTAAGATACAAATTTATTTCAGTTTACTAAGCAAATAAACGTTTCTGAAATTCGCATATAAGATATTAAATAATATTTAGTCTTGTGATTTGTATTTTTTTTTGTTGTTCCGTCTATACTTCCTCCGACAATGAATGTCAGAGACATTGTTAGACTTAACATATTGCTTGGGCTGTTTGCTTTGTTTATTCATCTGATCGGTAAATAATTTCATAATTTTTCGTTTTAATAATGTAAATAATAAATAAATAGCATTACAGGTTTCTATATCCTACATAGTACATACATAAATACATACATTCCGATACTAAAACAATAACAAACAAAGAACCTCTTTCCAGCCAAATGGCGAACCATCATAAACGAAGGAGCACTCAGTGCACCCCCGGCTTATCAGGTTCACCACTTGCCCCAACAAGTGAGTGTTTAGGTACCCATATATGTATATCATTATACATATAATACAAACCTACATACAATATTTACATATTTTACAAGACACATTGGTTTTCTTTTTTGGATTCCTTTATTTTCTTTTCTTACTCTAAACAGTCTATATATGTACATATATGCAATATATTACAAAATATATAACTATATATAGTTTAAAAGACTGATGTATTACATTACCTATGTACATATGTTGAAAACTATAGGTAGGTACTATAATAGTCATTAATGACTTTGTGTTTTGTTTGAATGCTACGCGGTAGGTGGTGGCTGCGTGATCTGTGCAGTGTATCAACACTAGCACAAGATACAAAGTAATGAGCTTCCGCTTTAGATACATACTAGTATTAGTATGTATCTTTAGTTTCTATTTATATTTGCGGCTGCGTCAAGGTATATTTGATCGCTTTAGTATTTTCCGGTAGCAGTAAAAAGGAGACTCCCCTTATTTCCTTTTATTTACTCCGTTTTTAATAGTAGGTATATTGGCCTATAAAATTTTACAAACAAGGATATCCCCAATCGATAGTATAAGTCGATCACACCTCCCAGATTCCCCGAAAGCGCAGCAGTATTTCAGGAACATGCGGCGATTCGCACTTATGACGGCTGCATTTTTTTCGCACCGCTGGAAGGCGCCAAAGCTTTTACGACGCATACGCATGGAGCCGGTTACAAATGCAGAAAAAATGCGGCGAGATTGTGAGACACCTCATTGTACACGCACTCTTAGCGAAACAATGCCAGCTCATTGGAACCTTTGTTCGGTTCATTCGTTTGTTCAATTACTGTCCAGCCGCAACGAACTCAAGAAACTGTGAATTCGGACCGTTACTCGCCGGCAGCGGTATCTTGGATATTGAAACGATCTTTTGTGTTTTCAATTTGAGATAAGATAGAAATAATTGGGTTTACTCACCGGTGACACAACCGTGCGCTATCCATACTTTTATTTGGAATGTATGGAGGTTATTGAATCGAGTGACGGCAGGCTATAATCCGATTTTAGTAGGCACCTATTAAAGTGATCCCCTGCGCTACAGACGCCATCATGCAGCGGTGTACAGAGGTCTCCCGCTGTTTGTTTTCCGACATTAAAGAGCATCCTTTGAGGGTCGGCGCAGCGTGATGCTTGCATAATCCCTCCCTTCGTAATTGTAATTAGTGTGCGGCGGCTCCTTTACGCGGGCTGGTCTCTGTGTCGCCTGCATCGATGCGAGACAGTTTTCTCGCGTCCATCCCATCGGTAGCGTTTGTGGGATAATCCGGACATTGTCCGTGTAACGGGCCGGACACCGGACAATGCCGGCCGCCACGTATCGTTGCGCATTATCCCCGGACAGGCTGCCGACACCAAACTACCATTGTTGCGAATTATCGACGAATTAGAAATTGCTTTTACCAATGCCGCCGCGCTATTCGAGAGCGTAACTAGGTGGCACGCCGTCGTCGCCGGCTCGATTACTTACTTCTCTACACAAACAAACCATGGCTCTCACGCTTGACGCATTCCTTTACCTACGATGCGTCGCCGTAACGGTTTACTGTCATCGCATTTCTCCGTCCCCGCCTGATAATTTTGGGTTATCCACTAGATAAATAAAACAAATTTGGCCGAACCCTAATTACACATTTCTAAAAAACTGGCGACAGTCGCCAATATGTTAAATAGTCATGCAAAAAGTGGCAGCGACGGCGCGCTTGCGGCGTGACGTCACGGGCGACAGGGCGTGGAGGGGCGGCGCCCGAGGCCCGCCGGAGCCCGAGCAGGCTTTTAGCACTCGCTATCTGCCTGTAGGTGGTTATCTAGCGGCACCCGCCGGCGCCGCCTTATCGCCTCATGTAAACACACTTTTACAAGTGACTTCACGTATCGCGACGGCAATATTTGCATTCGGGATTTCGCTAGATAAGCGGGAGCAGCCGCAAACACTATCGGGATGAGACGGTGAAAAAATGGTGGCGAGTAACGTTGCCCAAACTGGCGATGTCACTTACGCAAACTGTGTTTGGGCTATCAGATTTCATGTTGGTCTGTAACGGTGTGACTCCAGTGGAGCTGGTGTCTCGGCGGGCGGGCGGCGCCGCGCGGCGCGCTGCTGGCGTGGCCTCTAATTGGCCTGTCGCCAACATGTCACGCCACATGTGCGACAATTATCCCTTACAAGCTATTAGCGCTGCCGGAGATGTATGCGGAAACGGATGTTTAAATTGCATTCTCAAAAAGAGATAACGAAGTTCCTTGCTAGCTCACGCATGCAGTTTTTTCTTGTAAAAAATACCTTTACCTAATAACTAAATGAGAATAAATTGATTTCAATTTTCACTTAGCTTACCCTACCTACTCATAATATTATACATTTAGTCGATTTACTCGTTTTTATTTATTTCACATGAATGAATAGATCATAACTACCTGTTAAACAACCAACCATGTTTTAACAGAAACTTTTCCTTGTTCTCAGAACGACAGAATAACGAAGCTGAAAATCGACAACAACCCTTTCGCGAAAGGTTTCCGCGCGTGTGGTCAGTCCAAGTGCAAGCGGAAGAGCTCCGAGCCGGCGGACGGCGCAGAGCCACCTAGCGGCGAGGGGAGTGAACCCAAGCGGCCGTGCTCCGACGCTGCGTCCTCGTGCTCAGAAGAAGGCAGTCTGAGATCGTCATCGCCGAGATCTCCGCCTCTAGTAGAATCTCCAGCGCCTGTAGTACCTCCTCCAGAAAGAACGCCCCCTCAGTTCTACCCTCCAGAGCTGCCGTACATGCCCATGCACATGCCGATGCCCCTGGGGCTGTGGCCTGCGGGCCCCATGCCAGGCTTCTCGTGGGGCCCTCCCCTCCCCCCGCCGGTGGAGGTCCCCTCACCCCCCGCGCCTGCTCCAGCTCCCTGCAGACGCATCAAGAGCTTTACCATAAGCGCTCTGCTGGGCGAAGGCTGATTACATCTCAACATATATATAAGACAAAAAGTTATGTACCTATAAAAATAATTTTGTAAAGATTCGAATGTTGTAAGCGACGGGTGAATTCGCAATATTTACTTACCAATGTAACATTAAATACTTATAATAGGTTAAATTAATAATTAAGTGCCTTATGTATACGCGTAGCCAAGTGGCTTTGATCTACCTCGAGAACGATATTCAAAGGTGCATAACGTAATACCTAAACTTGTTTGTGTATAATTTGTGATAGCTGTGCCTTAGTTACTGTCATAGTCTTAATACTACTCTGATATAAGCATATTTCTTACATTAATTTATTTCGCATCAATTAGATATAGGTCTGTATTAAATATTTGTATTTTCCTCTGACTTATAACGAAATACCTATCGAGACAAAAATATCACTCTAACTTCTGAAACTTACTGTTATTGTGTGAGCAAGACAGTGTTATATATTTTTAAAACAAAAGACTTTATAAAGGACACATTGGAACCAGGGTGTGCTTGCAATGTTGAATGCTTATGCATATACAAAAGAAAATATATAACACATAATAACAATATTTCAATTATACATAGGTATGTACTTATACCGTAAAGTATGCTATTTGTATGCAAGTATCGTCATAATGTGAAAGCGCCTGCTATTCATAATTATCTAGTTATAAAATATAATTGAGTTGACTGTTAGACGAATTTATAAGTTGAGTTTATAAGTTGAGCCTTATAAGAATTATTTAATTTTCTACCTTCCTAGTTTGTAAGTAAAGATATATTTGTACATTCATGTAAATAGTATACCTAGGTAGTCATTGAACTTCATCACTATCAACATTTATTAATCATAATAAATATTTTATATACCTATTTGTCTTTAAGTGTTTAATTCCAACACAAAAACAACAATACATAATATACTATGCTCCTAAGAAACCTTATACAACATTATATATCTGATAGCTTCTCGTATTAGTTTGTGTTAACAAACAAAAAAAGTATATTGATTTAGTCATACTTATCACAACATAATTTCTACAATTTTATACTGTATTAAAAAGAATTTAGGTTTTTACAATTGAAATGAAGACAGAAGATGTAGATACATTTAATCTTATGTAATAGTTACAGAAATTCACATTACAGATATTACATTAAAGCATTTCACAACATCAAGAGAACATTGACTGAAGTTCAGTTTGTAGTGCATCTATAGTTGAGTTCAATGATGTCTATCCCGCTATCAAGTTTTGTAGCTCATTGCTAAGCTCTGTGGTGTTGATGTGGCTAACAGTGTGTGTAGACTGGATAGGCACACTCGGCTCTCGGTTGCAGGCCTTCTTGTGCACAAACCAGTGCAGCCGCTGGCACTCCCGGTCACAGTACTGTACAGACTTGCATTTAGAACATTTCTTTGCAGGCTTTTCCTCCCCACAAGTACTGCAGTAGGGTATAGCGTCCACAAACCCTCTCTGACCATTGATAGTGCAGTTGATGACAGACAGAGCCGTGGGAGGGTCTTTACTTGTTAAGGAAGATACCATCTGGTGGAATGTAGTGCATTCCCTGAAGGGGAACTCTCTCACACAATCTTTCAGGAATGCATCCATCAGGTCCAAGGAAACACCATCCTTGCCGGGCTTCAGCAGCTTTTTAGCAAATATCTCGACCACATCATGTTTCTTATCTTCCTTCTCGGCGCTAGGCTTGTGCTTATCTCTAATGTTATGAATTTCTTTAATGATGTAGGCCAAGTAGTGGTACTTGAAGGACATGACCTCATTGGTTTCATTGCCTCGGGTCATTTCCTTTTTGCAGAGCAACTCCAGGGTGTTGCTGACTTTGTTAGCTTCATCAAGTAGGCCAGATATATGCTGCAGGTTTAGAGCTAACCTCACTGGGTGAATGTTGACTCCCAGAATGAACTTGTGTAATGGATCCACAAGGATTGGAGGTAGATAAGGTTCAGTTTGTTGCCCCTGTGGGACGGAGAAGTAAGCTATTTCGGTGCGAGGAACAAAGTTGTTGATGGTGGCTACAGTGTGGTGATTGCCTACAAAAGCTGCCATCTGTGAGGCGGTGCGCCCCACGGAGTTGGTGGCCGTGGGCTTGGCGCCCGCGTCTAGCAGTAACTTGCACACCTCCGAGCTGCCCGACAAAGCGCCAAAATGCAGAGCCGTGTAGTTGTACTCATGTTTGCCAGAGTTCACGTCAGCACCCTGAAATCAATAGTTATAAAAGGTTAGTCTTTGGACATACATATAAGGCCTACCTGGACAATAGCAGTTACATACCCTATCGAGAAGTAATTGCACCATTTCCTTGTTCCCTTTATAGGCGGCGTGTTGCAAAGCGGTCATACCGTTTTCGTCAAAGAAATCGACGGGACCCTTGTGTTGGGCCAGAATGTTTTTGAAGTCACCCAATTCATTTTGAGCTATAGCTTCAAATATAGTCTTGTCTTTAGCAGTACTTTCTTCAGTTTTTCCGTCCATTATTGATTTTTCCACTCGAAAAATGTTAAAACGATAAAATTCTAGCAAACAACCTAGAAATAACTTGTCAAATTGTGACACAAGGAATTTACAATATGACATTGACATTTAGATATTTTTAAGAAAAACAAGCAAAATGAATGAACCAAATACAGAGTATAAAAACCGGTAAAATTGATCGATCATTAAACTATACACAACCCTAACTTTGCTTGAGAACTGGCACAGTACAAAGTTATGGCCCAAAGAGTAGAAAAAATAACACAACCCTAACAATTACTTCCTGCTGAAATACCATCATAATAAATCTAACTGTCCGTTTTTACTTTTTTAGCGGGAATAGTTTAAAATAGAAGCACCGATTATTAAAATAGAGGTTATTTATACATATGTATATACATTATATTATTTACAATTACTGCATCCCGATATCAGCGAACAAACTGAATAAAACATTTCAATTAATAAAAAAATAATGGTAACGATTTTTGAATAATACTACCAATCTTGCGATGTTAATAATTATCTAACGCAAGTATGATCGCATCTCACATTTTCGCCATTAGCTCAAGTGGCTTCCTATTCGCCTTCGACGGAATGCTCACATCCTCTCTCTAGTATACAACATTCTTTTCAATCCTACCTTCCCGCGTTATTTAAAACAGAGTCTTTGTTACGCACATGACTGTCACTCGCTTCACCTTCGATCGTCATATAACCTTACTCTTGCCACTCCGAGGCACAACAAAGTGTCATACGGCAGTTCTTTTGCTATACAAGCTGTGCAATTGTGGAACGCTTTACCGCTAGACGTGAGGAAAGCGCCATCTTTAGATATATTAAAAAAAAAAGTTTTTAAACTGTATTCGTCCTCTCAAGTTGAATAGAAAGGAAGTAAGTATATGCTATTGTAGTTACCATTATTTGACATATATTTATTTATTACTTATCATCATATGTATTGAAGTATGTATTAGTGTATTTGTTTATATTGCTATTTATGTATGTTTATTTTATGATAGGTACCTATGTATTTATGTAATTTCACATACATTTAAAACACCTCGTCTACCATTATACTTGCGTCTTATCCCTGCCAGATTGGTTGCCTGGAAGAGATCGCTTTTAGCGATAAGGTCGCCAGTTAAGACACTAGGCTTAAGTTTTAATATTATTTTTGTAAATTTCTGTATTGTGCTGGTGTTTTAATAAAGTGTATATCTATCTATCTAACCATCACTATTATGTACGTGAGAATGGTGACGGTTACTAAAAGTAAAGTAATGTAACACGGCAAGGTAAACTATGTTTTTTTCCTTACAAACTAACTTTCTAGTCTTTTCTATTTTATAGTTGTATTAATATTAAAGTTTAAAAGGTTCAAGAATTGGCCTACTTCAAATTCTTTGCTCAAATATATAAATTATGAATAAAACTTCAATGTAGGTTATGTTATTATAAATTTATTTCAAAATAATCAAAAGTCATAATGGCTGCTATGACTCTTGATTTTAAACTTTGAGACACTAATGTCTTCTCTAGCAGGTTATACTAACATCACGGTAATTCAATAAACTTCCAGAAAGTAGCGATAGGTAATAGGTTGAGGTACATAGATAATACTTAGCTCTATAGACTACAAAGAGAATGATATTTATGTCATAACATTTAGATAGATTCACGAATTATTCCTACGCAATAAATAGTTGGTATAGCACTAGTTAAGTATTCTAATGCGATACCTACGCGTACTTTTTGCGTGATAGATATTTTCCTAGATGACAAATGTAAGTGTAATGTCTATCTAAATGTAGAGTTTATTATTATCTTAATTTAGAATT
Source organism: Macaria notata (assembly GCA_927399415.1). Classification (NCBI taxonomy): domain Eukaryota; kingdom Metazoa; phylum Arthropoda; class Insecta; order Lepidoptera; family Geometridae; genus Macaria; species Macaria notata. The sequence continues at coordinate 12,219,028 of OV656730.1, forward strand.
TAAACATCAAGCAGATAATATAGCAAAGCTCTACTAAACGAATTGATATAAGACTGTAATGAATGTGGAGCCGAGCCGCAACAACTTGGAAGATCTTCTGATATCCATCCCACTTACTTAACAAACTACAAGACAAGCTATTCAATTTAAAATAAACATTTGAAAATATTTCACAATTCATCAGTCCGCATTGCCCAAGACGGAGTGATGAAATGTGACATTAATAAAATGTCACATTACTATAAAAATAATACAAATTTGATAACAATGGAGCACCAAAAATCTCAACGCGTACACAACATTTAGAGATCAAAGAGTAAAAAATACTTAAACGGGTGATGTTAAAATTCCAGTAACAGTAAATATTAATTTTATGTACTTACAAATCTAAGAAGGAGTGTTAATTAATAATTTGATAATAACATTGGAATATACAGATACGAGATTTTTACTTTTTTTTTCAAACTACCTACCTAAATATTTGGAAAGAGTTGTAATAATAAAAGCTTTTAGACAACTATACTTTTTAAGTACGATATTATAGACACTTAATTTCTTTTTTTGTGTGGGTATATGAACTTACAGTTCTGAATAAATATTATTATACCATAAGTGCTACTTTTTCTATTATCTACACAGCATTTTGTGTTTCCTTACCTAAAGATAGATTTTAGTTACAATACACATATATTATGTACTAAGAAAATAAATCGAATTGAAGTGGTAAGAGTCGAAGGGAATAATCAATAGTTTTGAGAATAAATACTTCATTACTGTATTTTTATATTATCGGAAGGTCGAATATTCATAATGAGGATGACTTCTCTACCAAATATGTACGAGTATGTTGCACAATGCATCAATAAGTTTTCTTAACTTTTATGTATAACGTTCTTACTTCCTACTAGAATATATAAAGTGAAAATATTTCTATGCGATACTAGTAATGCTATGTTACACGTCCAAATACATATACAATTTCCTTTTGCCTTATGAACTATAGTTAAACTTAGTTTAAACAGGAAACAAAACACATAAATGATTACAAAATTATGACGACATGATTTAAAAAATATAGATTTATCAAATCAAATCAAATATACTTTATTGTACACCAAATAAAAGAGAACATATTTAACATAAAGGTGGAAGGTAACCAGGGACATTGGGCGACCTTATCACTAAAGTGATCACTTAAAATTAATTTTAGTTAAATAAAATCTTTGGTATTCTAGCAAATGAAATAAGCTATTGTCAGTTTAATAAATAGTTAGTTAGTAAATTAATCAATACGTTATGTGTTTAATTAAATTGTTCCAGCGTCAACCTCAATGCTTGCTTATTGCGAAACCTTTACGGAGTAACCTAGTCTACACCAACTACATCTAAAAACATCGACGGTTTCCTGATTACACACAACATGTTCTTTACTAATTAACATGGCAACTACAAAAAAACATTATCAGAAAAATCTTTAATAGCTACCCTCCTACATCCAGGTTTCTATTTGGCTATAGGCTTATATTATCTATAATTTATATCGAAGAAAATCTTATAATAAATTGCCAGTCGCGACAATATCAGCACATTAATTTTATATTATATGTAGTTTAATTTTAAGACAAGTTTAGCTTATTATAGCTGACCCGGAAGTGGTAACTTGCCCTACCTATTACATCCCTCTGGCAGGTAAGCATTAAAGCGCTCTGTTTACCATAACAATTATTAGCTACGTCACGGGTAAATATTGAAATATAAATAATATACGCGGGTACATCTAGCATTATACACGCATTTGGGCAAAGTCTGAGTGATAAGTAAAATTTGAATAAATCCACTCATTTATCTACTATACCTAGGTCTCCAAATTCTACCTTGCCTTAGATTTTACCGAAAGTAATTGTGTAATGCTAGGTGTAGCCGGTTAAATTTAGCTTTATTACATTTCTTAGTACCTATTAACATTACAATAAATAGAATCATGATTATATCGATAACTTAAATAGGTACTATAATCATATATATGTATATCTAATTATCATAACAACCCAATTTCAACTAGAGTTCATTCACTCACAATTATGTTTAGAACTATTCGACGTCTACCGAAGCACATAAATTCTACAATATTAATCAATCAGCCCTAGATATAGAACATTCCGCGCCATACAACAATAGCTGTGGTTTTATAGGATACACTATATTCACGATAGTATTGAAAGCGATGTTAAACGTAGTAGACGTCAAAAGAGAGCGAAGCTCAGACGAGTGCGGGTGCGGACGCGAGAGTGGGCGCCGGCGTGGTGGGGCTGGTGGGAGTGTGCACGGCCGACGTGAGGCGCACGCCTCCCGACTCCGACACCACCATGCCGTTGTGGACAGTGCCGTTGCCTTCCGTGTCCGCGTATGGAGTCGTCAGGATTGTCAATCGCTGGAAGATGTAATAGGTAAATGACATGTACAGAAGATATAAATAAATAAATGAATATGAGGGTAGGTCCACAAATAGCCATAAAAAGAGGGTAGACATGTAGATAAACACTTTATTGTGTTCATATTCACTGTGTATTTATGATTGCATGTGGATGTAACACCAACATAACACACACACACACAGAAAACTTACATTTGTGCTAATCAACGACGTTATTGCTAATATTTCTTCCGGTTACCTAGAAGAGATCGCTCGACGGCGCCGTTCTGGCAGGGATCAGGGTGCAAGTATGGTAAATGTTAATATAAAAATACGAAACTTACCTCAAAGAATGTACCCTTAGTCGTCAATAGTTTATAGATGGCCACAGTTGGAATGCACAAGACACTGGAGCCCGCTATGGCCCACCCCAGCGCGTTGGCCCACCATGGGTACACATAGTTTTCGTACTGCAGAGGCTCGTAGTCCAGGAGACCGTATACGATGATGAATAGCAAGAATATTGGAGCAGCAAATCGCCAGCATACTCGCCAATATAGGCCCGGCCGGAAGCCAATCATGTCGCGAATGTCTTCGCAAAATCTCTCCGTTCCTAAAACAAGTTGTTAAGTTGAGAGTAAAAAAGTATACTTACGAGTATATTCAGAGAATTTGTAGATTTCTAGTAGATTGATATATTTTGAGATTTCTAGTAGGAAAACGAATTTAAAATCAGTTAAAACACATATCAATAATATGCAATTAAACGTTTATGTTAGAGTTACAAGTCAAACAAAAGAAAATATGAAACATTACCATAAATCCAAGAAACAGCAATAGCTTCAAAGAACACTGCTATCAGGATGGAATAGCCGGCTGCGTATCGGTCGAGCAGTTGGAAGAAGTAGAACCCGCCCTGAGTGCAAGACGCCAGGCCCACGAAGAAGTACAGAGTGAAGAGGCAGGCCACGAATATCTCGCGGTGACGGCCGATGGGAGGGAACTCGTCGCTCAAAGCAGTGATGATAGCTTCCGATCCACCGAACTGGGAAAAGAACGTAAGTACTTACATACTAAATACCTCGAAATTAACTTATAAACTAATATTTAGGTTAGTTTTTAACCGATTTCATTTAGCTAATAATAATACTAACTAATTTGTTGTTGAAGAATTATTTTGTGTGCTGAACTAGATTTTTTTGTCGAAATCTTTGTTACTTTTCAACTGTTATTTACTGCTTTTCAGGCCAAGAGTTAATGAAAAGTTTCCTCTAGACAAACACTTTGCTTAACATCAGTCGAATCATAGTCAAACGTGAGTCTGTATTGCATCAAAAAAAAATTTTTACTTTAAAGGAGCAATAAATGTATCTCACCGAGCTATCTAATCCAAGAGTCAAAAGCATCATAAAGAAGATCAGAGCCCAGAAAGTAGAGCCAGGCATGGTGGCTATGGCTGCAGGGTACACCACGAACACCAGCCCCGGGCCTTCCGTGGCCACGTCCTGCACGTCCCGGCCTGACGCGTGCGCCATGTAACCGAGCACGCTAAATATCACGAACCCAGCGATGAAGGAGGTGCAAGAGTTGATCACGCTTGTCAGAATGGCGTCCCTGTGAATAGAAAACAAATTTATTTTGATAAAGTACTTAAGTATGTGTATATTTACTAAGTAACAATACAGATTAAGCTATAAATATTATATATTTAAATAGCTAGTAGGTGCGTGTTTTTAGTTGTAGGTATTTATTGTGTAGAAAAATAATAAGTCTTACTTGTAAACATTGTTGTGATATTTGTTGTAAGAAGCGTATGCCAAAAGAACGCCAAATCCAGGTCCCAGTGAGAAGAAAACTTGAGTTGCTGCATCAACCCACACCTGGAAAATAGGGAAATAAATCATCAAAAGAAAGAGTAGAGGTTCTTTCTGTGTAGGTAAGCAAGTGTGTGACTTCGCTGTCATTTTCCATGATGCGAAGTGCAAATCAACTCCAGCCCAACTTAATAAAGATAAATAATAAATTTTACCAACTCAAAAACAGTAAAAACGTAAACTGAAATTTTAAGCACACAAAATATTATGTACCTGTGGCTGTGTAATAGCTTCGAAGTTGGGGCTCAAATAATACTGGATGCCGGTAGCTGAGCCAGGCAGAGTGATGCCGCGAACCAACAGTATAAGGAGCACGGCGTAAGGAAACAGAGCTGTGAACCAAACCACCTGAAACATGGCATAGACTTGAATGAATGCTCAAAATATTTTATTATGAAGTGTATGATATAATTCATCAAATGAAAACAAACAAATAGTCCCAACATTCAAATAAATTAAACCAAGTTTCTCATAAAATTTGGTTTCCACTTAACATCAGGATGCCCGTTGCCTAGTCGAGAAACTAGGTAGGTACACTTACTTAATAGAGAAAAAACTTATGTAATTACTCAGAACTCACTATTTTTTTTTATAAACAGGCGTACCTATGTTACCTGCCTATTTTATTCAATGTTTCATGTTGGAATACCTAAATAAATTGTTCATATAACTTCAGTTCGGTAATTTTCTAAAAAATATAACTACTTCAAATCTATCACCTAAAAGTATCTAAAACGTTTGTTTAGTTTACCTTTCCAGAAGTACTAATCCCTTTCCAGAGCGAGAAGTAGCAGATGATGTAGACAGCCAGCAGGCACAGCGCCATGTCCCACTTGATGGCGCCCAGGTCGTGCAGGCCCTCGCTGCCTTGCAGCTCGAGAATAGCGCGGCTGCAAGAATACCACGTTTTAAAAAGGTCCTAAAAACATTTATCAAGAACCGTATTTTCATCATTTTTTTTCCATCTATCATAAGTTTAACACCAGCTTACACTTAGGCCAATATGCATGTCGAAAATTAGCTCAGGTGTTGCTTTTAAGTTTGAAATTAACGTTCAATGTTCGAGCAATCGACATGTTTCCTGCTTAGCTTTAGGTAAAACTAATTAACTAAATTAGCAAATTACGGTAAAACTACGAGTTTATTAATTCACACAATGGATACCCTAATCGTAGATCATAAAGATCCCTTGAACTCAGATGCCACCTATCTTCATTTAAAAAAAATACCACAAGTGAATCAAGGGACAACCAGCAAATCATTTCAGCTCTAGCATTAAACCTACTTACTTGAAGTATTCGGAAGCAGCAGACGTGAACGGCGTAGTTTGTGGCGGGCCGAGGGGAGCTGAACTGTTCCGTATTCTGCTCCGGTTGCCGGCCGCGTCCCAGACTGCTTCGAACTACACATAAAACAGAAAGTATTTATTCCATTGTTTTGGTTGTGTGTAGGTAAGTATCTGTATATAAATATAGGAAACATCTAAGACCTTAAATCTTCTTCTTCTTATCGAATGAGAGTGGCCAACTCTGGTGTCGAGAGTTTATCAAGCCGCTCTGCCATGGCTTAACGACTGCCGTACTAGACAAACAGCCAGGACCTACAATGTAACGGGTCATCCGACCCACGGAAACGCCCAAAATGGAATGCCACTTTTCGGTCACCCATCCGAGGACAGACCGCGTCGACCTTTGCTTAAAATTGGTAATCGCATGCCTCCGCTAGATGAGCTACGGGCGCTTCATAATTATCGGGCGTCCTTACATAATAAAGGTATATATAAATAAATAAATAAAATAAAATGTTTTTATTTCGGACAACATAATAGATCCAGAAAATGTGTTAGTAAACTAAAAACTATGAAAATTAAAACTAGTAAGGGTTAGTACAACTAAAACTAAGTGTGCTAAGGCGAGTACACATTGTTTTTTAATGAGTCATGTACTTAGGCGGCATGCCCTGTGGAATCATAATTCGCACGAGATGCCTCCGTACAGACGCCTGCGGGTCTTCTGCTATTACTTTCAGGATGCTGTTGTCACTGCCCCGAAGCCTCCTCACCAAAGATGCTACCTTCTTTCTAATGATGGCGTGGAAGCCGTCTGTGTGGGATTCGGCAAACATTCCGGAGGCACTACAGAATCTGGGAAGTTTCAACAACATCCTGAAAACATTATTATATTGGATGCGCAGAGTGTCCAGCGACTTCTGTGAACATCTGAACCACAATGCACCCGTGTACAGACCCTGACAATACGCCTTGAAAAGGGTAATTTTAACTTTAACTTGATCCGTACGGCCAGCATGTTCCCTCGAGCCGCCAGTGCTCTGCGCTCCCTCTCCACGTCTTCATCGTCCTTAAGGTCGTCGGTAAGTATATGTCTGAGGTACTTAAACCTAGTCACTTGTTTCAAGGCCATCCCATTGAGGGTAATCGGGGAGACGTAATCACGTGACTTACCGGCGGCCTTGAAGACCATGAATTCGCTCTTCTTTACATTATAAAGTAATCCATGCGATGCGGCGTAAGTCTCACAGACCTTTAGCATCTCCGCAATAGACCTCGCCGTGGGGCCCAGCAGCGCCATGTCGTCTGCATAATTAATGTTATTGACACAGACTCCTGCCACGTGGCAACCAACACGCATGCTGCTGAGCTCCTCGATGAGGCCGTTCACATATATGTCGAACAATTTTCATTAAAAAAATATATTTACATACATACCTAAATAAATGTATCTTTCGACAAAATAAAAAGTCAAATGAATATAAATAGTTATGTTACCGGTCGACAAGCAGCCGTGTTCCACTCATTGTCGCAGTTGGTCCACGGCAGCATGGTGGTGAAGGACGCGAAGAAGAAGCGCAGCGCCCACGCGATGATCACGTTGTAGTAGAAGTCCACGTAGAACGCTATCAGCACTACGGCGTACCCGATACCTGTACAGGGAAATAAAATGGTAAAATACAATACAAAACAATATCATAAAAAATAATTTTCAAGTATGACTATGTAATTTGTTATCTGACTTTTGTTTCAAGGTAATAGCATAAATTAATGCAGGTTTGCTCCTCTTTGGGCTGAAATTGCGAAGGAGTCGCTATGCTGTAGTTATGTGTATTTTGAACGTTTTTATTAGGTAGACGTGTTACTGACTAATTAACATACAGGAAATCACAGTGTTTGAAACAAGATCGTTGGTCAACGTTAAATTTCATATTACTTCAAATACCTACTATTTCACTCATCGAAAGAAAAGAAACATACGTACGAATAAACTTTAGCGGTCAATCCCGGGTTAAATCCATTTCAATAAAAAATGTGCTCTCGCCAAGTGGATTTCCCGCCACCTTTCCACTCCATTACCAATTTTATATCTCGAAAATCATATCGTCGGAGCCACTCAGTGAGGACGTGACAATCGGGTGAAATGAAATCACGGCATAAGCCTCACAAATGTAGGAGGCTTTGAGAGGCTCGGGCCCCTATGGAGCACTTAAGGGGAGCCCTGGAAATGGTGGCAATTATGGAGGTAAGTGCGAGGGCTCACACCCTCGTGTGGCGGAGACATCTTGAAGTCGCGCTGACCGCTTCGAGGGGGATATTTATAGCGTTTGTAATTAGACCACATGTCATATTAAATTTAAAAACAGGTAGGTAGATAATGATTAATATGAAAACTTCGTTCCACACGCGTACGTACCTAAGTTTGATCGTTATCTCACAATAATAAGATTGGCATTCCATTTTGAGCGCTTTCGTGGATCGTATGACACGTTAAACTGTAGGTCCCGGCTGTTTGTCTAGTACGGCTGTAGTTAAGCCATGTCAGTGGCCTTAGGGCGGCTTGATAAACTCTCGACACCAGAGTTGGCCACTCTCATTCGATAAGAAGATAAGAGGTTTACTTATAAGTATGATAGTTTTTGTTTTTGCTTTCTGAATTAATTTAAACTTAGCTTCTACACGTCTGATGGAATAAGAAGTAATTGTGGACTACCGAAAAATATTTATGTGCTAATAGTTAGATAACAGTGATATACTAGTAGGTACATATAGAAATTGATATTTAAGTACTTATTTACTAAACCAAATTTCAGATTTCAATATAAGGTACTTTTATCAGTTTTTTTAATAAGAAACCGTTTCTAATGTAGAACTTCAGTTACTAGAATAGAGCTTCAGTTAAAATTCTGAGCATGCGTTAGGAACAAAGTAAGAGGTTGGTAGCACTCAGCTGGCTGGAGCTAAGTGCAGTGCGGCAATAATTCCAGATCTGAGACAGTTTGCGTCGCCATTCCATGGCATTAGCTCTACGTGACTGGACACGCTCGTAACACATACAATACGACGAATGTGGGCTTATAAGGAGAGAACTAGTAAAATTATACCAGAGTAATTAAAATAAACTTGTAATCTAAACTCAAATTAGCAGCTTACACATTTACCATAATACATTTACAAAACTTGGCTAAGTTATATTTATAGCATATCTAAACTCGAAAACAAAATCTTTACCACAGTTACATTGACGCAAAGTTTGAATGTGTCAGCACAGTACAACAGGCAGAACCGCCAATTGTCTTGTAAAAATACAGAGAATCGATTCACTGCTGATGATACACGGTTTCTCTTGACTGTGGCACCGTAGATACACATATATAGGTACCTACTCGTAATAGCATTCTTCTTCTTATCGAATGAGAGTAGCTAACTCTGGTGTCGAAAGTTTATCAAGCCGCTCTAGGGCCTCTGACTTGGCTTTACGACTGCCTTACTAGACAAACAGCCGGTACCTACAATTTAAATTGTCATCCGACCCACGAAAGAGCCCAAATGGAATGCCACTTTTCGGTCACCCATCCAAGAACTTTCCGTGTCGACCTTTGCTTAGCGTCGGTAATCGCATGCGATTGTCTCCGCTAGCTGAGCTATGGAAGTCATTATCATAGATGTTTATTCGTGTATGAATTTTAGTGTAAATGTTATAAAGCACCACCATCCTGGTAAGGTATTCAAAATGAATATCAAAAGATAAAGATGAAGAATCTTTATTGATACTGTAAAGTTGTAACATACATATATAAGTACTAATATCATAGAATATGCTACACAAATTACAATATCTCGTCAAATTGAATTTATAATATTTAACTTTAATAAAATTTTAGAAGTTACAATGTCTAGTTTTATTAATAAAATAATGTATTTTTTTGTTATAAAATCATGTCAAAGTCATATCAAGCGAAGGAGTATTATAAAAGTAACATACCCTTGAAGAGGGGCACGAGTCGGCCCCAGCAGGTGATGGCGCCCTTGCGGTGGAACTGCCCCAGTGCCAGCTCCATGTAGAACAGTGGGATGCCGCCCACCACCAGCATGATGCAGTACGGCACCAGGAACGCTCCTAAGGGAGATAAGATACATAGAGAGATTTATACTTTATTGGACACAGAAATAAAAACACAATACAAACGATAGATTTTGGCCTTATCGCTAAAAGCGACCAGCAACTCTTCCAGGCAACCGTAGATTGGAGAGGAAATTATAGAAAATGACTAGACGGAGTGTACAACAAAGAGCACATGAAATTTATATATAAATACTTACTCAAACTCTAATAGTTTCAGGTTCTTATTTGGTAAGCGCGTCTATCTTAGGCCATAGCTATTGCTTACTATCAGGCAAACTGTGCCATTACTCATATACCTACATATGCGAATTAAAATGCGTCGACACACACATTGCATGTGCAAATTTTCAACAATATTACACAAAATGCCACTACAGGTCTCTACGAATATAAAGTACAGCTATCTATCATAATACCCCTCAATAGAAATAAGTCGCAATTCCGAGCCAATAATTCTATACTGGGTCCCGAGAGGGCGCGAGGGCGACGCAAATTGTCCTCTAATTGGCCTTTTAAGACGCTCCTCAATACGCTTTTATGGCAACGAGAGACAATTGAAACACTTTCCAAGAATCAACGCGATTCACAAAGAGAATCGAGTTTCGTAAAAGAAAATGATATATTTTGTAGTGGCTTTCACAAAGAGTCAAAATAAAAATTGTTTCACACGCAAAAATTAAAATTCGTAGTGCAAGTTATATCCTAATTTTTATTTCCACCTGACTACTAATAACAAATATTAAACTAACTAACTCTACTATAACTCCAAACTTGGGATTTCGTATCGACCTTGCTACTAGCAAGGTCTACGAAACATCTACGCTCATATTAATTCAAGAAGAGATATTTACACTATTTCATAATACTTGTACAATCTATGTAGTTTAGTGTGATATTTAAGTACGTACGTACATTATTACCCCACGTAGAGCTGATTTAAGAAGATGACTATCTAATGAACGCGAGCAAGAACTGAACCAATTGGTAAACTAGCTGCTTCCGCCTCTAATTAGGGATTGAAAGAGATTCTCCCACGTAAAACAGTATTAGTACAAAACATGTTTATATCCATAGATATCAAGGTACTCGTTGCTCCGTTAGATTGAACAACTTTGTGCAACGATTCTGAAATGCATTTAGCGGCAAAATGTATCAACAAATTTGGCGCTGAATAAAAAGATCTTAGTTTTTAGACAATTTGCAGACATTTATTGTTTATATCCACAGTGTCTCTATAAACTAACCACTATTCAGCAGAATTAAAATCATTCAAACGACATTAGGAAAGTTTTATAATTATTCCTTGTGCTGTAGTTTACTATTGACAGTGTGCCCAATATACTACTACTTTTTATATACTAGTACTTCTATATATGTATATATAACTCAAAGGTGACCTTCTGACTGATATAGTGATCTATCAACGCAAAGCCCAAAACTCTGTACGGATTGGGCTGAAATTTGGAATGAAGGTATATGATATGACGTAGGCATCTGCTAAGAAAGGATTTTTGGAAATGCCACTTTTAAAGGGGTGAAATAGTGGATGCAAGTTTTACTTCTTAATGCGAGCGAAGCCGCGAGCACCCACTAGTTTTATATAAAGACCTAATTTTTTTAATGATTATTTGTACCCTCACTTATTATGATTTATCATTTGGACTATAAGTTAATTCTATATTTCCATAATAGTGGACACCCGCGGCTTCGCTCATTATTTCAGAACAAGAAGTAGCCTATGACACTCCTAAGACCTGATACTACCTACATACCAAAATACATGAGATCCGTTCTGCTGTTTTTGCGTGATGAGCGTTTAAATTAACATGCTAACAGATAAACTGATAAAGAGAGCAAAAATTAAAAAACTGCGGAAAGGTGTTCTGTAGTAAACTTTTATTTTTCTAATATCTTTAATGTACAGATTTTTGACCCTATAGATAGATGTATAGAAGAATAATAGACTCGGTAAGTTAGAGAAAATGCAACAGGTTGGTATAGCCATACTCCTATGTATGGGAGCTCTCAAGACGGCGGCCGCAAGGGAAGCCGGCTCACTTAAACTTCACTTGTAGCTTAAGTTGGGGATAATGGGGCTTTGTGGGGCGAACCGTGTTAGGGGGTTGATAGAGTGATGACTTTTATACTGGGAGATGGAAAAATGTGCTCATATCATATTGTTACTATATCTATGTAGTTTAAGTCTATACTCAGAAGTGGGGTCCCAAGGACTGTGGATGATGATGACGTAGTTTCAAAAGTTATAATTATATTCTTAACTAATTTGTAACAAAAATATTATACTCTAGACCTAGACTAAGGTTTAGACCGAATCATGTTATTTAGACACTGGATTATTAAATTGATTACAATTAGTGATCAAAATAAATTTATTAGTGTTGTGCCTTTTTAGTACTTTTCAGAAATATAATTGAGAAAATAACTAAAGTTTCCAAGCAAATAATTGAGAATGTGATAAATAACGTAATTTATTTCAAACCATACTTTTTATTTTATCAACGTCAAATAAATTATGTTGTTTTTTAAACGCTGCAACATTGTATACATTTCAAGTAATCGATAAATCTAAAGCTTTTTCTGAGTCCGTCGATCTTCTTCTTTTTATCGAATGAGAGTGGCCAACTCTGGTGTCGAGAGTTAATCAAGCCGCCTTAAAGGCCTCTTACATGGTTTAACGACTGACGTACTATGACGAACTGCCGGGACCTACAATTTGACGTGTCATCCGACCTACGATTAAATACTTAAACAGTTTACATTCTTACTTTTGATGACACAAATCATTGAAAAATAGCTTCTCTAGCTTATCCCAGATAATAAAAACTAGAATCATGGCCTCATTGAATTTCCCCGTCATAAATATAGCTAGGGCAGTTAAGAGGCAAGTACGGCCTGATAGAATCCCGATCCGTTCCCGACGGCCCCGGGATGATTGGGTATTACAAGATTATACCGAAACGCTCCGGAACGTATTATATCATCGGACGACAGGCGGCATTGTTTACCGGGAAATCGCTGTGAAATAGAGCGTAACTGTTTAGTATTTATGAAGTAAAAGCTTAGTGATATAATTTATGAAAACGTTAAGTTATCTTTAAATGTTAGGGTAAACAAAATTGGACATGATTTGGGCAGTTTGATAAAATTTCGACACCAGAATTGGCCACTCTCATTCGCTTAGAAGAAGGAGTGTTTGGATGTGAAACTAATACAATATACTACTGCAATCTACAGCGTTTTTATGAATTACATCAACATAATTTTATATACTACTTATATCGTTATGCGAATAAATGTTATCATTGGTAACTTTGACTTTAATCAATTTATCAGTACATCTATTAACATAAACATAAACATTCGTAAACATATTTATTAAAAAACTAAATTGTACATAGAAATTAAGGCTCTGCCTTCTGCTTTACTTAACAACTGTGTTGCAGCAGGCAAGGTCTTCTAGTGGAACATTACTTAGATGTTTTACAATATATATATATGTACTTTGCTATTAATATATTATAATATTAACCTTAACAAAAGTTAAAACAACATTCAAAAGTTTGTATTTTAAAAGGGTTGTATATTGCCCATGTTTGTGAAATATAGTTGTTGTGTATTATGTATGTGTGTATGTGTGTATGCGTACGTGCGTGCGTGGAATTATGAATGCTATGATGATTGCTCGTTCGATTTCTTACATTATATATTTTTCAAACAATTTTTCTGTATTAAGAAAATCAAGTTAGTTATTTACAGTCACGAAAAGTTCGTTACAAAAATATCCCGTTGGTATTAAAAGTAGCATACGCTACTCATAAGATCGCGATTACTCGTCTCTCACATTCAGCGTGAAAGTGAAACAAATATGTACATATGCACACAACCACACTTTCAAATTTTATATGACGGTACATGATATGATTTCATACAATAGCATGATATGAGTTAATTTAATACGTTCTCAAATTAGGCACTGTCTCAATGGGGTTAAATGTAAAGCAATCTACTGGAATGTTCTTACTAGACATCGAAAAGGCTTTTGACTGCGTTTGGGCTGAGGCACTACTCCACAAGTTGCTGGTGCTTGGAGTACCCGCTTCTCTCACGAAGATTATACAATCCTACTTGACCTCTAGGAGGTTCCTGGTCCAAATAAATGACGATACATCAACTGCTAGACCTGTTCCTGCTGGAGTTCCACAGGGTTCCATTTTAGGACCATATCTGTTCCTGTTATTTATAAATGACATCCCAATTCAGCCCAGAACGAACTTGGCCTGTTTCGCCGATGACACGGCGTGCTACACCTCTTCGTCTGACATAGACCTCATTATAAGTCGGTTGCAACTGTCAATCGATTCACTTTGTGAATATTTTGACAGGTGGAAGCTAAAAATAAACGCCTCTAAAACTGAGGCCATCATATTTACCAGACAGCGTAAATTCCCAACACGAAAGTTAAAAGTAGCAAACTACCAAATTCCCTGGAGCCGTTCAGTTAAATACCTGGGCACGGTTCTTGATGCCAAGCTTAACTGGACTGAAAATACCTCCAAGCTACTTATCAAAGGCACTAAAGCTTTGAATGCATTATATCCTATTCTCAACCGTAAGTCTAACTTGAGTAGTAATACTAAACTGCGAGTATACTCCACTCTGGTTCGACCAGTTATAACCTACGCCTGTCCAGTGTGGAGTAGCACCTGCCGAACTAACTTTAATAAGCTACAAGTCATTCAAAACAAAGCGTTAAAAATAGCATTTAATACTGCCTTTAGAACTAACCTAACTAAATTACACTTACAATTACACTATCCTACCTTAGATGTATTTATTTACAAACTATCAGAAAAGTTCTATTTACTGACTAACCCCATTAACAAAAACGAACTAATAAAAAAACCTGTGCACAACTCGAAAGAAAGATCTAAAGTTTATCGATAAGTACAAAACGTATCGGTTACCTCACCATTTCATACTAATGCGCGATGAATAGACCGCGCGCTGACGTCACTCGTGCGCCGCGAGCTCGGTCGAGTCGAGCGAGCGCGAGCCGCGTACACGGCAATCTCGCCCCTGTTACCTGTGGTATCGGGTCGCAGTGCGCTGGCCGGTCGGCCGTGCTTGTGTGCGTGAGTACCTACATGACGGCCCCTGTTGCTTGCTGTGAATGTTACCTACGCTACCAACTAGTTTGTATCTACCCACTTTTGGCTATTCATTCTTAATTAGCTGCTATTGATTCAACCTATATCCACTGTTTCTAAATGCAATGCTGTGCTAAAGCTTGCATAATAATTGTAAGACTTATTACGATATTTGTATCAAATTCAATTTATTATTGTCTACTTATCTATATGCATTGCTAAAAGTTTTATATGAGTGGTAATCCAACTTGAAAACGTACTAATTTTCATGTCAAAACATGCTAGGAATCTAGTTTATAATAGCTATTTAATGTACACTAGCATATTTTATTGTAATTACTTATATGTGAAATAAAGACACTTTGAAATTGAAATTGAATTGAAAAATTAGGCACTACGTGAAAGGTTGTAAGCGCCAACCCTGACCGCGTCAGTATGTCACCGGCGATGATGAATAGCGGTCGCATGATGAAGTGCCCAATCAATTAGCAATGGGAAATTGCCGCCGTCACCGCGTCACCGCCCCACTCTATGACCCACTGAGGAGAGTGGCTTTGTTTGTAGGGGATCATGGAAGTGTTTTATTAGATATATAAACCTTAAGGTTTATAATAATCTAGGCAAATATAACTAACTAAACCTTAACTACGCAAAGGTTGACTTTCTTGTCAACAAGATCGTTTTTAGTGAAAAAGTACAACAAGATTCCTTCATTTTCTGAAAGATATAGTAAGTAGCGATAGAGTCAATTGTAAGGCAAGTTTTATGTTTTTTTAGTTAATATATGTATCGTGTTCTCGTGTAGTAAATAAAATATTTATTTGTCTCTAGTCATACCTACTTATTTAATTTCGTTCATCATCCATTCATACCTGCTTTATTTGTACGAACAAGATTTATTTTGCATTGTTAAATTGTTTGTTCTACAAAATAAAACATCCTATACAGCTTGTATTTATAAACCTGTTCAGGGCCATTTACACCACGGATATCGGAAGCGAGTGCACTAAACAAATTTCCGGCGACAATCTCTCGCAGACGATCAAAGACGGGATCATTGCGAGCGGCCGAGAATAGTCGAGAATTCCCGAGAATTGCCGTTTAATCGAATCACGGTACGATCTGCCCTCCTTCGATGACCTTTTCCCTCCATTACCTAATTACGCTCACATTATTGCATTACTAATTTTCCTGCACATCGAGCGACTAACTAAGTTTGAGCGCGCAAAGGCAGGCTTTGATTGTCAATTATAGACTCTTGGACGGCAAAGGGTGACGCTCAAAGTCCAGGATGCAATTAGGCCGCAGCAACTTTGCGTGTGATGTGAAAGTTTTGCGTTTACATGATGGCATCTGTTACAACAGTGGTTCGAGGGAGCGATCAGGCTTTGTTGCCTTTATTTGGTTGAATTTGAACATCTTTTACCAAATCATTTTCCAACATTTTTTTAAGTTATACAACCATAGTGTGGGATAAGCCCTTGACAATATAACTTATCTTTAACACATTTTACAAATCGCAGAACCTAAACATTTTAGAATTATTGTATTGTTTTAAGTTTCTGTAGAATGTTTTGATGTCTTTTAATTTATAAATCATTATCACAACTATTACGTAATTGCGAAAGTGTGTTGTTTGGTTTGTCGGTATGTTTATTCCATTTTCAAGCTGAACATCGTGGTTTTTGGTATAGTAATATTAAATGAACTTTTTACCCCGCGAACGAACCATTCAGGCATCCACTAGTAGCAAATATTTAGCATAATATGCAATTATGTACTTTATATCCGTTATGTGTAAAGACAAGTCCCTCAGTTTACTAGTTACGCGAGGTTTCAAAGGATCTCATTATTGCTGGTTTCCGGGCCGGCCAGCTCGCGTCACTGCTGCTGGCGACGACTCATTTCCGGTGTATGTGAGCTCACCAACTAACTTCAAGACGTTCTTTTGTCTCTTCTTTATATCCATATATCTTGGTATCGCATTTTACTATCACTTATATATGAGGAGATTTTACTAAGAATAGTATTGTTTTATTTTTCGATTGTTATCACATCACCAGTACATACGAGTACATACGAGTAGTGACATACGAGTGTTTGTCATTAATCATTAAAAATACAGTAAATGAAAAACGGTTAATGCATATTAGTTGGTTGTATGTTTTGTGCAGATTTTCAAGGCAAAAATTATAAAAAAAACGTGATATTTAATCGTCTTTGATAGCAACTTGTTTTCCGGCTTTGATAAATCGCCGTGAGATTACCTGTCATATGCCTTGCGGGAATGTAAACTTCTTAACCTAGATCTCTAGTAACTATGCAAAATTCTGCCTTCACACATAGCTGTCTTCAATTCGGCTGTAGATCTTAGCTAGTACTTGAAGCTGACAAGACGATTCTTCTTCTTCTTCTTTTTATCCAATGAGAGTGGCCAAACCCCTATTGTACCTACATATGTTGAGAGCAAAAAAAAGCAATAAGTATATAAAAAAGTAAAAAAAAAGAAGAAAATTTTCACACTTAATTATATCATATCATCATATATCTTCATTGAAATTTTGTTTTTATGATTCTCACAATTAGTAGTCTTTCTTATAACCATTTCATTACATTACTACTAACACATTCATTCACAACATTTACAATTAGTTTTCATATAAAAGTACAAATTTTGCATGTGACGTTTCTAATAAACCGATCATAAAATCTCATTACGCCTAAGCAAATGTTCAGCCAGAAAATGTCCTTGACTCATGTTGAGGGAAACAATGGTGGAACGACAAAAAAAATGTTGAGAGCAATACCTGAGTCAGTTTTCTAATCTACATATGTCTTGTGGAACGTAAATTTCTAGACATACATATCTTTCGTAACTATGCCAAATCCTGCCTCATAACACACATAGCTGCAGCCTTCAATTACCGTCAGCCGCTGTAAGCCAGTGCTCGAGGCTCACAAGGCGATTGTTAACCCCCCATTGTGAGTGAAGAGCCCTACGCTGGGTCGAGCGCAATCAGCGCCGGAATGTACCGGGTCATGAGTGCAGCGCTTAGAATGCGGAGTAACTTGCTAGGAAGGATCGGAGAAATTTCACCGATCCTTTGGAACGTATTAAGTATTAGTGTAAGTTAAAATATTTCACTTACAAGGTGCGCAAAGACATAGTCATCCGTCAAGAAGGTACTTGATCTTGATACGATAAAAAATATTTGAATAACTATATCAATTTGATTTCGAAATTATTTGCGAATTTAATTTGTTTTCTATTTTAACGTAAACATCAACTTAGTACTTACCTTCTTGTGACAATGACAAAAAATGACTCTAATTAAAAAATGTGCTGTAAGGCATACCAAACTGTATATGGATATTAGTGATTTAATTTTACATTTAGCTATTTCAACCTGGAAATGGTAACCCATTAATAGCAAACCCATACATGGCAAAGCTTATCGTTAAATGATGCATTGTTATGTGGAGTTTATTGTCACCAGAGAGATAATAAGGTATAAACTACATCCTATGAGTACATATACATCTACCTCGTGCCAAGCCTGCTTTACGTGGCGGGAGAGTAAATTAGCGCGCGAAGTGTCGCTAAGTGCCTCCTCCACATGCAGCTACCTGCCACACCGCACTCAAGTCTCTCAGCTAGCCATAGCAATGTTCAGTGCATATCACATAATATACCTTACAATGTTTCATTTTTTTTTACTGAATAGGCCAACGTTCGACTACAACCTGCATGATGTTAAGCACCACTGTAGTCTAAGATGTTGCACGCTTGCCTAGGAGAAATTATATTTATATTTATTTATTTAATTTACTTATGCACTAACAGCTTAACCCAACGCGTTCATTTAGCTACCTAGTACAATAATGCTAAAGCATTTGGGTAAAACATATTGAACATAGTAATTTAGCTCTTATTTCTATTCTTGTAATTTAATTTTATGCTTATGCTTTTATTTGTATGTGTGCCATCGATATGAGTCTAAGTTACTCGCAATAAAAATATTATGATTTGATATGTTTATATATCTCAGTAAATAGCTGAGTCGATTGTTGCATGTTAAAAAGTAAAAAAGAAACGCTTGGTCACAGTTCTCTGGTTTGGCGATTTTTATCAAGGACATACCCCAAGTAGATCTATTTTATTAAACTTATTAATTCTAAAATGCAACTTACATTATTCTATGTTATGAGATTCATTTTTTATAGTAAATAGATAGTGATAAAATGGAATTGATAAGAAATTGGTGCTACGCAACTATTAGTGTTTCCGTAGCACTGCTACGAAGCTACGCACTACGAAATTGATTTTCTATAGTAAGCTTACGTTTGAAATATATTTGTTTTCCATTTGTATATATTATACCCTATATTTAAATTATTACAAAATCCAGTACATAGCTCACCTTTCCTGAAGAAAGTTAAGCGCTACATCTAGACGAGATCTACTGTGACCCGATGGCTGACAGAAAAAAGGAAACCTTGGCTTGGCTTGGTGCTCTATAAGGCATCAATTGTAAAAAACTTTTTTTTTCCTTTGGCATCTGCGGTGTAATAAGCTTACCACGGCCTTTGCTTTTGAAGTTAAGAGTCATGTATCCGATGTAAAACAGAAAGAAGTAGAGGACCAGACACATTATAAAACAGAAAGAAGTAGAGGACCAGACACATTATAAAACGCGATTTATAGGTCGCGGCTTTTAATTGTGACATAAATCGAGCATCGAGTCTTACCAACCGTCGCGAACGCGTCCAAAAAGTCTTTGGACGTCCGCGGACGTCCAACACCGATCTGGCTGTTTTGAGGCTGCGCGTACCTTTTGTGTCACGACTATCTCTCTCATCCGACATAGCATATATAAAAAATACATAGTTTTATAATTAACTTACCCCCTCCATTCTTGTAGCAGAGGTAGGGGAAGCGCCACACGTTGGCCAGGTCGACCGCGAACCCAATGACCGAGAGGAGGAAGTCCACCTTCTTGCCCCAGGTCTCGCGCTCGCCGACGGCCGGCGTCGGGCTCTTCAGCGCCATCCTACTGCTGCACCGCACGACGCCGCCACGATCTGACATTAAACGTAGTGTTCTATTTATTAGTCTTGTATTCTTTTATTTACATATTATTTTTAATCTACATAAATAAAATTAAAAGGTGACTGACTGACTGGCATAGTGATCTATGAACGCACAGCCCAAACCACTGGACGGATCGGGCTGAAATTTGGCATGCATGTAGATGTTATGACGTAGGCATCCGCTTAGAAAGGATTTTTAGAAAAGCTACTTTTGAAGAGATGAAATAGGGGATGCAAGTTTCACTTCTTAATGCGAGCGAAACCCCGAGCACCCACTAGTTTAAACATAAAACTAGTGGTACCACCGGCAGCGGGGCAGGGCCCAAGCTACCGGTGCTACAGAGACAGGCACCTCCGGACAATACGCGCTGTGTCAAGGATCACTGCCTTCTGTATCTGGCCCCTAAACCTTCTAGGGAGAGCCTCTTGAGGTGTTTTATTAGTATTATTAGTATTCTCTTTCCTATTTAACTAACTTCAAAATAAGAGGTTCTCTATTCAACAGATTTTTTTTCTTAAAAAGGTAAATAGGTATTAATTCAATATCGGTAATTTAAGTTATACTTTTCCGACAATTTATGAAATGAAATTAATTATTATTTTTAGTTAGGTAGGTCGTATGGCAGATGTGGTCCCGTACTTGTTGTTTTTACTGAAATGTGCAAGTGTAGTCGGTTTTTTAATTTAGTAAAATTATTATGAAACTGTTGTTTGAATTAAATGCAAATAAAAATGTATGTTTCAAAGATTTCGAATATATCTTGTAACCTACTTCAAATTCTTTTTTGAGAGTCTACCTATATTGAATTAATATTACCAACTAACTTTTCAATTAGCAATAAGTGTACGATCGGTCACGCGTAATTAACCATAAAATAATCGCCAACACTTCACCACCCTGTTTGAAGCGGTCGTGTAATGAAGTGACAAACGTTATAGCGCCTGTCATTCCACTCTCCACTCTTTAGGTATAGGGTTGTCCCTGGTTACGTTTGAACGCCTTTAAACTAAAATGTATTGAGGTGATACAGATTCAACTATGTTTACATTCCATGCGATTAAAATTTTTCTTGTATAAAATATCGTTAAGGGTAATTAAACAGATTCATCCCAAAAAACAGTGTTATTTTTAGTAAATTGGCCTAGTGTATAATTGTGAATGGACATACACAATGGATAGCGATGGAAAATAATTATGTAGTATTTTAATGGACTTCAGAGAAGAAGGAAGAACTCAGTTCAACTGAATGTTGTTTTTTTAATAAATGCAATTCAATCAACATGTTTGTATTTCAGACAGAATCGATGTGTCTAAACCATATTTTCAATCCTTTGCGCTGAGCATTTTGAAATCCAAATCACGTAGTTGCAATAAATCCAGGCAGCCCTAGGCTCACTCGGCCCTCGGTCAAGTGAAGTGGTTGTCACGTCCACAACTCCAATGCAAGCTCGAATCGACTCGACTCGATTCAACTCGAATCGATTCGACTCGAAAAACCGCCGCATTCGAGCGCTGCCCAAATTGCATGCCATCGCCTGACGTTAACGAGGCTTTACGATATTCGATTAACTAGTTATCGATAGCTATGAACTATAGGCCAGAGTACTCTGTATGCTCTTCGATACTCAATATTGGTACATATTAATATTAATTGGTTTAATTTCCAATTACATTGAGTAAAATAAGTAAATTTAATATTCAAATTCAAAACATTTATTTACAGAACATAGGTTACATAAAGATGGTAACAGGTATTACAGAGCGCTACGTTCTTATCCATAGGGTGTGCAAATATGTACATTAAAAATAATAATTAATAATTGTTGCAACGATACAAATACTGCGATAGTAAAATTTATATTTATGCAAGATGCTGTAAATATGTATATGACGACTAAAGAATATTTTCTATTCCTTTTTCATTGCATTAAAATGTAGTATAATCAATTTTTTTTTGTTTCTAAAACACCCGTAGCTCGGCTAGGAGATTATACGCATGCGATCAATTATTTATTATTTTAAAGTTTGTTTGTAGTCGCTTTTAAATTGAGTTTAGTAGTCAGTTGTTATTTTTATGTGTATATTTTTATTCAATTTTTATTTCATATATTCAATTCATATTAAATTAAAGAGCAGAAAAGTTTGAAGTGTTTTTAGATAGGTGGCAAAAATGTGGAATTCCATTTGATTTCATTCGTTCTACTTCTATGGCATGTCAAATTACAAGTCCCAACTGTTGTCATAGCAGTCGTAATGCCATGTCAGAGGCACCTAAAGCGCTTTAAAAACTTACGTCATAGATTTCTTCAGTCACATATAAAAAAATATCTTCTTTCGTTAATACCTAGTTAATTTTGCATAGTGCATGACTTAACTACGCAAATATTTAAAAAATCGGACATTTCAAAAATATTTTATTTGTAGGGAACCTTTACAAAATTAGTATAGGTAAGAGAGAAGGATAGTAACTGCGACAAATAAAAAAGCAATATATCAACACAATAAAGAATAACTAAAATCGGTTTACGCAGTCTAAAATTTTGAAGGAACAAACATGAAAATCACTAACTAATAAATGAATTTGAGTTTGAAAAAAATAGGATAATTAACTTTTCCCATACTTTTTTTAGAACCTACCATACAATTTTATTTACGCAGTAGAAAGTTCTAAGGAAATAAATAATAGAGAAAAAAACACAAAAAAGTTAAAACCCTTACCTTTTTTGTAGTCTGTAAATAGTAAAAGAATGTAAAGAGTACTTACGTGCGGCTTGGCGGGCTGCGGTCTCGCGCCATGACCGCGCAGCGCGGAGCCCCACACGGAGTGCCGGCTCGCCGCGCGCTCCGCCGCCGCCCGCCAGCGCGACACGCCCACCAGGGCGGGCGCCGCCCTACGAGGCCTTATGATGAGTCTAGTGCTAGAATCACAAATAAAATAATTTGTGAGTGTTTTTTACAGAATAGACTTACTTTTGACTACGGTCCGCCTGATGCTATATAAATTGGATGAAATTGGACCACTTAGTTGTTTCATCTTGGGCTAAAAAATAGGTTTTTTAATCGTATTACGGATTACCGCTAGTAACACTAGTATGCTTTCTATCCTGAAATAATCTGGGGTGTACTAAACATGGTTGTACCAAACCTCCACGCCAAATTTCATCCAACTCATTCCAGTCGTCTGACCGTAGATATGTAACTAACACACTCATAAATCTTTGCTATTATAAAATACATAATTTATGTGATAGAAAAGCATGTTATGAGCAGTGGTTGATAGCTGACGCATCTTACAAGCGGATCATATTTAGCCGCAAAATATCGGCATGTTTCGATTTCGCTCAAAATTGTAAATTATTTTATTGCACTACAATAACAGTGTAATAGGGTCACAGGCCTATCCTAGCGGAATATGCAATGTGTAGAGCTTGAGTAAATGAAATATAGAATTCTTTAAGATCCATAGAATTTTCACACACACAAATAGTAATTTCTAACACATATGTACAATGTACATACACAGAGAGAAGAAAATATATTAGCAATAAATGAAAGCGATAAAACAATATAGGGTGTGTAACGAAACAAAATGACTATTAGTGTAAGTTATAACATTGAAAACGTATTATTGCTTTCAAATGTATCCTACACAAAATTTCTTATCAGATCTGATAAAAATTTTGTGGTGTTATACGTAGTCATAATTAAAAAACCGGCCAAGTGCGAGTCGGACTCGCGCACGAAAGTTTCCGTACTAATTTGCTTACAAAAATCTAGTTTCTACCTGTTTATTAAGATCGAGTAAAAATTGCTTAAAAATTACGTTCGTTATATGGGAGGCCGCCTTTAATATTTACTTTATTGTTATTTAATTATTTATTTTGAAAGGAAATATAAAAGTCAATATTCTGTGAAAATTTGAAGCGTCTACCTGTTACTGTTTTTAATATTGAGCAAAAAATACCAAAAAAATACATATTTATTGTACGGGGACGGCCCTTTATATATTTTTTTAATTTTAGTATTTGTTGTTATAGCGGCAACAGAAATACATCATTTGTGAAAATTTCAGCTTCTAGCTATCACGGTTTATGAGATACAGCCTGGAGACAGACAGACAGACAGACAGGCAGGCAGACAGGGAGACGGACAGACAGACAGCGGAGGCTTAGTAATAGGGTCCCGTTTTATATCTATATAAGCTGGCTTTTTACACCTACTAGTGTTATTACGATTAAGTTTATAAGCATCATTACCTGTATTTTATATAGAAATAAAAACTAGCTACTGCACTCATCACTAAATAAGCTAATATTTTTATATATCGTTTAGAGGCTACATAGATACATTTTTCGTAGTTATAACAAGGCCATATGATAAAACTATTTATCGTGATGATTACGATGGAAAGAAATAATTACAGTTTTTATTCGGCTTAGCCATTTCAGAGTAAAATATTGCTGATTATTACTGACTAGCCACATACACATACCTTGCAGCGTTAGGTAATACTTACTTTAGGAACTGGTTAGTATTTTGTTGAATTAAGTGAATAATGTAACATTATTAAATTATTAAAAAAAAAAAATTGTACCATTTAAGCTAGGCTAGACAAGGCTAAGACAAGCTGGGGCCATACTGTATGGCTTACTAAAGAAGCTTTTACTCGGCAGTATCTAGATAAATATTGATGATGATGATGATAATAAGCACACATTCAAATGCCAAAGTTCAAATCAATACTTACCACTTACACCACACAAGCCTTCATAATGCTGCCTAAGTAGCTACAGCCTGCTAATTACCGTTGGGCGGGCGCCCCGCCCCCGCGTCGCTGGGCGGGGCCGCCGCCCGCCCCACGGAACAAGCGTCGCCGCCAAATGCTCATCCTGTAATAAAATTGCTCAAGCTAAAGGAAAATGGGTCATCTTCGGCGGAGATTTCTACTTAGGCTAAGACATGGCTTAGCGGGTGCTTATTATACCTATTTACCATTTAATGCCTTAGATTACCACTACGGAAGGTATTTCAGACCATCATAGCACTTGGTTCGATGATAGATTATAATGTTTACAGGTCGGTCATTATGTCTAAAAAGGGAATAAATTATTGGAGATAATTTATAAATATCTATCTACAAGGATAATCCTAACTCGATATTTAAAGGCATAAAGGATACACATTTTTATGTTAACGTGCAATTACCTTGCGCAAATACATAAAAAAATGTTGTACTTACTGTGTACAAGGTTGTACCTATGTTCAATCTACTTAAAATTGTAAGTGCCCAAACAAACTCGCCTCTAAAAAACTAACCACACAGGTTACATGGTTTTGTAGCACATACATATCTGTGTTTTTGGTATAAATCACTCATAAAAGAAGTAAATACCTACAAAAAATAGGTACAAAACGCTCCTTTTCTAGAGCCTAATACTAATAAAACTGATGTGTAGCGTGGTTTTTTTTCTTTTGAGTGACACAATAATTCATATGCTATATTTTTTGTGACTATCAAAAGAGACCTAGACCGTGACTACTTTACCTACCTATTTTTAACAATTAGGTATAGAATTGTTTGACTACAACTGCACTGTATGTCGTCTAAGATATATCCTTGTTTTTTTTTAATTTTTTTTTACATGAAATAGTCTTACGCTTGACTACAACTTGCCTGATGTTAAGCAACGTTATAGTCTACGATCTAGCGCGCTTGCCTAGAAGTAACCGGTTTACTCTCGACTTGAAGACTGACAAATTATAGTTCAAGGGGAATAGAGATTCGGGCAAGGAGTTCCACAGTTTGGCTGTTCGCACGATGAACGATATACTTTGGTTTATAATTTTCACCTCGATTTGAGATTCTGTTGTTTTTTATGTGAAACGCTGTCGCTTCGCTGAGTTTCTGCTTGTTCGGCGATTGAATGAAGCCGAAGAGATATTAAATTGCAATTTCGTTGCACATACTGATATGTATCCGATAAAAGACCGGCCACCCTGGAACGATGTTATGTTTCAATTTCAGACTTCAACACGTCGCGTTGTAGTAAATAATGTCGCGTAAATAATAGGATTAAGCCAAAGTTACAGACGAATAAGAGAATCATTCCATCTACTTATCGAATATCGATATCATGTGAAGCTGCTTACAAATCTCAGATTTAAAAAAAAGTTAAGAATTAACTTAGAAAAATAGTACATTGTTACCCTAGGGGTGAAAGTCCCGAGACGGGGTTTTTTTTATTTATTTATTTATTTATAACGGTACACATAACAGAATGAGTTCATATATAAGCCAAATACACATTCAAAACTGGTTTGGTTTGGCGCCCGGAACGAAGTGAGGGCGCCAATAGTTCGAGGGACTAAATAAGTCTTTAACCCGAGGTAAAGACTGTGCTTTTCATTACAAATACAAGGAAAGTAAAAATAAAAACATGAATTAGCTAAAGAAAAGATGAGTAAATTTTATTTTACATTTAACAACAACTTTGATGAGATAATTTTATACAAAGTTTATGGTAAAATTAGAATAATTGGTTATCCCACTACCGCTTTAGCCTCTCCTCTTATAAAATCAGGCGTTAAATTCATATCAGAATCAGATGAACTCATTTTATAGGTACAAATCTCTGCTATACGTATGAACAAAAATCTACAAATCGAAAAAATAAATGAAGATCGAATTGCCGCTTTCCCGCCTATTTTGTTTGTTTTTTTTCTGTGGCCGGCCAGCTATTCAGCCATTATTTTTTATTTTCATCATTGAAAAAATGGTAAATGTTTTTGTTAAAAGTTATTTCAAAGAAATTGTTGAAACTAAATTATAATAAAGTTATTTAAAAAATATATATTCTTTAATCAATACTTAACTTTAAGTTATTTCAATTTTACATCGTGGCTGTATAGAAAGTTGGAACATGGTTCAATAGATATGTGAAAAAGAACTAGTTTTTTTAAATAATTTGAAATTGATTCTCCCTAGGGATGAAAAGTATTACTTTCATCCCGCTCCTCAGGCAACTTCAGACCTACTTTCAGAGTATGAGTAATGAAATAGTAGATTAGTAGCCGAGGGCTGTAAGGCATCAATTGCAGCCCGAGATAGTTAGGCGCACGAGCGCAGCGAGGGCGCCTATAGTTCGAGGGTGCAATTGATGCTTACACCCGAGCTAACTACTCTGCTTTACATCTCGATTGTGAGGTAAGGAAAAAAACCCGTATTAATGAAATAAAACATTTTAATGGTTAAAATTTGTAGTGAAATGAGAACAATTTTAAAATTTTAGGGACAGGTGTTTTATGGGTATGTTAAATGTTTGAGATTGTGATATTTGCTGGTCACGGACAAAATCAGAACTTACTCGTTTTTCTTTTCGCCACTTCATGAACTCGTCGTATGTTTTCAAATATCTCTCTTTAGAACTTTCAAGCAAAATATTGTTAAATACTAGTTCAGCTTCCATTTTCATTGCATCAGGAGTGCAGCTTACATAATATATATCGTCATCACTTGCAGAACTCATGTTTTTTTCCTAATTAGCACGTATTTATAAAAAATCCAAAAAAACAAACAACATTTAAGTTGAAAGTTTTCTATTCCCGCCTTTTTTCATCTTTTTTTGTCAGAAACATCGCCGTTCGATATTTAAAATTGATGACTAATATCACTAATATACTCATACGAAGAAGTTTGAGTTTGAATAGCGAAGCGACCTCCTTTGTCTACTACTTAAACTTTTTGAAAGAGTGAAAAGTTTTTTTTTAATTACTTACCGCCCTAGGGCTTTTCTAGCTACATTATTACCCTAGAGCGCTAATTGGTTACTTACAAGCCCCATTTGGGGGTAATAAGGACCTACTTACCGAACATGAGAGATGTAAAATATATTTTTAATATTTTATCTCTTTTGTACCTTTATATGGCTACTACCTGGCTACAATGCACGTAGTAAAAAGTTTATCTTATAATGACGCCATCTCTTAGCAGCAGAGTTACCAACATAAACTTTGTACAGGAAAAGCCTAATAAAAAAATCGGTCACAGGAAATTTAATTTAAAAATCTACCATTTTAGTAGTAGTTTTTCAATAATAGAAAGTAAAATTATATAATACTGGCAACTTTTTTCACTGATTGGTCGAAATTTCCTATTTATCTTTATCATAACCACCAATCACAGAGCTCCAAGCACGCAGTGTAAAGATGTCGTCGCGAGTGTAGATAATTACCGTAATTTTTTGCTTTATTTTAGCAAACCATTCGCAGGTGCAACTGCTTTTACGTTGGCCTTTAGTTAGTCTTTGTGTTTGCCACTTTTCTGCACATCCAGCAGGTATGAGCGTAAAAATAATCAATACTTTCCCTACCATGTAACCATGACAGATGATCAGTGCCCAATGTTTTTGTATTTGTAAATAAAAACAATGAGTTTTTATTGTTATTACATAAATAAATTAATCGCATTTGACCCTTATCTACAAGCGTCTCTACTTAACTTTTACTTTTGGGCGAGATTCGTTTGCATTGCAGTTTAGAAACCGCAATCGTGGCCTAATTTTTGTCACGGATTGAGATGGAAAGTTTCAGTTTAGCGTGACGGTGATGGTAATGTCGTAACAACTTCCTTGTGGTTTTGCGCAGTATGGGAGACGAGATCGACCCCTGCGAGTGCGTGTGGAACCATGAGCTGGCGATGCGGCGGCTCATCTCGCTGGTGAGCACTTATCTATGTTGACCTTGCGGCCGAGCCGTGCTGTGGGTGGAATTATCCCGTCCACGTACACAATAACACAGCGGCCACTCACAGCTGTATACTGCACTGTCACAATAAATAATATAATAGCCACATGACACTCGGTGTTAACGCAATTGGTAAGAATATTCAAGTAAAGGACACCTCTACCACAATTGTTTTTTTAATAGGTAATCAGCTGCTCCGTCTTATAAAATATCTGAAAACAATAAGATCAAATAATTCTTATTACAATTACGAGATAAAACTATTGTGTCAGCATACACAAGTATGAACTTACTTAAATGAATAAATGCATATAATTGGTTCCTATTACATGCTCCAATTAGTTTGCATGCTTATAAGCATTCAGTTTATTTACCTATTGTAATACATATAATATGACAAGTAAAACTACTAGGTACCTATATGAATATTTCAATTCTAGCATACAATCATACAATAATAAATATTAAAAAATCTCAATTACATTGAATAAAATTAATTAATAATTAATTACATAAAATACAGATTATTCTTATACTGTTAACATGAATAGGTACAAACTTTATATTACAAAGTTATTTTATGTAAGAACAATAATTTTATTACTCTAGAAATATGGTAATCTTTTTAGACATACATCAAAGGCATGCAAATAATAAGTTATGTAGCGGCTACATGGCAATTATTTATCGTTGATATGCCAATTATTCGGGTGCCTGCAAAGTTATTGTTGAAAGTTATCAGCAGCATGCCTACATTGTTAACTTGCATGTTACCTAACAACTTCTAGATTTCTTGCATGTTTTGTTTACTGTTTTCATTCACTTTTGTAATGAACTGGCTATTTGAAGATTTGCTTTATCAGATACAATATTCATGCTTATAAAAATTGTCTATATTGATTTTGAACTTGATTATTGTTAATTTGTACATTTGAATTTTATTCAAAACTTCTTTATTGCATAGACTACTTGTTTTTTCCTGTTTTACATATTTTATGTTGGTGTTGTGTGTGTATAAAAAAACAGTTTTTCAAATACTGTGCATAAT
Source organism: Macaria notata (assembly GCA_927399415.1). Classification (NCBI taxonomy): domain Eukaryota; kingdom Metazoa; phylum Arthropoda; class Insecta; order Lepidoptera; family Geometridae; genus Macaria; species Macaria notata. The sequence continues at coordinate 12,248,779 of OV656730.1, forward strand.
AAATATAATGATGCACATTGTAGAAACAAGTTATAAACATCATAATATTCCTCTTCTCACTTGTATCACTCTTGAAAGAGTGGTTGTGTACATTATATTCATTCATTAGACTAAAACTGCTTTATACATTTTAATGTAACTAGGCCAAATATTATCATCAAATATTAGTCAGTTCTCTTATCAGCTGTGGACCAACTGACTGGGATAACTACATAAGTATTTGTCTAATTACTATAAATAGGCACATTTCAACATGATCAAAAAATTATATGCAATCATCAAGATAAAACTTAGGAATAAGTCATCATTGTTGTTAAACACAAACTATTATGCATAATAATATCAGTCACATGTAACCTCTGTCTCATTCATAAATTCGGAATATCTAAAATACTTTTCATAAAATTACTTAAATGTAAAAAAATACTCACTTAGGTTTTCAGTAACTAAGTGCTAACCTAAATACATAACTTTTCGTTTATCATTTATGAATCATACTTTACGAAAATTTATTTTATATAACATGTTTAAAATACATTTTAAAGCCCATATAAATTTTATGAATAAGACGGTAAGTATCTTTCTAAATTTTACTGATAACTTTGAAGAGACATTATGTCTAGGTATGTTTATCGTTTACAAAAGTACAAATAAAAAAATCAACATATATGTATGTTAACCAAACGCTTTTCACTCACGTGTAATTCGCGTATGTTGTTTACGCGTTACGGATGTTATGACATCCTTCTTCAGAATTTATGTTCTGGGAAGTAATGTCTAAGTCAACCTCTTTTATAACCACACTCATAGGTCTTTCCTACTATTCCAGCTCCGTCAAGGCCAGACATACTGCACAGACGGGGAGTGCGTGGACGAGCTGCCAGGGCTCCCGCACGCCGACTCGGCTGGGGGCAGCTTCCTCACCGTGTTCCTGGTGATGGCGCTCGCCGTGGCCATGTACGTGATGCGCCCGCGCCGCAACCAGCTGCAGGACGCAGACAAGCCCAGTGCTGCTAACTTCCAGGTTGGTTGTGATTAAATAAATAAATATTTCATTCTCAGCAAACTTAATATGGAGTATTTAGAACAACTTTGACACAACATAAAATAGATACGTTTTTACATATGTATTTTTGACCATTAAACTATTTGTATTTTTGATATAAACACATCAGCAAATTGTTGCTCGCATATAAATTATTTTCATCAATTACAAATTTGTGGAGATTAGATTGAGCTTTAGTCGCGTCTAACCTAGATATATTCTTATAATTGATTAATTAATAAATACTTAATCTAAGTGAATAAAATAGTTTTTTTAAAAAGATTCACGAGTCCTTCACCTGACATTGGTTGCATATTTGAACATTGAAGTTAACTTATTTTGATGATTCTGTACCCAGTAAAAACAGAAAAGCCACACACATTCCATTTCAAATAACATCTTTTTTTAAGCTATATTATTTAAATAGTTCATTCAATTGAATGTTTTAGGTAAGTACATAAGGAACATCATTAGGTATTTCAGAAATGGGTGGGTGACATCAGTGATTCATACATAAAAACACAACAACACTTGAAGTGTAGTTTTATATGGAAACTTGTTTTGTTTGACTTCATCCACAGGCTACATACTATATTATACAATATACATGTGTATAAGGTTACAAACTTAACAAACCCGAGAACAATCTAATATTAGTTACCAATTGACGCAATTAATGTTTGTTTAGCTTTACTAATTTGTAAAACAATTAAGTGTTAGGTACTGAGTGTAATCTAGAAGTAATGAGTTCTATTAAATAATCGTCAGAGTGATTTTCAAGTTCTCAAACCCAATTAGCCTTTATCATTAATGAGAATCTTATCAATCTTCGACAGTTGCTAATTTTACTCGCTAAGTAACTTACTGCTTAACGAGCATCCTTATCACAATGTTATCTAAGATTATACAATCTTGATTTGATTTAACATTTGAAGATTTAAAGTGGATGACATGTTACATTTTGCTGTTTGCCATTGATAATCATGTCAGAAGCCCTAAGCGTTTTATGGAAAACTCGGCACTGGAGTTAGACACTCACGACTATATTGACCTCTATCTCCTTCTTATGCTATCAATGATAAGAAGAAGATTATTATATTCAGTTTCTTCATCTGCATTATTATAAGCTGCTTCTATATTTCCAGGACCGCGATGGAGCGCCGCCGACGCCTCCGCGAATTTAATCCGGACTCAGACACCGCCTCGGCACGCCAACTTGGATTCCAGTTATTGTATTATAAAATATTAATATTGTAGTCGTGAGGTCGATACGCCAAGCACAAGTCTTAGGGCGGGTTGCGCTGCGCTACAGACAAATTGTGTATGTATTTATGTATATACAGGCAGTCTCGTAGTAAATATTGGAATGAAAGTATGTATTTTATGTATGTACATATGTACTCGTACCTAAATACCTACTTTATTATTTCGTTTCCATTTGTTTATTTACAGAGCTGCCTGATAAATGAAAATAAATTGTATAGAGGTATTAATTTGGTATTATCGTTTGAAATTAAATAATTGTATCTGTGTTTGTCCTAAAAACTCAAGCGGATGTGTAGTTGCAGCGTAAGCGTTCTAAAGAAGTCGCCGGTTTGGTTTGGTTTATTGAAGTAGGCACAGAATAGATAAAGCACTCTGCTTTTAGCATTACTTCCGGCATGGATGAGATAACTAGCCACTGCCCGCTGCCTGTGTGCCTCTGAACTTGAAGTGGTGTGTTGTGCAGACTCCGGCGAATCGTGTATAGGATATAAAATATTATAAGTAATTGATTATAATACAGTTGATTATCCGAAGTATATATGTACAGTAAGTAGGACTGACCGTTGCGTTGCCGAACTCGACTAGCCACTATAGAATAATTTCATTTGAGAATCTTAGATTCTGATATCTGTGATGTTTTATGGAGCTCGCGCCTCACGAAACGATTCCAAATATTTGTACATTTGGTACCTACTGTTCTTTTGTATGAATTATCATAATTTAAGAGCACAAGTCGAAATGCAATACGACACGGCTATTTTGTGATATGATTCCATATACGACGCCGAACATTTGTATTGAAATCGGCTGACAAAATAATCTTGTCGTATTTGACAATGGTGTCAAGGCCAAATGTAAGATCACAATAGTGCAATACAAATTTATGAAGAGAAATTAATCGAGATCTGATATTATCTACTTAAAAATCACTCACTCTGTTTATGGTTTGAATTATGTAATAATGTTATATTGCATTGTGTGTGAATAAACTCGAATAATGTACCTAGAATGTCCTTGATAATGAAATCAGGCATCGCCAATTCAGAGTCTTGATCATATCTGCATGCTACAGTTAATTTGGTGTAAATTATTATCATGCAGTGAAACTATGTATGTGCAATGTAAATTATTAGAACTACTTGTTACAATTGATAACATTATCAAAGTAACTATTTGACAACACAAGTGCAACTTTAACCAGTTGCAGTTTTACTCGGCGTAATAATATTCATGAATTTATTTTGCTCAGGCCACAATATAATTAAAGTTAATATAAAAATGTAAATAAAACCTATTTCTAATATTTTGCGACCTTATCACGCATATATTCAGCTTTTAGTTGGGTTTTATTTTCCATTATTCCATTAGTGTTAAATATCCACGTTAGTTCTGGGTTGGGATTACAATTTTATGTATTTAGCACATTACTATTTTAACTAAAAGACAAATCGAGATTGTATTTATTTTATGATTTGCAAATAAACAATTCTATTTAAAATTGTACTTTGTTTTTATTTTAAATATGTATGTTTCCTTCTAGTAAAGCTTCTAGGAAAAGAAAAAAAAACAAAAACTTAAGTATTTATTTTAAATGAAATGAAATATTGTACACAAGTTCTTACTGGTCAAGCACAAAAGGAAACGGTAGAAAAATGCACGAATTGATTACAGTGTCACATCATATTCTGGATTTATTGAAATGCTCGGCATAAAGCTTAGAAATTAGTGCACTGACGCCCTGAAAACTGGACTGGCCTGAATTCATACAAAAATACTTCACGACTTAGTAAAAATAGTTGTAAAAATGTTGCTTTACATAATATGTTCGCGCCGCTTCAAGCGGGGCGCTCTATATATCATGACTCCTGTATCCTGTCTACTTCGCTCTTCACTTTCTTCAATAATGTACTTATCTGCTTGTACTTGCCGACCGAGTTTGGTAGGTTCTCGAAGTTGATGACGTCACAGATATCTTTAGCGAACTTTTCATCGCTGGGTAGTTTCATGAAGGGAGACGCGACGTTGATGACGGGAGTGCCGTACGCAGTCTCTCTTACCTGACCCATTGCAGAAGTTGGTGTCGTGGGAACCGATACATCTGTACTTGTTGTTTCCTTTGCATTTGGCGTACTGAATTCAACTGTTGTTCTACTGCTTGTTGGTATTTCAGCTCTAGTTGAATCTGTTTCAACAACAGGTTGACTGTTTTGACTTGATTCAGATTCTGTCTTTTCACTCGAACCACTGTTTATATCATTTTGAGTTTGTTCTGTTTCTTGTGAAGCTTTATCATCAACCATTTCAACATCTGTAGGTTTATCAGTAGTTACTACATCAATTTCTTCATTGTTTGATTCATCAACTTTACTGTCTTTAGCTACACCTTTACCGTCATCTTCTTCAGCAGGTTGACTTGTTTGGTGTACTTTATCATCGACGACTTCAATATCGCTGGGTGCCTCGGTTTGGCTGCCGTCTTCTGTATCTACATCAATGATAGCTATGGTATCTGTGTCTCCATCTTGGCTGTCTTGTTCCTTGCTCTCTACATCACTGTGTGCAGATTCAGTCCCGAGCGCGTCCAGTAGGAGCCGCTTCTTAGCCTCGAGGTCGTCGAGACTTGGACTCGCTAGACCACTCACTGGCTCGGACACATCCTGGAACAATCAAATGTATCAATGCTTCATCCAAGTCTTCAGTGATATTAACTTTGGGTCTGCTGTTGTCGAGTAATTTGGAAAAGAAACCTATTCAAGCTGATTATAATGTAATGTCTATATCAGTATTTTTTATTGACAATCTTGTCAGAAATATGTACATTAGTAACAAATAAGACCATAATAAACTCACCCCATCCACATCGATAGTGATCATATCAGCGACTGGCACGGGGATGTCTGCCACCTCCATCACTGCCACCACCTCTATATCGTCATCACTGTCCACCTTCAAGATACTCTGACTGTTATTAGGTGATACAATTTTCTTTGGCGACTTTTTATCTTTAGGTGATTTATGTTGTTTGTCTGATTTATCTTTGCTTGGTGTTGTTTTGTTGGTTTGTTTGTCAGTAGGTAAGGGTGGTGGTGTTTCAGGGGGCGGAGGCACGTCGGGCGGCGGGGGCGGCGGCGGCGGCGCGTCGTCCGGCAGAGGGGGCTGCGATGGGAACTCTGCCACCTCTGGAATATGATACAATTTTGTTAGTGACAGTTGTAGAATGTATATCTTTTATTTTTTAAATAGGTTAAGTTTTAGAATCTGGTTTTTATCAACACTTTTTATTTTATTTCAGAGCTTGTTTTTTATTCAGTTAAACCAGTGTCCCTTTACATGGTTGACCATCACATATTAATCATGACATGTTTTGGACTTCCAAATAGGGTTGGATACTTTGAACTACAACTATCCGATTGTAAGTAGCTTACCTAGAAGGTACAGGATATCATACAGATGCAAACAATAAAAAAACGTCCGAACACTTGATAACCACCTTTTTTGATGTGTGCAATGTCCCAGAATATTTCTTTATTTTATTTTTAAATTGGTTTGTTATATAAATAAAGAAAATAGAAACATGTTTCACCATCTCCACTGTCAATGTCCATCTCCGCGGTGCCGAGCGCGGTGCTGCCCGCGGCCGCGCTCGGGAAGAAGGTGAGCTTCTTGCGCTTGTACGCCTTCATGGCGTTGGGAGCCAGCACCGACAGCATCGCCAGCTTGCTGTCTGCCTCCGACGGCGGCGGCAGGCCTAGCTGGTGCGCTTCCTGCAATTAAATAAATTAAGTTTGATATTTTTTTTAACTTGAACGGGTTTGCACTTCGCCATAGTTTACCTGATAGCAAGCAAAGGTTATGGCCTAAGATGGAGCGTGCTTACCCGATAAGAACGGTCTTTTTTAAAATTAAACATGCTTACAAGACACATTATTTCTTTCCATATTATCTGAGGACTGAACAGTCGTGTTAAAACCATCCTCATAAATTGGAAACATGGCTGGAGACACATAAGTTAAGAACTAAAACAATGTGGACTACCATTTCTAGACTTTTCATATTTCAGACCTTATGATCGTTTTATTTACTTTTTTTCGCTCCGATTTGACATGAGAGTAAAACATTGTTTTAACAAAAACAATGTTTGTAAGAACTACAAAATTTTATTTTATGGTATGAGATGTTATGGTTTAAGAATACAGTAGAGCCTTGATAATCCGAACTAGCAAAAACTAACCCCTGTTCGGACTCACGAAGCGTTCGGATTATAGTATGTAAGGAGAAAAAAAAACATTTTTATTCTTAAAATAGTGTTTAATTATATACATAGTTTAAGAGGTACAGTAAGCAACGAGCTGGGCTTTACATATTGACCTTGGGAACGCTCTTATTACAAGCAGCGTAAGGACTACAATCGTAATGCAAATGAAAAGCCCGGCTCGTTGCTTACCGTACATTTACATAATAATTAGGTACCATAAAATACGTAAGGTATAAATTGTCTATTTAGTCATAAACTGATCTATTTTAGTTTGGCGAGTCCTGTTGATGGACCAGAAAAAAGCTTTGTCCCTCAAGTTACGTAGCATCATCTTTTCCGATAAGGACAGGTCATTTTCTTCAGCCCACTCCAAGCAAGTGTTCAAAGATGATATGGCTTGTGAATGAGTAATTTTCTTGACATTTGAAGCAAAATAATCTTCAGCTAAAGACTCGTCATTCTCTTGCGTTATTTGGGTTATGATCTCATCATCAGTTATAGGATCTGTGCAATTCTCCTCTTCACTCATGGACAAGAAAGTGGAAATGGTTTCTTCTGTATAACCACGATTACGTAAAAGACTGAGCGGGAGATCGTCTTCTACGTCGAAGTCATCATTTTCTTCTGATCTATCTTCTGTTGAATTTATTTTTTCAGGCCAAAGAGGCTTCCAAGATTTTTCGATAAGAGACGATGATACATGATCCCAACATTGCGCTAGCGAAAAAATGGCGTCTTTAATTGTGACGCTTTTTATAACATCATGCAAGGTTAAAGCCTCATCGGCTTCTTGCTGCACGAACATTTGAATCAGGAGTTTCTTTTTGTAATTCATCTTGACATTTTGGATTACGTTTTGATCCATAGGTTGGATCAAAGGCGTACAATTTGGAGGCATGTACAGTACAGAGAAGTTGCCGTCTTCTGTTGTCAAATCTTCAGCATTTGGATGTCCAGGGGCATTGTCTAAGAGTAGCAATGCTTTTTGTGGCAGTCCCATTTTTTTTAAATGGCGTTTGACTTCAGGAACAAAATGGCCTCTAAACCACTCGAGAAAAATATCTCTGGTTACCCAAGCACGCCTCTGCCCTTCAAAATGCACTGGTAATTTTACAGATCCAAAAGATCTTGGCTTTTTTGCCTTCCCCACAACTAGCAATGGTAATTTGTGATTCCCTGTAGAGTTTGCGCAAGGCATAAAAGTTATTCGCTCTTTAGACACTTTCGACCCAGGAGCGCTAGTTTCAGCAGAAGAGGCTAAAGTTTTGTCCGGCAGAACCTTCCAAAACAATCCTGATTCGTCGGCATTGTAAATTTGTTCAGGGCAAAGGTCCTTTTCATTTATCTCGTTTAGGAATTTTTCTTGGAATGGTTGAACAGCTTCCGTATTGCTAGAGACTTTCTCACCTGACACTTTCAGCTGACGTATGCCATGACGTTTTTTAAAATTATCAAGCCATCCTCTACTTGCAGAAAAATCCGAACCTGTTAGTTTTTTATGGAAGAATTTAGCTTTTTCCATTACGACCTCACCAGACAATGGAATGTGGCGTCGTCTTTGTTCTAAAAACCATGTGAACAGTGCTTCTTCTAGCACTGGATTCTCTGGTAATTTTAGAGTTTTTCTGAACCCTGGTCCTTTCTCAGTTTTAGCTATAAAAGATCTCAATTTTTGCTCATTTTTCGTGAGGTCTGTAATTGTTGATTTTCCAACGCCATACTTACAAGCAAGAGAAGTTGCCGACACTCCGTCCTTTAAACTGTCTAGTATGGTATATCACTTCGGTGCGGCAAAGAGTAAACACTGATGCAAACTAAACTCCGTTTCAAAAAATAATTTTATGAAGAAAAACACCAAATTCCACAGTTTAAAGATATTACACGTCTGTAATATTAGTGAAAGTGCACACGGAAGCTATCGTCGAAGCTGCAGTCTAATGCAATTTAGAAGAATCTTGAAATGTATATTCACTTTATCCGTGAGTTATAATATTCTACCCTAATCATCACGCTGTGCAAAATAAATTGACACAGCAAAGCTGCAACTTCACTTCAGTGGCTATTAACATTGACTACATACAGGTATTTCGAAGCTCCTGATAACATCAGACTGGCCCAGTGGTACACTGGCTTGAGTAATCCGACGGCAGAGGGATCGAATCTCAATTTACACCGTCTTTTTGCACTTTGAGTTTTTTGTCATTTTTTTGTCATTTTGGTCCTTGACAACATGTCAACAAAATGCAGTGGATGCAACAAGCCCATTCAGAGCCTAGAATTCCTAGAATGTAGTGGTTGTCAAGAAACCTATGACCTCACCTGCCTAGGCATGGACACAGATAATTTTGCTATTTTGTCACAGGACAGCAAAGACAATTGGGTTTGTCCACTGTGCGTTAGCTCACGGCCTAAAGGGGACAATACTCATACTCCTATTGGAAGCCCTGTTGGGCCTCTAAATAATACGTACACTACGTCAGACCCAGGCAATACCACCCTAGACAGAGTAAACCAACTGCGCGGCAACCGAAGACAAGCACTTGCTCCAGCTATGATCTGTAGTAGTGCGGACTCTGAAAACCTGGTGCAGCTAATAGTGGAGGTAAGGGGCCTCAGAGAAGAAACAAAAGATCAAAACAAAGCCCTGGCCCTGTTGAGACAAGATGTCCACTCACTTAAAGATCAACTATCTTCAGTGCAACAGGCTTTTAAATCTAAGGTATCAGCCCTGGAGAACAAAGTTTCCAATCAAGACGAAGAAATATCTGCACTTAGGGGGTCTGTTAGTGTCTTGGAAATGCTCTTAAACGCCCAAGAACAAAGAAACCTGCGCAATGAGCTGGAGATCGCTGGAGTCCCGGAGGCTGAAAGTGAAAATCTTCAACAAGTGGCTTTCCTAACAGCTTCTCGCTTAGGCGTAGAACTCACTGAGGCAGACATAGACTGCGTCTTGAGAGCAGGCCCCAAGCGTGCTCCTGGGTCTTCAAGCAAGAACTGGATGCCTAGACCCATTGTGATAAAACTACTTCGCCGATCGAAAAGGGATGAAATCATTCAAGCAGCCAAATCAAGGCGTAATCTTACGTCGGAGATTGTGTCTCAGGGTCCCGCTAAGAAGCTTTACATTAACGAGAGATTAACGAAATCCAACCGTGCTCTTTTTAAAGAAGCCAGGCTTAGGGCGCAGCAGCATAATTTTCGTTTCTGTTGGATTCGAAACGGAGCAATATTCGTGCGTCAGGCAGAGAAGAAGCCAGCTTTCCCCATCTACACACTTTCTGATCTCGATCTTCGCGTGGGCCCTGTCAGCGAAGCTGTTCCAACTGTTCCAGAGACAGGCTTATAACTTTATATATAGTACGATCTTCATAATATGTATCACGCTCATTTATTCCATTATAGTAAAAAACATTCACTTCGCAATTCTGGCTATTAGCACCACCATAATATCACCAAAAAACACACTTCTCAAACTCACTTACATCACCCTACAAAACTCATTTCACTCGCACATTCTCATTCACAAAAAGCACTTATACACACACTCCAAACGTTACAACAAGACTGACAGTCACAATTTCTTCAAACGTTTAGTTTTTCAATACTTTTAAAGATGGGTAACATTGATTTGGATACTGTTAAAGATTTTGATAATTCTTTCCACATTGACTGTCAGGCTTGTGATACGATAGAAGACTGCAAAAAATATCTTACCGATTTACATAACTTTAAACTTCTCACGCTCAACATTAGAAGTATAACTAAAAACTTTACAGATTTCTTGATTGCTTTTCATCGCTTGGAAATTAAAGTCGACATCGTGATCTTGACGGAATGCTGGCTAGGATGCAATCCATTAATAGGTCAAATTCCCGGCTATGGAAGTCACGTGACTGAAAACATCAACAACAAATCTGGTGGAGTTGTAATTTACGTAAAAGAAACCCTAAATTGCAATATATGTGAATTAAATATTAAGGATGCTGAATGTCTCAAAATTGACTTACCTGAAATTGCCATCATCTATGCTATATATCGTTCCCCTTCGTTCAGTAACATAAATCTTTTCTGCAACTCTTTAAGTCATTCAATAGAACAACTTAATACTAATCTACCTGTTCTTGTAGCGGGAGACTTAAATGTAAATATAAGAAGTCCTGTTGAAGAAATAGGCAACGAATATCTGTGCATGATGGCTGAACTAGGCATGCAACCAATAATCACTGGCAAAACACGAGAAGACTCTTGTTTGGATCATGTGTTCATAAAAGGTAAACCCGCATTAATTCAGGGAGTGATTGCTATGTCAGATATAACTGACCACTCCTTGGTAATGATGGGCATGTCAACAAACTCTTCTGCCATCAATCCACAAAAAAACGGAGTAGTCATAAAGACAGATTACAAAGCTATTGCCAATGATCTTAGGAGTGCTGACTGGTCCGATATTCTCGATGAACACGACGACGTTGATAGGGCTGTTGAGAGATTTCAGGATATCATCACGGCTGCCATTCGAAAACACTCGTATACTAAGCGTATGGATAGATCACAAAATGTATTAAAGCCGTGGATAACACCAGGCCTAATACGCTGTATGAAACACCGTGATAGGCTCCATCTTGACATGAGAAGAAATCCAAAAGATGAAGCAAAAGCAGCAGTCTATAGAAGATATAGAAATTTCTGTAATAACTTACTGCATAGACTTAAACAGGAACACGAGAGCAGTAACTTAGAGGCCAATAAACGCAATCCTAAAAAGTTATGGAAATCAATTAGATCTATAATAGAAACTCCAAAACACCGATCAACTGCTACCGAGCTCTTAAACTGTAAGCAAATGCCGCTTGACGCGGTGAACCACTGCAACCAATACTTCGCTAACGTTGGTAACCAGCTCGCTCATCAATTGCTAGAGAAACTAGGTAAGACTGAAACTGAACTAGCCGAAGAAATAGCTCGTCATCGTACACACCCTGCTCACTCATTCTTCCTGCATCCAACTGACGAGTTTGAGGTGGCTAGGATAATCGACAAGATGAAAAAAGACAGCGCTCCTGGACGCGACGGTATTAAACCTGCACTGATCAAAGACATTAAGTTCGAGATATTAGCACCACTTACCCACATTTTCAATATTAGTCTCAGTACCGGTACTTTCCCGCAGCAATGGAAGATGGCTTGCATTACACCGATACATAAGAAAGGTCCAAAAAACTTACCTGAGAACTACAGGCCAATATCGTTGCTCGCCACCTTTTCGAAGTTGCTGGAAAAAGTTGTAAACCACAGACTTGTCACCTATTTGGAAAAATTTAACATGCTTTCGGAATCTCAATTCGGGTTTAGGCGTGGAAAATCCACCGAAGATGCTGTGGAACTTCTTTCTAGGAGAGTTTCAGAAAAACTGGATAGTGGTAAAAAATCGATAGGTATATTTTTAGACCTAGCTAAAGCATTCGATACTATTTCAGTGGAAATCCTATTAAAAAAACTAGAATTAATTGGAATAAGAGGGTTGCCACTGAAATGGTTCGATAGCTACCTAGGTCACAGAAATCAATCCGTCAAAATCGGAGAATGTATCAGTGACACATTAACATCATCATTTGGAGTACCTCAAGGCAGCGTCCTGGGACCAACCTTTTTCATACTGTACATGAATGACATTCACGAGGTAGATCCCGTTGGAACAGAGCTAATATGTTACGCAGACGACACAGTCGCCATATTCAACGGAAAGACCTGGGAAGAAGTGTTTAAAAAAGCAGAAACAGGCATGATAAAAGTCAAAAGTTGGTTGGATTCAAATCTTCTCACATTAAACATGAGCAAAACCAAATATGTCTGTTTTCACATAACTAAAGCAACCGAACCTAATCCTCTACACTCTCTAAGAATTCACTCCTTCTGCACGCTATTAAACTGTAACTGTGACTCTATTTCCCGCACTCAGACCATAACGTACTTAGGTATCACAATTGACGAAAATCTTTCTTTCAAAGCGCAGATCTCAACACTTGGGGCAAGAGTCCGAAAATTGATTTATGTAATAAAAGCTCTACGAAACTCCGCTAATAGAAAAACTCTCCATCTTGTATACACAGCCTTATGTGAGTCGATACTCTCGTACTGCATAACAACGTGGGGAGGCGCAGGATCCACCGCCATGATGAAGGTAGAGAGGGCCCAACGAGCAGTACTTAAAGTGATGTACAAGCGACCATACAGGTATCCCACAGACGATATCTATGCTGAAGCTGGAGTTATGAGCGTCCGTCAAATTTATATCCAGAGAGTTACTCTACTTGTACACAGAAACAAAAACAACTTCAGTTTTAGCCAAGCAGTATCTAACAGGAGACCCATGAATGCCACACTGACACGAGTCAGGACAGCTTTTGCCCAACGCTTCCCAAACTTCAGTTATCCGTTTATTTATAATATATTAAACAAAAAATGCAACATCATTGACATGACATTTCGAGAAACCAAAGCAAATATCACAAAGTTTCTAATGTCTCTCACCTATAAAGAAACAGAAGAGCTGCTCACCATAGTCAAATAATACTCTTCATGAAATATCTACTCGTTCAAGTCATGCTTCTATATAACTAAACACACTTTAGTACACTCAAACACACACACTCACACACACACACTCACACACACACACACACATTCACACATACACACACACACAGTTCCATGTTACTCAACTTAAGCCAGAACCTATTTTTATTTTTAAATCTTTGCAAATTTACTTTCTGAAATGTAAATAATTATTTTTTGTTCATACTATTATCAAAGAATCCGCACCGAAACACACTACAATGGACAGTTTGATTTGTGAGAGCGCCTACGATACAGGTCTCGAACCTAGTGTAGGGCTCGCGTAATCATTTAGGAACCTTTCACTCACTGCAGTTAAAAGCCATTTACTTACACCTTAAAATAAGTTAATAGAATTAAGGTTATATTTGTAAAACGGATATAAATAAATTTTGTAATTTTGTACTTAAAATAAGTTAATAGAATTAAGGTTATATTTGTAAAATGGTAATAAATAAATTTTGTATTTTGTATTTGTATTTGGTGCACTTTTCGGCTATAGTCAAAGTTTTATGTTTGCGTTTTGGTGTTGGAACCATCTTTATAACCTCAAAAAACACGCCGCGCACGAGTACAGAGCAGAAAAACGTGGAATGGACGCGCAACGTGGCAGTCGTAACTGCAGACTAACTAATAAACAACATAGCAGCGAGGCGAAGGCGAGGAAGTGGGGTGGGATAGCGACGTTCGGATTAGCCTGAGTACGGATTATCGAGGCTCTACTGTACACACATACCTCTTTGTACCTAGAACTGGCGGGTACATTGAAGCCGGGGAAGTCGAGTATCTTCTTGATGTCATACTTGTCCTTGCAGCCCGGCTCACACAGCTCACCTTCCTCATCCTCAGGGTCCAGAGTAGCTTGACCCTGCAGACAGACATTATTATTTATTAATAATAAATATATAATGTTTATAGTTTCTAATAATTATGCTAAAATTATTATGGTCACTGATAGGTAGGTACATAATGTAATGAGAATTTAATATTTTTTTGCTTTCCATTTTACACATTTACTCAAACTTGTACTTGAGTACTAACTTACCAGGTATCTTAGACGTAGGCAAGTATTAATTAATAAATAAATAAATAAAATGAATATTCCAGGACATTGCACACAGCGCCATCTAGCCCCGCACTAAACAAAGGCTTGTGTCGAAATTAAAATTGAATCATCAGTTCCAAACATAACTTTGCAAACTAACTTAGGGCATCTTTTTTCCATTCTTACTGTATAATTAGGTCATTGTCAAAACTTACTTGATTTTGCACCTATTAAAATGATTGTAATAATAACATACATACATAAATTCCATACTCACAGAAGAGTCAAACAGTGTGATACCGGAGTGTGATATCCTGGCCTCTTCCAGCCACCCCGGGGGGTATCCCAGCTCTCTCATGCGGTAGATGTACAGCGGCAGCTCGTGCCGATTCAAGCCGAGGGCATTCCGGAGCTGACCTGATATCCGGCCAGGCACCAGGTGACCATACTTCTGTTCATCTTCTACGTGGTAGCGACTGGAATGAATAAAGAGTTGGTTGTAAATACACTTTTTTATGTGATCACTTTTGTTTTTGACATCATTTTTGCCTGGTGTGCATGGAGCTAGGTATTTATTAATTCCACAATCATGTGTATTTATATAGCATAAACAGCAATTTCATGTTTTAAAATGTAAGTAAACACATAGTGATGACTGCTATGGTCATCATTACGTAGATATTTAGACCATGTGTTAGCAAAATAACATTGAATTTTTTTATAATATGAACAATAATATTTCTGATTAGCTTTCTCATAAATCTCAACTTGCATATTCACACATACTTAGGTACTTCCAAGATTTTAAATATGCCAAAGGCTTTAATATTATATGAAAATTACATATTTTAATCATACTAATCAATACCCACAGCATTGTGCATGTTGATTACACCACTATACTTTACTATCACTACGCCAAAAGTCACAATTATCTGTTATTCCATTGTGGGAAGTGGACAGACCACTATTTGTTTTATAAACTTGTATGCAAGATAAAGTTTAGTTATTATATCTTTTATTATATCATCTTATATTATATTATTACACACCCTTTTTTCGACATAGCCTTCCTGTTCTCATTAATGCGGGCATTGTTCCGGGGCTCCCGGCACTCCCTAATGGTGTGTTGTCCGTTGCAGTTGAAGCACATGGGCCCCCTCCGCAGCATGGGGGCTGGCGCTGGAGTCTCCTTGTCTGGCTGGTTGTTACTTATTACTGTAGTGTTCTGAAAACATGAATGTACAATTTTATTTTTGAACTGTAGGTATGTTACTTTGTAAATTTATTGCGAAGATGTCATATCCAGTCAGAGGTCATGATTTATAATGATAAAAATATTTACCCTCTATCTGATGATAATATAGCTATGGCTAGGTTCCTACCCTCAGATAAAAAAGCTGTGTCAAAATTACATCGTATCTTAATAAATCTTAAATAATTGTTTTTACTTGATAAAAGTTACAGATTACAGTCTAATTTGATTAAATCTAGTGTAAATCATATAATAAACCATAAATTGTGCAGAAACTTGTGTTTGTGTGTGTGATATTACGAAGCGCAAAATCACGCTAACTTTTCGAATCTGAGTCATTGAAACAGTTAAAAATGAAGTGTTTCGTGTGTGATAATGTCGTAAATGAAGACAATCTGGTGCAGTGTGACGGTTGCAAGAGATTTATATGCCTGCAGTGCAGTAATCTGACCAGTAGTGAGGCGCGCGTCATGGGGCTCAAAGGGAAGCGTACGCTTCTATACTTGTGCCCCCCGTGCCGGGAAGCTCTCTTTCAAGTGCCCCAATTGATAAAATCTTATGATACCTTGAGAGAAGAGATTAATATCATCAAAACCGAATTGGCACAATCTCGCGCGCAGAGCTACGCAACAGCCGCCGCGTCTGCAACGGTCGCCGCAGGCGCCGTGGGGGCGCAGGCCGCGCCCGCATCTACTCTCAACACCAACACAGTGTTTGAAGAAATAATGGAGCGTGAGCGCAGAGCAAGCAACGTAGTACTCGTCAATGTAGAGGAAAGTGCCTCCGACAGTGGAAGCGTGAGGAAAGCGCACGACGAGTCGATAGTGAAGCAGGTGCTGGGTGAGGTTCACGGGGCTGACGTCTACGACAAGGTGGTGGCGGTGCAGCGGCTAGGTCGTCGCGAGCCAGGCAAGAAGCGCCCGGTGAAAGTGGTGTTTAAATCTCGCCAGGATGCCATCTCCACCTTGAAGAATAAGAGTAAGGCCAGAAAGGAGGTAAGAATTTATGATGATAAAACACCCCTACAGAGACAAGAACTGCAACAGCTTCGTGATGTTCTCAAAATGAGAATAGAGAAGGGTGAGACCAATATAACTATAAAATATGTTAAAGGTGCACCAAAGATTGTTCAAAAAAACTAAGTTGCATCTCTAAGAATCCATATTATGACCTTACTTTTATGTACACCAATCTATTCTCATTACATCCTAAGTTTGATCTCTTACTACAGCGAGTTAGCTCCACAAACCCATCTATTGTTGTAGTCACAGAGACATGGTTGAATAGCAGTGATCGCAGCAGCTTGTACAATATACCCGGTTACTCACTTTACAGATTAGACCGTAAACATAAGAAAAATAAATGGGAAGGCAAAACGAGAGGAGGAGGTGTGGCCATGTATGTTAAGAACCATGTTAATGGAGTACCCATTGTTGTGAGACAGAACTTAAGATACATGTGTGATGATGTAGAAGCTCTCTACCTTGACATTCAACATGGTATTCATCATTTTCTTGTGGTTGGAGTGTATAGACCTGATGACAAAGATGAGTTCTTATGGAAAGCTCGGGACACCAAAATGATGGAAAATATTCAATTGGCCTCGGAGAACAATACTGTGGTCATCATAGGAGATTTTAACTACAAATGTTTAAAGTGGCCTTTATCACCTGATCAGTTGCAAATTAGGCAACACATTACTAAACCAGAAGATATTTTCATAAATATGTATGTAAACAGTAACCTATATCAATTAGTACAAAACCCTACTCGGTTTCAAATTAATCAGACTCCATCGCTGCTAGATCTTATATTGGTGAATGAAGAAGGGTTGATTAAGGATGTGACACATAATCCACCGATTGGAAAAAGTGATCATTGTGTATTGGACTTCAGTATTCAGTTGCTAATGCAACAGGGACGCTTGTTACCAAAGTATAGAAGAAATTACTCACGTATTAACTTTGACAACTATAATCTTGAGCTTCATAACAAACTCGAAACTATGGATTGTTCACTTTGCACTGAACAACTATGGATAGATTTTCAAAATGCAATTAACCAGACCTCAGACATATTTGCACCATTGAAGAAACTTAAACAAAGTAAAATTAAAAATAAACCCTGGTTATCCAAAGAAGTACTGAAATTAATAGCGGAGAAAAAGACTGTGGGACAATTACAAGAAATCAAAGGACCAAAACCATTACAAGCTGTACCACGACCAGAGCAATAAATGTGTAGCTTTGTCAAGAAGAGAAAGAAGTATATATGAATCTAGAATTCTGGGATTTGGTGACAAAGCATTTTATTCTCACATTCGGAGGTGTATAACTTCTAAAGTGGGCATCCCACCAGTGGTTCGAAGTCAAAGCGGAGATCTAGCAACAAAGCCAGAGGACATTGCTAACACATTTGCTGATGAATTTCAAAAAGCATACTCTTTAGAACCAGTAATGTCACCGGATATCAGAGTTTCAACAGTATCCCGGGTTGAAGAGAGCTTTTGTGACATTTCATTTCATTATAAGGAAGTAGAGAAAGTATTGTTAAGTTTGAATATTCAATCTGCTCCTGGTCCAGATTTGCTTCCAGGTTGTATCCTCAAGAATTGTGCATCAACTATTGCTCCAGCATTGACTGTGCTTATGAATAGCTCTTTTGAATCAGGGTACTTACCGCAGGACTGGATACATGCAATTGTTACTCCCATATTCAAGAAAGGTGACAAAACTAACCCAGCAAATTTTCGGCCTATCAGTCTTACTAGCATAGTAGTTAAAGTAATGGAGAAAATAATTTGTAAACACCTCACACACTTCTTGAACAGGGAGTGCATCATATCCGTGAAGCAGCATGGGTTTATGGAGAAGCGATCAACGGTAACCAATCTGCTCTCCTGTGTTCTAACCTGGTGCATGGAGCTGGACAGTGGAAGTCCGGTCGACATTGTGTATCTTGATTTTGAGCGGGCATTCGACAAAGTCCCGCACCAACGACTATTAGCAAAACTGGATCACTTTGGTGTAAGGGGGAAACTCTTAACATGGATAAAAAACTATTTGTTAGGTAGAACATTTCAAGTTCGAGTCGGAGACCACTTGTCGCAGTGCAGACAGGTGTTTAGTGGCGTTCCTCAAGGCTCAGTGTTGGCGCCCTTGCTGTTTGGACTCTTCATAACTGACCTTGTTGAGCTCATAGAGTGTCATACAGCGTTCTTTGCTGACGACGGGAAACTCTTCGCTAACCCTCTCATCAGATCAGGACACCTACAGCAAGACCTTGAACGGATACAAGACTGGACCAGAGACTGGGTTATCAAACTAAATGCCTCCAAGTGTAGTGTGCTTCATTTGGGAAGGAACAATCCCTGCGTAGGTTACAGCCTACATGGGAATGCCATAGCTGCAGTTAAACAACAGAAAGACTTGGGGGTTACCATCTCAGAAGATCTTAAATGGGTAGATCACATCAATATAATTGTTAAGAAGGCTAATTCTTTTATATATGTAATCCGGAAATCATTCCCTACTATGACTATTGACCTATTCATAAAGATATACAAGACCTACATCAGGCCACTATTAGAGTATGGGTTCCAAGTCTGGAGCTCATATTTTCGGAAGGACATTAATCTCCTTGAAAGTGTCCAAAGAAGAGCGACCAGGATGCCGTTAGCCTTACGCCGAAAAACCTATGAGCAAAGGCTGGAAATCTTGCGTCTTACCACTCTTGAAGAAAGGCGACTACGTGGAGACCTTATAGAGACTTTTAAACTTTTGAATGGACTATACAACCTCCCGGATACATCAAATTGGTTTATACAGACTAATCGTTGTGATCATAGCAGGGGACACAACCAGACAATCAAGCGATGCTCTGCCAAAACTAACACAGGTCACCACATACTCAGCAACAGAGTGGTTCACAACTGGAACAGGTTGCCAAAAGAGGTGGTCAGTGCAACATCTGTAAACAACTTTAAGAACCGGCTTGATGACTGGTTAAGTAAAACCAAAAAATCTCTTGTTAACTTGTGATCGTTGCACCAGTGGACTGTTTAATTTTTTTATCTCGTGGACTAAATAAAACAATTTTGACAGTGTGATATGGGTACATCAGCAATTTGCTGCTCGCCCATTATTCAAATAAATAAATAAATAAATATGAAATTATACTAATAATTTACTTTTGTATTATGATTTAGGTAACAATTGTTTTTATAGAATACCTATTATTTTTGTTAAATATTTCTTTTATAATGACATGGTTTCAAAAAATTATAATCTTTTGTGATATATGACATGTTCACTAATATAATTTAGATATTTTCCCTTGTTATTTTGAGACTTTCATATATTTTACAATCAACAATCAAACATGGATTATAGTACTGAATATTTTCAATAGACTATCTGAGTCTAATACAAACTTAGGTTGTAATGAAATACCCACCTGACTATAATTAGGTATGTGTACAGGCATATCACCACCGGGGTCAGTGTCAATAAAGAACAAATTATCAGCAGACTCTTCTGTCTCTAGGTCCCGCCCTGATAAGTCTTCAGGCCAAATGTCCAGTTCTAAGTCAGTCTCATTGTCAGACTCAGGAGTATCTCCATGAATCTTTATCAGGTTCAACATAAACTCCTTTATTTTCTTTTTGTAGTTCATGGCTATTTTGTTGTCTCTAAACTTAACAGTTATCAGTGGTGTCCTATTTTCACACCCCACTACTCCTGGATCACTACTGGAAGCTGGAGAGTCAACTATTATGTCTTCACTAGTAGTATTGTCTGAAAAAAACTTTTTTCCCTTTTCAATCTCTGAAACTGTCGTGTTTGGGCTCGTGGATTCAGAGACTTCATCCACAATGATATACTCAGTAGGGCTTTTCCCTCCATTTCTTATCGCCTTGGGAGAAAAAGTTGCATTAATTTTATCAATAGAACTATCAACATCAATAATTTCTAGACAACTGCTTTGAGTATTCGAGTCGCTTTGTGTACTATTGGGGCTGTTATTCCCTTCAATTCTACTTATTTTGGGCTGTTTAACCTCATCTTCACTGCTCAGCTCGCTATCGTTGTCTAGTTCAAATATGATATCATTTACGGCGGTACGTCTTTTAGCCATTTTTGCATAGGTCTCACATTAATACTCAATTGGAAAATATCGAAGAATCATAATTTGCACAAAAATTGCGAATATATTTATTATTTAAAATCGCCGTCCTAGCTTATGACATATTTTGACAGCGACCGATGACAGTGTTAATTGAATGAATAATTTATAGATAAGAAAGCCAAAAATACCGGAGAATCCCGTTTATTTTATAAACACTACATACCGCATCACTAGCATTTTGTTTTTAAATTGTTTGACATTGAGGTACCTCAATAGCTGTCAGAATAATTTGAGGTTAGAGTAGAGTTCAAATTGTACCACTGCGCTGCGTTTATTCTTGTAAATTATTAGATAAATACTAAAATGTCGCTTTTATTCCGTAAAATAAGGCACAATAACATAAGAAGTATAATTGGTAGACACAATGATGCACAAGTTTTCGTAGTTTCTTGTCGCAATCTAAGCATAGTACCATCTTTGTACGGTAAGTGGATATAAACAAAACTAGAAAATTGAAATATTTTGGTCAATACAAGGTTTTCAAGAGATTTCTTACTCAAATATCAATTGCAGATGGAGAGCAAGATCCGGCGCCTAAGTTTTTCTCTCCAGACGTTCAGATATTGCTTAAAAGGTTAACCCGCCCCGACTTCAATAAAGTATTTCGAAAAAGAACCAACAGTGGACTGCCTGTACTTAAGACGCCCAGTTACAAATTTCTAACCGACGAAGAACTACAAGCAGAGATTGCAAAAGCTAACGAAAAAGCAGACAGATTATTGCAAATGCCTCCAGTTGTACAGGTATTAATCATATACCTAAATCATAAGATTAAGTTCCTGTAAATGCTATCTTTTGAATAAGTTACAGGATTAAAAAAGGCTGACCTCTTCATGGTCTCTTAGTTTATAATAATCATATTTGGCTTTTCATTCATAAATGGATAATGACATAAGATATAAAATAACAAAAATTTATACAGACATAATTCTTTATTACATTTATTTACCTTTTATAAATATTTAAGGTACAAAAGCCTGTTGATGATGTGTTATCCAGCGACCCTGCTCTAGTTGGCTATGACACGGCCACATACTTGTTCACTGATATTACTTTTGGTGTGGACAACAAACACAGATTTATCATACAGAGGTAATTATTTAATTTGTCATGTACTTTCCACATATATAATAACTACTTAAATATACTTAGTACTCTGGTATATAGTTATATTCCACTTTATTTTATACTTTGCTTTAAGCGAGTGTGGCTTCGCAGTTCTAGTGTCTGCTTTTCATCCAGAAGTACCCTGGTTCAATTCTGGGCCTACACCAATGACTTGTATTTTCAAGTTAAGTGTGGATTTGCACTCACTTAATGGTGAAGGAAACCAACATGTTTAAGGACCACAATATCGGAGGACATGTGTCTGCTGTGGAAGGACCTAGTCACTCACCACAATGTATCTAGCCAAGAGAACTTCCGTAACGAATTAATTCTGCGAGGGAGTTATAACCCTCAGTCATGAGGAAATACAACTCAAGAGAGAGATAGTCTTTGCTAACATTATGTCAAGATAATAAGTAGCATTCTGTCACTCTTGGGACCCTGTGTCCCATAACAATCATTAGAATCTATCACACAATTGGTGTGAATGAGGAACATACAAACAAACTTACCTTATCTTTTGTGTAAAGGTTTTGATAAATTAATTTGCTATTTCCAGAGATCCTGATGGAACACTTCGAAGCTGTGATCATGATGTCAGGAAAAGGCTTAACCAGGTAAATATTATATGTTAAATTTGATGACTGAATCTTATCAGCGTGGCTTAGATCTCTAAACATTTTATCAGTTCTCTTTCATATTAATCTCTCAGATTGATCTTTTTGGCCTCTCTCCATTTGATTGATAATTTATTTTTATTACACTATTTATCACAGAAGTTATCAAAATCCAGTTTCTTCTAGGCAAGCACGCTAGATCATAGATTATAATGTTAATTAATGTCAGGCAAGTTGTAGTCAAGTGTCATGTAAACAAAAAAAACTTATTGTTTGTTGTCCATACATAACAAAACTAAGGTATCTGCATTTAAAAGAAATATCATGGGATCACAGAAAATCTTGCCAATTTATCTCCAAACTTCTATGAATGAATTCTATAAAATATGAAGATGGCACCTGATGATGATGACAAAATGAAATTAACTAAATCAATAATTGTTCAAATTAATTAATTCCAGGTATACTTTCCAATGACCGGGCGCAAGACTCGCGAGCCCCTCATGTTCAGTGATGTGGAGAAGTTCCACAGCCTCCTTGACCAGGAGCAGTATGAGTTTGTGCTGGACCGAGCTTGCATCCAGTATGAACCAGACGAGCCCGGCTACCAGAAGGTCACCAGCATTACCTACCAACATGTTGATGCTATGAAGAAATATGACTTGCTGAGGTAAGATTGAAGTTATCTGTTTAATCAGTTAAAATAGTGCAAACACTGATGTATTTACAAAAGAAAAGTATATATATGTATTATATCCCTTATCTAGTACCCTTGATACAAGCATAAGCTTAGTAGCTTCGTGGGCCTAGAAGGCTCTGTGTGATATGTCCTGATTTTTTTTTTAATGATGACATGCCATTGTATTGACACGGGAAATTACATGTAATGAGTTATTTTTTTTGCTTTATTGAGTCTTGCCACTACTAATGTAATTATTCCTGCAAAAAACCAAAATTGTATGGTTTAGATTTAGACAACAATAGTAGACACATATGTATATTATTCCATTTAGTACAAGTGATAGAGACTTCTGTGCCATACCATTATGTGCTACTTTGCCAACATATTCTATAATTTTTTTACATTATGCTCCAACTAGTTATTTATGTTTCACAACTAGTGGATCCTCCTGGCTTCGCTCGCATTAAGAAGTAAAACTTATATGCCCTATTTCACCCCTTTAAAAGTGGCATTCCCAAAAATCCTTTCTTAGTGAATGCCTAGGTCATAACAACTACCTGTATGCCAAATTTCAGCCTGTCCAATAGTTTGGGCTGTGTGTTGATAGATCACTATATCAGTCAGTTAAGTCACCTTTGAGTTTTATATATTTAGATTACTGGTGTTTAATTTAATAAATAATGACACCTACATCTATTGTTTCCAGATCGACGCGCCACTTCGGGCCGCTAACGTTCTACCTGAGCTGGCACAGCAGCATCGACAGCCTCATGCTGGAGCTGCTGCAGAGCGGCGCCGTGCGCGAGGCGGTGCTGCTCACTGCGCTGCAGGGCGCCTTGCACGCGGGGCATGCCAGCGGGGAGGCGGCGAAACCGCTGGTTCAAGAGGTGAAGTATGGCCAAGTGCAAACCCGTTCAAGTTAAAAAAAAGTATAGAATAAAAGAGCTTAGCATTGTGATACCCGCTACCCTCTTATTTTGTACAGTTCGCGCAAAACTTTATGAGCTCTCTGAAGTTAGGCCCGAGTACGTAACCGCGCATGGTACAGTTGAGCGCAATCATTATTGTAAGATTTAAAAAAAAACATAATACATTTATGCCTATCACAAAGTATTTAGATTTTAGGTATTTTTACGTGCAGTAAGATATTAGAACAAACAGGTAGGTATTTATTTAAGTAAATTAAAAACTTTAATATAAAACTTGTGCATTTATTTATTTATGTTTGGCGACGTAGCACATTAAAGCGTCCGCGAGGCATATCTAATTAAACCAAAAAGTTCGATAACAGTAAGAAACCACAGTAATAGAACAAACAAATAACAAATACAATATAACGGTGACAAAACTTAACAACAACAATAACAGAAACAAATAAAAATAACGAAAACAAATAACAGTAAAAAAAAATACAATAGGAATGAAAATTAAGTGTTACACTCGACTGTACTTTCGTCTACAACTTGCGCAAATGTTGTGTACGAACGTAGCACTCACACTAAGGCACGGCGCAACGTGACGCGAGCGGTGATACGGCGCGGGGCGCGGGGGCCGGTGCCCTCCCCGACGCCCTGTCCCGTCCCTCGGATACCTATAATATGCGTACTGCGCAGCCACTAGCGTGCGTGTTCCGAGAGCTCATAAAGTTTTGCGCGAACTATATGTCTATTTATACATGCCCCTTTTTTAGTTTCAATTTACGAAGCGTATGGAAAACGCATTCTTGCGTTCCGGGCATGTCGTTAATTCTCCGAAAAAGCAAAGACGCACTAACTTTAAATAATAAATGTAGTATTAGGCTTTAAACTTTAGTGTTATAAAAATGTTTATCTACACTAATGCTGTAACATTCTACTTATGTTTCCAATACTTGACTTATAATTACTACTGTTATAGCACAGACAACAAAACACTCAATTTAAGCAATTTCACATGATGCTATAATATCCACATCGATATCGTAATAGCTCATTATAACATCGGTAAAGCGCGACCAACCTGATTGCAGGGCCAATCAGGTTGGTCGCGCTTTAGAGATAGTTAGATTTTAATGGCGGCAAAATTACTGTGACAATACACGTACGCGTGAATTTAATGTTTCGCAATGTGTGCAACGAAGATGATGTAGTAATTTTAAGCATAGGTGCTAATGACAAAAATCCATATAAAATTTATGCACATTTAAGTAACCTATTGTATAAACTCAGGAAGGTAAAAACAATTATGTTTAGTGTTCTTTTCAATCCCTACCTGAATACAACTCATCTAAACCGAAATATACAACTGCTTGTAAATGATTTTATAAATTGTCAATACATAGATCTGAACTATCTCATTGAAACAAAAACAATCACACGAAATTTTGTATGCCACAAATTAAATATTGAAATTGATAACATCAATTGTACAAAACGTCTTTTAACACATTGTAAAGTCGCACTGCCAAAAACGTCCGACTATCCTGCGAATATAAAAGAAACAATATTACCAAAAAAAGGAACTATTCCTTATTACTTTAAAAAACACAACAACTACAAACCCAATCACGACGTCCAAATTGAACCCATTGTAAAAAACGGTACAATACCTTATTTCTTTTCACGTCCCAAAAAATGTCCTTCTTCAAAGGAAAAGCAATTTTTTCGTGAGTAAGAACAATTACACTTTACTCAACCAAAATATAGCTAGCTTGATAAATAAGCAAGATAAAATAAAAATTGCTCTTGATGAATTGACGAGAAAAAATATTAATGTAGATTTTATGTGCTTTTGTGAAACAAATATTAAGAGAGGAACTGAAACTAATGTAAACCTAGAAAACTATAAAATAGTAGCATCCTTTTCTAGGCCAAATTAAAAACGAGGTGGAACCTGCATATTAGCAAAAAAATACTTTGAATGTAAACAGATACATATTATTGACCCCATTTTATACAGTTTTGAATATTGTGCCGTTGAAATAATTCCACTTAGTCTCACTATTGTATGTTTGTATAGGATACCAAAAAGTAACAATGTCACTACTTTCCTTAAAAACTTAAAACTGCTGCTAAACAAACTCTTGAAGACTGGCAATGAAAGAATTATATTATGTGGTGATTGGAACATAAATATGTTAAAGGATACTGATCATTCTAGAACCTTAACAGCCATATTAAAAAATCATAATATTACGAACCACATTACTGAGCCCACACGCAAAGGTGAAACATGTTTGGATTTAATTGCTAGCAATTTAGAAGATATCACCGCTGATGTCCGAATACTTGCTCTCTCGGATCATGAAACTGGTCAAACTCTAAATATAAATTTAGAACTAGACAAAAGTAAAGCAATCAAACTACCACGATCGTTTTGGTTTGAACATAAGAGGGATTTTAGTCAGAAAAATATTAATAAATTTATCTCGAGTTTATCGTCCCTATCATTCTCAGATATTTATGAAATAGAACATTTAAACCCAGCTTTTGACTCTTTTCATGACATCTTACTGCTTTTCTATAATCTCTGCTTCCCTTTATTAAAAGTAAAAATTACAAATAAGCCAATAAAAAATAGATGGCTTACGAGAGGTATAAAGAAATCTGCCATTGTTAAGCGAACACTGTACATAAAATATCATTTATCAGCAAGTAACAAACGTAAAAATAAGTCGGCATATACACAATACAGTAAAATTTTCTAAAAATGTATAGAAAACTCTCAAAGACTTAATAATTCTAAGTACATAACTAAAGCCAAAAATAGCTGTAAAGCATCATGGAATATAATTAGGAAAACCTCCGGAAAAGTTGATGAAATCTCTAATATTGACTCTATACAGGTAAATGACATTTCGTATGATAATCCAGAAGACATAGCTCAATTATTTAATGACTTTTTTATAAATTTGACTTCTAAAAATGACAATAACGACGAAGCATCTGCTGATAATACTAATGACTATCCTTATACAATTTCAACAAATTCTAATTCAATTTTTTTAACTCCAATTGACGAACTAGATATTTACAAAGTAATAATGTCTTTAAATAACACTAATGCAACTGGTTTTGACAATCTAAATACAAAAATGCTAAAAGCTTGTGCAAAATTCATTTCAGGCCCTTTAAGTCATATTATAAATTTATCTTTTGAACAAGGGTTGTTTCCAACTCGCCTGAAACAATCAGTAGTTAAACCTTTATATAAAAAAGAAGCTAAACACAATATGAACAACTATCGCCCTATCACACTAATCCCCGTCATCTCGAAGGTGTTCGAAAAGGTCATGCACACAAAGATATCAAGCTTCTTAACTAAGTATGACATACTAAAAGAGGAACAGTACGGTTTCAGGAAAAATATGTCCACAGCTCTTGCATGCTTTTCTCTCATAAAAATAATAACAGATTGCTTTGACAATAAAAAGTCCATTGTCTCAGTATTCCTTGATATGTCAAAAGCTTTTGATTTCGTGAGACATAGACTACTTCTTTACAAATTAGAAAAATATGGCATAAGAGGTAGAGCGCTAGAGTGGTTAGAAAGTTATTTATCAAATAGGACTCAGTGTGTTGAAATAACTTCTCTAATGGGCAAAACAAAAACCACCCACAAATCCTCTTATAAACTAAATAAACATGGAGTTCCACAAGGAAGTATACTTGGTCCTCTACTTTTCCTGCTCTACATTAATGATCTCCCTGATATAATTAATCATAGGTGTGTCCTCTATGCAGATGATACCACCCTAATGATAGAAGGGTCCAACAAAGACATAAATAAATTCGAACATGACATTAAAAAAGCTATTGAGACTGTAATTGTATGGCTGAAACAAAACAATCTATTCATTAATCTTAATAAAACTAAAATAATCCAATTTTTGACTTATAACAAAAAACCTGTTCCATTAAATATCTCATACCAAAGTACTCCCCTCGAACTAGTAGACTCAGCAACTTTTTTAGGTTTGGTTATTGACAAAAATTGCAATTGGAAAGAGCACATCAAAAAAGTTTGCTGTAAATTACAGAGGTTTGTATATGTTCTAGGGCGTCTTCATCGTACTGCCACCTTACAAGCGACCCTTAGTGCCTACCACGGTTATGTATCTTCCACTTTGCGCTACGGTTTAATAATGTGGGGAAATTCAGTAAATTGTGAAGATGCTTTTAAGGTTCAAAAGAAATGCATCAGGGCTTTAAGCGGCGCGCATTATCTTGCACCCTGCACACCCTTATTCAAGAAACATAAAATACTTCCATTGCCATGTCTCTATATATATGAAATTTGTTTGTTCGTAAGAAGACATAAAAGCCTGTTTCAATCAAATAGTGATGTATCTGGTAGGGACAGGGGCAAACGTCGGCAAAATATACTAACAAATCCAAAGCGACGATTGCAAGTCACCTCTAACAATGTAAACTGCATAGCCATCACTATATATAACCAAATTCCTAATGAATTCAAAGACCTGAACTGGTATAGTTTCAAGAAAAAATTGTTTGAATACCTACTAAACAAATGGTATTATAAAGTAAATGACTTTGTTGAAGAAAAAAAGAAAATATACATATAAATTGACTAGCCATAAAACTGACATTTGTACGCCTATCGGCAGAATATTTGATACAACAAATTTATGTAACAACTACTATGTAAGACAATATTCGTGCAAATAAATGAATTTTGATTTGATTTTTGATTTGTTTTGTTTTTTAAATACAAATTAAAAGTTAAAAATGGATAGCTACGATGATATTTGTATGCCTCCGGATATTCTAGAATTGGCAACAAAAGTAACTCACAATCTTTTGCCCGAAAAATCTAGAAAATTATATGAAAAATTAACTATTGTCAGCTTTTACTCTTGTTGTTTGATCAATTGCATTAGTGAAGATAAAGTAGTGTATGCAACTGCATATAACACGGGTATTAAAACACGAGTGTGAGTTTATGAAACGAGCGTAGCGAGTTTCATAATAGTAACGAGTGTTTGAGTTTATGCAACTGTCATATAACTTCATTATATGACAGTTGCATAAACTACTATTATGTATGTATCTCAAAAATGTATGTAACTTAAGAAAGTCTTAAGCACTATGAATGTGACGATTGTCATGAGCGACACATTATTAAATAACTGCTACTAGTACTATATATTCCTCTTACGATGATTATTTCCTGATGGATGCCTGGAAGAGATCACTCTTAGTGATAAAGCCGGCACTTGTGGTACTGGATTAAGTTGTGTTTTCTGTGACATACAAAATAAAAAAATATTTTCTTAATTTTGTGTACCTATTAAAAGAATTATCTATCCGTGAGTTACAACACATTCGTAATTACTTGTGTTGAGTCTGGTTGTTTCTATGTATATGTTACGGTAAATGTGGATAATGCGGGAATTATGCATAATTACCAGTGCTCTTGGTGAAAGTGAGAAAAACATTCGAATTAATCACATTTACCGGTAATTATACATAATAACCATACCCCTTTGGTAAATGTAGTAAATAATGAAATCAAACATGGCAAAAAACAAAACAGGCAAGGAGACACCGCACTGAATTGTAATTTGTCGGTCTTCAAGGCGAAAGCAAACTGGTTTCTTCTAGGCAAGTGCATAGAAAATACATTTCATGTTTTATTTCGTTTCATTTTCATTTTCAACCAAACACCAAACAGAAGGTTTGAGCTCTTGATCCTCTACTCGTGCGATTTATTTATTTTATTTGTAGGTACATGTATTTATTCTAATTCTATTTTCTAATTTACCAAAGGGGTATCGTAATTATATATTAACCGGTAAATATGGATAATTCACTACATTTACCGTGTGCGTTGGGAATTATGCATAATTCCCGATTATCCACATTTACCGTAACATATATAAGTATGTATTTACAAAAGAAAAGTATATATGTATTATATCTGTTACCTAGTACCCATGATACAGGCGTAAGCTTAGTATGGGCTAGATGGTGCTGTGTGATATGTCCTGAAATATTTATTTATTTCTTTCCAGATCCTCCCAACCCCCGTACAGCTGTCCAAGTCTGAGGCCCTCACGGAGGCAGACATCCAGCTGGACAACAAGTGTGTGGAGTGCATCCAGAAGTACATCTCCAGCGAGTCAGCCATGAAGAGCCAGCAGGAGCTGGCGCTGCAAGGGTTCCGGGAGCACTACCAGCAGATGGTGGACCTCAGCCGGGGGCTGCAAAAGGCACACGGGAAGCTGTAAATGTTTGTAGAATCAATATATTGCTTAGTTGTTTATGGTTGTTTTATTTTGAGAGCTACTAAAGCTAAGTCAGGTTTTTAAAACTTTCTAATTTGAATTATTAACTAAAGAGGTCTGTTAGGCATTTTATACTAGACTATCTTTTGCGGTTACGCGATGTGATAAGTTAATGTTGATAAATACCTGATATTGATGCATATTTATTTATTATAAAGAAATATATAAATGGCACAAAATATACACATAGTTATATAAATAAAAATAGAATGTCAAATTAACTAAATAACCCGCCCTTATTAGTTCCCGGTGCAAATGTGCCCATCAAGCTCGCTGCGTTACCGCGCTGAATGGCAATAGCTAGCCGTTGGACCAGAGCGGAAGTATTATTAATTTATTTAATAAATAATTATATTAATACTTTTT
Source organism: Macaria notata (assembly GCA_927399415.1). Lineage (NCBI taxonomy): Eukaryota > Metazoa > Arthropoda > Insecta > Lepidoptera > Geometridae > Macaria > Macaria notata. Next base: position 12,279,504 of record OV656730.1, read on the forward strand.
AGGTCCACACAACAAACCTTTATGGCACAACCTTGACAGAGTCATTCAACTTTAAATAGCCACTGCACCAATGTTTACAAAAGTTTATAACTGTTTTTCAAAATATGCCCCTTTATCACAAACCCAAAACTTTTACACCGTTATTGATAGCAGCTGAGAAAAAGGCCATAAAGAACGGTCTTCACCACGCAATATTCACGTCTAGGTTCGATAGGTATAAGGGAGATTGGAAGAGTGATAAAAAGGAAGGTTAGCTATTTCATGTATACATACTACTACTATATAGTACAATATAGGCATCTAATTCAAACGCGATTACTTTGCATAAAAATAACTGAATTGTTATCCTATACAAAAGTATATACCTAGTATAGAAGTGTTCATTTATTCAGAAAAACATTAGTTTAAGCTTTCAAATTTTATTCCAGGCAAGGGTTTCTTTCTCACCATCACTGGGAAATTATACGAAGGCGATTGGCTAGACGGGTACAGGTATATACCTACATCTATCCTCTAATTAATTCCCTGTGAGAAAATCTTTGTTTTTGCTGGGCATGTAGGTAATTTATTTATTTATAACGGTACACATAACAGAATGAGTTCATATATAAGCCAAATACACATTCAAAACTGGTTTTGAACCAGAACAAATTCCTCAGGTGAGTGTACACAGCTTGAACAATATGAATTTGATTATTATTTTCAAAAACCTGTGTTAGACAGAGAATACAGTACCTAACTGGTACTGTATTCTCTGTCTAACATACAACAACGATAAACAAGGACAACATAATTACAGACTAAATAATATTTTACAATTAATGCTTCTGCTCTCATCATAAGACCATAATGCTTTGGCCATTCAGTTATACCTACAGTCTTACGGGAATAGCTATAGCAGTGATATCAGAAAAGGAGGGCTATAGGTGTCAATATATTCAAAATGTCGCACGAAGCGGTATGCCTCTACCTACATTTAATATAGGTACGTTCCTACCGCTGAGTTGTGGAACTCTCTGCCTGACTCCGCATGAGCTATAATTCTACGATCTTTAAAGTGCGAATGTAAATACTCTTTGCAGCCTAAACTAAATTGTGTAAATGTAAATTATTAATAACATCATTGCTTTATGACATAACTAATTTTAAGTACTGTGTTCATGAAATGTGTTTTTTAAATAAATGATTATTATTATTATATTATAATGAACCGGTTCTTATTGGGTAAGCACGATCCATCTTATACCATAACTATTGCTTACCATCAGGCAAACTATGGTCAAGAGTAAACCTGCTTTAGTTAAAAAAAATACGTAGCTTATCAATGGAAAAAGCCTATTAGCAGCTTAGTTACACAGTAGGTACCTAATTTACGTAAGCGACAGCGCATCTACATATGCTCAGACATGCTTACACCCTTGTTCCTTTCTTATAGACACGGTTTCGGCTCCCTGAGCCACCGGTTGCCAAACGGCACATTTTCCCTCGACTACCGCGGGGAGTGGGTCCGCGGCAAACCTGACGGCACCGGCTGGTGGTACTACGGCAATGGAGACGTGTACTTCGGTTTCTGGAGACGAGGCCACAGGCATGGATACGGCAAGATGTGGTACAAGAACGGCACCATGTATGTCGGGTATTGGAATATGGACAAGAAGGAAGGATTGGGCATGTTTGTGCAAGGTGTGTTCCTTCATTGTTCTCAAATGCAACCGAAATTGTAGATTTTACACAACGTATCATTTTTATGATTCGCTTCAGCGCGAAGTATTTCTGGCTGAATATACATAGATCGTAGATATACCTACTGCATTGTTATGGGTAACTCTTCATAGCCATAGCATTGTTACTAAGGATGGAAGAAACATCTGTGACTACATTTTTATTGTTTTATCCAGTAGGTAGTTTTCAGTGTTTTTACTTATGTTATACCAGGGGGTGTGATGCGTAGCCTACTATGTAATAACATGACCAAAAACATGCTTCGTTGACTACCTCCTGTAACCACCATACAGAGAACGGTAACCGCTACGAGGGCCACTGGGAGAACAACCTGAAGCATGGCCTGGGGCGGTTCTACCACATGCACACTGGCCAGCTGCAGGAGGGCTGCTGGCTGGAGGACTACTGCGTCAAGTCCAAGATGGCCGACATCATCATTCGCCAGTTCTGCGACATGCCCACACCCTATCCTGTACCTCCGGTAACATTATAATAGACTTCTCGTACTTTCATTACCAAAATTGGCTACCTAAGATATATACTTACAGAAGGCTTTGTTTGGAATGACTTGCCCCTTCACATCCGGCAAGCTAAATCCCTTTAAGTTTTTCAGGGTTTGGTATATAATTACTATTTATCCAAGGTATGATTTGCTATTATATATGTATTTGATTTATTTATTCTTTTGTAAGAGACAATGCATTTTTTTTCCTTTTCTTACATTGTTAGGTACTTTTGTGCTTTCCTAGCAATAAATTAGAGTTTGGTATGTTTGTTAAGGTATCCGTTATGTACCTATGCCACCGTCTTTTACATGTTTCTTTCGTAGCGATCTTTACTAAGGTTGCCTAGAAGAGATAGCTCTACGCGATAAGGCCACCCAATGTACCTAGGTTAATGTTTTTGTATATTATTGTAATTTTGTATTTTTGTTTTGCTGGTGTAGGTACAATAAAGCTATATTGATTGATTGAAGACATGCATTAAATAGGTACCTACCTAGGTAAGGTATATTTGTCTATTTATCTAGTATTTACCGCTGGCATATAAATATACACATGTAGGTACGTCACAACAGATATTTTCATAAGTTTCTTAGAAATAGGTACCTACGCTTCTCTCGATCATGCCATGCTGAATGTATTATAGTTGTAGTGTTGCAGTCAATTTTCATTGTCACGATATGTGAATACATAAATAAGTATATTACCTAAGTAGCATAAGTATATATGTATATATATACACCTACTCGTACATTCGTGCGCGGGCGTTGCTTTGTTTCAAGCACGAATAGATAACATTTACATACGAGATAAAACACTACACGGTCTCGAGTGTAATCTGCAAATAGGCATTATTAGAAAAATATTTTGCTAGGCGTTCAACTTCATTAATACAGTTGTGTTAATGAACTAAAACATGTAAATCACATACCTACCTATGCAGATTTATATTTTACTCTCGAAATTGCACATTTTTGGCAGTACCTACCTAACTTAAATTTCGTGTTATTATACACCAATTATCTTTAACTTAGCCTTAAATGACATCATTCCATTATGACTTTCGTTGATTAGTGAATTCTTTTTTCGACTACCTACACTTCAAGTTTAAATCGCGAGGTTACACGCCTTTTGTTGTGTTCATTACCTTCCTCTTCCAATTCCTTATTCCTAATTAGGTAGGTACTTACTAATGAGGTGTTGCTACACAAATCGGATCCTGGCCTCGCGACTCAAAGACACGCCATTTCTCTTGGTTCTGTACAATCTCCTGCCACTCGGTAGCATGGAGCTGTTGCAGATCCTAATTACTCCTAATCAAATTGAATTAAATAAATACTCATCAACATCATCATCATCCACAGCCCTTGGGATCTCACTGCTGGGTATAGGCCTCCCTTTGTATGTGCCATCTGCGTCGATCTTGTGCAGACCTCATCCAGGTTGGACCCTCGACTTTGACGATGTCGTCGACCCATCTCGCGACCGGACGACCCACTCCTCACCTGCCAGTTCTAGGCCACCACTATACTCATAATCCTAATTTATTTTACAGGAATGTCTAGTAGATTCTAGAAGGCTCCTTGAAGAGCACAAGCTATGGCTGGACCTGCGTTTGGGGGACATCGACAAACAACTCAAGTTCTGTATCGACCAAATGTAATAATGAGCAATTTACTAAATAAAATAATCAACAATCAGTAAACATTGTTTGTATAAACTGACCCGCTTCACATCACTGGGTTAAGTCACCTATTTATTTGTAAATTGTTGTTGCAAAATTAGAGGAATCGTTGATACATACTTGAATACAAGGTTGAATTTGAACTTTATGCAGCGGTAATAAAATGCAAATTGACTCTTTGACGTTAGGAACACACCTAAATTGCTTAGACAACAGTGAGTGATTATAATTTAATATGAACTTTATTGAATAGCAATAAAGTTCAAATTGACTCTAGAAAACGTTTGTATGGGAAATAAGGGCTGTTTTTAGGGTTTTCCCGGAAATTATTCGATTTTTTCTCGCCTTTTAAACCTTCCCTAGACCTCCACGAACATTTCAAGACTAAGATAAGATAAATCCGTTCAGCCGTTCTAGAGTTTTAGTGAGACTAACGAACAGCAATTCATTTTTATATACATATATAGATAGAAGATAGATGTATAATTTGTGACTTTGTTAATCATACTAATAAAATTCTATAGACTTAATACGAGAAGATATTGATATGACAGTACCATATAGGTGCTTAAACCCAGAAATGCTCAACAGATCATCTAATGAATATAAAATCTAAATATCAATAAGGTTTACAACATCATTCAATATTATATCACAGTATTATTGAATTGTTATTTACAGTCAAATATTATATTATTGCCTATTATTTTTTTTATTAATGCTATATCTAACATAAGGTATTTCCCTATTTAAACAATTGGTGTCATCTAAATTATGTAGGTAAAATATTAAACCCATTGCTTATCAAGTTGAAATAAATATACAAAGATATTGAAACAATTTTAGTCCTAGCAACTCATAAATTATATTATTTGTTTAATAAATTGCTTTTAAATTATTCTCACTTTTATATAAATTCATGGGAAAGGAATTTGGATTTAACAATAACAGGTATAATCTACATCTACATAAAATGTCCTTGATTCTAGCACACCTAGTATAAACTAACTTGAATGAATGCACTATCATGCAGTCCCGAGGGAATCTTAGGTCCTGCTACACAGGCTGTGTAAGCAGCCCTAGTGCAGGACCCAGAAGCCTACCGACGTACGAAAAAAATATATAATGTAAATCCAATTAGTGAATAAAATGTAAGCACCTAAGATTTCTACAATAAACAATTTTTTTTTTACATGACAAATCTAGAAGTAAATCCCAATTTTAAAAATTTTAAAGTTATTTAGAGCGCTCAGAATCGTGGGCGTTGTCATAATTTTACATATAAATAAATAAAACTCTAATTCTGTGCAAATTTGTACAATAAATCTGATGCTATCTATAGTCAGAGATTCACTTGTCATGGTAGCATACATTGCTACTTTGCGAGATTTAAATAAAGTAGGAATTTTGTAATTTACTCAAGTCATTCTTAAAACCATTTTAAGTAAATTATCGAATTACTTGTCTTTGCGGTAATTAGGTACAAATTTTACGTAATGTCATTTCAAAAATTCTTTAAAACATTGGGACGACGTCACTAGTCTTTTGGTACGTAATTTGTATGGTATAACTATCTTGCACTTTGCTAGTCAAATGTACTATAGAATAAAAGGCGAGATTATAATACTAGGATAGCACACTCGTCGCAGTATCAGCTGCTCTCTCAATACAAACTTCAAACGCTATTTAACTCTAGCCTAGCTAATTGTATAGACAAATCTTTAAATGATTCACCAATTAATCACAATCAAATGCAACTCACTGATTAAATTTAAACGATTCATAAAATGTAACTAAGTCATATTCGATAGTGAAATGATTTTGAAGCATTTCCTAAAATGAAATTTTCTTTCAACTGTGGTACACTAGTGAATATTTTTTTGGATTTGCCTACTCAATTAATTAGATTCATACAGAGCACAGGGTATACAATATATAAGGTACAATATTGTGCTTAAAACTTGGCACATGATAAGTACAACAACTAAGTACACTTCAACATTCCAAAGGGGGCAACACGCGGGATCAAACCACCCGACTCTGGTCCAATAGAGTCATATTATTCATTCTAGCATCATGATCGCCTAACTCTATCTGCTCCTTTAATAACTCCAGCTCCTTTATCCCGGTGACAGTGACTTCGTACTTATGCGTTGCTAGTGATAAGTAAAAATGTATAGCGAAGGCTAGAAACACTATCATGACCGGTATGAGTACTACACAGGCGGACCAGGCCGCTGTCGTGCTCAGATCGTAGAACTTCACCCAGCAGAGTATGGCTATCTCTATGAGGAACAGTATCAGACCTAGTAGAGTGGAGAAAGCCCACGCTACCTCGATGTACCAGTGCAGCCTCTCGTGGGGAGACTCGTGGACGAGGGCTATGCTGTGCAGGTTACCTACAGCCTCTATGTTGGGTAGTATGCAGGTACTTATCATGAGAGCGAGCATGTGCACGGCCACGAGGAGCGTGGTGCACACGGTGAAGGCAATGAGCATCCCGTTGGGGACTTTGCTCTGCTCTGGAGGGTTCAGCTGGATCTCTACCATGGCTACCTGTGAACGAATATAAGTAAATGTAAGATTGATGTACTGGATTGACGATAAAATAAAGTCACTCTAGGATCAAGTATGATTCGATAAATACTTGAGGGAATACATACACTTAGACTTACACTTACTTACTAGAAGAACCTCAAGAGGATCTTGAATAAAGTATCTCTTATGTAGGTACATAGAGCTAATTTTCATGTGTTAATTCAGTGTTAAAGTTTTCACGACCCAATTTCCTCAGTAGTTCAGCTATTTGAAATTCCGAACTAGAATAGTGTAGCATACCTAAGTACATACTTTAAATAACTACTCACTAATCTTAGTGAGGCCTTACTTGATAACTAGACATAATATGTTACTTATTAATACGTTTTCTTTACTTTCATTCAACAATAGGCTACAAATTTCCATTAAAAAATGCAGTAGGCAATGACAAGGATACACGAATTCTGAATAAGGATAACATTAATAATTAGTTAGTTAATAATAGAGTTACCATAATCTGTATATACCTTCCAGTGTCACGTGACTCAGAGGAGTCAAAACAACAACAAGCACCTACGCGAGTGTACGAAATTACCGTTGTGAATTGTATTGTAAAATACCGTTTACTAAATACGCACGAGTTTTGTTATGAAGAATTTCGGATATAGAAGCTAAAGATTTAAAATAAATAAAATAAAATAGCCTTTATTCCCTTAAATAAATTAAAAAAACTAGATATTTACAATGTTCAAGTAAGATATGAAACTATTTCTATTATTTAAAATATGTGATTTATTATAATAGTTTTAATAAGGGCACCCAAGTACGGGTATAGGCCTCCTCCATTGCCTTCCAAGTAGTGCGGTCTCTAGCTAGTCGCGGCCAGGTTACGCCTGCAACCTGGGTAATGTCATCGCGCCACCTCTTCTTTTGTCGTCCCCTTGTCCTAGTGCTGTCTCGTGGGTACCAGTGGACGATCCTCTCGCTCCACCTATTGTCCGTGGTTCTCGCAACATGACCGGCCCACTTCCACTTAAGACGGCAAAGCATTTTGACTGCGTCGATTAGTTTCGTCTTCCGTCTTATATCTGCGCTTTTCACTTTGTCTATAAGCTTTATTCCCAACATTGATCTCTCAGTAGCACGCTGAAACTTAGCAATTTTCCTTACTTAGTGCCCAGGTCTGGCAGCCGTACAGGAGAGTCGGGAGGATGGTATTGTGAGACGCTTCTTAAGATGTACTGGGACTCGACTTTTAAATACATCTTTATGAGCCCAATATTTCTTCCAAGCTGTCGCTATTCTTCTGTCTACTTCTTTGGCGGTGGCATCCTGAAAAGATAGTATTTGACCAAGGTAGATATATTCCTGAACATATTCTATGCAGGTATTGTTTATTTTTACTGGGTTTTGTTCTCCGTTGGTCATAACCTTTGTTTTGCTGCAGTTCATATGTAAGCCAATTTTCCTGCTCTCCTGGTCGAGTGACTCTAGCATACTCTGCAAGGACTCATGTGTTTCGGCCAGGATCACGATGTCGTCAGCGAAACGAAGGTGCGTGAGCCGTTCGCCATCTATATTCAGGCCGCATGAAGACCAGTCTAGTTTCTTGAACATCGACTCTAGAATGGCCGTGAACATCTTTGGAGAGACAGGATCACCTTGTTTAATACCTCTTCTAATCTCAAATGCGGGACCAATTTGTTCAGTTTTTATTTTTGCGTAGCACTTAGCATATATTACTCGTAGTATGGATATATATTTTTCATGTATTCCTTGTTCTTCCAGGCTGTTCCAGAGATGCCCGATAAAGATTTAATAATTAGTTAATTAACTTAAATTTTCGTGACTAAGACCTCCAGCAAAGACAGCGTCAAAATAGATTCAATATCAGAATAAAATTTAGATGTAATCGACGAAACAACCTTCCTCTTTAGAAGTTGGTAAAAAAGGAAGTCACATGTTAATTTTCATCTGTTTACTTGAGTGTTCTTGAACCCAACTGTGGCCGATAAAGTGCAAGTACCTACGACATTAATTCAATATCCTGCTTGCAAATTGCACCCGTATGACATTTGGAGGTTTCAATTAATTCTAAATAGGTAGCTTTATTTGCGAACAAAATACGCTTAACTATATGTACATTTGTACATGTATGTATACAGCGGTATCAACAGCCGGTAACGTTATTCTGATAAGCGGTTAAAAACCTTTAAGAGAATAATAACTCTGCACCCGCGCATTAACTAACACACAGTAAGTTTTGTTTTATTGACTGACAGTATCTGTATTTAGCCGTGTTAATCTGCGATTAAAAAGTAGTCTATGTGTTATCCAGAATATAAATCCAGGGTCTAATCTACCTCCGTACCAAATTTCGTCCAGGTCGGTATGTGTGAGTTGAAGAAGTAAAAAATAAACACATGCAAATACTATCGCCTTTATAATACTAGTGTGATAAAGTTAATTGATAAAGTAAATGATTATGCTGCATCTTACCATACTTTTTGCTTACCATCAGGCAAACTATGGTCAAGTGAAACTCGTCTTAGTTGAAACATATATTATTTATATTTTGTCTGCTTCATCTTAGGCCATACCTATTGCTTACCATCAGTCAAACTATGGTCAAGTCGCCTAAACCAAACACGTCTAAGTAAAAAAATAATTGTCAATGCCTCTCACCATAGCGAACCCAGAGAGCAGCGCGGAGGTCTTGCTGGAAGCCTTGAGCTTGGCGCGGCTGAGCTGCAGCTTGCGCCACGAGAGGTAGGCGGGCGTGTGCAGCCCGTCCGCCGACTGGATGGGCGTCTCGCCGGACATGGCGGCGTGCTGGAAATGTGCAACAAAGTAATTAGCTTAAAAGTTAAAGTAATTGGCTTTCTTACTAAGGTTGCCTGGAAGAGATGACTCAAGATGATAACGCCGCCCACTTGTACATTAATTTATAGTTTAAGTCCTTTTGATATTATTAAATTATTTTGGTGTGCAATAAAGATATAGTATTGTTTTGAAAGTTTGATATGTATTTATGAAAGACCAGATTGAGTGGTAAGGTGCAAGGAGAAATACACAGCCTAACATTCACTGCCCCCCTTTATTGGATAATTATTTACCCCACTCACTTTGCATTGGCTTATTTAGTCACTAACACAGTTGCTAAATTTGTATGACTGCTACGTAAATAATCTCAGTAGTATGTGGTGAGACCAATGAGATTATATGGGCAAAACTTGATTATTCACATAAACACAGTATTTGTAATAAAACATCAAAACCTGTGATTTCTTACTATAATGCAATATGCCTATCATAGTTAGTTGTAAAACCAATTGTTAAGACACAATAGCTTGACTATACAATAGGGAGATATTATTTCATTGCAAGTCAGATGTTAATAGTTAGTTATAAAAATACCTACCATTGCAAGCTGTATTTAGTAGGAGACTGATATTAATACATCAAAACTCAGATAAACAAATAATGTCTGATACATTAAAGTAAAAATAATTTGTGTTAAGAGTATTAACTTCACATTATAAGTACATAATAAAATATTTACTACCTGTTTTAATTGGAACAGGCATAAATGCATTTTGATTTTGATTTTTACTAAACATAAATCAGCTTTATAATGGCTAGGAATATTATTCTTTATTCTGTAGCAATACATTGTATTAAGTAATATGATAATTAATCACAGACAGAGTAATCAAAGCATTGATAAAAATTAAATGTTAACCAATCAAAACATAAAAAGCCACATCACAGTTCATATTAGTGAACAATAGATAAATAAAAACTTATAGCATAATACCACACACCTCACATCCACACTCAGTTATAAATGGTTATGATGTCATTAATTTATAAAAAGTGAGTATTTTTCCCCTGAATAGGCTTAAATTTTGAATGAAGCTCACTTGATGTTAAGTTTCACTGTCTAAGAAATAAGAACACATATGATAAGCATCATATACATAATATATTTACATATACCTACCTAGCCAAAGCATCTTAATAGCTTATTAGCATTATGTCTATGAACATGTGCACAAAACATTTGGCAGCATCTATACACATATTGGATAAACAAAGTAACAAGGTTTCTTCTCTGCCATACACTGACTTTGCACATTTATGGATAAATGTATACCTATCTAATGTACTATAATATATTTGTAGGGTGGAGGTTGACCACATGAACATGGTGTTAGGAAGTTAACCAAGTGATAATAATCAATTACGATAGGACCACCACACTCAGCCATAATTGACTGAATAAGCATAATCCATATGAAACTAGACAAATATGTAAATTTTTATTTGTTCCTAATATATGTAGGTATGATATAATAATTAAAACTAACCTTTACTTTACTTTTTTTATGTGATAATTTGAAAACCTTCAAAAAGAAATCCCTCAAGAAACCTTACAGAATCATAAAAAACATTGTGCCTAAGCTTTTCAGTCAGCTTGATTAATTACAAGTTAATTTATTATGTGCTACTTAGATTATACCTAAAAAACCATGTTAATACCTATATTATTCATAAACTTTTTAAGAAACATTGCAGGTTAGACCACTAATAAAGTAATTTATATAAAAACTACTAAGCTTAAAGGACAACACCCAAAAGTTACCATTTTATTAACATTATTCAATTAAAATTGCACATAGATATAATAGCATGAAAAGAATCCCATTTCCCAAAGACCATTCACTCACTCGTATTGTCCGGTGCAGAATAAAACCAAAGATACAGGCTTGCTACAGTACAGCCCTCAAATCCTTCACAAAAGAAAAAATAATGATGAGTAAAAAATTATGTATCAACTACTATAATATCTAAGTCACTACACCTTCAGTATAATACACATAACATAGTAAAATTATTTGTTATTATTAAAATAAGTTAGTTAAAATGAGTCACAAATGAAATGAATGTTTAATTGCAGGCTGATTTGATCAATTCTCTTTTTAAATTAATGATAGATAAATCTGAGATAACTGACGAGAATATAGTGATCACAAGAATATAGAAGCCGGAGATTTTAACTGACAAGTGTCGGCACAGCTGCTTACAGCACGCAAGTGAGCGACTGAACGGTAGCAACGTATAATTAGTAGGAACAAAACAAAAACAATTGTTGCAAGCAGTGTCGTAAGTTATGTCATACCTTGCTCAATTTGGGACCCCAGGTATTAGAGGAGGCGTATCGACTGCTTGGCAAGGTGCAGTGATAATTATTCCCAACCGTACTGGCTGACCAAACCGACATACCTAAATTAAATGCACGACAGTCCTTCGATTTCAAGCGACGAGGTCACAACTCAAGCGTACACGCCTTATTAGAAATTTAATGAACTATAAGCAAATTTAGACAAATTCTAGCATTCCAGACATCTTAACTCTCAGATGTAAGCCATGTATAACGCAGGAAGTATTTAATAACAGCCAATTTTTAATTTTTCATGAATTTCAGCGTCCATTCAGGATTCACAGCCACAAGCCACAACGTCATTTTTATAAATGTCAATGTCAGATATTAAACAATTTTCAAGAACGAAGTAAACCACAGATGTGTATTAAATGGTTTTAAGTAATTGATTACTTTTACTCGCGTATCAACAAAGAGAACATGCTTTAAAAAGTAAAATGACGCACGCAAATGTCCACATGAATTGAAAGATGACACATGACAGAAACAGATTTGCAATGGAGTGAGAAGAGAAACGAAACGAAGAAAATCGAGTTCATTTTGTAACGGTACTGCGTCTACACGGGAGTGTCTGCGAAATCGGACAAAATAAACAAGAATGATAAGCCAGTGACAAGTGCAAAGCGTTCTATGGATAATGTAGGTCGGGTGGTCGTTTGTTTTGGTCATTGATGTGATTCGTTAGCGACGAAACGGAGTGCCGCTTGTGTGCTTTGTGTGTAGTGCGCGCGGGACCCTCTGTAACATTCTTGTGACTAAGTGGTGAAGTGGTACGTTGCGATGGCTGAAGCAGCGAGCGCGGTGAGCACGAACCCCAACGCGGAGATCATCCGGGGGCAAGTGTTCGAGGTGGGACCGCGGTACACCAACTTGCAATACATTGGAGAAGGCGCCTATGGGATGGTGGTGTGAGTATTTCATACAGAACTCCTTCAGAGTAACTGTGTTTACTCATTTTATTAAACATATACTCATGAATTGTTGCATAAATCTTATCTACAACTTGTCACACTCCCAATCCACACTTTAAAGGCTTATCTGTTGCTGAAAGTATGTACTAAATAGCACTAAATATTGACCATATGCTAGAAGAGTATCTGCATAATATTTGTGTAACAGATTACATCAATTCTATTTAATATTATCATTAGAACATAATGTAGGTAACATAGCTGCAAAGTTTATCTTATCAATCAGACCACCTCCCAGAATTATATTGTTGTAAGTTTGGTTATGAGTAATGTTTTTGTGATTCTAATAATGGTTATGTTATCATCATTGATTACTCATGCTGAAAGAGACAAGCTAGAGATCATCTGTTATTGAATAAAATGTGAAAGTGTGACAGCTAAAATTGATCTGGCTTTTTTGCCTTAATAGAATTTGCAATTAGGCTTATCATATGGGGTTCCATGTGGACTTACACTAATTATTTTTAATTTATTTTTCTCATTTAAGTACTTAAGTAAGTACATACTTATATATATTTTAATAACAACTTTAAAAAAATACTTAGGTATCAATTCAACCAGTACTTATGTGATAATGTCAGAATTGGATAAAATTTTAGCATGATGATCTTTAGGCTTGAGGCTGAAGTTTATAACTTATGGATGTTTGCCCAATAGATATCTTCTCAGAAACTAGATAAAAGCAATATTTTTTTATCTGGTACTGCTTGTTTTGCAACTTGCAGCATTGGAGGGAGAGGTGCATAATTCTATGTTATCCTTGTACTCTATAAATACAGGGCTCAAAAGTGTTATGTTAGAACAATAAACACAGCACTCAACTTTAAAAGGTTTTTCATTTGTTTATGCTTGTCAGTGCTTTATTGGCTATTTTTTATTTATGCTTGATCACAGTTTGCTTAGTGATGATAATGATAAGTGCTTATTATTTTTTAGAGTGTGACATTATAAACTGCAGGTGTGAAGTAATATGCTAAACTTAGTTGAACCTATAGTTAGGTCAAACATTTTAGGTCCTCTTTCTGGTCTGTGGTAAGGAGATAGATGTACAGCTATAGCAATAACTATTTGCTTCAGCTATAATGTTTGTATTCTCTTTATCAAACTACCTAGTCTACCTATATCTTATATATAATTCTCAGAACTCTTACATTAAGTACAGGTCATAAGTATGTATACTATCATTAAACTAGTGCCTTAGCACTAAACTAGGCCTTGCAATATTTCAACCACTATTTCACCAATTAATTTTATGTTAAACCTAAAATTTGTGCAATAAACATTTAAGATCCACACACATAGGTAACATTATGTTATTATATATAGAAGTATGTTATGTAAAAACAAGCATTAATTCTTTACATTTAATTAATTGTCTTTTCTTTTTACTCTTTAGACATATTATTGCCAATTTTGTTCACCCCTACAAACATGTGGCACATTAGAACATATGTCTTAAGAGCCAGTATATACCACCCAACCCCTTAAATGAAGTTTTTATTCCACCTAGGCAGGCTTAAGTAGCATCCGAGCAACTTAATTTGGGCCGTCTTTTTATACCGGCTGCCTCTGATGAGGTCCTTTGAAATAAACCCGGAAATGGATGTCTTGCAGACAACCCTAATTTACGGCTATTGTTTATTTTTTCCTCACCTTTTGCAATATAGCTTAAAATACTGACAATAAACTTGTTTCCTTTATTGGTAGTTACATATAATATACTCAAATGCTTTGAGGAAAATAATTCCAAAGGAAAAGTACCTATCTAAATATTATATACTTTTCTACCTAGGTTATACTTAATTAATTAGTCATGCATTGCAATTTATTTAACCTGCATGTTTTCAATATAAAAATATCAGTCTTTAATTTGGTGTAATAACTATTATTAAATACCACACAAAAAACTGAATCACTATGTACCTAGGTATGAATAGTTTATTTTTTTTTGTCTCATTAATACAGTCTGCCGTATTTTTAATAAATATTGCATAAGAAAATAATAAGTACTTAAATAAAATTCTGTACCTAAATGCATAGACAGCTTACTCCTACCACTCCTACTTAAGTCCGCCTTTATGTACAAAAATATCTGTGAAGTATAATATTGAATAAAAGGTTAAGAAGGGATGTATAAAGTAGGTTTGGACCAATAGGGCCCTTCAGACAGAGAGATCCAAGGGGTGTAAGTATCATCCAGCAATGGTAAATCAAATAGATTTGTACTTTAAGACAGTTTTCAATATTTGTAGTTTTGACCAATTCACAATTTGTATTTGATATGTTTCCAAAATAGATGGTAACCAGACTAACTAATCCTAACTACCAGATAAAACTACACCTATCTTCCTTCCTTAGTTAAGAACAGCTTAAGGAAACTGTTTTACATGAAAATAACTACTTCTACTGGCTATAAATTTCTTACTAAAATAATGTGGACCATTTAACCATACACATAACGGTAATTTGATGAGCAAATAAACCTTAAAAATCCTATAGATAATTTAGGTTCAAGTGTCTCTGAACCAAAACACATTTAAGTACGCAAAATACAAATAGTGGCGTACCTACGTACGTCATTATTATTAGCCCATGGGCGCTCGCTGACGTATGAACATATGAACACAAGTATCGTCTTATTTTAGGGCTTGGTGATTCTGTTATCAGCTACGACTATGCATAAAAAATGTAATCGATTAATAAATAATTGGCGACTCGATTCGGGTTTTGCCACATTTGGTTTTGTTGCAGTGTGGTAAAAACCACTAGACTTAAATGTTGTCACGAAATTTCTACTGTAGTCTGCAGTGAAACGTTAATACAGCTCCATTTCAACACATCAAAGTAAAGACAAGCGCAGTGACTACAATTAATCAGAAAAGTTGTGCTAGATCATAACTCGTCATACTCTCTGTAACTTTTAATTTATTTAAATACACGAATAAAATTCAAACTTACGAGTAGTTACCTACACGTGTTTCGTTCTGACAGCCGTGTCAAATTGTAAAGTTACAAAAAATCCATCAAGCCCCTAACAAAAAGCTCTCCAAAAGCATTCCCTTCTGAGTGCGAATGAAAAGAGATTCAAATAAAGCCGTCGACGTGGAAGAAACATGCCTTAAACCCAAACACTACCTACCTTGCATTCCCCGAGCAGAATTTGCGTGGCATTTTCCTCGTTTCACTCAAGTAGCTCCATGGGCTGGATAGCTATCTTATCTGAGCGTATAGTCACAGATAGTAACTATAACCAACTTTGTAAATATAACTTCAGAAGCTATGACGAGGTTTTCACTGAGCGGGTTGCGTCGAGTGCAGTGACAATACATCCTATAAACGTCGTGTTAGAGGGGAAAAAAGCAACTTCATTAGTTATGGCAAATAAATACAAAGATACGTGATCTTTGTATTTATGCGATTCATTATGAGTCTGTCGCTAGGATCGTGTGATTAGATGATAGTTTATCCGCGCATGACGTCTGGTTGATGGACCGATTACGATAAAAGTTAGCCGCTAAAAACACTGCGCGCGAAAAAGTAGGAACTAAAAACTTGTGAACAGGCTAAATAAAAGCTGCTGCAGTCTTACCTTATCCGGTGACTTATCTTACGCGGATCCTACACAGAAATCTCCGACTTATAATGTCTCTAGTCGAGTGTGAGTCGGGCTGATAATTCCAGTCACGTCGGGCCCCATCTCCACCCCGCAATAATCATCGTCGAATAACGAATTCTATTGTTTAGCGTGCGGTATAATAGGTACGCAATATGGATAACAATATAGGCGTGATTAAAAGACGCCTCGTGGCCAGTCTGCCTCAGCTCCAGGTCAGGATGCTCGACGAGGCGCATATTTCCATAACTAGTCTAGACGCTTGCGTTGGCTCGTATTTTTTGGTAAGTATGTGGAAAATATGCTGTTGATTTTGTTAGCAAGTCGTATGTCTTAGCCGATTCGGACTGATTGTGCTTCTCCTTAGAATAAAATAGATCTAGGTACTAGATATTAAGCATCCCAATCATACAATTAACTCTGGCGATCGGTGATTCTAAAATCAGCTTAAAACTGATTGAATATCGTCATCATATAATCACTTATCCATAGTCTAGCTCCGTAGCGATCCGCATCAAAACCCCGATTGTCAATCTGGCCCGTTTGTGCTCCAATCCGTAGTTGCATGGAAAGCTATTACCTGCGGTCGGTTCTGAACTAGCCGCGGGGGATAACTGAATATGAGCTTACTCGGACGCTTGACGACCGGACAGTATGCGTAGGTGTGGCGCATTTGGAACCGTGGTCATCGCTGGCCTTTCAGTCTGATAGCTTTGGGACTTTGGCTTCATTTTAATCACTATTGGAGTTATACTCTGCGTATAGTAATTGCTGCAGATTTTTGAACGCATTTGCAGTCATCTAGTTATGTGAAGGAAAAAGCTTTGCTTGGGAAAGAATTGTTTCCATATTAGTGACTACGGCTTAACTCTTTTCCTGAATAAGCTATGTACATATGTCTAGATTGATATCTATGTATCAGACAGTACATATTATACCTAATCCATTTAGTATTGAAAGCTAAAATATATTTGTCCTTGACATAAACCTGTCTCGGTCCACCATCAAACAGACATGTGCATGCATAGGCAATTAGGCTTAGCCTGCAAGGAATGTATCACGTACACACCATTCCATTCCAAATCCTGAGCCTACCACGTGGGGTAAATGGTGCGAGGGCCAGGGAATACCAATTTCTGTTAGTTTCGATTATTGTTTAATGGAACGCCTTAGCACTTGATCACTGTTTGCCTGATGGTAAGCAATAGCTGTGGCCTAAGATAGGACGTGCTTACCCAGTTTAATTCGGTTCACTCTCGTTCTAAAGATAGCAAAATTAAAGATGATTATTTTCCTTTTACCACAGATATACTTACCTACTTAACTTGTTAGTTTTCAAATGAAATGAAAATGTATTGCCATCGTGTGCAATTTCTTATGATAGTGCTGCAATTACGAGTACTTACGATCTCCTCGTTTTCTACTGCTCAGTAAAATGAATTACAGATCTCTCTGGTTCAAGATTTTTCTAACCTTGCCAACCCCAGCGCGAAGGCTATCTCAATATTTTCTTATACTGAATATTTTATTTTCCAACATCACAAGCTTGACTGCCTTATGAAAAGATAATTCGCACGGTACACCTCTGGTGTATTTTGATAAATTGAAAATGTGTTTAGTGTCTGGGGTAAACGATTTTGTTCTGGGATTTTATTAGAAGCGTGCTTTTGAAGTATTTTCACCGTCGGTGACGGGTCGGGAGTCGGGAGCGACGTGTGGGGTCGCCCGGGGCCATATACAGGCTTCACGCGTCAAGATCAAGACAGCATATATAGTTACTATATGTAACAATTTTGTACTTAAAAGAACATCGACTTGAAAGTCAAAAATGCATATATTAATATTTTAAGAGTTAAGTTCTTAAGTAAGTTATTAAGTAAATACTTAGTTTTAAAATAATACAATTCACTCAGATGTAATCAGCTGGATTTCCTAAGAACCAAATTAATAAATTTAATTGTTTGATTCTTAGAAAAGTATTATATATAATAGTTATTTTACCATACTATCTTTTAATTTTTATTTTTTTTATTTTTATTTTTTTTTATCTTTTAATAAGAACGTACCCAATTATATTCAGCTATCACTGTATCTTAATTACCTAAGAAAGAGAGTGTAGTACTTCACTAGAATGGAGGAATCAGATTATAAAACCTTTATTTTGTTTGTATTTCGTCGGCTCCATGTTTTCACAGCGTAATGACTTGTCCGACGAACTACAGATAGCTTGTAAAGTTTCATTACTTTTCTTTTTAAACTTCCAATTTTTTTCGCAGCCACTAATTGGCTTGTTCGAAAATAAGATATTTTTTCGTTGTATCTGTGAACTGTGGAATCATTTCGGCAAATCTTCGTTCTAACAAAATAACTGGAAATCTCTATCTTTTTATACTTGCTACAAATAAGTACGTTAATTAATTGTTTTGACAGTGTAATTGCAAAATAAATACTTCCTGCTCCGAATCAATGTAACAGAATAGTGACAGTAAATCGGCTCGCGGGTAGAGTCGATGTAATGCCAGTATTCAATTAGCAATGATGTCGAAAACGGAAGAAAATTCCATGTAATAAACCGCTCGTTGCTAAGGGCTTGAGAAATTGCTCTTCCGATATGTCTTGTTGGCCCCAGCTGCCTTTTGATGGAAATGTGTTGGTGTGGTTTCTTATTATTGGGCATGAAAATAAGATGCCGGTACACTTGGAAACTCACAGATCTCTAACTTTATTACGTCTTACTTATCAATGTATCTAAACGAGAAAAATCTAAATCTACGAGTTGGCTAAATGCGATAGTATATTTAAATAACTGATTGAAGTAAATACTCTTAGAAGTTTTATAAGGTACATATTCGGGTCTTACTCTAAGTTTTAACAAAATATTCTCCTAACTGTAGCAAGCCTTTGAAACTGTTTAAAACTCGCACGCCCTCTCAGACCGCGTGGATGACAAAGAGATGAGACGCGACGTCGCGCCGGGCGCAGTATATGCTTTGCATAAATTCAGAAAGTGGTCTGTGAAGTTTGTCATGTGGAAATTTGCATGCATTTCTCAGGTCCTGTTGGAAGTATGCGGTTACTTCTAGTCGAGTGCTCGCCCCTGCACCGGCCCGCTAACTAACCTTGAACAGACGCAGCGATGTCTGCCCACCCGTGAACTGTGGCTAATTTGTCACTTGGTTTGCTGCTGATTATCGTATTAGCTGAATGATCTATTGCATTACCATTGGATGTGGAAATAGACGGATAAGCCGGGAATCTGCCATCATTAGTTCTTGCAAGATCAAAGTGCGAATCTGTGAATTGCTGACCTTGTTTCGTACTTACGGCGTCTCTCCTGCCTGCGCCCCATTGAATAAGTTATTCGGCCCTGTGTTGACTTGGCAGATAGATTAACCCATCAAGTTCTAGTCAGCGTGGATCCAGAGGACTGATTAGACGGCATAGCTAGACGGAGTAATTAAGTTATGTAACTCTTATTCGTCGTAAATTGTCTTTAGTTTTTATTTATAAAGCAACATCATGTAGGTATTTTATACTTAATAAGTATAAAAATATATTCGTATTAAAATACTTTAGGCACCTGTAACTATTCGATTTTATTTCAAATTTTAAGTTCATTATAAGACGACAACGATATTACGAATAGACTATCTCACCACTTTGCATATTAATTTTCAAATATAAAATTCTTGTTTGTTTACTTGGCAGCTTGTGGCTACAAATTCAGGTTTCACAATCCGCCCACAACAGAATCTTTGTCATCAGTAATTTTCATTTAAATGATAGTCATCAGTTCCGGCGATGTGTGTCAGAAGTCAAGAGTGAGAGTGGCATACATTCCGTATTAGTGTTACAAACACACCTGTTTATGAGTATCTCACATTGAATAAGCATACATACACAGAGACACTAGGTAGGTAATTAAAATATGTATCGTATCGCCCCGGGGCATCGGTAACTTTTGTTTGTCTCTCCGTGGGTCATTCCGATCCCAGGCTTGTCAGCTCTATGTCCAAGGCCAAGTGAATGGCCAAATAAGGCCACGTCATGTCATTAACGACTAATTGTCTCCAAATGTCCCTTAACTCGTATAATTAGTTCATTTACTATCACGGAACTTTTCTTTGTCTTACGAATTTCCTCAGTGTTTGCTAAATGCCTCCAGTCTATCTCCCTCAATGAAATTATTCCGCGAAACTTTGTTTACTTTTTATCACCCAGCTTGTTTCTTGTGTAGCTTTCGTATTTCAATACCTGCGATAAAAGTTCATTAAGCAAGTACTCAAAATAAAATAGCGAGGGCGTTTTTATTTTCGAGTATACAAAATATTTTAACAAACTTAAATGAAATAGACTATACAATACAATCACATTTTAAACACTAATGTCTAACCAGAATCTTGTTTCTGAGAATCGCTATAGCTTCGATTTATTTGTGAATAGCCGGTAACGAAATAAAAAGGGTCTATCTTATATTGATTTAGAATGAGACGACACTTCGTTCGGAAATAACAGAAATAGATTATCTTTCAACAAAACGTTCTCATGGAGGCACGGTATATTCCTTTTGTTTAAATGAAAATACGAGAGAAAATACTAGATCCCGAAGTTTCCCCAGCGTATCATTCCATACAAATTGATAGTCATTAAAACAAACCTTAGACCTTTTAAATTAGGCAAAGGGCTCGCTTATTGTGACAGTTGCAATTAACGTAAATGGAGCAAATATAACCGTGTCCAAGGTTCGTTTACCCTGCTGGCGTCGGATGGCAGCCATCGGGGACGCTGATGGCTTTTTATTAAGCCGTGAAAAGGCTCGCCGATGACCTCTGCCTTTTGTTCGGCGGGGAGCGTCGTGTCGCGTTTCAGCGGTGGCACTCTGGCGTTTAATTAATGGTGCTCCAGTCGACGCTGCGATACTGTATCATAGCCGTGATTGTATCCAATATCGAGGTCACATGTACTATCGCCGCGCCGTGTAGTGTGCGCATTCGGGCGTTGTTTGCGCGGTGACTCACGCTGTTGTTACATCGTTTACGTCATTGCGTCGTCGCGGACCTCACTTTACAAATCGACAGTCATTTTTCCTGCCCGCAGGCCGCGGATGTAAGCTACGTGCCTAGCGCGATGACGGACTGATCCATTGTTGACGGATAATTTAAATTGGATATCAACTAAGCCAGTCCAGTAACTTGAATGTCACACGATCATCTTTATCTATATTGTGTGTAATTCTATATCTTATCAGATAATGGCTTGCTGTTAAACAATAAATGTCGGAGTTTATAGTCGAAAGTCGTACGGCGTATGTAACTATGTAAAATTTTGTTGGTGGCTCTATTTTGCGTAGGTTCTTTTGTCGTGCTGGATTGCGTTCGCAGAATATGCTTACCATCTACAGAGTTGAAGTATTAATAAAGTAATTTGCCTAGAAACAGCAACTCGAGCTGCCTGTGCCTGGGGGGCCAGTGAGCCAGCTGCGCCCCGACAAGGGTGTGATGCGGGTACTACAGCCAGGAACCCGACCCGGCCTTAACACCAGATATAATTTATGTAATGCTCTAATCATCATTAGTTTAATGGATCGAGAACCATTATACTTCGGAGGACATTAATCATCGGCTACATGACACGAACTTTCCTGAGCTTTTAAAGCTTTCGCGAAGTTTAATCTCGTCTAACTATACAATTATTGTGAGGTCAGATTAGCTATGTAATAGGTAGTTTGGTGTTCGTTCTATTTCCTATTGGTTGCTAGCCGAGTCCTGTCCGTTCCAATTTATTGGTGCCATTTAGAAGGGAATGGTTCTATCAGTCTTGATCTTTGGGCGACGCGGACGAAGCGGCGCCCAATCTCTATAGTAATCTCTGTAGTACAAAGCAAAGTGGTTTCAACGCCGACATTATTTCAACTTTTCCTATGTTACGACGATTATTATGATATGAATTGGTCTTATATTATTTTTACAAATACAGTACTTTCCGTCACTTACTCGTATATCTCGGTTTCTTCCATCCCGGCATATTCCTCTCGGCGTCAAGTGAACAAATACGTGATCATTTTGTCCACAAACACAGCTCAATAAATATTAATCAAGGTTCGAATATTTTCCTTGTACAGTTGGATTAGGAAATATATGTATTACATATTATTTCCTGGCTCGTGTTCATGTAATTAAGTTTTGGTAGAACTGTAAACGATAGAAACCGTGACAATTACGCTTTGTGCTCATACATTGCCATGTTATTTGATAACAGTGCCATCATTGGTCGTAAATTTCAGTATCGCGTGTCTACCCAATATTATATACTTCAGTAGATATATGTAGGTGTGTCTATACCCTACTTTGAGACCAAATACGTCATGTTTAGGGCGTCGTTAAGTGCCGCTAAATTAATAATAATAATAATATATATCTTTATTGCACACCAACACAAGTATATAGTACAAAGTAAAATATAAACAAATAATAGCGTACAAATGGGCGGCCTTATCGCCTTAAGCGATTTCTTCCAGGCAACCTTTGGATGGACACGACAAATAGAGATAAACAGAGTCAGAGGTGTACTAATTAGAAATATAACGATATTTTATTCAAATATGTTCCTAATCAAAATAATACCTTTATAATTATAAACAATACCAAAAATATTTATACAAAGAGAAACACTAACATAAATTACTATCTACAAAGAAGTTATAGATCTGTCATAGACATAAAGTGATGAAAGACTTGATTCTGAAAAATGGACAGAGATTTAGCTTTCCGAATAGAAAGAGGCAATGTATTCCATAAGGTTACAGCGCGTACTGCAAATGACTTATGAAAGTACATATTGACCTGACTAGAAGAGGATGAAGGAAAAGTGAGAATAAGAGATCGACTAGGACGTAAGGAGACAGAGTGGGTGGGAGTCACAAAATTGAAATAGTTTTTCAAGTAATGAGGGGTGACAGGATGGAAGAGAATTTTGTAGAGAAAGAAAAGGATGTGAGTATTGCGGCGAAAACGAATCGGTAACCAGTTGAGCTTCTTGCGTGACTCTGAAATATGGTCATATTTTCGCAAACCAAATATGAACCGGATGCAGAAGTTTTGGAGACGCTCAAGCTTGTCAAGCTGCTCTTCGGTCAAATCGAAATAACAAACGTCAGCGTAATCAAGAAGAGGTAGGAGAAGAGACTTAACAAGCGCAGTTTTAGTAGATATGGGAAGAAAATTTCGCAACCTACGGAGAGAAGCAGATGATGCAAAAATTCGGCGGCTCACTTCATTTAGCTGTGGACCCCAAGAAAAAGTTGTATCAAAAATTACACCCAGATTTTTCACTACATCACTAAATGGTATCGTAACCCCATCAAATATGACTTGTGGCAGTCGGAACCAATCAATTTTAGATACCATACGAGAGCTTCCAATTATGATAGTCTGAGTTATAAATTAATATTTAATGAGGCGACTTTGGGAAACAATAACCTTATATGTTTCTTACCGTATTTTGCCTGTTGTTGCTAGGCGCCTCGCTAGCCATGTCGCTAGGTGAACACATGATAAAATAGGTGTACGACATATCAAGCTATTTTCCATGCAAGTAAGTACCTAGTTAGTTTGTTTCAATTTTAATGAAAACTGTTGTAACACGTATTTGGTTACTTCGTGCTTGATCTAGAATGCACAAGTCTACGAATAAACGGCACAAGTACAGAAACATGCTTGTTTACAAATTCAAAGCGAGAGTTGAAATGGTTAACTTTATTTTTAAATAACATAAAAGCGAATCTTATTAGTTTACTGAATTTTATTTCATTCCAAAAGTAAATTTACGTTGCGAAAGTTACTCGCAATAACGTAGATTGCCAATTTTACAGATGTCGAAAATGTCGAAAAACGCAGCGTTAAAATAACTTCTCGTGTAACTTTGTAGACGTGAAGTGTATTAATATTTAGCTATTCAACAAAGGCTTGGAGGCATACTGAAGAATATTATAACTTTTTAAATAAGTATGCTTACACTTTCTAAACACGAAAATAAAGTCAAGAAGACGTCGTTATCAGCGCGTCGCAGAAATTAAACTGCTGTCTAACTTCTCTGCTATTTATAACTTTTCAGATTGCACACAGCCTCCGCCATCATAAACTTGGTCTTAAAAGTAAATTAAGTTTGTGATATTCTTAATCTATTTTTTTAAAGAAACCTAGTTTTTTGTAATCCGTGGTGCTCTTACATATATAGTTACATGTACCTATTCATGTGAGCTGTATAAAAGTAAGCTTAATTTACTCTTCACTCTTTGTCACTTTCAGCAAATTCACCTGACTTAACAAAACATAAAACATGTAGAATCTAGATTGATACATTGATAATGTGTTACATGTATGTTGTGTCACCTCATGTTTTGATTTAATACTGGACTATCTCAGTAGTTAACCCTCCAAAAATAATGCTTTTTAAAGTGCTATCTATTTAATGTTAAATTAGAGTTAGCCGAATACAACAGTAAAGCAGAGACTGCGCTTCGAGTGTTCTCTTAATTAATAGTCTCCATTAACCATAAACGCGATAAACAGAACTTCTTGTCTTGTTTAAAGTTGTAAGAATCTTATCATTTCCGTGGAAACAAAGACTGCGCCAGATAGTTGGTTCCAAGTGCGGGGTCATCCTTCGGCGACCCTTTGTAATACAATCACTCCTCCGGAACGTCCGTAACGAGATTGTATCCTCTTTTATGTAATCTTTTTTATGTTATCAAACAAAACTTGTTCAGTAAAATTGTCGGACGGTCGTTTTGTAGTGGAGGTACAATTTGATGTAAAATTTTCTATATTTGCTAAAATAGAGACAATTATTATCTGTTAGACTATTGGTTTATTTCCTCGTTTCGTTATTCTAAATTACTGATTATTGTACGATGTTGTGTTGACCATCTTTTTGTTAATATACATACCTAACAATTTGCACGATTTTCCCTTTAGGCAACACCCGTTAAAATCGATATCTATAGGGAAAACATTTGATAGGTATAAAGAGGCCATTAGCGTGCCTCAAATCTTTTCTTTTAAAATATTGCTCCAATTAACGATTCTGTCGGCTGTGACCTCGTTTTTGACGCTCAGAGGTTGAGAGTGGCCCTCCAGCTCTCTTCGCGTCGTGTGAAATTAGGAGAAAACGTGCGATTACGGGATTTTTCAAATATGAATTTTCTGCACAGCTTAAAATGTATTTGAAATTTAGGTACAATACAAAACAACAAACACATTCTCTATAGTTTCACCAAGCTAAATTTCTTGAAAACCTGTAACACCTTTGTTTACAGGTTCGTTTCAAGGTAAACACGGATCTGTTTGACTTGTGTATTTGTTTAGGATGTAAGGCAATCGTTCATGTTTGACTTATATAATCCTAGTTTCATTAACTATAATAAGTCAAAGGATTCGATTTTCCGGAAACAACGTAAGTATCTAGTATTTTACACAATTTCTGGACGAAATAACCTCTTTTTTTAACCTGGAGCTATATGGCCGTACGTTATACGTACTAAAAACAAGCTCTAGTACAAAACTGAATTAAATATTGTATGTATAGTGTTAGGATTTTGTATGTATAGCTTAATCTATCTAGCCTCCCTAAAATTCTTGTAAAGAAAGCTTTATACATACTTAGTAAAATAATTTACTTGCGAATAAATTACGTTGGTACCTACACGTAATTGTTCCTAGAACCTCTCGTCTTAGAAGAACAACTCCTAAAAGTTATAATAAAGAATAATATTACCACAGGTCAATGTACAGCTACTTAAGTATTACATAAATTTAATCAAAATGAAAATAAATACTTTAAGTAACTAGTAAGTACTTAGCTCACTTAAGTTTTCCTGAAAGAAGCTTCTGCTATTTATTGTTTATAGAGAAAATATGAATCAATCTTAGAGTTTTCACTGTATAACTAATCAGAGTTGATATAGATAGGTAGGTACATTAAATGTAATCTCTATCAATCATTTAAATCAACCATTATATTTTATTGGTTGTCCTAATTAAATATGTAAGTAGGACTTACAATAAAATATCTTCCGATTCAATTAAAATTCATTTATTCCGTCGTTAGAGAATGTGAAAATTGTACCTCCACCTCCTCCTTGCGTCGTATTCCTCATATCTGAGGGTCGTGACTGCCACCATCCATGAGCCTGCCATGTCTCTGATGATCTTCCGCCACCTCTCTCTGTCCTCAGCGTCATGCAGCGCTCCATACACTGATGTATCGAGTGTGGTACGAATTTGGTCGGACCAACGTGGTTTAAAATTGTACAATCTTACCGTAATTGGTAAAGTTTACTTAATCTATCGATATTATATATCTCGAGAGGATACCAAATTTGGACACTCTTATACGAGCTTGCTTACTTATTATTTGGGTACATTTCACCAAAACTTGCGTAGTCTAAATCCCAATATATATGAGACAGTATAATATAATATACCGCTGCTAGACATGACCTAGAGGAAGTCGCGAGTTGCACTCATTCGCTCGCCCACCGTCTGTGATACGCGCGGCTATTTGTTTAGTACTCGTTTGTCACTTACCTGTGTTTTTGACAATAGTTAAAGTACGAGATTAAGCGTATTCTTGTGAAAATTGTTGTATAGTAAAAGTCAGAAACAGTAATGAATTATATTTAATATTATAGATATTCAAGCAAAGACAATAACCAACAACAACTTTCTTTTGCATTTTTTTTGTATTTTTTGTGAGTTTTATTACAACTTTTTTAAAGAGCCTAGCGATCGATTCAGTGTTTACCTACGCTTATGCATTGTAGTCATATGACTATACTGCGGAAAATAATACTTATAAATCTATATTTCTATAGCCATATTACTTATCTATTAAATTTGTACATGAAATTGAAACATCCATTATGCTCAGCAGATCCAGCAGTACCTATATTTGTTCGCTACATAATTATCAGGCAGCACATTTCTTTCTGAAAAGTAATATACAGCCAATATATCGTTAAGTTTATTGTCAATATGTCTCTGGGGGAGTATAAACACGTCTTGACTCCGTTCCCGTAATGTCGAAAGCATGTTATCCTATACAAACACATCCAATCTCGCGCCAGCCTCCTTCAATAGGCCCTGAAAGCTTCAAAAGATGGCAGACTCGGCACAAAACATCAAGGAAACCTTTAATATTAATCATATCGATATTTAACTATATTCAATTTCTTAGTTTATTCTTTTAGTTTACCTTTTCACGAGACTCTGGCAGAATTATAAAATCTAAACCTCGCGAAACCCACAACTAAAAAAAATAGTTAAGACCTTGGACCTTTAATATTAATCATATCGATATTTAACTATATTCAATTTCTTAGTTTATTCTTTTAGTTTACCTTTTCACGAGACTCTAGCAGAATTATAAAATCTAAACCTCGCGAAACCCACAACAAAAAAAAAATAGTTAAGACCTTGGAAATACTTGTTCTGTCTAATAACAAAACGTGGTTTAAATAATATTCTAGAATTGTGAAAATAAAAAGGTCGGTTCTTGTTGTTCAAACATCACATACAAACAATCAAAATGTCAACTTCAATTTGGAACGCTGATTGTTATTGGTAACATTCTGACAGTTTTATTATTATGGTAGTAGACAGAACAATTTCGAACAACAAAAACGGACTAAGTATATTTAAAGTTCTGGACTAATAGTTAAATCATGTTTTATAATAAGGCCTGTTGACTTTTTTAAAGCAATTATAATGGCGACTTTTCGTTTTGTAGGTAATTGTAATTGTTTTTCATGTAATTTAATACCTAGTAGAAAGAATTGTATCCTTTGGAAAGAGATAACTAAATCAAAATAACTAGTTTCACCTATTCTCTCGCCCCAAAACCATGTAAATATTTCACCAGAATATTTTTCACGCGGAACGGAATAACCTTCTATCTGCTTTCGTTGCAAATAGCACCTATGTCGTGTTTATCATGTTACAACGCTATTTTCTTTCATTTTTCATATTTTTCTCTCGGAATAGTGATACGTAAACCGTAAAACCGTTTAGGTTTTACCTCTTTGCCGTACACGTGTCTGAAAGTTTCCTTTGAAAGTATTTAGTTTCGTTTACCAAGAATACACCCTAAATACCTACACACAAAGGTTAGTTAAATATAGACTATTTTATTAACGGTTTTTAAGTTTAATTTGATTGATGCTTTCTACAACGACGATCATTATATCAACCGATTTCAGCGATGTGATTGATAAAAATATTGGAAATCTGCCATCGCAACGCAAATCACTCAATTTAATGGATGAATTAACTGATCTCATTTTCAGAAATCGGGGGTTCACTCTTAGTTCGTCATTTCCTATGTATATGATGGTTAGACTATTTCTAAGAAGTCCTTCAACAATATGAGCCCTCGAAATAAATCCCTGCCAGTCACATCATATTCGTACCTAAGTGAGGGTGACTTGCTCAAATAGTGCTTTCAGCCCACTCGGTATTTAGATACTTAATCATTTTTATCGACGTTTATCCGATTATACTTTCTCGTATCGCAACAGTAAGCCTAAAAGTGTAGGCATAATGCACGTCAATTCGGGTGATTTATGAGCTTTTTCCTTTCAGGTCCGCCATTGACAATATAAAGAAAGCAAAAGTCGCCATAAAGAAAATATCTCCGTTCGAACACCAGACGTACTGCCAGCGAACACTTCGGGAAATCAAAATCTTGACTCGGTTTAAGCACGAAAACGTAAGCCCATTTGTATTCTTCGCTTCAACGTTAACTTCTGTACACGAAACATTTTTCATGGCGGTTTTTTGTTCGCAGATAATCGATATTCGAGACATTTTAAGGGCGGAGACTATCGAGCAAATGAAGGACGTCTACATCGTTCAGTGTTTAATGGAAACGGATCTATATAAATTGTTAAAAACACAGGTAAATGTCATGAATGTCATCGCAACACTTTAAAACCATGTTTGAGTAGGGTAGTCTGCTCCTTTGTCACTCATAACACAATCCCCGTTCCACCAGACACTCATGTTAATTTGTTTGGTTGTTTAAGTTGGTGAACATGTGGCTAACCCGTCTGTTTTAAGCATTGTTATTGTTGTTAGATAGTCGCGATTACATGTCTGGCCTTTGTTTGTCTAGAGAGGGTGAAGTTACAAATTAGCGTGTTACATTTTCTGTTGTAGACTGGAACTGGATAAACGATAAATTGACGTGGCTCTTTCTGATTCTTTTCCGTCCCGATGTGGTTCTAACGAGTTACAATATATAGCTATATATTCACACTGCGGGCGGAACCAACTATAGATGAGTTAGTAGGCATATTAAACGATTCTGCGGTGGATGCTAGCTGAAGTTTTTCACTCGCCAGGGATATGTGTTTGAGTCAACTTTTAATTAACTAACTCTGCGCCAGTAATGGATCGCTTCAGTTTCAAACTGTCACAGCTGCTATTAATTATCTAGATATTTTTAATTGATTTCCCATAATAGCCTTCTTGTGATTATCGAGTAAATTTTCCTTTATTAAAATGTTAGCCAGGAAGACACTTTCATTTCCGTTATCCTCTTTATATTGAATTTTTACACACCGTTATTATTTTTGTATCCGTGCCTTTACATTTCTCGTTTCACCTTGTCTCGCGATACACAATTTTCATCCGAGTATGATAATAACAAAAGAGCACGGATTTATAACTTGTTGCGCTTTACGGTTCTCCGACAGTGAGTATTCCCGCAAGGATTTTATTAGTAAAATCTCCGTTCTTTACTCGGGAATTCTCGGGAGATAAAAATTAATAAAACTTGGAAGATGAAAGATCGACGTGAAAAAACAGCTTTTTCATATAACTTTTCTTCTTATATTATAAATTCATAGTCACAGCCACGTCGTAAAGAAGTTTGTCTTTTTATCTGTCTTTTCGTAACAAAACAAATGGACAGCATAGCTCCTAAACTGGTTTTAAGACCCACGACAAGTATGTCAAGTGAAAATGTAGGAAACGTTTTTGATTAAAGGATGTTGCTTGCATTTAGCTGGCGGCGCCTACGGTCCAAATGATTAGAACCAGTCATAGTATCTTGATAACTTCGATGAAAAGACAGAAACCACAATCTAATCCAGTTGTATATGAAACGTTGAATGTCATGTTTCAGAAACTGAGTAACGACCACATCTGCTACTTCCTGTACCAAATCCTGCGAGGGCTGAAGTACATCCACTCGGCCAACGTGCTGCACAGAGACCTCAAGCCTTCCAACTTGCTCCTCAACACCACCTGTGATTTGAAGGTACATTGATAAAAAGTGTAATTATTGTAATGCAAACATAATGTTGCAAATCCCAAGAGGCAAGCGTGATATGTCTTGGCCTAAATTGATGCTTCATATCATGCAGGCTGTAGAAAAAACGACTAATCTGCGTTAAAAAAATGACATAAGAAAGCCTTAGTAGTGTCACATAAACTCACGACACCAAATTTTGCGTAGTTGTTTATGGAAGATGTATTTTTTTATAAAATTATGACTATTCTTCAATATACCATACGTCCAATACTTACCTGTTGTCTCGTAAAAATATCATCCTAACGACTATTATCACGTCATCCTTAGCTTTACTAATTTTCAAACTTCATCATAACTAGGTATAAAGGTTTTGTTTGCGTTCTGGTTAAGCGCAGAATAAATAATCCCAAACTTGGTATGAAACTAAGGTAGTAAAGTATAGGTTCTGTAACTAACCACGCGCTCGTAAGTGGGCCACCTATTATGCATAATAGGCAAGGTGGTTATGCACCCGCTAACCTAAACCACATCTTTAGTATGTACTTTATGAATATTTAGGTATTCTAAATATGCTGTTGGGAACGGCGATGTTTTATGATGTACGGCTTTAGGTTAAATTTCGAACTAATGTTACAGCCAGAACTGAGTCTTAGGTCTACTCGCACAACGTTTCTTAACAGCATTTGGTAACGTAGTACATATGACTAAATTAAATTAAGATTCATTGTGTGGGCCTCAAAGTATTTTCGAACAACCTTTACAAATATTGAAGCAGCGTGCTAGTTTAAGATTTTTCCGCTGTATTCGCATAAAATTATTTTTTTAAAGTAGCGATAATCATATAAGTTTGTTCTCTGTACAAACTCTTGCTACTCCGGCTTCTTACGAGATGGCGTGCAATTGGCAGGCAGCCATCGCGCCTCTTATTAAAATCACTGCAGTGTGAAATTCAAAATCTAGATCTACGATATGAACCCACTAAGCGGCGGCGACGGCAGCTATTTTCCTTCCAACTTAACTCAGAGTAAAAGGGCAGAATGTACCCCTACATTTCATTCTCCATTATTTTTCCTCTTGCAACATTGTTATGGAAATGTCTACAATTAGGCATTATTCTAAAACAAACCCTCTTTTAAACATTTCGACCAATGTTGGCCCATCAATTCATGAAAATGAAATATTCCCTCGCTTTTGCGTTGTATTTTTTTACGTCGAGTATTTTAATGGAAACCCTGAAATGTGCTCCGAAATGATTTGCATAAAATTTTAGTGAATATTAGCCTAGTAACGTTTTAAGCGTAAAAGTCTCGTTTCAATGTTTCGGTTCCCGGAATTTGATACATATAATTTTGTGGTATGATTGTGGTGGTTGTGATAATACCTTTTAAGTTAATTAGCCTACACTCATTGGGTAAATACAATAGAATAACCACAAACGTATTGTATGTGTATTTAACCGTTATTTAACTAATTGGACCGCACGGATAAATAAACACACTGATATGACATTCAATAGTAATCAATAGTAAAAATTGGTACATAGTATAGTGTTTATGTCGATCTATTTAACTTGTTTGGTAAATTCATAAAAGTCATAAGTATATATAAAAGTAAGAACACCTATGGTATGAAACTACTTAAATATGCATAAACAAATTACCAAACGTACCTAAGTTCAATCCGAGGGAAACTTGCAAGCATTTTTACGACTGTGTTTGTAAACCCTAACAGAATATGTTAGCAACTAGCAGCAAAAACCGCTCTTTGTGTTAATTCAGTTCTCAATTCCTAACTTCAGTAAAGCAAAGCCCAGACCCACCAGATTAAATAGTAACTGCTAAACTTACCAGCATTTTAATCTTGTGTTTTTTTTATTTAATAAAAAATTTGCTCTTGACCACAGCTTGCCTGATTCCAAGCCAAATATGTGGCCTACGATCTTATTTTTATCTTATTATCAATTATGTTATGATACATCCACAACTTTACAATTAATTTAGGGGAAAAATCATTACAAAATTGGCATTGGCAAGATTTATAGAATTAATTTACAATATGTAATGGTTTAAATAATTTAGATTCTAATATAAAAAGCGGCTGTAGGGTCCTTGTCGTAAAATAATATAATGATGTACATGATGTTGCCGGTATAGTATATCCTGCATTCACACGAAGGTTTGTTTGTTTCGTACGTATGATTACATACCTATTATTATGTTTGACATGATTTTAATGACAAAAATTTTCATTATGTTATTAATAAAACTAGACATTGTAACTTCTAAAATTTTATTAAAACTAAATGTTATAAATTCAATTTGACGAGATATTGTAATTTGTGTAGCATATTCTATGATATTAGTAATTATACCTATGTTACAACTTTACATTATCAATAAAGATTCTTTATCTTTATCTTCACCGGTAGCAAGATGAAATTGTGTTTGAGCTGCTGTGTCAGCGCAATCAGCAGTGCTTTTATCTGATGTGCAATCTAAAGCGGACATGATTAATATGTGGAAGCTACGCTTACATATCAACGTGTAAACGTAGCATAATACTGGCTTAATTTATAGCAAGTGTTACTAATCAACGTAGAGACGTAGGATTATGCTTGGCCAATAAGTAAAAGCAAATACCACGGCAGTTTGTGCTTTTGTTAATGATTGTACATACATATTATTATATTGTAATAACGTTTAATTAAAAAAAAATATTAGGATTGTCACGGAGTTGCTGGGCCATTGTATGCTCACCTACGCTTAAAAATAAAATCAGAAAATTCCCTGGTAAAAAAGTGACGAAAACTTTTCGTTTTTCATCGAAATTTGTAATGATTTCTTTTGCAAAGTCCCCTGCTCTTAACAACTTTTCTTATTATATTTCTGTTGGACTTATAGAGCCAAGTGTCCAATTAGCTTAGGTTAACGTGACGCATTAAACTAGACAACTTAATTAAGTTAAAACTGAGTTTTAATTCAAAACTTAGGGTAGTTGTGACATTTTACTCGAATTGAAATCGTTATTAAACGCCTAATTAATTAATTCTTTATGCGAGCAGACAGCAGTTTCCAATGTTCGAGCTCGGATTTTCATTTAAAATGTAACTCTATCCTTTCATTCTTTCAGTTTTCGAGAAAATGCTACACTTTCATTAAATTTACAGCGTGCTAAATAGCGATTAAATGAAGGCTATAGCTAGGACGCGCATTAAAAGAATCTCGGATAAACAAGAGTCTTATTGTTTCTACAAGAAAAACGATAACCGTGTTACTTATAAACCTAATTCACAGATTGAGTAGTCGGTTTGTTTCTTTATCAAAGTGGTGGTTTTAATTATGAATGAAAAAAACCATTGATCAAGTGATCATTTTTTGTCACAGATTTATGAGTTAATCAATAACCGCTTTGCATATAAATATCATTTATCAAAGAGTTACTTGAGTTGATATGTGTTCTGTCTTTTTCACACAGTGCCAAAACAATTAAATTGCAGAAAACTAAACACTTCCAAATTAAGAAACTGTATAAACATTTATTTTAGTAACTAAGGCGGTAAAAGTTTTAAAAGGAGCATAGTTTCCAAATATATTATTGTCATCATTTACCACAATTCAAAAGCTAATTCGCTGAATATTAAGCACTTGGAAACTGTTCCTAGAATTAGCTCTCAAAAGTGTCGCGGATGAGCACTCGGCGACAGATTTCCAACTTGAAACTTTGAGTTTCGTAGAACACAAATTGTTGTTCAGTGAGTCGTCAAATTGCTTCAAGTTTTCAACGAGATGGTATCGCCGTTGACATCATTATGACGCCCGAAATCGTTTGTTGATGGCCCTTGATGGGGCGAGCTGTGATGTAGGGCCGAGACCGACCCTCCACCGCCTCTACAGCCGGCTTATATTACATCTGCAATGCCATGCCTCTACTACAATGAACCTCGGAGCTCCAACCAAATACTTGTATTAATATCGAGCTTGGGGTTAATGTTATGGTTTAATATACTCCCAGATTGTGCAAAATTTTATACGTTAACCCTTTGTGACGTTGCTGCGCCATTATGATAGCGATGAAAATAAACAAACCGCGGCCGTAGGCAATTTTACTACGCACAAATATTTGTTGTTGTATATTATCTTTTACAAGGAAAATTTAATGACACTTTCATTTAAAAATCAATGTGTCAGAATAAACGAATAGAAAACAACATATAAAAAAATATATCCATGTATTTCTAATCTTGAAATATTAAAGTGTATGTGTATGTTATGTAATAAGTTCTTCCTTTAAAAATGTATTTGTAGGTAAATTCGTTTAAAGAGGACCCTGGACTAAACATAGACTATTATTGATCCCGGACTAACAGGTAACGCCGCAAAGCGCCGCCAGTGTGTTGTGAAAGATTACTTCATTTGATATGAGTACACTTCACTGATCTAACACTAGTATAATTATCACGCAAAGTGATGACAATAGGATTAAGTAATTGCTATAATATCATGCTAATTGCCGTAATAATTGTATTTAGTAAGAAACTTGTTAACATGTCATCATCGATCTGTTGTATTCAATCCTACTACTTGGTCCATTATTAACGCTTTGCTTGCTGTCCATGAATACCAGCGATGTATGAAATTACGTTTAGTAGATTATAGCGGTTAGTTCTTTGTAGAATTCATGTAATAGTTGGAGCGTTCCTAACAGGAGGGATGATGTAACCAATGTTGTCGTGGAAATAATGTTCTCTAGGTAAAGTCTCGGATGAACTTTATATAGCTGCAGTGCTTCTGCAGTACTGTTGTCGAGACTTTCTTAATTTTATAACAGTTTTACTGTAGTTTAAAATTTAAAACGCCTACCTAAAATATGCATATTTACTCTGGGTTTGAATAGTGCTCGTTTACAATTATTTCTTTTCAATTCAAGAAAGAGTGTCAAGGATAGAGGACTTGAAAGTAATAAATATAAAATAACAATAGTATCGAAATCTCGTGTCCAAATCAGTCAAATAGCTTGAAGGGCAGGGCACATATGGCTTAACGACTGTTCCTACCATTATAAATAGCCAAGACATCATTGATTTCATATTCGTGGCTTGAAAGCTTTGACACCAGAGTTGATCATCCTCTTATATACTTAGTTACTTTCATTGATATTCCAAGAAACGTACTGTTTATTATATATTTGGCTTAACCATTATAAATAGCCGAGACATTAGTTTTTAATAGGTTTCATATTCGCGGCTTAAAAATTTTGACATTTCAATTGGTCAGCCTCTTATGAACTTAGTTACTTTAATTGATATTTCAAGGAACGTACTGTTTAATATTTATTTCTATTATCCAGATATGCGACTTCGGGCTGGCGCGCGTGGCGGACCCGGACCATGATCACACCGGCTTCCTCACGGAGTACGTCGCCACGCGCTGGTACCGCGCGCCGGAGATCATGCTCAACTCCAAGGTCAGTACACTTTACATCAGGCAAGTTGTAGTCAAGCGTGAGCCTATCTCATGTAAAAAATAATATCGAAGAATCACCAAGTACAAGACTTATGATAGTCACTCCCAAGACACAGGCCAGCGCCTAGTGTGAGGTCCATTGTTAGCTCCTAATGCGCCACCACCTAATCGAATTGCATTTTTCTTCTTATCGAATGAGAGTGGCCAACTCTACGTGTCGAGAAATTGCGTTTATTGATCGATTTTTGTGCTTGTGTGTTTGTAACTACTTCATCAAACGGGTGAATAGTTTTGGATGACATTTTTTATGGAGATAGATCGGGCTCTGGATTAACTATAGGCTACTTTTTATCCCAAATCTCAAATATTGTCCAAGAAGCACCCTGACTTCCGATTCAAATTCAAGTCAAAATGTTCTTGATTAAGATTGAAAAAAATGTACCATGCAACAATTTTTATTCTCTTTAGTAAACAAATTGTTTCTCTTAAACCTATTCCGGGTTGACGCGAAAAGCTTTAAATTAACATATGTACATTTCCTAAATTAGGCTATAAGCATTAATAAGCTCATATATGATCACTGTAAATGCTTTTACTGATTTTCCCCTGCACACAAAACAGGGCTTTATCTAATCAACGAACACTGAAACATAAATGTAGCAAGTTACTTATTTCAGTAACGATTAGTTTTTTCTTGAGAAAATTGTAAGCTTATTACTACGCTAGTTTAATAGGGTCGTAATATCTACTTTTATCTAACTCTGCTTTATTGAAGATCTAAAGTGTATTTCTACTGTAAAATATGGATAAAACTAGCAACGATGTCTTTTACCGTCCAGCAACCAATAAATGTATCAATTTACTTGCAGGGCTTGGTAATGGTATTTTGATCTGAGACTTTTTTCGCGTAACCTAGCTAATATATATAGCTAATATATAATATTATAAGTTTTTCAAATGATATACATCATAAAACTTCAGATATAACTTATCATAAAATAAGAATAATTTACTGCTACTGTAAAGTCGCAGCATACAGAGTAATTGAAATTTCAATTGTATATATCCTGCACAAATACCAATATCTCATAATCACTACATACCTACACTAATTACTCTTGATACGGATTGTAGATTGACAACTTGAATCGAACATTCCTAAATGTGAAGCCTTTTGTATCTACTTTGAATAGGCAAATATAAATAGATTGGGGCGTCTTAATACGCATACCTAGATTAGCATTCTCTTTCGTCTTCATTACAATCCACCCGAGCGGTGTAATTAACATTGTTACTGCTTCGGATTAAAGGCTAGTGAATAATGATTAAACTCGAGCCTCTCAGGTATTTAAAACAGTTTGATAAACTCTAAAAGCTCAAGCGAACCGGTTAGGATTTAGATTGAAGTGGTTGCCGCAACAGAACATTGTTTACCAGACCGCGCCGTATAGGAAACCGATAGAACGGTTAGCTAAATAAATAAAATACTTCAATGCAGCGAGCGAAGCGCACAATATCAACGCGAAATTTACAGGGGATATTTTTGTACAAATTGTTCCATTATTGTAAGTGTAACTTACTCAGAAATTAAGAAAGATTAGGTGGCAAACTGGACGTCAAATTGTATACATTGTTTTAGATCTCGTGTCCTGAAAACCAACCAAATAAAGTGCTCTTGCAATTTATTAAAAAAAAACGTCGTAGTTCGGTTGCGTACAATTTGGCATATAATTTATTAGTTTGTTTTGCTCCCTTTTTAGTCTAATTTGTATGAAAAGTCGTATTGACCCTCAGCATGTACCTTAACATGCTTTAAAATGTACCTACCTAGTTTTAGAGAGAGAAATTGGAATTTTATGGTACCTGCTCTGCAATACTTCAGATGAGTGCCATTAAATTTGAGTGCATATCTATATCGCTAACAGGAGAGTCGTAGCTCGTAAATTCGCTCGTTGCACATCATATTCAGTAGCTCGCTGGAAACTTTCAGACTGCTACGTGATTTTATAATTATGGCCAGCTTAAATATACACTCATATGAAATTAATCTGTGTTATCACATTTATTAAATTGTTATGTTGTAATAAATATTACAGCTATAATTTAATAATTTGCCAATCATATTTCATGAAAGCTAGCAGCCAACTTAGAGAGATTTATTGGTAAATTCAATCCAAACTTCATAAAGGCTTCATTTGAAGGAAAATAGAAAATTATCGTTGGAAAATAGAGGAGTAAACAGCTTGTTTATTCATTTGCCTTTTATTTAAACTTCAACCGAGAAGCAGTTCAACCGAGAAGAATGGTATTGGCATATTTCATATTTATTAGCTCTGCTCGCGGCTGAAATGAATGTATTATGGTCACGAATGCAGGGCGATGACTCCCGAAACGCGTATAAGTCACTACAAATAGGCTCTTTTGTAAAAGTTTCCTCGCATAGAGGCGGAAACACAATATTTACTGCAAGCAATAAAACAAACAATGCGGACTATTTTAAAGTTCTTGTGCTCAAATACCTGCGATAAAATCACACTGCGTTCTCAAGAAATATCGGATTCGAGAGCCAATTTACTTTTCCCGGAAATAAATTCCCTCAGGTTGGTTGCATTGCGCTCGCCGATACGTGACTGATACTGTTACGGGAGCCTCAAATACAGGGGATTGATTCCTAAACCTCTTTTCCAGCAATCTTTGACATGATTAAAGGTATGTTTTCAAAGCTGCGTTACCTTCTACTGATATCTTAATATTTCAGGGGCCTCTAACAACTTGTCAAAATACGATTGAACCAACAAAATAAGGACAATGTCGCGGCGAGATTGAAATGAGACGTCGCTTATCACAAGACGTTATTACGTTTGAGCGAACGTCGGCTTTATTGTTCTGAGTATTCGAAATTACCGGAATATCTGTTTGCGGCGTTTTGATTACAGTGCGTACCTATTTATTGTGTGAGATTAAACAGGAGTCGTCGCGACAAAAGCGGGGCTTAGCGCTATCGCAGCCTCCGCCCGCCTCACCTCCGAGCTTTGTTCTCTTGGCACTCACAGATACTACATTAATTATACCCAGCACTCATATCTCGCGTCATATAACATTATCTTTAGATTCCCCTTTCAACGCTTTGTCTACTATCCTCGCACTCAGCCTCTATTCATTTCACATGAAAAAGTAGATAAAGTAGTGTGTTCGCGCATCGACGCCTCTCGTCTTTTATTACCCCACATGAGGTGAAAGCTGTCGGGAGAGGATCTCAAACTCGAATGTAGAATTTTCTATTGGATAAGCAATAACGGTATTGTTTCACTATTATTACTTTGCTTTCTTTCAGTTTTAACATTCTAAAACTCTAAAAAGAAACTCTCTAGGGAGCAGCGTACACCGTTCAGTGCTTTTAGCCTTACAATAACAAAAGTACTGTTGTAAAAGTACAATAAATGGCTTAAGCGTAAATAAAAGAAATCTATTCTTATACCTTGTCTAACTAAAGCTGTAGGTGAGCTCTAGGGAGCGGAAAATAGTTTCTAAAAGGTCCATCCTTGGTAGACCTCTGGCGCAGATTCTCGAAAGTTTTCATTGTTTGTTTTGAAACGGGTATAATAACGGTTGCGAACGAGTTTATGAAAGCTAGACGGTTTCGAAAGCAAATACATATATTTTCCATAAGAAAAATAAACTTGTTTTATGATCACGGCACCGAAATTGGAAAGATATACGCACGTAGACTCCGTGGAAAACAAGGTATTGATAAATGTTTTGCGTTTGAAGACTGAAACTTGGCTATAAAACATTAACCACTTGACTGTCCGCGCTAACAGAGTATAATGTGGGGAAACCGTCCGGCGCTATCGCCCGAAATGAGCTTAAAAAAATTGGTGTGACATGTCCCAATAAAAACATTTATTGTAAGAAAAGTGTATTTGTGATTAAGGGGAAAAAAATACTACTGGATAGGTAATAAAATGAGCCGTCAATAAAGTTAAAAATACTTCGAACTTACAATTAATATTAAAAAAAAAACAATCCGTAAAACACAACAAAAGCGGCCATGTTTACTCACGAACAGTGATTGACTATTTTGTTTGTTTAATTTATTAACTTTGGAGAATGAGATGCTTTGATATTTATACATCACTGTAAAGAGAATTTTATCTACAAACTCATAACACATCATACTTATTGAATGAAGTAATAAATTGAAAGTACTTACGACATTTTTCTTCAGCAGTTGCTGCTCACGCACAGTAAAAAAATATGTCAGTTTTGGGTCGTTCTGTTGGTAAAACATCGAATCAAAATGGCTAACATTGGGTTTTAACGCCATCTATGATCTTTTCTTAAGACTACATACTACAGCTGTGCCACAGATACTCAAACAATTTTAAATAAATAAGAATTTTCGAACGCATCGAGTGAATGGCACTGTAGTGCCCGCGACAGTTAACCCTAAAAAAAATAATGGTACTATAGTGCCATTGGACAGTCAAGTGGTTAAACAAATAATAAAAAATCAATGAGAATAACAAATGTATGTCGACTGCAAACTTTGATTTTATAGCGAAAGTGGATTGACTGCAAACTTTGATTTTATAGCGAAAGTGGATTGACTGCAAAATCGTTTACTGTCAGGTCAAACGTCAACTTTTTTATGTAGTTAATAACTGTAACATAGTACTACTCATTTACATAAACCAATGAGCTTTATAATCTTACTTTAAAATAATCGGTAATGTCTCAAACAACGGGTAGTAAAATTGTTCCAAATAGCAGATCTCGTAACCCTATTCTTTTCCAAGTCCATCTCTCCATCCGTTTGTATTTACCCACCTAGCTTGAAACATTAAAGTAGTTTAGTGGTTTTACTTTTTTTTTAAAGTATGAACCTCCACATTTAAAAATCGATTAACATATGATATAATGTTTGGTGCAGGGCTACACCAAGTCGATAGACATCTGGTCGGTGGGCTGCATCCTGGCGGAGATGCTGTCCAACCGGCCCATCTTCCCCGGGAAGCACTATCTGGACCAGCTCAACCACATCCTCGGCGTGCTGGGCTCCCCCAGCCAGGAGGACCTCGACTGCATCATCAACGAAAAGGTAACTATTATTTTGGTCTACACTTGACAGACAGTCATTTGGGGTACTTTTTTTTTATAAACAAACAAATTTTTACTTTAGTCAGTTTTTTTTACATTACTATACATTTTTTACATACAATCTTAGCGTTCTCGAATGACTTGTTGAAAAATATAGGTTCTTTCTGCTGTTGTCATTCAAATATTGTAAAGACAAAAATGCTCCATCGCATTCACACTCTTCACTCAATAGCTGAAGCCTTGTATGAAGCATATATATATATACACATACATTATATACAGTAGAATATTGTTGTGTATGCAGATATGTATATGAGATAGATTGAAATGTATATAACTATATACATTTCAATCTATCTCAGATTAATCTAGCGAGCCCCACAAATAGGATTTATCTGAATTTATAGCTTTTTTCAGTACTTATTATTATTAATAGTTTCTATTGAATACTGATATAACATAATAGTAAGTAATCAACTTAAAGACGACCTATGTAGACGGTGAATCGAACTTATTATTGAGTTACAAGTTAAATTAACATCCAAAAATATATCTAAGTAATCGAATAAATATTGAGCTTTCAACTCTAAAATTTTCGTAATATTATTTTTATTGGCCGCAATGTTAAGATTCGTAAAACCATATTTATTAAAATGAAAAGTAATCACTTTTATTACTTCTATACTGTGTGAGATGTTGTACCGAATATTACTTGTAGTTAATACATATCTATTGAAGTTGCATATAAATAATTGTATTTCATATTTGTTGTCGAAATATTACGAGGTTTATAATATCTTGATAGTCAGAGAAACTTATGAAGTAGTCTTCATTTGAGTAGGATTTATTCCATATTTATCCAATGGTACATTGGCTAAAATAGTTAGAGTTATTTAGAGTTTCTTAGAAGTTAAAAGAAGTACCAATATCCACAGATAAAAGTATATTGAAGTA
The DNA here is from genome assembly GCA_927399415.1 of Macaria notata. Lineage (NCBI taxonomy): Eukaryota > Metazoa > Arthropoda > Insecta > Lepidoptera > Geometridae > Macaria > Macaria notata. The sequence continues at coordinate 12,321,588 of OV656730.1, forward strand.
CCTTTTTATTATGTATACCTACAATAGATACCCATAAATTTAAATTACCTTAATTTTATATAATTTTGAAATTTACTCACTTATTACTTATAAATAATTATATTAATTAATTAACTAACTAATAATATTTAAGCAATGCCTAACATATGTATTCAAAGTCAAATGCAAATTTTAATCTGTAATTAATTTTTAATTTTAATTTCAATAATTGACACACTGGAAGAACGCTGGATACTGCAACACAGGGAATCTTAAAGCAGTAGACAGGACCCCAATTTGAATTTGAATAATTTAGATACTTTATATAATGTAAAAATGATAACATGTTTTAGTGGAAATAAATAATTTTTATCTTTTATCTTTTTACATAGATTTTGTGTTGCGTTAGTAACCAGCTAAAACCTGAGGGTCAGTTCAACAACACCCGAACTTTTCTCATTCATGATGGATCACTTTTCACTTATTTTTTCGGAGTTGTAAAACGTACACGCCTTTTTCATGTAGACCTAATAAAGAGCCAGTCTGGCCGCGAGATGGGCTATGAAACTTCGCCAATACCTCGGAGCCTATAAATTGGGCCGCGTTAAAACTTTTCGGCTACCTTTTTGTGTGTTTAGGACTTGTGATTCGCTGCTTGTGACGCCATAATAATGGCTGTGCTACAGAGACCGCCAAAGTTGAGGTTTGATGAGTTTCCTTTTTCTATTAGCCCTTGGAACTTTCTCGACTTTTTCAAACGACCACTGATAACATTTGTACGAGTTTTCAAAGGGGTTGGAAGTACAATCTATTTTTCAACCGAGCGAAATTCATTGTGTCGTACGACTGAGTACCTACTGCAGTGCTGTCCAGTCCGTTGTGGATTCCAATTCGTATCCACAATTTTTATTCCCGTTCGTTATCGACGAACCAACAACCGGTGATCCGCCGAGACAAAGCGAATTGATTGATCCCACCGCAAATCCCATTCCAATTTTACAAAACCAAATATTAATTTGAATCAACGGATTTATTTGAAATCTCCGTTTGTAAATACAATTTTTGTTTTTAATCAACTGTTTGCAAACATTGGTATCGACGCGGTATGCGAGTGAGATATTAAATGCGTACTAGGTACTTTTTTAAAATATAGAATCGTATGAAAATTGATTTTGATTTGATCGAGTTGTAGGGTTGTCATTCATGAGGAATCGAGGAGCGTAAAGACGTACGCTTGTTACGTAAATCGAATCCTACCTTGGAGACGTTCAGCATCTGTAAGTGGCTCGGGCCTAGCTTTCTCGTTCAAATAATAGTCATAACGCGTACTACATTTGCTAGAACCTATCCTATTATGCTTAAACGAAACGTTTTCTAGAGTAATGCTTTATGTAACGGATTGTTCTATAAATATGATAATTCTTTAAACAGTATTCGTATATATATTAAGCATTTGATAAGTATAAAATTGTTATGTTTTATAGACCATAAAATCGTGAGAGTTACTGAGCATTCACCACGGTGCACCTCAAGAAACCCCCAAATAATGATCCAGGGGGAAGTCATGACTTGTGTTTCAGAAGATAGCAGCAAGTTACTGACATGTTTGTGTTCCGCACAAGTACTCGTAGGTAGGTATTATCAAGCGAGCGGTATCTTTAATACTCTCCCGGCCAAATCCGTGCTGATCGTAAACTTGTACCTATCAGTATTAGGCAATAAAGCAAGTTATGTCGAGACTTTGACCCATTTCCATCCATAAGTGACGCCTGTAACATGGAATCGCTCACAGATATTCAAAACTATGCAAATGAAGCTTTACCTGCTCTACATGCTTCATGTACAAACGGATTGAATTAATAATTGAATACGTATATTGATTTATTGCTCCTATGATCATCCACAGCCGGTTTAACCCTTAATCACTGACGTACGTATGTCATACGTCACCCAAATGGTTTTTCGTTCATAATTTGAATTTGGGTAGGAATTTGGCCTCATCCTTTGTTGTAGTTTCCTAGACCCCAGTGATGCTTGTGTAGCAGAAAGGTGCGAACATGTAGCACGTGCCAAAGTAGGTTAGATTGACTACCTGACGTATGTCATACGTATGGTCAGTGTTAGTGTAACTTTTTTGATTTTGGTATGTATGTTAATTTGTTGATAAAGTTAATCGTAAGCGGTCAAATACATCTCCTGGATTGTTAAAATATTCAATTTTCATCAAAAAGCGGGTTGATACACGTCAGGACTCTAAAAAAAGGTAATTCCAGTTGAGTTTCCAGTCAAATCACACATCTGCACTCAGCTATGTACGGTATCACGAAGGAACTAACCCTGATGTCTCATGTTTCAAATAAAGGTTCCGATGATATTATCATCGATGCATCATGAATAGAATACCAATTAAACTAAGGTATTCCTGAAATAATTTCATAATATATCGAAAGGAGGTGTCTATTCTTTACATAAGAAGTGCGGTAAATATAGTCGAGCGAGATGGTCTATAAGGTGGTCATTGGTCATATTCTACAGGCTTCTAGATATTGATGATGCTAATTATTTTTATAATGTCACACTATAACTCATCGGACCGTTTGAATTACATATATGGAAAATCTCGGCAAAAGTCTTGTGAAGCCGTACCTCGAGCGAAGATACGCTACGCAGCAAATGTCACATCAGCCGTTTCTTAGACAAGGATAAGGTTCCAGAAGTTGGCCAATCTATCATTGAGGTTCAGATATAAGATACAATATAGAATTGCTACACATGTTTTAAGCAGAAATGTCGTAAAACCCAATACGAATGTCAAGTGTGCGGTAAATTGGTCTGCTTGCAATGCTCAAAACTGACCTGCAGCAAATGCTGTAAAAAGGTGTCTAATGTAAAGATATGTGACATTTGTGATTTATTTCTAATTGAATTGGTCCCTAATAAGTAATAAGACCTAAACGACAAAATCCTAATATTTCACATTTTATTTTAATTGATTTTCAAAAAAAGTGTATATAAAATTAGCTATGTATATGTTTGATGAGTTATAATTTTTTTTCCAGTAATATTATGGCATTTATTTTTATATTTTCACTTTGTATAATATATGTGTATATAAATAAAAAATAAATAAAACTGCAACGCCACTTCATGGGTGCACCAGAGGTCATACAAAAATTTGACGTATGTCATACGTACGTCAGTAGTAGTGTAACAAAATGACACGTCAGTGGTTAAGGGTTATATCCACAGCTATCCTATAGGTTTTTTTACACGGAATGGGCTAAAGTTTGACTACAGCCTGCCTAATGTTAGGCACCACTGTAGTCTAAAATATAGCCCGCATGCCTAGAAGAAACCTATTTACTCTGGATTTAAAGAACCTTGGGCTATAATTTTCTGGAAACAGGGCTCCAGGTAGAGAGTTCCATAATCTTGATGTCCTTACTATAAAGGTGTTTCTTCTTTTATGCTATATTGTATTGTTATTGATGTTTAAAGCCTCCAGGCTAGCTGGCGCAGGTAAATCGCACGCGATTTCCCGGGCAACTGTCCACGCGGACTTGGTATTAGTTCTTGGATAGGTGACCAAAAAGTAGCTTTTTCATTAGAGCGCTTCCGTGGATCGGATGACACGTTAAATTGTAGGTCTTGGCTGTTTGTCACAGCACGGTAATGGTTATGTCAGACGATCTAGGGACAGTTTGAAAACAAAAATTGGCCATTCCCATACTAAGTTACTTACTCAGGTTTGACCAGCGATAGGTGTAAAGTTATTATAGTAATTATATTTGCAAGATATTGTTGTTGTGAATATAACAAAGGTGCGAGTGGCATAACAATGTCAGTTACGTCAATAGCCGTCCTAAATCAACGCCAATAGACAGCCGCCGTGTAATCAATATGCCCTCCGCTGCATTAATAAGCGGCGTAACGAGAGCGCTTTATATAGCAATGCATATTGTTGTACCTACTAATAAAGATTGACTCTTTATATGTAAAACAAAATCCGTCTCCTGGTCTGTAGCATTTATTTTATTTTTATACACTCTTTCCTGTATTTACTACTATGAAAGAATCCGCACCATCACGCTATAATAGACAATTTGGTTTGTAAGCGCGCCTACGATACAGGTCTTGAACCTAGTGTAGGGCTCGCTTGATCACTTAGGAACCTCAATCAATATCTTATCTACTTAAGAACCTTTGACTCCCTGTTTGTTGTTATTTACTTACCTACCTAAAATATAATTGAGGTTATATTTGTAAAATGGTAATAAATAAATTCGTATTTGTATTGTTCTCTCGACTCCTTTTCCATTCTGTAGATGCCTCCAACTAGATTTATTTATGCTACCTACTGTAATGTAATTACAAAAAGTTTTTTCTTTTATTTCGTTCCCCAGGCTCGCGGCTACCTGGAGTCGCTGCCGTACAAGCCGCGCGTGCCGTGGGCCGAGCTGTTCCCGGGCGCCGACGCGCGCGCGCTGGACCTGCTGCACCGCATGCTCACCTTCAACCCGCACCGCCGCATCACTGTGGAGGAGGCGCTCGCGCACCCCTACCTCGAGCAGTACTACGACCCTAATGATGAGGTGAGTGCTTCGTACTGTAGCTGTGACTGAGACACATGCTTGCAGGTACAACCCTCCACTCCACACACTCCAGTAAAGTAGAGATTAAACGTTATTGTACGTTATTATTTGTTCATATTTTACTTTGTACTATATACTTGTGGTGTGCAATAAAGATATATATTATTATTATTATTATTATTAAAAAAATGCCATACGATAAATAAATAAAATAATGATGAGGTGAGTTCTGTGGACTGTGGATATTCCTGGGAGTTGTTGGTACATGCCCATGTCAATGCTTCCTCACCTAGACCAGTCTCGATTCGACCCTCTTGATGAGGTGAGACTTTTATAATGTCGATGTGGATGTATTACGTGGAATATACTCTCTATTACAGAAACCAACCAAATAAACCAATTTATTACAGTAATATAGAACGGCAACTGCATTCCAGCTCTACCTTTTAACAAAAAATATGAATCAGTTTTCTGATACACATTTTCTTTCTAGAAATATCCATTGCAATATCATATTTCATTGGTTTCCTTACTCTTTACCTTGCGTAAGACAATAATCACGTACTACAGCACACAATACCATCGTCTCCTAAGACGTATAAGATCGGAAGGATATCATGGTCGGCATAGTTGCGGCAAGTAGCTAACTGGCACAGCGCCAGGTGTCTGCTCCACCGTGGCCGGGGCCGCGGCGACCTGGGCAACTTGACCGCCACAATACTACTGCAGTGCGATCGTTATCATAATTCTAGTTTGATAAAATCACTGCTGAATTCTGATAACGTCATTGCGATTGAGTTGGTAAAAATTACGACAGTCGGTTAAGATTAGCTTTCAAGATTGAGTAGAATGTAGCGTTTCTGAATTAGTACATGAACAGAATTAGATTTTATATCATGAAATGAAATTCAGCTATCATAATAAAATAACTTTGCAAACCACTTGTTGCTACGTCCAAAATAAAATAGCCATCAACGCCGTAATATTGTCGCTGTCTTTGATGTAAATAAAACTTGATAATTAACACTCTTCCATTAATAATATGATTAGCTTTAATGAATCCTTTGAATACAAAGTGGGTAGGTAAACAAATGATAACGTTTTGCGGCCAGTAACCGCTCAAGGGCTGAAGTTATTTAATTACAGTCTGGCCCCGGGGAGTGTGCTTTGCGAAAAGGTTCTAGTTAACGAGTGCCAGTACTCTTTGGTGAATTATTAACGCCAAGTCACGCCGTGTCGTGTGCCCGCCTATTATATGGAGTACTTGTGAAAAACAGAGCCGCGCCGCGCGTTTTTACGCTGTGACGTTAAACTCTTGAGACTGTCAGCCTTATGAGCATTCTTGTCGACGCATACTAACTAGCGACATTAGATGTAGGAACGATTCAACTTCAAAAATACGAATTGTAATCAATCATATAAAAACTAATTGTGTGTTTTGCGTGAACAATAGTAAACTCAATCCTAGGCATAGTTCACCGTGCAAATTGGCCCGGCGTAGTCGTGAAATCAGGTGCTATTGTTTACGTTAACTTCAACAAGTTAACGTTCGAGCTTGTATAACGCTACTCCAACTCAGACCACTGAAGTTCCACAACTGTTCTATGAAATAACAAAGTGGGGGCAAATATTACATCATACATTTAACAAACGATGCAAACATATTCCAGCAATTATGCAGGTATATGTAATATAAGTATGTATGTACATTGTACACGGTTTGTCTGTTATTGATACTTTTCCTTGTTTTATTTTTATTCCTAATGTTAAGTGTGGACAGAAAGTTGACGTCATAACCAATTCATAACCGTGCTGATAAGATACCGAACCTAAAAATATACGAATCAGGATAAATTAGCATTTTGTAACCGATAGCGACTGTATCGTATGAAGTCTTTGTATTATTTTATTCATTGGAATAAAACAAATAATGTCAGTTTGTCTGACCCTGTTCGCTTTAACACAAAAAAAAACAGTAAAAATGTGCTGAACGTTTAATAGAATTATTTTGCGTTTTAAATGCGAAAAATCCTCTTGTGTTTGTTTTTTATCGCAGTCATCGTTACAGAGTTTATATTGTAGCCCCAGGGCGACGTTTACAGTAGATATTTACATACACGCTCTTATAGTATTGTTTGAAACAGTTATTTGACAAGTTTTTTTTTTACGTGGGATAGGTTTACGTTTGACTACAGCCTGCCTGATGTTAAGCATTGCTGCAGCCTAGGATGTAACACGCTTACCTAGAAGATACCTATTAACTCTAGATTTGAAAACCCCTGGATTGTAGTGCAGTGTTAACGTCGGTCATGCAGCCGGCCGGCTTCCATCTGTCGAGTTTTCTTTCACGGCTCGTAAGCACGGCGTGGTTATATTTCGCAAAGTCAACGACCGGCGTGAATAGGGCATTTGGCTCGCGCTAGTTCCGTGCGCGCCTCCCGCCGGGAAATCAACCCCGCCCGCCGCGCCGCGCCGACACTCATTACCGTTATTACACCATCAAGTCGACAACCACTCTTGTATACTTATACCGTATTTTACTCCATATTCCTATAAAAACCCAATAGCGCCGCTGCCTCTCCACTAACCGAATTAGAATAAACAAATTTGTCCATCCAATTTAGATTCATGAATAAAGTGCTCCCAATTTACATTAATTTTCACAACATTACTCGTACGCAGGAACCGAGGGGAAAAATGTGTACTTTATTATGTATTTTTTTACTTCCCGCTACAGATGGGAACGTAATGTTTGCACGACAAATTCAAATGAGCTCATGCATGGTGGAGTGACTGGTGTTTTTTGTTCGCAGCCGGTCGCCGAGGAACCGTTCCGGTTCGCGATGGAGCTGGACGACCTTCCCAAGGAGACCCTGAAGGCCTACATCTTCGAGGAGACGCTGCTGTTCAGGAAGCTGAACGAGGACGCGTAGAGCGTGCGCCGCCTCCCGCCGCGCGCCACGCCCCGCGCGCCGCGTGCCGCGCCCGCCACCGACAACAGCGCGGAGCGTGAGCTCCTTCCATCACTACACTTGTTCCGAGTACATGACACGCGTCGATACGATCAACACCTCATCATGGATTCAATCTTATCGCCTTACTTGAAAAATATTGATTTATCAAATGCCATTGAGTATTGCACTCGGGTATATAATTAACAAGGAAACCATCGAAAAGCTCACGTGTTGACGCCGGCAGGCGTGCAGAGCCGCGGCAGGCTGCGCTCGGTGCGCGATCGGTTAACCAAAGCTGTCGTTAACCAACATGTTGTATTAATTAAGTATTGGACGGCTCGCCGTCAAGGTTTCAGTTGGCTTGTTAAGGCGGCGGCAGGCGGCAGGCGGAGGGCGACCACTCAGGGCCACTCGCCCGCGACGCCTCACACCACAATCGCCTTTTAATTTGTCAAACGTCGCTTTCACGTCGAGAGTGCGCGAGGAGATTGTATTGTACCGGCGCGGGCGGTCTTTAAAGTATTATTTTGTGTCCTGCGACAATGCATAATAACAAACGCTCTCCAAGTACTGCCAAAACGACTCTTTAATACGTTCGACACCTTATTTTATATGTATCCAAATTAGTTTAAAGAAATATAATGTTCGAAAATGTAACTGTATGACTGGGTCGGCGCGTAGAAAAGTAAAAGATGGTATATTTTAACGAGTAGAAAACTTATAGTTATCATAGATAGGACTTTTCTGAAATTTATAAACGTTAAAAATACCTAGTGTTACACTCGGAAATTGGTATGCTCGAAGGGTGGTGTTAGCACAGGATCGATCGTATCGAGTACTCGACAGTATTACAAATAACGAGATCGGATCCACACATTCAGTTTGTTAGAGCGAGTTACGAGCGGCGTACACCTCTACTGTCACATTTATTGGTAACCTGGAGTATATGCCAATGTGTTGTGTACACTAGTGAGATACACGGGTAGTGTGCGAGCAGCGCGTGCACGTTAGCGTCGCGTCACTTCAACCTGAGACGTGTCAAACCGCAACTCGTGCGGCAAACCGAGTCTTAACTCGTGCGGTCGCGCGCACACTACCTCTGTATTCTGTATACACACACCGAACGTCAGACACAATGAACATAGTATAACTCGCGGACGTCATGTAAATATTTTTACATCTCGATTAATGTATTGAACGTGTCACCCAGTAATATTATCGAGCACCGCTAATTCTTATTCTTTGATTCCGATGTGATTTACTTACGGATGAATGTATTTAGTATGGTCGGGAAGCTCGCCGGGACGGTCGACTGTTTCAATGCTTTTTGTATGATATAATTCTCGTCTTCCTTGCATGTGACGCACAAGACAACTCTAGAGTAGCTCTTCATATCAGATGTTTTAAAATGTTGATAGTTGATAGATTTAAAATTTAGTTAAAGCTTGTGCGGTTAAAAATCCTGTGTAGGTCTACCGCGCTGTCTGCCAACTGGGGGAATATATTCAGTAGTTTCGTCGTTACAATGCATCGAACAAACAATATACGTGTATGTTATGTTCTCACATTTTTCGCCGTTTGCATAATTTTTGTTCGCAAATCTTTTCTATTAGGTACTTATAATTCATCTTCCACCACTATTGGCAGACAGCGATCTGAACTTTGCAAGGAAAACTCAATACCTAAAATTCTGTGGACTCATCACTGTAAGAAACGTGTAGATTGATTTCTAACGGTCTAGAGTGAAGAAACTATTTTGTAAGTAGGTACTAAGATGAGCGGAGTTTTTCGTATTGAGTTTTTCTCGCTGAGGTTAGATGTCGAGTCCCGGCGAGCGAGCATTGTGGTGATACGGGCCGTAGGCGGAGCCGGGCTAATGTGTTGTTACACTTTATATGTCTATAAGATGTTGTTAGAAATGAACCAAGCCCAATTCGCCATTGTCATCGTACGTTGTGGTTCCCACATATTATCAATTTGGGCCTTCGTTGCCTCTATTTCTGTACTAAGACTTGAATAACGTTGTTTGTTGGAAGTATTTTAGGGATCATTTTTAGATTGTAATAAAATATTTGTCGTTCTATTTTAGGAGTACATTGAAAGGCAACGTACCCGTTGGCTTCGACTTTCGAGACTTTGGTTACTCGGGTATTTTTAAGTGTTGATGTGAACATGTCTAAGACAGAGCATCCATAATAAAACTACAGCGAACAAAGATATACAACATTCAGACAAAATAATTGAAAATGAAGTCGCGTAGTTTCATGTTGAGATAACCGTAACAAGAGAACAGCGGACAAATATAATGACTTACAAAGCTCATGCAACACTTAACAAATGTTTTAAGTTTTACCATCCTCGATCGAAACACGATTATTTAAATTATTGTACTCTTCTTGTATTTTCAATTGTAAAAGAAATCTTTAACGATCCAATATAGCTTAGTGAATTTTTCCCATCTTATGTATTTTTATAATATAACTTTTTTTAATTAAGTGAAATGATATTGTACAGTTGCTATAAGTATGTTCGCTTGTTAACATGTTTGTGTAATTTCAACTTTATAAGAATAAATCAGTGACTTGACTACTTAATGAAAAGACAAGTTGGTTATTGTGACTAGCGTGTTACGTCGGTATGTGGAAATCATGTTTCAACGCTATCGGTTCTTTATGTATTTAACGTCTTCCTTGCATTCGACTTTATTAAAATTGCTACTAATGATTAAAAGCGATGGTTGCAAAAGGCCTTCAATTTTCTGAGGGTATTTTTTATTTAACAATATTTGATGTACTTGTCCTAGTTCAATAGTCAAATGATACGCCGAAACAAGACCAGTCGTTCCTGACAAATGATACCCGAAGCCAAAAAAGGATCGGCAATTTAATCATTTTAGCAAATATTTGCTCAGCAACAAACCAGTTTTGGAACAAGATTCGTATAAGTTCAAACTTCATACCGCTTCTGACACTAAGAACTTGTATAATAAAACATTCACAAACAGTTCTATTCTTAATCTAAATGAGAGAAACTTAATCCCAATTAAGCGGGTCTTTAGAGCAAATGTTTAATCTGAAGATGAAAGGCATTGTAACCATCGTTTCGTGTTCCGTGTCCAAGTTTGTTTCTAAGGCAAAATATTGCTAAGCTGAAGTTAAATTAACGTATTTTGCTGGTGGAACAAGGCAGATGGAATCGTTAAATTCAGCCGCGGGCGCGGGCTAGGTGAGCCCGAAACACTTCCGCTGTTTAGTTTATGCACGGCTCCGGTTGTACCACTCATACCATCAGCCCTTGTGGCTTAGTGTATTTATCATTTAATAATTGTGCTCTTCAATTTCTCTTAGTTGAACAAGTATTTAAAAATGAGAAAATTTTATATCAAGGACTTTTGAAACATCAGATCATTACCTAATGGATAATTAATTTACAGCCTAGGCAAGGTAATTCGACCCTGTTACTGTAAAGCTATAACTTAAACATTCAGTATATACCTACCGAGGAAAATATAATAACCTTTACAGATATTACCTATTTTGGTATCGTTTATAAGGACAATTACCTTGTCCCAAACCTGATGTTAATCACCAAGGGTAATTACAGGGTTCTATTGATTGTATTATTGATTCCAACTCCGTTGTGGTGAAACCGGACCAGCCTTGTTCTTCATACCTACTTATAACATCAATCATATTGTAACACCATACCATCATGTATTTATTGTTAAAATATGAGTGTTGCCATATTTTCTTAAGTCATTATGTACAAATTGGATATTGTAAGATCATTTGTTATCTGTCAACAGTTGAATATTACGAAAATAAATCAAGTCAAAAGAATTTTATGTTTTATTTATTACACCTCCTTGATAAATAATGAGTCGTATGTAAGTAATACTTACCCTCTCTATTTTATTAAGAATATTTGCTAGGTCTAAAAAGGGCTAGTTTCAATCAAGTAAATGAAATAATTTCAGGCTTATTATTTGTCTGTTGATTAAAATATGTAGATATATATTTTTATTGCAACACAAAGCAAAAAAAAACAACAGTTAACTCAACAAACTCCAGTTTCACCATCTTGTCGCTAAGAGAGATCTAGACAAGCTTTGCCTGGTAGAGATCGGCATTACTAAGTATATTATGTATTAAGTTATTTTTATTACTTAGCTGGTCGTCAAATCGTCGCTCGGGGCGCCGTGAACCTGAAGCGATCAAAGGAGTGACACTTTTATTGGGAATGTTTACAAAAGAACTTGCCTTATTGAAAATACCAGTCGGCCATTGTGTTGTAAACAAATACGGACGGTTTAACGAAGACTATGTATGTAGCTTTATAAAAAACTCAAAAATCCCTATTCTTAGATAGTAGAGTCAAATTAAAAATTATTTTAGTCATTTTTCTACGTTATCTGTTGTTACACGGTTTTCTTCTCTATTTTTACCCATATAGATAAATTCATTAATGCAAGCACACATAGGCGATGGTGACTGCTTACTATCAGGCGACTGACTGCTACTTTTTGTTATAAAGTAAGATAAAGAAAGTAGGTATGTAAACAACGTACATCTCTTTCTTTGAGTCGTATTTCCTCATGACTGAGGGTCGTGACTCCCCCGCAGAATTAATTCGTTAGGGGAGTTTTCTTGGGCAGATACATCGTGGTGGGCGCCCAGGTCCTTCCACGGAAGACACATGTCCTCGGATTTTGTCGGTTTCCTCACGATGTTTTCCTTCACCGTAAAGCGAGTGCAAATCCACACATAACTTGAAAACACAAGTCATTGGTGTAGGGCCGGATTCGAACCAGGGTTCGTCTGGATTAAAAGCAGACACTGGAACCGCTGAGCCACACTCGCTTTTGACACACAATGACGTATGGACCTGATTAATTATTGGATTCATTATATTGCGGTTCATCGATCATTTCATAATTAAATGAACTGACTGCAAACATTTCAATATGAATGTGCAACAGTTCCAGCAGCTTTTTACAACGTACATATGTCTATGCTTATACACCAACACTTCCACAAATATCGTAAGGAAAATACTGAAACTAAAAACATTTCGTTATTATTATACACAGTTATTTAATTTTCAACAATAGAAATTCTAAACAATAAACACGTGAAGCAAGAGAAAACTAGGAAATGCTTTCAAATTAATTAGCGAGATTTCTGCTTCATTCGATATCTTGAGATTTTATACACAAGGTTATATAGCAAGAAAACGATGCTCTTAAACAACTTAAAAATTTCAAAGTCGTTTTCACACTTCTCTTCATTTTACAGATTTGACACAAAAAATAATTCAACTACTAGCAATACTGATAATGTTATAATAAACTGTAAATAAACCATCGCTGTAATAAATCTAATTACCTGAAAATTTTAATTGCTTAAGTGGATACGAAAGGTCACGTGTAATCCGAATGCACCTCCCCATTAAATTTTACTACATATTGGAATTGCTAACTGTTCCCATTCCGTTAATACTTAGTATCCAAAACTGGGTATCTGGCTCAGCTCACTCTGAGTGTTGCTAGATAAAAGCAAAACGTATTATGATTCTCTAATCGGTCCGTACACCAATCGTAGCCAATTCAAATGGTCGTGCTATGCTATGATTGGTAAAGGAATAGATAAAAATGGAGCACTCCTTTTTATTCGTGCTAACCACGCTCCGCTGCAAAGCAATTAGGGCTATTAAATATAGATTCTTTCTACATCCGCTGTTTTTTGTGAAAAGAAAAAGCTGTATTCGGAAAAAGTGTTCTTTGTTTGTTTTTGTAAGTAATTTCTTTATGAAAACCTGTAACATATTGCTCGGCTCGAAATAAGCCAATTGCGAGGTTTTTGCGGGTATATCATTGTGTGTTCCGTGGGGAAAAATAAATTATATTAAGATGTTTTCAACTAATTTCATACTCATAAGGGTTCATATTTGATTCAGGTTACTTTTACCTTGTTTTTATGTACTATATTATTATTGTAAATAAATTATTGGATTTTTTTACTTACATTTCAGATAATTACAAAAACAACCGCAGTTTTGTTTTCAACGGTCGTAACAAAAAGCTGCTGGAACTGTTGCACATTCATATTGAAATGTTTGCAGTCAGTTCATTTAATTATGAAATGATCGATAAACCGCAATATACTGAATCCAATAATTAATCAGGTCCATACGTCATTGTGAAAAACAACATTGATTTGTTCTGGTAACAATGCTCTCTGACAAATATCAGCAGAAAACACTTATTAGAACATGATTTAACCAACTCTATTACAAGGGATGGGCGGGACACACGGCGAGGCAAAAAGACAATAGATGGTCGGAAAAAATACTCCACTGGGAACCACGAAATGGACAAAGAGAACGCGGACGCCCTGTCAGACGATGGAGAGATGACATAGAGCTGGTGGTGGGAAAATTATGGACTAGGACTGCATTGACGAGGAGCACATGGCAAGAGTTGGAGTAGGCCTACGTCCAAAGCTGGACGATCCCGAGATAAAAGAAGAAATTTTATTTTAAATTAAAATTTGACATCTATTCTGACGTCGTAAATTTTATTTGACATTGAAATTTTTGACATTATAATTTGTAAAGAAATATTATAAAAATTTAAATAATAATAATTTAATGAACAAAATGACATAAAAAATTGTAATGTAAAATTTTTTATATAGGGAAATAAAGGCTATTTTTATTTATTACAAGGGATAGTACATAGATCAGGAAGAAGATATGAAATAAAGGATAGATATAATATTATTAACCAAGGCATCGACTGAAGCAAACTTTTGTGGCTGGCTAACTTTGCTAACAATAATAGTACCGGTCAGTGTCACATGACAGCCTTCGGGACCAAACTCAATATTCGCAGACGACTTAACTTGTCGCGGCCATCAAACCTCCCCGGGGTCTTGCAGTTAATTTCATTTGCTCTAACTTGAGACGCCCTCCGCGTCGCAGTAATGGCTTGATTACTATGAAGGAACGCGCCGAGGAAGACTGAGAAGTTTCCTGTACTTTAACTTGAAAGTGGCCGAACTCGTCTACGATAATTAATTTAACGGTCTAAGGTCCTCTTGCGTAATAGTTCTGAAACGCATTTGATGACAAAATTGTGTGGTAAAAATAGGGAAATGTTTGCAAAAGTCGTTCTGCAAGTAGTCAGAGTTCACAGCATTTTTGACAGGAATCGTTCCGTGACATTTGCTTGATTTGCTGGTACATACATACAATATTAAATGGTATGACGCTTCAACTAACATGGTCAATATAGGTTAAACCAACGTAGAATACAATGAATGTGAAAAAAAAAAATATTTAAGGAGTACTTCATATAGTAAGATATTTGAAAGTTTTAACATTTTTAAATAGACTAAATACCTATTTTGTCCCTTGAAGTACAGAAGAGACAGTAAAGGAAAATAATTTGAGGCAGCCACCTTGAAACCTCGTTAAATATCGGCCTTCAATCAGCTTTTGCGTATTTTTTATGATTCATTTTATTAACTGAATAAAGATAAGCACCGTCAGCTTTCAGCGTTTTCAATTTAATAGCATCTTCGAGGCTCGCCTTTTAGTACATAATTAAATTTTGCACCATAAATAAGGGCGGATTAAGGTCTTCTAAAATATTTATCAACCACGGCCACCTTGAGAGCGTTTTAATGAGGTGTCGGTCGGTCAAAAGCGTCAAAAAGTCACGTACATATTACTTTAAATATAAATACTGATTCGTACATAATTATTTTTATATTTCGACTCGTATGTTACCGTTTTAATTTTATTTATCAAAGAAGTCGGATTTGTTAATTTAGTTTTAATTTTCATAGACAGTAAATCGAAAGAAAATTAAGTTTTCAAAACAATTCTTCAGATAAAAGCAAAAGATCAATAACCATAAAACATATGTTGATTCCAATCTTTTTACATATAATAAAGCTGAAGAGGTTCGAAAATCTGAACATTGAAGATATAAGAAAAATAATTGTTTGTAGATACGAATCGAATTGATAGCAAAACACGTTCTAACAATTCCCAGAAATGTTGTTGTTGCTGTTTATCTGTTTATTTAAACGCTGAAACGATCATCATTATGTTTGATGTGTGGGTAGTATGCGGTTTTAGGAGTATCATTGGCTACTTTTTATTTATTTATTTTATAATGGCATGTGTTCTTAAATGAACTGAATATACATTTAAAGCTTGTAAGCTTAATATACATTTTACTTTATATACATTTCATTTTTTATCCTGAATTAATGAGCAAAGTCATGGACGTCCACTAGTTTATAAATAAGAATACTACATACATCGCAGAACTCCTGTCTTTAGAATAATTCATATTTACAATTATCTACTATTATTAATTAATATCTATTATTACTCTCTTTGTGACGTAAGCTGAATCGGGGTAATAACCCCAGGAAAGCCACGCAAAATGAGGGCAAATATTTACTAGCAAACACCATAAAGAAATTTCGATCTGCACGAACGTTGAAGTAGGTTAGGTACGATCAGAGATTTAGTATACTCCTAGATGACTCGGATTTTAATAGAACGGATATTGTTCAATTGTATTTGTATATCCGTCATCTAGTACCCACGACACAAGCGTTTGCTTAGTGTGGGGCTAGATGGCGCTTTGTAAAATGTTCTGGAATATTCATTAATTATTTTTATTTAAAATAATAATTATATTACACTAGCTGGTGCCTGCGACTTCGTCCGCGTGGAATAGTTATAACCATAGAAACGGTTCTAATGAGTTAATCTTAAAAGATAGACATATACTTTTGCGGACATTTTGTTAGATCATTTTAAGAGGAATAATTCTTTCATACATATTTTTTTGATATCTTGAACCGTTTTCGCAGCGCAAGCTACGGAAGCCCTCAAAAATGAATATTTTTCCCCGTTTTTTCCACATTTTCCATTGTTTCTTTGCTCCTATTAGTTGCAGCGTGATGTTATATAACCTAAAGCCTTTCCCGATAAATGGTCTTATCAACACAAAAAGAATTTTTCAAATCGCACCAGTACTTCCTGAGATTAGCGCGTTCAAACAAACAAACAAACTCTTCAGCTTTATAATATTATATAGATATAGATTGCAATCTAACGAAAACAGCAATTATACCTTAAGTAAAACCTAACTCACAAATGTAACATCTCATTTAGCTGTAGTCAGAGTCTGTCTAATTTTTTATTTTGACTCCAGAGTAGGCCACTCTCATTCGATAAGAAGAAGATCTCTTCAGCAAATTTAACAAATCTATGGCAGCAACAACGCTACAGTTTGTACCTCGTACGGCAATGTCATAGATTAATGGCCTCGCTTTGTCTAAAAAGATTCCTTCCAGAGAATAATGTAGCAAATACGTAGACTGTTGTTACGGACAAATTCTGTGGTTCTGACGTCACAAGAACAAATCGTTTCGCTCACACTTTTGCAGTAAATTTTGTGCTAAACTAATGAAGTTTGAAAAGTTTTGGTACGTAAGATAGCTACTGCATTAAGCTTGGTATTTTTCGAGATATATATTAAATATTTATAGATATAGTTAGATGTAAATGGAATATTCACTCTCGTAATGGTGTACAGTGAGTACAATAGGGGTAGTTTGTGCTTCGTGCCCATTGTGCGGCTGCAAGTGTAATTGCTGTAGCTAAATGACCGTTCCAGTACATAGTGACGATCATAAAATAAGGAGAGTATGCAAAGTTATTTTCTTTTGATTGTTGAGAATGTAAAAAAAGCTACTAAAGAAACCGCTGACAAAAAATTAAAACAAACTGTGCACGATCCACTGAACAAAACACTTCAAAAGATCGTACATCAAACGTCCCGAAATTTGCAATTCTAAGGTTATCAATATTTTTATTCTTTTCATTTTATTTGAAACTGAATAAATAAAATAAAGCCTGAACCGCTCTCGAGCCGGGCTCTTGCGTTCGGATTGCATTCGCAGCAGTAGCAATATCGTAGTAATCCGCTACGGTGCTACGAGATCCGTAGCCGCGTAGCAATGCTCTTTACCTAGGTGTTGCGGTGTTGCTTAAAATAGGAAAATGCAGAGATATTGAAAGTCCATACCCAGCGTATTACGCACTCGATTCTCGGATGGAAGATATATTTGTTCGTAATCACCAAAGTAGGTAAATCTGTCATCGCGGTCAGTTCTGGGATTAGTAGACCGTGCGATATGTAATAGAAGCACTAAATTTGGGAGTTTCCGTGGTTATATTTTAATTTGAACTTCTCGAATGTGTCCCTTGTTCAGCAGTTGTTTAATTATATCCGAGGTCTCTGTGGTGATTAGGAAAATCTCCACCAGAATTCGCGTACTTACATACTTATTGATTCATAGCTCGATTTTATTACATCATATTACAAAATTATAATATTACTGCATAGAAAAGAAATCTCGGCTCAACCTTTGAAGCCCGCTTCCAAAAGCTTCTTGAAATGCGATTTTAAATAAGCCCGTGCACTAGCTACGTAACTTTTATACTACAATGCGGCTTTAACATTGTTTTGATATTGTGTTTTCTCTTCTTTGAATGTAATTTGTGCGAGACAAGAGATGTGAACAATCTGAATTCAGTTCTGTTTTACTTCTCACCGTAGGTATTGTTCGGTAAAGTTGAGAGTACGCTCAAGGCGCCCCCTACAGAATCTACAGGCTCCACAACACGATCGTGTTTCAAAGTAAAGACTCGTAACTCTACGAAACTGCCGAAACTTAAGCCTTCGAGAGCTACGAGTACATATGTATATACTCCTTTACATATGACTATACTTCTATCTTTACGATGTATGTAACGTGCGTGGTCTTATATATTTGAGAAGCCTTCCTTCAAAGCGACGGCTACTTTATTTTATGTACCTATAAGTACATAGATTGAATATAGGAATAACCAGTATTATAATATAACATGTTGTACAGTATCTGAACTATCTCAATAGCAAAAATGGAAATCTGAACAGAAGTGCAAGCATCACAAACACTATCATGGCGTTTTACTATTTGTGTAGCGTTTACTCAAACTACGGCTATGCTTAGTATCAATAAGGTCATATTATTAACATGGCAGCGAAGTTATAAAATCAAAAATAAATGAATCGATTAAATGTTAAATGTCTAGATTGAAGTGATTTTCTTTACTTATTATCTACATAGATTTATCAAAGATTTTGTTTAGTCAACCGAAATATGGCTCATTCATTTGAAAATAAATAGTTTACTTGATTTAACAAAGCTGAAAGTTTTGAAAGCCGAGCTCAATCAAGTGTTGGATCTGTGTTGGATTATTTTATTAATGAATAACCAATATTTATTTAACAACACACATTTTTTTACTTTAAAATATTTTGGACGTGTGTGTGTGTGTGGACGTATACGAAATGGTACGAAAAAATTATCAATTTTATTTAATCTTAATCCATGTATATCTTTCCATGTTAACAAACTCTATGTTAACAGGCTCTAACTCTAGTAATCAAAAATAAACATTGAGTAACACTCATAATTATTCCGAAAGACGACTTTATCTGTATTTCGAGAGGTTCCGAGAAAGAATATTGGGAGCTGAAAATATGGTACATATAAGCAAAGTAAACATTAAGTTAATTTTACTTTGATCGTGGAATGAGAGCAGACGTAAAACATATATTATATATCAAGTGAAATAATAAGTATTGAATAGTATTAAACTATTGCAATGTATATAAAATTTAAAGTCTCTTTGTTTCGCTTTCACGCCATAGTACCGAATAAAGCAACCGATTAGCGTTATTTTAGGTATGGAGGTAGTAAAGAGTCATCAATGTAGAACAGATTTCTTTGTGTTCTCGTACAAGGTCACGGGCATCTCCTAGTAATTGAATAATGTTAATCCTAAAAGCGGTCTGAATTAGTTCAGCAAACATGTAGAATACGGGAAACAGGTTACAGCGATCTGTTTAAGATATAGCACGCAATCATCACTTCGTAAACGGCACCCAGCACCTCATAAATAATTTATTTATCTACATGTAACGTGGAGTAACAAAGGAAAATCACTTGGTATTATATCCATAGGGCTGGCACAGGCTACCTTGTTACGTTGTGGCCTGAGAAAACTAATGTTTATATACATAGGTGTAGCATATAAACACTTATACATAGTAGTAGATAAGTCTGGCATCTGTAAATTTAATTTAAAATTTATAATTACTTGTGTTGAGTCTGGTCGTTTGTATGTATAATAAGTATGTATTTACAAAAGAAAAGTATATAAGTATTATATCCGTTACCTAGTACCCACGACACAAGCGTTTTCTTAGTGTGGGGCTAGATGGCGCTGTGTGCAATGTCCCGGAATATCTATCTATCTATTATAATTGATATTTTAATGTTCAGTGAATTTAGATAAACGAGAGTACTACGCTTACAGATTACATATCAGTAATCTAAAGCCTGTGTACACACATTAAATCTTGTATTTTAAATTTTGTCTCCGGAACCTGTAAAGAAACCTTCATATCCTCGATTATATATTATGTCCCTTCAAACAAAAATCAGAATTGAATTGGTATAATTAAAAAAAACACTGTTCTGGTAAAACAAATTAAACATGGAATGAATAAGCTGTTAATAATTCACTAAAACAATGAATTAACCTAGATTTACAGCGACGTTTCAACAGCATTTATTTATTATCTTTCTGTTGTTGTAGTGTTTTCTGTTCAATGAACGATAGCTCAATCCTAAAGCTTTGCCTGTTAATTAATTAAATCGTATCAAATATCTACTTTAAGTGTGGTTCTATTCCGTGCTTACAAAACTTTATGAATCTCATTACTTTGATAGTACAACTAGTCTGATTTAGACTAAAAATCGTCTTGTAAACGTCGATATTTTTTAATTGACATTGATTAACAAAATTCAAATAAAGACTTACGACTAGCGAGATAATGCTTTAATCAATAACATGATTTATTCGTCTCATTATTATTTTTGTTTACCTATAAAAATACTAATTACCTAATCATGCTCTAAACGACATAGTTCGTAGAGCTCTCAATTCTGCAAATATCCCGTGTGTCCTCGAGCCTGTGGGGCTGAGCAGATCTGATGGCAAGAGACCGGACGGGCTGACTCTGGTGCCCTGGAAGAACGGCAAGTGCCTAATTTGGGACGCAACTTGTGTCTGCACTTTTGCCGCCAGTCACCTGAGTCGTACCATTCACTCACCGTCAGCTGCTGCCGAGGACGCCTGCAGAAGCAAAAAGCAGAAATATACTGCCTTGGAAACGCTCCATCATTTTGTTCCTGTTGCCGTAGAGACCATGGGCAGTTGGAGTGGTGACGCTAAAGATTTCGTCAGGGAGTTAGGCCGAAGAATTAATGAGAAGACGGGAGACACCCGCTCTGGATCATTTTTGGTGCAAAGGTTAGCCATCGCGATTCAACGTGGCAACGCGGCGAGCGTAATGGGAACCTTTGCGCCGGGAGCGATCCGGGTGGGCTCTTTGATTAATTTTTGTTTGTTTTATTTTACTTCATATTTTATTTTAGGTATATTATATATTTTAATCAATCAATAATTCTTTATTGTACACCAATTGTTTAAGAGTATTCTTAATTTCTGAAAACCTAGAATGTTATGTAGGCATGGATTAATCCTTTGTTTTGAATAATTAACCATTTTGTTTAAAATTATACTGAGACCCGGTTATATTACCTATTAATCTAGAACACAATGATGGTGAAATTAAACAGTTAACCAGCCCTAAGTTAGCACAACTCGTGCGTAGTTTATGGCACAACGGCTCCGCTATATTGCGGCCGAGGTCGAGGCTTTATTCGACTCTACTTGCTAAATAAAAACTATAATATTCGACAATGCGAATACTAGAGCATGAAGCGGATTGAAAGGGGACGTGAGATGAGAAAGTTCTTTTAATTTGGGTTTCATATCCGGTGCTCTCAATCGTTTAGATAGGTAGGTAGGACATGACTCGATTGAATTATTAGATTTATATTTGTCAAAACTGTTATTTAAATAGATGACGTTAAAAGAAGTAATTTGTTTCCTTGCCTGTATTAGTCCTCTAATATATAGGTATAATAGTTGAAAAAAATACTAACTAATGATTTTTTAACTCCAATAGGCATACTTTTTTATATTCTCCAATAAAATAATTATGTATGAATCAATGGCACAAAGCATTAGTAGTTAATTTTTACAATTACCTCAAGCATATTAAAACTACAATAAATAATACATACGATACATGGCGAAACAAAGTGAAATAACAAAGCATTCACAACAAATAGTAAAAGTACCAGGCAACCACCGCTGCACAACACGTTGCAATAGTTTATTGATACCGCCCGCCGCAGTACAGTTGGACATTAGTTCTTCGCTAGCCATAAACTTGCGTCGCTTAATGACGCCATACACTATGAAATATACTACAAGTTGTTTGTCTGTATTGTGGCAACACTGTATTTTATTTGTATTGTTGCCAGAGTTCGCAACTAAACTCTGAATAGAAAGAGCTCAACAAAATATAACATTATTTTCACTCGAACGAAAATGGGTAAGTAAAGTAACATCTTAAGTAACTCAACTTTCTTTACGAATGCCTATTGTACATAATGTCATTATTAAGTTAGCAGCAACTGTGGTGTAAACGGTATTACATAATTAAGTTTAGGTACAATTTAATTGTACCTTATCTCATAGAGCATAATAAACAAATCAACTGATTAGCTGATAATATATTGGTTTATTTCTTTTGTGTTCAAACTAACTAATGTGAAATAAAAAAAATATAAGACAGCAATTAATTCCTCAATGATTTGAGCCAATGACTTGTAAGCACAATACAAGTTATTTAAAAACGTGATCCGTTTATTTCATATGCGAGGCAATTTATACGATCTAAACCAAGCCAAAATTAAATATACAGTATATTAAACACGAACAGAACGGCTTCACATTAAATTTTATGCGAAAAATGGAAAGAGCCTACTTAAATAGAATCCTTTTCTGTCACGAAGTTAACTTGCAAAACATTCCGGTAATCTTGTCGTTGTGAGCCGCTTGTAGAAATTTTTAGATTGCAAATTATTAATATCCGACTAACAATTCAGTATTCCTGTTATTACGGTATTTTATTTACGATACGACACGGTTTTATTTATTACTTATACTTATATTACAACATTTTTTCGTTGTTACAGAAATTTAGGACATAATTGTATTTTAAGAGTTATATACGTGCATATGAAAAATTATTAGTATGTAGTGAAACTATTAAAAGCTGAAGTTAAAATCGCTTCAAATCTTATATTTATCCAAACATTATTACCAGTTGCAAAAACCGACTTCTTATATTAATCTAAACACCACAATAATTGGTTTCTTAGTTAGAAACTGTACCGAGAAGGATAAAGGTAAAAAGTCTTTAATCTCCTTATATGATGTTTGACTTTAAATTCCTATCAACAGGTTTTGTTTACGGTCGCTCGCTAATTAATAAGTCCATTAGAGGGACAATTACGCCTTTTTATTGCACACTTACGGCATATTTATGGAGCTTGAGAGGCAAAGCTTCGGGGGAATAATTAAAAGGGATTACGGGCCTTTTTGCAAAGCAATGTGGACTCCTCGTGGACTCACAAATCACTATGTACCTCGAAATCAGAAACGTGTCTTTCTTGTTTTTGTAAAAAAACCTACATAAAAAAATACACTGAAGTTCGACCCAAAATATTGAATTTAAAGTGATTATTTATATCTCCTCTCAAAAACATTACATTAATTCAATACATACTCGCATTTTGTTTTTGTCCCTACAGTTTCAACTTCATATTAAACAAGCATCTTTAAGACAAAGGAGTCTGACTATAAATGGTTTCTTACCGCATACTTATTCCATAAAACAAATTGCGGAAATGTTTGCTCATTAATTGAAATTGTGTTGCCTGTGACGTGTAAGATTATATGAAATGGTCCTCAGCTGTTTTTATTCATTCTGGTCTCTCCAGTGTACACAGTTTAATTTACGGGCGAGCTTTAGTGGGAGTTCAATTAGAGCCAAAAAGGAAAAAGGTTTTTAAAAACTAGTTTTATATTAGTTGGTACTCGCATACACGAGCGTTTTATATGGACCACCAGTGAATCTATGTGTCCTTCATACCAAAAATAAACAGTATGTTGTTCCTTGTGACACGAAGAAAGAATAAAAAGTAAAAAAAAATTGAACCCGCTTCGGCTTTTGTAATAATAATGTATTTATGATTATTAATATAGATAAACCACCAACTCTAATTAAAGTACTTAAGCATTATTGCTATTAACGATTAACGAAATTAATGAATTAATTATTCTGAAACCATATTTGCTCAATCAATAACGCTTTTCTCGACCTGAGAAGCTATTTCCATATAGCGAGTATGAATTTAATGAGATTCAATTATACAGGAATCTGATTTCAGGGTTCAGGCTTCAGAGCGTTCAATATTATGTAATCCAACTTAATGCGTATATATTTCGTAAATTATTAACTAACGATTAATTTACTCAATAACTGGTGTTAGTACTATATTATAGATATACATTTAAAAAAATATAATATTCATACCTTACGAGAATAAATATTCTTAAACAAAACTGGGTCGAAGTTTGGCTTACTCATCATTTATTTAGTTGTTGAATGAAAAGGTTTATTAAGAGGCCTTTAAAATATAATGTTATAACTGTTGCCATGTCATGTTTTTTTCTGCTACGATTCAAAATTTTAACAAAGAAGTAGGAATAATTGAAAATACTAAGTAACATCATAATAACAATAAAAAAAACATTTATTGAGGCAAGAAACACAAATAACATATTAACGTTAAATTTGAAAAAATAAAATATGATTTTAAGTTTCATGTCACAAACAGGATATAAGACAAGACTGGTCATCATACAATAAGAACGAAAGATAGTCTTTTTAAAGTGAGCTTAGTTCATGTTTGTTCCTCCTTCACGCCGCTGCAATAGATGCACGGATCACCATGATAGAGGTGGCATGGAGTCTCGACAGTGACTCTATTACCACATTCAGGCATCTTTTTTCTCGATTTAACACGAGTTAATCTGCGAGAAACCAGTGTAGCTGAAATATGTATTTTTTAAACTTAAAAAGTTTGCACTTGACCATCGTTTGCTTGATGGTAAGCATTATGGCCTAAGATGGATCGTGCTTACCCAATAAGAACCGGTTTACTCTCGCTTTAAAGGTTAGATTTCTAACCATCTCAGGTTGATTCACATTCACCCAAAATTTTCAACATCGCTATGTCTTCTATGATTAAGGTGCCAGCCTCAAATATTTTTCCTGACCATGGGAGTTTTCCATTTCCATCAGGATGGTTCCCCGCGGCCCCTCGTCCCGCGGCTCAGCCCTGACCTCGTGGAACAACAAAGGGAAATTGGCGGAAAAGCGAACGAATTCCTGACCCCTACCCGCAACAGTTCAGCGACAATAATATTGGTTTTATCTCTACGGATGGTTTGCATACTTTTGTAGGTTATATTGACAAGTATTTACTAGATGTATTTTTGTCTGTACACGATCTATTAAGTAATTTGTAAGTATGCTATCGGTTATTTGAGTTAATTAATAGCCTTTTTTTTCAATACCCGTAAAAGTCACAGTAAACTTTTAATCCAATCTTTATTCGATTGAAATTTTGGATTTTTATATTGTGAGAGATGTAAAAACACATATAAATAAACCAGTGGGTGCTCGCGGCTTCACTCGCATTAAGAAGTAAAACTTGCATCCCCTATTTCCCCCCATTTAAAGTGGCATTTCCAAAAATCCTTTCTTAGCGGATGCCTACGTCATAACATCTACCTTCATTCCAAATTTCAGCTCAATCCGTCCAGTGGTTTGGGCTGTGCGTTGATAGATCACTATATCAGTCAGTCAGTCAATCAGTCAGTCATCTTTGAGTTTTAAATATTTAGACAGATGATTACACGTATACGTTTACTGTTTAGTACATAACCTATGTCTATATACATCTATGTATGTATATATTTAGACAGATGATTACACGTATACGTTTACTGTTTAGTACATGTATGTATGTACAACAAGTCTCGACTCCAAAAGGCTCAAAGATGTAACCCCGGCCGAGGTTAGCATATTTGCGTCTCTTGTTATGCTCGGCAATAATAGCCGCCGCTCCAGCCCGACACCGTGTCATAGACAGATGAGACGGCGCCAATGTGTCGACGCAAGTTGCGTCCCACACAAGGGGCCGACCCAACTTCCATGGCACAAGAGTCATACCGTCAGGTCTTTTTCCATCGTCACGTGCTAGGCCGCTCGGTTCGAGCATAGCTGCAACATTGGCAGTGGAAAAAGCCCGGCGAATGATGTCGTTCAGACTAGCGTGGCGGCTAATTCTACCAGCACTCCTCGAACATGAGAGGCCGTGGTGCCCGAGCTGGTCGACATCAGTACCACACTGGCAGCGATGCGGTTCACAGCTCCTCGCACCCAAGCGCAGGCTAACCGCGAGTCGAAAAGCTGTCTGATATGTATATATAGATGTATGTATATATATTTCTGTATATATAGATGTCGTACTTATATAATATATATATATATATATATATATATATATATTATATACTTATATAATATATATATATATATATATATATTTATATATATAGATGTCGTACTTTTTCTATTCTCTATTTATCTTTTCCTCCGAAATAAAAACGTTACAAATAGCAAAAACAGAGAGCGTAATTAAGAAACTCCGTAATAAATCAACTCAAAGAAAAGCCATTATTTTCACGGCCCAATTAATCTCATTACCCTTGATTGTACTTTAGATCTTCTTTACGCTAAACAATCTATTTAAAAAGGTGATTTCTCCCAAGGTTCATTTCGTAGCAGAGCATTTTTGGCGGTAATTTAGGGTAAAAATGTGGAGTAAATGTGACACCTCGGCATCTCCTGCGAGGAGAGCCGTCGCAGAAACGGCATTTTAATGAAGGTACGTCGAGATGGCGCTAGATACTGTTTCAGGTGGTAATAAGGCTTAATGGTTATCTCCGTCCTAACCATGCCGAATGAACGGAATGTTTCAGGAAATGAAACCTTTCTTTTAGACGCAAATACGACTCGAATATTATTTCGACGCCACAGCCTTTGTTTTTTTTCTTTTGGGCCAGTTTTTTTGGGATAATATAAGCAGATTATAAAGAACCAGCGAGGTACCAATTTCAAAGGAACTTTTTTGCAATATAATTGAGAACTAGATCACGATACCGAAAGACTTTCAATAAACTTTACAAAATGATAAGTTCAAGACAAAGTTTCAACTAGACTATTTCAAGAATTTATAATTTATTAAACAATTAACTAATAAGTGACTGAATACTTTGACCCACACTTTGCGCTAAATGACCCCACTGACATACATATTTAATTACAATCTAATGCAATTAAACTTCGCATACGTTGTGGTTATATTATATAAGTGGTGCGTCGTATGATTAACTTCCCCATTTTATTACGAGCCAAAACTGGCGCAGAATTTATCGCCTCAGCAAAATTCGAGCCATTGGCATCATGCCGCACCTTGGGCTCATAATACCTACCAGTAGAATTAATATATTTGTCTACCTACTCAAATATTATAGAGGTAAAATGTTAGGTTAAAGATTGTATTCAAATACCGTACTGTGAAAAATGTTTGTGAAGACACGTTTCAAGCTTATATTTTCGCGCATTAATTTCATAGTGAGAATGAAGATAAGATTTTATCTTTTAAAAGGTAAGTTGCTTCGTAATTTTCCACTGATCGCCAAAACAAATATTAGGCTTAACTTTCGATAGAAGACAACAATTAAGAAAATATTGACGACTACTTCAACATTATATGTATGTCTATTCTTAAAATCCATAATATAATAGTATTATGTAAGCTTGCTGTTGCTTCAATGCTTCTGGTTTCTCGGTAAGTTTCAACCTGTGTAGATCACACTGTGTAATACATACTAACCACAATATTATTCAAAGCCAGAACAATATTAGCAAATTTAGCTTGACTGGCCTGTTAGCTTAGTTGGTAGTGGCTCTGCCTTCTAATCTAGAGGTCGCGGGTTCGATTCCCGCATGACACAAGTATTTATGCACTTTAAAAAAAAAAAATTATAATTACTTGTGTTGAGTCTGGTCGTTTGTATGTATAATAAGTATGTATTTACAAAAGAAAAGTATATAAGTATTATATCCGTTATCTAGTACCCACGACACAAGCGTTTGCTTAGTGTGGGGCTAAATGGCGCTGTGTGCAATGTCCCAGGATATTTATTTATTATTATTATTATTTATTTACCTGCTAGTTTGCACAAACACAGTCAAGATTATATAATTTTATTAATCAATAAACTCTCTCTCTCTTAGGGTCGATACCCCAATGCTGGGGGTCATGACCATTCATAAATCAAAGGATAATTTCAAGCAATATGTGGTATGTGCTATTTCTTTAATCATCTATTTAAAAAATCTACTAATATGCACATTTGTCGATATTTTTTATTATTAGTTTTAAAATGCATGCTTTCATCAGTCACGAGCTACACCCATGCTACTCTAGCTTGCTACGACACTTTGTCGTAGCGCTTGCTACGGTAGCTCTACGAGGCTACAAAAGAGCTACGTGTCGTAGCGCATACATTCTCTTAGTCGTGTTGAAGCACTATTAAAATATAGACAGAAATATTAAGTACCACTAAAGAAATAGATTTCCAAGATAATCTAATTCTCTTATCCATATATAATTCAACGTATGAAATGCACATTTATTTGTGATAGTATTTTTCTCAAATTAATTCACATAGTTATAACATTTGTGCTCGAACTTATAACGCACTGCATCTCCTTTAGACTATCACGTCCTTTTTCATTTATCCCTGAAGCTCGCCGTTGCAGCAGTGTTCTACGCGATGAGAACAAATGGATACCTAAGCCTTGGATTTACGTCCGCGAAAAGCCCTTTTCAAACGATGATTAGAGTCGGTGGCTGCTTTATTCGGCCCGTACATTCCCGGCTTTATGTAGCCTGCTTTCACGGAAATTGATAGATTAATTTCGGTATTACGAGTCATTTGAATATCGGAATGTTTTGTTGTGGCATGGCTATTTATTGCTTGTTGCTTGTAATGTGTAATGAGAGTGAGTGAGTGTAGTGATGCTATTTTTGTTTGATGTTTGACACATAAATAATGTTGGTTGTGTTATATGCTTGCGCATCATACTAATTGAGGTTCCAAAGACTCGCACCAAGCGTTTTGCTTCGACTTTCATCGTGCGAACCGCCAAACTGTGGAACTCCTTGCCCGAATCTCTATTCCCCTTGAACTATAATTTGTCGGTCTTCAAGTCGAGAGTAAACCGGATTCTTCTAGGCAAGCGCGCTACATCGTAGACTATAACGTTGCTTAACATCAGGCAAGTTGTAGTCAAGCGTAAGCCTATTTCATGTTAAAAAAAAATTAACAGCTAAGCAGTGGTAATTTGTTTAGGTTGTTATTTTTATCCTGACACATATTATCCACTTCTATTAGATATATTTTATATAAGTAGCTCTTACACGCTTAGGCATCGATAAATTTGAAACACGTATTTTATGGACCATAATGTGCATAAAGATGATTTGAGTATTTATAAGTTAGGCATCTTAAAATTACCAATTAAATTTCTATAAACTAAAACTACAAAAGACTAATAAAACTATTAAACTTGTCTGAACTGAAAACTATCTTAAAAATGTGTTTACAACATTTTTAATGTTTTTTTATATAAATTCACACTTTACTTTGGTGTTAAATTCTTACAACACTTATCCCAATTCCTGAAACCCGTGATCCCTAATTTATCTGTCGGCGCTTAGTAACGTAATTTTCGCAACATCCATATCTCCGTATTCATATTCACGCCGCGAACCGAAAGGCAAAGTTATTCCTAATTTATGTGTCAGATAATCCTTTTCAAAAAATGTTGTATTAATTAAATTTGGCTTGATGGATGGCAGTTTGTTTGATGTAGATTTATTAAGTTAGAGGGTATTAACAGGAGTTTTTCATTAATTGCTTTAGGTATAGAAAGAGTAGGTAACTTTAATCTAGCTTTTACAAGACTTCTTGAAAATTCAGTTTGTGACTGCTTATGCAATTGTTTTATATTATATTGGTATAGGTATGGATACAATAAAAGTATCTTACGCAGTTTATTTTTTAAAGTAATAGCTTCATATTTTAGTTCAAAATGACGAGGTTACATATATTGACAAGATCTTCGATGCTTCCACGGTTCTTTGACAGCCAAAAAAATATTGGTGTGATGCTGCTGTTTTTCATTCCGATCTATATTATGTCAATTTAGCAGGGACATGAGTTTACAAGCGTTCTCTTTACACTTATACTCTTTATAAGAAGTTTGTAACTGAGTTACACGATACTTAGAAGAAGAACGCTTAGTTGATGAGTTTATTTTGGATTAATTAAGGAACTTAATGATTGAAAAGATAATGAAAAGATGAAGACAGTGTGTTACACTGAGAAGATTATCTTATAGGTACGTTAAGGGCAGCTTTAGTACATCAGAAACAACAACAATGTAATACGATTTTCAAAAATTCGCAAACAAAAAATTGATATTCCTTCCATGCAAAACATATGTAAAATCATGCTTTTGGGCGTAACTACTACTAACACCAAAAGATAATATGTACTCGTATGTAACTCTGTATGTAACTTAGTTACAGCTCATTAGTGAAATCGTTAAACTAATTGTGTATTACGTCCATCCTGGTAAATCCTAAAATTTCAGCAAAGCTAAGTCGTTAAAAATACCTCTGAACATAATCAAGGTAGCTTTTGATTTCAAACTATGATAAAAAATTCAAACGAGAGTCAACTACTAAGGAAAATCTCTAAATGGTTATAAAATGTTTTGCTTGTTAATTAATTTACAACTGCTTTAGTTATCACATTACGCTTATTTAATATGCGAGAATTTTGAAGGTTGTTAAATCCATGTTTTGTACGTTGTTTGCGTATGTCTTGTCTTGTCTTATATTGCTGTAACGCTCGCTCAGTAACTATTCTTGCTTTTCCACGAACGAAATGTATGCGCATTATAGCTAGTCAGCAAATTGAACTTGGTGTCAATCGCTGTACAATGTACATTCGAGCTTGGCTATCAGGCAACATTTTTTCTAATATACACACAGATCTATAAATCACCATGGAACACAGTCATATTCTATTTTATATTACAATAAAAAAATAAAGTCAGTTAATACAGAAATTCCGAAAAAATAAGTATTATATCAAGATACAACATTCAAAATATTCTATTTTCTTTTAACCCGATAGCCCCAATTTCGCAAGATCGTGACGAAGGTTCCGAAATCATGTAAAACAACATCAGCGGAAATTAATTCCCGAAAGGGACACAATGCAGCTTCCCTCGGGAGAATATTGCCCGAGCGACAGTGACTGGCCTTAGTAGGTACATGCTATTTATTTCACTTAAACTTGGCATATCACAAAATATTCAATGGCGCGCTCGGTCGCTGTCGCTACCCAATTTAATAATAATGGGCGGACTAATTTTACCTGTTTCAAAATTTTTGTTTATATCGAGATGGTCGAGTATAAGTGTTTACGGGTACTTAGTAAACAGAAAAACAATGACTCTCAACAAGGTGTTACCAAATAACGAATTTCATCTATCAAATCTGTTGTTATGAGTTATTTGGTCAAGTGCTGTACCCGCACTATGGTTGTTCTAACTAATAATCCTGCCGATCGTGATTATTTTTGCTCATTTTCCAATACAAAAGTATATCTATAAATAAGTAGGTAACAACAAAGCCAATATATTTTATTGTTCAAACCCTAAGCGCCTTTGAGGTGTGTTTCTAAGTTACCATTATTCCGATTACCCTGAATAACTATACATATTTAACTGTACCTAACTGCCGAGTGGTCTGACGATTAATTTCCCAGAGACAGACGCGACTATGAAACGATTCCGACAATGAGTAATGGCCGAGTATAACTTTTATGACGGGCAATACCATTAAACGGAAGATATTTTCGAATAACCTATTAAATTTACCTAATGCTGTTGGTTTTTCTTTATGACGAGCTTCAAATGTATTGCCTATAAAGTTATGTAGGTACCTAACTTAAGAACTAACCATTCTCAAAGTCATTCATATGTTACGTACGCTATTCTGAATTTTTTAAATGTCGTTTTATTGACGTAAAAATTGCACTCAAATCGTACATTTCGCTAAGAGTTTCTTGTTAAGAAGAAATAAAAAGTGATCATAGTTTTTTTTTACATTACATCAACACTAATCACTTCTTAAACCCAGGGTAAGTTTCAAGACGGTAACCTAAATTGCCGCTGCATTAAGTTTAATCTTTCAGTGAGAAGTTAAGTTACTTGCTGATTGCAAGTACCTCGGGCGGCTGTAGCCTTGCAAGCCGTCATAAATTTCCAGACGTTTAAATCTCAGATTAAGGTCATCTATTCACATAGTGGGTATAAGTACCTATAACATTCATGTAATTTCCGCTGAAAAACTTACCAAGTTAGCTGGGAAAATTTGCCAGTATTTCCAAAAGATGATTTTGAAATAGTAGGTAGATTTTTATAATGTACGTACTCGTACATATCCTTAAAAACTAAAAATACTCTGTCGTATTTATATTAAAAAGTAACAGAAAATATGTAGAAGGTGCCTATTACATTTAAGCCCCTTATCCTGGCCTTGCAAAATCAACCAAAAACCCATAAAACTCTCAAGAGGCTCTCATTCCGGAAAACATAATAAATCACTGCGCGATAAATTAATCGACGTTACAATCTTCGGAATATTCCGCTTTTCAAGATGAATGATAACAGGAGATTGCCGGTCCCCGGCTACAGATAAGGGACATTTATCCGCGTCGTGTTATGGGACCCAGGACTTGTGACCCTTCGACCTCACACCCCTCACTTCGTTCCGGGCGCCAAACCCCGTCTCGGGACTAAATAAGTTACTTTCACCCCTAGGGTAACAATGTACTACTAGTCTTTACAATAATCGCCATGGTAACTGCAACGCGGAATGCATTACATTAATTATTACATATTTGCTTGTTTGACAACTTGTTATCACTAGTTGATAAACAGTGAATAATGTGATTACTTCTTTAGTTCTTGTTTCCACTCTTTTTAAAAATATAAATTTTATAGAAAAATAAAATACTTTGCCTAATTGTCTAGTCGCTAGTTGACTCAGATTGATTGTTAACTGAAATGAATATAGGTGAAATGGTTCCAAAGCTATTTCTTAAAAGATAGTTTTCTTTGTTTGGTATTTGCAATCAGACATACAAATGTACAAATACTTAAAAACTGATATTAAAAGTCCTCTTTTTGCTCCTCAGATTTATAAGTTCACCGGTACAATATAATAATGGTTATTCTAAATCTCACATCACGAGAAAGGGCCAACTTTGGAGTAATCTTAATTGGAAACTGGTACAAGTAAATACGAAGTTATATTACTTGGTTACTTTACTCACCAAGAGGGGAATTTCTGACGGACGTGTTGCGGCAAATTGCTTGTTTTATAATTTAATTGCCGGTTTTATACGTGTCTTTAGACTAAGTAGAAAGGGCACATTTTGATGACATTACCGTAATATGATATGTATATACATATCATTTTGAATATTCATAACGCATATTGAGATACAATATCTTTTAAAATGTGGTTACTATCCAACGTCTTGCTTTACAAGCAGTTTGCTTAGGTCGGCCGCAATGACCTACCTGTGTAAACAATGTGTGTAATAAGTAACACTTTGATTAAAATTTAAGGTTATTGTTATACATTACCTAGTTACATTACATATACATACCTACCTACCTACTTAAAATGTTCTGCTAAGACGATAGATAGAATATTAGTTGTAATGTTATTTTTATACGCCTACAATTTAAACTTCTGTAGTTATAAATAAACATCACTGTATTATAGTTCCCGTAAGGCATGATTAAATTTAGTTGTATTAACCGGCTAGCACTTACGTCAAAAATTACGTCGAAAAATTAGCTCGACAAGTTTCGGAAATCTGAGGTTTCCATCATCAGGAGGACGAGTCAGCACGCGCGTCCCGGTTGGCCGCCTCGTCCAGACTGGTTCGCCGACTCACTGCCGCACCCCCCCCGCTTCTGCGCCCGCTCCGCTCTCGCAACCGCTCGCGCACCGCGACGGGTGAGGATAGGCGATCGAGGCGCCACCGGCGGATCGTGTATTTCTTCCTCATCGCTTGAGATCCGTTGCACCAAGATATTGGGGTCACACTATGCTGACCGTGTCTAGTGGCAGATGTTCAGCTACATCGTCCTCCCGGCCAGAGTTTAAAACAGGTCTCCACGCAGGTGCCAATGTCCATCCTCGGTCACGATTAAAGTTTGGAGCTAATTTTTCGACGTAATTTTTGACGTAAGTGCTAGCCGGTTAATACAACTAAATAAATAAACATTTTTTTTATAAAACTACCAACATCATTATCATCACAAATTTAAGGGCAAGGCCCTTGTCTGTGGAGCATGCGCCATTCTTCCAGATGTTCTGCCAATTCCTTGACCTCCTCATACGACATGACACCCGCCTTTTAAAACTGCCGAATAACTGAAAAGCTCAAAACAACATACACATACTTTATGCACTCACCGTAAGAATAGCAAGAAATATCTGGCATAGTGATATGTAAGTCTGTTGAACCCTCTAAAATACACAGTAGGAAGCTGCACTATTCTAACATTTAGCTAGCATCACGGAATGTTCCTACATTGGTCGGTCACGTATGACTGACATACGGCAATTTGAGCCGAGTCGCCATTACCAAGTCAAATGCGGAGCCCGATGAATGGCTGGCACAGGACATGACTCAACTCTACTATGTAGGTAACTAGAAGGAAATAATTCCCTCAGTCAAGGCGCCATCATCGCATGAAAATAACATCTATCTACATATATATAAAGGTGACCGACTCACTGACCAACTGACTGATAGTGATCTATCAACGCAGAGCCCAAACCACTGGACGGATTGGGCTGAAATTTGGATTGGAGGTAGATCTTATGACTTAGGCATCCGCTAAGAAAGGTTATTTGGAAATGCCACTCTTAAAGGAGTGAAATAGGGGATGCGAGCGAAGCCGCGAGCACCCACTAGTCAACTATAAAATGTTAGTTTCAAACTTCCTCGCGGAACATATTTCGTGACACGATTGCTCGGATGCTCGTAAAACATATCCACTCTATGGAAATGTAAACCTTTTTACGGTAGGTTTTTTGTGGAAATAAGCGGGGAAGCGTTTTAGCCGACTGGTATAAATTAAAGAATGTTCAAGAGGTATCTCATACTCGATTCGTTAGGTTTCCACATCACTCTTAAAAGACCGATTAGAAAAACTAATACAGCTTTTATTACATCGTAAAACAATTAGAAAAAAAGTATTTGGATACATTTTTACAATTGAACTTAAAGCCTTAACAAAAATAGAGCCTGAAAAGACGGTATATATGTTACATATTTACCACTAGCTGGTGCCCGCGACTTCGTCCGCGTGGAATAGTTATTACCATAAAAACTGTTCTAGTGAGTTAACCTTAAAAGATAGACATATATTGTTCAAGACACTTTGTTAGATTATTTTAAGAGAAATAATTCTTTCATACGTATTTTTGTGATATCTTGAACCGTTTTCGCAGCGCACGCAACGGAAGCCTTCATAGATGAATAATTTTCCCCGTTTTTTCCACATTTTCCATTATTTCTTCGCTCCTATAAATACAGCGTGATGTTATATAGCCTAAAGCCTTCCTCGATAAATGGTCTATTAAACACAAAAAGAATTTTTCAGTTCACACCAGTAGTTCCTGAGATTAGCGCGTTCAAACAAACTCTTCAGCTTTATAATATTAGTATAGATAAAGACGGTTCTAGTGAGTTAACCTTAAAAGATAGACATATATTGTTCAGGACATTTTGTTAGATTATTTTAAGAGAAATAATTCTTTTACATATATTTTTGTGATATCTTGAACCGTTTTCTCAGCGCATGCAACGGAAGCCCTCAAAGATGAATAATTTTCCCCGTTTTTTCCACATTTTCCATTATTTCTTCGCTCTTTTTAGTTGCAGCGTGATGTTATATAGCCTAAAGCCTTCCTCGATAAACGGTCTATTAAACACAAAAAGATTTTTTCAATTCGCACCAGTAGTTCCTGAGATTAGCGCGTTCAAACAAACAAACAAACTCTTAAGCTTTATAATATTAGTATAGATTAGTATAGATTTATTCTCTCTGGTAAATATTGACATATATATGACAAAAATATCAATCGTCCACAACACAACACTAATTATAATACTTATAGGCTTGCTCTGATAACAACGAGTTCAAAACAACAGGCCCATTAGTATTTACATAATTCGATGGCTCGCGTAAGTAAACAGCAATCGTTTTAGTTGTTTATATTGTATTTGAGCTGTTTTTGTACCTACGAGTACGGTGTTGAATATTAAGGTTAACGCGATTAACTCGTGCAAGACAAAAACTACTACTACTACGATTATTTTTCAATATTTTCTAGCTTTTAAAAATCTTTCTTCCATATTCCATACTATCACTTATCACCCGTATATACCATATTCCATACTATCACTTATCACCCGTATATACTATATTCCATGCTATCACTTATCACCCGTATATACCATATTCCATACTATCACTTATCACCCGTATATACCATATTCCATACTATCACTTATCACCCGTATATACCATATTCCATACTAATCACTTTCCTTCTGGCGATCTGGCCCTGTTTACTATCTCTAAATTTAATTATACATTAAGAAACATTAACTTTGTAGTTATGTATTTTTTTTCATTTCTTGACTTATAAGTTACAACTTTATCCAACAACAGTTACTTTCACAATCATAATGAAATGCGCCTTAAACCTTAGTTACCAAGTATTTGAGTTACAAACGACATGCTGGCTACTAGTGCTTCCGGCGGTCCCGCTTCCTGTAATCTAACAGCGGACTTGTTTGCTCCGTCTGTCTGTCTCTCTGCATTCAAAGAGAATGACACCCTGGCGACCGCCCAACAGGAAATTAATGTGGACATTAGCCTGCACTATACGTGCTCATATAAAATGGCAAACTTAACTATTCTCGCTAAAATAAAAGTAAAACGAAGCTTATAACATAGCTAACTGAAATATTCATACACTATTACCAACCTACCAACCTTATTTTAAATAGAATTACCGTTTTCCTTGAACGAAATTCAAGTTGTGAACCCCCCCATCCCCCAACCCCCACCCATCAGAAACTTGCATTATTCGTATTCATTCAAAAATAAGCTAAGATTATTTATATTTGACCATCAAAAAGCTGAGTCATCGCTCCGTAATGATACAAGCGCAATTTGATTTATAAAATAAATGTATGTACTTAATTTATTATTAATTCTATATTGTTTAATCTGTCGTCTTTTAATTTGTCTTTTTTTGTTCATGTTTTAGTTGTATGTATACTCGAGTGTTATATGTGTTATCGTTTTGTTTGTTATAAGTAGGTAGTTCGAGTCGTCACCCGTCGGTCTCAACGGAAGACCAGCGCTGACTGTTCGCAGTCAGCACATGCTGAGTTGAGGCCGGCTTGTGACAGGAAATTGTGTATGTGCAAAATGTGTTTGTCTTTGTGTTTAATTTCTAATTTCTTGTTACAAAATAAATAAATCATTTCATTTGTGGTTTAGCTTATCCATTAGATAGGTACAGATATCTAGATACTTTTCTGTTTTATAATGAAAGAAGATGCATTATGTTATTAACAATCAAAACAGCATTTTCATGAGAAAATTAACTTCATTTGATGTTGTACTGTCAGTATAATTTCATAGTAGTTTATATATTATTTAATGTTATCTCATCAAGTCTATCTGTATAGTGCAGACATGCCCCGGGGAACGAGAGTGTAAGGAACATCGGTTGGAATTAGCTTTTACATGTTAGATTTTATACAATTACTGCAATAAGAGGTCATAGACCACTGTACACTTTGCAATAGCTACGTAATATTAATTTTATTTAAAGCGTTGGCATGGAACACTTAGCATTGCAATTCTGCATATTAAGTGGTTAGATATGAAAGAGAAAATCTGACGTTCTTTTTATGATAACTAAAAATATTAGCTTTAATAAACTATTTAATCTGCAAGAGTTTTGTAAATTGTGTAAATATATATAAATACGAAATCCATTACCTCAGATACTACAATGTACATAAAGGCCATGGCAGGGTAAGTCAACGTCTAATGCCTTAATAGCTTTTCCAGTAGTCGTTTTTTTCTGGTGATAGGTCACAACGTTAGTAAGTGCTATACAAAATTTCAGCATTCCTGATCTTCTTATTTTCGAAGAAATTAAATAAATAATAAAAAATCTTGAATATCTCCGCTTTAATGGAAAGAATAATTTAAACAAAAGAACAATACAACATAGGTATCGAACCAATATGACTATGTCGCTGTCGGTTCGCTTAAGCTGTGTGCTTTGATTGAAGCCTCTAAAGCTTTGGTTTCCTAGGAAAGCGGTGCCATCGTATAACGGCCGTGATATTACGGACGCAAAAATAATTAAAGTAAATTACGGTGCAAGTTACCGCTCTCCAGGAAACCGCGCCATTTCGTTTACATAGACAACGTTTTAGTGACGTCATTCACCGCTGTATTACGGCCGCTATATGAAGGCACCGCTTTCCTAGGAAATCAAAGCTTAAGTAATTGCCAAACAAAACCGCACAATCAACATCTCCTAATTATGTGGCCAAAGCTTCCTCCTATTGAAAGTCGATTGGTTTCAATTGTAAAACGTAATTTAGACCAAAAAACAGTTAACAAAGTAGATTAGTTTGTGTATACATATATTTTTTTATATGTAAGTGTTACTATTAATTTTTGTTGTTACAATTAACTAATGTAGTTTATTTATACGTACATACACGAAAATAAACAAGATTTTTTAAATAGATATTTAATAATAGAAATTTAAATTTGCAATTGTTTTAAACTTTACTATAATTTTAAGTAGGTACTAATGTTGCCATATAATATTAATATACTTGCCTAAATTTACAAAACACTTTTTGGAATGACTTAAAGAATTAAAAGATGACATGATGGAATATGTTTTTGTATATCTGATTTTGCGAATCTGAGTTTTTCTTTACCGTATATTAATTTATGTTTTCTTGAGTAGTACAAGTGATGTGATGTGTTTAGAAATTCAAACAGCTTATATCATTCATATTAAAACATTATAAAAATCCACAAACCTATTTCAGGCGAAACCACTTCTGTCCTGCCTCGTAAAAGATCCAACCCTTTGCGTTACGAGAAAATATCTTAAGAATAAAACCAGCCATAAAATCAATGTAACACATTCAAATAAAACGACGAAAAATCTCATCAAAGAAATGCGAGAAACTGAAATAACAGTATTGAGAGAAAAGATAAGTCTTTTCATGCTTTAACCTTAGTTTTATATTGCGACTCGCTTGATTCATAGGATTATAATCTTAATTTGATTTTATTTGCGCATATGTAGGTTACTATAATTTAACTAAATAATAAATAGCTCACGGTGGCTACCACGTATCTAAACTGTTGCAAAGAAATCTGCAGAATACCTGTATACTTAAGTTAAAAAGTCATCAGGACGGGATCATTTTGTAAATATTATGATCGATTCGGGACAAATGTGTCTCACGCAGAATTATTTACTTTGCGATTTTTTTCTCAACGTTCGGTTTCTCAAACAACATCATGATTAGAAAGAGTTGTTTTTTTCTAATCATGATTATATCAACATATGACTGCCCTGTTAGCTTAGTTGTTAGTGGCTTTGCCTTTTGCCTTGCCGGGTTCAATTCCCGCATGTCACAAGATATTATGAATTTTAAAATTTGTAATTACTTGTGTTGACTCTGGTCGTTTCTATGTATATTAAGCATGTATTACAAAAAAAGCATATAAGTATTAAATTCGTTATCTAGTATCCATGATACATGTGTAAACTTAGTATGGGGCTAGGTGGCGCTGTGTAATATGTCAAAAAAAACCATTTTTTTAATGAATGCGAAACAGCGGCTTCTCGCAAGTATGTATGTGTGTTAGTGGTTTGTTACACAGCCTTCACCAGCCTTGCGCTTGTAATAATGTATTAGCAAACAAAATACAAGCATCGAAGTAGGTACAAGTACAAGTTTTTTTAATTAAGGCGTGATTCAGCCGGGACTGACAACGCGAGAGCTCAGAGCTTCGCAGTTTTGTGAAACTTTTTTCATACAATAGCATGATCAAGATACATTTTATTAATTATGACTTGAAATGTCTACGTTTTTCTTGACTAATCAATCTTACGACTCAAATCGAGAAACTCCAATTATACTGGATTTCGTATTTGAAATTATAATAATGATTATAATTATAATTGTGTCAAAATGCCATGTATGTAGATAAATTTCATTTTAATGCTAAAGAATTTCTAAAACAAAACGAAAAACACTTTATTCTATCGGATACAGCTTTGTGATTTTTGAGTTCATATACGTAATTTTACTTCGGCATATACTCGTAGCACGTATACGAATTACACTCGTAGCGTTTTAAAATTCGTAGCAAACAGCATGTAAAAGAAAGAGTTCGATAAATTTTGTAAACTAGAATGCCATCCGTAATTCTACTTCGCGGTAGCTTTTAAAACCTACATTGACTCAATTTGTAAATCATTTATATATGTACGTATTTTAAAGTTTATCTTAAAAAATATATACACGCCGACTAATTCTTGTTTTCAATGTTTTAATTATAAATATCGAATGTAATCGATTGTGATTTGCTTGTCTCTCTGTCAAGTTATAACCAAACGGTTGTCAGATTTCATTTTCGATATTGGTAACATATTACCTGACCTGAACGAATATGATTAAGGTTTAGAAAGCGTTGAAGCGAAATCTGTTGCGATATTAAAAAGCAATACATATAAACAAGGTGACTATTAGGTTATATTTTAGTCTCTTATTCGATCTAGAAATTAATCTTGTAGTATTTCAACATTTGATACAAAATGAACTATTTAATCGATGGATAATAATTAGATATGATGATATATATGATGTGAATATATGGCATGATAATATCATCGTAATGGTTTTTACGCAAATTAATTTTACACTGTTTAGTGTAACATTACACACACACATTTTTCAACTAAAAAAACATAAGAGCGCCGCGCAC
Organism: Macaria notata; assembly: GCA_927399415.1. Taxonomy (NCBI): domain Eukaryota; kingdom Metazoa; phylum Arthropoda; class Insecta; order Lepidoptera; family Geometridae; genus Macaria; species Macaria notata. The sequence continues at coordinate 12,362,597 of OV656730.1, forward strand.
TTCTTAACTTTTACCTCGGTTCAAACCTATCTACGTGGTTACCATTACCACCAATAAATGCTTTTTCAACCTCAATCTTGACTTATTTTGTCATTTCGTGCTGATTAGATACAGCCTCCAATCACGTACAGCCTACGGAATATGCAGGCTTGTGTTTATTGACTCAATTGTGCGTGATGTCAATCACAATTTGGTTGCTGATGGGCTTCTATTTGTATGTAGGACACATGTAGCAACTCTGAACATCTAGGATAAAACAATGTATAAAAATGTAATGTATTTAGAGATATAAACTCTATATATAGGTATTTATGAGGGGTGTGAAGTTCACAATTGATCACAATTGCTTTGTAATAATTGTACACATAGTGGCACAACACCTTGTATAGTCTTTGATTTATTGGATAATTTTATTCACTTAGTGCAAAGAGTCAGATAATGTCTTGTTAATCTATGTATGTGTGTAAGAAACTACTTTTAAATTATCTGTAAATTCTAAAGACTTCTGTCTTGTATGTGTCTGACAACTAATATTTTTTAATAATTTATTTTAAAAATGTGAACTGCAATAGGCATATAGCATTTCTAAAAACACATTTTGTCTTTCTATGAATACTGTAAAGCAAAAATACTTTGGAATTACATCTTCCGATTTCGATACAAATAAGTGGTTTACATTATTAAGAAAGAAGGAAAATAAATTAACCTGAATTTCTTCAATATAATTTTAAATTTCCTTTCAAAGTAGTTCATTATCATAATGGCGAATACTTCGCAAACATTCGTGCGTAAATATTTAATTAGTCCCAGGTAAGAAGCGGTTTTTATGAGGTCAAATTAATCAGAGAATTTCTCAACAAATTTACTAGAAGCATTTTTGATAAACTTTACGGCACGAGACATCAGCACATAAATTTTGTTGTGAATACTTCTTATGGGCTTCTTTCTACTTACTTCTTAATCGACTTCAAAAAAAGTTGGTCTCAATTGCTCTGAATGTTTTCCTTTAAATTTCTAAGACAAATTTTGCGTTCAACTTTGTCGTTGAGCGACCATAACAATTTTTTTAATTGTAATCATACGAGTAAGTGTATAAAAAAAGCACATGTAACCAAGCTTTTATTTACGAAATTCTTATTATCAAATTATTTCATATCAACGTATGTTTTCTGAACTGTAATACGTTTAAAAACAGCTTGGGTAATTGAAGTTTAAAACGCAACGTTAGCAGCTAGTCTGCTAGAAATAGCCATCATTTAAGTGTGCAGTGTAAAAGATTGTTTACTCTCCAGCTTGCTTTTATAGCTGTGTGGGGAACGTCACCAGGCTACATGCTATTCCACTCTGATTATGTTGACTTTAGTTTTATCACCTCGCTGGAAAACGTAAATAACTCCGCTATTTTTAATCCTAGATTACCTGGGTCTAGTATAGGCTAAAGGGATTGATGGTCGTTCTAAAATGAAAGGATCAAGTTTAATAAATAAATATGTATGTAGATAGAAACGATTGTTTATAGGAAAGCGCTATAATATTATGCTAGTAATCGGACACGTGTGACAATATATTAACTGAAACTATGGAGAAATATGTAGTGTTTTTCCGCTGCGACTGCTCCTTAACCGACTTCAAACAACAAACTTGATGGTTTTTAGGTGTGTTCCTCCATATACCACCGCCACACCTCACCTCCTAACCAACGTGGCCTTCGTGGATCTCAAGATCTTCCCAACACCGCACCTCGTGTCTTGAAGCTTTGTTGTTCTCTTTCGGCAAGATATTCTAGTCGACACGTGTTTCGCCTCTCCACGAGGCATCCTCAGGACTCGTGTTGACTCTTCGAACGTAGGTCCCAAAGAAAAACACTACATATTTCTCCAGAGTTTCAGTAACAATGGATTTCCTCAAAGTAACGCCTGATTCAATATCTTATAATATATTAATTTAAATATATTCAATTTAATGCCTAACAGTGTGTTTCTGAAACATCGTTTGACAGTTTAAAAAATGTATTGCAAATACTCAGTAAGTTGTACATATTATATGCAACATCTGTAAAATCAGTTATAAAAAATATTGTTTCGATATGTATCATTAAGATAACACAAAATCTCAATAAAACGAATGCAGATCTATTTACCTACATTTAGTTAGTTTCTGTCTAACACAGTTCTGCGACCGGCCGTGGCGTACAGGAAATACAGCCGGAAACGAGACGATGGAAACTGCAAACTAAATGGAAGCTGGTGTCCAACGAGCTTCACATATTTAGGGCTCCATTTACATTTAAACGAGCAAACATTACGAAGATTAATTCAGCGTTTCACGTCACAGCGCCTCCTAGGGTGAGAATCCATTACCGCACGCTCGTAAACCTACGTAAAGCCGGCTACTGACTCGGTCAATGAAGAATTATAGAAAACCAGTAGAAATCTTCATGTAACTGGGAAATATTTACTTATTGGTGTGTAGCAAATATAAGTGCATCAATTAGAAAGCCGCTAACGTTTTATTGCTAAAGAAAGTACATAGATCACTTTTGTTCGACTTAAAACTAAATATTGTTTGAAACGTAATGATTAGTACAAAGAGATTATTTTAATAACAGTAGAATAAGGTACATACAAATTAGACAAAGACAAAGACTTTGAATCGATCGACATCTCAGAATTAGTTACTTTACGAACCTTGGATAGGTTTATATTTTTATTAGAATATCTTGCATGTATGTATGTAGCTGGCTTAAAAAGTTGATGTGAGTGGTTCGAAGGAAACGCAACTTTCCCATAGAGACATATTGGAGAAGGCAGTGCCTTATGAAAATATTTTATGGAGCGGCAACATTCACATCTTGTCGGGATAAAGAAACAAATTATTGTAAGTGCCAAATAAAGTAGATTGTGTGAAGTGATATTATACTTTTTGTGACAGATTGGTTTATGTTTTTACTTATTTGTGGGTAACTGAATGCCCAGTAACAGCCAGCCCCAACGGAAGACCAGCGCTGGTTGCTTCCATACAACCAGCATTATGCTGAGTTGGGGCTGTGTTGTGGCAGATTTTATGTTTGTTTTTTATGATTTTACTCCTGTGTGTTTTTAAAATCTGTCACAATAAATGTTTTCTTTCTTTCTTTCTTTCTTCTTTCAGTACATTTATAAAAACATTATGGCAATAATTATTAAATTAATAATTAATTAAAATTTCTGTGGAGGGACCTGGGCGCCCACCACGATGTATATGCCCAAGAGAACTCCCCGAACGAATTAATTCTGCGGGGCACTCACGACCCTCAGTCATGAGGAGATACGACTCATAAGAAGAGAAAGCAATAATATCAGAGACAAAAAAAAACAGAAAACCTCGTAACTAGACAAGTAATAAAAAAACTTTTTAAGGGCGGCTTGAGTAGGTACATTAATACAATGTTTAGAACTTATGTTATAATACTTTGAGCCACTAGTACGCTACACATGCAAGATAGCTAGTAGCTACAGCGTTTACCTACACTTTCGTTCTACATTTAGCAAGTACAAGCCCAACAGGCACAGTGATTTCAGGTAAACACCGCAACAAATACCACACTAATGACGAGTACCGGATCCCTCTGAAATTAATTCTCATGCGAGTTTACCGAGACCCTTTACCAACTGCCTTAAATATACAGACTTACAGATTACTGACAATTTGAAATTATAGTACTTATTGTCCAGTGACGTAATGGTAGTACCTAGAGTAGGTATTTGGCAACCAGCTGCTGAGTCTTTTCACACAAAAAACTATCAAAAGTTTTAAGGTATTTACGAGCAAAGCTACTCTAATATTAATTATAATATTTTCCGTCTCCTTCTCAGCAATATATCCTGCAACTGTCTCTCTCTAACTACTGGCATCACGCTGTGTAGATTTCTCAAGTTTGTCGCTCTTATTCAAGGTTTAGCAATCGAATTAACGTTTGGCAAATTAATTTTAGGTTCTTGTATACTCATGTAACATAATATTAAAATTACAGACATACTAAAATGACTTGAAATTTTTATAAAAATAAAAATTGCGTCTGGCATATCATAAGCAATGATAAAAGTGTTTGGCAATAAGAAATTTGAGTTTAGTAAGCCTATCTAAAAACAATAAATTGAAAATTTGGCTTCTTGAAATACTTTCAAAACCTTGGATTATTACCAGTAAGGTAGGCTGCGCACTAATAAACGCAACAGCTACCGCCAGCCAGACAGCCCAGGCTCTACCCGAAAGAGGAAGGAGGAAAACATATCAAAAGTTCAACTGACCTGAAATTCTTTCTTGAAAACGTTGCTAGCTCCTATACTATAGTAAGTATGTACATGTACCAGTTTCGTTTCATTTTGTTAGCAACACCCTTGAAATGTGGTAAATAGGTATTCATATTATAATAAATAGGTATTCATATGCACGGCGGATCGTGCTTGTATGTAAGAGACGGTGTAAAAGCTGTCGAATGCGTAGAATATGTAGGATTGTCTACAGAACTATGTTGCGAAATATCAGCAATAGAACTTCTTACTTACAACATTATTGTGTTGTGTATATATAGGACGAATCTAGTGACGGCTAGTAGTTTCTTAAAATGTCTCGAACCTTTACTTGAACGAGCCACTTCTACAGGTAGAGAAATTATGGTAATTGGTGATACCAACATAAATTGGCTTGAATCTTCTTGCATAAACCAGAATCACCTCTCTGATATATTATCGGCTAACAATTTTAAAAACCTTGTGGAGTTTCCGACGCGAGTGTGTGCTACTACCGCGACGTGCCTCGACCATGTATACAGTAACAGGGAGGCGGGGCTGGACTCGGCGAGCGCGGTGGACACCTCGCGCGACACGCCTGACGACCCGCTCAGCGATCACCTGGCGGTGCGCACCGAACTCTTCTGCCGGCCGAAACAGCCTCCGCCACGGTCTGTTTTGGCGAGAGATTTTTCACAAGCCAGTCGATTAAATTTCACGTCAGCTGTCAATAGTGTGGATTGGCAGTTAATATTTGATAAACATTTACACTCCCCGCACAATTTAGCTACGGCTATGATAAATGTTTTGAAGTCAACGTTTCATACATGCTTTCCGCTAAAACGAAAGAACACAAGGAAATCGTCTTGGGTGAGTGACGAAGTCTTTAATCTTAGGTATTTGCTGTATGAAACTATGAACCTCGCTGGAAAGTTTCCAGATAACGATCACCTCTTAGCATTTCACCATAATCTATGTTCGCTGTATGACGAAGCTTTAAGCGAACGCAAAACTTCTTACTACGCTAATAAAGTTTTGGAAAGCAATAGTAAGTCAAAAGCGATATGGCAAATTGTGAATGCAGAAAGAGGTGTGAAGAAGAGTTCGGTTGTTGGATTTGCTGATGTGGTCAAGGATCCACTTGGGAATATTTTTCCTTCCAAGAAGGCAGCAGCAAATGAGATGAACTCTAGATTTGCGGGTGCGGCGGCAGCGTGCGGGGCGCCGCGCGCCTCACTGACACTAGTCAGAGCCGCGCTCGAAACTGCGCGCGCGCCGCCTGCCACCAGCATGAGACTGGTACCGTTTACAGCTGATGAGGTCTATCGAATAATAAATCGTATACCTAAAAAACCTACTAAGGATATATACGATATATCGATGGAGCTCATCGGCCTTGTGAAAGCGGAGCTGGCGCCACTGTTAGCTGAGCTGTACAATCGATGTATGCGTGCGGGGACGTACCCGGGTGCGATGAAGTTAAGTAAGATATCACCTTTATTTAAAGGTAAGGGAAAGAGAGACAACCTGGATTCATACAGGCCTGTATCTATTATACCAGCGGTCTCTAAAATTTTTGAAAATGGCCTTAGTTCGCGGTTAACGACCTACCTGACAAATACCGAAGCTCTATCTCAGAGACAATTCGCTTACCGTGCGGGCCGCTCCACTACTGATCTCAGTCGTGAGGTGGTCAAGCGTGTGCTGGGCGCCTGCGACCGGAAGCTGCGAGTCGCTGTGCTATGCTGTGATTTATCCCGCGCATTCGACGTCGCGGACCACAGTGTGCTCGCTGCTAAACTAGCGCATTATGGCATAATTGGTCCAGCACATGCTCTACTTACAGACCTACTTCATGACAGATCGCAGGTTGTTGTAGGAGATGGCGGTGAAATTCGATCGGAACCGATAGAGACTGTCATGGGAGTAGCCCAAGGATCTTCAGTATCAAATATCCTCTTTTCTCTACTGTTAAATGACTTGCCTGACTTCATCGTATCCGGGGAGACGTTCATGTACGCAGATGATGTAGCCGCCATAGTAACTGCTAAGACTGATATCGAACTACAAACCCATTTGAACCAAACCGCTAATGAAATGGCGATATGGTTCCGTCAGAACGGACTAGCGCTCAATATAAAAAAGACGCATTTCATCAACTTTTCTTTATCAGGACGAACACAGAAGAAACTGACAGTGATTATAAATGGAAACACTATAGGTGAAGTGGAGTCTAGCACGTTTCTAGGTTTTGAATTAGACCGCGGCTTGACTTGGTCGTGTCACATTGACAAGCTCTGCGCGAGGCTAGGCAGTGCGTGTTTTGCCTTGGGCAGATTGGCTAGAGTTGTCTCCGCTGACGTAGTGCGAACGTGCTATTTTGCTACTGTGCATTCGGTCCTCCAATATGGAGCCGAACTCTGGGGGCACGCTGCCGACAGGCTGCGTGCCTTCAGAATGCAGAAACGGGCAATACGGGCTATAGCTCAAGTGTCACGTCGCACGTCGGCGAGACCTCTCTTTAAATCGCTCGGGATTCTTACGCTGCCTTCACTGGTTATATACCAGTGGGCTATTTACGTGAGATACAATCTGGGCATGTTTGAGACGCGCGGAGAGCTGTACTCGGGTGACAAGGAGCTCCGTCACGCGGCCATGCTGGCCACGCAGCATGTGCGCCTCGTCCGCGCCGGGAACTCCACACATGTTAAAGGTCCGGAGGTGTACAACTGCCTCCCGACTGATATCACTAATGTCTTAAGCGATAGCGTATTTAAAATTAAACTGAAGAAGTGGCTCGTTCAACAAACTTTTTATACTATTGACGAGTTTTTTTCTATTTACAAGAAGTCCTACCTAAATATAAATGGTAGGAATTATGTGAAATAATTATATAAGTTTTATTTAAATGAATGACATGTAATTGTAAAACATTACCAATAAATTGTTTTATCTGTTTTATCTGTTTTTATTTACCGTAAACTGAGATAAATTCCCCGCCATTAAGTGCGTATACATAGCTTTTATTAAAGGCATCATTTATTTCAATATTATCCGAGTAATAAACCGGGTCGGGTTTGTAACGCGCGTGGAGGCCCCGACAGCCAACTCTGAGCGGATAACATCAGAACTAAACAATAACCGTGTTATATTCTTACGTGTCGCATAAGTGCTGCTACGATGCAAGTAAACAATTTATCTAATACGTATTTTTACTCTGTTAAGGCGTCGATTTAATTCAACTATTTTATTGCCACCTTAATATGAAGGCAGCAAACGTTAATTACACTTTTAGCATGTAGGTATGTAGGTAAATGTACTCATATGCCTAGGCCTAGGATAAAGTTTACCATATAGGCGCCGAGCAAACTTAGTTATAAATAAATAGTACGACTGTTCCTTTTACACTTTTACCGCGGATAATGCACCAACTAAGTACACCATAATCTTCCAGTCAAGTTTTACCCAAATTGGTCCAGATCAAAATGTATTACCAAGAAAATACATATAACATGTAAATGGCCATATTTGCTAATATAATATTATCATGAGTGACCTGAAAGGTACTGGTAATCCTCACATAGCTTGGTTGCTAAGCGATGATTTCTTACCTACATAGGACACTGCGGCTCGTCCCTACTTCATAAAACTGGGTATCCTGACGCTGCCTGCGATCTTGATTTATCAAGTAACAGTGTATGCTAGGATCAACCTAGATAAATACACTGTGCGAAGCTCACGGCACAGATACCCGACTCGCAGTGGTAGCAAACTAGGAGCTGTTGAAAGACATTTAGTGAAGGCAGACAAATTAACGCATTCTATGGGCCCGACAGTGTACAACATGCTGCCGGACAAAATCATCGCAGCCACCAGTTTACCTTCTTTTAAACACATGTTGAAGGCCTGGCTTATCGAGCAAGCCTTTTACGACTTTGATTTGTTCAAACTTAAAATATGATGGTAATTAATATATGTATGTACATATATTTGACATTAAATTGTTTTTCATCCCACCTATTCGAAAAAGACGACTTGGTTCGCCTTTAAGTGCACCCAAAGGTGGTGTTTTCTATAAGAAACTTTTAGCGGGCAGTAATGAGTTTTTAATCCTCTTTATAAGTGCGCCGCAATTATCTTTGCCGCGCACTTTTTGAATTTGGAACATCTTGTGTTCAGGGCCCAAGAAATCGAACGCAAATATATTTTTGGCTCGGGCGACGTACTTTGAATCCCTCGCTACGTTCAGGATTCTACTAAAGAATCCCTCGCTACGCTCGGGATTCTACTCTAGAATCCCTCACTTCGCTCTGGATTCAAAAAAGCGCCCTCGCCGTAAAAATATTATTTTGCTCCCTTATGATACAATCTACTATTCTGTTATTATATTTTTTTACTGTAGACGTTTTTCGAGTACATTGTACTTGTTTATTGTATTTTTAAATTATTTTTGACATGTTTGTACGTTCCTTAATATCATTCAAGTACAGCGATGTGATTTTTAAATAGTAAATTGATCATGTATATTTATTTCTATTGAATGTATAATGAAATTAATGAACATGAACATTATATGTAAATAATATGACGTATTTTATGAATAAATGAATATTTTGATTATGATTATAGGGACGAACCTATTCGGTTTAGTTTCGGCCCGGAGCCATTTGAACCGCTTGTCTTGTCATTTTGCATAAACACAAAAAATGTGCGGCGGTAATCCCTTTCGGTCCCTTATCCCCCTTCGCCATTACACCCGAGTGGGCTCTAGGTAACCGACAGTGCAAGGACATACATGAATAGGTTAAATTCATACTTTAGAAAGTTTTTGAAAAATATTTTTTAACGTAGGATAGGTTTACGTTTGACTACAACCTGCCTGATGTTAAGCATTGCTAGCATTGCAGCCTAGGGTGTAACACGCTTACCAAGATGATACATATTAACTCTAGATTTGAAGACACCTGGATTGTAGTTCGCGGGAAACACAGCTTCCGGTAAAGTGTTTCAAAGCGTATTCCGGGACATTTTACATAGCCATCTAACCCCATACTGAACTGTGTCATAAATAGGTTTCGTTCGACTGGAACCTGCCTGATATTAAGTATTACTGCGGAGTAGGTGTGACTTTGTACCTGTATTGCACAAGCTGAGTTTCCTGTTATCAATTAAAAAATAAAATGGTAAAAAATTTACCTGAGTACAGTCGTTTGTTCTTTTATTTATTCAAAAAAAATTCAAATTCAAATTGTTTATGTACTTATATTCTTTGATGTATGTATTAGTAATTTTATTTTTTGTATACCAATTGGTTCGGGCATATTTTTAATAGTAGTAGACTACCTATGTACATATGTACCTAAAGAACATAGTTTAAAAAAATAACCAGAAAAATATATTTCGAAAGTTTACAGCAGTTCATAAAGAAACAAGTTCTGCACCTACATATAATATTTATTATTTCACCTACGATTATCATATAATAGGTAGGTACTAAGTAGTTTAAAAAAACCACACAAAATATTAATAGGTACTAAACTTACAAAACCCCACATTTTTCCCCCGAGTTAGGGAATCGATGTTCGAATTTCCATTTACCCTCCCATACCGGACTGGGTTATGAATAGCAAGTCACAGAAAAGGGACGCTACATGGCGCCCGTGACGTCACGACCGTGTCCTAATGCTCGCTGTAACTCCACTATATATCATGCTTTTGATGAGGTAAAATAATTTAATCATCATCATCGTCATGCCAGCCTGTGTTCACCCACTGCCGAGTAAAGGCCTCCTTTCCAACGCTAAAATAAGAATCATTTACTTGTTATATAAAAAATTATAGCCACCAATTTGATAATGTTATTATGGTATGTATGTATGACTTCTGATTAGTACACAAGAAGGCTCTTAAAACTCTGAAAGAAAATTTTTTGTAGTTTCAAAAATTTATAATTTTTATAGTCTTCGTAGGTAGTATTTTTTTTTACGTGTGATAGGTTTTCGTTTGACTACAGCCTGCCTGATGTTAAGCATTGCTGCAGCCTAGGGTGTAACACGTTTACCTAGAAGATACCTATTAACTCTAGATTTGAAAACCCCTGGATTGTAGTTCGCAGGAAACACAGCTTCTGGCAAAGTGTTCCAGAGCTTTGCCGTCCGTACAATAAACGTAGAAGCAAAGCGCTGCGTTCGACACTTCGGCACTTCCACCATAAAACGATGTCTACCTGCGGACTTTCTGCTTGTTCGGTTATAAAAGGGAGCTGAGGGAATCAGTTTATGTAGCTCCTCTGCACACTCTCCGAAATGTATTCGATAAAAGACCGACAGACTGGCCACCTTGCCGCGATGTTCCAAACTTTGGAGTTTTGCCTTCTTAATGGTGGTTTTACCTACTAACCTCTTAGCTCGCGTTTCAATCGAATCCAACGCCTCTAGCTTGAGTAGGTACCTACTCAAGTTATTTTTTTCAAAAATTTACTGATCATTCCCTTTAAAATAAGAATAAACTATTAGATCAAGTAATAAATATGTTGACAATTAACCACCTCGCTTGAAAGTGCTGCTTGTGTTGTGTGTTCGCAAACATGCGAATATCCGACAGTCGCGTAACAAAGAGCTGCCGCAATTGGGTCAAGGATACTTAACAGGGCGGGATTGGTCCGGAGGTATCAGGGAATCAGGTTCGGGGAAGGTTCAGCAAGGGGTTTCACAAATTTAGAAACCGCGCTCGAAAACGAAACGCCGCATTTAAAGAAATTTATAGTCTTAAGCTTAGTCTCGAAACGCCGCGATCATAGAATTTATAGTCTAAGTTTAGTCTTAATTAAAAACCTAATGCTTTATATTTCTTTAGTCGAATGTTATTATTTCTGTCAATCGTGATACGTTGGTTTAATCTGTGTATATTTTGTTCCTTTTGTGTAATAATAGAAATAAATATACCTACTCATTATAAATAGTATGAAATAAAGACGACAGTTTGAAAAAATAAAGATAGGTACTTACCTTTTTTACAGCAACATTTTTTTTTACAAGAAATGGGTCCGCACTTGTAGATATGTTGATGTAAAATATTCGTGTAATATGCTTACCTACTCTATCAATCACTTGAAATAATGTTGCTACATTTTTTCTGCAGTTCGCAAATGCTAGAGCCCAGGAAATAAACACCAATTGTTTTTTTTATTTGCATTTTAATTTAGGGGGTTTTCAAGTCCGTCCCTGTGTAAAGGGAGAACCACAGCGGTACCCCCGGGCGAGTACTCCACACTTACAAGGTTAGTCTTGCGCCTAATGTAATGCGGCTCTATGGCTAGACAACATCACACACAAACTTTGTAATTATGCTTTTATTTGCTTAATTGACTGTGATGTAGGTAAGCTCTTTGTTTTTATGATAGACTAGCGGCTCTGCCCGGCTTCGCACGGACAATTTTTCCCGCTTTTCTGTTGATTTTTTTCCTAAATTTACTTTGCTATAAACCTCACGGAGCCCGAGACCTTTCCAACGAATGCAAAACCGTGGAAATCGGTTCGTGTGTTCTGGAGTTATAGCATCAGAAAGGAAAACCCGACTTATTTTTATACAGTAACAAACTTATTAAATTAATATAGTACAAGTTGGCATCAATCATGTCTCATCAAACATTGATATACATATATATACTAGCAGCGCCCCGAGCCTATATGTGACAGGGTCTAATCTGTCTCCAAGCCAAATTTCACCCAACTCCATTCGATCATTTCGATGATCGATCATTTTAAAGTGAAAAACTCGATTCTGAAAATATAGAAAGTGTCAAAAAATACTCGTAAAAATAAATTGATTCGGTGTGCAGTCCTGTACAAAACCTGCTTCAAAGAGTGTGAATGTAAACAGAATAAAATAAATATTGAAATAGCCCGAGCTGTTCGCAAAAACACGCCAATTAAAAATAAACAAGAGCCCGAAGCTCAATGCAATTTGCCTCAAATCGCTTCACTTTACAAAAAGAATAGGGTTTTTTTTTACAAACTACACGGTTGTATATTTTTCCTTTTTTTAAGTTTGATATTTCAACTGGATGCTGGTTTTAAATACATAAATACAGTTAAGTTGTACCTAACTATTGTAAAATATATGGCGGCGCCACTTGTAGTACTTGATCGGTTTATTTGTGCTTCCTGACAATTAATCTAGAGTTAATAAGTATCTTATAGGTTAGCGTGTTCCACCCTAGGCTGCAGAAATGCTTAACGTCAGGCAGGCTGAAGTCAAACGTAAACCTATTCCACGTGAAAAAATACACAAATTTGATCACGAAAATAAAATGTAATCTGTTACCTAGTCGGGTTGGTGGAACAATTTGTAATAGAGTAAAAAGTAGTTTAAGAGGGTATCGTGGGTAATGTGAGTATGCGTGGCGCCACCGTCGTTTTTATTACTATTTCATTTTTTAATCAGATATCAAGCTAAAATTCCAAATAGCTGACATTGAATTTGTAGTATGTGTCTATAGTTAGTAGTAGTTTGTAAGGCTGTATGTTCATCACAATCATTCAAACAGAATTTCTATGAATTAGCGAACATTTAAAACATTTTTGTATCTACCATTTAAACACCGACATTTAAATAAAACATGTTATAAGTTTAGTCAAAACCTTTACTACATAATTGATATCCTATGCATAAAACATTAATTTGCATACTTATATTTTTCTAAATCTGATATTTCTAACCTACTTTTACTAACCTATGTCAGCCCTTCCCTATTTTTCCATTCACTCTTCAGCTGAGCCATCTTCTTCTTTTTATACTCGGATCTCTTATACTTCTTTTCTTCCACTCTTTTCTTCTGTGCGGCGACACTGTTTTCTCCATTAATCTGTTCATCTAGCTTGGCGATAATCATCTCTCGCGCCAATTTTCTATTTTCATCTTGAGAGCGGCTTATGTGGCATTTCACTACAATACCTGGAAAATATCAATAAAATCATTTTTTAGACTTAGAGCTTAGAGTAATATTTAATACTAGCAGTATTACCTGCTTTAATCTGGGATTAAAAGTAGCCTATGTGTTAATCCAAGTTTATCTAGGTACCTCCATACCAGATTTCATTAAAATTAGTTTACCTTAAATATATCAAAAAATGGCATTAGTCTCTTGGACTTACTAGTTTACTTCAACTTTGAAGTGTATTTATGAAAACATGGTAGGTCATATATATCAACTTGAATTGGCTACAATTGCACCAGAAATGCAATATCCACAATGGCAAATTTTTACACAAAAATAAAACTACAAATATGATTGGCAGAGACTATCAAAAACACTTTAGTCATCTCTGATTGGCATCTTTCCTTCTTTTTTTCTAATGATATTTTTTTACTGTGAATGTCATCAGAAGTTCAAATGTGGTCATAACATATTTGTATAATTACCTGTAGGAATATGTATTAAAACCACACAGTTGGAGTTTTTATTGACGGCAGAGCCACCTGGGCCTCTGCCTCTGATAAACTGTTCAGTCAGGTCTGTCTCATTGATCTTAGGCACTCGGGTGTAGTCTATGTGCTTGAGGGCTGCCAACACAGGCCGTAGAGAGGAGACCCGGCAGAGGTTGAGGGCAGGCAGCATCATGCTATACTACAGAACCCCTCCGCAGCAATGCTTCCCCTTTCTGAAATAGTTTATGTAACGACATGATTAGTTACAAAGCCAGGTATTTTATGCTGTACCTTACAATAAGCACTGTATCATATAGATTAATTGTAATTTATTTATTGGACTGTCCTAATAATTAGTTGGTAATGGGTCTGCCTTATAATCTAGAGGTTGTAAGTTTGATTCCCACATAACACAAGTATGTGGTATAATGATTTGGTGTTCAGTCACTGTTAAGTTATATTTTATTGAATAAATGCTTTGACTATATACCTAGATAGGGGGATATACCCAGGGATAGATATTCAAAGAATAAATATGTTTAATTTTTTATGTTTTAATATCTAAACCCTCGACACAAGCATTTGCTTAATACCTATGGGCTAGATAGTGCTGTTATTGAAAATTGAACATTGATGGATTTTACATATTGAGCAGTTTTTTAGTACTTTATATCAGACTAATATTCATTTAACTGGTTCATGGTTTTACGCATTAAGTAGGTACACTTTAGCATCGTGTTGAATATTTTTCTGATACTGGTGATCAATGCAAGGAGCAGCACCCGCCACAGCTAAAAATTTCCAAGCAGATAGGCATATTATCAATAAATAAAATTTACCTGATAAGCGAAAGAGATATCTTCTGACTTGCTTAGAGTTTTATTGTTTTTAAATTCAGCTGCAATTCTGCGTCTGAAGTAAGCAGGGTCAGTTAACGTAAGGCGACGAGAATAGTTAATTAAATTTTTGTATAGTCTCAAAATATCAGGTCTCGTAACCGACGACATAATATCGTTAATCGCTCTGATGATGTTATAAGTTTGGTCCTTGGTTATTCTCTTCAAATAATTTTCATTCTGCAATCAGTTCTTTTTTATTTTCAGAGGTTCGGTAATTCGGTTCCGGTTCAGTTCAGTCAGTCAGATAAGATAGATAATTGATTTTGAGGTTATGTTATGTTATGACTTTTTTTTTTATTAATGGCTCTGCGGCACCGCTGCAATTTCGCCAATGTCACGATTGTTTGACATTTGTTTTTCGGAGTTCTACCTTTCAAACTTGACAGTAACATTGGGTTTGAAAACTGGCACTGAGAGTATGTAACTTTTGAATTTGACAAATGGAACGGGAACGGCGAAAGGGGAATCCCGAAAACTTTTTGTTTATAATTTATATTATTTTATTTTCGTTTTCAATTAGCTAAATAAGTGTAAAAATGTTACAATCTGATGCCAGTGAGCAGCGTACCTCGCCTATAGCCACAGACGGTGACATAAGTTCAATAACTATGGATGTTATATCCGAAATAGAACGAGAGTTGTTGAACTCTCCGTACGACATGAATTCTCTTGTATTTTTGTTGTACGAAGTTCCCGACACTGCCCTTCAGCGGCTCCTTGTGTACCAGCGTGTCTCTAAGGACATATATTCAACAAATATGAATTTACTTCACGAATGGGTGCTCGGCGCTAAATCGAAATCTACCTGGAGGCAAGAGTTCTTGGAAGCCCTTCTGATATGTCAACTGTATGGCATTGTTAGAAAACTTGGCTTTAATGTACAACATGTAAAGAGACAATATCAACCTGATAATATCTACTATACCATGTATGTGAATCCAACGAGAAAAATATTGTACAAGCTTTGTGAAAAGTTGGATGCTGACAACCTTAACACATTAAAAAGTAGTCTGCACACCTACAAGCTGGATACCACAGAATATTCTAGCTCTGAATTGGTCTTCCTAAAGCTAATGTCTGAGAAAATAATAACTGAGTCAACATTTGATGACAAATTGTCCCATAATAAATTAAATTTTAATAAACTTGTGAAACTTCTTCACAAACTGCCTGGGCTAGATATATTTGCTAATGAACTTGATGTGTTGGAAAACAGAGGCAGGGGTGAATTTGTTGGACAGCCTGCTGCTAGCAGCTCCCCAGTGTTCAATGCTGCTTCAGATGTATCCCATGTGATGCCAGCTCATAGAAAACAACAGACCTATGGCTGTCAGGACTTTGCTTCAGAGCTAGACATATTGGCAGGTTTAGATATAGAAGACATCAATATAGCTTCAGATTCTAAATCATCTTCAAGAGACTGGTATCACATAGAAAACCCTGAAAGAATAGGCCTCTGTCTAGTTATAAACCAGCAAGATTTTCATCTTTGTGACCAAAGCATTGAAGATCAAACTCTTCAATCTTCACTTTCTAGAAGAGAAGGATCCACAAAAGATAAAATTGCACTGAAAAGGACAATGACAGCTTTGAATTTTGATGTTATTACTGAAGATAACTTAAATCACATTGAAATGATGGATTTTATCAAGAAGAATATCAAACAGCATGTTAAAGAATCAACAAGCATTTTCATGCTTTGCATTTTGTCACATGGAGTAAAAGATCATGTGTTTGCAGCTGATTGTGTCAAGGTTAAAGTGGAAGATATTCAGAAATTGTTAGATTCAGAAGATGCTAAATATTTAAGAGGAAAGCCAAAGACTCTAATATTGCAGGCTTGCCAGGTAGATGATGACACACAAATGACATTAGTCGCTGATTCACCGAGACCCACCAAGTTTTTCATTGGCAAGTCAGACTTCCTCATTTATTGGGCAACTTCACCAGAGTTTGAGGCATTTAGAGATGAAGAAAGAGGGTCCATATTTATACAATTCCTTTGTAGTTTAATTCAGAAACATGGAAAAAAAGAGCAATTACTTGATATATTCACAAAGAATAATTACCATGTGCATAATTATTGCAATAAAAAAGGAAAGATTCAAATGCCTGTAATCAAAACTTCTTTGAGGAAAAAGCTATATTTACATAGTCCCAAGTAACAATTATATAACTGTTGTGTTACCTATACTAGTTTTATAAGCTATGTCATCTGTTGTTATTTTTGATAAAAACATATGTTTTGTAATATAACTTAAGTAATGTATGTACATGACTGAAAATTAATAAATAAAAAAGTTTATTGGTACCAAATATTAACTGAATTTTTCATTATATTTCATTTAGTAAATACCTGTAGATTACTAATATTATTTGTAGGGCTTTAAAGTAAAAACAGTATTCATGAAATATTTTCTATATTTATATTTACATCTGTTTTTGTGAAGTCCATAACTGCAGCTTCTAAATTCTTACGTTCTTCATCAGTTTTTAGCTGAGCCCACATCCGATCTAAATAGGCCCTTTGATGTCTTTGAATAAATCTAAAGCTGTGTTTGAGTGTTGCTCCAACATATAAGGTATTGAGCCGTACATCCAAGTTGCCAATTTTAGTTATGAAAGGCAGGGTGCTGCTGACATATCTGTGAGGGCCGTGACGTGATCTGATTATAGCAATCCTCGTATTTTCATTACAATATTTTGTTAAGAAGCCAGACTTTACCGCAGCAACTCCAAAGTCACCGTGTATCTGCTGTATTTTATTTAGGACAGTGTCGTGAAATATTTTTGGCTTCAACGAAAGTGGCTTATTCTCTGGTATTGTCGGACATGTTATATCCACAGTCACGTATCTGAAAAGAAAATTTAAACAAATTTTAACTACCTAACAAACAATTAGGTATGAGCATTTTAGTCACATCGTATAATTTTATTAATATAGGTTTTACCTACCTGTTTTTGAAGCGGACCATGTTCTCTCGTATTTACAGGTTAGTCGGAATATAAAACAAAACAAAATTATATTGTTTCTTTTCTATTGTTTTCTTTGAGGTTAGCGTAGGTACTATTCACAGCTTTTGAAAACTTTGATTCACAGGTATTCTGGCTCGGATCTACTATTCAACCAGCTTTCTGTCCGTCCGGGACAACGACAAAGTAAGTAGTAAAGTATTAAGTAAGTAAAAGAAAAGTATGTATTAGAATAAAAATAAAATAAAGATTTCTGTTTTTTTTTTCTTGTACGAGCATGGAGATAATATATTATAAAGGAGTGAGCTCTGCTGATCAAATTACGAGCAGAGCGAGGCGCATGTATGAGAGGCTGTAGTCTTTTTCTAACTAGGGTGACAATACTGATACATTATTGAAGATATTTCAACTAATCTTCTCACCAAATCTGGAGCAGTCTCTTTTAGGGTCCTATTCTACCTTCACCTTGCCAATCATAATGATCCCTAGCTCTATTGAGGCGTATCCAACAAACTTATTAACAAAAGGCACTTTCATTTTTATATTTTGGTAGTAGGTACCTATTGATTCGGTTGATTACTTTGGGGCAATGTAACTAAAATCGTATTTTTTTCCCAATAATTACAATATTAATTTACAAGTTCACATTTCAATCTATCTATACATATAATAAAGCTGGAGAGGTTCAAAAATCTAAATATAAAAGAAAAAAAAAGCTTGAGTATAAGTACTTTAAATTGATAATAAAACACGTTTCAGTAGTTTTTACAAATGTTGTCATTTTAACGGTGTCGCTCATCACACAAAAAAGGCTGAACAGATCATCATGATTTTTGGTAGGTAAGTATATGTATATAGTACTAGCTGTGCCTGTGACTTCGTCCGCGTGGAATAGTTATTTTGGGCATCATATTTATTTTTGCAAACAACCTCTTCAGCTTTACATCATAGCTGTTACCCATGACTTGAACAGTTTTCGCAGCGCACGCAACAGAATCCATCAAAGATGAATAATTTTCCCCGTTTTTTCCAGATTTTCCATTGTTTCTTCGCTCATTAGTTGCAACATGATGTTATATAGCCTAAAGCTTTCCTCGATAAATGGTCTATTCAACACAAAAAGAATAATTTTTCAATTCGCACCAGTAGTTCCTATATACAATAGTATAGATGAGGTCTTGGGAGTGTCATAGGCAATATTATATCCTGAAATAATGCGAGCGAAGCCACAATTGTCCACTAGCTGCATATAAATACCACATTTATTGTCTCCTCTACTTATTATATTAACATGTATGCTGTACAGAACAATACTAAACAATATTACTACTGAATACTTTTATCTACTATATAAAAATAAGTCGGATTTACCTTCTTGACGCTATAACTCCAGAACACACGAACCGATTTCCTCAGTTTTGCATTCGTTGAAAAGGTTCCGTGAGGTTTATAAAAAAAACGAAGCCATCTGGTGGCAAAACGGAGTTCGCAGGGTTTGCTAGTATATTATAAATAAATTGAACAAGTACTAAAAGTAGCAACGCCATATTTTATACACTTTTTGGTTTCACTATACTTACCTACTATTAGGACATAAGCAACGCAAACTAATTAAAGAGGTGAGGTTGAGGTGTGGGACAGAAACACATCTAAAACAATTTATTTGTTGGTGACGAGTACTCTTAGTAGAACATCATTTTATTTGTATTTCATGTTCTGATCTAATCTAACCGAGTCGTGGGTTTAACTATAATTCCCTTGTTTTCAACTGTAAAATTATCATAACGCACAAATTAATTCAAGCACAAGAATGTATGGTCACCTCATTCCACATAATGTAATCTTAGCTAAATTTTGGTATACCTGCAGAAAGATATATTGCAGCCACTATAAGATCCATTACTACATCCCGGAACACAACAAATTCTTACCATTTTATTATATTAACCAATAAAATACCTCTAAATTATTTTCAGATGAAACTTATTGCTTTTGTCACCTATTGTCATATAATGTCATCATAATTCAATGTTGCTTGTGGGAAAAAATATATAAAAAATATTTTGTAGGTAACATATATCCATCCATAATATCCATTTTGTTTTAATTTTGCAAATTATTTCAGATTTCTTTGTGTCGAGTAAGATTTATAATAAATACAATTAAATAATATTATTTATTGCTAAATATTTCAATACTTAAGTTGACAGTGACATTTCTCGCAGATTATTATGTAAACTGGCAAGCTGTTGAAGCAGGACAACAGCCTACCTTCTATGTATCTCTTTTTTGACCGATTTTAACCCCGATTTATTATTATATGAAACAAACCGTAACTATGAACATATAAGGTTTCTATTCGTATAAAATCTAGTCCAAAAAACAAGAGTGAGAAATCCAGAGAGAAAAAGGGGGATGAAAATCCTTGTGTACGGGAGAAATACAGGGATGAGATTCCTCTTCGTCGTCAAAGAGATTCCTTGACTTGCACTTCGGTTCCGTGCAAAAACTATTTCAAACTTCGAGAATAAATTCAAAGCTTTGTAATGTGAGTGTATCTCATTGACCTATGCTATGTGCCAGTTCTCAAGTTAAAACCAGTTATTTTCTTATTGGATATGCATATTAATTCTATTTCATTATTTTATTCACCTGTTCCAAGGAAATAAATACAGTTTTACATACATACTTATTTTTTTTATACAGTTAGTCAATATGAGATGTACATATCAG
The DNA here is from genome assembly GCA_927399415.1 of Macaria notata. Taxonomy (NCBI): domain Eukaryota; kingdom Metazoa; phylum Arthropoda; class Insecta; order Lepidoptera; family Geometridae; genus Macaria; species Macaria notata. The sequence continues at coordinate 12,382,902 of OV656730.1, forward strand.
TATTCATCTATATATAGCCTTTTTTATCATACTCAGTATCGAAGTTCTATTCATTCATAGCCTTTCTTATCCTACTTCTGGGTATAGGCCTCTCATGTGCTAGCTTACAGAACTCGAGCAGATATATAAATAGATAGTATTGGTTAAATAAAAAGCCATGTTACATGATAGTTTTCATATATTGCGTGATATCTGTGAACAGTTGTTCTAGCGGCGGCAACAGTTCCTTCACTTCAGGCCAGTCTTGCTTCTCAGCGGCGCGGAGCACTGCCTGCCCGGTCAGGCGGGCGGAGGATAGCTGAGAGTTTGCCTGTAATGTTTACAACAATACGTTAAAATTGTTATTTCTATCATTTCATTCTTTTTATGCATTTTTTTCCTAAAACGTGTGTGTACTTGACACTAGTTTGCCTGATAGTAAGCAAAAGCTATAGTTTAACACGGAGCGTGCCTCCTCGATAAGAACCGATTCGCTCTCGCTTTGAAGATTGCTGGATTATAGTACGTAGGGAACAGAGTGTCAGGGAGAGAGTAATTCCACAACTTAGTAATTATAATGAAAAAGCAAAAGCATACTCAATACTTCTGTTAAACAAATTAATTCTATGTAGGTTGTTTATACATATTATGTAAAGTAAGTATGTGATCTAGTATGCATAACACTACCATTTGCCTAGTGGTGGTAATAAGTAGCACTCTTTTTTTCTCTTTCAATGCCAACAGGTTTGGCTTAATTCATCATACCTAGTCAGGTCATAAATTCTGTCACATGTTTAATATAAAATAATTGAAACAAGTTTATTCTTTATGTAACCATTTATATACCAAAATGAACTTAACAAAACATAGATTCTTATGACAATACAGTTTATTCAAAATTACCTCCGTGATTTTGAATACAGGCCTTCAATCTGCGCGGCCAGTCGTCTATCGCTGCACGAACGAGGTCCATGTCAATATCGGCGGCTGCCTTAATCAAGGATGTCTTGAGTGACTCCAAATTGGGATGAGGCTTTGAGCACGCCTTTTCCTCCAAGTGCTGCCATATCTTGTAATCTAACGGATTCAAATCTGGACTGGAGGAGGGCCAGTCTTCGTGCCGGATGAAGTCGATTTCACGCGCCGCCAGCCAGTCTTGTGTGCTCTTCGCTCTATGAGCTGGCGCCGAATCTTGTTGGAATACCCAGTGCTTGTTATTGAACATGATATGAGAAACAGGTTCCACAAGGTTCGTCAGGACTGTATTTTGATACACAACTGCATTCGTTTTTACACCTTTCTCACAAAAATGTACCTCTGTTAAGCCCCAATAAGAAACTCCCAACCATACCATGAGCGAGGATGGAAAATGACCTCGTTGGACACGCGGAATACGTTTGCTCGCTTCTTCACTACTGTGTGCGTACAACTTATCATTTAGTTTGTTGTAGCTCTCTTTAACGGTAAAAAATTTTTCATCCGATAAAAGAATTTCCCGATATTTTTTTCCCGCGTACCGCTGCAACAAAGCGCGGCACTCTTCAGTCTCAGGTCCATTAGACGAGCATTCAAACGATGTCCTGTTTTTCTTCGATATGCCCGAAGCCCTAAGTCTTCATTTAACACCCTTTTCACTGTGACGTTCTGCTTAACCCCATCTGAAGGGCCAACAGTTTCTGCTTACGTTTGGGATTTCTTTGAATTCGCGCCTTCACAGCTTTTATCACTGCTGGAGTCCTAACAGACCGAGGGCGACCACTTCTTGACCTGTCATCTACACTAGAGTCTTCATTGTATCGTTTGATGGTACGATAAACGAATCTTTTGGTTCAATTCAAATTTTTCAGTATGTCATAAATTTGAATTGGCGCGTAACCGCAACGATGCAATGCAATAACTGCAACACGGTCTTCTTTAAGCGTCCACTCCATATTTAAAAATGAGTAAAATTCTAAAAAGTATACATTTTTATTTTCATGAACAATTCGAAATTCGAATTCAATAAACTTTTTTGTGGCCAGCATTCTAAAAGAAAAGTTTTTACTGTGTGACAATACTTATGACCTGACTAGGTACATACAACTGTATAGAAATAAAAACGTTTAACTTTTTCATTGTTGAAATGTGCATAATTTACTAGCTTCAACTTACCTAAACTTTATCAAGGCAAATAATATCAAGCATACAACTTTCATATCTCGTCCTAATATCTACCAGCATGTACCTGCAGTATATCCTTATCCTCGCAGCCCTGCCGAGCCTTGAGGCTGAGCTCGAGCAGAGATGTCGCCAGCTCCACTACGCGCTTGCACGACTCCGGGTTGTTGGGCCAGTTGCCATTCTGAAAGTAAAGTAACAGCTGAGGTGTGTTTGTTTGTTTATTGTCTTCTTGTATGCTGGGAACAATGTATTACACTAATTGCTGGCATGGTGATAATATAGGATGCTCGAAGTAATATAGGGACGCCATTTTTTTTTTACTTGAACAGGTTTGCACTTGGCCGTAGTTTGCCTGATAGCAAGCAAAAGCTATGGCCTAAGATGGAGCGTGCTTACCCGATCCGCTATTGTAGGGTACCAACAGGATACAGGTTTATTAGTATAAAATATAACAGTTTGTATAAAACTACTGTCGGGTACTGCATCTTAAGATTCTCATGCTATGTCAGAAGGTTTTACAGTGATTAGAAAACAATCTTTAATTTTTAACTGACTTAAAAAAGGAGGTTTTTCAATTCCTCTGGTTGTTGTTATTTGATTTTTCAATAATTTTACCAAGCCAGCATTCTTAACTTACACAAGTTGAGTGGTACCATGAACTGACCTGCGTGTGCGCACGGTAGGCCTTGAGCAGGCGCTGCGCCGCGAGCAGCTCCGTGGGGCTGAGGTCGGAGTACAGCTGCCAGATGTCAGCTCGGTTCTGGTGCACGGAGGTCACCCGCCCCAGCAGCTCCAGCACTTGCTTACGCAGCCTGGAGACGGAAGTTTACGAGATTAAATTATTACCTACATCATTTTAGTATTAAGAGATTAGACACTAAGAGAAGGTCTATGAGAAGGAGATATGGTAGAAGACTGAGAACTGCGGCAGCAGACCCATCGACAAGAGCAAGGCTCTAAAATGAGAAGTAGATGAAGCCACGTAAATTGAAATCTCATACTTTTGCCATGGAAAATCAGGGAAAAACAAATTGCATTATCAATAGTTCGTGTCTGACAGAAAAGGATTTCAGATCAGAATCTAGTCCAACATGTAAAATTACAAGACAAGGCTGACAAGCTTCAGGGAGAAAAACGTCGAGAGATCAGCAACATCCATCGGAGACCATTCTATCAAGACGAGAGCTGGAGAGATATAATAAAAATCCTAGAACATTTTCACACAGCACCATCTAGTCCTAAAGTAAGAAGTCCTGCAGGTGCTGCAGTACTGACCTGGCTGCAGTCCCTCCTGCCGGCAGCACCACGTCAGCCAGCACGGCGCGCACCAGCAGCGCCAGCACCTCCCGGTCCTCGTACTGACCTGGCTGCAGGCCCTCCGGCCGGAAGCGGCATGTCAGCCAGCACGGCGGGCACCAGCAGCGCCAGCACCTCCCCGTCCTCGTACTGACCTGGCTGTAGTCCCTCCGGCCGGCAGCACCACGTCAGCCAGCACGGCGCGCACCAGCAGCGCCAGCACCTCCCCATTCTCGTACTGACCTGGCTGTAGTCCCTCCGGCCGGCAGCACCACGTCAGCCAGCACGGCGCGCACCAGCAGCGCCAGCACCTCCCCATTCTCGTACTGACCTGGCTGTAGTCCCTCCGGCAGGCAGCACCACGTCAGCCAGCACGGCGCGCACCAGCAGCGCCAGCACCTCCCCATTCTCGTACTGACCTGGCTGTAGTCCCTCCGGCCGGCAGCACCACGTCAGCCAGCACGGCGCGCACCAGCAGCGCCAGCACCTCCCCGTCCTCGTACTGACCTGGCTGCAGTCCCTCCGGCAGGCAGCACCACGTCAGCCAGCACGGCGCGCACCAGCAGCGCCAGCACCTCCCCGTCCTCGTACTGACCTGGCTGCAGTCCCTCCGGCAGGCAGCACCACGTCAGCCAGCACGGCGCGCACCAGCAGCGCCAGCACCTCGCCGTCCTCGTACTTGTGCACGAGCTCCAGCAGGCGGTGCACGCCGCGCACCACGTCCTCCAGGTGGCCCGTGTCTATGCTCACCATTATCACGTTCTCCCACAGCTGGAAACATGTCAACATTGGGGTTAACACAATAAAGAACGCCGCGTAAATGGGTATTCGCGAAAAAAAAATCAGCTGGTCCATACAAAAAGTTCATCGCCCTCTGACAAATCGTATGTATTATGTACCTTCCAGTTATCGTAGTTGTACCGCAACGCCTCCATGAGCGCGGCGTGCGCGCGCTCCTTCTGCCCCTGGTTGAGGTACACCTTGGCGAGGTTGTTCCACGCCTCGAAGGAGGCGGGCTGCAGGTACGTGTAGCGCCGGTACGCCGCGGCGGCTGTCTCCCACTGCTGGCTCACCAGCGCGGCGTACCTGGGGAAGGATATTCAATATTTGCTAATGATTTACATGAAACAACCAGAGTACACCTTCCGCTAAGATTTCGATAAAGAAGGTGGTATCAGCGTGAAAGAGATGCCTCTGTTTCTATCGCATTTTCAAAGGAATTAAAATGAATGAATGCCGAATGGACGATGGAATGAATAAACTATTATCTATTATGACAGTGTGTTTGCGTAAAATGTAAAAAATAGTTATTTGTTACACAAGAGTGCAAAATTGCTTTTTAACAGCGTGCTCAATTTTGATGACCGAGCAAGCGAAGGATTCTAAAATTGAATCACGAGCGCAGCGAGTGATTCAAAATTAGAATCCTGAGCGTTAGCGAGGGAATCAAAAGAGCACGAGGTGAAAAATCTTTGCACTCGAGTGCAACACGTAACTTTTCATTCCACCTCAGCGAGGAAATTACTAAATGCAATACGCGTGATTTTTGAGGGAGAAAGCTCATTTGCGCATTATTAACAGTCAGTCAATTCTGTAGGCGTCAAACAAACTTCCTCGTCGCTAGAATCACTCATTTTAGTTTTTTCACTGGTTTTCAAGTTTCTTGTTTTTAATATAAGGTTTAACAATGACGTGAAAATATGCCGCGTAAAGAACCGCGTACAAAGCAAATTGAAAAAAAGAACACCAAGAAGGTTTCGAGTCTGAGTTATTAACAAATTTAAAAAAAGTTGTATGATATATTCGGCACCATAGAGGTAGCAGTAAATAGGTTTATTGATATTTTTAATTCAAAAACTTGTAACACACGATGTTCTAAATTCAATTTACTTTATCCTCTAGAGAATAAAAACGGCTTTTGCACTCAGATATTGAAGAGCAAAAATACTCTTTCCGAGATGGTGGGATGAAAAAAACATTATTAGTGCTATTTTACATTTTTACGCAAACACAATGTACTGTACGCTATCACAACGATTGCAATTGTGAGTAGGTAAATCAAAGATTTTAACGCGTTTAGATAGTTTTAAAACAATCAGTATAAATTGACACAAGTTTCATTTCATATCGCGATGATTTACAAAAAAAAGTGGACTTTAAACAAACATGTCATGACAGTTAACTCACCCGAGTCTCACCCAAACGCCCTCTTGTATAGAGTTGATCTCGACCGACTTTTCAAAATGCGGTATACACTCCTCATACTTCTTCCTCTCGAAGAGGTAGTTCCCCCAGTGTCTCTGCGCGCGGCTGCTCTTGTACTTGGAGAACTCCCACGCTTTCTCGTAGCATTTCACGTCGTCTGGCCAAAGGAGAAGTTGAGAATTAAGATAAAACCAAAAACAATATCAGTTTTCCTACCCTATGCCATGAAATTAGTTTCTAAATGGGCATAATATAGTTACTTTTATTTTGTTATTAATGTACTATCTATATTTCTGACACAACATACATAAGGAAGTACATAAAACATAGGTAATGTTACCTGTAGCATCTCCCAGCAGACAGTATAGTTTTACAGTTGGGTTGATATCTATTTGCTTCTGAATAATTTCTGCCGCCTGGAACAAAATGTCATAGATAAATCTAATACTAAGATACTACCAGCTGTTAAAATTGAACTGTCTAAATTAATAGATTGATGTTATTGAAAATGTTTATTTAGTTAATGTACCTTTTGCTTTCCTTTATTCTTCGTTTGATTGTATGTTAAGTTTTTAAGTACAACTTGTTAGGAAGGTTTATGAATAGATTATATGTGAAATTTAGGTTCACTGTCTAAGGGTCATACCCACTGTAAGTTATTGTTATATTTTAAGTGTGAATGTACAACTGGATGTAATAATTAAGATATGAATTACTAGACATTATATTTGATCAACTAGTTAATAACCACACGTTAAGTGTACCTTGTGTCTGAGCTGCAGAATGGTGTAGCACACGATGACGTCCTCCCACAGCTCGAGGCGCAGGTACTGTTCCAGCGCCGCCTTCACCAGCCCCAGCGACACGTACAGGTCCGCCAGCTGCTGGCGCCACGACCACGCGGGCTGCAGCCCCGCCGCCCACAGGTAGGACAGCCTAGGAAGTCATTTAGATAATTAAGCTAACAAAGTATTTTAAAGTCAATATTATTAATTGAAGAACTAGTGGACGCCCGCGGCTTCGCTCGCATCATTTTGAGATAAATAGGTTTAAAATGAATATAACTTTTTTATTTACGAACCGATTGTAATGAAATAAACACTAAATGTTTTGTTCAAAATGCACCAACATATTAGTGAAAACCGTAGACAAATCGGTTCAGCAGTTTTCGAGTCTATAACGCACAAACATACCAACAGAGAAATATTTTTTTTTAAACATGATTTTTGTGTTTTATTGCATCAATGAAGACTTCTCAACTCATTTTTTTTCAATTATCTTCAATGTACAGACACCGACCTGTTACAGCTTTATTATATACATATGTATATTGTATAGTAGATATGGGTATAGATAGTAGTAATATCACATATGGAACTCTATAATTCCCACCCATAGCGTGTGCAAATTAAAAATACCAAATAAAAAGTAGTTTATGTGTTAATCCATAGTGTAATCTATCTCCATACCAAATTTCATCCATATTGATTCAAACTTTTGTCTATAATATTTGTGTGATGTCAAGTGTAATCGGCTTCATTTCATCACTTTACAGTCAGGGGCTTTAAAATTTTAAATATGCCTAGTAAGTACAGAGATTTCAACCATCATAACCTAAATTACCTACCTTGTCGTAGGCGAGGTGTTTCTTTTATCATTGACAATAGTTTCACACTGCAGCATGGCGCGCTCCACCGTCCTCTTGTGTGTGGACTCTATCTTACACCGTATGAGCAGCGCTGCCACGCGCGCGGACCAAGCACCCGTCTTCTGGGTCAGGATAGCTTCAATGTATGGCTGAATCTCTTCATTCATCAGCTCATCCCGCGCTTGGGATTTTTGGAGATATTGACTGAAAGAGAGCACAATAGATTTGTATAAAACATGGTAGCAGTGTGCCATAACAGGTTGATGATGAATGAGATAAAATATTTGCTTTACTGTAATAAAGATACAGATATTTTATTTGCCAAAAAACACTGGTACAATCACAAAAATATTAACGTATTACTAAATTATATTAATTACTTAATTAATGTTAATGTGAGTTTCTTGTGAACCCCGAACTAGGCCTGGGCCTGTATCTCGGTGGTCCGAGACTGAGAGTTACCAAAAGAATCATTACCTAAGTCATTCGCGTATTACAATATTAAAAAGTGATCACGTAATCTAATATAACAAAGTGATTTAAAAGACCTATTCCTAATTTGTACAAATGACTCCATTTCATTAATAACTACTGATTTATGGATACATAAACAATTCATACCTAAGGATACTAAAATTATTGAAATCGACCACAGGAATTAAAACTTATAGGATTTACAAATTCGAATATTGCAGCAGTGCGTCAACCTACGTGTGTATGGTGTGTATGCGTGTGTGTGAATGTGAGCTTGTATGTGTGTATGTGTTTAGTTTAAATGTCATTGTCGTTATTTCCTAGTTTAGAATCGGAGTTGTAGACTTTAACCAGGATCTCAGTTTCTTTGTAAGAGAGTGAAGTTAACCAGACTTTTATTTTTCCACGTGCCTTTCTGTGCACATGTTTCTTGACGGAAAGAATAACAAAGTAAGATCTATATAAAAATTGGAAAATATTTTTCAAGAATATATTTATTTATGAAAATACTTTATCTATACACTTCATACTTTATTGTTTTCCAATGAGAACCAAAATTACTTAACCTATACTCACTAAGAAGTAGGAATATTTAAATATAATTATATAATCAGTCACCTATTTCCTATTTTTTTGTTATTAGTTTATCTGTTTTTCTATATTAATAGAAAAATTACTTACACAGTAAGAAGGCACAGTATCTGTTCCAAGCTGGGCAGCTCTGCTTGGCTGATCTTGTCATTGTAATGAATCTTATTCAGCCTGACATCATCATTGAGTTCTATGTCTGGGGGCAGCTCTGAAGCCCCGTGGCTGTCCTCGGCGGAGGGGCGCTTCATGCTGGCCTCCAGCTCACTGGACAGTGCCAACTGTGGTAGCACAGTCTGCTGGTGCTTGGTGCGCTTGCCCAGAACACCTGGAATCAGGATAGATTAACATAATGTGAAATGACAAGACACCAAAATGGGTATCATATTTATCTACATCATTACAAGTTGCTAGCAAAGAGGAAGTTGTACCATACCAAAGGATTAAATGCAGTGATGAAGAACAAAATTTTATTGGTCTTAACTTATCTTGATTTATTCAACCAAATCATCATAGTCATTATAGTTACTGAAATTAGCTTATCACCTTTTTTGCTTATCATGGAAGATGACACTATAATGTATAGTAAGTACATAATCATTTAAAATGATGTCAATGGTAGATATCATGCTTCACAGACACATTTCTGGTACTTCGGCACTAAATTAGGCTTCATGACTTATGTGATATAAAATATTGGATCACATCTATATGAGACATATCCATAACTAGCCCTAACCACGTCTATCCTACCTGTGTTAATCAGGGATTAAAAAACCCTATGTGTTGCAGGTTCCAATCTATCCCCATACCTAATTACATCAACATTGGTTCAACTGTTTGGATGTGAAGAAACAACAAACATAACCACACAAATATCTCACCTTCATAATATTAGTGGTTGGGATTGACAATGCTTACCAGTCAGCTCCAACTTAAGTCCAGCAATTTCCCTGGCCCTGGTCAGGTATTCCTCAGTCCCCTGGACTCTTCCATACACCAGGTAAGCCTGTGAGATCTCCGTACACAGCAGAATTTGCAGCCTCGGCTGGTCTTTCAGACCTGCCAGTTCATTTGACAGTTTTGCCATGAGAAGTTCTAGCTCAGAGTAAAGAGAAGCACTGGTGTCTTCAAGAGCTCTTTGATGCATCACTTTACTTCGGAAATGCCACCACAGGTTCAACTGTAAGGATGTTGAAGAGTTTTGTGCAAGAGTCAAACATAAATCAAATGTGAATAAGACAATATTAGAATTAACTTAATCTACATTACATGCCTGTTGTGTAGGTATTGTATCAAGTTTTAGGAAATTAAATATTTAAATTAAACTTTTATTGGAAAATGAGTGAAAATAATCACGACCAGCATATTTAAAAAAACAACCATAGTGCAGGTTAGCACTTAATAAATTAACTCATAATTAAATATTTGTTTAATTTAAGGCTAGTTTTAACAATATGTTAACATTTGAACATATCTGTGATAAGCTAAAATGAGTATACATTCAATTCTTACCAAGTTCTGTTCAATTGCACACAAAGCACCAAATAATTGACTAGACAAGTACAAAAGTTCTGGATATAAAATGTTCACATAGATAGGCTCTGAATCTTTCTGCAGTTTGGTGGTGACATCAATGTCTTTAGGCCATTCCACACCCAAATATTCTTGCAACTCTAACTTCTCAGGGTGTGTGTTCCAATTATGGTCACAGAATGTGAGGAATGTGCTGATTGCAAGTGATAGGACTGATTCATCTGTAACTCCATTGTTTTTGAGGTTCTTTAATTCGGTTACTAGACCTTCTGTTTCTAGACCACTAGAGATAAGGGTTTTTAACAATTCAGTGTCTCCAACAGGCCAAGAGCTAGCCCACAACCTTGTAATGACTTCATTCTCTGTAAGAAACAAATGGATTGTTCAATTTAGTAAATAAATTTACTCGAAAGACATCTAATATTGCATAAATCACGATTCGAGCATAAAAAGTATAAGAAATCCTAAGATAAAGCTGATAATTATAACCCTACTTGTATCGATCGATTTTTCATCGAAATTACATAAATACAAAAGAGAATCCGGTGACATTGCTGGATATTGTTACTCTCCGTTGTGCGACACAAAAATTGTTGCTGGTTTCAGTATATTTTAATTCATAAAATATATTTTTATTGTTTGCAAATTGTAAACAAAAAGACACATGTATAATATTTTTTTTATTGTGAAACAGATTATAATTTATAATTTCATTGAATGAACAACTCACAGATAACAAAAATTTCAATGAAATAAGCAGTGCTACAAACAAAAAAAACTGCTATCATTTTACAGTGTAAATGATGCTATCGAACAAAAACAAAACTATTGTCTAATGTCTATGGTTTGTGACAATTGACAGTTTCTTTGAAATATTTCAAAATGGGTGACATGGAAGATTTGTAGGTTATGCATAAAAAATAAAATATTTGTAGTGAACAACAATGAATTTGACTAAATTTAAGATAAACTTTAAAATGGAAGTAGCATTAGTAATAATAACATCAGTTTTGTGTACAATTCTACTCCTCAAAATACTAAATAGATTACGGTGAGTTAGGTTATGTTTGATCCTGATTTCCCGCCCGAGTCACGAAGTATCTAATTTTAAAGCTAAAAATACCTCTTCCACAGATCGGCGTTACCGTGGCGTGTAAACTGTTGGTTCTGCAATAGCAACAGTTGGGTAAAATATCCAGAACACAATAGCTGGACTTGCCCTAAATGTGAACAGTATAATGGATTCACAAAGGTAATAATTACCTTCTATGTCTCAATCCAGTACCTGCACAGCTGTACACACATCTTTATCCTTGAAGCCGAAATTCAATATTAGTATAAACTTCTTACAACAGGCTTAGTACAAGAGTATTAATTAGTTTCAATATACAATTCGCCTGAATCATAATTGATGCTTATGCAAACCTCAAAATTTATGTTAAAAATATCTACCCATACCTCATAACTGCTTGACGCCAGTATAAATTGGCAATGTTTCAGCATTAAATAAGTGATGTTTTGCTGTGAGTGATATAATTTCATCTTTTCCCTGTTTTAAGGATGGTGACTACAATAAGACTCTTGTTCCAAACAATGATCCAATATCAATGACACCAAAGCTATTCCAAAAAAGTCCACAGAATGGTCTCTGCAAGATGTGTAATATCAATCAACAGCTGAAAGTTACTCAGTTGTCCAACTTTGTTCCTATGAATGAAAGGAACTATGATGAAGAAATAGAAGCATACAGGTCTGTCTACATTTAATTTGGCTAGACTATTTGGCAATTAAAGCCATCTTTTGATATGAAGGTCATACACAAATTGTATCTATGGAATTGTTGTAAAATTGTGATCCATTTATGTTACAAATCTAAAGGTTTTGTTATGAATTAATGCTAATTCCTGTAAAATTTGTAGTGGCTTTCTAAAATAACTTGCAATTTTAATACATTTTAAACCAAGCCTAGATTAATTTCTAATTTACATAACTTCTTTATCAGATAGATAAATGAATCTGTAAAACATGTTATCTACATTAATATTATAAGTATTGTTTACTTATTTAGTGAGCAAAACTGGTCAAATATCTACTAATTGACTAGTGGGGTCCAATAGTGGGCAGCCCACATTAATTATATGAATAATATTGTGTTTTTAAATTTCTAATCATGTCAATAACACACAAAAAAAACTTCCTTGAAGTCTGTTAAAAACAACTTATTAAGTAAGTCCTACCATTTGGGTATAAAGAAGGAAAAATACTTCGTAGTATTTTAAAACTGTTTTTATCAGAAAATACTAAATAATAGTGTTTACTATACGGCAAAAATTTTAATCAGTTATTTCAAAGCCAATATACATATAAACACATAATTTGTCTCCTACTCCTCATTAACATAAGTAATTATGTTTACTAATATGTAAGTATCTTCATTTTCAGGGTGCAACTAGAAAAGGCATACAAGCTATGCAGTCCTTGCAGGAGAGTGCTACAAGTAAAATTATACAAAGAGAAAGAAACTCTTCTCAGTACAAAGCTGCTTGAAACTCGCTCCCCTGAGAAAAAACTACAACACAAGGAAAATCAAACAAAAGCTATCAGAAATGTCATTAACACCACATCAAAGATAATTGCAGCATTCCTGTTCCTCATAGTTTCTTATGAATTCTATACCAGACTGACAACACAAGAGAATATACCCAAATCAGTCACTAATATTCTAGAAATAGTTAAAGGTTTACTTGAGAGACTGGTATCGATTTTAACGATGAAGTTATTTACAACATTCCCATCTGTAGAAACTTATGCAAATGAAATATTTAGCATACAATATATTGACTTGTTGCCAAAAAGTTTTAATTTTAGACTGGAGACATTTGACTCTGTTAATATGATTACTCAGGAAGTTCTAGTAGGCTTTGCGGCCTTGCTTCAGATTATAGCTAGTATAAGGAATGCAAACACTTTAAGATATACTATAGCTATTGACCTTTTGTGGATAGTATTTGTTTTAAGTATAGCTGACGTATTTGAAACTCTGAATATTCTACTTACTACTGTAATTAAGGTTAGTAATTCTAATACATTTACATTTTTTTATCTAATTTATGTCACATATCGAAAGAAAACCGATTTCTTCAAGGCAAGCACACTGGAGCGTAGATTACAACATTACTTACCATCAGGCGAGTTGCAGTCAAGTGTTAGCCTATCATAGTAAAGCTTTGGTTTCCTAGGAAAGCGGTGCCATCGTATAGCGGCCGTGATATTATGGACGCAAAAATAATTTAAGTAAATTACGGTGCAAGTTACCACTCTCCAGGAAACCGCGCCATTTCGTTTACATAGACAACGTTTTAGTGACGTCATTCACCGCTGTATTACGGCCGCTATATGAAGGCACCGCTTTCCTAGGAAATCAAAGCTTAATAAAAAACATCTAGCTGGGTTCCATCAGAACCAAACCTTGTCTTGTATGTTGTCATTATTTTAATGCTAAGAAACACCAGTGGTGGTGAATATTGAATCTTATAAAAACTTGCTGACCTGAATTTCTTATTATTTTCAGTACCTAACTTCAAAATGGTACTCTAATACATATAATATTGTTTCAGATGACGAGCCTATTTTTGCTTCTGTTGGTATATAAAAGTATAAAGGAACCTTCCAAGCCCACACCTAAGAGACAAACTTCACCTAAACCTATCAGGAAGCTCACCAACTTGTCGAGCAGCGCTCTGATGGAGCAGGATGTGGCCATGGTTGTGGACTCTGATGATGATGTGTCACTGAGCAAGTTTGGTCTGCACAACTTGTCAGAGTCGTCAAATGAAACAATAGGGCCTTTCAACGCGAGTTTAATGAATGGAAGAACGTTCACGCCAAGAAGCGACAGTATATGGTCCAAGCCGAAGCTCAACTCGACGTTCTGTGTGAACACCACCTTGTGCAAGAGTCCGCAGCTGGCGCCCGAGCCGGTATTCGCGAAGCCCTCCTTCAGTAAATATCAGAAACTGTCCAAGGACGATTCAGACTCAGATTTGGACGAGAGCATCAGTTCCCTGTCGCTGGGCGGGCCGACTAAAGCGAAGAACAATACCAACTCGATGTTTTCGCTCCGCAAGTTTACGGCGTCACCGATGTGTGTGCCTCCCACGGTGGGGAGCGGAGCGCGGCCTCTCATCTCCCCCAGCAAGCTGGGGCACGGCACGCTGTGGGTGGCGGGCGGGTACTGGGGCGCCGAGAGTGACCGGCAGAACATGCTGAGCATGGACGGGAGCCGCTCGTCCAGCCAGAGCTCGGGCTTCGAGTCGCAGACGTCGAGCATGGCGGCGCGGAATGTGTTCTCGCAGCCGCCCTCGCGGGAAGAGTCCGTGTGCGGGGAGGCGCCGCCTGCGATGAGCGACCGGTTCAGCTCGAGCGGGTTCCAGCCGGCGAGCGGGTTCCAGGCGGCGGGCGCGTTCAGCCGCATGAGCTCGCCGGTGTACCCCGCCCTGCAATACAACGGGCACGTGCAGCTCCCGCTGGCGCGCCCGGCGCCGCTGCGCTCCTACGCGCAGCACGACCCGTTCAAGATCCCGGGCGCGTCGGGCCTCATCCGCCTGCCGCAGATCAACTCCTTCGCGCACCACTGATGATGATGATGCTTGTTTTTGCTTCTTTTTCTTTACGTATTGACTGGTCATAAGAGCGTACTTTTTTCTTCTTTTTTAAAATATTCTTTATTCTTGATATATTTTTTGAAGTTCCATGAACTGCCATTACGTTGTAAGAGTTTGGTTAAGTTGAGCACTCGTTAGCGGTAAGCGTTTGTTAGTTGTATGAGACTAGGCGTAGTGTGTAAGTGTATCGCTGATCTCTCGTTGGTGCCAGATATGGCTGTATATGAAAGCATTAAGAATTATTGTATTGTTACAATTTTTATACGGACGTCACTGTCCTAATCTTGAACAAAATGTGATATTGTAAAGACTAGTAATTTTTTGCAAAGAGTGAATAGAAAAATGATTCTTGATGTTATCATTGTTTTTTTGGTTTCGTCATCTTAAATCGAAATGTTTTTGTGAAGCTCCTGCAAATAAGAAAAAAAATGTGAAATATTTTTTTTTGTTTCATTAATTTACTTATTACCCAGTTAGGTCCTATGATTAAGGATTTAAAGATAGTTAAGTGCAATCATATTACATAACATACAAAATTAAAGGTCTAGTTCACAAATATTTCTCAGCTTTATGTGAACAACTTAAATGAAATTTGGTATTGAGACAGCAAGTTGGCAT
The DNA here is from genome assembly GCA_927399415.1 of Macaria notata. Lineage (NCBI taxonomy): Eukaryota > Metazoa > Arthropoda > Insecta > Lepidoptera > Geometridae > Macaria > Macaria notata. The sequence goes on from OV656730.1 coordinate 12,398,070, forward strand.
TCTATTTGGGCGCTTCTGTGGGTCAGGTGATACGTTAAGTTATAAATTCGGCAGTCGTTAATTCATATATAGTCCCGACGAGCAGTTTGAAAGCTGTCCACAATAGAGCTGGGTTATAAGATTAATTGAATGTACTACATATTAATTTTAATTGATTCAATTTATTTGTTTTTCTGTGACGTGTACCTATCATCGTTAAAGTCGAGGGTCCAACCTGGATGAGGTCTGCATAAAATCGACGCAGATGGCACATAGGTACAGAGGGAGGGCTATACCCAGCAGTGGGATCCCAAGGGCTGTGGATGATGATGACGTGTATCAAATATCTGATATGAATAAATATAAGTACACTCACGAGTTCTTCGCCCTCCTCTGCGCCGCGGGCAGGTACTGGTCGCGTGCGGGAGGCACGTACGTGTCGTCGTACAGGGACGCGACGTAGTCCGACACGTCCGTGCACGCCCACTCGTGCTGCTTGTACTTGCGGAGGCCCCACTCGGTTGCATTGCCCTACGGATATGATTTGACAGGCCTACAAAATTAGCTATTTGTGATGATAACTGCAACAACTCCATGCTACCGAGTTGCAGGAGATGGCGCAGAACCGAGAGGAGTGGCGTCTCCACGTGTCGGAGGCCAGTTGGGTCGCAGCGCCACATTAGTAAGTGATGATAACTCCAAGTTCCTAACTGGCAGGAGGTGGTTCGACACCTGCGAAGATAGCGTTATCTTGTTTTGTGGCCAAGATTCGACTTCGGGTCGCTGCGCCGAAGGAGTAAGTAAGCAAGTAGGTAGGTAATTGTGATGATGAGTAGGTACCTATTAGTTAATATGCATTATAAAATAAATTTCGCCAGTCGTAGGGGTGATGAATTTTTGTTCTTAAGTCACAGCTTTTATGCGCTATAATTATAATGTATAGGTACCTTTATGTAAGAATAATAAACATTATATTTCGTAAATTTCATGCTTCAGATATAATAAACATGGTAGTACCTACTTTTATCCTACAGGCAACATTTGCACTTATTAAGAGACTGGATTTGACTATAGTCAATACAAGTAAAATAAAGTCCTTCTAACTTCACTTGGAAGCCATCTTGGTATCCATCTTGGCTGTCGACCTCATTCTTTTTTCGTGCACGGCAACCAACGCACGCGTCAAGCGACTAAGCGCAACTTCAAAATTTAAATAAAATATATTCTTAATTATTTTTTAAAAGTCACAAGTTTCAACGGATTCAACATTTTGGAATAAAATTCGTTCATTTTTAAATCGTCATGAGATGCCGAAGATAATCTGGGTGAGTCGAAATAATTTCGTATACCGTTCTACCTTCCTGCAAAAAATGTTACCGACTTTTCAAAAGAAAATTGTGCTCAAGTTTTTAATTGATATAATACTCCCATACCGGGATAAAAGTAAATTTGTAAAATCATAAGTTATAACGGATTGAATATTTTGGAATGAAATTCGTCAAAAAAAATAAGAATAAAATCACAAGTTACAATGGACTCAACGTTTTGGAATTTAATTGTGCATTCGTAATGCGATACCTAAGATAATCTGGGTGAGTCGAGATAATTTCGTATCTACCTGCAAATTTTTTTACTGACTTTTCGAAAGAAAATTGTGCTCAAGCTTTTAAGTGACATAACACTCCCATGCCGGGATTAAAGCAGATAACCTTCGGTATCTTCTCTTCGAGAGCGCTGCACTCCCGTGCCGGGACCAAAGTGCAAGAACCTTCGGGGTTCTTTCTTCGAGCGCTGCACTCCCGTGCTGGGACCAAAGTGCAAGAACCTTCGGGGTTCTTTCTTCAAGCGGTGCACTCCCGTGCCGGGACCAAAAAAAATTTTGTCATATTTATTTTTACCTATGAATTTGATTACCTAATTTATCGGGTCAGCGTTTGTATGTTCTCATTACATTTGGCGCAATTTTATTTAACTACTTACTTATTCAATATGATAAAATTTAGGGCCAACATCTTTGGCGTAATGGGAATGAGGCCTATATCCACAAATAGATCTTTAACGTGGTATTGTGAAATTTGTTTGTTGAAATCATATATCTAAGTACCTTAATTATAGCATATCATTAGCATAATTCGTGTACCTAAACGGTGGTAATTTTGTATAAATAAATCGATGAAGTATAATGTAAACGTACAAAGCATCTCATAAGGTCCGGCTGCGGGTACCACTGGTGCTTGCAGCGTTTGTAGTAGCGCATGTCGGGCCCACACAGCGGCTTGGGCAAGTGGTTGTAGACTACGTCCGTGGTCGACGCATAGTTGTCGCACGCGTCGTGGCTGTCGTGGCGGATTGTCGTGTACACGCTGCCCTGGAATAGGTAGGTATAATATAAACCTATATCAAAGTGTAGAAAATATAGCGGCGCCACTTGTAGTATGTAGGTACTTGTTCAATTTATTTGCAGAAAATATGGCGGCGCCACTTGTTTTATACTACCACTAGTGGGTGTTCGCGGCTTCGTTCGCATTAAGAAGTAATACCTACTTGCATCCCCTATTTCACCCCTTTAAAAGTGGCATTTCCAAAAATCCTTTCTTAGAGGATGCATACGTCATAACATCTATGCTTATGGAATAGTGGATAAGCATTAAATTAAGTAAACCTCGAGTGCTAGAGCGCTAAATCCTGTAACTAAGTTAAATAAAAGTAACAACGACTGCAGTAAGACCTATGCTTACCTGCAAACTATTTAATTTGTTCAATCTGAAGCAAGGCTGTCTGGACTCTGGTTTCATGGCCTCATAGTCAATCTCTTCTTTGGGTGGGAAGTAGAGAGTACCAGTCTTAGGACACTCCATTCTGTCTTCCACCCAGTTACCTATTTTTACAGATTAGGTATATAATGTACTTACTATAAGAATTAGAGTTTCCTATATATATGAATTATTACACTTTGATACATAACAAGATTCCATCAAAGACACCATCTCAAAACCAAATTTGTATTTGAATGTTAAGTATAATTTTATCATCAGTAATCTGTCAGGGAAAATGTTCTCAGTAGCCAAAATTGTTTCAGTGTTTCAGCTGTTGAGTGTATAGTCCTACCTCAATGGTTGAGTGGGAAGAAGTAACAAACAAACATAAACACAACAGGCTATTTTTAGCTTCAAACTTGCAAGACATTTTTATGAATACACTTGCCTAAAAGCACCTTAGGGCCATACATAGGAGCTGGTTTCCGAGCCTTGACCATGGCTTCCACTCTACTTGGAGACCTCGGCCTGGTATTTATATTTGTAGACATCTTTAGTTAAAGTACAATAAACTCATAGAAATATTTATTTGGTTATAAATAATGGGTAAACTTCAAAGATTAAACATCAAGATATTGACAAATTGTAATAATCTGTAATGTCATTGAGGTTTCTTTTGTCACAAGTAGGTAGGTACAGAGTTTATCTAATTTGGATTTAGACATTGTTGTATTTATAGTAGGGACAAGATAATAGGTCACTTTTGACATTTCATCAAAATTCATCAACGTGACCTTGTAACGGCGGGCATAAAATAAGAACTGCACAATTGCTTAACTTTTTTCAATTACGTTTACATATTTATTGTAATAATGACCGATACGAGTAATTTTACGATTTGCTTTCACTAATAAACCATTCTAAACATAATAAACAATTTCTGATCTAAAGAACTGAACGTCGTTACAATGTTGCGTCAGTCAACCCTTTTTCTTTTTAAACACTAGGGATGTTACTCTAAAAATCGAAAGCTGATAGGATTGTAAGTTGAATCGAATGCAATGATTACTTGTGAAGAAAAATCACCATAAATTTATAACCACGTTGTGATTATAGTAAAACCTAATTATACATATTTATTATTCTAACCGATCTATACCGATAGTTCAAGTGAATAAAAGCAATTTTTTTGTTAAATTACGTAGGTACTTGTCTTATTTTGCTCCTTTAATTTATGAAAGAAAAAATAATAATGGGACAGGGATTCGCATGATCATTTTTAAAAAATTCACATATGTTTCAAGTCTGTATCGATTCATTCATTTAATCGATGTTTTTAAGCAGGTCATCTCACTATGAATATAAAACTGACATCTGTCAAAAGTGACCTATTATCTTGTCCCTACTTTAAATCAGTTTATGGCTCAGATAAAGGAACCAATAGATATAACCCTGATGACGTAACGTAATGGTAAGAATGAGATAGCGCGCTACAGTTTTCACAAGTGTAATGAAATGCACGATATTATTTTTTTGTCCTTGTCACCGTGGCCGTTTTAGTTTGTTTGTCAAAAAGCAAGTTTGCCAAACATACCAACGTCTTAGTGGTGATTTTGAGATTTTACTGTATTTTGGAGTTTTGTAGGTGATGTGATAATTAATATAGTGTTGTGGTGTTTATGTGCAATGGTGGGTTGTAGTATTTTAGGCTGCAAAAGCCGTAGTGAGCGGAAAATTGAAGGAATTACATTTCACTCGTAAGTTCATTATTTAAGTAAGAATATGATGATATTGATGTTTATTTGTGAATAATTTCGTATTATAATGTATATTCAAACCATTTCTTAATCAGAAATATCGATTAAATACGGAATATTTACAAATAAACAAAACATAACCTTTAATTCTTAGAAGTTCAGTGTTTCACTGTTAAGAAACTTATTTACCTACCCAGATTCACATCAGAAAAAATAACATATTTATTTTACATTTTAGGTTTCCTGCTAGTGATGACACACTGAAAACTTTATGGGTGGATGTTACTGGACTACATTAACGCAGGATTGACAGAATTTTCAAAAGATGTCACCATTTATATAGCTGGCTACATTACGACAAATTTGAAAAAAAATATTAAATGTAGTGAGTGTCTGGCAGCAATTGTTTCCCACGAAAAATATCCAGGGTTCATAAGAAAAAGAGATTTTGGCGGATTGCATTATCCATCTAAGGACGTGATCGAAATATGTTTATATGCTGAAAAAGTTCTAAGGCATATCCTCACAGTCAATGGTATTGCATATTTTAATAATAAAAATAACCTACCAAAGCTGATAGTTGAAATTTCGAAAAAGTTTATTTTTTCAAAAATTTTTGAGGAATTAAGTGAGCATATATTGGAACAAGATCCTCTTGAAAATCATTTGATTCTTTTAATCAGAGCCATTACGCTCAGATTTTTAGAAGTAAGAATCCATTTCTTACTAAAGAAAACATCTAGAAGAGATGAGAGAATTAGGAATTTTCATACAAAATTAGTTTTATTTAAAGGACAATAAAAAATTATAAAAATTATGTGTGAAGTTTTATTTAGATGCCGCCTTGAAATTTGTTCGAAAAGACTTCAGGGAGGTGAAGCAGCACCTCTTTTTAGGCTCTTCCAAGCAGTCAGGGCAGCAATATGCTGGTAGTTGATACGGCTGCTGTAGGTATGCATAAAGTGGCCATTTTAAATATTATATATAATGATGAGAACAATATTTCCACTTCTAATTATCGCTCGTTTACCTTCAGTAAATGCAAAGTTGTATTTATTGTACTAATAGATCATATTTAAAGTTGAATTGTCTCAAAGATAATATTATTAAATTTTGCCACCGAAAACTGGTAATTTTCCCAACATGGTCACACCGAAACAATATAGTGCTGTTTCATAGGCGGCCACGCTTGGTTCCTTTATCTGAGGTTTATGGTTAATTATAACATTAATTAGTTCCTTAGTTTATGGTTATCATAAAGTTATGTAAATTAAACAATACCATTGCTTATTTACATTATATTCAATACAATTTTTTATTAATTATTTACATCATACAAGATATTGTGTTCAAATGTCTTCTACTCAAACAACACATCTTTTTACAACTGCACATTACAACAAATCACTGAAAATACCTATACCTATTATATTTCAAGTGCCTGTGTTAGGAATATGTTAAATCAGTCAGTGTCCATGTTGTGATGGCTGCCAGGCCTGGGCAACGCCTCCAGTAGGACAGAAAGCTGGCTCTCCAATGGACCAGCTTGGGACACTATGTTCTTCAGATTCCTTTCAACTTCTAACATATCTTGCCTGATAAACTGCATGTTCTGAAACAAAAATTGTAGTTCGATGAATTAGATCATTACTAGGAACTACCTGACAACAACTAATAATTTATTGGAGCTGCACAGCTAGTTCTTTGAAGAACGTCCCCACTCCCCGTTGATTTGAAGTTTCGTACACTACATACCTGTATCATAGATTTATAAAGGTCCTTAAAGTTTTTATCACTGCATCGTATGAAGCCACTAACGTTTGATTCTGTGTCTGAAGGAGCTATGGAAGCCATTATTGTAAAATATTACGGAATTAGCTTAATTCTATGTTTATTTTTGTGCCCAAAATCTCAATGAAACGGAATATTCAAACGAAATATGCCTTTTTTGTAAAGGTTTTTTTTTAATTTTGGCGACGGCTTAATTTTGTTTGCCATATTGTTTATCGGTTTTATATCTTTACTAGTCATATTTTTCTAATTTACATGATTTGATTTCACTATAATATAAGATCTACGTTAGTGCAAAAAGTACACATAAATATAAAGGAAAATCTGTGGATGAATACTTTCGCCCTTATGGTAAATTTCTGTATGTTAATGGCACTGCTTTCATTTTTATCAATCAACTATTGCTCTTTAATCAAAGTTACTGTCATGTCAATTGTCATCATAATGCTGCGTTGCGGCTCGATTTTCTGCATTGGTCTGGTTGTTGGAAAAAAGCCAAAATTTTTTTCCAAAAATCATTATTTCTTCGCAAAATTATTCAGTAAAGTGCAGTTTTATGTGTAAAACCAATACTAATTTTTTCGAAATATGAATATACATTATTTGTGGTAAACCTTGGTTTTCGTTACGTGTGGATAATTACTTGTGAATGAGTTTTATTTCGATCTAAACATCTTTGTTCAAGAAAAGCAGATAGGTAAATATAACTTGAGTTAATTAATTATTTCTACAATGCTACCAACCCAAGTAATATTCTCGCTTTGATTTGTTTTGCTTACTCCATATTTTTAACTGCACAAAATCCTTTATTCCATTAGCCATAAGTAAGTAATTACGTGTAATACACTCAAACATTAAACTTGACCCTGAATCTACAGTTCCGATTTACCTTTCAGATGAGAAAACATCAAACTCTTAAAATAACAGTTAAATGAAACTCTGATCACTATGATTTGTCCTAACTGTTTTTTGTAATAGAATTAATATTATTTGGTTAAACTTGATGCAGACTACTCTATAGGTATGTTGGTGAAATAAGTATAAATATTAAAACCTACACATACCTTCTTTGATAAGATGAGAAGTTTCCAATATGTAAAGGGCCCTTCCTGGCTGGTAACAGATTAGCAGTGTCCTTATATTCACACAGTAACTGCTATTAGAGAAGATGAGTGTGTATTATGATTTCAATTCAGCCCACTGCATGCAATAGTCCTCATTATAATTATGAAAGTTTAGTGTTGAATTGATATGATATTGTAAGTTTACTTATTTTGTTCACTATCACAAAATATTAACATAAGTAGCACTTCAAATTCCTACTATGGAAAAATAATAATTTATGTAAGTTTTGTCATACATAAGTAAATAAATAGAATCTTTTATAGCTAGTGTTTATATCATATAATGCCATTACATAAATGCTAAAGTGTGATTGTTGGTCTTCTTGTTCCTCTTTCACACATCAGCACATTGTGGTATTTGATATTATAAATAAAATAAAAAATTAATTAATTAAAGTTAATTTATTAGTGTTACTGAGACCTATAACGGAATATCACATTACATTCAATTCACAGCAACATAAAAATTTAAATTATTATGTTGAATTCTGAGAGTGACATAATATGCTACTTGTTTTCCAACACAGCATTAGTGAAGCTGTGGGTAGCCAATAGTTAAATAATAAATCTGCAGCACTGCTTGTGTTGTTGTATTAGGCATAACATCAGGTTTTTTTATGTTTTGCAGTCGTCTTCCATCATAAGGTGAAGACATTGTCATACATAAACACAGTTGTGTTCCCGAGAGAACACAACTTTGCTAGACCCACAATACTCACATGGATGTGAGCATCATTATCCAAATTCAGACACAGAATGCCTAAGTAGCAATTTTATATAACACTCTTAGATTCTAAACTTATTTACTAAATTATATTATATTCTATTGTATAATGTTCTATGATGATTAATATTTACAGTTGCATATCATCAGGTGAGGAGTATTACTCACACATTAATAATAACTTAAAAGTACAAAAGTAACCAAAAACACAGTATTGCCTGCACATGCAAGCAATAATGAGTTTTTGGTTTAAAAGGCAATGTTATGGGGGATGTATCTAGGCATCAAGATATTCCATATGTTTTGTAGTGATGAACATAATATGGTGTAACTAAAACTAAAAGCTAGATCCTGACGATTAGAAATAAATACATTATTATGTCTGGCTGATTAATTAAGAATGAAAGTTATTGTCTCCGTTTACACATTTTTTTAAAGTAATTAAATATCAGTTCTATGCACTTCTCTGTTGTGTGTGATTGTATGACATGTAAAAATTGCATAAAAATTTAGTGTTATGACCTATTATGCTTCCAAATTCATGCTTCTTTTATTTATTCTTCCAAACATGTGAGCCAAATTTTTAATTGTGTAATCAGTATACAATATATGTTTTGGTTTACAGTCAGTCTATTTTTTTTTTGGAAATGTTTATTAAGGTCCTCATACAAGCATATTATCTATTTAAGTAACAAAGAGAACTTATTTGAGCATATTGAATTGTAATGTCTAAATTTCTAACTACCTATTCTAAAACCAAAAATGTGTTTAATTAAAAAGTTACAATTACAAATCCACAATTTTGAATAAAATATGACATCATAAGGAGTGCTCAGATTTTTGATGGTAATTTAATCAAATACTTAGTTGATGAATGATCTATAATGGTTGACAAACATTGTAACACAACGCCAGACAACCACACCAGACTTTCTACTATCATTCTTTTTACTATACATCTTACTTCAATTTTATGTTTTTTCTATTAAATACTTGGTGACTAAATACATTCAAACCAAAATAATGAAATTTCAGATATTGCAAATACAAAAATCAATAACAAATGCAAAGAAACAATGCTAATAACAATATCGAAATAAGAAATCATTTCAGTTCTAAATAACCTACATATTATTTTAAGCCAGACATAAATAGCCATGTATGTGATAGATGCGAGCATAGTTGGCAGTATGATTAGAGAAGCCTTATAACGAGCGTGTCGCGGGCGGGCGCCGGCCAGGCTGGCGTCGCGCCGCCCTCCGCCGCCCGCCCTCAGTGCCGGCTGCCCACCCGCCCAAGCCAGATAACTCTCTCACTGGCTACTGGCCTAGTGCATACTGTGCCGTACTTTTTTTAATTTATTTTATTATTTTATACAAGTAGAAAAATAGTGCTGTTTTTAAATTAAATTTAATTTTAAAAGTTGTTTGAGTGGTGTCTCTCTGCCTTTCGTAGCCTGTTTCAAACTTTTATTGCTTAGAATAACTTACGTAAAGGTATCGTTTATTTATTTATTTATTTATTTATTGAAATACAAATGTGTATGTGAATTAAGTTATTCTGGTAAATATCTATTAATACTTTATCACATAGTATTGTGGTGGCCCAGTGATTACCTAACTACTGTTGTCGTGGCCGTATGTTCTACGTGTTAGTTAATGTACAATTTGTGTATTTAAAGAATGGCTATTGAGTAGTTTGTAGATGTTGCGGTGAAACTAGAACTAGCTTTGTCTATGATGATCTCCATGTAGTATTCTATCGTAAAGTATACCGCTGGCACGTATTTGTGGTTGTATTGTATCTAGGTTAGGTATTAGTCGCAACAATATTGTGTGTTATTTACTGACCCTAATAGCACTATAAAGCAAATCCCTTCTGTAAAATATCTTAATAATAGTACCGTAAGCTGTGTCTCACCACAAATCTTCTGTACTTTCAGTGGCAGTGAGAATGAGTGACTAAACCTTGAGCAAAGAGAGATGACAGAGGAACATGCGGTGGACTGCGCTGCTTCTGCCCAAGCCGACGAGAAAGACGACGAAGAATCTGCCGAACCAATTGCAGACACCAGCAATGACGAGCCAAATTGTGCCAACGACACCATAGAAGCTAGTGCCATAAATAAAGAGAAACAAGACAACAGTGATGTCGAAGAGTTTGTGGATACAGAGGACACCAGGGCGACCATCAGTTGGACGCTTGAAGGAAACGAGATCAAAGTGTCCTGGAGTCTGCCAGATGGGGTCACCACGTCGAAGGATTACATCGGGATATGCTATGCTGGTGAGATTTTACTACCATTACTTACCTACTCTTAGTCACTGTACTTGTAAGATTGATACATTTTATACAATTTGGTCTAAAATCATATGTCCTACAATATGCAGAACGCGTTATGAAAGTTTAATTATTTAGACAAACTATGTGACTTGCTGGCAATGTTCCTAGTTCCTTACATTACCATACAGGCACCATCATTAGTTCTTTTCCTAATACCACTGCCAAGTCTTCAGTACTTAACAAGTCGATATTATGTGTATTTTATTCGTAATGTAACATGTACAGTTTGCGACGGCGTCTGCTTGTCGGCCGGTACTGGTCGGCGGCTCATTGCATTAATTGAGTACAGGAAGTAAGGGCGGCCGAGCCCGCGGAGATAGCATCTCCATTTACAGGCCCCAGCCCGCTATCCGTATCATTACAACCAGAAAGCCAACTTGGGAATAGCCTGCCGATGTAAATTTTGCGCGTCCGCCGGGATCGAGGGAACAATTACCCCATTTCAGCCTTTTAAGACCATTTACAGTATCCTCACGAAAGCGCAATTACCGCCTACGAACTTTTAATTGTACACTAACCTGCTTCTGAAATACGGCCACAAATTGATTTCGACTTCATAGCTATTTACTCAAATTGGTTGTAATCTTAACGAGCTCCGATTACAACTGTATTGAGATTAATGATGAGGGTTTCTATTTGAGCAATCGAGTTCAATGCCACCCGTCGAGTAGTTCTCGTCGACGTCTCATTGAGGTCTGCCTGACTGTGAATACTAACGCGTGTCTTCTGCGGAGTAAAGCCGCATCACAACAAGTGGTTGCAGGCACGTGCTGCCTGGTTACATATACCGGCGGCGGGTGCTCACTGCCTTTTACCACACCGGGGCTTTGCAATTTGCTGGCATTGCGAAGCGATTATTGCAGTAAATCTAACCAACGGGATCTGCGGAGACAGCCGCGTCTAGCGGGAAACACTCGGTTATTTACGGGAGTAGTGTTACTTTATAATCGTGTTACATTCATCCGTTACTGCTCGTGGGCTAGATAACGGTCTGCCATAGGGATCCGATTGCAGCCCCTCTGTTGCGGCACACCTCTGACCCTCATGTCATATCTTGGTAATCCCTCACTTGACTGCTAGAACACGCATTATGCGTGACGTAATCTATGTTCGCGCTCTTAAATGATAGTTTTAAGTTTCATTATTGCATGTTCGAAAGAGCAAAACTGTTATGACTATAGAAGAAATGGTAACACAATTAGATATACTGTACAGTTTGCAATAACTATATTACCTTACTTTACTCTTTAAATAATTAATTTGTTTCATCGTTAGGCATGTATTTTTTATTGCCAATCGTAAAGTCGTCCTCAATACGTTTTATAAATCGCTGATTACGAATTTCTCCCGACTTTCGCTCATGTACCCTACTAAAATTGTGCCATGTAAGCGCCGTGTTGTAATTGCGCACGTATGACCGGTTACGCTGCAGTTGCAAAAGGGTTTATTGTACTGCAGCGATTGTGACACGCTGCTACATCGATACCTCTAGGTTCGACATTAAAACCGGTGTTGTGTCACCAGGAAGTCTGTGGGTTCGTGTTGCAACAGACGGGTTTCCTGCTAAGTGGTTACTCATGAGTCGGAATTTGGCGTGCGATCGTATCGTAGAAGTTCCGATAGGTCGCGCGGGTCAGGCCAGCGGCGCATGAATGGCAGCCCCGCGCCGCCCCGCCACCGGCTTGTGAATGAGCCCCCGCCGGCGCGTGCCGCGGAGTGCCGCGCGCCGCACGCCGCGCGCTCAGTCGCCCTCGGCTGTCGCGCGAGCACGCGAGTGCATGTTTAACATTCTCATTTTGACGTTTCAAATATCGAAGTCGCAAGTGTTTCGGAGTCCCTCGCGCTCTTTGACGTGCAGTGATCATCGCCCTTCTGTTGTCTGCTGGATCTTATTTCTGAGCTTGTTCCGGAAAGCTGTGCCCGATAGAAAGCCAGCTTTTGGGAAAGCCGCCAACGGCAAACAGCGTTCAACGTATACGGTGAGTAAGCAAAGCGAATTTTTCTTTCATAAACTGCTAAATTGAGGCTGAATGTCTTGATGGTGACACGTAGGCCAAACCGAGCGGCTGTTGAAGGAAAAATACGACAGTGGGTTGTACTGTAGGTGGTGCCCACGTCAATCTAATATGGTAGGTGTAGTACACCGTCTTCTATCTAGCGCTATTTTACATGCTAATATGTAGCTCATAACATTGTAAAATGATATGCGGACACTCACGCCTACGAACAGGCCTCTAGAGTAGTTACATATTTGCTTCTTTACTAAACTTATTCCAGTGATACGCGCCTTGACCGCAACTATCACGAATAGTCCTTTGACCATCTTGGTTATATTAAATTATGCATTCATTTATGTATGTCTATATCCACGCTAATTTATTCATGATCGTTCTTGATTTCTTGTTTCCTATGAATATCCATGTCAGGGCAAAATTATTGCACGTCCAAGAAACAGATGGGTGTCGTTCTTGTTTATTTGTTGCCGAGAAAAAAATGGTCAGATTGGAGGCGCCTGCGACACAATAGTCCGTGGCAGGAGGCGCTAACCGACCTCTTTACCTGGCTCTAATTCTCGCCACTTTTTGCACGAAGCTCACAAACGATCACGTCGTGTTAAAATTGATGAGCCCCCATTGTTTGGTGCTCGATATCGATCGGTGTCCGTCCAACGCGGGCCACGGCCCTCAAATACATTTCTTGCAATAAGTTATAAATATATAGGTAGAGTAGAGCGCAGATCTTCAGAAGTCGTATAAAATTATGGCAACTTTCGAAGACATTGAAAGTTAGCCGCGTTCAAAAGTGAGCTCTACTTTCTTGCCGGCATCGCCGCTAGATCGAACGGCTCCGGCGGAGCTAATAAAGCGGCCATCCATCATGGACCCACCAGCGGATATTAAATTGACACGCCTCACTCCGGACACTCCATCTCATTCCATTACTATGTTATTACTTACTGTATTAACTTCAACAGCTGGGTTTTTGTCCATCCTCTTAACAGTAATAGGTGCAAAAAGTGAAATGACTCCGGCAATGAAAGCTCATGATGCACTAATCAATATGAAATCCTCCAGTTTCTATGCGGCAGGTTTCTTTTAGCAAGCGTCGTTGCATTAACTGCAGAATTAATTGAGGAAGTGTATCGGCAGGAATGCGATGCAATCTCACATAATCGAGGAACTTATCATCTTAACGATCATTATGATTCTTGTTTCTAACTTAATTAGCCGACTCATGATGAAAAAAAAAACTCCGATCCTGGCTTATCAACCCCATTTGATTTCGAAAGCTCTTTGTAATACATAAATAATTTCTAAATTTACTTACCTGTAAGGAATTCATTCCGCTATTGTGCTAATTTTTAAGTTCTCAACTAAATAGTTTCGGTTAAGCAACGTAATCTTTGTTCGGCATGTTTTTGTCTTATTAGCTATCTTCGATTACTTTTTATATGTGTCTACTTATTTTCCGTTTTCCTCCGACAACCGCCATGGAGGGGCGCTAATAAATTCTATCGGCTCGATTTACATTTCATTTCCTTAGTTGACTAATTGCACTTGTATTAAACTACCATTAGACGTTATTACATCCTGTGCCTTAAATATTTCCCACAATTGTCTCAATGTTGGGGCAAGAACCACGAAAACCGAATTTGAAGAAAAACTTTGAAGATGGCAAAGTTTAAGATGTGAGTCTTCAATATTTATACGGACGAATCTCGACGACATTCTGTCGGCGGATTCTTTACAATAAATGAGTTCTTGCTCGCAAACATTTCATTGAACTTTGCGCTGGCGTCATTGTTCGTACATTGTGTCGGCGTTTCTCACGGAGCGTTCGAGTCGGCCCGCGACGCCATTAGTCAAATGCTGTGTTGCCAGAGAAAGAAACCGTGAGACTGCTTCTCACGAGCCCTCTTACAGAGAAGCGGGACTCCCGCTGTTCGCGAATACTCGGATGCCTCTCTGACTCTTTAATTAGACATTTCTTTGCCGAATGTTCGTCCTTCATTAATTAGCCCAGCTTGGTGAGTCTCGTTTCGGACGGTTCTCTTCTCTCTCCCTATTGTATCGGCTATTACAGTATCATCTTGATGATGTTGTTGTCTTCCGTATCTACGAGCTCGTTAAAGCGAATTACCTCTCGACACGTCGTAACGGCGTTACTCTTGGAGAGCTTATTGTTGCGAGTGAAAAACACAGAGAGGAAGCAATAAATAATGTTTGAAGTTTATACGATCGGCGGGTAATGGGCTTCGCTCGCGATCGCAACGTCATCAACCTCAGCAGAGGTGTTTCTATACACTGCTGGAGAGCTGCCGATACCTCATAACTTCATCATTTTACTACCAATATAGATACCTTCGAGATGGAGGATGTTGTTACTATGAGCCATCTTGTCTGAGATAGAGGGCAAATAATTGTTAGGAGATTTCACGAGAACCAATAAGTCGTTGCAAATAAATATGTGCCTTACTAACGTCTTTAAACATCTATTAGGTACCTACACTTTAATATGTGTCAATTTCTCGCGTCCTAAATTGTACCCTATACAAATAGCCAATTCTAGTTGAACAAACAAAAAAATCGGAAGTTCTTACAATCGGAACAAAAGGTCGGTTGACTTTAAGCGGTTATTAATAATTGTCCTTTCCGGGCCAACCCTCTGTTGAGGGTAGAATGCGCTCAAGCAAAAACGGAAGTAGCATACGTCCGCCTCACCCTAGTTCTGTAATTGGCGGCACGGGCTGCATTTCCGGTTTCTTTTACATCACCAGAAATAAACCTTTGAAACCATATCACAATATACCTACCGGCTAATAAGTAAATAATAATAAAATAATAAATATTCCGGGACATTGCACACAGCGCCATCTAGCCCCACACTAAGCAAACGCTTGTGTCGTGGGTGCTAGGTAACGGATATAATAAAGTAAAAGTAAAGTAAAATAATAATATAATAATAATAATATAAAGTTATTGTTTGTTAGCATGCAACAACTCTTTCTCTTGAGAAACCTTTCTGGAAATATTTATTAAAGTTTATGTATCTGCGGTGAATGAAAAGCTCTTCTTAAGTATGTAATGTTAGTAAATTATTTAAAAGTACCATTCTAGAGGTTCCTAACAATCTCCAGTCATTGAAGCAAGGAAAAGGAACACTTACGCGACGGAAGTCATTAGACTAATCGCATCTTTAAAAGCAATAAACCACTTATCAGCCAGACGGGCTCCAAGGACAGAAATACCTTCACCGACCCACCAAATATATGAGTGAAGTGCCCGGGAGATGCTTGTGAGTTGTCGAAGATGCTTTGATGATCAATCTATATAATGAGCTGCGAAATCCTTAATCTGTTTGAACCGCGCAGGCTTCTGCTCCCAGCCGGGCTTTGTTTATGGCGGCTGACTGCGTCATTGTTTTCAATACTTTCGTTGGAATTTTGGAAACGTGCTCTTGAGCTATTTTAGCGCGATACAATGTCAGAATCTGACGCGTGGATTCCTCTATTCGCAAACATTCGCTGGAAAACATTTGGCTTGTCCACAATCTATGAATTGAACTAATGTAATGCTATTGACACAGTATATATAATTTAGTGTATTTAAAGCTAATTGTAAGTAACGTAACTAGAGCTTCAACAAACCACGCATAAACTAGTGATTTGAATTAAATTTTAGAGCTTGCGACAGCGTGTTATGCACATCATTGTTACGACCTACTATTAATAAGACTGTACCATAGCGATGGCGTTTTAGAAGCTCCGTATATGGTGATGTTATTGAGAAATAATCTCGGCGTGACACGATGCCAGTACACGTGTAGAATACAATCGCTCTCGTGTCCGGTGCTTGTGCCATTACGTGCATCCCATAGAGCGAGGCTGGTCCTGGGGAGACCAAGGACGTCGCTAAGCGGGTCAAAGGAGTCACGTTCATAGCTACCAACTTACTCTTTACGTAAAACGTGACCCACCATAAACATGACCGATTTTGCGTAGACGTGTCATATATCCAGTTTTTTTACTCCCATAAAGGGATTAGTGAGGGTTGGAGGTGCTAATGGATGTGTATACGCACATCCGGTCCGAGGGTCCGTTAATTGGTCCGCGTAAAAGGGATATCGTGTATCTGCCCCCGCGCTGGCTTGACTTCCTGTGTGCGACATCGGGCGGCAGCTTCATCTCGTGAACTTTTGCTAAAGAGAAACCCGCCTCTAAAGGACACTTGTCAAATCAAAATGTCATCTACTGCGAGACCTCTGCCAACACCTCCCGCTGAGCTTTATCTTTTTCGATAAACACTTGAAGTCACAATTATTTTTAAGACAATGACTGAATTCCATTACGGTCTAAAAGGGTTGTTATTTGTTATGCGGTTTAAATCTCAATTAATTATCATTTAAAAGGTTTCAAGCGCCAGCGTTACCTACGCCGGACTGGTTCTGAGAATATTTTTGTTTGTGATCGTGCGCGTCATTGTTTTTTTTATCTTATACCTACTAGAGAATATCCGTTTTGATTATATTCTTTACGATCTCATTTTTTGTGCTTTTTGCATGAAATACATCCGCTGGATTCATAATTTAGCACATGTTAATTTTTCTATAATATATTTTTATTTTTGCGCAATGCGTTTCTATTGATAGTACAGTTTATTGTAGAAATTAGCTCGATTTATCTCGTTCTAGCCACTTGATCGCAGCTTGCAATTACACAGTTACTTCTGGTTTCACAAAGCACTGCTCGCTACATCTTCATTACAATGTGTAATCTGAACTGTATTCTCATTCCCATGGCGGTTCTGGACTATAACCATCATGCTCAAGCGCATACGCAACCTACCATATAACTTCTAACTGCCCGTTTGAGAAAATGAATGCTCTACACTACGTGGTTTTCTCACAATTTCACTATACCAACCACCAGTTAATAAGCATGGATAATATGGGGATATATTAGAAGTTCCAGGAGGCAAAGGTGCCGTCCTGGGAAGCGAACAATCGCAGCGGTTCCTAGAACCGGTGAATGGGGACGTTAGATAGTGAATGGAAAGATAGTACTCACCGACGGAAACAATAGGTGCTAACTTGCAGTTAGCGACCGCAAGAGAGGATGTGGGCTGATTACTGATAGCGCGCCCAGTTGCCGTTCGGGAAAACGCTATCTTCGTCCGATTGCGAACTGCGAAATTCGACTTAACGCATTTGTGTTTCAGTCGTTTTTGCATTGTTTACTGGACTCATTGAAAAACTTTCTAGCCTTCAAAGTTATTCAAAGGTGGCTCGTAACTCATATTTCGATACCGTAGAGCAGCTTTTAGCAATGAGTAACGTGACGTTACGTGAAGGGTGAAGCGTGTTTATATTCGAGTGTATAAACACAGGCTGCTTTGCGATACTGATATGAAGCAGAGTGTTTTTGTTATGGTCGTTCAGCGCTCGTGCATAGACAATAACCGTCGTCAGCTAGTTGTTTATTTTAGCCTCTTCATTGTGCTCATCTTGTTCATGCAACATTCATTCACTATCACACTGTCTATACGTATACAGCTACGATACAAAGGATAATGTAGGTAATTATTTTGTTTATTGGCTGACTATGATATTCTAATTGTTTTTTAGGTATTCTTTATGTCTTCAATTAATTTAATAGCAATAATTACTTATCGGCTAACCAAGTGTTTGTATATTATTTGTTTGTGTAACCTGGCTCATAAGACGTAATTATAATTAAATTAGAAACATACTGGGAGATGACTCTGGCCTCGTAACACAGCTTATCAGCTACCACGAGGTCAGAGGATTCGAAACATTTTGTGACAAAATTTCTTTGGCAAATAAATGATTTTGTATTTGTATTTGTATTATAGCCAGTTCTATGCTTGAGCCCTGCCAAGATCTTTATCAAGTTAATGTTTTTTGCTCAAGTTTTTGTAGACGGTAGATCATATCGTCAGTTTGGTTTAGGAGGCGAGTATTCAGATCGTGTGAAAGATTGATGATTGTTTCGAACTATGAGGAAGAACGTTCCTTCATTCGCTTCCTACTTAAACAAACTTGTATACGAGTTAGTTATTCATGTTGAAATATTATTCGAATTGTCGGTTCTATAGCAAGCTCTATGTCTATACTAGTTATGCAAGTCGGTTGGCACTTGGCAGTTAATAAGTACGGTGGGTAATCCCGTATGTTTTATTTATTAGGGAGAGTGGGCAGGTTCCGGTCGCGGCTGGCGCAGGAAGCTCGCAGGATATATCGGAATTAGAATCGCGAGTGTCGTTTATTCTAAATCCCCATCGCTTTCCATATTCCATTACTTCTCACCTAGCCAAGTAAACACTGATTCCACCAACTTCTCGATTCACCTTCCAATCTACAACGCAAATTAACTAAATAAATGGACCGAAATACATTAAGCAGCTTTTACGTAAAGCGCACAAAAAGCGTCATCTAATTCGGTGGTCTCAACGATTCTAAATCATCGAAAAATCCTCGTGACGTTTTATTTTCGACGTTTTTGTTGTCTGACCGACGGAAGTCATTATGCGCTTTCCGCTGTGCTGTGTACTGGTGCTCTGTAAAAATATATTCATTTAATCAACGATCAACGGATCGCGTCGGTTTTTCGCTTCGGGATCAAACGATTGACATCGATTGGGGCATTTACAAATTCATGAGAATATTTGTCTTTGCCGAAAAAAATGTTTTCTGATATTTTCATTCAATATGGTTTTTACTCACGCCTAATTTCGCGAATGTTGTTTACGCATTTCGGGCGTGATGACAACCACCTTCAGAACGCACGTTCTTTAGAATATCTCACGATAGTTTAATTGCCATAAGAATGATTATCAAAAAGAAAAACTTGTTATATTTGTATCGTCTAGCCTTTGCTACGCACCGTGGGGTCTCGAAGCGCGCTTGTCAAAGGTGGGTTTGTGAGGGCGGTGTCTTGCAACACTCGCGAGGGCATGCGACCAATATTGACTCGGTAAATGTTTGAGGTTGTGAAGGCGCACGTTCGTGTAGTGGCAGTACGTGCAGCGGTGGCGGCCACAGATGATAAACCGCGGCTGAAAGGCGGCCAGATAACGCGCGCTGTTTGCACACAACAAATCATGTTTGCTTACTTTATGTCCTGAGGATCGGTGGTACGGATAACTAGCGTGCCCATGCATGCAACCTCACGTTCTATTTGCATTAACTTATGGATATGCGCATGCAGTTGTGGGCTTGTGGGCATAAACACTCATCTGAAACGCAGCCATCTTTTACATTAACCGACAGCAAAATAAAACAAAATGATTTCTTATGTAGATAAGAAATTGAGCAAATTACATTAAAAATCTCGAAGCAGTAATGTGGTGTCATCGTTTTATAAAATTATCTGGTATTCGCGTAGATTTGCCAACGCATTTAGCATCCGTAAACAAGCGGCGTCAAGGCCGACTATGTTTACGCTCTCCTAGAACTTATACTACGAAGTGAACACATTCGCTAAACATAATAAAGGAAGTACGGCGCCACTGCGGAGCTCGCTCGCATGTCAGCAGATACTCTGTCATTATCGAACGAAGATTTAATGAGTTTGATGAAGCGAACTTTCAGAAGTTTTAACGAGCACGACTCCGCGCTATGGATAAAAAATAAATCTGTGTAATAATTTCGCTCGCCTTTAGCTTGTACGCTGTCGGCTATAGCTATCATTTACGTTATTCAATTATGGCGCTGCAGTAATCGAACGGCATATCAATTCAATTAGGCTGCCATCTTAACCTCTTCGCAATCAGAGGCCTACCGTTCGTCTTAAATATAAATTGCAATAGTTAGCGGCAGTACGGACGGCAGTTGTACGAACGAGCGAGCGACACACGAAGCTCCGCTGCCGGCTACCGTCGCCTCCGTACGTAATAAGCCTACTGATACTCGAATAAGCTGCGATTTAGTCCCAAGTTGCGAATCGCCAGCGGAAATGAACGCCAGTAATGAGCTTCGGATGTCGCTCACCTATTGTGCCAGCTAATAGATATCGACTTCCTCAGTACAGCCGCCTGGTGGCTACGACACCGTAGCGATAATGAGGCATTGTTCACGTCTCAGCGTCTGATTCCGTTTTCATGGCGCAGATTGCAACTGTGTGCCGATTGCTAAATCCTGTATCGAGGCTCAGGCATATGTGAATTAATGCGGCTGCAGTCCAATTGCGCACTATCCAGGTCAACGTCCCCTCACGGATCTGCTGCGGCAATCTGGCCGATGATAATGACTTCGGCATTTACTCCATTCAGTAGAGCAAAGGTTACCCAAGAATCGGAACTCATGCAAGTGAGGGGCAGTTACTACCGCGCCGTGGTAAATCACAGATCACGAGCCGGCTCTGCGATTCAACGCGTCACTAATTTTTGGTATGGTTCAAGCAATACGTATCGGATGAGAGTGTTTCGGAAACTTAAATAAATAAACTATTACGATGATTTCAAGATATGGTTGACCAGTCGCGACCGGACCTGGCAAGTTCGCCGTTCCGTAGCCTGCCTGGGAACGGATGTTTCTTCTCTGTTACCGAAAATACTGGGATATCATAAATGAAATCGTCTTTCATCTTTAAAACAACGACGATTTCAATGATGCTCTGTTATGTTAATAATTTTGGTGTCATGATGATAATGCAGTACCTTACTTCGAATGCTAGCAAGGTGATTATGAGCAGTGAAGAAGCGCATGATTAGTTCAGCAATAATCCCCGGGCGGCACGCGCGGACACGCTCGCTAAGTGGGTTACCATGTCGATCCTGACTCTTCAAGGTCAGCCGGCAATCGTCCTTACCTGCCCATTCAACGGATAAAAGAATCAGACACTAACCAATAAGCAATATTGAAATGGCTCTCGTTAAAATTCTAAATAGCCGTCCCGATGAATGGTGGAACAAATCAAGTTTCAATATTATCGTCCTTGATATCGCTGGACTCGTTTCACTTCCTGCTACGAAGCGAATTGTAAACGCAGAGCACGTCACTCATTCAGACGCAATCAAAGGATTCTCAATGAGATGTTTACCGCGTATGGTTGTGTAGTACGTACCTACCTTCGCGAGAGGTTTCCTGTTGTGATTAAATTGACCATCATAATAAGATATTTTGATCGATCCATTAAGCGCTCAAGTGCCGTTTACCTTTTGACTTTCCTGTTTCTTGAGGGCGCAGGCGATCTTGATCGGATATACGCTAATTTCGAGCCGTCAATTTTCTAAAAAACAGAGATGTGTTATACATAAACCTAATAATGTTTGTGTTTTATTTCTGCTGAAAGAGATTAAACTGAATGTAGACGAATAGTAATGGAGTGACCGCTCGCGCTGGGCAAAGGCTCGCCGGAGCGCGGTCGCGACGAAACGCGGCGCGGCCGAGTGTCGGCCCGCCAAGGCCAGCAGGTTCGTTAGGGCTATTCATGGATGCCTGCGCGCAACCTCCCACTCCCGCGGCGACAGGATATACCCTTTCCTCATGAACTATGTTGTACGATTGATCAATTTGTTTTTTTTTTCATTGAGGCAAAAAGACGCAATCGCAATTCACCGGATGCACTAACGAGTGAAAAATTTTTAAGCCCTGCTGTGCGACATTAGTTTGTTTTTGTTCGCTTCGTTTCCGCTACGACTTTATCCGTAACTGCATTAGCGGCTACACCACTATTACTGCCTATTAGAGCTGATTAGATTCGTTCAAAAACTTACAAAAAATTAAACAGTCTTTTCTGACATTATCTACGAGAACTCGCCATAAAACGTTCGTCTCGGCGCGACATCGTGTTGGCTGTTTCCTAGCTGCTTGAATAGACGTTAATAAACAGGAGATGAGGCTTTTGATCTGAATAGAAGCTTGCATCTATACAAGAGATGAGGCTTTTGATCTGAATAGAAGCTTGCATCTATACAAGTTTGTGTATGGAATGCTGACATTTGCGTAGGAAATTGTGAATGTGGTTAGATACATCGCTGCGGTTCTTCCATCGAGATGCAAATGTATGCAACATAAAAAATGACGCTCCATGCATTGCCTTAAACACACCTGGCGTTGGCTCACATAACATCCGAAATCGACTTAGGATAATGTCTTTATTGAATCCGCTATGGACTGGAAAGTGGGAGGAAGTTATTGATGAATCAATGGGTATAATATGTGTCAGTATCGGAAGAAGTGGTGCGTATTTGGGACGTGCAGTGTGAGCAATTCGTCATGATTTGCGTATGTAAATCGATGGAGTTGGGCTGTGCAGGCATAACGGTATTTTCGTCGGTTCACGGCAGGAAAGCGGATGCTATAAACACACTTTCAGGCATGTAACCATCGTAGCGTACCTACAATGCACGTGGTCCAGGTGCTGGGTCAATCAAATAAAAAAAAAAGTATATTTTGATAAAGCCGCGGTACTACAAAATCTACAATGTTCAATAGTGATACAAAATATTTGTTTGAATATAAATAGTTTGAGATGTCATTCATCACTTTACCTTTTTAGTTTTTGAGTGTTGAATGAACTTGCACACGGGACACTGTTCTTAAATTAAATTAGAACCATGGTTTTATTGAATACGCTGGAATGCAGCCTCTCTCATAATGGCAATTTATATAATACTGCTCTCATAACTGCAGAGTTTACATAAAAGCGCACAATACCTATATAATGTTCCTCGTTTGCATAACTTGTACCCGTTCTCTAATCGCTGACTTCCGTCTGCGCCCATTCTGTGTGTGTGTACTATGCAAAACTTTGAATGGGTTATAAAGTGTTGAATCCTATGTTCCGAGCCTGGTAATGAGACCGCCAGCGGCGCCGGGAGCTTCGCCCCCGTGGAGCCCACGCGGCCTCTATCCGTTGAACCACCCTACGCGCGGGCCCATTCTTATAAAAAGCCTCCAACGCTATCACCGCAATACACCTTGCATCACAACCTTTACATATAAAGGCAGAATTTCTTGGAACGCTGTCACTCCCACATCAAGATTTATCAATCAACAAGGATCGATTGAATGGGATCAATAATATGGTGAGTGCGGCGAGCGGTGGGCGATCGGTCGTCGAACTGCGCGGGCGCAAGCTGCGGTGGCAGCAGTGCTGTGTGCTGTGCTCTAATTCCATCTGACGACAATCCACTGCGCAAGCACCGGCGACACCACGCACTGGCTGCCGGAGCTTTACTCGACATATTGTGTCCATTAGCGCTCTCAGATTATCTTTCCACATCGTCTATAAGTCCCATGAGTTTTTAATTTCAAGCCTACGTTTGATTTATAGCCCAGTATTATTCAGCTCAACATCAATTTGATTTAGCACTTAATTTTGAATAGCCCTCCGACTATAAAGTCTGCCATAAACTTTTGAATTAGTGGCGTTTTGTGTCAAAGGTCTCATATTTCTCAGGATATTTTGTTTTGAGATGATACTTCGAGTAATGGCAATCTTACATGGAAACGGTTAATGCGAGAGAGAGAGAGGGAGAGAGAGAGAGAGAGTATGAATGAGTGGATGTGAATGTAATCATTTTCATTGGATGGAGTGTTGTGATGTGACCGGATCTGCAAGGATGGTCGGTGTCACCTTGAATGCCGGATGCCCCGCTCCGCTGAGGAGCTATCGGTCGTCGATCGTGCGAGCGTCTCGCTATATATTATACTTTGTCTCTGCGAGGGCCGTTTTTGTTTTACGAGCGTGGACATCCGCAGCGAGTCCTCGGTGCGCCTCAAGGTCGGCGGTGCTCGCACCCCGCCGCCGGTGCATCCATTACAATTGTAAATCCGGAGAGCGAACATAATCTCGAACTCGTTGAAACAAATCTCGCTAGGAATGTTGGCATTAGCGGGAGCCTATGGGAGATCAGCTCGCGTCCCTCGGCCCGCGGCGGAAGCGGAGGAAGCGTGGGCGACGCCTACGGAGCGCCGACTGACCGCTCTCACCACGAGCTGTGACAAATTTTAATCCGCCTATTTCTATAACCTCTCATCTAGTCGCATTCTAATTTTAATTTGTGCTCGTTTGTTTCAGGTAAGTACCGCTCGTGTTCGCTGCGCGGCGACCTGCTGAAGGTCGTCCTCTCCATCTATCAAGTAAATTATAATTACAATTTATCGGATAATCTTCATGTTTATTACAATGTTACACACGTCCCTACCTATCCGCTTAGCCGATCTATTGACGACTAATGTGCCGCGGTCTCTGAATACTGAATAGATTTATTATTTCTCTACGTTTTCTCGTATCATAACTGCGTAGTTTTATATACGCTCGTAATTTTTAAGGTTTCTAAAACTTCAATACACACACACACACACATATTATTTAACTACTAAAATACTTAAATGTAAACTGAGATGATAAAACATTTATATAGTAGGCACATACTATTTGTGGTTCTTTAAGCCTGATTAATTATCAATTTTGTCATGGAAATCTTATAAGCGTAATTATATGAGCGTTATGAAACATGGCGATGGTTCATGAGGACCACATTCTTTGCTTCTTCTTCCTATTTTACGCTTTTCTTCCTTGGGCACTATTGTGGTGCTGTCAGAATTTCAATCATCTGAAGTGTTGAGATTGATCGAACCAATTCCACGGTCACTTGTTTCGATTAAAGCTGTTTCAGACCTTGTTACGTTCATTTAAAACCTAATTACGTTTGTTGTTTTGAAATATGCGGTTCCCTTTGATGTCGAACGGGAATATCGACAAAGACGGATGTCCGGTGCCGGTCAGGATTTATTTCACACGAGTGCCACGGTTGCTTTCCAACGAGATGATGAGATTATTCTGCCATCCCTTCACGGAATTTAATCCACATTGTTGCACAACGAATATATGGAATAGTATCAAATGGTTGCTGACAGACATTATGAAACTTAAAGCTGCTTACAAAACATGGATGAGATTGTTTACTTTGAGTGTTAACAACTTTTCATCGCATCTCATATGATCGGAAACGAGGGAATAGGGCAGTTACGAAAAATCCTTCCGGTTCTTTTGATATGGCGGATAAGCGGTCGGCGCGCGCGCATTTCAAAGGGCTAGTGCGTTTGTTTGGCCGTGCTCGGGCAAACATTATTTGTTGCCCGGGTGTGTGATTTCAGCCTTTTGTGTTTTCACTAGGGCTCTAAATAATCGTATTATGTTTGTGCATCCGGGATCCGGAAGTACCTACATACATACATATTTGTCGCTGTATAATTTGTCGGTATGAAAACGTATCTTTGATTAATCATTCCATAGTTTCTGGACCTGGCGAGTAGGTCACCTGATATAGTGCGAATCGCCTTAGATGTAAGGATACCGTTAGTGATTTGCTTTACATTTGGCTTGGATCGCGAGTTTTGCATACAATGGCCATGTCGGGCTTGCGCAAGCGGTCAGCGCGCCGGATGTGACGCCGATGTCGCCGCCGCGGCTGCGCCCGCGCCGAAATGTGCACACGTGGCATCCTAGGCTGAGGCTATTTATTTAAACTTGCTAGCTTTGAATATTAATGCCTGGTTTAGCAATAACTATTGAATTTGTTTAGTTAGCATGATAGCCTTTTGCTGCAATATACCTACGTGTGTTCGGTACATCCGGAATAAACTATTTTATACGTATTCGTGAAGTTCATTAAAATGTATTTTTTGTGAGTCCTAGTACTATAACTTTTGTTTTATTTTTAGTACATTGTTGCACCTGCCTTCGGTCAGTTCGATCGTAAATAAAATACGAATTGTATTACAAGTCTCTTGATATTGATTCTTTAAATTTATATTTCCGCTGCCATTTTATTGGGCACGATACCGAGAACCCTTGTCAACTAATTACGCATTCTATTCAAGTATTTTTATATTTTTAGTATACTGACTACTGGTAATATGTATTTCTGTCGATATCTACGTAGGCCAATTTAATTTTTATTCTTGGAATTTTTAAGGACCATTTTTAATATCTGCAGGGAAGTTAGTAGCTGTAAGTAGATGGAGTTCGAAGAAGGTTACTCGAACTACTTATCTAGTTGAGGCTAAGGCTCTGTCTACAAGCTCGCAGAATATTTTATTTATTTCATTTCTAAAAGAACTAACGTCCAGCCAATCCTTACGTGTTAGTTTTTCCCCACCTTTTCCATTTTTATCTGTTAAACAGAAACACCAAAAACGAATAGACGGTGTCGGCTCTGACACACAGTTATCATCATCATTGGGTGGTCCTGCTCGGCCGCTGCAAGCCTCCGCCAGGTTGGATCGGGGCCAGCATGCGGCGCACGTTGGCCAAACGATGTCACATCCGGTCACTACATGCAAATCGGCCACACTTGAACGCACGATCACACAAACTACTACCTACATATTACAACCCGTCCTTGGGAATGGTCTCCTATGTATTTTGCTCTCGATATGGCCCGGCGATCCATTGTTCACCGCGCACTCGTTAATGTTTGTCGAAGCTATGACTCTGTTATTTATTAAGCCATTAATATAAGCCTTATATTCTTTACAATCCATGGTTTTGCGAAGCATGTTTCGGTATGTATATCAGCTCGCTAAGCAACGTTAAACTGTTTGTTTGTTTCTCGAGTGATGTATGTGCATGTACATGATGTCTCGCGCTGCAGCTGGCACAGAGCTGCCTTGTGAGCTCGCCGAAGAATCCGCAGCCTTATCTGAGATCGATTGTGTAGTCCGCATAACGACGGCATTGAGCCGGCCTATCGCCGGTTCATCGGCCCATATTCGCATTGTGCAATACCACAAACGCAACGCAACGTTGTAATGAAACATTCATAAAATACTGTGTCGTCACAACGCAAACCTTCGGACTTAAAAAAACCTGCAATATCGTTGCATCAGCGTTGCAGTAATTGTTTTTGGCGCGAACAATGCTGTTCTTGCATTGATGACTGAATTGCGACGGGCGTTTTCAATGAGTACCGTGAAAATCATTAATATTAACGGCGCTTTTACTTTGGCACCAGCATTTTCTATTTCCATTGTGGCACGTTGTGAAAGGGCGTCTCACCCGAATGTGACAGCGATGCGACGTGTGAACGAGGTTAATTAAATCCATTATGATCCTGAGTAAATAGTGAAAGTTGGAACGGTTTATCTCGGAATCTTTTAGAGGCTAAGTTGTGGTATTATCTCGCGTCAATGCACTTAATATTTTGATGTGTTTGTGTCGCATTACGGTGCTTAAGCCGGCCTGATAAGGAGAGATATGATGCCTGTAACCCGACGCTGCATTCGTGCAGCACGAGAGCTCTACACTGACAGTTTTATGGCGACTAATTAACGAAATAGACACGCCAAATCTGATACTTGGATCTACCATACTTAATGTCGTTTTATGTCACGTAAAACAGTAATGGGAGCTGGTTTTACTATAGTAATTTAATTCTTGGCTGTTGTCTGTGTCTTTTTGTCTGATGGGTTTAGTTGTCGTATGTGTATGTCGTACTTTGAGCTTATGTTTCTCCATCAGCCATCGCCAGCTGTAACGGTCACTGTTTGTACACAGTAAAGACACCATTAAATAACGACGATATGTACATTATGTAGGCTATCGATTAGATCATACTTATAGATACAAACATAGTTATATTATCGAGTACTTATTTCTCATCAGTAGGCTCATTGTTGTCTCTAATTAATGTTCCCACGTATCATCAGCAAGGAAATGAATCGCAGACAGATAATTCTTCGGTGCGTAGACAAGGCAGCGGTACTCTGCGGGCATGTGGGAACGCAATGCTCTACTTGCGCCTTGCACTCCGTTACCTGAGCCACTCGCACTGCTTCATATTTAAATATAACCATTAAACTTACCAAAACTTGTACTCTGTATTCTGTGCCAAAACTTACAAATTTCACAACTCGTAAACCGGCACCTGACTTGTAAATGTAAATGACTGTAACAACATCGAGATAATAAAGGGTAACAAGAGCGTAGACTCTCCGAAATGTAACCCTTTAAAACGGGGCATTATGGTCGTATAGATAAAGATTTATCGAGGAATGTGGCGGGACGCGGCGCGGCCGGACAACCTGTCGTTTGTCGTCATTCCTGACTCACCTGCTCACCTGGTTACTTCCCCTTCAATAAAAAAACACTGTATCTGACGACGCCCGGTACCGCTTGCGCAGGATGTAGGACTGTCCATACTGTGTGTCAATAAAGCAAAGTGAGATAATTATTGAACAAACTACAATTGTAATTACGCTTGCAAAATAATTTCTAGAATAATATACGATTTCAACGCAACAAAAGCCATTGTTGGTGAGTTCTCATTCTCACTATAAAATTTTCGAAAAGATAATAAGGATCCGTAACTATTCAGACGTCTGCTTATTTAGGTTTTTGCACAACTGTTGTTGGCTAATACCCGCCGTGTGATTCTCACGTTCTTGCTCACCGATTGTGTTCCGAAAACACCAGAACTTGTTAAGAAACTCGTTCTTTAAATACGTCAATAGCTTTATCACAGTCGCGACTATAATACAGTATTGTTCGGCATTAAATAAACAGACGGATATCCTCGCTGTGACCTATGACATTTCGACACGGATCATGGTCAATGCCAAACCTGTCTATGGTTATTTGAGTGTATGTTTGTGATACCCAGCACTGTATCACAATGACACCGTCGTCATGCATTGGCAATAATGTATTCTCTGTAGTAATAAGTATTATTGGAATTGTTTTTGTCGTTCGTATTGTGGACAGGAAGTGCGTGTAAGCATTCGGCCGTTGAAAGGCCGGCGCAATGCCGCCGCGAGGCGACGAAGGCACTTTCGACGTAGCCAAATTAAAACAGTTAGACCATCGCCTCTGGCGTACCAATGAATATGCTAATTGCGAGCCTCGTTCGCTGGCTGTATATATGAACTGTGCGATGAAATACTAGTTTTCCTTCTTACATCACACGCTGCACCTTGCGAAGCGAACCCATACGTTTGCAAGTTTATTGCGGGCCCGCGACGCATGCTAACTTTGTTTTCTTGTTGTTTCCCATGATTTATACATTTGTGTGGAGTCAGTCGGTGGCATTAGCGGACTCCTCGATTAGGGCATTTGTATTCGTTTAGTGGTCGTAGAGGTCGTTCGTCCCGGTTCTAGTCTGAGATTACTTATTCTTTTGCGCATCGCGATCGGACTCCCGATTCCACGTGCGTATCGGTGTTAACACATTGGAAGCACCGCGCTCTATGAATATTATATTTGTGTTGTGTATTTTAGAATGCAAAAAATCTCCCACGATTCAATCCGGTGCGTAACATTTCTACAATTTCATACATTTGTCAGTCAGCTAGCGACTAAATGGATTAGATCTGAACCAGAATTCATTCTCGTGGATATAATCGGTTTGGATTTGTAAACAGTTTAGTCGAGACAAGAAGACTGACACGTGCGGAATCGCTTCAGGCGATCAGCGAGTCGATAACCCATCGAAGTGGAATGAAGTGCCGTCCGCTGGCAACCTTCCCATAAATTCCGCGGAATCAGAGATTTGTAACTATGCAGCTGTGGGCGCGACTCGAGCCTACGTGGTACGTGGGGCTTGCGGGCCGCGACATTGTAGCTTGCGGCTGGCGCGGTACACCCATCACCGCCCTCGCCATCGAGACTACGACGCTTGACATGTCACCTTCATTTATTTTTGACTAGAGTATATATTGTATACTGTGTGCACTATTGGTAAAGCATTTATATACGGTAGTGCTTCAGCGTCGTTGTCATAACGTATGTATCTCTTCACCTTACTGCGTTAGCTTTGGCTTACTTTGTATATCAAACGTGGCTTTTGAGTGAACTTGTTAGAACGTACAAAATACAAGATTACGTCACAACTTACTCCTTGTCTCATATTTTATTAGTCAATAGGTTTTCAAATTCGTCGGTGGTCCAATGTATGATACAGTTTGATGGCGATGAAATCATTTCACATGTAAAATAAATTTTTATTTCTATTTTGACAAGTTACAATATAAATAGAGCCAGCTTTCTAGCGTGTTCTTTTGTTATGGTTATTTGAGGCTGTGGGTGTTTATTGACTCGTCCAGTGTAGGCACAGCACGGGGCGGCCCGCGGAGGCAGGTTGGCGGATGTAGGTGTCCGCAAATATTGGCACTCGCCTCGCCTAGCGCACTGCCCGCGACTAGTTTACTCTATTACCTAATCGACGCGTTAATTCCCTTCATATGATCTCTTGTCTCCTACACTCACCTTTGAGAACGGCATTCCGTTGCTTAATTGCACTGTAGGCGTCCGGAGACGTTTGAATGACAACAGCCGCTTTATTGTACGTGACGAATGTCAGCAATGTGTGAGATCGGTGTTGATCGAGGATTAAACTTATGATTTATCCCACAGATTTATCATAACAATGCATTTTGTAACGGTTCAACGACACCATTACGAATGACGAGATGTCTGAATAATTTATGATCATGACACGAGTAATGTGAAACATGCGTTTTGTGGCTCGGCGTGCGGCGGCGGCGCGGCTGGCATGCGGCCGCGGCCTGCTCGGCCCGAGGCCGCCGCGCTGCGCGTGCGCACTCGATGAATGGATCCCCACTCCGCCCTCTCGCGCTGCTCCATCAATGGGTCACACGTGGCGATTGATACTATGTAAATTCGATTGCGAATTCACTCAGCCGTTGGCCAATTTACGAATTGAGCACTGGAGCAATTCAATAAAGATGTGCGGCCCGTTTATATCGTTCCCGATCACGTTACACTCGCTCGCTTCAAAGCGATGGCCGCCCATGTTCTTTATTAGCTCATCAAACGTTATTCGATAATGGAGCCGATCGCCACTGGGCAAGTGTTTATTTGTGGAGCGAGTCGGCCATCGGCCCCTGTTAATTGACAACTAAACGCCCTATTAGAGTGGCTCGCCATAATTGAGTGCGTTTCAATTGCCGTGATATAGGACCGGGTATTACGTGTGCCACGCCCACGCTTCTATATCGAACACGCGCCAGGTCCGACAACTTTACGATAACGACGATAAAATAGTCCATTGAATACAAATGACGATTTCTTCCATTCATAATAACACTGAGCTGTAACGGGCGACTCCTTCGGTTGCCTTTTGGGGAAACTGGAACGTGCAGCCTTATGAGATGTATGGTTGCAACGTCGTCGCCGCTCGGCTCCCGGCGCGGCGCGACTCGCGCGAGCCCTTATGAGGTGGCAACCACATCTAATGGTCAGATAAATACGCCTTATTAAGGCAGGCTGAGGTAAGCTAGAGGTAGAGCTAATTAGAGTGACGAGCGTTGGTGTCGCTTCGTGACATGTTCGTAGTCATAGCGGTATGTCCTGGCCTGCTGTTTAAATTGTTACCTTTAAATTTTACGAAATATACTTGTATAGATATTAAATACAAACTATGGAAGTAGCAAATACTACACATTGAGTTGAATCACAAAGCTTATCGTGCATCACAAACTTCCTTTCTGGTATCAGTAATTACATCGGAGGCAGCGTACGCGCAAGCTACGATTTAGATTAGCTTTAATGAGTCACACCGGATTTGCATACAGTAGAAAAACAACGACCAAAGCCAAAGGCTCTGTTTATCGGTTTCTGAGAAATCTTGCCAAAAAATAATAATACATCGCGAACAGTTTAACACACGTCGATAAATGATCTCAAACTATCCTCGTTTGTGGTGATTGAGAAGATATTAGCTGCGGCTGCATTAATAGATGTCCATTCATCAAAATATTTAAGTCTCATTACTCAACCTGGCTCGGCCCGCGGCGTGACAGTTTGTTGATTACCATTGTGTCTCGGGGGCATTAATCATCATGAGATTGACATTAGTGTCGATAAGTGTCGCCGGGGTTATCTGGCCTAATGGACACCGCGGTACCGGCGGCCGGCCTGCGGAACACTGGTGTAGGTATATCCGCCACGCTCGAGCCCACCCTTGGGAATGTTAAGTGGTCTCCACTCATAAAATTAACCGGTCCTTAATGGGCTCGAATGAATGGAAAGGAATTTTAAAATCCGCTTAAAACAGCGGCCAATTTTACGAACACAGACGTCAATGCTTCTTTTTATTGTCGAGTCGCCGGCTAAAATAAATTACGGATGTGAAGGTTCGAGGTCTGCTTTAATCCCTTCTTATGTCTGGGTGTCACGAGCTGTTAATATGTTGAGAGGCAATCGTGTGAAACTTGGAAACAAAGGCTCGTCAATATTGTAATGTAATGCGCTCGTGAAAGCGTCACATCGTCACTTTGCTAACGAGCGTCTGTCATCTGGTGATCCCTTTCAAGTTTAACTCTCCCTTGTTTCCGGGCTTCTTGACAGCTCTGAGCCGCCAGCAGGGGGGTTAAGAATTCGTCATCGAACCGTACCATCTGTTACTCTGCTGACATGTGCATTGATTACTTTAACAGAGCGCTTTGAGGGCTTAAAGACAATTCGACGAATACCGTTGATAGTTGAGATATTGTAAATGTTTTGTTTCTGAGAGGATACGAGATGTCAGCGGCTGGAGAGATCCAGAGGGGGCCACTTAAAAAGATATCACACTCATTGTAAAAAAACTCTGTTTTAAAGTGGGGCGTAGGTGTTAGAAGACAACTGCGTCAGGGGTCTGAGTGACTGTAGTTTAGTTAACTACCGGCTTCCGGCCGCGGCCGTGAGGACGTCTCGGTGACGAATGTTCTAACAACTTAACTACACTACTTATTACACAAACTATTTGTGTTCCTAACACTAAAGCTTGTTATACATGCAACAAGTACTGATAACATTCCAGCACAGATCTGCATGCCACAAATATTGACGGTTATGGGGCCAGAATTGGAATGAGTGGGCCGCAGTAATCTACGCTTTTGCTAGACCTATCAGACAGTATATTTCTATCATAATCCAAGGAAACGAAATGTATAACATATGTTTCCTGTTTTATTCAGGGCTCCAATGTTCTTTTTGTGGTGTCTAATCTATTCTTGAAAATTAAACGGAAGCTATCGCCGCTTAAGATTTTTTCTGGCTATAGGTATGTTATCATCAGCCTCTTTGTGAAGTCATCTGGATATATGATATTTAAACAGTCAATTTACAGTCAGTTTCTCAGACAAGGATACTAATGTCCTGCCAAGTTGTAAAGTTAAGTTCAATGCAGTACAATATTTAATAATATTCGTCTATATAAAAAAAGTCAAACACATCCTTATTGGATTTAGATAAGAGCAGTGCAGTATTGCGGAAGAGAGGCGGCTCATCTCGCGACAGTTGTATCTCCCATCCTGCGTACGGAAGCGCGCGGATGTTGCGTCATCGGCCGGAAATAGACGCCCCGTGTGTCACCAGTCACCACACCATGAGTGGTGCGCGTACACGTTACTTCGTTAGCGACCACGTGTGAACACGCTCTGCAACCTCAACTTCAACAGCTCAACAAAACTGGACCTATAAGTAAAATATCAAGTGAGGTCCAAATCTCTCCCGTCTCGCGCTGTCAGCGGTATAATTATTGCAGAGCGGAAACAGCAAAGAGATAATGTTGCGATTTATCCTGCCCTACGTGTATCCGCTTGTTTATTTGCCCGCCGACGACGCGCCCTTTCCTCCCAGATACCGCCAGCTCCGCGACCGCTCGCCGCAGACCGCCACTAAATAAAATGAAGTTGTGACGTTTCATGTAAATATTTCCGCCGACTCCAGATATTTACGAGCCGACCGAACACTTCATCAGAGGCAGGAAGATGTTAACCCGCTCGTGTATTAGCGCAATCAAAATATGGAAATGGAGGCAGCTCCCAGCGGGTTGGAAGCGGAATCAATTTGCCACCGTGTAATTTACGGCCGTGTTCCCCAATTAACTGGCAATTCGGTGGCTTCGATTATTTCGCATAAAACGTGCGGGCGACTCCCGCATCCGGTGATTACGGCGCGCATAATTTGCGATGCGCCTGCGTCGAGCCTTGATTTTTGTTAGATAAAAAGGCGCAAGACCTTTTCCCCCAGTCGCAGTTCGGTTGCGGCGGCGCAGTTCGCTCATTGTTGTTTGTTTTTAGCTCCGACTCTCTTGCACCTGCGCTCGGATTGTGTTCCATGCTGGTACCGGCTCCCGCCGCCGGGCCCACTAAATGGTTTCTGCCAGTCGACGGTTACTCTTTTGTTTTTCGCCAACACAATTTTTACGATTTCCTTTCCCGCGTGGATTATGAGAAAACACAGGATCTAAACCAGTCGGTGGTGATTATTTTCGACATCCATAAACGTTTTGCAGACACCTGTATGTAAATGAATTCTCGTTAAGACAAGTGAGTAATCTGAAAGAGTTAGTGTGCTCACTCGCAGACTTGTTAGTGGTTTCCTTTCCAGGAAAATAGGTACCATGCTGAATTATCACCTCATTTATTTGTGCGTGTGATATATCTACCTATAACTATCATTGGTCATAGTCATGTAGCTACCGTCTATGATACTTGGTTGCTGCATTACTAGTTTTCGCTTAATATACACAAACAAAATAAGGACTCTACATTAACATAGAAATTATCCTTATTGTGAAATATTTTCCTCACTTTACCAAAGTAACGGTCTTCAAACCGAAATTAAATGTTGCCTTCATTGAAAGCTGCATGCTACATTCTAGACTACAGTGGAGCTTAACATCAGGCGGGCTGCAGTCATATGTAAGCCTATGTTACCGCTAAAATATTTCGAGCATGCTCAATTAGATGCCTACAACATCTAAGTAGAAGATCAAAGACAGCCTATCTATTATATTTTAAATAAACTTCAGTTAAAATTAGCGTATAGGAATCCAAAGATCGGACCTCTAACATGTGGTAGGAAGAGTCCATTGCTAAGCCTATTATTCGTAGGTACTAAAAATGTGACGATGAAAAATAATCATTATATATGACGAGACACATGTGTTTTAAATATTTTATTTGATAACATCTCTCTCTTTCTCTCTTGAGTCGTATTTCCTCATGAGTGATGGTCGTGACTTCCCTGCGAGGTCTATCCACGTAAGGAACATGTCCTCGGATATTGTGGTCCTCAGACATGTCGGTTTCCTCACGATGTTTTCCTTCACCGCTAAGTGAGTGCAAATCCACACAATTTGATAACATAGGTATGCCATTGTGTATTGTTTTGACTGGCCTGTTAGCTTAGTTGGTAGTGGCTCTGCCTTCTAATCTAGGGGTTGCAGGTTCGATTCCCGCATGACACAAGTCTTTATGAACTTTAAAATATATAATAACTTGTGTTGTGTCTGGTCTTTTGTGTGTATAATAAGACTATGTATTTACAAGAGAAAAGTATTATACCCATCATCTACTATAGTATCTACCCACGACACAAGCGTTTGCTTAGTGGGGGGCTAGATGGCGTTGTGTGCAAATATTTATTGACATTTATTTATTATGATTGTTCCAGGCCGTGGTCGGAGCGGCGTGGTCGCGCGCGTGCCGGCGCCTGGATGCGCTCGCGGCGACATAATGTGGCTGCTTGATGAGCCCAATCAGCCCTATGAAGGTACTCTTAATTGCCTCTGATCATAATTATTCCTGGCTAGAAGTCGTTAGTTGATAATATAATAATCGTTAGGCGCCAAAAAACCTTAACTATACAACAATTTAGAATAGAGAAATAGGATGTTTTATCTTTATCATAGTGATAGGTATGTTATTACTCTCTCTCTCTCTCTTATTTAATTTTAAAGTAATATAAAGATAAAGATAAAAATTATATTTGCTCTAAAACATGGTGTCATTTTCACATTATATAAAAGTTACTAAATTATTCAAATTCAATTTCAAATTGGGGTCCTGTCTACTGCTTTAGGATTCCCTGTGTTGCAGTATCCAGGGTTCTTCCAGTGTTTTCATTATTGAAATTAAAATTTAAAATTAATTACAGATTAAAATTTGCATTTAAATTTGATTACATATGTTAGGCATTGCTTAGATGTTAATAATTAATGTGGCGCTGACTTTAAAGAAGTACTACTTATTTACATTCTAATTTGCATAAAAATTATAGAATATAGTTGAAAGTATGCAGTAAGTATGAGTAAAGTGCGCAAATTTAATAAACTGTTCTCGATTCCAGACTGCGAGCAGCTCCTGTGCTTCCGCTACTACAATGGCGAGGGCGAGGAGTGCGCGGCCGAGTCCACTCCCATTCCGCAGCGGTTCAAGGTACTAACCATCATCTAGCTCACAAGCGACACTGTGGCCCTAGGTGAAGTATATCTCTACTGGAATGGGACTAGCTCTCAAACGAAGCTGCTGGGACACACTATCAGACACTTTCATGGTGATAGATTAATGGCAGATAACAGCGAGTATTCTACCACCATGGATCATTGACTTTTGAAGTCAGTTTCAATAACATACTCTTATATTGTTTATCGGTTAAATTTGTGGAATTCACTGTTTGACTCCCTGTGAATGACATAGCTTTGACATCAACTATTATATATCTTTGGAATGAGATTAAAATAAATTATACAAACAAACAGACAGACAACGAATAAGATAGTATTTTAATGGGAAACTGTACATCATAATACAGAGTCGAAAGATATCTAGTATGGTGTACAGAAAACCCTCAGCGTACAACACAAATTGCAGTAATACAAATGTAAATAGAAATGTACACACCTTGAATGGATAAATAAGGGAATATTGAATTTTTGTTTTTTTTAAATTACCATGCACGATATATTACGGCAAAGCTTTGGAACACTTTACCAGAAGCTGTGTTTCCTGCGAACTACAATCCAGGGGTTTTCAAATCTAGAGTTAATAGGTATCTTCTAGGTAAACGTGTTACACCCTAGGCTGCAGCAATGCTTAACATCAGGCAGGCTTTAGTCAAACGTAAACCTATCCCAAGTAAAAAATATATATATATTTACTGTATGTGATTCCAGGTAGAGCTGAAGAAGCTGCCTCTCCGCCTGAAGGAGGGCATGTCCCGCAAGCGCAGCGGCGACCAGGTGGTGTCGCCCTTCTCGTACAACAACGAGAGCTTCGACGGCACCTCCGAGAACCCGCGCGTCGAGTTTGTACCCTCACAGGTATACCTAGTTCCAAAAAGATTTATGTTACTAAAGAATATAAATATTAAAATATAAAAAATATAAATATAGAATAAAAATATAGAACAATAAAATATAGAATATAAAATTTTATCCTTGAGATGTCTTAATCTCATTGAAAAAACAAATTGTGAAAAAATCTATTGTAGCGCCCGCACAATCCCACGATACCCTCTCTTAAACGAATAACTATACCTACTATAAAATTGACTTAGTTTTGATAAGCAATATTAGGTTTACTGTAGAGTTCTAGAAAGTTCAGTCAAAACTCTGCATAGTATGTGACTTTATATTATTGACTAGACTCGGTGACTTGCTTCAATATTATGAAGGTTTAGGTTTAGGTTTAGTAAAGGCCTGAATTGGAGAATTAAGTATTGTTTTAATATAAACCTAATCAAATCTTATGTACAGTTAAAGTTTTTATAAACATATTGATACATTGCTAATTGTTGACACTGATTCAAAGATTTAGTTACTTTCTCTTTATGGCATAGTTGATAAAACGTTTAAATTATCTGTTTCCAGGACATCAAGCGTCTCAGCGAGAACGTGGACAAATGCTCAATTAGCAACTTAGAATCTAACGGGAACTCCCCACAAACATGTGATCCTAAATCTCTAGTTAGTGTTAGTGACGAATCTCGGACTGTGAACTGTGAATCTCAGAGTTCTACGGAAAAACCCACGTCTTCTGGTGTTAAGAAAAAGTGTCCACCGCCTGTTGATACGGGGGGAGGGTTAAATGGGACTAAAAAGAAACCTAAGGCTCACAGTGGTATAGACTCGCCGACATCGCCTGGAGGAGAATACTACAAGATATGGTCGCCGCAGAACCCTTGCAAAATCATGAAGTTCGTGTATGACGTAGAGAGTGCCAACGTCCCGAGTGACGCGGAGAAGTCCCCCGTCCCGCCGCTGCCGCCGCGGCAGGCGCACAAACCGCTCGAGAGAATGCACGCACTCTCACCGCCCTTAGTACCGAGGCATAGGAAACCTAAAAAACTTACAAAACCAGAAGATGCGTTCACCTTTGAACTGATAGACACGGATGAACAATTCTTCACAGACAACAATATTACCAACTCGGCAGCTTTACAAGCAGATATCGGTGACTTCAAACCTGGAGAGTTCTACTCGGGCAACCAGGTCGCCGTGTCTTCCACGGCAGGGTTCTGGAGAGGAGACCAGAATGTCGCCCCTCTTGCTACACCCGAAACGGACGGCAGCTTATGTGAATCCACAATCTTAAAGCTAACTAAGTTGAACGAGGAGAAGAAAGCCAAAAATGTACCTGAAGATGCAGCCAGTAGGAGTAAGATACTATTTATTAAGGATATAGGACCGGATAACTATATTACGACGACGTTCGCGAGGCGAGACAAGCCCAGTCCGCCGCCGGTCGATGTCGTCGACGGGATCCCCACGGGGTCCAACCGAGGGAAGTCTGAGGAAAAAGCTCAGCATACGTTCCTGAATGATATCAGTAATCACTCTGAGTTCGAAGATGACAACAGAAATCAGATTGAGGAGAAAGAAATTACAGTGAAAGGGCACAAACCTTTAACGAGGCAGAGTTCTGGTCGAGCTCACACTCCCACGATGATGACTGCGTTCCTCAACTCGTCCCACATTGACGCTCCACGGGAAAACGATAACGGCTCAAACGGCCCGAGCTCCTGCAATTCGTCCCATTCCTCATCACCTGTAGAAGAGAATGGGCCGCATCCGAGCGTAGGAGCCATGCTTATGAACAGAAAATACTCCGCGGAGTCATCTACCCCCAAACACTCAAGTCTTCCTCGGCATCTGTTGAAGAATCTGGGATGTGAAGGGACGCCCAAGCATTCTCCACATAAGAGCAAGCCTACTGATAGTCCTGTGCGACCTCATCCGAGGGTATTGTCTCGAGTGGCGGCGCTGGCTGGGTCGGCTGTGCCGCAGTGCCCTCCAACACCCACACATCACGCGAGAAGACCTCGCCCAATGCCTCCTCCAGACCTACATCCGCCACCGGTCCAAAACCCAGAATCTCGACTGCACGAGAACTTCGAAATGGTTGAGTTCACCAACGAGTTGAGAACCTCTGAGATTCGATCGCCTAACTTGGAATTCGTGAACAGCAATCACTTCACGATAGTGCACGCGGGGCCACCGGACGATGTGGTGCTGCGGAGGCCTGGGATGGACGATAGTGATGACAATGACAACGCAGTGGCGTCGCCCACACCTCTGAGACATATGGCGGGGATACGACTGCCTTCTATACCAGAGAGAGCATCTCGACAGATGGCGCTGACGGGGGATTTCCCGGCCAATATGATTGGTGGAATCATCGAGTGCGAAGAACCACTGCCGGCAGGTTAGAACTTTTTTT
This sequence comes from Macaria notata, assembly GCA_927399415.1. Taxonomy (NCBI): domain Eukaryota; kingdom Metazoa; phylum Arthropoda; class Insecta; order Lepidoptera; family Geometridae; genus Macaria; species Macaria notata. The sequence goes on from OV656730.1 coordinate 12,438,022, forward strand.
TACTGTACAATACATCCACTCTATCTAATGAAATGAAATAAAATAAAATATTTTTGTCTGGAAAGCAGGTAGTATCAGATGTTACATTCGTATGACTAGTAAAATAGCATTGTACAATATGCATGACGCTTTGGTTTCTACCTGAAAAGGGTTTAGTTTTAGTACCTAAGATAGAATTTTGGCTTCTTTGCTGTTTTTTTGACACAAATTGTGGAGAACATTTTCATAAAATAGACTGATTCTGTTGACTTAGGAATTTAGACTGGAATATTACCCTTTGCTTAAGTCTATCATTAGATGGATGTAAAATAAGATTGATGTTGATGATTCTTTTACAGCTGACACTTGTCTTTTTTTTACATTAGATAGGCTCACGCTTGACTACAACTTGCCTGATGTTAAGCAACGAATAAGAATGTCAAATTTCCTTGTCTATGAGAATAAGCCAGTACATGATATTTTTATAGTATTTAGCATAGTTTTCTGTAAGTAGGCTAAGTTATGATAAATAAACATATTTGATTTGATTTTGATTTGACATGAGCCCTTTCTTCCTGTTGCTCTAGGCTGGGAGGCGCGCATGGACAGCCACGGCCGCGTGTTCTACATCGACCACATCAACCGCACTACCACGTGGCAGCGGCCCGGAGACAACGGCGCCGCGCCGCGCTCGCCCGCGCCCGACGTGCAGCGCCGGCAGCTGGACAGGAGGTATTACGTGACACAGGGTCATTCATGAACAAGATAACGTTATCATAATATTATCGAGCTTTTTTGGTATCTCCTTTTAGCATTCATAGGAAATGCAAAAAAAAATTATCTTCCTCTCCTCTACTATTTTTCTTTTCCACCTCTAAAATGATAATCTAAAGTCTCAGGCGTTTTAGAAAAATCATCAGTAAATTCTAGACAAGTTCTAAATGCGATATCTAGGAACATCTCGAACTTAAGAGAAAAAGCCTATACCTAGTAGTGGGTATACAAAGACTGCTGATGATATGCTTAACAATATGAGTGTGATGCCAAATTGTCAATTTGGCCCCTATACAGCTCAAATGACAGTAATTAGATTTAATGAAGGTACATAAATAATATATTTGACAAAGGTTTAATACTTGACAAAATTGACATTATTATAATAAAAAATCTTGACTACAATTTTTTGAGATAAAATGTTACAGGTAAATTCCATGTGACGAGATATTGTAATTTGTGTAGCATATTCTATGATTATATTTAAATTTTATATGTGTGTGTTGCAACTTAAAAAAACTAACTAAAAAAAAGTCTATAAAGAGTCCTAAATCCTCTACTTCCAGATACCAGTCCATCCGCCGCACGATGACGCGCTCGCAGCTGTCGGAGGGCGAAGCCCCGCCCCCCGCGCCGGCGCCGCCCCGCGAGCCGCACGCTCCGCACCCCGCCGCAGAGTTCCTCGCCAGGCCGGACTTCTACTCCATACTGCATATGAATCAGGTACCGATAACAACTGGTCTATATACTCATATAAATTCGCTGGCACGCGCCGCAACAGCGGGGTATGTCGGGCTCGGACCTAATGAAACTCCCACAAAGTCCCTTCGTCCCGACTAGGATGGGTTTCGCGGGCAAGCGAGCAATACTCCTTTGCAAATGTCATATGACATTATTACCTGTGACACGTGTGTGCTCAAAAACCAAAACTAAAAGTGGATCACCGTATTTGGTCAGACTGCCTTGACAGCTTGTAAATTTTGGTAGTCTCGTACCATACCTTCAGATGTGCATCAATATATACATTCTTATTGGCAGATTAAGTGGACTACCTCTACAGACATTGTAAAAGCTTATGTGACTAAGTTTAACTATACTTCGCTCACCTTTATTTTCAATATAATTCTCTCAACATTTACAGGAAGCGTCCTCCCTCTACAACTGCAACTCGACCCTGAAGCACATGATCTCCAAGATCCGCCGCGACACGGCGTCCTTCGAGCGCTACCAGCACAACCGCGACCTGGTGGCGCTCGTCAACATGTTCAGCGAGCCCGAGCGGGACCTGCCGCTCGGCTGGGACTCCAAGCTAGATAGGAACGGGAAGGTATGTGGGTTGATGACATATACATACTATCTTTTCGTCCTACTGTAAGTAAGTCCGACATGGTTTGACGATACCGTGATCGAAACTGGAGAAATATGTAAAATATGTAGTGTTTTGTCGCAGCGGACAAACACTACATATGAAATAAAGAGAAACAGAAACACAAAAGACTTAAAAATTTGTGCCACAACCGGCGGCCTTATCGCTAATAGCGATTTCTTTCAGGCAACCGTAGGATGGACAGGAGTCGAAAGAAAAATAAAAGACGGGGTGTTCAAAAAAGAGAAAATATATATTAACATTAAAATATTCAATATTATATAAACAAACAACACATATCTATACTAATATTATAAAGCTGAAGAGTTTGTTTGTTTGTTTGAACGCGCTAATCTCAGGAACTACTTGTCCGAATTGAAAAATTCTTTTTGTGTTGAATAGACCATTTATCGAGGAAGGCAATTAGTTGCAGCGTGAGCAAAGAAATAATGGAAAATAAGGAAAAAACGGACAAAAAAAAATGGGAAGATTCATCTTTGAGGGCTTCCGTTGCGTGCGCTGCAAAAACGGTTCAAGTCATGGGTAACAGCTATAATTTATAAAGCTGAAGAGGTTGTTTGCAAAAATAAATATGATGCCTAAAAATAACTATTCCACGCGGACGAAGTCGCGAGCACAGCTAGTTACATATAAGTGTAAATAACTATAAATATATAACACATATCTACATATTATACCTACATACTATAACGACAGAAGGAGACAACTATAAACGCACGACATATTACATATTTCTACAGAGTTTCATTTACAATGGATTTCCACAAAGTAACGCCTGATTCAATACCGTGATCTTAAAAATCATGTATTTCTGCACATAAATTCAACTAAAATCTGTTAACTCTTTACTTGTTTAGACTGTAGTTTGGCTATAAAAATATCGTATTCTCAATCGTTATATAATAAGTGTTTCTCGTGTAAAATTAGCATTAGGAACACTTAGACAAAAAAAAGCGACAAATATGCCAAGAAACTAAGTAGTGGTACACACTTTCAGGCAGTTCAAATGTTGTGATAGTCGGAGTATGAATAAAAGGTCAGGTTATTAGACCCAATTCCATCACTTTCTTGTTTAATTCAGCATCTAAATATATAAAACTCAAAGGTGATTGACTGACTGACTGACTGACTGATATAGTGATCTATCAACGCACAGCCCAAACCACTGGATAATCGGGCAGAAATTTGGCATGCAGGTAGATGTTGTGACGTAGGCATCCACTAAGAAAGGAATTTTTGGAAAGCCGCTTTTAAAGGGGTGAAATAGGGGATGCAAGTTTTACTTCTTAATGCGAGCGAATCCGCGGGCATCCACTAGTTGTTGATACGTTTCGTTGTGTGTGGTAGCGTTTCTTCGTGGACCACGTGATGCGTCGCACCACGTTCATCGACCCGCGTCTGCCGCGCGCGCCGCAAGCCGGCCCCTTCTCGCCGCTGCTGCCGCAGCGCCGCCGCCCCGTCACGCTCGACCAGGTCTTCGCTGATGTTAGTCTCGTTATATAATATAGATTTGTTTTTGTGTGGCTACTTCTTTTTTTTTGTTATTTTCGCTTATATTTTACCACTCGTTTCTTTATATAGATTTTGTGTGGCTGTCTCTGTTTTTTTTTGCGTTATCTTCGCTTGTTCCACTCATTTTGGTTTATTTGCATGTTTTTTTTGTTTGGTACATTGTGTTTTTGTTTAGTATAATCTTCAACTATCCTCGTGCTTCGTGTGATTCTTCTAGGTCTTCGCTGATGTTAGCCTGATTTTATTTACATTTGTTTTTTTGTTTGGCTTTTTACCTCTTTTTTGAGTTTTCCCCTTGCCACTACAATTTGTGATTTTATATGCATGCTTTATATTTGGTTGGTCGATTGTGTTTTAACCGACATCAAAAAAGAATCTCAATTCTTCTGAAAGTGTTTTTTGGTTAATGCGACGCGACCATAGCCCGCTCATCAATCAGGTATTCGCTGCAATTCCTAATAAGTCATGATAATATTGACAGCTGTCATCTATGTACACTTTTAATCAAATTTACGAATATAAACAAATGCAAAGTCAAAGCTTCGCAAAAGCCATAACACAAAAAAAAAGATCTGTCAAAATTATCATTAAACTCTGGAAAAATATGTACTTAGTGTTTTTCCGCTGCGACTGCTCCTTAACAAAACACAAAATATTTTTCCAGAGTTTCATTTACAATGGATTTCCGCAAAGTAACGCCTGATTCAAAATCTTATCAAAATTATCATCACAATTTAAGTTATTAGGCAAGGCATAGACTGGTTTTTGTGTAGCTATTTACCTGTTTTAGTGTTACTTGTTTTCACTCTTTTTGTTTAATCCACTAGTTTTTTTATTATTTGGTTTTGCGTTAGTTTTTCACTTTCACGAGTTTAATGTGTGTTTGTTTAGTAGGTTAAACACTTTTTTTTCTGGTATTAGTGTAAATTCATAGTTTGTAATTACTAGTTAATCATGAATTTATACAAGTTTTCTCGGTTTGTTAATGCGGGGTGCTATGTAAAATAGACATTTCATAAAAATCAAATAAAATAGAAGTATATATAAGATATAGCTACATTTTTCCAGTTTATATAATTTTGATTCAGTGTTAAAACTAAAAAACGCCAGAATACGATTACGTATACTTCGCTCGATATTTTTATTTTTTGAAAAATAGTCGTTTTGATATATTTTTCATCTTTTTTTCCAAAAGTAGTACAGAAATTTAAACCAATTTAATCATATCTAAAAGATAATGTTATTATTTAGAGGAGTAAAGAGCCATAAATAGAATATTCTGAATTGCTGATTTTATATGAATTTATTTCGTCATAAACGTCTGCAAAACTGGTCAAATTGTGCAAAATTGTTTGCGTGTGGACAAGACTCGTCGGCCGGAGCTATGCGCGCGATGCTCGCCCTCGGTGTGGAATTGCATGCGAAAAAGCAACATTTTTCCAAGCGCAAAGCGTTTTCGGGTGAAATATCGTGGCCTTAATGTTTGCTGTGATTATAACTGTACGTGTCTTTCTTTTGGATACTTTTTATTGTCGTTTTCGGCCCTAACTTTTATAACTAGCATTTATAATTTCAAATGCTTGTAAAATTTATTTATTTGTAACCAGTATTTGCATTTCTTTTTAAATTCAATGTGTAACTTGTTACACTAGCTTCTTTTATCAGCTAAGTTTTTGGAACACTTTACCAGAAGCTGTGTTTCCTGCGAACACTTAGCTCATAGGTATTTTCTAGGTAAGCGTGTTACACCCAGTAGGCTGCAGCAATGCTGCATGTAGGCAGGCAAGGCAGCAGGTGGGCTGTAGTCAAACGTAAACCTATCCCATGTAAAAAAAGTTATATACAATACTATAGATTGACGGTGAGAAATGTAATATGTCATATTTAGAGTGATTAAAGTGATTTAGCATCTAACTGCACTAGCTACTATTATTTTTATTGGGCTGATTTGTTTAAGTTGTATAACATTATATATGTGCTCGCTGAATATACTGATGTTTTTTATCAATCTCAACAGTTGTTTACGCTGACAGGATTTTCAAGTAATGATAGCGTCTACGTATTAATATATCCCAAGCAGGCTTGAAGCCGCCTAAGGATTCCAAAAATAATAAATTTGCAAGTAAACGCGAACTAAAACTTGTCGTTATAGTAAGATTTGATGAATACTTATGTGTTTCGATTATAATAAAAGAAAATGAGTGCGTGAAAATTTGAAGATTTTCAGCTTGATGCGTTCGTGTGATTCAGGAATTGCATTCCGGAGTAGGTACGCCATCTAGTTAGCGGCAGCTCGCATTTCAACTCGGGACGAAGGGTTAACTAGATGCAGCGATGTACGCATGCGTACAACGTGGTTACGATTTAGTGCCCGTCTCCTATAAAGGGATTAGATATTTAACTACTTACCTCACCTTTAGGAGGTGCTACCGTTTGTTATTGAGGCACCTTTTGTAAGAGTACTTGTTTCGTTAGTTTGACACTGGGATGTTTAAATAGCAATAGTTATAGAGGACCTAAGTTTAGTTTGTTATGTTACATATTAATTGATTTATATATTTGATTAATGGGCGAGCGGCCAGTTACTGATTTGCCCTTATCACACCATGTCAAAATTTGCCTTAGAGACCAAAATTAAGACGCGAGTACACACGGAAATTTAAATAATTTGGATTTAAAAAGAATCATGAAAGGAGGAAGAAATTCAAAGCATTGTGGCAAATATACAAATCAGCCAACTAAAAATGTATTTGTTGACCCGGCTTACACAATACACCCCACTAGAGTAGCTGAGTAGTAATGCAGTGCAGTATTCAATTATTGCTACATTTCTGAGCCACGTTGTATGTTAGGATGTGGGTAAGCTTATAAATATGCTAATACAGAGTTGAGTGCGCGGGTTTTCTCCATAAATAGAGTGTTTTGCAGATTTTCATCACATTGTACAATAACAACTGGATATTGAATTTTGTTTCTTGCCGATTTTATTTTTCATTTTTGGTTTAATATGGAATATAGAACCAGTATAAAGATTGTAGTGTGTTATCGGGTATACACTAGGATATCGACTGATATTGTAAGTGTATGTTAGTTAGTGAACAATGATTTAATAAGTTGCTAGATAAGCATCGAGATCCTATTGTTTGCTGTTTTTGTAGTTAAAGTAGGATTGTGTTATGCCGTGTTGTTATGAATCATTTTCTGATTTTGCAAGTTTTTTATTATGTAGCTGCAGCAAATATTCTGAACCACGCTTAAGTTTATTTTGCTAATGATTCGTTTAAATGGTGTTGACAGCTATCCCCATACGTAAATAGATATTATCTATATTTTTTCATGCTTCAATTATTTCCAGTATTATGTGTACCTATGTATGTGTTGCGCAGGCGCCGACGCCGCCGCCGCGGCCCCCGATGACGTCAGCGGATGCGTACGCGCACAACACGCAAGAAATACCCGTCGCATACAATGATAAGGTATTATCTCTTTTAATTTATTATTATTTTGTTATAGATAGATGTGAAGAGTACGAAAACACAATTTTAAAAGGTTGAGTGTCTATTCGAACGTTTCAATATATGTGATGATTGGATATCTGAGTTTCCCCATTTCTCTTCAGCCCCCTTCGACAAGAGCCGTATTTTAGTGAGCGTACTGTCGCTCACTTATAGAATAGAAAGTGCAATGTATGGGATTGACATCGCGACGATTGACATGTTACGTCGCTCCCATACATTGGTTATTTATTCCTTAAGCGAGCGTCACGCGTAACGCTCACTAAAATACGGCTCTTGTCTAAGGGGGCAGAAGCAGATATGTGATGCGCAATCTAAAATAAATAAACGGTGAACATTTTACGTTCCAACTCCTTGTAAGCTTAAAATAAGTTCGAATATTCCAAAGCCTGAAAGCATCCGCCCTGGTAAATTGTGAATAAACAATCCTTATACTTTATAAACTAAAGTCCAACCTAATTTTCATTGCAGGTGGTAGCGTTCCTCCGTCAGCCGAACATAATGTCGATCCTGCGCGAGCGAGCCGGCCCCAACGGTGCGACCGGGGCGTTGCGGGACAAGGTCAACGCCGTGAGGGTCGAAGGCGCCGCGGCGTTGCATCGCTACCAGAACGACGTGCAGCTCACGTGCATGCTCAGGTGTGTGCTACAATTATCTTACACCCTTTGACATAGTTGTATTGGTATGGTTGATGGTTGTAATATTAGATCAACTGAAGCGTCGCAGTATAACAACAACCGTTTTGGTTGGAAACGCTACAGCGTTGCATCAGTATCAGAAGGACGGGCAGCTCATGGGAATTATTAGGTGTGTACCAGAATTGTCTTACACCTCTGTGACATATTTGAAATGGTTTGTAATAATAGTGCAACCGGGCGTTGCAGGATAAGGTCAACGCCGTTTACGCCGAAAGCGCCGTGGCGTTGAATTGGTACTAAAACGACGTACTTGCAAGCTCAGATATTTACCAAAGTGGTCTTTAACCGCTGTGGTTACATTTGTTAATATATAACGGTACAACTGGGGCGATGCGGGACAAAGTCTTTTGGTCTCCTTTACTTAACATATGTAGGTGGGTATATTACCACAATAGTTAAATTACCGCAAGTCCACGTCCCATATCCACCGTTTTAATTCACCAATTACACGCGTAATTCTATGCAATTTGTTGTCGGTTGACACGAATTTAACTAGATTGCAAAATAAACATCGGCTGCAGTGTTCTAAATAGGTTAATTGAACACACCTACTCATTTATGAGTCATTATTGTTGTATTTCACTCGCTCTGTAATTTACTTGTTGTGTCATGATCTGATTCACGCATATTGTACTGATTATATAGTATATAAGTAGATGGTGTTTTATGAGTACTTTGTTGTCATTCTTATCGGGTCATCTGAAGTTTGGAAGTCAGTTAGCTGTTTTTCTAGGTACGAGTAGCTTAGTTAGCTTAGTTAAAGTTATAAAGTTTAAGAATCTCTGCTTATATGAAGTGCTCTATTATTACACAAAGTAAGGGCCTTAGGGCAGTTCGATAAACTCTCGACACCAGAGATGGCCACTCTCATTCGATAAAAAAAAGATTACAGAAAGTCGACTTGGTCAGTGGTTGGAAAAGTTACTGAAAGTCTGATGACAAGTCTGCAGCTGTTAACGAACTGTCTAGAGTCTAACTAAAGTAAATAATGTATATTCAAACCGTAATAATATTTAGAATATATATTTTATAAATATATTTTATTTAAAAAAAAAAAAATGTTAAAATTGTTACTCAATTTATTTACCATTCAGTACGAGTAAATTGCATTTAATTCTATATGTGACGTTATTTACTTGCATTATACCTATCCGCAAATAAGTAATAAGTACTTTATTATTATTTAAGCTGAGGTAATGTGTCATAATGACCCCAGCCTCGGACAAAATTATATGTTTTCCGACGTCGCGTCGGCGAGTGGCGTAAATAAATAAACCATTTATTGTACAGTCGTTGAGAAAATAAACGTTAAATGATTTTACACTCACTCTTGCCTCCCTTACTGGATTCATATTAACTTCATTCGTGTATAGTGTATGCTATGATCATTTTAATTACAATGTACAGATCTAGCAACCCAGCCTGGTTTTGATACGCAATTTTGATACTTTTAGTGTCGTTTGGAAATTCTTAACTTCACACACACACTTTGTAATTTTGACAAAAATTATTGCTTATGCTGTCGTTATTTATTGCTAAGTTAATTTCATATACGAGATAATAACAGTAAAATTGTCAGGAATAGAACAAAAAACCGAACAATTACTACAAGTGGCGCCAACCTGCATTATATGTATAGTAAATATAATATCGTACAAAGTTCTTAATGTTCAATGTTCATTTATTCGTAAAGATTATTTACACGTCAAATTCCATAATTACAATCTTAATAAATTGGATAATTATAAATGTCAATTTGTATACAATTAATCTAATATAAATATATAGTACAATGTACTTTGTACGTTTCATTTGTTTATCTATTTTGTAGAACTCTTCAAATGTATAAAAAGCCTGTTCTATTAGCCATTCTTTCAATTTATGTTTGAAGACATGAACACTAGTGGCTGCTGTGACTTTGTCCGGTAGATTGTTGTATACGGTCGGAGCCATGACATGAGTTAACTTAGTCGACTTCACGAGAGTTCTTTTTACAGTTTTAAACTTGCTTCCGTTTCGCGTAGGGTACCGGTGACATGAGCCACGTGTGGCGTATTCGTCTAGATTCGCTCTGGCATAAACTGCTACCTGAAAAATCAGTAAAGCAGGCAACGTTAGGATCCCCAGATCTCTGAAATAAGGGCGAGCGTGGGTGTCCGGGGGGACGCGCGCCAAGCACCGCACCGCGCGCTTCTGCATGCGGAACACGCGCTCCCAGTCCGCAGCTCTAGCCCATTAATGCAACACTAGCGGTAAATGTAAGTAATGTCTTGCTAATGGCATGTTATTTTGTTGTGATTAAATGTTTCTAGAACTCTGTTTACTTATTTAATAGTACTTTATCCTATTGGTTTCGTAATGCAGATATGTATGCTAGTCTATCTTACATACTGTGTTACCATAATAGGATTACAACTGCTGAAAGGCTGAACAAGAATGCTTAAAGTTGTCACAAATAAAAAATACACAAAATATTAAATGCATTTTGCGCTTATTATAATATTGATACTTAAATTAAGATTTCTTTCCAATTCAATCTATCAACGTACAAAAATAAATGATTGAGCTTTCTCAAAAAACGACTATCCAACAGGCTTCAATGTTGTCTGTTACCGAGTTATTTATTACTCCAGTGCATAATGGTAATCCTGACATTTATCCTTTTTGCTGCGCGTGCGCTTTTGTTCTAACTACTGGCTTACACTTAATTACTGATGGTTCTTGATTGCCATTGTTCATGGTAGAAAATAATTATGAAACTCTAGCTACTACGGCTTTTTATTTCTTTTATAACCAAAAAACCTTAAGAAATTTATTTTAATTATTATTTTATTCAACACTAAATAAATTTAAAAAGTCTATAGAGTTAAGCAATATACTATTCAGTTTAAAACTTAAGAAAAAAATGTAGAAGGAAGTCTTCAAAGACGTACCTAATAATTCAAACCATGTAGGTCATTTGTGGGTACTTTTTTGTCATTTTCTTGCTACCGGTTGTAAAACTTGGCCTCAACATAATTCAACTGATTTACAGATTACAGGATGCAGCTTAGCATATTAAAGTGCAGTTGAAGGTACATGTACTTGATGTTAAGCTTCACTGTAGTCTAAGATGGTAGTAACTAGCTGGATATGTCCTTAAAACGTATGCCAAACTTGCAATGGACTGGTCGTGTTTTGGTATTAGTTTACCCATTCTAGTAGCTTGTCTACAGACATAGATGTCGCCATTCACTATTTGCGGGCACTGATCTTGAGAGCGCAAACAAAATGTGATTTACTGTCAAATCGTTCAAACAAATTGTGTCCATAATTGTAACCACTACGTTTCGACAATAGCTGTCGGTTTGTTTATCCTCGGTGTGCTGTATGACCAGTCATAGAGCATGGATACGTAGATGGAACATGAAACAACAACAGATGCACTGTAGTGTTAAATTTGTCATATGTAGTTAAGTTGACTACTGCTACTACTAACTTGCTCACACAAGGCTTTGTCGTGTAATTTTTCATTTGTTTAAAACAAATGAAAAATTACACACAATGAAAATTGCAAATGTGTCTGTTTGGTGCTAAGTTGCTGACCACCAGCTTTGAAACACTATTGGAATTCGTGTTTCCCGAATTCTACATACCAATGGTTTTCAAACGATAAGTTTGTTTTAGACCCTAGATTAGACTACTGATTCTCAAATGTCGTCTGACTGACGCAAACCAATAATTTTAGTATATATACCTCTTATGCTCCATCTACGCCCTATACTAGGTCTACGTATGAGTCGACTAAACCGGTGGCAAGGTCTCTACTGTATAGTTAATGTATTTAGTCAGTCAACACATGCGTCCTCACACCACCAGTTTGCATGACAAAGAGCTTGTTACGCTGTCATAACTGAGACGTAAAAATGGACAACGTGTTGACTTTCTGCCATAAATAAAGAATATCTAGTAAAGAATTATTGTAAGTATTGACTGAAATAGTATAGCAACTGTAAGACTGCTCATTAGCTTCTTTATAAAATAAATAAAATAAAAAAAGCCTTAATTTTCTATTACTCCTTAAATTAACTTTATACATCCATGCATGTGGAACTCCTTGCCCGAATCTCTATTCCCCTTGAACTATAATTTGTCGGTCTTCAAGTCGAGAGTAAACTGGTTTCTTCTAGGCAAGCGCGCTAGATCGTAGATTACAACGTTGCTTAACATCAGGCAAGTTGTAATCAAGCGTAAGTCTATCTAATGTAAAAAAAAAAAAAATTTAGGAGTTATCAGTATAAAATTTGTTAGTATGAGTATACTTTAGACTTCACTTAACATTTACATATTTTATTTCATAACTTAGATTGAAAATACTACTATGAAAATATCAAGTTGAGATTTTAATTTTTTATTTGTTTTAGTACATACATCAGTATAGGTACATTAGACGGTTTAAACTTTATCCTTGATTACAGTCATATCATTATCTTCTTTACCTACTCTAAAATCTTATCACCTAACAAGCTACATTGACAATGAAAACAATCTACACATACTCACAAATATTATCATTTAAATATCTAAGTAAGTTTTACAAAAGCAAATTGATGAATAAATTCCCTGTAGTTCATCCTTACTTTCATAAAAAATAAAAAAAACACTGATTTAAAAGCTTGATAATGACGCTGTTAAAATATTACCATCCGAATATTTTCCCTAACACTTATTACACACATGCATTCCTACAGTCATATTTCACTGGCCAGGGTTGTCCTCACGTCATACAAGTAAGGTATTACGATAGTTATTGGTAAAGCAATCTTGTCACGTCTTATCCAGCAGCCGTGGGAAATGTTCATCCTTAAAAAAACTAGGTCATTTTGCCAAATGCCATTGAAACGCTAGGGTTATGCTAATTGGTAAGTAAACGATAACTTCAAGTTATGTTTCCGGCGACTCGTAATGCGTAGGTTATTAGCATTTTAGCGAGCATTGCAAAATGTTTATGGCAACATATTACCCATATCAGTTATTATATCCTCTACGAGTATCTAGGTATGTATGTACATGTTTCCACTTTATTTTTACACGCTCAAAACTTTTCGTGGAACCATTTTAATATGTATAGAAGCGAAATCCGTAACGATTTTGTGTTCAGTTAATAAGTTTGGCCATAAATTATATTTATTGCTTGTAACCCATTCAACACATTTTGATTACATACCTATTATTATGTTTGACATGATTTTAATGACAAAAATTTCATTATGTCATTAATAAAATTGACATTGTAATTTCTAAAATTTTATAAAAACTACTTAAATGTTATAAATTCAATTTGACGAGATATTGTAATTTGTGTAGCATATTTTATGATATTAG